>OZ021723.1:58623069-59955569 GCA_963978545.1 Linyphia triangularis | reverse complement strand
AAAAAAAAAAAAAAAAAAAACACACACACAACATTGTAGTTTTATACGAAGGATGATTAAAAAAGTTCCCGGAGTTTTGTTTGATTCTTTTAATTGGTTTCTAGATTACGTAACTTCAACTTTTCCTCGAAAGAATGGTTTATTTCCCACAAGTGGAACTTGGCGCAGTATGGCCCACGTGTTACCCTTGCGCCGTTAAACTCCAACCAACCAACCAACCAACCAACCAACCAACCAACCAACCAACCAACCAACCAACCAACCAACCAACCAACCAACCAACCAACCAACCAACCAACCAACCAACCAACCAACCAACCAACCAACCAACCAACCAACCAACCAACCAACCAACCAACCAACCAACAGCAACATGTGAAACATCTTTCGTTAAGTTCTGTGCAAGCATAGCAAATCAGTGGGTTGTGAAAGTAAGGCTAGTTCTGGTTTGTTTAAATTTGAGGAACGCACAAACGTTAAGATTTTCTGCAAGCTTGGAAAATCTGAAACGAAAACTTTGGTTGGTTGATTGTTTTCAGATTATCTGGCGCCGTCAGCAATACGAGGGCTATAATGCGCCGAAACATTCGTCATTAGACAAGCCAGCATACATTTACAAACACCCAAACCTCGCGGTCTAGAAGCTAGCACGCTAACCACTATACCGTTTGGTCGGCACGAAAACTTTGAAATAGAACATACGCTTTAAGGCGTTTCACCATTTCCAGATTTTTGGCCGTTAGTGATCTGTTGTGTCGCACATTTGTCTTCCAGCTATTCTCGGATGCTGTTCCAGTTATTGCGCAACAATAGAGCTAAACATAAGTCCTTTTGAGGATTCAGCACCGTAAGCAATACAAAAACTTTACAGAGTTTAATTGCAATTTTTTTTTTATCCCATGCAAAAAAAAAAAAAAAACGTTTACTTATTGGAGTTAAAATTATCAAATAGATTTTCTTTAATGGTATGTGCAATACGAAATGTTTGTTAACAAAAAGTTTTAACGATAATGTTGTTAAAAAAAGGGCTGTTTTCTAGTAATGTAGATATAATCTTTCACCAAATTATTTTGAGTTATCTTATTTCATATGTAGCAAACATTGGTTTTTTAAAGTTAATTAAAATACATTGGATTCTTATTTTAACAAGTTTCAAAATACGTGGTGTAATTTAAACTTATTTTTATTAAATGAACATTATTTATTGCCACCATTTTTACATTACAAAAGTTTCTTAATTTTTAATGAATTGACAGTTGTTTAATAGATAATTAAGTATCATACGTAATCAATATTTATTAAACAGAAACGAATTTCTATCTAATGCAATTTTGACTGTTTAGAACGTTATTAGGTTAAAGAGAACGTTACAATATAGACGTTTTGCTGTGTATACATAGTACCATAGTTATTAAATTGAAACAAAATCTTGAATTATCTTTTTTCGTAACGTGTGTTAACTCAAGAAAATAAGGGACAAGTAAATTAGCCAAAATTAATCAAAGTTCTTGCGATGATTGTTCCCTCAGTTATTACCTTAAAAAAAAAAAAAAAAAAGTATTAAACTTACCTAAAATCAAAGATGTATATCCTACTGGGATTTGCAAACATAGATCTTTTCAAAGTTGATATTTTACTTTCTTGAAATTTAATGATATCCAATTCAGTCATCTTTCCAAAAGCATTGTCATCCAGGGTAGTTGTCTTAGTATCTTTCATCATAAACCCCCTCAAGTTTTTGCCAACATTCTCCGCAAAGTCCTTACCCAATTTTCGAAATTCAGAGGACTCGATTTTAATGTCCATCAACTCAGAAAGAGTATTCATCAATTCCCATCGAATACCACGTTGGAACTTGGCGTCGAATATATTAATATGGGAAACCACGTTACTCCGATCTGGCGATGCATCGAATAGGGATGTCATAATTGAATTTTTGATCGTGATCCGTTGCATTCTCTTAGAAACCACTTCTGAAGCTGGTATGTACATGACATTTGAGTATTCTAAAGTAAATCCTTCGAAAGGCCAGTCAAGAGATTTCTCAAATACTTCATGTAGTGTTCCTACTTCGGTTATGTTGGAACATGTTATTGTGGTAGGAATAGGCCAAAGGCTAGGGGTGCATTTGCAAGGAGAAATGACCTCGGGCGCAGGACAGTCAAGAGCAAAACAAAGGGTTTCGAGAAGAAAGAAACATAAAACAATTAAAATAATTGACGAATTCATTTTTATTTCTCTATTCCTTGGATGGAACTAAAAGCAAAATACGCTTCTCTATTCTTTCAGACTCAACACATTGCATATCAACTTGTATTTTGAGGAATATGTGTTATTTAATACTTTGAGTTTTTAAGTTTTAAAAGTAAGCGGAAATTTGAAGAAGAAAATAATGTATCATATGCTAAGCAAGATCATCTGATAAAATAGAAGATTAAATTTGTTACTAGGGGATGAAATTGTAAGGAGGTAGAAATTTGAGAAACTAGGGATATGGAACATCGTACAACTTTCAATTACACTACAATACTGATCATTGCATTTAAATTTGACATGGATTGGTATAATGTGCTATTTGCGTTTCCATATTTTTATTAATTTATCTTCCATATATGTCTATGCGAGGGAGGATCACCATATGAAAACAAGTGCCAGTAGTTAGAAAGTGGGGCTCCGGGGCCAGGGCGCAGTGCGCAATGGTATGGTATGGGGGCGTGACCGGATATGACGTCACCGGAAATCACGTGACCGGAAGTGGATTGGAGTTGTTTCCTTCCTGCTGCTGTTTTAGTTTCGGTTTCATTATAAGCTGTTTGTGTATGACGTCACAGTAGGTATGACGTCATAATGTGTTTTATATCAAAGTTTTGAGTGGTGGCAACACTTTTTTTTAGTTTCGATTTACCTTTAAGATGGAGTTGAGTTGTTCTAGGACTGCTTGTAAATGAATAAGTTAGAATGATAGGTTTTTATTGCGTGACGTCACAGTAGGTATGACGTCATAATGTGTTATATATCAAAGTTTAGAGCGATGGCAACATTTTTTAGTTTTTGTTTCCAGTTAACTGGAGTTGAGTTGTTCTAGGGCTGCTTATAAATGAATAAGTTAGAGTGATAGGTATTTTTACTAATGACGTCGCAGTGGGTATGGCGTCATAATGTGTTTTATATCAAAGTTTTGAGCGGTGGCAACACTTTTTTAGTTTCGATTTACCTTTCAGGTGGAGTTGATGTTCTAGGGCTGCATCTAAATGAATAAGTTAGAGTTATAGGAATTTTTGACTAGTGACGTCACAGTGGGTATGACGTCATTCATGATTTTACAAAATTTACTTTTAAGACGATGGCAGCAGTAGGAATATGCTAAGTTTTAGGCGGGATGGAGTTGAGTTGTTCTAGGGCTACTTTTAAGTGAATAACTTAGAGTGATAGGCTGTTTTACCAGTGACGTCACAGTGTTAATGTAGTGGGGATGACGTCACGATTTGCTTTATATCAAAGTTTAAGGAATGGCAACATCTTGTATCCTGATATAGCTAAGTCTCCTTTGATTGGTTGAAATAAAAGCTCACTTCTGATTGGTTAGAATATGTCACGTGATTTCAAATGCTCTTCTCATTGACTATACAGTTTAGTAAGACAGTTTTCTACTAAGTTTAATGTAATTGCGGCGCCATCTAGTGGTAGGAAGGAATATAAATTACATAGTTTATAACTTTTCATGCTTAACCATTAAAAACTTCAAATACATGCAAAGATAATATACTAACACAAATGCGTAAAGTTTCGGATTGAGTGGATTTTTTTTTTCTATAAGTGCTTAACACATTTAAACTAATGTTGAGAGATATAATCGCAAGACACTTTTAAGGAATCAGGTTTAATCAATGTTAGACACATAAAGTCTCATTATTTTCTCAATAACAGTATGAAATGTAAATATAAATTAAAATTTATGAGAAAAAAAAAATTTAAACTTTGATATCTTAACGTGAAAATTTCTTTTACAGAGCTTAACATGTCATTAAAAAGTTTTTTTCTTTTATTGTCATAGTTTTTGAGGGATTGAATACACAACAAAAGAACTTAGACTAGAATTAATTTTCAATATTCAGCAACTGAAACCCATTACGGAAGTTAAAGCAATGATTTTACAATTATTTTTAGGTTGAGTTAGTCTGACCCTGTTGAAGGAATTAGTAGTTGTAGTGTGTTCACACGTGAGTTTGCAATACAATATTAGTAATATACATTTCCAAAAAACGAAATATTTATCACTTTCAATAGAAAAATGACGATTTTTTTTTTATTTATGTAAGTATTATTCTCAATTTTGTAAATTTTAAATGTATTATCCATATTTTATTGAAGAATTTATATATTTTTTCTTCTTCTTTCAGAATGGTTTAGGAAAAACATTTCATTTTAGTCAGAACAATGTTTTCAAAGAAATGGAAATACGCAACTTTTCGATATATCAACCTTCAAATACTTTGAAATTGATTCTATTTGTTACAACCGGTTGTAATTTAAAGCTATACTGTACTATGCGAGCGATATTATATATCTTAGCTACTTACTGTCTATGTTAAAATTTATATTACCATTAAACTTGTTAGAAATTAATATGTCTATGTTAGTTTTATTAACCAAGATAGCTTTTATTGTACAATGATACTTACTTAAGTTGATGAATGGCAACACAGAACTAGCTGCTAATGCTGAATAGATATGTGATAACTGATTTTGGATACTCTAATGTTTAAATAAGAGAGAAAAAGTAACATACTTGAACATCTTACAACTAAGAATTCAAAAGTGAACATGAAAATTTACTTTACGAATAAATATCATGTCTTTAAAATGTGTACGAATATCACTAAATAAGAGAAAAAAGTAACATACTTAAACTCTTACGACAAATAACTTTAAAATTAACGAAAAAAAACTTACTTTACACATAAAAATCACTTTAAAATGTGTAAAAATATCGCTAAATAAGAGAAAAAAAGTAACTTACTTAAAATTTCTAAGATAAATATTTAACCTTTACGCGAAAATTCCCTTCATGTATAAAAATCACGACTTTAAAATATAACATGCAAGAGAAAAGTAACGTACTTAAACTTTCTACGACAAATAACTTTAACATTAACGTAAAATTTTACTTTACACATAAAAATCCCGATATTAAAATATGTAGAAATATCGCTAAATAAAAGAAAAAAAAAAGTAACACACTTAAACTTTGTACGACAAATAACTTTGACATTAACGTAAAAAATGTTCTTCACATATAAAAATCACGACTTTAAATTTGAAATGTAGGATGAAAGTATAACATACCTATAATTTCTACGACAAAGAATTCAAACATTGCCGTTCATGTCTTTAAAATGTATAATAACAACTCCTCTAACTTTTAGAAAAAAGAAACACTAAAAATTTACAAGGCAAAGAATTTAAAATTGAACGTTAAAATTAACTTTACATGTACTATCATACTCTTATATCAACGATAAATAAGATAAAAAAAGAAACTCTAAAAATTTATAAGGCAAAGAATTCAAATAATACGCGAAAATTTACCTCACATATAAAAATTATGTCTTTCAAATGTGTAAGAATAACGCTAAATTAGAGAAAAAGAAATATTAAAAATTTATAAGGTAAGGAATTGAAACAATACGCGAAAATTTATTTCACACATAACATTTTTATCTTTAAAATGTGTAAGAATAATGCTAAATTAGAGAAGAAAAAAAAATAACATACTTAAACTTTCTTCGACAACAATTTAAACAATACGCGAAAATTTCATACACAATTATTTTCTTAGGTTAATGTTAAATAATGGGAAATTTAACAGAATAAAAATTTCAAAGATAAAGAATTTTAACCTTTACACGAAAATTTACTTCACATATAAATATCATGTCTTTAAACTTTAACGTGACAATTTACTTCTCATATACAATTAAACTCTTAGGTTAATGTTAAATAAAAGAAAAAGTAACATACTCAAAAATTTCTAAGATAAGCATAACGTAAAAATTTCATATCATGTGTTTAAAATGTAACATATAAGAGAAAAAAAATAACATACTTGAACTTTCTATAGCAAAGAATTTAAGCGTTAGCGTAAAAATTTACTTTACATATAAAATTCACGTCTTTAAACGGGATGAGAAGCATGTGACGGTAATTAGCCAATCAGGTTAGCGGTAGGTGATACGCCACTTGCCGGCATTTTTAGACCGGAGGATGAGTCACGCTAAAACTTGTTCAAACAGGTCGGGAGACTTGTACAGCAAGAACAACAGCATCGACGCGCAAGCAGCGGGTGATGCTGCGGTGTGTCAGCAGGTCTTCGAGATTATCGTTTTCCTACTTTTCCTTTTTCATAATGAAATGTTTGTAAAAACTTGGAATGAATGAAGTGGATTTCAAAGACACATTAGTAAGTGAAGGTAGAATTCGCATGGACTTTCTTCCAAAAAGTATGATTCACTTGGAGAATTTAAGATCATTTCTACTTGAAAACTTTTCTATTGTCTAAAACATTGAATATTGTTCAAACTCAGTGAGATTATATGCTACAATACGGGTAAAACTTAACAAAATTGTTACATAGAAGAAAAATAGTAAGAGATTTAAAATAAATACTAGTTATAGATACTCCAAGGAAAAAAATTCACCTCTACTTTTCAATCGGAAAATCAATTCAAGTTGGAAATTTATGTTACTTCAAGAAAGACTTAGACAATTTACTTTGTAATAATATACGTTAAGGTGTCGTATTAACTCGTGCAATACATGCTGACTAAGGTTTATTTTACTTATCTAAGAAAGGTGAATTGGGGGGGGGGGGGAAATATTAAATAAATTGTAGATATTAAATACATTGTAGATATGCATTTAAGTTTTGAAAATCACCTGCAAGACTTTTAAAACATCTTAAGATAAATTGAAAGAAACTTGCGAATTATATGTAAACTATATAACTTTTTATACTCTGAAAGGAAATCACAAGTAATTTAGTTAACTTTTTTCATGGTAACACTCATATTCAACGACATGTTTTTAAAATTTAACCTTCTTTACATGATAATAGTTATAAATTTTTTCAATCTCAGATGCGATATACTATTATTTCTAACATATATGTTACGAATTGTGTAAAGTTTTTAAAACTGTATATGCAAATCACCAATCAGAAACATAAAAATCTAACATCAATCAAACAAACTAAAATAATAAGATATTTTCCTTAGTGGAAATAGTTAACTACTCATGTGATGGAATATACTTAGAAAATTTAAATACTGAAAAAAGTTTGCTAGGCAAACTTAAAGAATATTTTTTTTTTCTTGTGAAAAACTAGCATAAATTTGGAAAATGTAGAGTTTGTTACTACGTAAAATTGAACATCATCTGGACAAACTAAATTATACATGAATTTTTTTTATTTGAGAGGTGCTGACAATATATCATTAATATAGAGATTTTTAACTTCCAACCATAATTTCTAAATAACTTATACATAAATTTCAGAAAAACTGAAACGGAATGTGTTTTACAAGAGGCTTATTTTGTAAGATGAATATTCAATATTAATATAACTGAGCAAAGTTCATTCCGGAAAAAACTTGTAAAAGATACTTATATTTTGAAAATAGTTTGAAATATCCTTTTAAATTTATGAATGATCGCTTTCGAAAGACACAAATAAAACTGATATTACTCATGATAATTAACACATACATAACATTAGTCAAACAAAGTGAAATTTTTATTGCTTGTGACCGATAACTTGTCAGTGAAGCAGAACTTACATAGGAAATTTGTGCAAACTTTTTCAACTTTTAAACCAAGTATCATGTAAAATTATAAATTACGATAGGAAATAGCATACTTCAGAATCGGAACAAGTCTTGTAGTTAAGCTAAATTTATTTCTCAAGGAATTGAAAGCATACCAGAAAAGTCCTTATCATTTCACATCTTTTCTCATGTTGCAAGAAGACATACTTTGTAAAAGATCCTCGTAGCACTTAACAAAAATCAGTAAAAATAAATATATTTTCTAGGGCAAAGATAAAACTTCACAACTTAATACTGAAATTTAGCTAAGTTGCATATGGTTTATTCACATAACTCTCATATGCTTCGAATGTTGAAATATATTTCTCAGTTGAAATCAAACTCATCGAAAATAAATGCTATCTACATTTTCAAGTCGGAAATTACTATTAAATAAACTTTACATGTAAAACATTGTCATGTTAAAAAGAAAAATCTACAAAAATGTAAATGATAATTTTACTGTTGGTACATAAATGATGAATAATTTATGATTTTATTCTAGGCAAACGTTTTATTGTCTAACAGAGAACTTAAACTTTAGCAGAAAAACGAAAAAATACAATTTTTTAAATCCTATCATGCTTGTTGAAAATTGAGTTTATTAGCTGTTGTAATAGATTTTTATTGTCCAAATTTCTATAGTTTTTCTTCCCAGTGCAATAAAATTAAGTTCATGTGTAATGAGTAGGTTTTTTTTTTATGAATCTTATAAATTTAATGAAATTATTATGACCTAAGAGATTGAGTGAACTGAATAAATCAATGATGTAAATTTAAACAGTGACTTGAACTGATACATACTATAACTGTAAAGAAGTATGACAAAGTGATAGATGAAGTGAAAATAGAAGTTGAGTGAAATGTGTTGAAAAAAAAGTTGAAGACGACAAGAAATTCGTAAATGAGAATTATCATTGACTTATATTAACTTCGTTTTTCTTGCTTATGACAAGAAAATACACTCTTTCTTATTAAGAACCAACTTGATATCTTATCATAGAATGACAATGATGAAATATCTATACATTAAAAAAAAATACCAAACTTAGACATAGCAAATTTCTTGAAATTCATGTATAATGTGAGAAGTTTTACTGGAAATATAGAAAATACTACATTGAAAGATGTGAATTTTTCGAAGTACTTTATCAGAAGAAAAGAAAAAAAATGCGCTGAGGTCCGCTACAAAAATTTTTAGGAGAAAGTTTAAACAAAATTTAAAATCAAACATGCTTTTAAGTGGGAACACATATATTAAAACTATAGCACATTAAACAATTTATATTATGTCATCTCGGTATCAAACTGAATAACGTGAAAAACAACGACAAACTGAATAAACATGATAATTATCAATATATGTGGAAAAGTTTCCTTTTTTCACATATAAAAAAATAACACATTGACATACGTTAAGATCACGAAACATGCATAATCATATGCCGATAAGAGCAACCAATGTTGCGGGGAGATATTCACTTGATGGTCAATATCCCATGAATAAATTGATTGATTGAATTTCTAATGCTAATTCCAATAGTATTCCATGTAACTTCAACTTGATATGTTACACTATAGATATATTTATTTTTCAAATATATTGACTTTCAAAAAATCATCCTTCAATATAAGAATGATCATAGTAAGAATAAAAGAAAAGATACTAAGCATTGATTTAAAGTGTATTTATTTCGACTTAGCAACAAATCATATGCTTGAAACGAAAATTGCTTCGAACCAAAGTATAACTATCCAATTTCACTGATTCCTACAAGAAAATTTTTCTCATCTAGTAATTGAATTTTTTTTCTCATACACATTATAAGTGTTGTCCAATCAGGTGTAGAATAGTTGAAGATATCCGACCTCTTTCTAAATATTAATAAGTCACTGTTGAAAAACTTATAAAAATTTCAATTTAAACTTAAAGTTTTTTTTTTTATATATATATATATCAAAGAATGTTTTCAAGTCAATATATATATATATATTTAAATACGAAAATTTATTCACTTCAATAAATGTATGTTTAAGTTATAAAACTTGTCGTATGTATTGAAAAATTGTAACTTTTCGTCTTATTCGTATAAATCGATAACTTATACCACTAGTTCTTCATCAATTAATCTCCTAAATAAATCTTTCAAAGGTAAAAACATACTTATAGCTTTGTCTTTGTAACATGTTAAATTTTACATGTTTCATGTGAAAGTTACAAAATTTTATATATTTTCATGGAAAACATATAAAATTTTAATTTCACGAGAAACATGTAAAATTTAACATGTTACAAAGACAAAGCTATAAGTATGTTTTTACCTTTGAAAGATTTATTTAGGAGATTAATTGATGAAGAACTAGTGGTATAAGTTATCGATTTATACGAATAAGACGAAAAGTTACAATTTTTCAATACATACGACAAGTTTTATAACTTAAACATACATTTATTGAAGTGAATAAATTTTCGTATTTAAATATATATATATATATCGACTTGAAAACATTCTTTGATATATATATATATATATATATATATATATATATATATATATATATATATATATATATATATATATATATATATATATATATATATATATATATATATATATATATATATATATATATATATATATATATATATATATATAAAAAAAAACTTTAAGTTTAAATTGAAATTTTTATAAGTTTTTCAACAGTGACTTATTAATATTTAGAAAGAGGTCGGATATCTTCAACTATTCTACACCTGATTGGACAACACTTATAATGTGTATGAGAAAAAAAATTCAATTACTAGATGAGAAAAATTTTCTTGTAGGAGTCAGTGAAATTGGATAGTTATACTTTGGTTCGAAGCAATTTTCGTTTCAAGCATATGATTTGTTGCTAAGTCGAAATAAATACACTTTAAATCAATGCTTAGTATCTTTTCTTTTATTCTTACTATGATCATTCTTATATTGAAGGATGATTTTTTGAAAGTCAATATATTGGAAAAATAAATATATCTATAGTGTAACATATCAAGTTGAAGTTACATGGAATACTATTGGAATTAGCATTAGAAATTCAATCAATCAATTTATTCATGGGATATTGACCATCAAGTGAATATCTCCCCGCAACATTGGTTGCTCTTATCGGCATATGATTATGCA
The DNA here is from genome assembly GCA_963978545.1 of Linyphia triangularis. NCBI lineage: Eukaryota > Metazoa > Arthropoda > Arachnida > Araneae > Linyphiidae > Linyphia > Linyphia triangularis. The sequence goes on along the minus strand of OZ021723.1, from coordinate 59,944,540 downwards.
CGTTTCGTGATCTTAACGTATGTCAATGTGTTATTTTTTTATATGTGAAAAAAGGAAACTTTTCCACATATATTGATAATTATCATGTTTATTCAGTTTGTCGTTGTTTTTCACGTTATTCAGTTTGATACCGAGATGACATAATATAAATTGTTTAATGTGCTATAGTTTTAATATATGTGTTCCCACTTAAAAGCATGTTTGATTTTAAATTTTGTTTAAACTTTCTCCTAAAAATTTTTGTAGCGGACCTCAGCGCATTTTTTTTCTTTTCTTCTGATAAAGTACTTCGAAAAATTCACATCTTTCAATGTAGTATTTTCTATATTTCCAGTAAAACTTCTCACATTATACATGAATTTCAAGAAATTTGCTATGTCTAAGTTTGGTATTTTTTTTTTAATGTATAGATATTTCATCATTGTCATTCTATGATAAGATATCAAGTTGGTTCTTAATAAGAAAGAGTGTATTTTCTTGTCATAAGCAAGAAAAACGAAGTTAATATAAGTCAATGATAATTCTCATTTACGAATTTCTTGTCGTCTTCAACTTTTTTTTCAACACATTTCACTCAACTTCTATTTTCACTTCATCTATCACTTTGTCATACTTCTTTACAGTTATAGTATGTATCAGTTCAAGTCACTGTTTAAATTTACATCATTGATTTATTCAGTTCACTCAATCTCTTAGGTCATAATAATTTCATTAAATTTATAAGATTCATAAAAAAAAACCTACTCATTACACATGAACTTAATTTTATTGCACTGGGAAGAAAAACTATAGAAATTTGGACAATAAAAATCTATTACAACAGCTAATAAACTCAATTTTCAACAAGCATGATAGGATTTAAAAAATTGTATTTTTTCGTTTTTCTGCTAAAGTTTAAGTTCTCTGTTAGACAATAAAACGTTTGCCTAGAATAAAATTATAAATTATTCATCATTTATGTACCAACAGTAAAATTATCATTTACATTTTTGTAGATTTTTCTTTTTAACATGACAATGTTTTACATGTAAAGTTTATTTAATAGTAATTTCCGACTTGAAAATGTAGATAGCATTTATTTTCGATGAGTTTGATTTCAACTGAGAAATATATTTCAACATTCGAAGCATATGAGAGTTATGTGAATAAACCATATGCAACTTAGCTAAATTTCAGTATTAAGTTGTGAAGTTTTATCTTTGCCCTAGAAAATATATTTATTTTTACTGATTTTTGTTAAGTGCTACGAGGATCTTTTACAAAGTATGTCTTCTTGCAACATGAGAAAAGATGTGAAATGATAAGGACTTTTCTGGTATGCTTTCAATTCCTTGAGAAATAAATTTAGCTTAACTAGAAGACTTGTTCCGATTCTGAAGTGTGCTATTTCCTATCGTAATTTATAATTTTACATGATACTTGGTTTAAAAGTTGAAAAAGTTTGCACAAATTTCCTATGTAAGTTATTCTACTTCACTTAAAAGTTATCGGTCACAAGCAATAAAAATTCCACTGTGTTTGACTACTGTTATGCATGTGTTAATTATCATGTGTAATATCAGTTTTATTTGTGCCTTTCGAAAGCGAGCATTCATAAATTTAAAAGGATATTTCAAACTATTTTCAAAATATAAGTATCTTTTACATGTTTTTTCCGGAATGAACTTTGCTCAGTTATATTAATATTGAATATTCATCTTACAAAATAAGCGTCTTGTAAAACACATTCCGTTTCAGTTTTCTGAAATTTATGTATAAGTTATTTAGAAATTATGGGTGGAAGTTAAAAATCTCTATATTAATGATATATTGTCAGCACCTCTCAAATAAAAAAAAAATTCATGTATAATTTAGTTTGTCCAAATGATGTTCAATTTTACGTAGTAACAAACTCTACATTTTCCAAATTTATGCTAGTTTTTCACAAGAAAAAAAAAATATTCTTTAAGTTTGCCTAGCAAACTTTTTTCAGTATTTAAATTTTCTAAGTATATTCCATCACATGAGTAGTTAACAGTAGTTAGAAAAGGCCGATCCGGGGCCATGGCGGTATGCGGTATGGTATGGTATGGGGGCGTGACCGGATATGACGTCACAGGAAGTGATATCACCGGATATGAAGTCACCGGAAATCACGTGACCGGAAGTGGAGTGGAGTTGTTCCCCTCCTGCTGCTGTTTTAGTTTCATTATAAGCTGTTTGTGTATGACGTCACAGTAGGTATGACGTCATAATGTGTTTTATATTAAAGTTTAGAGCGATGGCAACACTTTTTTAGTTTCGGTTTATCTTTCAGACGGGGTTGAGTTGTTCTAGGACTGCTTCTAAGTGAATAAGTTAGAGTAATAAGCTTTTATTGCGTGACGTCACAGTAGATATGACTTCATAATTTGTTTTATATCAAAGTTTTGAGCGGTGGCAACACTTTTTAGTTTCGATTTACCTTTAGGATGGAGTTGAGTTGTTCTAGGACTGCCCTACTAACCATCTTTGTCACAGTTACGTCACTGCAACGAAGTTTTTCGTCGCAAAGATCACAGTCACAATGTGACTTGCATGGGATATCGCAGCGATGTCGCAAAAGTTCACGTCACTTTCGACTTCCATGTGATATCGCAGCGACATCACAATGTGACGAAGTTGCAATGTTGCTTTGTGATATCGCAGCGACATCCAGTGATATCCCAAAATAATTTTATATAATGAAAATCACAAATAGGTCATTTTGTGACATGTATGTGATATAAGACGTAATTTTGCGATATCGCAGGGATACACAGGGATATCACATTTTAACATTTATGCTATTTTTGTGGTATCAGTGTGATCTCTATGTGATTTTGGGGACATCTATGTGATTTATGCGACGAGTATGTGATTTTATCAACGAATCTCACGTCACTGCTATATCACATTGTGATCAGTATGCGATCTTAGTGACTTTGGCGACATCTATGTGATTTACGCGATTTTCGCAACGAAAGCTTTGTCGCTGCGATGTCACATTGTGATCTGTATGTGATCTTAGTGATTTTGGCGACATCCATGTGATTTATGCGATTTTCGCAACGAAAGCTTTGTCCCTGCGATATCACATTGTGATCTGTATGTGATCTTAGTGACTTTGGCGACATCCGTGTGATTTATGCGATTTTTGCAACGTAAGCTTTGTCACTGCGATATCACATTGTGATCTGTATGTGATCTTAATGATTTTGGCGACATCCATGTGATTTATACGATTTTCGCAACGAAAGCTTTGTCACTGCGATATCACATTGTGATCTGTATGTGATCTTAGTGACTTTGGCGACATCCATGTGATTTATGCGATTTTCGCAACGAAAGCTTTGTCACTGCGATATCACATTGTGATCTGTATGTGATCTTAGTGACTTTGGCGACATCCATGTGATTTATGCGATTTTCGCAACGAAAGCTTTGTCACTGCGATATCACATTGTGATCTGTATGTGATCTTAGTGACTTTGGCGACATCCGTGTGATTTATGCGATTTTCGCAACGAAAGCTTTGTCACTGCGATATCACATTGTGATCTGTATGTGATCTTAGTGATTTTGGCGACATCCATGTGATTTATACGATTTTCGCAACGAAAGCTTTGTCACTGCGATATCACATTGTGATCTGTATGTGATCTTAGTGACTTTGGCGACATCCGTGTGATTTATGCGATTTTCGCAACGAAAACTTTGTCACTGCGATATCACATTGTGATCTGTATGTGATCTTAGTGACTTTGGCGACATCCATGTGATTTATGCGATTTTCGCAACGAAAACTTTGTCACTGCGATATCACATTGTGATCTGTATGTGATCTTAGTGACTTTGGCGACATCCGTGTGATTTATGCGATTTTCGTAACGAAAACTTTGTCACTGCGATATCACATTGTGATCTGTATGTGATCTTAGTGACTTTGGCGACATCCGTGTGATTTATGCGATTTTCGCAACGAAAACTTTGTCACTGCGATATCACATTGTGATCTGTATGTGATCTTAGTGACTTTGGCGACATCCATGTGATTTATGCGATTTTCGCAACGAAAACTTTGTCACTGCGATATCACATTGTGATCTGTATGTGATCTTAGTGACTTTGGCAACATACGTGTGATTTATGCGATTTTCACAACGAAAGCTTTGTCACTGCGATATCACATTGTGATCTGTATGTGATTTTAGTGACTTTGGCGACATCCGTGTGATTTATGCGATTTTTGCAACGAAAGCTTTGTCACTGCGATATCAAAAATAAAAAATTGGTCCGTTCATGAAACTTTGCAAAAACGTTTTATTTGTCATGAGTATAAAGAAACAAAGTAGTTCATAAAATATCTAGCATAGAAGGGTGTTTTTTGAGGAGTGGGAGGGGGGAGTTTTTTTGTTTTTTTTTAAATTGAAAAGTAATTTTGGTATAACCTGGGCATTTCACCTTACGCTAAGATAGCGAGTCAGAAATGTGACGAAAAAGGGGGAGGGGGGGGGGTAATCAATGGATACGGATGGTCTTGAAGTATATTTCTAGAACACTGCATATTTTTTTTTTTTTTTTAAACTTTTTTAAAATATTTGATTTCATCCTGGCTAAGGCACAAGTGTTGCGCCCCCCCCCCCCTCAGGAAAATCCTAGATCTGCCACTAATGTGAACTGAAATAAAAAAAAAAAGATTCGCGTACACACATCACGAATAAGCTCCTTCTCGCCTTCTTCACAGTCGGAGTCAGAATCTGCATAAGTTTCATCTTCACTAATTTCATCCCATTTAGAAACAATGTCCTCAATTTCAAACTGGGTTAGAAAACGTTTTCTTTTAGGCATTTTAAAATAATTTAGTAAAAAATTATCAAGACTTCAGATAGTCAGAAGAATAAACATAGCAGTCAGCAGTCAGCACGGGAAATCGTAAAAATGCAGCTAGCGAAAACACACTAGCAGGTAAAAGTCACTTATCATTTACTAAATTGCCCCCCTGTCAAGCAGCTTCAAAATACCCCTTTGTGTCCCCAACTCAATGGGCTGGCCATGTGTGCGTTGCTTGAAGTGCGACAATAGGCTTTTGTGGCACGACTTTTCAGACTGCCTCACTCTGTGAGGGTAAATGCTCCGACATTTCGAGTGGAAAACTTCTCAGGGAAACTGGAATTATTTAAATACGAAACGATTCGTTCCACATCATTTCAATCTATGAAATTTACTGACACTCGTCACTGTTTCTTTGCTCCGGCTTAGTTTTCAATTTTTAAAAACTCTATAGAGAAATCACAAAAAAAAAAAAAATATTCGGACCCTATCACAATGACCTTTTTTTATAATTTTTTAGTGCAAAAATATTAACATGTTATCACTTTAAAATTTAAAAGATAAATTTGAATCAGAATAATATAGATTTTGAGTTTTACACATTTTTTGTTGTTGATATTTATTACTTTCTCACTTTTGTATTTGATTACTTTGTACAATTTTGATGCAATAACTTTTCCTACACTTAGTATAACAATTTAAATATTTATGTTTTTTAATTGTTTAATGATTATTAAGAGTGTTGTGTTAAAAATATAATATTGTTCTAAAACAAGCCGGTAGACAGGATTTTTTTTCGGGGCGATAGGGGGTGGGTATGGTCGAAGATTTCATTAAACACATATAGCAAATTACACACACACACAAAAAAAGAAGGGGAAGTTGTTTAACAAGATTTCATAACATTTTTTTGGGGGGGGGGGAGGCCGGGGTTCTACCGCCCCCCCCCCCTTCCCCGTCCACGGCCCTGTAATAAAATGAATCCTTTTTAATTATTAAACAAATATTCCTTTATAGCCAGAGTGAATTTATAATCTTTATGTAGAAACTTTCTACCTTTATTACTGCGATATAATAGATTTATTTTTTAATATTTTTATTCAAATATATATGAAACAACTTAAGCACAATTTACTTACTGTTATGTTAAAAATAAACACCGACAGTTATTGCAATCTTTTAGCACTAGCAGTTGACTATGTGTTTAAGATTGGAATCAATTTAATACAAATTTTTTATTGAAACAATCATGGGTCACCTAAGAGGGTGGTAGACCAACTTTCCAGAGGGCGCCAAGCTCCTCTGACACCCATCAAAATATCCTAAAGTGGTATAAGCCACACTGTGATACCTTATAGGCAGTAGGTTAGACTTTTCTTCGTAGACGAATACAAATAAAAAGAATTTATTGAAACCCATTGTATATAATTTGAAGGTAGATTGTAAATAAATATGCAAGTACCAAAGGGACCAAAATAAATGTCCCACAACGATAATTAAAAAAGACACCAAGACTAAATTCTACTGATGGAATATTATATTATGACCATCATTTTCAAAAGCAAGATGCCGACACATTTTAGATCTGCTTTCACATGTCTTATTAATGATAACTTCGCTACCGATTGAGTTTAAAAACATTACTCAGTGGTCATTACAAAACTTCTAAATGCTCATTAATTAATCGGGCCAAAAGACAAGTTTTATGTTTAGCTTAGAAAACAATATCTCGCAAGAGTTTAGTAAGAAGCATTGTCAACAGGTTATCGTAAACTTGAAATAGTCCCGAATATTTAAGAGTACGTATTTTATTCTATTAATATTATTAAAAAAAAAACTTCAAATATAAGAATTACACTCCTTCCCTTCGGTACATTTAATAAATTCGTCCCAATCCTCTTCTTCATCATCAATAATCTAACTCATTTTTTCCCCTCGTACAGCAGTACCTAAAATAGTCTCGGCCCATTTGATGGTTGGCTGCTGGGTTAGCAAGTTAGTCTCTCATGCCAAAGGTACTGGGTTCGAATCCTGAGTAAAAAATGGTTGAACGTTGTGGTTCGGATTCCACGTTAAGCTGTAGGTCACGTCCTGATTAGCAGTTATTGTGCATAAAAATAAGTCAGTGAGCATACAAAACAACCAACCCAGAGTAGTTTTGAACATTATATCAATTCCTAATCTTTAGCCCTCAATCTATAAACGTGAGTAATTCTTCTCTTAGTTTATCCACTGAAGGAATAACTTCACAGATTCTGGATTCTGTCTAAAGCATTCAGTGATAGTGATCCCTGCGCGGAAAGTCGTTAGGAATCAAATCATGAAATAACCAAGTAAAAGTCGTTAGTAAATTTATTGTCCATTGTTTGAATTATCTTGTCTAAAATACGTAATAAAACACTGAAATGCGAGAGGTATTTTCAGAAGTTGAAGCAACGTTTTCATGTCTTATATCCTCTTCTGGCATTTTTTTTAAAAATGTGTACTCTTTTCTATCCTAGTTCAGTTTTAATTGTGATCTTTAAAGAGAGCAATCAAATTCGTCTCTTCGTTCTAGAAGGTTTGACGTATTTTAACAATTATATTGCGGCATTCAAAGTAGTACATAGAGGGAAAACATTTTAACTTTAATGAAAAGTATTCTATTAACTTCCAAGATTGAACATTGTAAAGGTTCTTTGTCTATAAGTATTCTGATAGAGCAGTTACTTTTTAGATGTAGAGAAATATCATGCCTATACCAAAATTGTTTCAAATTATAAAAAGTTGTTTAAAGAAAAATTATTTTTACCTATCTGGCAGAAAAAATGATGGAAAATGTAAAAAACCAACCAGTCAATTCCCATTGTTTTTGTTCCCAAAGTTAGAAATATTTGTACGAGTATTTTAATGTTTAGTTGTTTAATGTATTTTTATTAATATATAATGATGGGAGAGGGGGGGCTTTGGTCGAACCCTAAAAATCTTCACCGTGGAAAATGCATCGATTCATCAGAAGCGCGTTTCATAACGCAACTCCTAACAATTTAACAAAAGGAACGTTTTTTTTTCTGTGTGCTCACTATTGACCTTGAAAAGGATATAAGGATGTTTTCTAAAATCCAGAGACGATCTTATTTAGATATATTTTCACCATTATTATTATTATTATTTTTTTTTTTTTTTTTTTTACTTCCACTGTATTGACGTGTTTTTGTTATCTGATGATGCTGAGTGAAGCTTCAAGGGAGAGCGCTAAGGAGAATTGGACACCAAGTGGACAAGCCACATTCGGTACTTCCGTTCCGGTACGGGGACTAAATTCTACGCCTTTCTTGTACTTGCTTTCAAGGTCAGATTCTGAGAATTCTGCGTTAGTGGCTTTGTCTTCAAACCCCCTCTGGGTACCTTCGTCCTTATTTTAGTGTTCCTGCTCCTCTCCCCTCGCTTGGAAAGATTCTTGGAATGGAAACACAAACCCAACAGAGTACTTTGACAGAGCAACTATTATATGCCGGCGCTGACGAGATTGTTTGCAGGGGGATACAAGAGACTTCAAGAATTTTGCTTAGATTCATTTCCTCTGGGAATTTTGAAGGATAAAGACTGGCTATGTGTAAGTTTTACTAAATTTTCCAAAATGAATGTTTTAAATGTTTTCCTTTCTAACAAAAATTTAAAAGTTAGCGACTATTAATATGTGACCGAACTTTCCAGAAAGTTTTTGATACTTTGATGAGTTTTTTTTTTTTATTATTATTAAACCATGCAATTTGGAAAAAAATAAAAAATCGTCAAAGTTTTAAGTATAATTTTTATTACAACGTAAAAATTTTTAAAAATTAGTGTATGACTTTTCTACTAATTAGCAGAAATATTTTAAAAGAAATAACTTATAATTTGTGTTTTGGTTTTTGTAAATTGTATTTAATGTTCAAACTGATAATGTATGGATAAAAAATCCGCTAAATGCATTCGTCAACGCAGAATAGCAGGAAGATAATTTGTAAATATTTGAATTTTTTACGGAATTTCTAATACATAGGAGCGTTTTATCGTTTGTATCTAAAATTCTTATTTGGCATAAACAGTTTTTGACTTTAAAAATTCTCCATTGATACCTCAAGTTATATCATTTGGGTAACTTACGTTATAGATTTTAATTTTTGAATATTTAACTAAAATAATTATAATAACAATTATCTGTTTGGTTTTAATTAACATCATATGAAAGTAAACACATTTCTGGAAACTTACATACTACATGAAGCAATCCATTTTAAAATAAACGAAATAAAAAAAAAATTATCATTGAAAAACTTGTTTAAACAATTTTTACTATTATTTAAGTTAATATAATAATTTACAAATCCTTTGTACAACTATTGACAAAACAATAAATTATTTTTCCCACTTTAAAAATCACACCATCCACTTTCAACAAAACAGAACGAACTCGACTATAATTCAAGAGTCAACTTTTAGAAATTAACATATTAAAAAAAGGAACTACTAGAAAGGAACTTTAAATCTTTTTATACCCAAAATTCTATAAAAAATATTTGATTCAAATTTTCATTTTTACAAGTTTTTCCTTCTTTGCATGGAATGACCCTTCTTGATGATAATAATTGTGTTTTTTATTGCCAAATACTTTTTTCTAGAATTTTAAAGATTAATTTTTAAAGTTTTATGTTGGTTTACACTTTTCTCTCACTGTCATCTGGCTGATAGACTTAGCCTCGCCTTTTAATTTTTATATTGCTCCCTGGTTTTTCTCTTCTGCTCCAGTTGTTCCTATGACAATTTAGCTCTGTATTATATAGTTCTTGTAATTGCTGTTGTTGATAAATTTGATAGAAAACTGTTTTTTTTTTTCCCCCTCTAAAATATTTTGTCTTAAAACCCAAGATTAAAAAAAAACTAACTATTTTACAAAATTATTAAAATGTAAGCCATGTGTTGGTTTCTATTAGCATTTTCCTTAATTTCTTATATAGAAACACTTGGGGCATGTTTTGATCTGTTTCATGATTTTGACCCTAAAGATTTTTTAGTAGGGTTGTAGTAGTATATTCCGAGAGTTTTTTGGATATTTCACTGATAAATTTGTAAAATACCACTGATCTATGCTAACCTCTTGTCTGTCTGTATTTTGCCGACCAAACGGTATATTGGTTAGCGTGCTAGCTTCTAGACCGCGAGGTTGCGGGTTTGAGTTCCGTGTTGGGCATGGGTGTTTGTAAATGTATGTTGGCTTGTCTAATGACGAATGTTTCGGCGCATTATAGCCCTTGTGTAGCTGACGGCGCCAGATAATCTGAAAACAACCAATCTGTCTGTATTTTCATTAGATATTAACAGGGATGATAGTTTTCCTCCTTTTGGAGGATTTAATCCTGTTTGATTTTTATGTAGCATTTTCCTTCTCTATATCCCTGTTTTGAAGATATGCATTTTTCTGATCTGAACCAGTTTTTCCTGCAAAAAGTATACTGTTCCTCATGTCTAAACAAAAGATTTTCCCTCTTAGCTCCCCTTTCCTCACAGATTACTTTACTAACTCCTAATATTTGAAATGCAATTATTATATAGTATGAGAAATTTCATTGTATCTTTAAATTTATTGAATCATACTTCTTGCATACTTTTATTGTTGAATTTTTGTGTATTCCTTCCTTCGAGCTTTTTTAACGAATTTTTGGATTTCCTTCTTTTTGCTCTCTGATCACTCCCATCCCTGTATCAAACACATTTTAAAGAAAAGTTTGCATGAATAAAATTTAAAATAAAATCATTGTAATTATTTTCAGTGTCTAATTTTAAGTTGCTGGAAAATTTCTTTGCTATTTTCTCACTTAATTTTAAACTTGTATTAAAAATGCTGATGTTGAGTGCAGGGTTGGCATGGCTTAAACCAATTGGTTTTAACAAAAATGTTTTGCCATTTTTCTCAAAAAAAAAAAAAAAAAAAAAAAAATTTTTTTTTTAAAGAATAATTTTAAATTGTATTTTTATTTATTTATTCACAATTCAATTTTTCAAATTATTTGATGTTGTAAATAACTTCTACTTTTAACCAAAAGTTTCCACTCCAAAGACTAGCTATTGAACAATGGTTCTAAATCTTAAGAATATTTTGAATATTTTATCACCATTGCTGATTTTAATTATTTTATTGCATAATTTTAATCCAAGAGCAATATAAACAATCACCATTATATTATTCTGTATACATTGAATTTAAAAAATAGTAACTCTCAATAAAATATTAAAATTATGATTTGAATGTTGACATAAGTAGCGACATTTGTTTATTTACTTAGTTAATTTATAATTACTTAAAAATAACTTTAATAATTACTTAGTAATTATTTAGTAACTTTATTAATAACTTTAATAATTACTTAGTTATTTACTTAAGTAAATTGGTCAAAAACACTTGAAAAAAAAAGTTGACTTAAATCAATAGATTTCCTAAATTTTATGACAGTAACAATAATTTAAATCTATCTAAAAATATAAACTGGAGAAAGGTATGAAATGAATTGGGGAAATATTGAATATTGTATTTTATCATCATCCTTGTTTTTTTTTTTTTTTTTTTTTTTTTTTTTTTTAGGTGCAGGTGTTCAAATCATTTGGGGGTGAATAGTGGATGATTAGGCCTCGAAGTATTCCTTTCAAGGCCGTAGGTCAAAGCCTTCATTCAACCACTTACTATTTGAAGTGAGTATTATCTTTCTCTCTAATAGGATAATTTCCAGAAGTGAAAATGTTTTTTTCCATTATTTTTATTTGATTCCTGTTAAAGAAATTCAAGGATTTGTTGCATAGAAAAAATATATATTTTCATTCATGAAACTATCAAATAATACAGTATTGTTATGATATAGATAATTGGCATTTGTGAAAATACTTACAATTGAGTAGTTGAAACAGGTAATAGTGATATAGCACAACTAATTTAAAAAGCTGTTTATTATCTTCCTTCTGGAAGCTATTGTTATTGTTTATTATGAAAACTTGTTTCACAAGCCCAAACATTCAGATAATATCTGAGAGTATGTTTTCTGCTGGGGTACAGTTTTGGGTACCATAACATCTTGGTTCAAAACATTTTGGAGTATTCTAGTAAATTTTGGTATTTCATTTCCCAATGTTCTTTTACTTGCAGGTAGTATGAGAAAAGGATTCCCCGATTCCCTGGATTAAGATATAAGATGAACGAATTGAAGATTATCTGCGATATGCAAGTCAAAGAGAAAAAGAGAGAAGAAAATGTAAATTTTAAGTATATAATGAATATTGTATTTATCTATGCTTCTATTGGTATAAATATCTTATAGAATTAACCTTTCACAAGAAGTGAATGCCTTTCTTGAAATAGTGAACTGTAGGATGGTATGTACATAAGTTCTTTATAAGGTTAGTTCTAAAAGATTCCTGCCAATAATTCATATTAAAATTATAGTAAATCAGGGGTTTGGAAGGAAAAGGGCTCAACAGAATTAAACTTGTTCAATTCTCTCTGTGTAAAGGTTACTAGGAACAGGACAAGGGAGAAAATGTCAATTCTTTTCTTGTGGACTTAAATGATCCTTTCTACTGTTATAATCACGTTGGTTATTTATTCTTACTGCAATTTTTAATGACCTGATGTATTTTTATTTCATAAGAAGAAAAGAAATGGAATTTTTTTTTATAGGAACCTTTTTCAAAATCCCTTTTATAATAAAATATTTGTTTTGCTTACAATTTTTCTGTTACTTACCCAATTTTATTTTTTCTCACACTGTATTCTTTGCGTTGTTGCAGACAAACAGATTCCAGTTGTGGAAGGAGCATTTCCAGAAACAATATGAGATTCTACATGAATCTTTTTATAAATATTTACTTATCTTGCTTAATTTTTTACTTTAGTATTTTAAATTCGCAAAGGGAGTTCAACGAAATTCTATTTATGAAGTTTCTTCCAGTTTTTCGCATATCAATGTAGTATACTTTTAAAAATTCAAATTTTATCCTTAATAGTTGGCAAATAATACTTTTTTCCTGATTTTGATTGCTTAAAGAAATTAACATGTACATAAATTACAATTTATTGGTGCTCTACATGATGTCTAAGTAGTAAATTTGTAATTAAAAAAAAAAAAATCAGCTGAAAAAGTTGGAATTTTCTTTGAGTGGTAACCTGGATAATTTACTGTATCTTGTAACTTATTTTCCTTTTTTAGAGTGTCTTCCTGTAATCCAGATAATTATTATTTTAATCCTGATAATTAGTTTTATTTTTAGGGTTCAATCATGCAAGTTAGTTTCAAAGAAATTATTAGTGGATGGGCCTCCCAATTCCTCATTTCAAGGCCGAAGGTCAAAGCCTTTATTTAACCACTTTTTAGTGAATGAGACAATTCAAAGTAAGTATAATTAGTAATTTCCATAAGTGAATACGCTTGTTTCAATCATATTTATTTGATTCTCGTTAAAGAAATTCAAGGATTTGTTGCATAGAAAAGTATATATTTTCATTCATGAAACTAATGAATAAGTGCTGTCTTAAAACAGTATTGTTAGGATCTATATAATTGGCATTTGTGAAAGTACTTACTATTGAGTAGTTGAAACAGGTCATAGTGCTATAACACGACAACTTAAAATAGTTGGTAATTTCTTCCTTCTGGGGTACAATTATTTATTATGAACCAGTTTCATGAGCCCAAACATTCAAAAAGTGCCCAACAGAATTAAACTTGTTCAATTCTCTCTGTGTAAAGGTTAAATTCTCTCTGTGTAAAGGTTAAAAGGAAAATAAATAGGACAAAATCTTCATTCTTTTGTTGTGAACTTGAACGGTCTTTTCTGCTGTTATAATCACTTTGGTTAATCTTATTACAATTTTTAATGGCCCGATATATTTAGTATTTTTTTTTATCTTAAAAAAAAAATGGAATTCTTGCTAAGGGAATCTTTCTCAAAATAGGTTCCCTTTTCTGATAAAATATTGGTTTTGCTTACAATTTTTCTATTGTTTACCTAAGTTTATTTTTTCTCACAGTGTTCCTGGCGTTATTGCAGACAACCAGATTTCAGTGGAATGAGTATTAATATGAGAATCTACATCAATCTTTTTTTTTTTTTTTTTCATTTCTTCCTTTTTTTCTTTTTTTTAAAAAAATATTTACTTATCTTGCTTAATTTTTTACTTTGTAGTATTTTAAATTCACAAAGGGACCTTGAAGTTGAACGAAATTCTATTCATGTTCTTCCAGTTTTTTGCATATCATAGTAGTATACTTGTAACAATTTTTATTTTATGCTTAATAATTGGCAAATAATACATTTTTCTGATTTTCCTAATAATGTGATATTTACATAAATATCACTTTAGTGGTGTTGTACATGATATCTAAGTAGTAAATCTGTACTTTAAAAAAAAATGAAATTGCTGAGAGTTGGTCTTTCCTTTAGTTTGAGTGGTAACCTGCATAATTTACTTGTATCATGTTACTTATTTTCCTTTTTTAGTGTTTTCATGTTAATCCAGAGAATTATTTTTTTTCAGAGGATTTTTAATTTTATTCAAATCCAGAGAATTATTTTATTTACATAGTTGTTATTTTAATTCGGAGAATTATTTTTATTTTAATTCAGAGAATTATTTTCATTTTAATTCAGAGAATTATTTTAATTTTAAGGGTGGGGTGTGAATTATCACCTAAAGTTTTATTTTTATTATTGATTTATTTACTTTAACGTTAAAAAAAATGAAAACTAACACATATTGCTTAATTAGAATGGAAATTTATAAAATTGATATTTTACAACATGTGCTTTAAAAATTTCTGATTTCTCCAATAATTAGAAAAAACCTAAACATTTCGAAAAACCTAATATCAAGAAAAGAAAAACAAAGGGAAAATAGATTTAAAAGTTTCTTTCTCGACAACATCATCCTGTCATTCAGCATGAAATGTCAAATGATTCATTAAAAAACGTATATACACTTTTAAAATTTTGCAAGCATAGATATTACTGTGTCCCCATAACTTCACGAATTTCTATTTTAATCCAGATATTTTTTGCTTTTAAGTGGCAAGTGGTCTTTATCTCTCATTTCATTCTTGTCTTTTTTTAGTGTACCTGCTGTTGATGGTTAAAAGGAAGTGTCCAGCTACATCATTCATGATCTTCAATTGTCAATTTGCCTAATGCGAGTTTTCCGAGTTTTCATTCTACAAATGTGGGACAATTTCTTGTAAATCCTCCCGGATTAAATTTTTTTATAAATATAAATTTTTTAAATAAATATAAAAATAAAATATGTATATATATATATATATATATACATTTTTTTTTACTTATTGTTTTATTTATCTATTGACTTTTTACTGTGTTTTTGTGCTGCATGCTCAAGAAGTTTTTAAAATCATATCCTTCTTATAAGTTGAGCTAAATTATTTTTTTACTGTAGCATATATTTAATAGACTTCTGAAGGAACAAATTATAAATACTATTCCTTTTATATAATTGTTTGAGCTTGAAATGGTATATTATAAATAGGTTCTTACAGGTGTCAATGTGATCACAAGCCACATTATAATTTACACAAAAAATTAACACTCCTTTCTTATTTATTTATACTACTTGTAAATCCCAAATAAGTAAAATGCACTGTGAAATATAATATAACAACGAAATAGTGAAAACACAAACAGCAGAAAATTTCTCTGATACACAATATCTTAAATATCTTCTTTAAAAAAAAATTAAAAGAAAGCAGTCTAGCTGAAATTTTTGTTTACATTTGTATTTAACGTAAATCACTGAAATTAATCTTTTGTTTAAATATTATATATTAAAATGATAAAATATTTTAACTATTTATAAAAGTTCCTAGAATATTTTAATACTGTGAATCCTTAAAAAAAAAAGTCGTGGGTCGCATACTAATTACAATGTGATATCGCAGTGATGTGGGTTTCATTAAGCAATATAAGAATCCATTAAATAATATACTTCATTAAGTAAGTCACAAAGCAATATTGGCGGGACAAGAATTTCATTTCATAAATCACAGGTGTCGCCAAAATCACTAAGATCACGTACAGATCACAATGTGATATCACAGTGACAAAACTTTCATTGCGAAAATCGCATAAATCACACGGATGTCGCCAAAATCACTAAGATCACATTTAGGTCACAAAGCGATATCGCAGTGACAAAGCTTTCGTTGCGAAGATCGCATAAATCACAGGGATGTCGCCAAAATCACTAAGATCACATTTAGGTCACGAAGCGATATCGCAGCGACAAAGCTTTCGTTGCGAAAATCGCATAAATCACATGGATGTCGCCAAAATCACTAAGATCACATTTAGGTCACAAAGCGATATCGCAGTGACAAAGCTTTCGTTGCGAAGATCGCATAAATCACACGAAAGTCGCCAAAATCACTAAGATCACATTTAGGTCACAAAGCGATATCGCAGTGACAAAGCTTTCGTTGCGAAGATCGCATAAATCACAGGGATGTCGCCAAAATCACTAAGATCACATTTAGGTCACAAAGCGATATCGCAGTGACAAAGCTTTCGTTGCGAAGATCGCATAAATCACACGGATGTCGCCAAAATCACTAAGATCACATTTAGGTCACAAAGCGATATCGCAGCGACAAAGCTTTCGTTGCAAAGATCGCATAAATCACACGGATGTCGCCAAAATCACTAAGATCACATACAGATCACAAAGTGATATCGCAGCGATATGGCTTTCGTTGCGAAGATCGCATAAATCACAGGGATGTCGCCAAAATCACTAAGATCACATTTAGGTCACAAAGCGATATCGCAGTGACAAAGCTTTCGTTGCGAAGATCGCATAAATCACAGGGATGTCGCCAAAATCACTAAGATCACATACAGATCACAATGTGACATCGCAGCGACAAAGCTTTTGTTGCGAAAATCGCATAAATCACACGGATGTCGCCAAAATCCCTAAGATCACATTTAGGTCACAAAGCGATATCGCAGTGACAAAGCTTTCGTTGCGAAGATCGCATAAATCACACGGATGTCGCCAAAATCACTAAGATCACATTTAGGTCACAAAGCGATATCGCAGTAACAAAGCTTTCGTTGCGAAGATCGCATAAATCACACGAAAGTCGCCAAAATCACTAAGATCACATTTAGGTCACAAAGCGATATCGCAGTGACAAAGCTTTCGTTGCGAAGATCGCATAAATCACAGGGATGTCGCCAAAATCACTAAGATCACATTTAGGTCACAAAGCGATATCGCAGTGACAAAGCTTTCGTTGCGAAGATCGCATAAATCACACGGATGTCGCCAAAATCACTAAGATCACATTTAGGTCACAAAGCGATATCGCAGCGACAAAGCTTTCGTTGCAAAGATCGCATAAATCACACGGATGTCGCCAAAATCACTAAGATCACATACAGATCACAAAGTGATATCGCAGCGATATGGCTTTCGTTGCGAAAATCGCATAAATCACATAGATGTCGCCAAAATCACTAAGATCACATACAGATCACAATGCGATATCGCAAACATCGTAAATTCGTCCCCAATGTCACAATGTGACGAAAAGCGATATCGCAGCGATATCACAAAGTTACGTCGCAAAACCCCCTCTAAAACGGACATTGGACGACTATGTGACCCCTGTGTGATATCGCCGTGACATCGCGTGATCTCTATGCGATATCGCTTTTCGTCACATACTCGTCACATGGTTATTAGGGTGCTTCTTAGTGAATAAGTTAGAGTGATAGGTTTTTATTGCGTGACGTCACATTAGGTATGACGTCATAATTTGTTTTATATCAAAGTTTAGAGCGATGACAACACTTTTTAGTTTCGATTTACCTTTAAGGCGGAGTTGAGTTGTTCTAGGGCTGCTTCTAAGTGAATAAGTTAGAGTTATAGGTATTTTTACTAGTGACGTCACAGTGGGTATGACGTCATTCATGATTTTACAAAACTTACCTTTAAGACGATGGCAGCAATAGAAATATGCTAAGTTTTAGGCGGGATGGAGTTGAGTTGTTTTAGGGCTACTTTTAAGCATCTTTGGCAACATCTTGTATCCTGATATATAGCTAAGTCTCCTTTGATTGGTTGAAATAAAAGCTCGCTTCTGATTGGTTAGAATATGTCACGTGATTTCAAATGCTCTTCTCATTGACTATACAGTTTAGTAAGACAGTTTTCTACTAAGTTTAATGTAATTGCAGCGCCATCTAGTGGTAGGAAGGAACATAAATTACACAGTTTATAACTGTTCATGCTTCACCATTAAAAACTTCAAAAACATGCAAAGATAATATATTAACACAAATGCGTAAAGTTTCGGATTGAGTTGATTTTTTTTTTTTTTTTTATAAGTGCTTAACACATTTAAACTAATGTTGAGAGATATAATCGCAAGACACTTTTAAGGAATCAGGTTTAATCAATGTTAGACACATAAAGTCCATTATTTTCTCAATAACAGTATGAAATATAAATATAAATTAAAATTTATGAGATAAAAAATTTAAACTTTGCAATCTTAACGTGAAAATTTCTTTTACAGAGCTTAACATGTCATTAAAATTTTTTTTCTTTTATTGTCATAGTTTTTGAGGGATTGAATACACAACAAAAAGAACTTAGACTAGAATTAATTTTTAATATTCAGCAACTGAAACCCATTATGGAAGTTAAAGTAATGATTTTACAATTATTTTTAGGTTGAGTTAGTCTGACCCTGTTGAAGGGAATTAGTAGTTGTAGTGTGTTCACACATGACTTTGCAATACAATATTAGAAATATTTATCACTTTGAATAGAAAAATGACGATTTTTTTTTATTTATATAAGTATTATTCTCAATTTTATAAATTTTAAATGTATTATCCATATTTTATTGAGGAATCTATAATTTTTTTCTTCTTCTTCCAGAATGGTTTAGGAAAAACATTTCTTTTTAGTCAGAACAATGTTTTCAAAGAGGTGGAAATACGCAACTTTTCGATATATCAACCTTCAAATACTTTGAAATTGATTCTATTTGTTACAACCGGTTGTAATTTAAAGCTATACTGTACTATGCGAGCGATATTATATATCTTAGCTACTTACTGTCTATGTTAAAATTTATATTACCATTAAACTTGTTAGAAATTAATATGTCTATGTTAGTTATATTAATCAAGATAGTTTTTATTGTACAATGATACTTACTTAAGTTGATGAATGGCAACACAGAACTAGCTGCTAATGCCGAATAGATATGTGATAACTGATTTTGGATACTCTAATGTTTAAATAAGAGAGAAAAAGTAACATACTTGAACATCTTGCAACTAAGAATTCAAAAGTGAACATGAAAATTTACTTTACGAATAAATATCATGTCTTTAAAATATGTACGAATATCACTAAATAAGAGAAAAAAGTAACATACTTAAACTCTTTACGACAAATAACTTTAAAATTAACGAAAAAAAACTTACTTTACACATAAAAATCACTTTAAAATGTGTAAAAATATCGCTAAATAAGAGAAAAAAAAGTAACTTACTTAAAATTTCTAAGATAAATATTTAACCTTTACGCGAAAATTCCCTTCATGTATAAAAATCACGACTTTAAAATATAACATGCAAGAGAAAAGTAACGTACTTAAACTTTCTACGACAAATAACTTTAACATTAACGTAAAATTTTACTTTACACATAAAAATCCCGATATTAAAATATGTAGAAATATCGCTAAATAAAAGAAAAAAAGTAACACACTTAAACTTTGTACGACAAATAACTTTGACATTAACGTAAAAAATGTTCTTCACATATAAAAATCACGACTTTAAATTTGAAATGTAGGATGAAAGTATAACATACCTATAATTTCTACGACAAAGAATTCAAACATTGCCGTTCATGTCTTTAAAATGTATAATGACAACTCTAACTTTTAGAAAAAAGAAACACTAAAAATTTACAAGGCAAAGAATTTAAAATTGAACATTAAAATTAACTTTACATGTACTATCATACTCTTATATCAACGATAAATAAGATAAAAAAAAGAAACTCTAAAAATTTATAAGGCAAAGAATTCAAATAATACGCGAAAATTTACCTCACATATAAAAATTATGTCTTTCAAATGTGTAAGAATAACGCTAAATTAGAGAAAAAGAAATATTAAAAATTTATAAGGTAAGGAATTGAAACAATACGCGAAAATTTATTTCACACATAACATTTTTATCTTTGATATGTGTAAGAATAATGCTAAATTAGAGAAGAAAAAAAAATAACATACTTAAACTTTCTTCGACAACAATTTAAACAATACGCGAAAATTTCAGACACAATTATTTTCTTAGGTTAATGTTAAATAATGGGAAATTTAACAGAATAAAAATTTCAAAGATAAAGAATTTCAACCTTTACACGAAAATTTACTTCACATGTAAATATCATGTCTTTAAACTTTAACGTGACAATTTACTTCTCATATACAATTAAACTCTTAGGTTAATGTTAAATAAAAGAAAAAGTAACATACTCAAAAATTTCTAAGATAAGCATAACGTAAAAATTTCATATCATGTGTTTAAAATGTAACATATAAGAGAAAAAAAAAATAACATACTTGAACTTTCTATAGCAAAGAATTTAAGCGTTAGCGTAAAAATTTACTTTACATATAAAATTCACGTCTTTAAACGGGATGATAAGCATGTGACGGTAATTAGCCAATCAGGTTAGCGGTAGGTGATACGCCACTTGCCGGCATTTTTAGACCGGAGGATGAGTCACGTTAAAACTTGTTCAAACAGGTCGGGAGACTTGTACAGCAAGAACAACAGCATCGACGCGCAAGCAGCGGGTGATGCTGCGGTGTGTCAGCAGGTCTTCGAGATTATCGTTTTCCTACTTTTCCTTTTTCATAATGAAATGTTTGTGAAAACTTGGAATGAATGAAGTGGATTTCAAAGACACATTAGTAAGTGAAGGTAGAATTCGCATGGACTTTCTTCCAAAAAATATGATTCACTTGGAGAATTTAAGATCATTTCTACTTGAAAACTTTTCTATTGTCTAAAACATTGAATATTGTTCAAACTCAGTGAGATTATATGCTACAATACGGGTAAAACTTAACAAAATTGTTACATAGAAGAAAAATGGTTAGAGATTTAAAATAAATACTAGTTATAGATACTCCAAGGAAAAAAATTCACCTCTACTTTTCAATCGGAAAATCAATGCAAGTTGGAAATTTATGTTACTTCAAGAAAGACTTAGACAATTTACTTTGTAATAATATACGTTAAGGTGTCGTATTAACTCGTGCAATACATGCTGACTAAGGTTTATTTTACTTATCTAAGAAAGGTGAATTGGGGGGGGGGGGGAAATATTAAATAAAGTGTAGATATTAAATACATTGTAGATATGCATTTAAGTTTTGAAAATCACCTGCAAGACTTTTAAAACATCTTAAGATAAATTGAAAGAAACTTGCGAATTATATGTAAACTATATAACTTTTTATACTCTGAAAGGAAATCACAAGTAATTTAGTTAACTTTTTTCATGGTAACACTCATATTCAACGACATGTTTTTAAAATTTAACCTTCTTTACATGATTTAATTTAAATTTTTTCAATCTCAGATGCGATATACTATTATTTCTAACATATATGTTACGAATTGTGTAAAGTTTTTAAAACTGTATATGCAAATCACCAATCAGAAACATAAAAATCTAACATCAATCAAACAAACTAAAATAATAAGATATTTTCCTTAGTGGAAATAGTTAACTACTCATGTGATGGAATATACTTAGAAAATTTAAATACCGAAAAAAGTTTGCTAGGCAAACTTAAAGAATATTTTTTTTTTATTGTGAAAAACTAGCATAAATTTGGAAAATGTAGAGTTTGTTACTACGTAAAATTGAACATCATCTGGACAAACTAAATTATACATGAATTTTTTTTATTTGAGAGGTGCTGACAATATATCATTAATATAGAGATTTTTAACTTCCACCCATAATTTCTAAATAACTTATACATAAATTTCAGAAAAACTGAAACGGAATGTGTTTTACAAGAGGCTTATTCTGTAAGATGAATATTCAATATTAATATAACTGAGCAAAGTTCATTCCGGAAAAAACTTGTAAAAGATACTTATATTTTGAAAATAGTTTGAAATATCCTTTTAAATTTATGAATGCTCGCTTTCGAAAGACACAAATAAAACTGATATTACTCATGATAATTAACACATACATAACATTAGTCAAACAAAGTGAAATTTTTATTGCTTGTGACCGATAACTTTTCAGTGAAGCAGAACTTACATAGGAAATTTGTGCAAACTTTTTCAACTTTTAAACCAAGTATCATGTAAAATTATAAATTACGATAGGAAATAGCATACTTCAGAATCGGAACAAGTCTTGTAGTTAAGCTAAATGTATTTCTCAAGGAATTGAAAGCATACCAGAGAAGTCCTTATCATTTCGCATCTTTTCTCATGTTGCAAGAAGACATACTTTGTAAAAGATCGTCTTAGCACTTAACAAAAATCAGTAAAAATAAATATATTTTCTATGGCAAAGATAAAACTTCACAACTTAATTACTTAAATTTAGCTAAGTTGCATATGGTTTATTCACATAACTCGCATGTGCTTTGAATGTTGAAATATATTTGTCAGTTGAAATCAAACTCATCGAAAATAAATGCTATCTACATTTTCAAGTCGGAAATTACTATTAAATAAACTTTACATGTAAGACATTATCATGTTAAAAAGAAAAATCTACAAAAATGTAAATGATAATTTTACTGTTGGTACATAAATGATGAATAATTTATGATTTTATTCTAGGCAAACGTTTTATTGTCTAACAGAGAACTTAAACTTTAGCAGAAAAACGAAAAAATACAATTTTTATATCCTATCATGCTTGTCGAAAATTGAATTTATTAGCTGTTGTAATAGATTTTTATTGTCCAAATTTCTATAGTTCTTCCCAGTGCAATAATATTAAGTTCATGTGTAATGAGTAGGTTTTTTTTTTTGTTGAATCTTATAAATTTAATAAAATTATTATGACCTAAGAGATTGAGTGAACTGAATAAATCAATGACGTAAATTTAAACAGTGACTTGAACTGATACATACTATAACTGTAAAGAAGTATGACAAAGTGATAGATGAAGTGAAAATAGAAGTTGAGTGAAATGTGTTGAAAAAAGTTGAAGACGACAAGAAATTCATAAATGAGAATTATCATTGACTTATATTAACTTCGTTTTTCTTGCTTATGACAAGAAAATACACTCTTGTTTATTAAGAACCAACTTGATATCTTATCATAGAATGACAATGATGAAATATCTATACATTAAAAAAAAATACCAAACTTAGACATAGCAAATTTCTTGAAATTCATGTATAATGTGAGAAGTTTTACTGGAAATATAGAAGATATAACATTGAAAGATGTGAATGTTTCGAAGTACTTTATCAGAAATAAAAAAAATAAAAAAATGCGCTGAGGTCCGCTATAAAATTTTTTAGGAGAAAGTTTAAACAAAATTTAAAATCAAACATGCTTTTAAGTGGGAACACATATATTAAAACTATAGCACATTTAACAATTTATATTATGTCATCTCAGTTGGTATCAAACTGAATAATATGAAAAACAACCACAAACTGAATAAACATGAAAATTATCAATATATGTGGAAAAGTTTCCTTTTTTCACATATAAAAAAAAAAAAAATAACACATTGACAAACGTTAAGATCACGAAACATGCGTAATCATATACCGATAAGAGCAACCAATGTTGCGGGGAGATATTCACGTGATGGACAATATCCCATGAATAAATTGAGTGATTTAATTTCTAATGCTACACTATAGATATATTTATTTTTCAAATATATTGACTTTCGAAAAATCATCCTTCAATATAAGAATGATCATAGTAAGAATAAAAGAAAAGATACTAAGCATTGATTTAAAGTGTATTTATTTCAACTTAGCAACAAATCATATGCGTGAAACGAAAATGGCCTCGAGCCAAAGTATAACTATCCAATTTCATTGATTCCTACAAGGAAATTTTTCTCATCTAGTAATTGAATTTTTTTTCTTTCTCGTACACATTATAAGTGTTGTCCAATCAGGTGTAGAATAGCTGAAGATATCCGACCTCTTTCTAAATATTAATAAGTCACTGTTGAAAAACTTATAAAAATTTCAATTTACACTTAAAGTTTTTTTATATATATATATATATATATATATTTCAAAGAATTTTTTCAAATCATTATGTATATTTAAATACTGAAACTTATTCACTTCAATAAATGTATGTTTAAGTTATAAAACTTGTCGTATGTATTGAAAAATTGTAACTTTTCGTCTTCGTATAAATCGATAACTTATACACTAGTTCTTCATCAATTAATCTTCTAAGTAAATCTTTCAACGGTAACAACATACCTATAGCTTTACATTTGTAACAAGTTAAATTGTACATGTTTCATGTGAAAGTTACAAAATTTTATATATTTTCATGGAAAACATATAAAATTTTAATTTCACGAGAAACATGTACAATTTAACTTGTTACAAATGTAAAGCTATAGGTATGTTTTTACCGTTGAAAGATTTACTTAGAAGATTAATTGATGAAGAACTAGTGTATAAGTTATCGATTTATACGAAGACGAAAAGTTACAATTTTTCAATACATACGACAAGTTTTATAACTTAAACATACATTTATTGAAGTGAATAAGTTTCAGTATTTAAATATACATAATGATTTGAAAAAATTCTTTGAAATATATATATATATATAAAAAAACTTTAAGTGTAAATTGAAATTTTTATAAGTTTTTCAACAGTGACTTATTAATATTTAGAAAGAGGTCGGATATCTTCAGCTATTCTACACCTGATTGGACAACACTTATAATGTGTACGAGAAAAAAAAAATTCAATTACTAGATGAGAAAAATTTCCTTGTAGGAATCAATGAAATTGGATAGTTATACTTTGGCTCGAGGCCATTTTCGTTTCACGCATATGATTTGTTGCTAAGTTGAAATAAATACACTTTAAATCAATGCTTAGTATCTTTTCTTTTATTCTTACTATGATCATTCTTATATTGAAGGATGATTTTTCGAAAGTCAATATATTTGAAAAATAAATATATCTATAGTGTAGCATTAGAAATTAAATCACTCAATTTATTCATGGGATATTGTCCATCACGTGAATATCTCCCCGCAACATTGGTTGCTCTTATCGGTATATGATTACGCATGTTTCGTGATCTTAACGTATGTCAATGTGTTATTTTTTTTTTTTTATATGTGAAAAAAGGAAACTTTTCCACATATATTGATAATTTTCATGTTTATTCAGTTTGTGGTTGTTTTTCATATTATTCAGTTTGATACCAACTGAGATGACATAATATAAATTGTTAAATGTGCTATAGTTTTAATATATGTGTTCCCACTTAAAAGCATGTTTGATTTTAAATTTTGTTTAAACTTTCTCCTAAAAAATTTTATAGCGGACCTCAGCGCATTTTTTTATTTTTTTTATTTCTGATAAAGTACTTCGAAACATTCACATCTTTCAATGTTATATCTTCTATATTTCCAGTAAAACTTCTCACATTATACATGAATTTCAAGAAATTTGCTATGTCTAAGTTTGGTATTTTTTTTTAATGTATAGATATTTCATCATTGTCATTCTATGATAAGATATCAAGTTGGTTCTTAATAAACAAGAGTGTATTTTCTTGTCATAAGCAAGAAAAACGAAGTTAATATAAGTCAATGATAATTCTCATTTATGAATTTCTTGTCGTCTTCAACTTTTTTCAACACATTTCACTCAACTTCTATTTTCACTTCATCTATCACTTTGTCATACTTCTTTACAGTTATAGTATGTATCAGTTCAAGTCACTGTTTAAATTTACGTCATTGATTTATTCAGTTCACTCAATCTCTTAGGTCATAATAATTTTATTAAATTTATAAGATTCAACAAAAAAAAAAACCTACTCATTACACATGAACTTAATATTATTGCACTGGGAAGAACTATAGAAATTTGGACAATAAAAATCTATTACAACAGCTAATAAATTCAATTTTCGACAAGCATGATAGGATATAAAAATTGTATTTTTTCGTTTTTCTGCTAAAGTTTAAGTTCTCTGTTAGACAATAAAACGTTTGCCTAGAATAAAATCATAAATTATTCATCATTTATGTACCAACAGTAAAATTATCATTTACATTTTTGTAGATTTTTCTTTTTAACATGATAATGTCTTACATGTAAAGTTTATTTAATAGTAATTTCCGACTTGAAAATGTAGATAGCATTTATTTTCGATGAGTTTGATTTCAACTGACAAATATATTTCAACATTCAAAGCACATGCGAGTTATGTGAATAAACCATATGCAACTTAGCTAAATTTAAGTAATTAAGTTGTGAAGTTTTATCTTTGCCATAGAAAATATATTTATTTTTACTGATTTTTGTTAAGTGCTAAGACGATCTTTTACAAAGTATGTCTTCTTGCAACATGAGAAAAGATGCGAAATGATAAGGACTTCTCTGGTATGCTTTCAATTCCTTGAGAAATACATTTAGCTTAACTACAAGACTTGTTCCGATTCTGAAGTATGCTATTTCCTATCGTAATTTATAATTTTACATGATACTTGGTTTAAAAGTTGAAAAAGTTTGCACAAATTTCCTATGTAAGTTCTGCTTCACTGAAAAGTTATCGGTCACAAGCAATAAAAATTTCACTTTGTTTGACTAATGTTATGTATGTGTTAATTATCATGAGTAATATCAGTTTTATTTGTGTCTTTCGAAAGCGAGCATTCATAAATTTAAAAGGATATTTCAAACTATTTTCAAAATATAAGTATCTTTTACAAGTTTTTTCCGGAATGAACTTTGCTCAGTTATATTAATATTGAATATTCATCTTACAGAATAAGCCTCTTGTAAAACACATTCCGTTTCAGTTTTTCTGAAATTTATGTATAAGTTATTTAGAAATTATGGGTGGAAGTTAAAAATCTCTATATTAATGATATATTGTCAGCACCTCTCAAATAAAAAAAATTCATGTATAATTTAGTTTGTCCAGATGATGTTCAATTTTACGTAGTAACAAACTCTACATTTTCCAAATTTATGCTAGTTTTTCACAAGAAAAAAAAATATTCTTTAAGTTTGCCTAGCAAACTTTTTTCAGTATTTAAATTTTCTAAGTATATTCCATCACATGAGTAGTTAACTATTTCCACTAAGGAAAATATCTTATTATTTTAGTTTGTTTGATTGATGTTAGATTTTTATGTTTCTGATTGGTGATTTGCATATACAGTTTTAAAAACTTTACACAATTCGTAACATATATGTTAGAAATAATAGTATATCGCATCTGAGATTGAAAAAATTTAAATTAAATCATGTAAAGAAGGTTAAATTTTAAAAACATGTCGTTGAATATGAGTGTTACCATGAAAAAAGTTAACTAAATTACTTGTGATTTCCTTTCAGAGTATAAAAAGTTATATAGTTTACATATAATTCGCAAGTTTCTTTCAATTTATCTTAAGATGTTTTAAAAGTCTTGCAGGTGATTTTCAAAACTTAAATGCATATCTACAATGTATTTAATATCTACAATTTATTTAATATTTCCCCCCCCCCAATTCACCTTTCTTAGATAAGTAAAATAAACCTTAGTCAGCATGTATTGCACGAGTTAATACGACACCTTAACGTATATTATTACAAAGTAAATTGTCTAAGTCTTTCTTGAAGTAACATAAATTTCCAACTTGAATTGATTTTCCGATTGAAAAGTAGAGGTGAATTTTTTTCCTTGGAGTATCTATAACTAGTATTTATTTTAAATCTCTTACTATTTTTCTTCTATGTAACAATTTTGTTAAGTTTTACCCGTATTGTAGCATATAATCTCACTGAGTTTGAACAATATTCAATGTTTTAGACAATAGAAAAGTTTTCAAGTAGAAATGATCTTAAATTCTCCAAGTGAATCATACTTTTTGGAAGAAAGTCCATGCGAATTCTACCTTCACTTACTAATGTGTCTTTGAAATCCACTTCATTCATTCCAAGTTTTTACAAACATTTCATTATGAAAAAGGAAAAGTAGGAAAACGATAATCTCGAAGACCTGCTGACACACCGCAGCATCACCCGCTGCTTGCGCGTCGATGCTGTTGTTCTTGCTGTACAAGTCTCCCGACCTGTTTGAACAAGTTTTAGCGTGACTCATCCTCCGGTCTAAAAATGCCGGCAAGTGGCGTATCACCTACCGCTAACCTGATTGGCTAATTACCGTCACATGCTTCTCATCCCGTTTAAAGACGTGAATTTTATATGTAAAGTAAATTTTTACGCTAACGCTTAAATTCTTTGCTATAGAAAGTTCAAGTATGTTATTTTTTTTCTCTTATATGTTACATTTTAAACACATGATATGAAATTTTTACGTTATGCTTATCTTAGAAATTTTTGAGTATGTTACTTTTTCTTTTATTTAACATTAACCTAAGAGTTTAATTGTATATGAGAAGTAAATTGTCACGTTAAAGTTTAAAGACATGATATTTATATGTGAAGTAAATTTTCGTGTAAAGGTTAAAATTCTTTATCTTTGAAATTTTTATTCTGTTAAATTTCCCATTATTTAACATTAACCTAAGAAAATAATTGTGTATGAAATTTTCGCGTATTGTTTAAATTGTTGTCGAAGAAAGTTTAAGTATGTTATTTTTTTTCCTTCTCTAATTTAGCATTATTCTTACACATTTTAAAGATAAAAATGTTATGTGTGAAATAAATTTTCGCGTATTGTTTCAATTCCTTACCTTATAAATTTTTAATATTTCTTTTTCTCTAATTTAGCGTTATTCTTACACATTTGAAAGACATAATTTTTATATGTGAGGTAAATTTTCGCGTATTATTTGAATTCTTTGCCTTATAAATTTTTAGAGTTTCTTTTTTTATCTTATTTATCGTTGATATAAGAGTATGATAGTACATGTAAAGTTAATTTTAACGTTCAATTTTAAATTCTTTGCCTTGTAAATTTTTAGTGTTTCTTTTTTCTAAAAGTTAGAGTTGTTATTATACATTTTAAAGACATGAACGGCAATGTTTGAATTCTTTGTCGTAGAAATTATAGGTATGTTATACTTTCATCCTACATTTCAAATTTAAAGTCGTGATTTTTATATGTGAAGAACATTTTTTACGTTAATGTCAAAGTTATTTGTCGTACAAAGTTTAAGTGTGTTACTTTTTTTTTTCTTTTATTTAGCGATATTTCTACATATTTTAATATCGGGATTTTTATGTGTAAAGTAAAATTTT
The DNA here is from genome assembly GCA_963978545.1 of Linyphia triangularis. Lineage (NCBI taxonomy): Eukaryota > Metazoa > Arthropoda > Arachnida > Araneae > Linyphiidae > Linyphia > Linyphia triangularis. The sequence continues at coordinate 59,915,182 of OZ021723.1, read as the reverse complement.
ACGTTAATGTTAAAGTTATTTGTCGTAGAAAGTTTAAGTACGTTACTTTTCTCTTGCATGTTATATTTTAAAGTCGTGATTTTTATACATGAAGGGAATTTTCGCGTAAAGGTTAAATATTTATCTTAGAAATTTTAAGTAAGTTACTTTTTTTCTCTTATTTAGCGATATTTTTACACATTTTAAAGTGATTTTTATGTGTAAAGTAAGTTTTTTTTCGTTAATTTTAAAGTTATTTGTCTTAAAGAGTTTAAGTATGTTACTTTTTTCTCTTATTTAGTGATATTCGTACACATTTTAAAGACATGATATTTATTCATAAAGTAAATTTTCATGTTCACTTTTGAATTCTTAGTTGTAAGATGTTCAAGTATGTTACTTTTTCTCTCTTATTTAAACATTAGAGTATCCAAAATCAGTTATCACATATCTATTCAGCATTAGCAGCTAGTTCTGTGTTGCCATTCATCAACTTAAGTAAGTATCATTGTACAATAAAAGCTATCTTGGTTAATAAAACTAACATAGACATATTAATTTCTAACAAGTTTAATGGTAATATAAATTTTAACATAGACAGTAAGTAGCTAAGATATATAATATCGCTCGCATAGTACAGTATAGCTTTAAATTACAACCGGTTGTAACAAATAGAATCAATTTCAAAGTATTTGAAGGTTGATATATCGAAAAGTTGCGTATTTCCATCTCTTTGAAAACATTGTTCTGACTAAAATGAAATGTTTTTCCTAAACCATTCTGAAAGAAGAAGAAAAAATATATAAATTCTTCAATAAAATATGGATAATACATTTAAAATTTACAAAATTGAGAATAATACTTACATAAATAAAAAAAAAATCGTCATTTTTCTATTGAAAGTGATAAATATTTCGTTTTTTGGAAATGTATATTACTAATATTGTATTGCAAACTCACGTGTGAACACACTACAACTACTAATTCCTTCAACAGGGTCAGACTAACTCAACCTAAAAATAATTGTAAAATCATTGCTTTAACTTCCATAATGGGTTTCAGTTGCTGAATATTGAAAATTAATTCTAGAGAATTAATTCTAGAATTTGTTGTGTATTCAATCCCTCAAAAACTATGACAATAAAAGAAAAAAACTTTTTAATGACATGTTAAGCTCTGTAAAAGAAATTTTCACGTTAAGATATCAAAGTTTAAATTTTTTTTTTCTCATAAATTTTAATTTATATTTACATTTCATACTGTTATTGAGAAAATAATGAGACTTTATGTGTCTAACATTGATTAAACCTGATTCCTTAAAAGTGTCTTGCGATTATATCTCTCAACATTAGTTTAAATGTGTTAAGCACTTATAGAAAAAAAAATCCACTCAATCCGAAACTTTACGCATTTGTGTTAGTATATTATCTTTGCATGTATTTGAAGTTTTTAATGGTTAAGCATGAAAAGTTATAAACTATATAATTTATATTCCTTCCTACCACTAGATGGCGCCGCAATTACATTAAACTTAGTAGAAAACTGTCTTACTAAACTGTATAGTCAATGAGAAGAGCATTTGAAATCACGTGACATATTCTAACCAATCAGAAGTGAGCTTTTATTTCAACCAATCAAAGGAGACTTAGCTATATCAGGATACAAGATGTTGCCATTCCTTAAACTTTGATATAAAGCAAATCGTGACGTCATCCCCACTACATTAACACTGTGACGTCACTGGTAAAACAGCCTATCACTCTAAGTTATTCACTTAAAAGTAGCCCTAGAACAACTCAACTCCATCCCGCCTAAAACTTAGCATATTCCTACTGCTGCCATCGTCTTAAAAGTAAATTTTGTAAAATCATGAATGACGTCATACCCACTGTGACGTCACTAGTCAAAATACCTATAACTCTAACTTATTCATTTAGAAGCAGCCCTAGAACATCAACTCCACCTGAAAGGTAAATCGAAACTAAAAAAGTGTTGCCACCGCTCAAAACTTTGATATAAAACACATTATGACGCCATACCCACTGCGACGTCATTAGTAAAAATACCTATCACTCTAACTTATTCATTTATAAGCAGCCCTAGAACAACTCAACTCCAGTTAACTGGAAACAAAAACAAAAAAATGTTGCCATCGCTCTAAACTTTGATATATAACACATTATGACGTCATACCTACTGTGACGTCACGCAATAAAAACCTATCACTCTAACTTATTCATTTACAAGCAGTCCTAGAACAACTCAACTCCATCTTAAAGGTAAATCGAAACTAAAAAGTGTTGCCATCGCTCTAAACTTTGATATAAAACACATTATAACGTCATATCTACTGTGACGTCACGCAATAAAAGCCTATCACTCTAACGTTCTTATTAAGAAGCAGTCCTAGAACAACTCGACTCCGTCTGCTAGATAAACCGAAACTAAAAAAAAGTGTTGCCACCACTCAAAACTTTGATATAAAACACATTATGACGTCATTCCCACTGTGACGTCACGCAATAAAAGCCTATCACCATAACGTTCTTATTAAGAAGCAGTCCTAGAACAACTCAACTCCGTCTGTTAGATAAACCGAAACTAAAAAGTGTTGCCACCACTCAAAACTTTGATATAAAACACATTATGACGTCATACCTACTGTGATGTCACGCAATAAAAACCTATCACCATAACTTATTCATTTACAAGCAGTCCTAGAACAACTCAACTCCATCTTAAAGGTAAATCGAAACTAAAAAGTGTTGCCATCGCTCTAAACTTTAATATAAAACAAATTATGACGTCATACCTACTGTGACGTCATACACAAACAGCTTATAATGAAACCGAAACTAAAACAGCAACAGGAGGGGAACAACTCAACTCCACTTCCGGTCACGTGATTTCCGGTGACGGCATATCCGGCGATGTCACTTCCTGTGACGTCATATCCGGTCACGCCCCCTTCCGGTGACGTCATCATCCCTCATCCCATACCGCATACCGCCATGGCCCCGGACTGTCATTTTCTAACTACTAGTGCCAATATTAAAACTTTTTGAAGTATTTATGTAGTACATAAATACTTAGAAAATGTAATTTATTTAAGTACAAGTTTTTTAATACAAGAGAACTAATTTAACTTTGCCATTCACGTAATGAACACCATAAAGTGATTTGAAAAAACAGTTATTTATGCAAATTGTGGGGAAGTTATACTTTTTCAAACGAGGTAAAACGTTTATTTGACGAGTGTGATTATACGAATCAAATAATTTAACGAGTTTGGAAAAATATTTTTCCACGTGTTGCATACAATATTTTTATAATCACACGTGCACAAAATATTTTTAATACATATTTTTATTAACGTTGGCAACTCGAGTCAATGAATTTCTTCAGAATATATGTCATTTCAATGCCAAGACTGTATGATATTTGAGCACGAGGCGTGCGAGAAAATACTTTTTCACACTAGTGTAAAAAAGTTACTTTTCCACACTCCTCGCGAAATAGGACTACTTTTGCTAAATATATCTATATAGATATACATATATTTGTTAAACGACAAAAGTAAAAGAGCAATCAACTTTTGAACCAAACGGTTTTTTATTAATTAATTAATAAAACAAGTTTTAATTTTTTTAAATAGAAATGTATATATTTATCAATTTTGCTTTTATTAGATTTTTCATGGTTGAAAACCCTAGCAAATTTTATTTATTCCATTTTAACTTTAATTTCTCAATATTTTAGCAAAAATGTAAAAAAGCTCCCTTTAAGGGATTGTAAAATAGATTACAATTGAAAACAATTAAAGATTAATTCATTAACTAATTATTTCATTGCGAAATTTGTAAATATTTATAATATCTTCACTAAGGTTAGAAGCATAGGAGGCTTGGTTGGTTGGTTGTATTCAGATTATCCGGCGCCGTCAGCAACACGAGGGCTATAATGCGCCGAAACATTCATCATTAGACAAGCCAACATACATTTACAAACACCCACGCCAACACGGGACTCGAATCCGCAACCTCGCGGTCTAGAGGCTAGCACGCTAACCACTATACCGTTTGGTCGGCGAAGCATAGGAGGCAAAATTAAAATGTTACTGTAGATGGTCAAATAGTCACAAACTTATAGGGTGATCACAGTTAAAATGCAGCATTCAAAAAGCTAGAAAGAAACATGGGCAGAATGACCTGAATGACCTTTTTTTTTTAAATCCTATATATTAACTTCGATTTTGTGTGTATGTATGTTTGTCGATGGCTGGCAAATGTGAGGAGGCCTAATTAACCCTCTTGCCGTCATCCAACCTAGTTAAAACTTGGCGGATAGATTCGATGTCGATTTCTGTGGATTCTATCATATTTTGGGGATGTAAATGTCACTAAAAAGTCGCTTTTACAGAATACTAATAAACCAATTTGCCGTCATCCAATCGCGCTAAAATAACATTTAATCGACCATTGAAGAAACTCTTTCCTGTAGCCAAAACGTTTTAATAAATAAATAATAAAATGGTTTTAATCAGAATAAATAATTCAAGTTCATTATAATAACTAAATTTTGAAACGTAATTTGCCGCACATTTTGCTGATATAATTTTTTTGTATCGGCGCTGTGTTAATGCAAATAAAAATTGGCAATGCATAAAAAAGGATTTTTCAAAAAATTTGTTTTTATGGATTATATTGTTATTTTTCTTTTTAGATTTTTGAAAGTTGAACTGCAAGTTTTAAGAAGTGTGTATCAAATTCATTCTTTAATAGATTCTATCTAGTGATCGAACCCAAAACCCATAATCAGTGGTAAACAACTCCGATTCGAAACCTGGAAAAATTTATAAACACAGTAGAGATTGTGTGATCAATTGTACAGAGTTGTCATTTCGTGGCTTCACTCATTCGATACTCAAATGCAAATAGTTTCTTTAAAAGACCTTTCCATACTCCATTCTCCTTTTAAATTTAGACTAATATCAACAGAAAGCAATACGATATTTTGGTATACCCTTCGTTTAGATTTTTTGTCACCAAGAAAAAAAGCAATTCAAACCAACATGAGTATGAAACCATGATAAATTTACAAAAATTCAGTCTTATGTGTTATTTTCATCAATATCAGATGACATAGCGATTTAACAAGTTTGTATTCCTACGTAAAGTTTCATTAAGTTGAAAAAATATACACATAGAGCTTCACTTTGCACCTGGAGAGTCATGCACGTCTCTGCTTCATGTTTATCTTTGGTTTTACTTCGGGGACCTGCGATTGAAACTCAAATTTATGCAATCGTCTAAGTGTAATTGACTTAAGCGCAATACCTCCAGATTCTTTCCAAAACTTATTGAGATAAAAAACAGTTTTAAAGCAATTATTTTGGAATATTCGTTTTAATTTGCGTTCATCTCTGGCTGTTGATAAGAGCTTTCTGACGCATTTACTTCGGTTACTTTTTAGTTGGCCGGTTCTTTTATATTCAAGACCATAGATTGTGGTTTGTTGGTTAGTGTTTAATGGCGCAAGGGCAACACGTGGGCCATACTGCACCAAACCTTAGATTGTGAAACATTCATTTGATCTGAGTAGTATTGTGGTTTCTTTCCAACTTCAAACAATGATAAAATACACGATTTCATTGTTTCAGAAATATCACGTTGAGGACCGACCCACTTTTAGCAAAAGACTAACGTAAGATTTTCCAAGCGCCAAGCATTATAGTTGTCGCAACCTATCGGTTAACAAGTATGCAAATATTTTGTCTGCGTTTCAAATTCGTATTGAATGAATTGATTATTGTAATTTTTTTACCCTTATAAAAAATCAACATAATTTTTAAATGTGTTACATGACACATTGCCAAGTTTTGTTTAGAAAGTTCTGTTATTCTATTATTTTAAATTTGGTTTGCACTACTAGATTGTCCCATAGATATTTTCGTGCATTCTAAAAAGAGATAGAAATGGACATTTATATCTTATAATCAATTACAAATTAAATTACATTTAATAAATAGTTTGAATATTCATTTTACATTTGCGTTTACAGTGTCACGTTTTTGAAAAAACAAAACAAAAACACTTTGTTAACTACTATATTTATCAATTTTATAAGTCAACAGTAGTTTACGCTATATTTTTGTAATTATACAGGATGGCCAGCGTATAAGCCCAGGGTTTCAGATTGTTGAACATAATTCCGAATTTAAATAATCTGGGGCCTTTTTTATGCTGGCCACCGCTGTAGTTTCTGATATTTAATTTGCTCCGTGTGAAGTTAGCACATCTTTAACCTTTTAATAAAATTATGTTACTTTTGAGTTATTTTGCTGATTCTGTATCAATCTGTTGTTACACATGACACTATAAATTCAAGTTGTTTATGTGCAATTTTAGACTAATATATGTATTTTTATGACATTCTGAAACAAGCCGTCTTGAAGCATGCAAACGTTCGATTCTTCCCGCTTTAAAGTAGGAGCTTAAAAGTACACTTCTTAATATTGAGATTTGTCCTGAAGATGGGCCAAAACATTTTTGCCCTTAAGTGACGTGTTTTTCAACGTGATGAACTGAAATTATGTATTTAGGGTAGTAATTAAAACATAAAAAAAAGGGCTTCGTATTGAAATTTTCCAAGATAAAGTTAAATTTACTTAGTAAATAACCTCTAAAGAAAAACAAACAAACTTGTGCAAGACTTATAGAAAATCCTAAACAAAACATTTTGGTGCAAACTGCAAGATTTTACGATAATTAGAATAGAAGGTATAGCCATCGTGTTTTTTTTTTTTTTTTTTTGTTTTTTTTGCGCACTGTACTATAAAATTACCTTGCAGATGAATTAAATTAAGGCATTGTCGAAGGCATACTCATTACATACAGATTCAATGATATTGCGTGCAACAACTTTTATTTCATTGTAAATAAATTAACAGATGTAAAAAAGTTTGGAAATATTTTATTTGATAGCATCCCACACTGGTGTTTAGAGCGCTTCTTACAATAATTGAAATCGCTCTTCGTAAGATCTCTTACGAATTTTTTAGCTTTGTCACTGGGTTTGGAACAGTAAGCTGAAACATAGACAATGCCATCTGTATAGAACAACCATTTCATAGAGCAGTCACACACTAATGGATTATCTGTAAAAGGAATAATAATTAAAGTTTTATTAAAATATAAATGTATTGGATACTATTTTAGAAATTTGGTCAATAATTTATTTTATTCTTTGCTTTAAAATAATAAAATTTTAAAAAGGAAGATCTACCTTAGTTGACTTAATTTTTTCACAAAAACAATTTACGCATTTACTAAAATTTGATCAACCGTTTTATTTTAATTTGAAAATTTGAGTGTTTGGAAGTAAACGTATCTAATTTAAAAAAATATCAACAACAATACCAATCCTTTCGAATTCCAAAAAAGACTGACAAGTTATTTCACATGTGCGTAATGAATAATTTTTTCACAGGGTTACCCCCCCCCCCCCTCGTAATTTGAATTTTTTTCTTCAAAGCAGGTTCTAAAATGTCAAATTTCTGCTTCTTGTGTATTTTTAAAATTTAAAGATATTTTTCATTAAACTGATAACTACTTTTATTTATAGAGTATGGCCTTTGAAAGTTTTTAAAAGTACTGAAATACAATAAAACAAGGTATAAAGTTACAAGAGATGTTGTGGGTTTTTTAATTATTGTGAAAGGAATTTAATTATTGTCTAAGAAATTGTTTTAAACATCTATAAATTTTAATTCTAGCAGTCCTATAAAATAATCTTTTCGAAAAAGTGCAATACTAAATATCCTATGATTAATCAAAGATAAAATAAATCAGGATCACTGGCCGACCAAACAGTATAGTGGTTAGCGTGCTAGCTTCTAGACCCCGAGGTTGCGGATTCGAGTCCCGTGTTAGGCATGGGTGTTTGTAAGAGTATGTTGGCTTGTCAAATGACGAATGTTTCGGCGCATTATAGCCCTAGTGTTGCTGACGGCGCCAGATAATCTGAAAACAACCAAATCAGTATCACTATTGGAAATTGTCTCTATTATAAGATGGTACACATAAGATTTGTCTATGTAGTTCTTATAAAAGGAAGAATCTGAAAAATCTTTCACCATATTTGCATAACTTTACAGTATTTTGATTCAATATACATTAAACCACCTTTATTTATTTTTTTGCTAAATTAAATCTGAATAAAAATTTTGAAATTAAATCTGAATAAAAATTTTGAAATTAAATCTGAATAAAAATTTTGAAATTAAATCTGAATAAAAATTTTGAATTTTTCGTTAAAGATTGTACACATGCATTTTATAGAGTTTTGAAGTTTTTTTTTTTATTTTTTTTTATTATAAAATCAGCAATATAGCTGACGACATCACTGCTAAATACGTTAATCCCTAATCCCTAGGAAATGAATGATAGGTCAATCATAGTATATATTGTAACGCAACCAAAGTGCATTGCAGATATACATGTAATTCAAAATATGAAAGTTCAGGAAGTTGAATTTGTATTATCAAGTGGGGGTAAAATCTTTCTTGTCCAAGGCTACCGGACACCACTTTTTTCATGATATACTTACTGAATATATTTAACTTACCTACGTACCATGTAATAAAATTTTCTCAATCTGTTGACTTGTGTAGTAAAGTTATTTGTATAAAATTAGTTCAGAAACATGTACTAATCAGTTAATTCATCATTATAAAATAATTTATTTCAGTATCATAGATTATTTCAAAAGATATACTTTTATGATATTGCACTAAAATGAAGAAAATAAATTTGAATAATTCAGGATAATAATTAATGAAGAAAGAGCTTATACCAGTAATCTCACCGTTACAAAATTCCTTAGTCCAACATCATACAATACTTTAAACTATATACTTTTAATGAAATTGTCCAAAAGAGCTTTTAAACTCATTTGACACTCATTTGGGGGAGAGTGATGGATAGCGTCAGTGGGCTTACAAATATTGGTTTTATGGTAATATGAGATTTTTTTCTTTAGAACATTGCCAAATATACTTTTTACGCAACACTTTATATTGGAAAAATGTCTTTTTACAGATTTTTTGTGCGAGGGCTAAATTATACCTTTGCCCCTGTTGTTGGTGAAGCATAGGAAAGATCGTCCCCCCCCCCCCCATATATTTGGAGTCTATGAATTCAATGACTTTCCTGCATTCGCCGTTCAAATGAATATGTTTTTTTCTTCTTTGCTTATGGACCCTTGCATCGCCCGTTTCAATCTTTGTTAACCCTCAAGAGGAGCACAAGGTATGGGATACCCAGGGGGGAATTAAAAATGTTTCTCCCTCAAAAATAGTTACGTTGAGAAGGTGACTTTGAGTGGGGGGAAAAATTCTACTATCCCTACAACAGATCCCCCACCATAATCATCTTATAGATGTGAATACTAACTGAAATATAGGCGACCGTAGTCAGTCTATGGGTATACGCCACCCAATGCTGCTGTAACGTCAGTATTTTGTCAGTATATCTGAATAAATTTTTTGCACAAATAGTGTTTTTTCCCCTCCCCCCCCCCTTTTTTTTTTGTTCTTCTTTTTTTTTTTTTTTTTTTTTTTTTGTATTTATATTATCAGAAAATGAATAGAAAATAAACTAGAAAAATATAAACGTTGTGGATATTGTCCCAGTTCATTAGACCGAAAAACATGTTATAAGTGTTTAAGATGTGATAATCCTATGTGTAAAGTACATACAGCTAAAATTTGTCTAGAATGTAGCATTCAATTATATTCTTAATATTTCGTAGCATTAATACATATATAATGTAAGTTTTGTAATGTAATTTCAGTGTTTGTATTAATAAAAAATTAATGATCTCATATGGTTAACTAAGCATTATCATTCTATAAACACTGAACTTTACCTAACTAAATAAATATATTTTTTAAATTAAAGTTAAATTATCTAATAAGTATCTAAAAGTACATTAAGTCCCCTTTCAAATGTCGTTGGAAAAAGTTTTTATCTATTAATTCTGACTAGATATGATAGTTTGAATAAAACACCTTATTTTAAGAATTAAAAAAAAAAAAAAAAATTGCTGATTTTTTCTATGGTATTAAGAATACTATTATTTTTATAAACATTCTATGGATATATTCTTTTTCTGCACTGTCAGAGGTTTAAATTTTAAATTGAAAGAAAAGAAAAATCTAAATCGGATAATTTAATCGAAAGATATTATTAATCAAAGCACATGTATATGCCATACCCATGTGCTCCTGAATCGGGAAGCCGCTATAGTGCTTCTCTTGAGGGTTAAACATGGCATCTCTAAATGTGCCTTCTAAATAGGTACAATAAGTCTATAGGCATGACTTAATTTCCTTTAAAAACAAAGTTTAAGTGATTAAGTTAAAACTATATAGATAGATTCATATTAGACTCATCAGTCTTATTTTATAAAGAAGATTGTTGTTCAAAATAAAATGATCTTTAGATGATCTTCTATATCATTCAGAGATGATTGATTAAATTTTGTCCGGCGTTTTCATGTTTTGTCTACTTCATCTTCGACCGAAAGTGTCCACTAAAGGACACTTTTTCTGTAAGATGTGACTACTAGCTGTTGGTAGTGTTGTTGTTTTCGGAGAAATAGGTAAAATCAATTATTTTGCTAGACCGCCGTCAAAACCGAATGGAGGATAACCACAAAATTCACATAAATTCATCGGAAAACTGTGCTGATATTGTATCTTGTTGTTATTCGCATAGTTATTAAGAAAATTGTGATTGTCGCTTGAGCAATTTAAATATTTGTGTCTACGGTGCTGCACAGACACATATACAATGAAGTAGATGTTAATGGCCATTTCCAATTAATGGAAAATTAATAAAGAAGATTCATTTTAGGGTGGTCAATATCGTCAGTAGCCCCTTGTGACATAGAACAAAACTTTATAAGGCTAACTTATACGTCACAATTTGTTTTATTCAATTATTTTTTCCTGTAATGTTAAGAATGTGTTCTTATATTGGGGGACATAGAAAGAGGATCACACCTGCCATTGAAATTCCTCCCCCCGGATCTCCCTAAAAGAACAGTAACATTAACGTTATTGGTTTTCTTTTGAGATTCAAAAAATCGTAGTAAAACTATGGTTATATTAACTCAGTAAAACACATTCACATCTCCAAGATGGCATTTAGATATTTCCTGTTGGAAATTCGATTTGAAATGAAGAATTAATGTAGCTTTAACGATTGTCCGTTCTCAATGAGTTCATGCCGAGTAGTGGAGATGTTGACGTCCCAGACCATTCTAACCTTTACTGTGGTACACTTAGATGCATTAATAAATGCAGTTACATATATACTGAAAGGTACTCATACCCTCAAAACATACTTAGTTACAAAATATTTGGTATTTTGAATTTTTCTCCAATGGATGAGGCAAACAACAAAAATATTCTATGTAATTGTTTGTTTAGAATTCATTATTTACAACAGCAAATAATTTTTTTTTAATTCCGACAATGTTTCATTTGTCAATTAAATTTGATTAAAAAATAGTCAAATGGAAACACACAACCAATCAGCATATTTTAAAGCATCTATTCAAATGTGGATACGCAAACGAAGTAGGCTCAGATTGAAAGTAACCTGGACAGACTGGTTTTTATTTTAGTCTTTGCATCACAGTTGGAAATGACTAGGCTATTTTTAATAGCAATATTGAGTAATAATTTTATTTATTTTTCTTAAAAATACAATCCGCTTAAAAAGAAGTAAAATATTTTTAGTTCATATGCATAAAAAAGTTCACTCAGAGCAAAATTTTATATTTCTTCTCATCTTATGGATATCAATATGTGAAAACTAGAACTTGAAGATGATTTTTTAGGTTTTGAAATAAAGTTAGAAAAAAAATATGATCTGTGTGAATGTAGATTGTAGACGAATAAGCGAATGAGCTCTAGCTTTCATTTATCGGATATCAGTTCATTGTATTGCAGAAACTAAATATTTAATGGGAAAATATACAATTTGAACACAAAGAGCTTACAGAACATTCACTCACCTAAAATCAAAGAGGTGAAGTTTGCTGGGATTCGCAAACATAGACCTCTTCAAGATTGAAACTTCTTTGTGTTGCAACTCAATGTGTTCTATTTAGGTCATTTTTACAAAAGCCATGTCGTCCAAAGTAGTTGCATTAGTCTTCCACATCCTAAACGTATTCAAGCTTGAAACAATATTTTCGGCAAAGTTTTTGTCCAGCTTGCGAAATTCCGAGTTTTCGATGGAAAGGAACCTTAAATTAGAAAGGGTGTTCATCAGCTTCCATCGGAAACCACGTGGGAACTGGACGCCGGAAAAGATAATAGTATTCATTGTTGTTCTCTGTTGGTGGTGAATCGAATATTGATGTCATCTTTGAATTGAGAATCGTGATCATTTCCATACGTTTGGACGCCACCCCAGAGGCGGGAATGTACGCGATATTTGAGTGTTCTACACAGAATTTGGTGAATGGCAATTCTGTGGATTTCTCGAACACCTCATGTAACGTTTTCACGTCGGTGATGTTGGAGCATGTTATTTGGATATCATTAAAGTCTCGCCTGCATTTGCATGGGGTGAGTGTCTCCGACGGAGGACAGTTATAATAAGTAGCGGAACAAAAATGGTGCATGAGATGAAAAATAAATGAAATGGAAGGATAACTAACTTCATTTTGCGAGTGCTAGTCTATCTTGAATGATAAAAGAGAAGTGAGTAAGTCTATTTTTCATTAGGCAAAACACACTGCTAATTCTTGCTGATAAAATTTTATTTAATATTTCTTGTACAGAAGGGTGCTGATGCGATTTTGAAATTCAGCTTATTTGAAATATTTTATGCTTGTGTTTAGTCTTAGGAAAGATAAGAAAAGCTTATCTAAGACGGTCAGAATTAAGCTGAGTTTGTTAAAATGAAAAATCATGATATTGGGTATAAATACTACTGAGAACACAGGGAAATTCAGCAGCATTAAAATACCAGAATTTAACAAATACAAATAAATAAAGATTAAAAAAATAGTTGTTTTGACAAACGGTGTTTCAAGGAAGACAATTATACGACAGACATTTCAAACAATATATGGAACTGTTTTCAATTTAGTTTAACACACTGATTTTCTCAAGAATGCTCAACTTGTGAAATTAACTTCCATCTAAGAATTTAAAGTACAGTATTTCTATTTAATAGTGAAAATTTTATTTGTTTTTTTCGTTGTATATAACTTTTCCATGGTCTTCTAAGTATTCACATCAAATTTCATGCAGATATATGGATTTGAACAGGATATTGAAAGTTTTAAACAGGTGTAATTTTAATATGGACACCTTGTACTTTTTGACTTGGATTTAATATGAAACTATGGGTGGGGAACATCGCAAAACTTTCAATTACACTATAATACTGATGTCAATTTGTGTCACGTACCGTTTTTATACTTCTATCATTAATTTAGAAAAAAATGGCCAGTTTGGCGATATTTTTTACCATAATTCTTGCATGGGTGAGAAAGGAAAAAAGGGGGGCAAAAATTGCTAAACAGATGATTTTTGCGATATACTTTTTGATGATTCTTATATTATCCTTTCTTATAAGAGTGAAACTGAGGAGAGGAGAAAAAATTATCTTTAATTAGGTATGTTCAAAGAAATAGAACTCAGTGTTAAAGGCATTCGTTTTTCCACTTTTTACACCATTAAAGCATTTTTATAGAAATTTCAGATGTAGGGATGTTTAGAACATCATAAGAGACATTACCACAGCGATTTTGAACCAAATCGTTAGAGTCATTTTTTAGCAATTAGAGAAAAACATGATTTTTTTTCCCTATGGCAGCTATCTTATGCGCATGAGCGCTTTTGACGAAAACCTTAATGAGAGGTCCCTGTACCATCACCAGCCCGTACACCAAATTTGAATATCGTAAGTCAATTTGTTTGGGAGTTATGCTGACTACAGACGCACACACAGACAGACATGTTTTCTAGATCAATTTTTTTGAAATCAGGATGTTCCAAAACGTGGAGAAATGGGGATGGGGGGGGGGGGGAATCGATTTTTTTTTTGACCGAATACTATACTTTCAGTACCTATGTATACATATGGCTAATTGAAATTAAACTAGGTGAGTGGAACATAGCGCAACTTTCAATTACACTATAATACTGACGTGTATTTGTCATTTACCGTTATTATATTTTCCTCATCCATTTAGAAAAAATTGCCAGTATGGCGATATTTTTTGCGGTAATTCTTGTATGGATCTGTAAATATATATATATATATATATATATATATATATATATATATATATATATATATATATATATATATATATATATATATATATATATATATATATATATATATATATATATCTTTTTTTAAATGATGATTTTGGCAATATACTTTTCGATAATCATTATATTATTTTTTATTAGAAGTGAGACTGAGACGAGAAGAAAAAACGATCGTTGATGAGGTATGCTCAAAGAAAGAGAGTTCTGGAAGGCATTCGTTTTTCAAGTTTTTATGCCATTAAAGCATTTTTACGATAATTTCGAAGGTGGGAATGTTTATAACACCTTAAGAGGCATTTGTCCAACGATTTTTACCAAAATCGTTGGAGCCGTTTTTTAGAAATCATTGAAAAACATGATTATTCCAATGGCAGCTACCTTATGCTCATGCGCGATTTTGACGAAAACCTTAATGGTAGGTCCCACGTTCACCAGCAACCCGCATACCAAATTTGAACATAGTAGGTCAATTTGTTCGGGAGTTATGCTGACCACAGACACACATACATAGACGTAGACAGAATTTTTTTCTAGATCACTCTTTACTTTCAATTACCCATATGTATACATAGGGTAATGAAAGTATAGCATTCGGTCAAAAGAAAAATTTGATTTTTTTGTGTGCATTTCTCTACGTTTTGGAACATCCTGATTTCAAAAAAGTGATCTAGAAAAAATGTATGTCTGTGTGTATGTGGTCAGCATAATTCCCGAACAAATTGACCAACGATGTTCAAATTTGGTATGAGGATTTCTGGTGGCCATGGGACCTACCAAAAAGGTTTTCGTCAAAATTGAGCATGCGCCTAAGGTAGCTGCCATTGAAAAAATCATGTTTTTCTGTAATTGCTAAAAAGTGACTCTAACGATTTGGTTCAAAATCCCTGTGGTAATGTCTCTTATGATGTTCTAAACATCCCCACCTCCGAAGTTTCAATAAAAATGCTTTAATGGCGTAAAAAGTATAAAAACGAATGCCCTCAACACAGAGACTTCTTTGCTTGAGCGTACCTCATCAACGATCGTTTTTTCTTCTCCCCTCAGGTTTACTAATAATAAAGGATAATATAAGGATTATCGAAAAGTTCGTCGCCAAAATCACAATTTTGGCGATGTGTGTGTGTTTTTTTTTAAGACCCATACAAAAGGAAATATATATATCACCAAAATTGCCATTTTTTATAATTGAATGATGTAAATATAAAGACGGTAAATGACAACAAATTGACATCAGTATTGTAGTGTAATTGAAAGTTGTGCGATGTTTCACACCCCTAGTTTAAAAATAGTAACATAAATGTAAGGATAACTCATAACAAAGAAAATGCAATACCTTTCCACAAATAAACGGCTTTAATGGACAGTACAAGTAAAATAGGACATTACTAAAATTTGTCCGTTCATGAAATTTGGCAAAAACGTTTAATTTGTCATGAAATTGAATAATCAAGTGAGTCCATAAAAATATCTATCAACGAAGGGTGTATTTTGAGAGGTGGTGGGGTTAAGTGGTTTTGTAACTGAAAACTTAATTTCTGAACAATCTAGGCATGTGACACATGATTTTAGAGTATTTTTGTATGCTGAATCGAATGAAAGAATGCAAGTCGATATAATTAATCTAAAAAAAGTTAGTCTTTTTTATACAGAAAACACATGTGAACACCGAGGAAAGGTAAAATACGGCATAAATAAATAAATAAAAAATTGGTCCGTTCATGAAACTTGGCAGAAACGTTTTATTTGTCATGAGAATAAAAACACAAAAGAGTCCATAAAAATATCTGGCAGAGAAAGGTGTTTTTTGAGGGGGTGAGGGGTGAGTTTTTTTTTCTTTAACGGAAAATTAATTTTGGTATAACCTATGGATGTGACACATGTGTGTGGAGTATTTTTTAACGAATAAAAAATCGAATAAAAAAAAAAGTAAGACGATATAACTATCCTATAAAAAGTTATAGTCATTTTTATAGACAGAAATACAAGTAAGGTGTATACCTTATTTCATTACTGATTCCTTATTTCTTATAATTTGTTTACTTACTATTTCAATTATTCACTAATA
The DNA here is from genome assembly GCA_963978545.1 of Linyphia triangularis. Lineage (NCBI taxonomy): Eukaryota > Metazoa > Arthropoda > Arachnida > Araneae > Linyphiidae > Linyphia > Linyphia triangularis. The sequence continues at coordinate 59,898,773 of OZ021723.1, read as the reverse complement.
CTTACTTATTATGTTACTAACTGGTATTTTTTATATTAAATTTTTGATTGTGTATTCATTTTTTTCACTTAGTTTTGGTTCATTAAATGTACATTATATTGCAAGTATGAAATAGACAAATGGACTATAACCTTTTAGACGATAGTTATATCGTCTTGCTTTTTCTTCATTCGATTCAACGTCAAAAAATACTCCACACACATGTGTCACATACCTGGGTATTACGAAAATTAATTTTCAGATTAAAAAAACCCTCCCCCCCCCACTAAAAGAAACCCTTTTTGTTATAGATATTTTTATAAACTCTTTTGTCACTTTATTCTCATGACAAATAAAACGTGTTTGCCAAGTTTCACGAATGTAGTAATTTTTTATTTCTTCATGTGGTATTTTACCTTTCCTCGGTTTTTACATGTGTTTTCGTTTATAAAAAGGACCGTAACTTTTTTTTATTAGTTATATTGTCTTGCTTTATTTCATTCGATTCAGCAAACAAAAATGCTTAAAAAAATGTGTCAAATGCCTAGATAGTCCAAAACTAATTTTTCCGGTATAAAACCCCCTCTCCCCCAACCTTCTTTGCTAGATATTTTTATGGACTCTTTTTATTATTCATTTTCCTAACAAATGGAACATTTTTGCCAAGTTTCATCAACGGACCCTTTTTTTTTTGTTTTTCTTATGGTTTTTGGTCCCATTTTACCTGTATTTGGAGGTAAGCACATTATCCCAAAAAATGTTGTATGCGAAATCAAATTGGCTAAATGTATTAGTAAAATATTTTTCGATACATTTAAAAACTAATAATTTAAATTATTTTTCTTAATGAATGATTCTTTAAGCTGATATTAATAAAGAAACTCAACTTTTTATGCGTGTGAAAAAAAGCAGTATGTTATAAAATATTTCTGGCATTTCCTCTACGTCATTTTTTTTTAATTATTTCAATAAGGTAGATCTTTTTTTCTCATGTGAATTAATAATTGTGTATGTATTATATGAAAGAAACCTTTTTATTCCAGTTCATGAATCTAATTATTTGATCATTCATATTACATAAAATTGTTATATTTCTGTAAGTATTAAAGTTTAGATAATCCTTAAAGTCATTATACATTATTAAAGATGCACAGTGGAAAAATTAATAATTATTATCAAATCGAACATTGTCTAATACGTATTTAAGCTTTTTCAACATTTAAGAGTTTTACTTGGTTGAAAAATTTTTGAAACTGATAAGGTCATCTGTTTTTGAAACTATATTATTTCCTTGTTCTGCTTAAGTTCTTTCTGAGAAATGATGTGCCATATTCTTGTGTCCGTTTTAATCGTATTGGCACGTTTTATTTTTTGAAAATAGCTCTGTGTATATCTGACGCTGCTATATATTTAAAAAATGAGAATCTTGTATATTTTGTTCCTTTTCAAAGTGGTTGTTGTTGGAATACATAAAAAAGTAAGTGCAGTGGTAATTACATTACTTGATTTGAAATAAATAAATAAGCAATAAAAATTGAAACACACTAAATGGTACTAAAACAGGTTTTAGTTTTACTTTTAAATAGAAAAAAACAAAACAAAATAAAACACGATTTAATCATTTCGTCAGATTTCCCTTATGTGAAAAGATGTTGTGTGGTATCAAACAATATCATCAGTATTACCCAGTATCCAACAGTATCATCCCAATAATATGCTTACTTATAAAAAAATTGTATTAGTTCTCATACTTATTAAAAAAAAATTAAAAAATATTAGTTTTCATCTTTGGCAGGGAGCCACATTTTTGCAATTTATATCTTTTTAAATAGATATTAGCAGCAAATCCAAGTATTTATTGATAACTTTCATATGATTATCTTACGAATTTCAGGAATTTTAATTCTCAAAATCAATTTAAACCCATATAATTTAAAAGGGTTATTCCAATTTACTTTGAAAACCATGTTTATATTTGTTTACTAATCCCTTTCTCAAACAAAGTTGTGTCTAAAAATCTTTTGTTATTCAGTTATAAGTTTCTATGAAAACTACCTCTAAGTAAATTTATAAGATTTTTTTTATAAGTGATTTATTGCTGTATCTAACATGCGGCCATTAACTTATCTTGATAAACATATACTTTGGAATGAGTAGAATTTTTATAACTAGTAGAGTAATACAATTTTATTTTGAAATGTATGCATAAACTAGGTGAATGCCCATGTTAAACGAATTTTTATCACGCCACGAAACTTTATCATGTGCATTTTAGCAATCAAAAGACATTAAATGATATTTAATTCTCTTCATGACTATTCTTCTGATAATCACAGTCTTGATTTGTAATACTTCTATAGATTTGTATGTTATGTGTGTATGTGGAACTTCTATAACTAGAACATATTCTTCTTCTGTATTTCATAAAGGGAGATTAAACGGAATCACAATGACTAAATTTTCCCTTGCAAAAACATTACTATTGCCTAACATTTGGCATTTGTACCGAATGTCAGAGTTGAGGCTATATGGGAAATTGAATTTTGGGAAATTTTTTTTCTTACAACGTTGTGACTTTTTAAGAGTGATTTGGTTGAAATTGTAATAGCTTGGTTTACATTGAATTTGGAAACATGTTGCGATTTTCAGCTTCTTGGCTCAAAAGAAAATTGGACATTGGAATATTCCCCATTTGGAATATTTTACTTTTTTCTTTTTTCTCTCAAATATTGAGTTTTGAAATCGTGATAATTTTTTCATTCTACGTCAAGCTTTGTGATCGTTTGTACCACCTTTCGGAGTCCATGCTTTATTGAAAATTAGATTATTCGATATTTGGAACGTTTGGCATCATTTCAACCTTTGAAAGTTGGTTTACAAGATAGAAGAGCTAAATTTCTATAATCGACCTTATTGATATTTAAACCTAATTGCAGTGTTGTGACTATTTTAGGATACTCCTTTTTGGAACATTTGATAAATTTTCGATCCTTTAAAGTTAGTTAATCGAGATCGGAATACATTACTTTTTCTATATTTTATACGTAATTTTTTATTTGTGTATCCATGAGAAGTGGAAGAATCAGTGATGGTTCAGTAAGGGTTTTGGTTTTTGTATATGGAGATTTGACTTTTAAGTTTTTTTACCTATTAAGTTAGGTATTTGATTATTCATAAAAATATAAAGATTAAATGTTTTTGAAATTTTTTATCGGGAAATTAAGAAGACTTTGTTAGAAGCTACAATTTCTCATAATGTATTGTGAAATATGCCTAGACATGCTTTAGAATTAAGGTCATAGTATCCAAATTTATTTAAAAATAATGAACTTAAATACATTTTATTATTCTATTAGTTCGTGTTCTATTTTGCATTATATCGGCTTTTAATGGAAAAAATTTAAAAATCTGCAAAAATATATATGCTATGATTTATTACACTTAGGGTAAAAAAAAAAAAAAAAAAAAAAAAAAAAAAAAAAAAAAAAAATAATAATAATAACATGCAATTTTCTTTTTAAATATATGCTTAATCACTTAAAATTTTCAATATTTAGAATAATCAGAGTTTTTATTTTTAATTTTAATTCTGGTTGACTTGCATAATAAAATATTTAAAATTCATGTCCTCTCACCTGTATATTGAAACTTTCGAATGCATTTTATGCAGATCAGCTCGTTTTAATTAAAAGTAAAACATTTCTGGTTTTATTTTGAAGCAAAAATAAATGTCATTTAAAAAAAAAAAAAAAAAAAAAAGACTAAATTAAACACATTTTTAATTAATCAGGTTAAAAGTGGCTAAAAAGCAAAATATGATTCTTAATGCAAGTATTACAAATTTATGAAGTAACTCATCTTCTGTTTTGAAGTATTATAAATACCTGATATTTTCCAAGGAGGAAAGACGGGGGTAAGGAGAGGCCCCGGTTGATGCTCAGTAGCGCACAAAAGAAGCAGTTTCCCTTTCTGATAGCCAAGTGCAGACGAACCCGATTAAACCATGGGCCGAACTTGCTATCGTAGTTTCGTTACAACATTGTAGTGGCAAATTTAAATACATCTGAAAATTAAATAAAATATTTTAATTTAAATATTTACTTTTCTGAATTAAATATTTGCTTATTATTTATAAATTACTGAAGATATATTTTAATAATTAAGGCAATTTTTGTTGAAGTGATTCTTAAGAACATTTTAAAGTAAAACGCGAGAGAAAAGAGTAGAGTTAGTGGTTAAAATATAACTAGGTTATAAGCAAAAAAAGTTTTATACATATATATTAATTTACCACATGCTTTTTAGTATTGATAACAAAAAAAAATAATCACTTTATATATAAAAAATAGTTTATTGCAGTGTGAAAAATATATGTATACTATGTTACAAAGTTTTATTCAGCTGTATGTTTTTGGTTCAGCAAAATTAAAAATACGTTAATAGTATTCAAACATAATAAAAATATTTGAATAAATAATTTTTAACAATATATGAAAGCATGTTCAGCCTTTTTGATTTGATACACACATTTTGTAAATGGCATGAATGTGAAAAAGGTTTTAAAGGAATGCTAGAAGAGACATACAAATTTAACAATACCTTTCCTTCTAGATTGGTTGAAAAAATTTTGAAACAATAATTTCCCAAAAATAAATATATTATTTAAGGATCTAGTTCTATATATGAGTTACATAATAAGGTACAATTTGAATTTGCAAAATGTTGAACACAGAATTTTTTTAGTGAAATGCTGCAACACATATATAAGTTGTACAGTGAGTAATCGTAGAAATATGTATAAAAACTTTCACATATACACTGGCTATACATATTAGCAAATAAAAATATTTGTAAATAAAAATATATTTCAGAGCCAGCAGGCTCATTGTTGCCCAATTTTGACAAAAAGGTGATTATACATAAAATTTGCATTACAATACAGAAGGTCATTCGTACATTTTGGAAACGATTTGGTAATTTATTTTCTCTCTTGCATTTCGAGATAAAAATTTGGCATCCTCAGAATATTAATTGATACTGTTTCCTTTTGATTGAAATGTGAAATAAAATATTTCTTTTGAAAATAGTTCTTAAACCCACTAACTAGTATATTTAATTAAAATCATAACTTTCGATTTCTAAATTACGCAAATCTAGACTAATTGCTTAGATTTTGTTAACTTATTAGAATACTATAATACAAAATCCAATTATTAAAGTATCAACAACCACTATACCTACTTAACACGTGCAGATGAAATTAATAATAATAAAACAATAATATTTATTAAATGCATAATTTAAACATCCATACAAGATATTGAAAACTTTTATACAGTGCATTAATAGTAATCATTAATCCTAATATTACCACAATATTAACTTAGAGATTACCACATGCTACAAAAAGTATAAGACTAATTTTAATTTAATTTCAGAATTGTTTTTACCTGTGAAATGAAATATTTTCAGATTTTTTGGAAGGTCTGTTATTGGACTGCCCAAGCCGGAGAACTCACCCTTACGGGTTTAGAGCCTTTTGTACCTCCGGCCGTAGACCATTAGATTTGAGACATGAAAAAATCTGTCAGATCCCATGATAAATTTAATTGGCGCAAATACTTTGAAAAGATATCTGTATTTGGATTGGGCTAAAAGAGGGGAGTGGGGAGGAACCACACTAAACCAAACAAGATGGACCTTCGGTATGTCGATGATAGTCACTTTAGAATTTGTATATGTAAAAGCTAGATCTCTTCTGTAATCAATATTTGAATTTTGTCATTATCAAAAGGGTAGTAATAATTAAATTATAAAAGTTAATACTTACGAATATTCTAATTTTATATGGTTCATTGGTATTGGTAATAACGAAAGAGAGATGAAACATTTATTATAGAAACGAAATATCACCACTGCGGATTAAATTAGAGTACACATATTTTATTTCTGATATTTTATTTAAGTAAATAAATTTCTTTTACTTTACAGGTTGATGCTATACCTATAAGGCGAGTTTTAAATGTAACTAATGAACACATTGATGATGAAATTCATGACGATTATATAAAAAAAGCACTTACAAATTTAGACTACATACTAAGCATAAAATCAGAACAAAGAAGTAACAATGATATAGATAGCGACATTTGGTACAAAAAGCGAGATGAAGATTTTAATAAGAAGGATTTTCATATAGTAGAAGATAAGTGCGAAGGGAATTGTAATGGTGCAGATAATTTATATAAAAGCATTGGGGGGGAAGAAATTGGAAATAAAAGTGAAAATGGAGAGGAAAGTGATTTAAGTGGTGCTAGTGAAAATGGAACAAATAAAACTAATGATGAAACAAGAAGTCGTAAGGAAAGCAATTACATTAATACTGAAGAAAGTGATGAAATTAGAAATGAGGATTTATACGAAACCAGAGAAGAAGCGAGAAATAAACTAGAATATGGATTGGAAAGCGATCCAAATAAGGCAAGTAGCATCGAAATAGATGAGAGCAATATTATAATAAGAAATCTTACGAAAAAGGAATACAGAAATGAAGAAATCGATGAAAATAGAAAAGAAGATTTATACGAAACCAGAGAAGAAACGAAAAGTAAAAGAGAAATGGAAAGTGATTCCAATAATGCTAGTGAAAATGAAATAAATGAAAGTAATATAATAATAAGAAATCTTACGAAAAACAAATACAGTAGCGAAGAAAGTGATGAGAGTAGTAAAGGAAAATTGCATGGTCTGTGGGACGAAACTAATAATATTTACGAGATAAGAAATCTTATTGTTAAAAAAAACTTTAGTGGTGAAAATGGAAGTGAATATTCGCAAAAAGATACTTTCGGTAGTGGGAGTAGAGATGAAGAGAGAAATATCGAAATTGGCCTAAAAGTAAGAAATCTGAAAGAAAGAAAAGATAAGACAGATGAGGTTAGTGACATAGATGAAAAGATAATTGAGAAAAAAGTCAAGGAACATATCGACGAAATAATGAATAAACTTAACAAGACAAGCAGTAATTCTCTAACTGAGAGGGATAAAGGAATCCATTCATCTTCTGGCAGTGAAGATGCGGATCATGTAGAGATGAATGGGGAAGAAGGTACGCCATCTGCTCCTGGAGGTGATGGAAATGATTCGCAATCGAACAGTGGAGGCAAGAAAGAAGAAGCTTCAATAGATAATAATGAAAGGAGTGATTCGTCGCCTGACAGTAATGACATGAGTGAGGAAACTGATAAATCATCAATAGGTAGTGACGAAGGAAAAGATTCATCTTCTACTAGCTGGGAAAAAAGTTCTTCTAGTGGTGAAAACATGAATAATGAAGTTGATAACTTATCAAAAAGCAGTGATGAAGGAAGTAATTTTTCAGATAGGGGAAAAAACAGTGCTTCATCTGATGATAGTGAAGCTTTATCTGATTATTCTTCAAGCAATATTGAGAAAATGGATGAAAAGTTTGCGAAATCACTTTTAGAGTGTAGAGATTCAACCCAAGAAAAAAGTGATTCTGGTTCTAACAGTGAAGAGAAAAGTGAAGCAGACAGTGAAGAAATTAGTGAAGAAGCGAATAAATCTTCAAGTAAAAGCGGAGAAGAAAGTTATTCATCATCAGGCAGTGAAAATAAGAGTGAAGAAGCTGACAAACCATCAAAAAGTAGTGAAAAAGGAAGTGATTTATCGTCTGAAAGCAAAGAAGCCGACGAATTATCAACTGATGGAGTAGAAGGAAGTGAGTCATCAACGAAATGTAAACGAAAGGGCATTTCCTCATCTGATATGCAACATGAAGATGATTCATCAGATGGCAGTGGTGATAGTTCATCTAATGAAGAAGCTGACGAATCATCTTCTGATGACAAAGAAGGAAGTGAAGAAGCTGACGAATCATCTTCTGATGACAAAGAAGGAAGTGAAGAAGCTGACGAATCATCTTCTGATGACAAAGAAGGAAGTGAAGAAGCTGACGAATCATCTTCTGATGACAAAGAAGGAAGTGAAGAAGCTGACGAATCATCTTCTGATGACAAAGAAGGAAGTGAAGAAGCTGACGAATCATCTTCTGATGAAAAAGAAGGAAGTGAAGAAGCTGACGAATCATCTTCTGATGAAAAAGGAGGAAGTGAAGAAGCTGACGAATCATCTTCTGATGAAAAACAAGGAAGTGACTCATCGTCTAAAAGTGAAGAAGCTGACGAATCATCTTCTGATGAAGAAGAAGGAAGTGATTTGTCAACGAAATGTGAAAAAAAGGGTTCTTCAATCCCAGATTTAGGAAAAGAAGAGGATTCCTCAAATGACACTGGCAAAGAAAAAGATTCACCCCGTTATAGAAAGGGTGAGGGCGATTTACCCAATGAGAACTCAGGAATAAGTAAGCTAGGTAATAATCAAACAGAAAAATCCCAAAACAAATCGAGAGATATAATACCAAAAGGGATTGGCAACTACTTTGTTTACGTTGACTGTAAAACATGCAAAATAAGGAGCGAACTTGAAGTGAAAGGGAAAATTGCTGATAAAGATAATTCAACGCATAACAAAACTTAATCAAAAATATATTCTCTTAATAAAAACCTCTTTTTTACTTAAAAAAAATGATATTTTTTTTCAAGTAGATTATCTAAATATTAAATATTACAATAATATGATTCATGTTCTTGAGATATATAAGTGAATAGTTATTACTTAAATTTGTGAGTTTTAATAATTTACCAGGTAGTACACAAATATGAGAGCTCGTGGGTTGGCTATATAAGTCAACCATACGGAACCTGATAGGCAGACCTTATGGAAATCTCGTAGGTTGAGATACATGCATTCTATCTGGACTGGCATGAGTTTTTCCACATGGTACTGCCATTTCATTTTTAATTTAATGATGATCCATTTTATTTTAAACTAGCTAAATACCCGTGCTTCGCTACGAAATTTTAACATGTGCAATATTTTAGCTAGCTGTGAGGCCTCGCGTAACAGAAATCTGTCATTCATGTATATATCCCAGTTTTTGGCGTTTCACTCGCAGGAAGGTTCATCGCTACGAAAAATCGAACTCGCTTCGTCCGCTGAAAAGTTCATTAACACATAAACACAGGCTTACTTTACTCATTGAAAGATTAATTGCTGCGTAAGCAAAAGCTCGCTTCACTCACTAAAATCTAATTGCTATGTAAAGCCTTAATAATGGAAGCCTCTCCCTTGTGAAGGACAAAAAAATCTCCGTTAATACTGTTGCGTGGGTGGGTTCGAAAGATTTGAAGCCAAAGCAGATCAAAACTTACAGAAATTTATTCCAATATAACTCTTCACAGATTCCTTTACAATTCCAGAACTTCTCGTTCTAGTAGACTCAATACAGCTCTATACACAACAATAGAGCACAAACAGCAGTTAAACTGGACACACAACTGCTAAATCTCCACAAAAGACAATGCAATACAGTTAGCTTTAGAACTACTCGGAATGTTCACTGAGACTCAGTAATTTCAGTCAACTCACTGGCTCAACTAACTCAGTAATTCCAGTCAACTAACTGACTCAACTAACTCAATGACTCAACTCACTCAACTAACTGGCTAACCAACCAACTCCACTCACGGTCTGTCTTATATAGGAGTCAATATTTCGTGAATCTTCTAGAGATAGATATTTAGAGAACTTTCCAGATCGTAGTCAAAAAGTCCTATACATGCACATGGGGACCGAAAATGTCGCCAAATGGTCGCCAAGTTTGGCGACAAAAATTAGTCGCCAAAACCATTGCCAACTTGGCTGTATCTCGCCAATTTAGCGAGATACCATAACGTTAAATGCTCTGCTCCTTGTAAAACTCGCTTCCCAGGGTTATCTCTGTAAAACTCGTTATCAAACATTAAGACCCATATTGCAGGGAAGCCAATTTAAGACGAACTATTGCACTGCCTTATGCAAAATGTACATCAATTTTCCTATTTACAAAATTAACACTACGAAATATTTACAAATATACAAAAATTCGTAACAATACAATAATACAACACGCCTTTAAGATTATTTTAACACGTGTTTGTCGAAAGCAAAATTAGAGGCTAAAACTACTTATGTTGAAACTTTTAGAGATCTAGGCCTATTCGAAGTCGCTTTTTGTGAAAAAATTAATTGAAAAACAAATTAAATTTTAACATTCTTTTTGTCAGTCCAATTAGAAAGCCAAAATTAGTTATGTTGAAAATTTCAGAAAGGTAGCCCAATTACAAATCGTTTTGTAAAATATTTATTAATTAATTAAAAAAAATTAATTAAATTCTGTTTTTCAAAAATCCAATTAGAAGGCCACAACTATTTATGTTGAAAATTTCAGAACTGTAGCCCTATTAGTTATCGTTTTGTTCGATATATTAATTAATTAATTAATTAATTAATTAATTAGAAAATTAATTAAAAAAGATCATTAAATAAAATTTAAAATTCTGTTTTTCAAAAGTCCAATTAAAAGGCCAAATTACTTATGTTGAAATTTTCAGAGCTGTAGTACTATTTGAAATCGTTTCGTAAAATAATTATTAATTAATTAAAACAATTAATTAAAAATAACTAAATAAAAATTTGAAATCCTGTTTTTTAAAAGTCCAATTAGAAGGTTAAAACTACTCATGTTGAAAATTTCAGAGCTGTAACCCTCTTAGAAACCGTTTTGTAAAATATTTATTAATTAATTAAAAAATTAATTTAAAAAAAACTAACAAAAAATTTAAAATTCTGTTTCTCAAGACTTCAATAAGAAGTCCAAAATTATTTATGTTGAAAATTTCAGAGCTGCAACCTTATTAGAAGTCGTTTTGGAATTTTTTTGTTTAATTAATTAAGAAAATTAATTAAAAAATAACTAATTAAAATTTTAAATTGATGTTTTTCAAAAGTTCAATTAGAAGGCTAAAACTACTTATGTGGGAAATTTCATAGCTGTATCTCTGTTTGAAGTCGCTTTGTAAAAAAAAAATTAATAAAAAAATTAATTAAAAAAGCACTAATTAAAATTTTAACATTCTGTTTGGGATGCATACAATTAGAAGGCCAAAACTACTTATACTGAAAATTTCAGAGCTCTACTTCAATTTTAAGTAGGTTTCTTTAGATCCACAGAGCCACAGACAGACAGACATACAGCTTGTTTTATTATTATAGATAGGTGATGTTAAAAAAACACTGTTAATTATTAATGTTTTTTACTAATCTATTTCGATTAGATCAACGCCAGCCACAACGCGGCCCGAGGACCGGATTTGGCCCTCTATAGATTTTTCTGTGATCCGCCGGACCATAAAAGACGCAAAAAAAAAAAAAAATATCACGATATGGATTTTTTTTTACATAATTGTAATCTATTCAAAATAATAAAACTATACGAAGAAGCTTTCATCAAGGTGGTTTTCATTAAGAATAAATATAGATATAACTTAACTGAATCTCTCTCACATTTGGAAAATTTATTAAAATTAACTGTAACAAATACTTCGAAAGACATCGATTCTATCATAAAATAAACAGAACGATTTTGACTGTCATTGTCTCACAATTGATATCGACTAAATCGGTGTTATCTAAAAGTACAGTTTAAATACTTTTATTAAAAGTTAGGTCCAAGTGAATTTCAGCTCTTCCATTTTGGAAAATGCTCTTTACCGAGCCGGGAATATTACCCAAGCCTAGCCAAATAATGAATAAATGCCCTGACCACTTTACCATCAATATAGCTTTGCTTTGCAATGCTTTGTTTTTGAAATGTTAAACAATAGATATGCCCAAAAGATTTAGTCAAATTGACAAATATATTATATTTGTTTTAATAACGTATATTTTTTTTGTTTGAACAATGAAATATATACTGAACTGTAAATATGGGTCTCTTGTACGTCAACGTGAATTCACATCAATGTGCTCTCTCTGTGTACTTTAATTTTCCTCTTTAAATAAGGAAGTTTAGGTTAGGAATGAAATACGCATTTTTTTACGTTTTACTATTCATAGAGCATTTAAATTAGATATAAATTTACATTTAAACTAAAAATCAGTTAAAATTTTGATTAAAAATCTTCTTTATTTTATAATTAATGACAATTAAGTAAAAATACGTATGACTAGATCTCATTTTATTATTTGTTACAACACTAAAGTTATTTCGATACTTTTAACTCAAATAGAACAACTAAAATGTATATATTTCAAATTTCTCCAGTTTAAGGAAGTCACAGAAAATCAACCGTACGCTTCCTCAATCTTTAACACCATTTCTTCTCAATTTTTGTAACCTAATCTTATGTACGATCAGATTAATCTTTACCAATATATTCATCACACTAAAAGAGGTTGAAGGAAACAAAGTTAATAGACAAATGAAGTCAAGAAAAATGTTTTTTCAACAGCGGCTATAGATTTCTGCATCGAAGGGGAAAAAAACTTTTTTTTTGGAAATTCAAAATTTGAAGTCCATAAAAAGTTGCCACTAAGCTAACATATTTACCAAATTTTTTTTTAGTTCAATTGAAAAATATTTAGGTCTCCTGGAATAGACCTGAAGTTTGATTCTTTTTTTTTTTTATAACAAAAACGAATATTTTAATTTTTTTTTAAAAACATAAATATAAAGCACATTTTTATTTTCAAGTATAAAAATGTAATGTTTATAATATTAATTAACAGTAATAAAAAATTTATATCTGCCATTTAGCATTTAGGTCAACCGGAATCTACATGAAAACCTTAATTTTTTTTTTTAAACAAAATATGCATATTTTTCTATTTTCAACCAATTCTTTAGGTTAATTTCAATTATTTTATTTATATAGTCTAGGTACAGTAGTACAGCGTTTAGAAATATCGGGGTTATCATTTTGAGAAATGGCCTATACTAAACTCAAGTGTTAAGTCATGTCATTTCTGCTCGACTTTGGAGGCTCCAACCACCAACAAAGACTATGTTTGAGACATACATGAAGGTAACGTTATTTGAAATGATTCAACGACACAGAAGGGATGAAAGTGTATTTGATAGTAAAATGCTTACAACAGTAGAAAAGCCAGAAAGTTCTTTTATTTAACACGTTGACGTCGGTGCCGATTTTTAAGGTTTTCTCTGTGAGACGGCGCTAAAAATTCACTTTCCGCTTCGTGGGGTGGCGCGGCGTAGCGTTGGATTACACTGTTCAACACGATTTTTGCGCGCTAAATACTCACTAGGTGATTCTTATAGATATCGACAAGCTAAAAAAGAATCTGAAATCAGTTCTCGTCCATATCATCCTCAGTTTTTGAGAAAATCGATTTTTAAGAAAATCGCAATTTTCCAACTTAGACCTCAATTTACAAAAAAAACCCCAAAAAACTATTAAAGCTAGACGATTCCTAGTGAATGCAATGAGTTCTGTTTGATGCAATGGAATCTGTGAGGTGCGAGGTCAGTAGAATTCTGACCAGCGTTGTCAAACGTAGTACACTCATGTCCATAAATTAAGGATAATTCAGTTTTTCCCTAATAACTTCCCAGTGGAGAAGTATAGACACTTGAAATTTACTTCAAAGACACATCTTTATACAATAAAACGATAATTAAAACAACTCAGTCTGAGAATGAAATGCAAAGTGTACAGCGGGGCATATGCAAAAGAATGGAGTACCATTAGTGTGCAGTTGTACAGATGCATTTACATTAAAAATCACTCAACACATGGAGTAGACTTTAAGTGTGAGATATGATCTTCCCTGTCATCAATATTCACTTGGCACAGTATTCTCATACTTAACATGAGTTACTTGATGAATTCTAGCGCCTAAATTACTCGTCCCTCCTTTTGAAATGTTTGCAAGTGAGGGAAAGTTCCCAATGCATTAAATCTTTACACAATGAATATCGTAGAAGCGTTCCACACATGTTTGATGAAATTTGTAGTAGAGGAGTGATCTGGCTTACTTATAGGGGCGATACTCATATTTTTAATCCTTTATCCAAAGCAAAAGTGGAATAAAATAAACCATAACTATCAATAAACGCGATTTTGAAACTGATATTTCACAATTAAAGACTTGTCTAAATCAAATTAACGTAATTACAGTAAAAAAGTGGAATTTAATTATTTTTTGCGCTCTTGGGGAGCTTACTAAACAAATTCAACAAATTGAATATAAAGACCAAAACTCTTTTCCCACCAAATCATTATCTTGAACTTGCATTTACCATGAAATATCAAGTTCCCACCTTTCTACAGATCCTCTGATGTCCAATATTACTCATGAGACTGACAAAATTATTTTCAGTAAATAGTATCTGATGTTAAAAAGATTTGGTCTTTGGGGGCAGTATGTTAACTTGGTTACATAAGCTCCCCAAGAGACCAAAAGATAATTAAATTCCCCCTTTTCCCTGTAATTATGTTAACTATTGATCTAGACAAGTTTTTAATGGTGATATATCGGTTTCTAAATCGTATTTATTGATACTTATGGCAAATTTTATTCCACTTTTGCCTTGGATAAGCGATTAAAAAATATGAATATCGCCCCTATAAGTAAGCCAGGTCACTCTTCTAATCCAAATTTCTTCAAGCATGTGTGGGACGTTTCTACGATATGAATTGTGTTAAGACTTGATGTATTAGGAACTTTCCATCACTTACAAACAGTTCAAAAGGTGGGGCGAGCAATTTAGCCACTACATTTCATCAAGTAACTCATGTTAAGTATGAGAATACTGTGCCAAGTGAATATTGATGACAGAGAAGATCATATCTCACACTTAAAGTCTACTCCATGAGTTGAGTGATTTTTAATGTAAATGCATCTGTACAACTACACACTAATGGTACTCCATTCTTTTGCATATGCCCCCGCTGTACACTTTGCATTTCAATTTGCGATTGAGTTATTTTAATTATCATTATGTTGCATAAAGATGTCTCTTTGAAGTGAATTTCAAGTGTCTACGCTGCTCCACTGAGAAGTTATTAGGGAAAAACTGAATTATCCTTAATTTATGGACATGAGTGTATTTTTAAATATACTATGTCCAAAATGCCCTTGTGAAAAATTGTCTACCTAACAATTTTAAGTCCGAGGTCTGGCAACACTGGTTCTGACATAACGAGTTTCCTGACACATTTCTTCCAGTAAATTGTAAAGGTAATAAACATTTTCTCTCCTTCTAAAAGGGCAGTTACCATCTTTATTTTGCCCATCTAAGGGCTTTATTATACTACAGAGCCCTCGAGTGGTTTTCGTCAAGTAAGGATGATCAATTGCCATTGGCGGCTCGTGAATAATAAAAGTGAGGGGGCCCGAATTAACAATGGAATGTATTTGGGGGAGGGGGTTGAGTGCAAATTTCAAAATACATGAATTCCATGCAATTAAATAAATGTTAATCAAATGCCCATACACATAAAACTATAAGAAAAATTAAACAAATTATCCAAATAAATTTCAGTAAATGTTACGAATTTTGGTATATTTGTAAATATTTCCTAGTGTTAATTTTATAAATAAGAAAATTTATGTACATTTTCCATAAGGCAGTGCAATAGTTTGTCTAAGTTTGTTTCCCTGCAGTGAGCCTCTTGATGCTTGATAACGAGTTTTACAGAGGTAACGCTAGGAAGCGAGTTTTACATGGAGCAGGGCATTTAACATTATGGTAATGGCAATCTCGCCAAATTGGGGATGGTTTTGGAGACTAGTTCTTGTCGCCAAACTTGGCGAGCATTTGGCGACATTTTCGGTACATGTATAGGTACATGTATCCCATCATGTACATGTATAGGACTTTTCGACTACGATCTGGAAAGTTCTCCAAATTTCTCTCTCTGGAAGTTTCGCGAAGATTCACCACTCCTATATAAGGACGGCCGTGAGTAGGGTTGTCAGTTAGTTGACTGATTTTGAGTCACTAAGTTAGTTGTTAGCTGAGTCCGTTAGTTGACTGGAATTACTGAATCTCAGTGAACATTCAGAGTAGTTCTAAAGCGAACTGTATTGCATTGTCTTTTGCGGCGATTTAGCAGTTGTTGTCAAGTTTTTAACTGCTGTTTTGTGCTCTATTGAGGTGAAAAGAGCTGTATTGTGTCTACTAGAACGAGAAGTTCTGGAGCTGTAAGAGAATTGTGAAAAGTTATTTTGGAATAAATTCCTGCAAGTTTTGACCTGCTTTGGCTTCAAATCTTTCGAACCCGTCCACGCAACAATATATACTTTAATAAAACGAATGATTATAACAAATTGCAGCATTTCGTTTGAACCAATGACTTTTGAAAATTACAAATGAAGCGAAGAAAAGTGGTGAAATTTTCAGAAAAAGTATAGTATGGGTTTTAAATTATTCATTTAAACATAAATTTAATGCAAATTGATTCATTAATATTTCAGTCCAAAATTTCCTTACTCAACAGATAAATATTTTCAATCTTATATTTTTACTTAAAAATTTTGGTTGTTTAGTCTAGAGTCCCTTTGTCACTTGTGGAATCTACCAGAAAAAATTCGTTTATTGTTATCCTTACTAATGGATGTTTCAGACAACTGAAGGAGTTAAAGATTGTTAATGTTGTAGTACACCAAGGACAAGATTTTAAGAAAATTCAATTCAACAAAATTCGGTAGATGCAAATTTGATTTAAAAATAAAACAAATAAATCTCATTCCCAATTTTATCAATGCTTTAGTCTAAATTTTCTATAAAATTGGGAACAAGGACTTAATGCTACTCACTGGAGTAAAATGTGGATCTAGCGTTTGTTTTTTAGAGGGGAGAAAAGCTTTCAAAATTGAGATTGCTAATATATCTTATTTGTAAATATTAGGTAATGAAGAAGCCTTTTTTTCACCTGAATATTTTAACCTCAAATAATTTTAAATCAAATGGAAACAAGTTCATCCAGCATCAAATCCTATTAAGTAATTTAAAATTATTATTCTATTTCGTTAATATGTTTAAATAATTGAATATTTCAATCATAAATATATATGACTAACATAAAATGCAATTTAAAAAATGAATTTTAGTTTAAGTAAAAAACAAATTCGACAAAACCTTCAAGAGGACTAAAACAAAGCTTTATTATTTAAATAATATCATACTTGGAATATTCTGCTTTGGGGATGGCAAACACATTTATACAGATTAAAATACTTTAAATAAAGTTTCAATTTAAAAAAAAAAAAAAAAAAAAATCTTGTTTTTTCCTACCTGTAAAATGAGGTTTCATTGCTATGCTTAAGTATAAAAAGATGCTGAAGGTATAGTGGGTCCTATGTCTGCATACTCAGAAGCGGATTTAGACGTCAGTCAAGGGAGATGAAAGATTGCTACGATCACTAACATAGTTGTCTATTATAGCAGAAGTGGGGAAATAGGATGGGGAGAGGAACAGCCTAATCTTACTTGATGTATAACTCATATACATAATCATATCTAAAATCAAGATTATTAAAAAGAAAAATGATACTTTTATGATAATTAAGATAAAAAAAAAAAAATTAATAATACATAAGCAATTGAGCTCGTCCATTCGAAGAAACCTGGGATCATCCGAACAAAATGCGTCTTTTAAGTATTTTTGGAAAAATAACGATTCTGTTTAAAAATGTATTTATTGAGAAAAGCTTGCACTTATATTTGAAAAATAAAGGGACAAATTAAATGATCTTACCGAAACTTTTTATTGAAAAATGAGTACCCTTTCGCCACGTATAATTGTAGTTTTCTGTCTATTTTCTCTGGCTCAAAATTTAATTCACTGCCATTACCTTGTAAGCTTGCACTGTAGCAAATTTCAACACTTCTTGGGATAGTTCAAGCTCGACTACTGTTGTAGAGCCTTACTTTTGAACTTTTGCACAACACACAAAGTGGACCATTCCCTGTAGAATTTGATATCCATGAAGGAGAAAAAGACCCCCCCCCCCCCGCCTAAAAACACAGGACGTGAAGGATCTGGCTACAAGCTTTTCTATCTTCTTTTCAAGGTCTTCGAGAAAGGAAACGTTTATTCTCCAAACCGTCTAGAAGAGTTTTGGCAAAAACTTCGTGATAAGAGAGCTATTGCTCCACTCACAATAGTTAATATTATGAGATTAATAACTACTTTCATTTGTCTTGAATTTTTTAAATATAATTTTACAGAAATTCCACAACAAATCAATATTAGCAAGCATATATATAAATGGGACCGAGGTCCAAAAATGTGAGTGGGCCCGGGCCCCCTGCACCAGCCACCACTGTGAATTGCGCTTGCTTCTCTTATTAAAAAGAAGGAAATGAAGAAAGAATAGAACTTTAGGAGTGCGTCCTTTCTTATCAAGAAGGCCCTCAAAAGGTTTATTTCACACTCTGTATGACGATTTAAGAGAAAGCGACAAGTTGTTTTTTTTCTATGTAAATGACTTTAATTGGTATGTTATAATTTTTAGGAGTTACTTGATTTACTACAAGCACGTTACTTACTGTAATTGCAACACATCAAAGTTGTCCAATGGTTGAAATAATAAGTTAATATTGTCAGTTTTTTTTTTCTAAGAGTATCGGTGTACTTAGCAGTTGAGTAAATTAATTAAAAAACTTACGGCAGTCTTTTGTCAAACTTATACAATTAATATACACTGATTTGAAATGAAACGAAATTGATTCATTTTGTAGAAATTTTATGGAAAGTGATACCTCGAAATACGGAAGATAAATCCAGGATGAAAATAATTCTATAAAAAATAAAAGTATTTCGTAGCCACACACCTCACTATTTATGTAGTAGAAGCACTTATTGGAACTGCACAACATACATGCATTAGCGACACTGGGCCATGAGTACCGGCAGAATTATTTTCACGGGGTTGTAAATGGCCTCCAAGGAGAATGCAAGGTGGTTATTATTATTATTATTATTTTTTTTTTTTTTTTGCTTTAGCTTTGATTTTTCAGTTGGATGTCTAAATGAAGTTTTAATTAATCGTTTTGTATTAAATTTCTGTTCCATTGAATATTTTAAAACCTATTGCACACTTTTATTTCCTGTTAATCTTACCACTTTCTCCACATTATTTTAAAATTTTGAAAACCAGGGGGGTACAAGTGCACTCCCTTGTACCTCCTTGGCGGCGCCCATGAATACGGTTTTTCCTCTCCCCCATTTCCGTGCAAAATGCTTATTATGCCTTATATTATTTTAATTACCTTTTTATTTTCGCATTAAATTCCAATTTTATTATGTCAATACTAAAACTAAAACATTTTTTTCCTCAAGTAGTTGCTTTTTTCGTCAAATAGCTTTTACAAAAAAAAAAAAAAAAAAAAAAAAAAAAAAAAAATTTTTTAAGTTTTGCTTTTTATTACGAAATTAAACTTTAGATAGTCATTTGTAAGTTTAATAAATACTAGGGGGCTTCGCCCCCTGCTCGCTAACGCTCGCCAACCCCCAAATGCCTCGCTGCGCTCGGATTGAGCGGCTTTGCCGCTCGAATTTGTGGTTAAAACATCTTGCTGCGCTCGAATAGGTTTGCCAGCCATAAAAAATGTAACCAAATTCTTATAAATTTAATGTAAGGCCTAATAGAGAAAACACCCAAATTGCAAGTTTCATAATAGAAAGTTAAATATACTATCCGAAAACATTCTGACTTAAAACTTCATTAGCTATGCCCTTACATTGAAGTCCCAATATCTTTTATTTATTCTGATAAGTCGCCCCGTTAGAGAACGACGTCCAACGCGAAGCATTTTCTGGATAGAAATACTTCAAAATAATAATTACTCTAATACAAAAATGCTTCAGAAAAACAGAAAAAATCAACTTTGAAACGAAGAGTTTAAAAAGAGCTTTAAAATTAGCAATGGGTTTGTTGTTTACATATAAGGATAGCTTTAAAATTAGCAACGGTTGGTTGGTTGGTTGGTTGAACCCCCGAGCAGCCGGTTTGTTGTTTACATACTTAAGGATGTTGCCAATCATATATTCAAAATCATTGAGGCTTTGTAGTAGCTTAATGATGAAAAATATTGAAATTTAACTAATTAATAAAGTGTTAATAAATTATTTTGGCACGTTTTGGCAAATCTACAGCTTATTTCCTTTAAAATGACACCTTGATCATTGAAATTGGTTGAGCAGTTTAGGCGGACGGACTAACCCCAAAAAACGTATTGCCTATTAAATATATAGATGTAACAGGATTATTCGAAAACGTGGTTTGAAATTAGATCAAATCAAAACAAAAGTCACGTGACCGAAAACCCCTGTGACGTAGTTACACATAGATACCTTCGAAAATCTGAGGAGGAATCTCACTCCCTCCTCGTCTAAAACAGGTTTTAGACTAGTTCATCATCTGCGCATTGACGTCACACGCAAAAGTAGTTTTTTCCCGCCAAATCGCAAAGTGAAAAACTAAATATTTTTTTTAACAATCTATCCGAGCTCAAATTTTTGAAAGAATGGTATTGTTTTTCATGATTTTTTCTCTAGTTTTATTTAAAATAAAATAAATCAAAAAACGTGAAAATTCTTTATTCTTGTGAATCATTTCTTGCTGCACGGCTTTTCAGAAGCAGTGCAAAAAAATTCGGCTACAGGAATGACTGTTTATTCCTTGTAAATGATTGCATTGTTACCAAGAATGTCAGGAACCCACTCAGCTTTCTTAGATTGTACAAAGATCCTATTGATCCACCAGGAACAAAAACTTTTAAAGATTTAATCATAGAAAAGTGTTATGAGCGCAACCCTGAAATGTCACATGAAGTTATTATTTTTGTTTGCAAGGAGCTGTTCTAAATCTTCATGCAGCTGATGGAAAATACCACAAGGATTGTATGTCGAAGTTTATGAGTCCAAGAAATGTAAATTACATCAGCGCCACAACTGATGTTTAGTTTTATATAGCGTACAATAAACTAATTCCTAAATTCACTGAAGACAAAGATAAATAGTGACAGTGCAGATGATCCATCTGAATTGCTCGATACATAATATTCTTCATATTAATACCCATTTTATGGTAGGGTGGTTGGGATGGGTAAAAGAGGGACACTTTGAAGACACCTCCACGCGGTGAGATCAGGTTACTAATTGAGACTCAGTTTTTTAAACTTAGACCCTCAGTTTGCTAAGATATGTAGTAAAGAACATAGAATCGCAATCAAAATTAGAAAACAAAAATATTATTATGGAATACACATTGACAGTGTTAAAGCAACAAAAAAATTACAATCCAATGCGTCATGTGGCTTACAACATTCCCTTAGATGTATTTAGAGCTTTAATTTTATATCAAACACGTGTACGTATTTATTAAAAAATGATCAGTATCCTAACAACAAGTACTCGTTATATCTAAAACCTTCAAGGGTACGAAAAGTACACCTCTCATATTCAGTTTCAGCACCCTTTTTTCATGTAAAAAAAACTAGCTGAATCCCCGTGCTTCGCCACGAAATTTTACCATGTGCAATATTTTAGCTAGCTGTGAGGCCTCGCGTAACGGAAATCTGTCATTCGTGTATAGCCCCCAATTTGTGGCGCTTCGCTCGTAGGGAGGTTCATCGCTACGCGAAATCGAGCTCGCTACGCTCGCTGGAAAAGTCATTGACACATAAGCACAGGCTTACTTAACTCGTTGAAAGGTTCATATTGCTATGCAAACATGAGCTCGCTTTGCTCGATGAAAGGTTCATTGCTGCTTAAGCGTAAAAGGTCGGTTCAGACACTAAAAAGTAATTGCTACGTAAAGCCTTGATATAACAGTGCTGGGTTTGAATCCTAGATTAATTGGGCATTACAATGCAAAAATATAGGTCTTTGAGAGTTTTTCTAGGTGTTCGATTTCTCTTTGTGAGAATATAATTTAATTTTAAATCGTTAATTTTTTTTCCAAGTTTTTTTTTTTTTAAGTATAAAGTACCATATAGACCCTTTTTTGTCCTGTAAAAACGCCACTGGCAGTTTTATTGTAAAATATATTTTTTAGGCTTAAAAAATAATAATAATTATAGATTATTTAGACATAGCTAACATATTGATTGCAGATATGAAAATATTTCCCTTCTATCCTGAGATATGAAAATATTGCTTTCACAAAATCTTTCCCCAGTCATATTTCTTCTCGGGAAAAAATGACGTAAGATTAATATGTTCGATTGAAAGTTTGTGTATCAGAGTTCCAGTTCGAGTACTAGCTTAAACTGTAGCTGTAACTACAATGAGCGCATGTTTACCAATATTCCATGTTTACAATCTAGCTGACTGCTTTTATAATCACTATTAAATGAATGCTTTCTGCTTTAAGGAATTATATATATTTTAATTGAGTTTATTGATATTGTTGGGGTATGGCTGTAGCAAATGTTGGATCGAAGGGAATTATCGCCTCCTCCATGAAGTGTCTACGTAACGTGAATTTATTTTGTAATAATAAGTCCGGTATTTTCCAACGAAGGTGTCCATCGCACAGTTTTTCTTGTATCAAACTCAACGATACATATGCATACAAGACATTAAACATTGTTAGATGCTTCTCTTCAGTTAAAGGTATATTAAGTTCTATCACTTTTTTTAACAAATTCTTTTTTCTCTCACTGAAATCGTTAAACACTATTAAATTCGCTCACTTATATATTCTACAAAGAACTTTAGTGAAAGAGTATTAACATGTTTATAATTTTTCTATCCTAGAGAGGTGTTTCTTGTCTTGTTATTAACTTTTTTCTTGAGGAATTTATTCATATAACTGCATTTTTATACTTTATGGTATATATTGTACTGTGTTTTTAATTGTAACCTAAAACTGTAAACTCTTCTGGGTCGAATTTATTGAAACAAGTTTAAATTTCACCAAAAAACAAAATAGCTGAATCCCCTTACAACTGCTACTTATTTTAAGCCTGTAGAAAGATACTTTGCATTGAATTCCATTTATCGGGTGGATCTTAGCACAGCCCACCTCTTGGCGTCTTTTTGAATTCTCGCCAAACTAGTGGCGATAACTTCGCCAATGTGGCAACCTAGACGGATTATAGAGGAGAACTGTCTAGAATATTACGGAGTGCCTTTTTTGAACATCCGATCGCAACGGCGTTTCACCTAAGTTTTCTTGCCAAAACTATTCAAAATGCGCAACAAAATTCTGAAACCTGATTGGTTAATTAATCTGTATTTATACGCGGTAATTGGAAAAGACGTAAAAAGGTTAATTGTTTCTGTCATTTATGCTTGTAAATTTATATCCTTGCCATTTTTAATTCAATACTACAAATAAAAAATAAAAAAAAAGAATTGTGCTAATATTTTACCAAAAGTATTTGCTATATCAGGGTTCAACATAGAAATAAAAAAGATCAAAGTGCTGTTAACTAAAAAAAAACAAGTAAAATTTGTAAGAACATTTTTTATCGCAAATTACAGAAATTTGTACAGTCAACCCTGCTAACGCGAAGTTGATGGGGCTGCCAAAATTGTTCCCATTAACCGAATTTCAGGTTAAACAATTAAATTAACTGTAAGTTTTAAGTACAGAGAACTGCTTTTACTTTGCCTTAAACAGGATTTTATAAATAAAGTGATTCTGCATCAATAGGGTTTGACTGTTATCAGTTTTCTGCAAACATTTTTTTTTTCCATCTGGATGGATATTTTTAAATTATAATTTTTTTTTAAAAAATTGCAATGCTGAAAAATGCACAGCTTAAAATTTGCTTAGAAAACTTAAAATCAAAGGTCAAACGATATCAAAATACTGAACATCCTTACAAATTGCTACAGTATTACTTTTAACTGGAAAAAGACTGAAAAAATTATTAAAATAATAATAATAATAAAAAAAAATTTGTACCTAGTAAAATTTCCACCAAATATTCATTTGCATGAAAATACCAATTTAATGCTGTAAAATTAAGCAGAATTTTTTAAAATTTTAATGGATCAACCTTTAACTTCTCTTTTTAGACTTTACCTTTGTCAGCCAGAATAGGGTTTCTCCAAATATAATGTTACATAATCATCGTGTGCTATTAAAGTGTATTAGAAAATGTGTGCCTTTTTAATTTTCCAAATTCTGCGTCAAAACAACAATTTTTTTATCATACATATTGCTACAATAAGCTTTAAACGAAATTTTATTTTTTAAAACTAGAAATAATCCATAATTTTTATTGCATTTCTGAGATATTTAATATCAAATATAAAACTGAAGTTTAGAAATTATTAGCAACTGGTGAATGATAAAAACATTCCCCTAAATTTAATAAGATGACATTGTGATTATGCGTTTCCGAGCAGTAATATTCTTTTTAAATGTTTAGTGAAACATTCGATAACATTTTTAAATAACTTAATCAGCTTTTCCCAATTCCTTTCTTCTCTATTTTGAGTATGAAAGCATGGTAAAAATACAGCAAAATATGCTTAATCTAGGTACATATAAAATGTCTATTTGTGGTAAGTACAGGGGTGGGAATTCTGCGCAAATTGCGCCAGCGCGCGCCAAAAGTGGTATCCTGCTCCAACCTGCTACAAAACCACATTTAAGTGCAATTCTGCGCCAATTTTGCTTGAAATATTCCTTTAAACGTGCACGCTAAAGCGCTAAACCAGATTGCGCATTCCAAATCTATGTGGAGACGAAATTACGGCAACCTCAAGGGCTGTTTCCGCACGAATTTGCAAAACATTCGATTTTCCCCGCTAACAGAATACAATGTGTGATTATCATGAAATCGACATTCACGAATGCGCATTCATGTTCAAACGCGCCTTGCATCGGGACAAATTCAAATCGCCGAGTGCTGATATCACGTGCGTTATTTCTAGATAATATTTAGGGGGCAGCCTTAAAATTTCTGATTACTAGTTAGCACGGATGGCCATTTCGTGCGTACCTTGATTAAGTGTGTTTCGCCGGATTTTTACCACACCCTCTTTTGCTCTAAATATAAAGAAGAAAGGAATTGGTAAAAAGTTAAAGGTGTATAACTATCAAATGTTTTTACTAAGCATTTAAAAAGAATATTTCCGCTCCGACACGCGTAATGACGATACCTTTTATTAAATTTAGGGATGTGTTTTGTAATTTACTTGTTGGCTGTTGGTAATTAACTTTTAAACGGCCGTTTTACTTTTGGAATTAAATATCACAGAAATGTAATCAAAATCCGGGAATGTTTCCGGTTTAAAAAAAAAAAAAAAACTTTTTTACAAGTTTATAGATCGGCATGTAGGATAAAATCGCCGTTTTGACGCTGAATTTGACTCCGATTTGGAAAATAAAAATAAAAATTCACAAAATTTTAGAACATTCACAAAAAATTTAGAAACATCTTATTTTAATTTTACTGTATTGCTATTTTTGCTATAAGAATTGCTATTTTATACAAATGAGTCTTATATAATAATAAAACAAAGAGTCAGTAGATTTATAGAAAGCTACTTAAAATAGGTGTAAAACTTTACTTACAATATTTTACCTAAGTAGTTTGGGCCTTTGACAAACGGAATGTTAAAATTTTAGTTAATTGTTTGTTTTTTTTATTTTACAAACTGACTTTAAATAGAGGTACAGTTCTGAAATTTTCAACGTAAGTAGTTTTGGCCTTTTTTTATTAGACTTTTTAAAAACAGAACGTTAAAATTTAATTAGTTTTTTTTTTTTAATAAAAAAAAAAATTACAAAACTACTTCCAATAAGGCTACAGCTCAGAAATTTTCAACATAAGTAGTTTCGATCTTCAAATTATACAATTGTGATAAACAAAATGTCAATTTTAATTATTTTTTAATTAATTTTTAGTTAACTTTTTTATATAAACAGTCTTCAAATAGAGGTACGGCTCTGAAATTTTCAACATAAGTAGTTTTGACCTTCAAATTGTACATTTGACAAACAGAATGTCAAAACGTTATTATTATTTTTTTTAATTAATTTTTAAATTAAAATTTTTTTTTACAAAGTGACTTCAAATAGTGGTATACCTCTGAAATTTTCAACCTAAATATGTTTGGACTTCTAATTAGACTTTTGAAACACAGAATTTTAAAATTTTAATTTGTTTTTCAATTAATAATTTTATAAAGCGACTTCTAATAGATCTAGAGAAAATTTCAATATAAGTAGTTTTGGCCTTCTAATTTTGCTAATTTACAAATTATATTTATGTTGTAATTGTATGTATATCTTATAATTTTAAATTTAATAATACATGTTTTTTGTAGAAAAATGAAATTATACAAGTTTAAATTTTAATTCTTGTAATTGTTGTTAAATCAGCTACAATTTATTTTATTTCTGCTATTAATCTTCAAATTTTGCTGCTATATTTTCACTTATTCTGCTCCAAAAGTTAAATTTCGCTGCTCCAATTTCTTGCGAATCTGCTCCAAACTTTAAATTTTGCTGCTCCAATTTCTTGCGAATCTGCTCCAAACGTTAAATTTTGCTGCTCCAAAATTGCTCCAAACTGGGCTTTAGCACTTCCCACCCCTGTAAGTAGCATTTGGAAATTTTAAGATAGCCCCTACAATCCACCTTTTAATAACACACTTAATATCAGCAGCCATTCAATTATTTCAGTCCATGGCCAAATAAAACTGCAGGATGGACAGATTTAAAGGAAAGGGCAGGCAGAGCATGCCTCACCTCGTAAAACGTCTTCTCCTTTTGAGAACCAAATTAAAATTTCCTATGTTTTTACTTTTAGCAAAATTAGAAAATATATAAGTACAGTCTAACAACGTTGAAAAACACCAACATTGAAATTTGTAAGATAGATGCAATTGCTACATTCTTTTTTAACTGGCAAAGCAAATATTGCTATATATATTATAGAAGGTACATAAGCAGGATTCCCACGGTCATTGAAAGTCATTAAAAGTGCTTAATATTTTTTAACTTGTTTTCAAGGCCTTGAAAGTACTTGAAAATGCCTAGAGGTGCTTAAAAGTCCTTGAAAATGCTGAGAGGTCCTTAATTTTTGTGGATGGTGTGTGCAAAATTTATAAGAATACAACTTGAACTTGCTATCACCGTGTGACCGCCACTTGTCCGCACTGTATCATAATTTTTTGACATATCTGTATTAGGTATGTGCCAACTTGTTACTGTTTTGGTAGAATATACTTTATAAAAAATGTATATATAGACATGATGCCTGAAAACAAATTTTCAAAGGTCCTTGAAAACATTAATTAGGTGCTTAAAAGTCATTGATTTTCATTTTGGGATTTGAGTGGGAGCCCTGATAAGAAGATGTTTTTATCGCTATTTATCTCGCGAAATGTAAAAAGAAAAGGTTCTTTTGCAACAACTATGATTTAGCTCACAAAATTCAATGTTGAACTTAAAACATTGAAATCAATTACTTAATTCAACAATTTGTGAAAAAGAATCTTGTATTTCAAATTTCTTTGAATGTGCAAAGATTAACAATTAAAAGCTCAGATCAGAAGTAGATAAATCAAAAAGGTAAAATCCATACCTTAACAGAGTTCCCACAGTCATTGAAAGTCATTAAAAGTGCTTAATATTTTTGAACTTGTTTTCAAGGCCTTGAAAGTGCTTCAAAATGTTTAGAGGTGCTTAAAAGTCCTTGAAAATGCTGAGAGGTCCTTAATTTTTGTGGATGGTGTGTGCAAAATTTATAAGAATACAACTTGAACTTGCTATCACTGCGTGACCGCCACTTATCTGCACCATATCGGAATTCTCTGACATATTTGTATTACGTATCCACCAACTTTTGGGTAGAATATACTTCATTAAAAATTTATATGTATACATGATGCCTGAAAACAAATTCTCAAAGGTTCTTAAAAACATTGTTTGGGTCATTAAAAGTCATTGATTTTCATTTTGTGATTTGAGTGGAAACCCTGCTAAAATATTTTTATAAAATTAAAACTTTTCAAATTACCTATTTTAAAAAGTAAATCTAAGTTGTTTGAACAATTTTGCTTTTATAAAAAATATTTTTTTTTACTAAGCATCTAAATAATAAAACCAAACTGCAACTTTATGGGGTAATCGTTGCGAGTTACTTTGAAGTAGTGTATTTGTTTACAATTTAAATATTTTTGGTAGGATTTCTAATTTGTTTAAAACATTGGTATTTTTCCATTTCACCGGCGCAGGCAATAAAGTCGCCAAAAATTATACAGTCGATGCCAAACGGAATCTTACCACTAGTAACCTTTTACCATTTACATTTGTTACTTAAATTTTTTTTTATGTGTATACTGTGTGTTGTCATTAATAAAGTCTGCTTGTCAAGATTTGCAGCATTATTAACCTTTTTTGTTTGTGTGCCTATACTGTGTGTTGTCGCCAATAAAGTCTGCTTGGCAAGATTTGCGCCGGCGAAATGGAAAAGTACCAAAACATTTATGTGGAAAATGGGTTCTGTTGTCCCATTATGTATGTTACAATACATTTTAAATTATTGATAATTAAATATTTATTATTAAACTGAACTTAAACGATTGAGTTGAAATTCTCAATGTTATTTGTTTTTTTCCCAAACAGCATTCTTAAGATTTTATAAGAATAGGTTGAGCAGTAATAGTGTATAAACTTTTTAGCTGTTTGTAATTAACCTTGGTTAAAATGTGTCATTAATGACACCATTGCTAAAAAGGATTTAAGTTTTGTGTAAAAATGTGTCTTTGTGTTTTTGTGTCCAAAAAATAAGAATTTGAAATAACTAATGTGTTTATTAAAAAATTATTTTCAAAATGAGTAATTTTATTTTCTGGTTTTATTGATATAATTCAATGTATTAATTTAAATCCTTTATAAAACTATATATAAATACAATTTAATAAACTTTGAGTTTTCCAGCATTATGCTGTCCTATTTTTATTTCAGTAATCCTTTTTACAGTTTAAGTCCTTGTTATTTCCCTTATATTTTAATTTAATTCATTGTAATTTTTTTGTATACACTTTATGATCATGCTGCTATTTTAATATTTTAAAAAGCTTTATGTTAGGTAATTAGTTTGTTATTTAGAAATAATGAGTATGTTTCATTGGTTAAATAAATTTACCTTATCTTTTTTTTAGTACAACCTATCAAGAACAAGCCTTCTACATTGACATTCCTACAACACTTGAATTTTCGGAAAAAGCAGGCTGAACGTTCTGTAATTGTGGAGTTGAATAGTAAAACATATATTCCTCATGCTACATCTACTTGCCAACAATTTGGTGCAATAAAAAATGTATATTCCTATAATGGAGTATCTGAAAATGTAAGTAGTGTAAAACTGATTCTCACTTCTCAACAGTAGGGATTTGTCTAAAAATTTTTACAGTATCCTGTTTTTGTGAAAAATAATGCAATTATCAAATAATTGTATACAAAACACTAAGATGATCTTCTAAAAATAAAGTTGAAAGGAGGATATTTTTTGCATAAAACACACAATTTATTAAACTATAAAAATGTCATTTACATATCAGTTTTAAATGACCCCACTTTTTTAAATAAAGTTTTTATGAATAATTTTTTGGTTATAAATATATGTGAAGGCTCCTTTTTTTGAGTTACATAGAATTTTGTGAAGTTTTTTTTTTTTTTTTTTACATTTAGAATTTTTTGAAAGCTCAATGAAAGGACCTAGATTGCTACTGTATTGCTGTCTATACAGTAGGGTAGTCCAAAATATTGAAGTTCAAAATTTTTGGTGTCCTATTCTCTTATTTTGTTCCATTGTTGTAAAAAGTAAATCAGATCAAATTTGAGAACATTTCAGTGATATTAAGATGTAGCTCAATGCAGATGAAGTTCACACCATTGTCCCTTAGGGAGGTTGTTTTCAAAGGTGCAAACTAAACACAAATGAGATTGTAGCTGTAGTTACAATTACAGAAACTGAAATACAAATTTTATATAAATAAATATTTTAGGAAAGATATTTTAACTAACTTTTTCAATTGGGCCAGTAAATACCTCAAGAGAGGTATATCAGCAAAAAGACCTTTAGATGGAACGAAAGTTTATGATCGCAAGGTTTCATAAAGAGCTAAGGTTACAAGATTCTCTGACAAACACTAAAGATTGGCTAGCTTTTCTGATACAATTTTGGATATTTTTTCATCAATATTTTTACAGTGCTATATAGATTATATTAAATTAAAATCATTGTATGGTGCATTTTGTGGTGAAGAAGCTGTCATCCAAGCCTTTAGATATACTT
This sequence comes from Linyphia triangularis, assembly GCA_963978545.1. Lineage (NCBI taxonomy): Eukaryota > Metazoa > Arthropoda > Arachnida > Araneae > Linyphiidae > Linyphia > Linyphia triangularis. Next base: position 59,868,589 of record OZ021723.1, on the reverse strand, counting down.
GCAGGGGTCTATGTAGAAGGAAATTTGGGTCCTTTTAAGGACCCTTCACAAAATTCTATAATCAGCAAAAGGACCCTTCAGAAATTTCCATAATCAACAAAAGGATCCTTCACAAAATTCCATGTCCAACAAACTGACCCTTCACAAAATTCCAAGTAAAAAAAACCAGAACATTCAAAATATTTCCAGTTTGAAAACGGACTAATTACAAAGTTTATTTTATGCCAATAAAAGGGGAAAACGGCTCGCTTGCCCACATGTCGGTTTTATGGAAGTGTTGTCATGGCCGCCAAACCATATACTCAAAATATATAAAATTGGAAATTTTTCACAAAATTAATATTTTTTCACAAAAATAAGACCCTGTAAAAAAAACTATGGATAGACCCCTGACTTGTACAGAAAATATACATATCCCTTACAATCCTTTTTCATCTCTTGGACTAATGATAAACTGATAGCTAAGCATCCATATATTAAGAGTACACTATTTTTGATATCCATCAGAGCATGGTACATTGCTTCAGGTGCCATAAGACTGATTCCATATGATGTGGTTTTACCTAGAAATATTAAAATCAACATCCAATAATTTTTCATCAAATATATTATTATATTGGTCTTTATATGAGCCACTTGGGTAACTATTTCCTTATTATCAATTACTGTCTTATATTTTTCTTGATCAATGATCTTCCAGTAGGCTTGAAATCTTTTTAAGAGAGGTACCTCTGGTCTGGAACTTATTAGTGCACTTATTTTGTATCCATAACAACCCCCATAATATTGTGTCATCAAGTAAAGTAGCTTCTTGTTCATTTTTCGTTCAAGTAAGAGATTGGTATCATTTCTTTGGCCAATATCAACACTTTTTGTGTCAAAGCACATACTTTGTTATTGAAGGCTAAGCCCCAATCCCTACGACACTGCATAAATTACAGATAGCTGTTAGCTTGACTATCTCTGGTTGCTAATGGCAATTTTGCCACTGAAAGTAATTGACGGACTCTTTCATTATACGATAACATGGACTTTTTCTTTTCCAGTTAAGTCTTTTAACACTTTACTGTTCTGTTAATTTAGCATCCGGTTCTTGAATTCAGTTTTGAGCCACTCAAACGTATTAGATCAGTGTTTCATTTTTCTCGACGAATGGAATATCTGTATGAGTAACATCATGCCTATCACCACCCAATAAGCAACAATCAAGTGCCTCATTGCCTGAAAAGAATTATGATAAAGGCTATGAAAGAAGGTGACGAAAGAAACAAACTTGCAAAGTGTTCTGACATTAAGCTGAAAACATTTATGGACATGAAATTTGAGGACTTTGTGACAAAACAGTCAGCTTTGTTATTTGAAAAAAATAGCTTAGCAGACACATTTCTTCAAGTATAGATCCAGAAATCTGGGAGGCTCAAGAGGGTTAAAGTAAAGCTTTAAAAATTGTACAAACAATTGAAGTCAATAATCAGGTTGAAAGAGGTTTAGTCCTCATTCAAGAGTTTAACGGGAAAATAACACACAATGAGAACCAACTACAATTTTTACAACACATGGTGGAAGAATATTGCCAAACTTATCCTGACTGCAAAGAACAGACTTTAGCAGCCACTGGCACATCCGCTGCTATTTAAATATCACTGTTGTATTATTATTATATTGTTTTTTTACTTATTTTTATCTTGAAAAACTCTAGAGATTTCCACAAAATAAAATGTAATATTTTTTTGAATTTTATTTCTTTGTACAGTATAAAATTTCCAAATACAAAACTTTTGGGGTGTTGATCTACCCCTAAATATTAAAATTATGGGCTCAAACTTTACAATATTTTTTATATAGGTAAAAGGAACAAATTAAGTGGATAGCACCATTAAAAATCTAAAAAAAAGTAAAATCAACCTTTTTTGGATCACCCTACTATACAGGGTATCTGAATCGAATGTCCTAAATTTAGAGAGGCCTCTATACTGACCAGTTAGTTAAAAAGCATAAGAAAAATTTAAAATTGGATTACTTGAGTCAAAATTTGTTTTGGAAGAAATTGCTGCACTTCCACTAGGGTTCCTTTCTAGCCCTAAGGATATTTAGCTGGATGTCCAGTTCTTGCAAACCCTCCTAAAACCTTCTTCTAGTTGATTCCAGCCATGTTCATTGTAGCATTTCTGTAATCACAGTGGTTATTAAGGCTTGAAGGTCTTCAACATCACAGATGTTCTTTGAGTTGGCTTTGTCTTTGACGTTGTCTAAAAAGAAAATTTCCAGTGGAATGATGTCTGGAGTTCTTTGTGGCCAGGTAATCACACCTCTGTAGGTTGGATTACTCAGGCCAGAAAATAAAAATTGGTGCCAAAATCTAAGAATTCAGCAGCCAATTTTACATAATACCGCCAATGGAACCCCAATAGATTTTTTTTAAAATTCGACTGCTGGAATTAGGAACATTTGCTTTGACTTCTTGTATATCCCTGAATAGAGTGATGCTGTATTGGGCGATACACAACGATGTTTTGAATGAAGCAATATTCAGAAAAGATTATGCTCTCACACAGTCTGATCTTTTTCCAATTTTCAATTAATTGTAACAATTTTTAAAAAATTTAATTGTTGCCTGATTGTATTAAAATTGAAGTGACAAAGATATTCATGTAGGTCTATTGTAACACTTCTATCCATTTTCTTTAATAAAGTTTTAAATTCTCATCATATTCAATTGATTATGTTAATTTATGACATTTATTTAATTAAAAGGTTTTAGGTACTTTAATTTTGTATGGGCATCTCTTAGAATAACCTCATTCCAGCATATTTTTTAGAAAGCAATAATAAACCATGTAATAAGTGTTTTGTTATATTTTTATTACTCTAGGGAACGAGGTTAGTTTTGTCTGCTAGTTGAATTTTTTACAGGACATACATTGTTTAAACTCATTGTATGTTATGCAAATTAAAAATTAACCCTTGATAATTAAACTTAAATCAGTGTTACTCTTTAATTAATCATTCGACTCGGATGAATCGACTATGAAACCTAGGTATATTTTTATATTTCCTTTATTGATTTCAAACAAATTAATGTTTGTCAAGAAAAGCATTATAATATTTGGATTAAAAATAGAAAAGTGGTAAAAATTAACATTTGCACTCGTGGCAGATGTTAAAAGTGCAACAGGAACATCGTGAATTCCCAAAATTGGCAGGGATAGGTAGTCTATATTAGACAAATGTTTAGTTATCTAAGGTTAACATGCTTCAGGATTTTAACATTCTTAGTATAAATATAATATGTACATAACTTATGTGTTTTTGTGTTGCTATGTGTCTCATTTGTAATGCACTTATCGAAAATTATATTTTGAGTTTAAGGGAATATTCAAATTTTTTCATTGTAAAATTATTTTGCATTTTATGCCCAATTTATTAATTATGAGTTATTGTAAAATGTTGTATATTTTGTCCAGGTATTTCTTCTTTTGGAATTTGACAATGAAGAGAGTGTTCAAAAGCTTCTTTCTCACTGTCAATATGGGAATATTTCTGATTCATTTACTATACACTCTCGTATAGTACACTTTGAAGATAAATCTATTCGGGATTCCTCTCCTAAAATGACTGTGAAAATAAATGAAGATAATTTCAATCGTGTGCTAAGCAAAACAAAATCAGTAAGACTTTTATTCTGAATGTATAGAAATAAAATGAAATGTAAAATGCATTTTAAATGTGATGTTTTTTAATTTATATTTATTTATACTCAGTTCTATTTTCCAATAATAATGAGACAATTAAATCTAAGTTGTTTAGTTTTTAAAGTTGTATTTTAAATTAATCTTAGTTCTGTTTTAAAGATATAAATTTGTTAAAAGGAATAAATTATTATTAATTTGTAGAACAGACTTTTATAAAGCGATTCTTTGTGGCAGGCTAGTATTTTATTTTATGTTAAGTGAAATTTAAGTGTTTAGAAATGTGTAATTAAGAACTTCACTTTATACGTTTTCTTATTTTATCTGTACTTTTAGACCTATTCCTAGTTTCTATTATTCTATTTTTAGATTTTAGTACCTATTCCTAATTTCCTTGTACCATTTTCCATAAATTTTAAATTATTGTTTTTTACTTGTAGATATCTGAACTAATAGAAGACATTTACAGAACTGAAAAGATATCCGAGCTAAATACCAGATTGAGGTATTTCTTTTGCATGCTAGTAAAAGATTCTTTATCTGGTATCTTTCCCTGTTGTGAAGTTTTACCTTTTGGTTCATCTGTAAATGGTATTGGCAGACATGGTTGTGACTTGGATGTTATGTTAAGACTTTATCCTCTTCAGGTAAAGATATTATTTAGCTAATTTATTATTATGCTTTTTATTTAGGGTTTAATTTTTCAATATTCAAAATATTACATTTATCTTAAAATTAAGATGTTAGAGCAAAATTAGACCCCCTTTATGATTCAAACATTAACGCTGCCTTTCAAATCAGAAAATAAAGGAATAAAAATTAATCCATAGTTATTGTAGTATCCATAAATACTTTTGCATCATACTTTGTAAGGGTGGTTTCTTTATTATAAATTCATGGAAGTGAAATTTTCAATGACTACTCACAATTTTATATTATGTATGGATGTTGTTTTTTTGGGACAATCCCTTTTTTCCCCCCTTTTTATAAAACTGATAAATGATATTTTATACTCCAATTTTACTGTATCATTTATCAGTTTTGGTTTCGACCTCCACTTCTGACAAATAATTTATTTACAATTGCATATTGTGTTATTTGTTTAAAAATCGAAGTGAAGAACTTCCGAAATAGGTCAGAAATTTTGGCAAGTCGCAGTTGTCTACAGTTGATGATAGTACTACAGAAAAGAGAAAATCATAATTTAACCACATTGTGGAAACCTAAGTTATCTCATATCTCTCAGCAATAGTTTAATTCTGATGAACTTCCCAAAAAGTATTTTGTCTAAGCTGTACATGAGCCCATTAGTACATAAAACTATTGGTACATATTAAAATTATTGACATATCATTGTTTACCTCTTTATTAATTTAACAAATGTTTTGAAGTTTTTCAATTCACTAAATTCAATTGAATTCTAAATTACTATGTTTTAATATTTCAAAATGTTATTACATATGAAGCAAATCTTATTGTTGTGTGATACACTCATTGGTATTTTGTTATCATCCATTATTATGTTTTATTAAGATTTTCTATTTTTGTGCTTTTTTCAGACTAATGAAACATTTGAATTCACTTTCTTAAATAAAACATGTGTCGGAAGTGTGCAAGAACTGCAGAAAAGGTCTTTGAATGTACTTGGAGACTTCTTTCGTATATTTCTTCCTGGGTTTTCATCAGTGAGAAAGATTTTGCATGCTCGTGTCCCCATTGTGAAGTTCAATCATAAAGTTTTAGGAATAGAATGTGATTTGTCTGTAAATAACATGTAAGTTGTAGATAAATTTTTAAGTTGTTTGAATTATCAATAATTTTATATATGTAGTATTTGCGTAATGGACTAAGTAGATACAAATTTGGATGCAAAAGCAGGCATAACTAGCCGTACTGGTTGGGTCTGAAGAAACCCACCATTATTTTTTCAGTTGGTAAGTCATGGTTATTTTACTATATTGTCATATGTACAAAACATGGCTGATTGCAAATAAGTTTTTGAAAAAAATTTTATGTAAAAAAAAAAAAAAAAAAAAAAAAACAACACAAACCTAAAAAAAAATATTTTTTTTTAAAGCGTCTTTAAAAGTATTCGATAAATTTATTTATTAATTTTCCCTCCCTCTTTTTATTTTTAGAATAACACGTGCAAATGAAACTAATTGACTGTTTTAAAATGCATCACAAATGTAAAAATGCAGATTCAGCCTAAGAACACGGTACCTGGTATCATTGCTAATAGCCAAATATTGTAATTTTGATTGATTTTTTTTTAAGTATATGTGTATTTTATTTTTATAATTTTCATTTAGTTTTCTGTACTCTAAAGGTTAAAAGTACAATATTTACGGAATGGCTGAGATGCCTGTGAGAACTGTTTGGACGCTTTGAATGAAAGTTGTCACATAGATAGTCCAGAAATACTAAATAAGAAAATAATTTTTTTCTTCCATTCTACAGGTGTTTTTTTTGGAAGTTTGCTAAATTTTTTTTTTTTTTTTTTCAATTAGGTTATGCTTAGTATCAAATGAAAGCTACTGGTGAGAGGGTACTAAAAATATCGGCTATTTGGGACATTTTTATATTTGCTTAAAATGTTTTCTATCAATTTTTTGTTATGTCTAGTTTGTTTGGAAAAAGACGAACAAAACTTCAAATTTGTTTAAAACCTGAGAAATCACATACGCTTTATTGAGACCATAATTTTATCTCCATAGTGCCATAATTTTATTTCTAATGTTAGATATTAACATTCAAATTAAGGAGATATTTGAGAGTAAAAAATGCCTTTCCTGATTATTGGGTACTTGATTATTGGAAAATTCTTTTTTTATACAAAGTATGTAACATACATATAATAGTATTTGTTATAACTAGACACAAATTACATAATCTATAGATTATTCGAAATGAGTTATCAATTAGAGCTTGATCCAAATAGGTCATGATTTGTTTGTAAAAATTAATAGTAAAATGAGTATAAGGAAATATACATTTATTTTAGGCTTTTTTGATGCATACCCACATCAAAAAAGCCACAATGAAATTTGCATTGGATTGCCACTGGAAGCAGGTAATGCACAGATGGGTGGGCTATGGCTGTATGTATGTTTTGGCTGCCAAAGTCAATAGTTAAAAATTTGTAGTTTTTTCCCTTTTTAAATAGAAAATATAATGTTTGAATTATATTTACTATAAGTTTAAAATAAGGAAATGAGAATTCTTGATTTTCTACAGTGCGTCACAATTTTTATTTGTAGTGAATAGTTTTTTAAAGGGAATAAACAAGACAAGATTTTTAAACACTTTTTTTCTTCTAATTCTATACTTTATTCATGAGTGATTTTAAACATAATCTCACTTATTCACTTTTCCATGCTTCCACAGTCCAATATTGTTTGAAATATAAAAAATTTTAAGCCAATAAATGCAATAAATCTGTATATTTAAATAAATCTAACTTATCAATTAACAAGCATAAAAAAAGTAATAAATTGTAACTGCATACACTTAGTCTTCTGTTTTGGGAAGCCTTTACAATCGTCTCTCAGACTTTAAACTTGTCAGCCAATAACTCTGGTTTGACGTATATACGAGCCAATTCCGAATGTTAAAAAAATACCATAACAAACATCTCTTATTACCCTGGGCCTTAAGCCCAAGGGTATTGTTTTCGTTTGGTCAAAAGTGAGTTTCGTCCGCACTTTTCAAACGAGAGCTTTGTCACTGGAAAAAAAAGAAATGCAAAATTGCATCTGCGCATGTGCGGGTACTTAGTGATTTTTCATAGTTTTATGAGCACCTTTTCTTCATGGTGCCTCATTTGGCGAATTATCACCAACATTCGTCAACAGACCAGACTTATTAAAATGTTTTTTTCCCTTGTATACAAAATTTCTATGTACAAGATAAGCTTTTACGCTCTAAGGTTGTGAGACGAAAGTTAAAGTGATCTTTTCAAAAAATTATATGCATACATTCTATTTAATTTGTTGTATTTTCATGTATTTATGTAATTTAGTACAATACTCAACAATTTGTGTAAAATACAATTGGGACTAACAGTGATTTTATAATTCAATAGATAACTTTCTTATAGAATAATTTTTTAAAGTTAAAATTGAGACATCTTTATATCTTTTGCAAGCCATAATTTTGTATTCATAATTATATATTAATGTTGTATTATATATATATATATATATATATATATATATTTGGCTATTGCTTTAAGAAAACAGTTGCTACATTTATAGTGAATTCGAAAAATATTTCATGATTATTCAATATTAAACTGAATTTGAAAATATTTTATTCAAATATCTTCATGCATTTTTTAAATCCTTAAATGCCCTAAGTTTCAAATTTGATACCAGACTTTTAAATCGAATTGTGCGCATGTTTTTAATATTAGTCTATATGTATGTTACCATTACATAATGTCGCTGCAATAAATACACTGCTGCAATAAATACAGGCTACTGTAATAAATACAGTAATATTTTTTAAATTTAATTTGGACGGATTTAAAGGTTAACTCTATACATGGAGTGTTAGACTTTTGAATCTGCTGTGCTTGATATTGGATACAAAAGCTGCAATTCAAGAGCAAATTAAATCAAAATGGGGAAAAAAAAGAAGCTTGTAAATGACAGGGGTGGGAATTCTGCGCCAATTGCGCCAGCGCGCTCCAAAAGTTGTATCCTGCGCCAACCTGCTACAAAACCACATTTAAGTGCAATTCTGCGCCAATTTTGCTTTAAATCTTCCTTTAAACGTGCACGCTAAAGTGCCAAACCAGCTTGCGCGCGCCAAATCTATGTGGAGACGAAATTACGGCAACCTCAAGGGCCGTTTTGCACGAATTTCCATAACATTCGATTTTTCCCCCAACATGCAATGTGGGGATTAGCCCTCTGAAATCGGCATTCACGCATGCGCATTCATGTTCAAACGCGTCTTGCACGGGACAAACTAAAATCGCCGATTGCTGATATCACGTGCGTCATTGCTAGATAAAATTTAGGGCTAAGCATTTAAAAAGAATATTTCCGCTCGGACACGCGTGATGACGATGCCTTCTATTAAATTTAGGGTTGTTTTTTGTAATTTACTTGTTGGCTGTTGGTAATTAACTTTTAAACGTCCGTTTACATTTGAAATTAAGTATCACAGAAATGTAATAAAAATCCAGGAAAGTTTCCGATTTAAAAAAAAAAAAAAAAAAAAAAAAAAAAAAAGTTTATAGAACGGCATGAAGGGTAAAATCGGCGTTTTGACGTAGAATTTGACCCGATTTGGAAAATAAAAAAAATTCACAGAAATTTAGAAACATTCTTATTTTAATTTTATGTATTGCTATTTTTGCTATAAGAATTGCTATTTTTATACAAATGAGTCTTATAATAATAATAAAACAAAGAGTCAGTGGATCTGTAGAAAGCTACTTAAAATAGGTGTAGAACTTGACATATAAATTTTTACATAAGTAGTTTTGGCCATCTGATAGTACCTTTGATAAAAGGAATGTTAAAATTTTAATTAGTTCATTTTTAATTAATTTTTTTTACCAACCGACTTCAAATAGAGGTACAGCTCTGAAATTTTCTACATAAGTAGTTTTGGCCTTTTTTTAATTAGACTTTTTAAAAACAGAATGTTAAAATTTAATTAGTTTTTTTTTAACTAATTATTTAATAAAAAAAAGTCTTTTAATTAGGCTACAGCTCAGAAATTTTCAACATAAGTAGTTTTTACCTTCAAATTGTACATTTGACAAACAGAATGTCAAAATTTTATTTTTTATTTATTTTTTTAATTAAAAATTTTTTTTTTACGTAGCGACTTTAAATATAGGTACACTTCTGAAATTTTCAACCTAAGTAGGTTTGGACTTCTAATTCGACTTCTGAAACACAGAATTTTAAAGCTTTAATTTGTTTTTTAATTAATATTTTTACAAAGCAACTCCTACTAGATCTAGAGCTCTGAAATTTTCAATATGAAATTTCAATTCAGTTTTGGCCTTCTAATTTTGCTTTTTATAAACATTTGTTAAAATAATTCAGAGAGGTGAGGGGGGTTGTGTTATTGTATTAAAGGGGAACATTTTTTGGTTCTCGATGGGGAGGGGGTTCTGATATTAAAGGTTTACGTTGCAATTAATACTTAGCGAGTCGAGCGAACTTGTGCTTGCACTGCAATGAATCTTCTAGAAAGTGAAGCGAGCCTGTCCTTGTGTAGCAATAAATTTTCAGCGAGCTTGTGCTTGCGTATCAATTAAACTTTTCAGAGAGCTAAGCGAGCTGTGTTTGTGTTACAATGAAACTTTTAGCAAGCAAAGAGAGCTTGATTTTGCATAGCAAACCCGTTCGCAAAGTGTCAAAAGCTAAAAAATATAAATGTTTTTTTTTACAATTTATATCTTTTAAATTTACAAATAAAAATAAAAATTATACAAGTTCAAATTTTAATTATTGTAATTGTAGTTAAATCAGCTACAATTTATTATATTTCTGCTACTAATTTTCTCTTATTCTGCTCCAAAAGTTAAATTTTGCCGCTCTAATTTTTCGTGAATCTGCTCCAAATGTTAAATTTTGCTGCTCCAAAATTGCTCCAAACTGGGCTTTCGCACTTCCCACCCCTGAAATGAGTAAGTAGGGCTCCAGAAAAATATTTTCTTCCTGCGTACACAAATGCCATATCCAAAAATTTCCTGCAAGTCTGCAGGCTTTAAATTATACTGCTGAAGAAAATTAAATGCTACGTACTATTGAGAATTAAAAGTTGTTTAATTCAAAATCACTCTTGTCATTGATTTTGGAAGCACCACTCTGCAGGATAAACATCGGTTTCCAATGGCACATTTCCAGTTGCAATATTAGGTCATTGGTTAAAGTTTAAGCTTGTGAAACGATAGAAAACACTGATGCTTGTCCAGCATGCCTCCTTTCATAATGATTTTCATTTTTGTGCTTTCGATTTAAATGCTGTGAATAGTTTTGCTCCAACATTTCTTGCAAATACAGCATTTCATCTTCATTGTCTTGCTTGGATAGCTACTTATCATTAAAAAAAAATAATGTGGTTTCTTTTAAATTACAATGGAATATCCAAGAATTCTTTCAAATTAAAAAGAAGAATGAAGGAAATAAACTCTCAGTGTAATTACATGTTTCAATAGGTTCAGATTCCAAAATCGGGAAATAAAACCCTCTTCCCCCCTTATGTTAACACTTGTCCCTTCCCTGTCCAACCTAACTGGAATTTCTCCTTCCTATATAGAAGTAACAGGTGGTGAACTATATGGAGAATAGCATCTCCCCCCCCCCCCTCCAACCGTTCCCCTCCCGGCGTTACTGGAGTCAACATTCCTCCTTTCCCGCCCTGCCTAACTGGAATTTCTCCATTTAAAAAAAAAAAAAAAAAAAAAAAAAAAAAAAAAAAAACAGCATTTGACTTTAATTTCCTGCAGGATCCGACGATTTCCTGCATACATCGTACGCACGTACGTCCATTTTATCGGACTCTGAGAGTAAGATTGTTAAAAAAAAAAATAAAAAAAAATAAAAAATAAAGAGAAGTACATGGATCTATAAATGCATAGCGGTAAGATATAAATTTTGTTTGGCATTTTATTTGTTATATTTTTAAAAATATGAACTTTACCTTTCATTGTTTATAAAATAAATGTTTAATGTTGTGACAGTTATAGTTACAAAAAATGTAAAATCAAATTGTGAAATGTCACCTATACAGTGTTATTTTCTCAAAGACTTTTTTTTACAATTGCCATAAGTTTTCCTGACCAACTTTTGGCTCAGAGACTTTTTTTGGTACCAAGTGTACCGCCAGTGGTACCATTTACGATTGTCTTTTTCAAGTTAGCTATGGCATGTTGAATGTCCTTGAACTGGTCTTGAGGAGTTGAGCATATAGGTGCACTGAGTGTACTGTTAGCTGTACCATTTACTGTTTTGTCCCTTTTTAAAATAACTACGGCATGGTGGGTGTCGTTGGACTCGTCTTGACATTATGAAAACATTATGACGGTTGGAGATACCGGATGTGCTATCAGTGGTATCACATTCTGTTGGTCATTTTTCAAGATACCTATAGTATATTGGATGTCGTTAGACTCACCTTTAAATATTGTGATCGCTGGTGTTACTGAGTGTACCGTTGGTGATACTATTTTCGGTTGGTCATTTTTCAAAATACCTATAGCATGTTGTGTGTCGTTGGACTCGTCTTGAAGTATTATGATCATTGGTGATACCTAGTGTACCATGTGTGTTACCATTTCTAGTTGGTCAATTTTCAAGATTACTATAGCATGTTAGGTGCCCCAAGATGCTATAGCCTAAGGGTATTGTTTTTAAATGGTAAAAAGTTTGATCTGTTGACCGTTCCTACTTAATGTTTGAGAATGCGCAGGAAAAGCGTTGTGTGGGCATGTGCATTCCGCGCCTGCTTGTATAAAAAGAGATTGAGTATGCTGATGCTGTTCAGTAGTATTGTTGTTTTATGAAACTCAAATTAAAAAAACTATCCTCTAATGGGCTTGGATTTAAGGCCCAGGATAAACTGTACATAGGCTCTAAGCTGATTACAATGTTTTTTTTCTTAAATATAATTTTGTGGAAGTTTCTAATCACTAATACAGTCAAACCCAGTTTAATGCAAAATCGCTTAACATGAAATCCTGTTTAAGGCAAAGTAAAAGTAATTGGTAAAGTTAGTTTATTCGTTTAACATGACATTTGGTTAACTCTAACTATTTCCGCAACCCCATCAACTTCATATTAACCGGGTTTGATTGCCTTAAGCAAAATAGCCCAAGATTATCTTTTGGAAAGTTCCTCAACACTGTTTTTTTTTTTTAATTTTTTTTTTTTAGTTTTTTTTTTTTTTTTTTAATTCTAATATAAATCTTTTTCAAAGTCTATACAATAAATATTCATGTAGGGTATTTCTGTAGCATTTTATAAAGGCATGTAAATTGCTCTCCATTTGCAATAAATCTACCATTTTTTTTAGCCATATGTACCTTCGACGAAAGTTTTGCCTAATTAAAAGTAATTTTATAATATATATATAATTTGTGTGTGATGCATATTTTACCAGTATAAATTAGCTTTTAATTAATTTTTCTTTCAAAGGGCCGCTATTTTGATGTCAGAAATGCTTTATTATTGTGGAGAAATTGATTCAAGGGTTCGTCCACTTTTGTATGCTGTTAAAAAGTGGGCAAAAGAAGCAAATATAACTTATGATGCTCCAGGACCCTGGATTACCAACTTTGGATTGTCACTTCTAGTTGTGTTTTTTCTTCAAAACAGACCTATACCTATTCTACCTTCTCTAAATGATGCAGTGGAAATTATTGGTCAGTATTCTGTATTATATTTACAACTTATCTTGAATTGTCATATAAGATTCACTGTTCATATTATTTGTCATTGATTGAGAATTTGATTTAAAAAAAAAAATGTGGCATTTAAGTTTATTTAAAATTGTTACTTATCTCTTCGGGTTGACAATCCAGGATGCTGTCGACTTTTAAGATTTTGTGATTATTTTCAACTTGGGTATTTTTACTCGCATATTTGAATATTCATAAAACCTGTTAAGTGGAAAAATACCATAAATAACAATAAAAATTTAAATATGTTACATGTTAATGCAATTTTCACTTAATGAATCATGTAAGAAGTTTGGATGAGAATGAGATTATTGACAATGTGTTTAAATCTACTTACTATTTTTCAGCTTTAAAGAAAATCATTAAAATGAAAATTTTTAGTTAATTTTCTTTTAAATAAAGGATAGTTTTTAAGTGGTAGTTGCTATATATTTTATTTTGTCCCATTGGTGAACTGTAATTCCAAGGAATAAAACTTTTTGCAGGGGTTGCATTCACCCTATAATTCTTAGTATTGCTTAAAATTTTTAATTCTCCTTAAAATTGAACTTACATTTTTCGATAATTCATTAAAAAAATGAAAATTGCCTCCAATCCCTATTATTCCTCTTGATGGAAAAAAAGAATACGTTCTTCTTTTTTCTCCGTTTCTGAGGTTTACACTGATATAATAACTGCTATTACTGAGATTTATATTGTAGTGATGGTCATTTTTGCCAATGGTAGCTCTGATGTAATATCCACTATGTCCCTGATTTTTTCTGGTGTATTAATTGATTTAGTCTTTAAAAATTTAGTTATTAGAATTTAAATTAACAATTTTAAATTGTAGTTAAACTCATGAATATTAGTTAAAGTTTAGAAGTTGAAAGGATATTCTCTTTTGGAAGTACTTTGGATATTGCCCAAAGAATTAAATGAGTGGGTTTAATTATATTCATATGATCATCAAATTGACATAATTGTTTAAATACATATCTGTTTTTGGCTAAAAAGTTGTTTGAATTGTTAAATTTTTAATAAATTGTCAATATTTTGCTGGTATTGAAACAAGCTTTGTAAAGAACATGTCTGTGTTAGAAACTTATGTCATTTTTAAGAGGAAATATTTTCCTAAACTATTTTCCTAATTTTGGAATTATCCTTAACATTTTTGGAATTTTCCCTAAAATTTTTATAATTTCCCTTGACATTTTTGAACTTATCCCTAATATTTTTACCTAAATTTTTTTAGAAAACTCACAGCGCCCCTGGTATTTATAATGATTACTGTTTCAGTTTGTTCCCGAGATGTATGAAAAATTATTGCTATTCTAACCAATAAAATAGACTAGGAAATAAAATTTATAAAATTCAAAAACAAAATTTAGCTTCACTTTCCTATGTTTTCTTGGTAAAATATTGCAAAGTTCAGACTTTGGCCAATATGTTCAGGATTTGTAAAGTTGACTATTATTTCATGGAGGTAAAAATTTTTTTAGTACACTTGTGTTATTAATATTGTTGAAATTTATTTTGCCATTACTATATTCCATTATTAATTTTACCGTAATTCTTTAAAGTACAGAATATGTATTACTTAACTTTACACTTAGGTGCAGAATGTACGCCGAATTTTCATCTGGAATATTTAATACCTCTCGCAGAACTGCAGAATAAAGCATCTTTGAATACAGAGTCTTTAGGTGAGTTTAATTTATTCTCAATATTTTATTTAAAAAAAAATTATCATTAATGTTGAAATCTTGCAATTAAGTACTTTTTAGAACATGCATTACTTATTTCTTCTGAATGTTGTCAGTATACTTTACCAAATCATTAATTAGAAGACTTTTTGGTGTCATTCGTCCAGGCTTCCACCGATATAATAGCCGCTAAGTTCGTGATTAGTGTGCGTGAGGATTGTTGGAGGGGTCGATGAAAATATTTTGAGATGAACTTTGAAATATAGCCATTAATTATGTTTTTTTAGCTAATTTTTATCAAAAGATTATTAAATATAATTCTTCTCTTACTTCTTTTGGGTGGAGGTTGCATCTCATTAATGTACAGGTCGTAAATATGTTTTAATGCCTTAATTTTAGATTTCTGATGGCTTTGATGATGTATTAAACTTGTTTGTTAGTTAAACTTTTAATGTAAGTGATCTAATAATTTAATATTCTTTTTTATTACTTACTAAATAAAAAATAATTAAGTTATTAATTATTTTTTGTGTAATTTTTTCATCTTGTAAAATTTTTTCTCAATTTACTTCTTAAAACATTTTTTGCAATTTTTTTGTTCGCTTATGATTTCAGTCTTTTGGGTCTTAAGCCAATCTCAACCCTATTTTAAGATGAAAACACATCAAGAGGTTTTACTTAGGAAACTCAGTTGGATATTTTCCCAAAAGAGGACAATGATTGCTTTGATTACAGGCATTGATTGTTTTGAGAAATCAAAAGTGATATGAATTACCTCCTATAAATGTTAAATATTTTATAATTTACTTTTTAATTATATGCTTGCGTTGTTCAGCAATTGCATAATTTTAAGTCGAAATTAAAAAGAAAAATGAGTTTTTTAATGAATATAATAAATATTTGGTAAAAGGAATCTTTTCAAATTATTTGATAAATTTAATGCCTAAAAGTTGGGAGAAAGTATTCCCCTCCTCCTCTTTTGCTAATTGGTCATTTTAAGTTATGCAAGTTGTATTGATGGAAAAGTTTGTTATAGTTGTTCAATTTTTCTGTTGTTGATATGTCCTTGATTTAAATTGTAATTTTCTTCTGCATTTTATATAATTTGATTTTCTTTTTACCACAACAAAAAATTGTGCGTTAGATTTTATTTATTCAAATTTCATTAACTTTTTTTGTTGTCATGTAGATTTAAATATTAAAAAATTGGTTTGACTTTCTGTGCGTAATGCAATTTTTAAAAATCCGTCAGCTTTTGTTAAAATTCACTATTATATCTTATCATGCGAATTTCAGATTTTCAAATACTTGTTCTACATATGTTTAAAGTAGTTCTGTTTCAACAAGTCTTGAAATTTTTGAAATTAAAATCTAATTCTTGTAAGGAATGTAGATTTAATACAGGCTAGAATTATTTTAAGTAGACAACCCTTGACTGTTTTTACATCTGTATCACATTTTTACAGGAAATTTGGAGTTGTGGATGTTTAAAACACTTTAAAAGGCACTGATTTTCATCAAAATCATTAGTCATTTTTTGCCAAGTGCTGAAAAACATAAATTCTTCAATAGCAGCTACCTTGTGTACATTAACATTTTTGACAAAAACCTTAATTACAGGTCCCATAACCATTACTAATCTGTATGCAAAAGGTGAACATCGTAGATCAATCCATTCAGGAGTTATGTAGACCACAGACACACAGAGATTTTTTTTAAACTCAGTATGTTCCAAAACATGTAGAAATCTCCAAAAAATATTGATTTTTTTTAGCAAATGCTATACTTTCATTATTCTGTGTTAACCTATGGGTAATTGGAAGTCATAAAACAAAATTGTTCAAAACCTTGGCAAGTGCCATAAATGCATTTGTATTAATTTTATTTCTTAAAAATATTGTTTAAGTGAAAAATTTCCTCTTTATCTAAGTACTGTCGTACTGTCTATCAACTTTTTTGTCAAGCAAAGATTTTGCCTTGTTGTTATTGTTACAAAATAAATGTCAGATTGTGTGCTTTATCATAATGTCTTTCTCACTTGAAGTAGGGATGTGTAATATTGCAGAACTTTCAATTATACTATAATATTGGTCATTGCATTAAAAATTGATATGGTGGCATGTATCGTTTTCATATATGCCACCACAGGGTTCCTACTGTCATTTAAAGTTATTAAAAGTACTTAATATTTTTAAACTTGTTTTCAAGGCCTTGAAAGTACTTGAAAATGCTTATAGGTTCTTTAAAGTCATATTTGCAGATGTTTTGTGTTCAACTGCAAAATTTATAAAAATAGAAATCAGACTTGTTATCCCCTCGTGACCACCCCTTATCCACACTATATCGGAATTCTCTGACATATTTGTATTATGCATGGGCTAACATGTAACGTTTTTGGTAGAATATACTTTATTAAAAACTAGCTGTGTGGCCCCTTTCTGCTGGGGACCCGTTGAAAAACATAGAAGTTTACATTTAAGAAAAAAAGGGGTACAAATGTAGTATAGGGCATTTGGCCGGATTTTTCATTTAACGATCAGAAAAATCGCAAAAATCAAAAACACAGTAACTAAAAGAAAGTTAAAACATTAATAATAATAAAATTAAGTTAAAATATCAATATTAAGAGTACTCTTCCGTTAGGCAGTTTCCAGTTATTGCAAAGCCTAAATGCTTACCTGTTTAAATGAAGCGTAATTGTATAGCCAATTCTAAATTAAGAAATTATAAATTATTTGAAACTTGTTAGTTTGGATTACTTAGATCTTCAATTTGGTAATTTTTATCTGGTGCCCGGCTTGTGCCAAAGAAATGTCTTATTTTACATCTGAACCAAAAAAAAATTGTATTCTTCAAATATTTTTTAGTACACAGAGAAAAAAGAAGTCCCATGCCCGGCCCCTTTCCTACTTTATAATCACAACCAAAATAAAGCATTAAAGAAATAAAATCGCAAATATAAAAAATGTATTCAAATTTAAATTAAATAATATGGAACTTGGATACACAATTCAAGAACACTGTACTAAAAATAAAAACAACCTAAAGAAGCAATTTTGATATTCTTACATGGCATTACATGGCAAGAAAAAGAAAAATTAACAAATGTTGAAATGATTTGAAAGTTTTCGGGGAATTTCAATAATCTTAGCCGTTATGTTTACATTCAGAATATTACGTAAAATTATGCTAAAACCGTGCATGCGCAGACCGTCAATAGACAGTAAATATATGGAAAATCTTAATAATATTCAAACTGCTTATTGGACAGACGATTAGACGATATATAAAAGAGCACCTTAAAATAACTTTTGGTTTTCTTCTGATGTAATTAAAAAATATTGTTGGCATTCCAAGAATTTCTTTTTACTGTAACTAAATTTTTATAAAAGCAACTTTTAATCAAATTTAAAAATTTAAAAGTTGTTCTCTACAATCTCCATGTACTAAAGCCTCTATGTACCAAATTTCGTACCTCTAGGTGCAAAACTGTGGATTTGTATAAGGTTCAGACGTACAGACAACTCACTTTTATAAATATAGATTTATATATAGACATGATGCCTGAAAACAAATTTTCAAAGGTCTTTATAAACATTATTTGAGTCTTTAAAAGTCATTGATTTTCATTTTGTGATTTGAGTGGGAACTCTGTTTCACTCATTTAAATAAAAATGGCCAGTTTTGCAATGTTTGAAAATTTTTGTATATGGGCAAGGGAAAAAAAAAAAAAAAAAAAAAAAAAAGAAACGTTAAAAAGGCAAAGTTGGCAGTGTTATTTAATAGACATTACATTGTCCTTTCTTTTATGTGAAACAGAAAAAATCAATTGTTGAAGGCTGTTTCTCAATGACAGAGAGCTCTGCGTTAAAGGCACTCATTTTTCTACTTTTTACTCTTTTATCTTATTTCTACTGGAGTTTTGGAGGTGGAGATGATTAGACTACCTTAAGTGGTATTATTATAGATTTTAATCAAAATTACTAAAGCCGTTTTTTAGCAATGGCCAAAAACATAATTTTTTCATGATTTCAACCTTATGCACATGCACGATTTTGACGAAAACCTTAATGGTAGGTCCCATGGCCATAACTAACTTGCACACCAAATTTGAACGGATTAATTTGCCATGCAGGTTAACATTATGTTTTCGGGAGCTATGCTGACTATGTACACACATACAGACATTTTTATATACCACTTTTTTTAAATCAGGATGTTCCAAAACGTGGAGACATGCAAAAAAAAATCTTTTTTTTTTTGTGGAACAAATGCTATACTTTCATTATCTATATAAATATATGGGTCATTGAAAGTAAAAAGCTGTAAGGTCTTATGATTCTTGCTTGGCTTTTATTTAAAGGTCTAGAGAAAAGCTTACTACTACAACTTTTTTTGTGTATGTTTGAAATAAAATCACAAATTGTCACGCAGAATTTATTTTAAAGATAAAGGATCATATTTTAATTCTTATGTCAGAAGAACTTTTAAGGTGAACTTTTTATTTTGACCAAATGGTTGACGGAAT
Source organism: Linyphia triangularis (assembly GCA_963978545.1). NCBI lineage: Eukaryota > Metazoa > Arthropoda > Arachnida > Araneae > Linyphiidae > Linyphia > Linyphia triangularis. The sequence continues at coordinate 59,849,260 of OZ021723.1, read as the reverse complement.
AAACCACAAGATTCTTTAGAATCTTGCATATTATCTCATTGACAAACTTTTTGTTGGTTGATTATGCAAACTATCAGATTGGCTGACACATCAGGAGAGAAATTTATTGCTCTTTGCAGAAATCTCATTTGTTCACAAGTCCTTAGATTAATATATATCTGAACTAAAAGGACAACTACCTGAAACAACAAAATTGTTTCATTAATACACTTTTAGCGCCAATTGCATTCCCATTGAGCATCATTGTTATTAATTAAACTCTTTTTTTTTTTTTTTTTTAAACTAAGTGATTTTAATTTTGATTTTTTAAACACTCTTTGGTCATATATAACATCATTTTCAATCCTTCTTATTCCTTCCCGCCCAAAACTTCCAGTTTCACATGGCAACACTACTGTAGCAGCTTTTTTGAGCACCCATGCAATACAAATCATATCACTGTGTCAATTGTTTTCTTATGTATTTTGTTTCATAAGTTTTGCATTTTCTATTGTTTTATTTCTTTTGTTTGAGTTTTTTTTTTCTGAGCATTAGAGGATGGAGAAATTTCAAATAATAAATTTAAAAAAATTTCTATAGAAAATGTTAGGATTTTGTGAACATATAGAATATAAACTTTCCCCCCTGAAAACTCTTCATATTCAAGCGTTTTCTTTTTTATTATTATTAACAACTTTTTATCCTTGCAGCTTTTGCACTGATAATCTGCCTCTTTTTTCATTGTACTCTAGAAAAGGCAACTGCATACATCAAGGAATGGAAAAGTTTCCTGTTTTAATATTAAAATTACAAAACAAAAAAGGTTTATATTTTCAAAAGATTTGGATACTTGTTAAAAAAATAACATTTTAATATTTATACTACAAATTGTTATGCTATAAAGTACTATGCTGGCTATATTGATCATTTTTCATATTTAGATATTCTTTCACTGTGCAGTATTTTTCACAAGGATATCATATTATGTATTTGTATACTTTGTTATGTATTTTAGTTCTTAATTTTAATTAGCTTTTATAACATTGCGACAAATTCTTTATACAAAAATGCTGTGAACATTAGAAATGCATGTCTTCAGTTTACTTGTCTGTTTAAATTTATTGTTTGGTTCACATTCTTAATAATTTTTATTTTAGCTGTGTTGTTGATGGATTTTTTGGTATTTTTGGGATCTCGTCCATTCAAGGATCTGCATTTATCTATTTTGACTGGTTTGGCCACTGAAAAGGAATCTGAATATCCCATCTGGGTACAGTATCCTTTGGAAGAAAACATGAACGTTACAAAAAATATTTCCCAGAAGGAATTAAAGGATTTGTGTGATAAAGCTCTAGTATCATCAAACTTTTTAGCAGACAATATGAAACTTCAAAGAACTGTTTTTGACTTTTCAAGTATTCTGGGGATCCCAATCATATTGAGATCATTTTCATCAAGAAAAGTACCTTTGGATGACTTTCTACCCAAAGATAAAAGAAGAATGTTTACAAGAAGTACATTCAAATAAAAATAGCATTTTATTTTATGGCTTTAGTGAGTAAGTTTTTTGTTGCTTTCATTAATACCTTTCTAGATTTCACTTTGAAAGTTACTGATAAAAATGAACAAGATTCAAATTATCACTAAATTCGGTTTCCCATTATTAAGAATTCGTATTAATATCGTTTCGAATTATAAAAATAAAAAATTGTGTATTCATTTTACCTTGAAAAATTATTTGATGCTGATAGCTTTACAAATGAAAGATTTATTGAACATTAATTATTTTTCTGATACATTTATTACATTAATAAGGAACAATACATTTTATACAAATAAAACATCTATTGTTGGAAAGAACAACTATCTGGAATTGTTGATGAAACAATGCAAACTTACAGAAAAATAATTGTGCAAATTTTTATATGGTAAGTCGTACTTTTTTGAGTTAGTTACCCAATTTTTGTGTTCTGTTTATAAACTTTTTTTTTTTTTTTTTTTATTTAAAGAAGGAATTTTCTAAAAAAAAGTACTTAACTTTTCTTCAAGTTGAGAATTGTCATGACAAATTTTGTCTTAGGAACACAAACAGGATTTAACTATGTGCAAAATCCACATTAAATATTTACCTTTTTCCAAAGTCCTTAAAGCATTGCCAACATTCACTTAAAATCCACTAATATTTTACTAGGTAAGTCATTGGTGATGCCAAGATAAATTATAGCACATTATAAATGGTTTACTCATTTAATGAGTGACACAAAAAGAAAATTGCATTCTTTAATTGTTTTTTATTAAAAAGTTTTGCATTTATATTAGTGTAACATAATTATTAGATTAGTGCAAAACTTATTTATTAATATCTAATTAAACAGAAAACACTTGTTTTGACACTTATTGACATGGGAAAATCGTTTGTGGAATTCATCAGAAATCGAGAATGCTGAGAATCATGCTTTGTACAACACATACAATAAATAAATTCTAAAGTTTTAAATTTGTTACAATAAGTTTGTCATGTAGCATAGCTGCTCTATGAGCTGTTTATGGCAAACTGTTGCAGTATTGGCAAGGAAAATGCATATGATCATAGTCTGATAACATGATATAATTAATAATTGTGTAATTAGTTTTCAGCATAATTTATTGCTTATTTTTACGCTGAGCGACAATCTAACAAGTCTTCACAAGTAGTTTTTATATTTGAAATTGAATGCTAGTAAATTGTCTAAAATTTGAATGCCTAAAAAAGAAAATGTGCTAATTTGTACTGCATTTTTTTTTTTTAGTTTGGAAAATGTTGGAAACATATTTTTTTAGTGTATTGAATTTATTAATTGACCATGTATATTTATTCAGGCACATTATTTTGTACGTTAATATCTTTCACATTCTACTTCTTTTTCTAGCCAATAAGTTTTCATCATTCCTTTCCCCTGTAAAATACATTACAATACTAAATTATAAGTACCTACACTTTGCATTATGATCAGAATTTGAAAAAGAATGTTAATTTTTTTCTATTTTTTTTTTAAAACGCATTGTTCAATTAAAATGCTTTGTTAAGGATATGCATCAATTTAAGGATGTTTAGCTTCCGTTCGGTTCAATAGATTGAGGTGATATTTCAGGTATGAACTCAGGATTCTGTGAATGGTAACAAAATGGTGGTAATGGTTATAGGTACAAAAACTCGAAATTTTCGAAGGGCAACACCAACTTTTTTCCGTTGTAAAATGCTCTACATTTGGAAAACCTTAAGCATTGGAACGGTACGTGTATCACAAGAAACGGGCGCATTATACATGCACAAAAAACAGCTCTGCGAATGGCCAACAAAAACACTATTGGGGCGCATGGAGAAAATTTTCATATGACAGCAAAGACACTAATCATTGATGACAGCACAGATTGAACAAAATAAAACTTTTATTTGGATTATACATTTTTTAAATGGGTGTCATCACAGGCAAATTTTTCGGATTTTTTCGTTGAATATCTGGCATGCATAACGCATTCTTTTTTATGATACACTTACTGTTCCAACTCTCTTTAGAGTTTTCGAATGCATCATTTCGTTCATTTTGTGAACGGAAAAAATGGGCGTGGCCATTCGAAAATTTCGAGTTTCTGTATCTAAAACTGTAATCGGGTTACTAAAAAGAAACATGCTGAAATTTACTGGGATATTTGGGGTTCATTAAGCTTAATTAGTGAATCTTTAATTACCCAAAATCAGTTAAATTAATCAGTTAGACATAGTACAGTTCAATGGAAACTATGAGAGAAGATTTTTTGGCTGAAATTTCGATAATTAAAATGTAATGGGAAGAAGGGGGGGGGGGGTGATATTCGCTTTCTTAAAAGTCTGACAACTATGGTACCTACGTAGATTCCTAGATCTCTAATCTTCTCGATGCAGTGGTCACTTTTGTCATGGTTTCCTCTAATATGATATCCACCGTAACATTTTCACCAGTTTTTATTCTGTTTTTGTAAGAAGTTTAGCTTTTTTCCTTGGGAGATGTACCATGTCTGTCAGTATAATTATATACGTACACATTTGTTTTTTATCAGGACTTAGACTTTTTGCTGACACTGTTTATAAGCATTATTTACACAATATTATTAAATTCTTTCATTTATCCTTAAAATATCAAAGTTTTAATTTGGTTTTCTTAGTATATTATAAATTAAACCACCAGTTATAGAATGAAACAAGTATAAAGGATAATTTAAAGAACTTTTGTTATCTATATTTTAATCTATATTTAATAACTACTGTGTAGTAGGAAATGTAAGGCAATGGAAATCTGTAAAAAACAATGTTTCTTTTTTATCTGAAGACTTTGCTATTCAAACCTGCATTTCAAGCATAAAATGTATGCAGCAGTATATTCTGTTGGGATTTGAGAGTCAATGTTTAAATGGAGTTTTCATTAAATCCTTCTTTTATTTGGAAGAAATATTATATATTCATAATCAAATCTCTTTCCTGTTGGAAATGCTATTTCTAAGCTGAATAAACTATTAAAATAAAGATTTTCTCATAAATGCATAAATCACAGACCATTGTCCGGTCCATTGAACTTCGCATGCTTTAGGAAAATGATGCCCATAATCTCATGAAAACTACTATTCCATTTTACAGTTAGTCGCATAGCAATTCTAGCAAGATAAAAAATTTAAGTAATAGCTAGGATTGTATATTTTAAAGCAAGACAGCTTATATAAAAAGCAGAGATATATGAATTAAACTAAATTCATATTTTTAGTATAGTTTTTGTTATTACAACACTTTGCTCAGCTTCACCTGATATGAATCGCTTGATGTTAAAAGGATACTTTTAAACAGAGATTTAAGATAAGGAAAAAGCTTCCTAGCTTCTAATAGAGACCAACATCTAATGAAATATTTTACCAGGCTACCACACTTCTAATAAAGACACAGAAGTTTGTTTCCCGGTTCTATATTGATGTCTTTGTCTTTTTATTTACCCCTCACAAAAAATGGGTTTCTGGGGAAATGTAGGAGTCACCTTTTAACATCAAGCGATTCATGTGTGCTAGCACCAGAAAACTTCAGTTGTTCAGATCACATTGTAAGTAATCATTACATTGGGGTATGTATTTGTGGCGACCTCAAATGACAGATAAAACTTCTGTGCAATGGAGTACTCTTTTGCACAGCGGTAAAGTATCTCTCTCGAGTTCCAATGGTCTTGGGATCGAGGCCCGTCGCCCACAGCTAAAGCAGCAATACGCTTTATATTTATTCCATCAACAGTTAGATATTTGTTAATTAAATCAATAATTGTATTCTTAGAAAAGTTTCTTACTTTCACTTCAATTTCACCCCTGGGAAGAATGACAAATGTTGAAAAGTTTTCCAGAATGATCTTCGTTTGATGACTGATATGAATTTTCAAAGCTAGAAAATTTTGAATAATGTTACACACAAGCTGTGAAAATTTTATTTACTGTTTGATACTTTATGAAACTGTAAATAAATTTTAGTATATATCGAACTTAAAAAAAAATATATATATATATATTTCTAAGAAATATTAAATAATAACCTTTTATATACACCCACTTCCAAAAGTTAAGCACGGAGCGGTAAAATGGACAAGTACTGCTTTGATTGACACGAAATGCTGCAAGTAAGTAGCTCTATGTATATTCATGAAACAAAACAACGATTTACAAACAGAGGAGAAAAAAAAAAGAAAAAAAAAGTTAAATATTCATAAATTATACGATGAAGTCATATTTGCGTCTTTCACAAAATGTTGTTTTAATTCAAAGCAAAAACTGACATTAATAGGTACCCCTCACCTGCATACAAATTGTACAGCGTGTGATCATGCTTGTTACGAGGTGATCAACTACCGCCTAGTCCAGTAATCGTCATTCTCTTGTAGGGAAGTTTCTATATCTCTGAGAGTAGCTGGAGGTGGGAAACGTCTACATACAGCACTGCCGATGGCATCTCAAAGATTTTCAATTGGTTTAAGGTCCGGCGAGTAAGCCGGCCACTCCATACCCGCAATCTCCTCTTTCCCCAGAAAGTCATCAACGATGGCTGCTCTATGGGGACGCGAGTTATCATCCATTAAAACGAAAGAAAGACCAACTACGGCAACGTGTTGTTTCACAATGGGATCTAAGACTTTATTTCGATACCGTACAGCCATCGCAGAATATCGTCTGAAGATGTGCAGGTCGGTGCGATATTCCAATGAAATCCGCCGACCAAACGGTATAGTGATAAGCCTGCTAGCTTCTAGACTGCGAGGTTGCGGGTTCGAGTCCCGTGTTAGGCATGGATGTTTGTAAATGTATGTTGGCTTGTCTAATAACGAATGTTGCGGCGCATTATAGCCCTCGTGTTGTTGACGGCGCCATATAATCTGAAAACAACCAACCAACCCGATGAAATCTTTGCCAGACCATGATACTTCCCCCGCGAAATGGGAGATGTTCTGGGGCCAATTACGTGGGCCATGTTTTCTCCCGACCCTTACACGCTTATCATCGGGTTGTAGGACAAATCTGGACTCATCTGTGAACATAACGTTGCCCCAATCAGACACAGTACAATTCACATGCTGGCAGTACCACTTTAATCGTTTCCCTTTGAATTGGACGGATAAAGGAACACAAATTCGTGGTACCCGGAAGTATAGATCATTCTTCGACGAACAGTAGAGGCAGATATCGTCTTACCAATGGCCTCTGCAACCGTAGATGTCACACGTGTGGAGGGCGATCTTCAATTCCGCTTGGCTACAACAGCAATATATCGATCTTCCACTGAGTTTTAATCCTTGGATGACCGCTAGAGGTCTTCGAACAACTGTTAGGCAGTTTGGAATTGTTTCCATAATCGTGAAATGACGGAATGATGAACGCCGAATAAAAGAGCAACATCTGTGATAGACCATCCTGCTTCAATACGTCCGACAGCTGTTTTTTGTTTTACTTTTGACTATTTATATTGTATGTTTTTTATTCGATTCTATTTTAAAGGACCCTCATAAAAAGATGCAAAAAGGCCATATGCATTATATATACATGTGCATTACCTTCACTTGTTGATTCCATCCTAGACGCTGTATTTACTGTGTCTCCGAATAAACAATACCGAGGCATTTTCAATCCAACCACGCCAGCAACACAGGGTCCTAAAATACGATGAAACAAAGAAATTAAAATCAGAATAAGTTTATCGATATAAATGTGCATATAGCTTTCTTTAACTTACCAGAGTGGATCCCAATCCTTATTTTCAATTTCTTTTCCGGTTTATGCTTGATTCGGAAATTAAACAAAGACTTTAGCAATCGAAGAGCCAGACGTGCTATTTCTCGAGCATGATCGTTTCCATTTCTGATAGGCAGGCCAGAAGCTACCATATAAGCATCTCCGATTGTTTCAACCTTTAACAATGAATTCCATAATTGTAAACCGAATTAATATTTTCAAACTTTATTTTTGAAGTGAACCTTTGCAATATAGATTAATTGAAAATTTCCTTTCCGTTTTTGAAATTTTTTCTCTAGATAAAAATTTGAATGAAAAAGAAATTTATCAAATACTACAGAAACAGAATTTTTGAAGCTTTAAGCTAACACTTAAATACAATGATTATTAATTCATTTAAAAATTAATTTTAAATTTTTATATAAATAGTAATACTATCTTTTCTTTGTATTCGTATGTTAGTTCAACTGTTGATATTACTTAGTTTGTAAAACTAGTTCAATTATTAACAATGGTTTTTTGCAGTTTTTTTTTATACTTCATGATATAATAAGGCTTCAAAGATAATTATTATTCCAAGAGTAGCTTTGTGCAATGCCTTACCTTATAAACATCGAAATTCTCAATAATAGCATCAAAACAAGAATAAAGATCATTCAAGAAGTCAACGACCTAAAAAATGAAATGAAAATGAACTTGAATGAAATTTTGTTGTTGTTTGAATAAAATTTTCGCCAAGACCTATCCATAAATAATTATAATGATTAATTTCAGTTTAAGTGCTTGTTTTAGCATTCTGAACCGGGAACTTGTAGAAACACGATTTCAACCTTTCTCACTACGAGTAAATATATGTTATTGACGGTTACTATTAGATTTCGTAATTTTTTCTGACTCGTCGCTTTAATTGGTGATTTTTTCGGTGATAATTTCTAATAATTAATTTTTAATTGGTAATAATTTCATTTCAATGGGAGATTATATTATAGTTTATACATGATTTACACTTAAATAAAGTTTGAAACTCGTATTGAGTCATGCCGATAAACATTTTCGACTCTTCCTCGAATCTAAAATTTCTTTAAACTCAAGCCATCCAGTTTACTATTCTTAAATCTAAATCATTCATTGGGAGATGAATGATTAAGATTTTAAATCAAATTCTGAGCAGGGATTTAGATAGGATGATGTGCTTTATATTAGGATGTTTTGAGAGCAGAATTCTCAATGCTTCCGATTTAATTCTTTATAAGGAAATACATTTTTTAAATAAAATTACCATTTTTAATTAAGCTGTATTTCTAATTTATTATTCATCTCATCCTATTAATTGAACTACCTTTTTTGAAACGTTATTGATTAAAATAGGTTGAGTAACCAGTTAAAAGTTTACCTGCAAAGGAGAACTTTCAGCAGACAATGCAGTGAAGCCTACGATGTCACTGAAAAATATTGTAACTGATTCGTAATACTCTGGTTTGACATGGGAGCCTTTTTTCAGTTCTTCAGCAACAAACCTATTTCAGTGAAACATTTTAATTAAAAACTAAAGTGAATTTATTTCCCCCATAGAAACAGCATTAGCCTCACATTCAGTGTGGCCACAGAACCTAGGAATCCTGGAAATCAGGTTTTCCAAGTTCAATGGGTAATGTCAGGGAGTTTTCTGATTCTGGAAAAAATCAGGGAAAGGTCATGGAATTTTTTAAAATTTCACAAATATCAGGGAAATTTGCTATCATTGTTTTGAAGGTACGTTTATCCATTCATTCGTATTTTTGAGCCATTTGCCTGGAGAATTGTGTTTGTAATTGTTAGAAATGTCAAACTGTTACAGAAATTGATACATTTTCTCTTTGGCCTATATGTTTTATTTGATAAGGGTTCCTACACATTTGGAAAAACTGGATAAATTTGAAATATGTGTGCCGTAAAATTCGGGAGATTTTTAAAAATCTATCGGAGAAATCAGGAAATTTTGAAGAAATCTTGTACTGAAATCAGGAAATTTTTTTTCCTGAATTTTGTGAATACTCTGAAATATCAAATTTAAAAATTGATGCAAAAACTGATAAGGAAATTTCTGTGCTATTGCATATTCCAAAGTAACTTCCATAAGTTTAAATTATATACAACGTGTCCCCGTATAACCTGGCCGACCTTTATTTTCGACAACGTTGGTCCTAGATGCATAGTCCCAATTGAAGAAATGTTTTAAATCGTTAAAATATTTTAATTGAATAGTTTTTAAGTTAGCAAAGGGATTGGTATAAAAATTACGGATTGTAAATTTTTATACTCTGCCCAATTCCCCAAACTCATACTTAGAAAAATGTTGCCCATGAAAAAACATTTTAATTAAAAAAAAATTGAAATTTTTTCGACCAATAGCCACGGTGTTATTGGAGTTTAAAGTTTTAACGCTATTTGGGGGGCCCTTACATAAATTGAAATGAGAAAATATCTTCTTATCGGAATAAGAGCGAGCTTCTAGACTAGGTTTGATTACGGCAAACAAGTTGTTGTTCTTCGCCTAAAACATTATCATTTTTGACTAGAAACTGCTTTGAAAAAAAAAAAAAAAAAAAAAAAAAAAATTACAAACTTTACAACACATTATAAACAGCAAATAAACTTATAAACAATTTTAATTAAATAATAACATTATCAGAAAGCAGAGCTTTATTTTAACATAAACAAAAATAAAAGGTAATAGAAATGAACAAAGTGAAAAGGATAAATAACTTTTTTCTTAATTACATATGCTCGAAATGTTTTCCTTCGACTAAAATATCTAAGCGCACACGTGATTCAAATTCATCTTGAAATTTTTTCAGCATTACAGGCGTAATATACCTGGCAGCGGATAAAGTTCGATTCGGCAAATCTAATAGACTTGTCGATTCCTTTTCATAGGCCTTGCTTTTCAAAAATCCCCAAAGAAAGAAATCTAAAGAATTTAGATCTGGAGATCTAGGAGGCCATTTTACCGGATCTCCATAGCCTATATTGTTGTCTTGAAACATGTTGTGTAGTATTGTTCGGCAGGAAGCTGCTTGTGGGGTGGTGCATCATCCTGTTGAAACCACATCTTTATAAGGTCTGAAGGTCTGCTAACACGACATGATCATCCAGAAAGTCAGATAATGGTCCCTGTAACCATTTCGCACACTTTTTACCTGTTAATGTATCAACAAAAAAGAAAAGTCCTATTAACGCTTCCTTCCATATGCCACACCAACATTAACGGACCATCGCAGTTGACGCTTGTTTGGACGGATTTCATGGGGATTTTGCAGGGACCAAAAGTGTGTGTTTTGAATATTTACTACCCCAGTTCTTAAAAACGTGCACTCATCAGAAACTAGAATGTTATTCACAAATAATGAATCCAATTCTAGCTTGTTCATGAGGAAATTGCAGGTATCCGTCCATTTTCATCCCCGGGCAAAAACTCTTGCACCAATCGCGGGCGATAAGGATGTGCACCTTGTCGATTTAAGACTCTCCAAACACGGGTTTTTGAGTATCCACATGCTTCACTAATGTCCTTGACACTGAATAAGGGAAAACAACAGCATAGCCCAAAATATCACTCATGAATTTTCGGATCGCGGATGTCTTCCTATGCTACCCATTAGTTGCAAATGCTTTACAACATTTAAAAATTTAGAAATTTTTAGAAATTTACCATTCGAAATTAAGCATTTGGAAATTTAATTGCATATTGTCTTGCAGCCTCTTGCCCATTTCGATTAGATAGTAATATTAGAGAATAATTTTCCAAACGCAATTACTCTTTCGATTTATTTCATTTTGTGTACATGCTCTTAAAATATGTTAATGACCACGGGTGTAAAGTGGTATAAGTCACTAAATTCCATTTTTTGTATCTCCATGAATATTGGTCTTACAAATTTCGATTCTTTTTGTTTGAAATGTTTTTTCATGGGCAACATTTTCCTAAATATGAGTTGAGGGAACTGGGGACCATATAAGAATTTACAATCCGTAATTTTTATACCAACCCCTTTCCGAACTTAAAAACTATTCAGTAAAAATATTTTAACGATTTAAAACATTTCTTCAATTGGAACTATGCACCTAGGACCAACGGTGCCGAAAATAAAGGTCGGCCATGTTATACGGGGGCACGCTGTATAATGTCTTGAAAGAAAATAAGTCAGTATATAGTAAACTTCACAACTAAAATTATTATCACAATTTATTATTAGCGCAAGTAAAATATTATTTCGAAATCTGAGAATAAATTTTAATTTATGCCTCTCTTGTTAACATAAAAACTATCACTATAGGACCGAAAAGTAAAATTCGTCCATGTTCTGAATGTAAAAGTTTTCTACCAATGAATGGATTTGAACTCGAATGTCGTTTTTCAAGTGCTAGCTATGGCCATTATTGATTGGGGTTGTGAGGGATGATCAGAACTATATTAACGAGTAAATTTCTTTTTCTATATTTCGCCAAGTATTATGTGTACTTCTTTAATTGTTACAAATTTCTTTAATAATTTAATATTAATTCATTAATAACTTTTATTGTTCTACTTTTGACTACAATTAAAGAAATGTTGATAAATTTTTCCATATAAACTTAGAGTACTTTTTATCTTTGCATTTTAGTTAAGTTGTATAATTCCAAAAGCAAATTCAAATTGAATTTATAAGTAATTAACACATCGATTCACTTTAAAATATTGTTTACAAAAAAATCAGAGATCAATTAGTAGTAATCTATAATAATAAGACAAGCTGTGTGTCTGTTTGTCTGTCTGCGGCTCTGTGGATCTATAGAAACCTACTTAAAATTGGAGTAGAGCTCTGAAATTTTCAACATAAGAAGTTTAGGCCTTCTAATTTTATGTATGTCAAACAGAATGTTAAAATTTTAATTAGTTATTTTTTAATTAATATTTTAATTTTTTTTTAACAAAATGACTTCAAATAGAGATACAGCTCTGAAATTTTCGACATAAGTAGTTATAGCTTTCTAATTGGACTTTTGAAAAACAGAATATTAAAATTTAAATCAGCTATTTTTTAATTAATTTTCTTAATTAATAAACAGTTTTTTTTTACAAAATGAATTCTAATAGGGTTACAACTGTGAAATTTTCAACATTAATTTTGGCCTTCTTATTGAACTCTTGAAAAACAGAATTTCAAATTTTTTGTTAGTTATTTAATTAATTTTTTTAATTAATTAATAAATTTTTTACAAAACATTTTCTAATAGGGCTACAGCTCTGAAAGTTTCAACTTAAGTAGCTTTGGCCTTCTAATTTTGCTTTCCACAAACACGTGTTAAAATAATCTTACAGGCGTGTTGTATTATTGTATTAACGGAGATTTTTGTGTGTGTGTCTCGACAGGGGAGATGCTTCTAATATTAATGCTTTATGTAGCAATTAGATTTTAGTGAGTGAAGCGAGCTTATGCTTACGCAACAATGAACCTTTCAGAGAGAGAAGCGAGCCTATTCTTGCATAGTAATGAACCTTTCAACGAGTGAAGTAAGCCTGTACGTATGTGTCAATAAACTTTTCAGCAAACGAAGCGAGTTCGAATTCGCGTAGCGATGGACCTTCCTGCGAGCGAAGCGCTAAGAACTGGTACCTATACACCAATGACGGGTTTCCACAACGCGAGGTCTCATAGCTAGCTAAAATATTGCACACGTTAAAATTTCGTAGCGAAGCACGGATATTCAGCTAGTTATAAATAAAAACCAAGATTGCTTACTTTGGAATCATTTGATAGAGCAATTCGTCTGTTTTCTTTTTTTCTTCATATAGAGATTGCGTCTTTTCTTCAACTAAACTTTCTAAGTTATTCGCATACTGTTCCATTCTTCTAAGAAGGTTATCCAGGAAGTTCTTGCTTGATACTCCCCTAATTAAGGAAAATGCATATTTTTAATACTAAGCTGAGATTGAAGAGCAAGGAAAATTTGAATTTGACAAATGATGGTGATGAGTATTGAAAATTTTACTAATAAACGAATGTATTTTTTTCCAATTAGTTTCTTGCTGTTCATTTTGTATTTCAGGGATTATAAAATTCAAAATGCAAGCAAATTTTAAATTTTTTCATATTTTGTCATCATATATCCAGATTTTTTTTTTTTAATTTGATTCCAAACTAAATCTGCCAAAAAATAATAATAGCTTAATTTTAAATACTTATTGAAATACAATATATTGTTATTGCTCAAAAGTCCTTAGAATTGGGATATAGTAATCATTATATCACAATTCTTAGGACCTTTGAACAATAACAGTTTTTTGGATTTCCATAAGTATTTGAAATTCAGCGATTATTATTTGATTTTGCAATGAGTAACAATTTCTAGTGGAACCATTATCAGTAAAATATACATTTTATAAATAGCGGCCTTCATAGTCCTTGGAGTTGTGAAAATTCATTTTTAACTTGTTTAACCACAAAATGAAAGTAACTACACCACTTCTAACCATTGTTTTGTATTTAGCGACGATTTAAAAGGCTGTGTACTACTAAAAACATTTATTTTTATTACAGTAATTACAGTACACTTTTCTCCAACTTTTAAAGAACTCGCAGAATATCTTACATTTGAAATTGTGAGTGGAAGATGTTTTGTTTAAGTAAACTATCAAAAAAAACAATACATGTACCAAAAGTTTATTTTCTTTCCTATTATGCCATCACATTACAATTTATGTGGTGAAAAATTTATTCTTACGAGTTGCGGGTTTTTAAGAAACCACCAGATTGCATTGCGAAACCATTACCTAACGTAACAAGAAAATAATATACCCCATAAAAACAAAATTTTAATATAAACCCTTTATATGCATTGCTAATTTTTATATTCATTAACACAGCGCCGATTCTGTGAACAGCGCGTACTTAGTGTTTGCATTTAATTTTAAATATTAAAAACATTTTTATCAGCAAAATGTGTGGCAAAACTACGTCTCAAAATTTATTTATTAAAAAATTAACGTGAATTTATATGCACTCAGATTCAAACATCTTTTATTTGTTCTGATTAAAACAATTTTATTATTTATTTATTAAAACAATTTTGTCAACAGGAAAGATTTTATTTACTGGCCGATTAAATGCTATTCTAGCGCGATTGGATGATAGCAAGTTGGTTTATTACTTTTATTACTATTCCGTAAATGCGATCTTTTAGTGATAGTGACAGATCCCAAAATTTGATAGAATGCATTATCATCGACATCGAATAATTCTGCTACGTTTCAGACTGATTGGATGACGTCAAAGGGGTAATTTAGGTCGACAAACATATATAACACACAAAATAGAAGTTAAGTTAAAGGATTTAAAAATAGAGCGAATTCAAGTTCTTTCTTTTCCAAATGAAATTGAATTTTCTGCCAAGAACGAAAATTAAATGGTACCTTTTCTGAACGGAGACAGTAAAAATGAAAAAATTTCCGTAATCAATGCATTATTTTTCTTTATCTAAACAATTTTAAAACACGGTCTTACTTTGTGATTCGTTTGAGGCGATGTTTAATTTCAGGGAAAGTGGGTCTTGCTTCCGGATTCTCTTCCCAACATGCTCTGATGAGTTCCAACATGCCACTCGGGCATTCGTCTTCTGCTATTTCTGGTCGGTAAGGTGGACTTCCACCCATTCGCAGGCGATCAATGATGTCTGATACAATATCACATATTAATACGAATATTTTTAAAGTATGTTGCATCTATAGCACTTTCTTTAAATATTTTGTCACACTATAATATGCCGAAACTTCTTTTTAACAAAAATCCTTTTGTAACAATTAACCTTTAACTGCTGTATGGGGTTTGATAGACCACGAGTCATTTTTTGTGGAATGTTTTCACCCCCTAAAACATTTCATGTTTGACTTTTATATGAATTTTTTTCAATACTATGTTTCTCAAATTTTAAACTGATCACCAATTTTTTTGGCGCAATAAGGATCACGAGTTGCCCTTGCTCCAAAAATATCAAAACACCCAACCACAGCAGTTAAACGTTAACGTTTAACTATTTAATGTTGAAAAATGAGATGAAACATCAAATCATAATAATTAAAATATTACTCATAGTTAAATTTAAATTTTAAGAAAGTGTAAAATATGGTTCTGTGCAAAAGTAACCCAAATGGGTAAATCCTATAAATAAATAGACAAGGCGTAATTCCATTCTTTATCCTAGCATACACTGTTGAGTAACAATTATTGTTCAAGTAAAAACAATTTTATGACTTGAATTTGAACCGTATTTAACATTCATTTAATACTAAAATTTTAAAGTATACAGTGATAATCCTAATTATCGGAAAACACAAACCGCTACAAATTCAAACTCGATAACTTTAATTCATTAAAGACGACTTTGAAATAGTTAAAAACAATTACTTTTTATCTTATATCTTGCTATTTCGATAATCTATAATAATCAAACAAACTGTGTGTCTGTCTGTGACTCTGTGGATCTATAGAAACCTACTTAAAATTGGAGTTTTGGAGTAGAGTTCTGAAATTTTAAACGCAAGAAGTTTTGGCCTTCTAATTTTATGTATGTCAAACAGAATGTTAACATTTTAATTAGTTATTTTTTAATTAATATTTTAATTTATTGTTTTTTACAAAGTGACTTTAAATAGAGATACAGCTCTGAAATTTTCAACATAAGTAGGTTTAGCCTTCTAATTACACTTTTGAAAAACAGAATGTTAAAATTTTAATGAGTTATTTTTTAATTAATTTTCTTAATTAATTAAAGATATTTTTTACAAAATGACTTCTAATAGTGTTACATCAGCTCTGAGATTTTCAACTTAAGTAATTTTGGCCTTCTTATTGAACTATTGAAAAACAGAATTTTAAATTTGTTGTTATTTTTTTTAAATTAATTTTTTTAATTAATTAATAAGACTATAGCTCTGGAATTTATAACATAAGTAGTTTTAGCCTTCTAATAGGACTTTTCAAAAACAAAATTTCAAATTTTCATTTAATTCTTCTTAATTATTTTTTTTAATTAATAACTCTTTTACAAAACGATTTCCAACAGGGCTACAGCTCTGACATTTTCAACATAAGTAGTTTTGGCCTTTTGAAAAACAGAATTTTAAATTTTTATTTAACTCTTTTTTAATTAATTAATAAATATTTTACAAAACGATTTCTAAAAGGGCTACAGCTCTGAAAATTTCAACAAAAGTAGTTTTAGCCTTTTAATTGAACTTTATAAAACATAATTTTAATTTTTTTTTTTAGTTTTTATTTAATTAATTTTTTTAATTAATAAATATTTTACAGAATGATTTCTAATAGGACTACACATCTGAAATTTTCAATATAAGTAGTTTTGGCCTTCTAATTGGACTATTGAAAAACAGAATTTAAAATTTGTATTTAATTTTTTTTAATTAATTAACAAATATTTTACAAAATGATTTCTACTTGGGCTACAGTTCTGAAATTTTCAACACAAGTAGTTTAGGCATTCTAATTGGACTATTGACAAAAAGAATGTTAAAATTTTAATTTGATTTTTGATTAATTTTTTTTATTAATATTTTCACAAAAAGCAATTTCTAATAGGCCTAGAGCTCTGAAAGTTTCAACATAAGTAGTTTTGACCTTTTAATTTTGCTTTCCACAAACACTTGTTAAAATAATCTTAAAGGGGTGTTGTATTGTTGTATTAACGGTGGGATTTTTGTGTGTGCCTCGACAGGGAAGATGCTTCTAATATTAAGGCTTTACGTAGCAATTATAGATTTTAGAGAATGAAGCGAGCTTATGCCTACGCAACAATGAATCTTTCAGCGAGAGAAGCTAGCTTATTCTTGCATAGTAATGAACCTTTCAACGAGTGAAATAAGCCTGTACTTATGTGTCAATGAACCTTTCAGCGAACGAAGCGACCTCGATTTTGTTTAGCGATGAACCTTCCTGTGAGCGAAGCGCCAAAAACTGGGACTTATACACCAATGACGGATTTCCGCAACACGAGGCCTCATAGCTAGCTAAAATACTGCACATGTTGAAATTTCGTTGTGAAGCACGGGTATTCAGCTAGTCTATAATAATAAAACAATCTGTGTGTCTGTCTGTGGCTCTGTGGATCTATAGAAACCTACTTAAAATTGGAGTAGAGGTCTGAAATTTTCAGCATGAGTAGTTTTGGCCTTCTATATATTTATACAGACATGTCAAACAGAATGTTAAAATTTTAATTAGTTATTTTTTAATTAATTTTTTGTTTACAAAGCGACTTCAAACAGTGGTACAGCTCCGAAATTTTCCACATAAGTAGTTTTAGTCTTCTAATTGTAGTTTTGAAAAACAGAATTTTAAAATTTTGATGAGTTTTTTTAAATTAATTTTCTTAAATAATATTTTTTTTTTTTTACAAAACGACTTCTAATAGGGCTACAGCTCTGAAATTTTCAACATAAGTAGTTTTGGCCTTTTAATTGGACTTTTGATAAACGGAATTTTAAATTTTTATTTCGTTCTTTTTTAATTACTTAATAAACATTTTACAAAACGACCACTAATAGGGCTTCAGCTCTGAAATTTTCAACATAAGTAGTTTTGGCCTTTTGATTGGACATTTGAAAAACAGATTTTAAATTTTTGTTCAGTTTTTTTTTTTAATTAATTAATATATATTTAACACAACGATTTCTAATGGGGCTACAGCTCTAAAATTTTCAACGTAAGTAGTTGTGGCCTCCTAATTGGACTATTGACAAAAAGAATGTTAAAATTTGAATTTGTTTTTTAGTTATTTTTTTTCACAAAAAGTGACTTCTAACAAGTCTAGAGCTCTGAAAGTTTCAACATAAGTATTTGCATAAGTTTTGGCTTCTAATATTGTTTACCGCAAACACATGTTAAAATAATCTTAAAGGGGGGTTGTATTATTGTATTAAGGGGGAGTTTTTTTTTTCTCGAGAAGGGAGTGTGGCTTCCAATACTAAGGCTTTACGTAGCAATTAGATTTTAGTGAATGAAGCGAGCTTATGCTTACGCAGCAATGAACGTTTCAGCGAGTGAAGTAAGCCTGTGTTTCTATGTCAATGAACTTTTCAGCGAACGAAGCGAGCTCGATTTTGCGTAGCGATGAACCTTCTTGCGAGGAAACTACAAAAGCTGGGATCTACACACGAAAGACAGATTTCCGCAACGCGAGGCCTCACAGCTAGATAAAATATTGCACATGTTAAAATTTCGTAGCGAAGCACTGGTATTCAGCTAGTTAATTAATATTTTACAAAACGATTTTTAATAGGGCTACAGCTGTAAAATTTCTAATTGACCTTTTTAAAAGCAGAATTTAAAATTTTTGTTTATTTCTTTAATAATGAATTTTTTTAATTTTATTAATATATATTTTACAAAACGATATCAAATAGGGCTACAGCTTTGAAATTTTTAACATAAGTAGTGTGGCCTTCTTATTAGATTTTTGAAAAACAGAATTTAAATTTTATTTTTTTAAAATTTTATTTTTTAATTAATTAACAAATATTTTACAAAATGATTTGTAAGTAGGCTACAGTTCCGAAATTTTCAAAACAAGTAGTTTTGGCTTTCTAATTGGACTGACAAAAAAAAAAAAAAAAAAAAAAAAAAAAAAAAAAAAACCCGTCAGCATTTTTATTTGTTTTTTTTTAAATAATTTTTTTCAGAAAAAGCGACTTTTAATAGGCCTAGAGCTCTGAAAGTTTCTACATAAGTAGTTTTGGCCTCTAGTTTTGCTTTCCACAAACACATGTTAAAATAATCTTAAAGGGGTGTTGTATTATTGTATTAAGGGGGAGTTTTTTTTTTCTCGAGAAGGGAGTGTGGCTTCCAATACTAAGGCTTTACGTAGCAATTAGATTTTAGTGAATGAAGCGAGCTTATGCTTACGCAGCAATGAACGTTTCAGCGAGCAAAGCGCGCCTATGCTTGCATAGCAATGAACCTTTCAACGAGTGAAGTAAGCCTGTGTTTCTATGTCAATGAACTTTTCAGCGAACGAAGCGAGCTCGATTTTGCGTAGCGATGAACCTTCTTGCGAGGAAACTACAAAAACTGGGATCTACACACGAATGACAGATTTCCGCAACGCGAGGCCTCACAGCTAGATAAAATATTGCACATGTTAAAATTTCGTAGCGAAGCACTGGTATTCAGCTAGTTAATTAATATTTTACAAAACGATTTTTAATAGGGCTACAGCTGTAAAATTTCTAATTGGCCTTTTTAAAAGCATAATTTAAAATTTTTGTTTATTTCTTTAATAATGAATTTTTTTAATTTTATTAATATATATTTTACAAAACTATCAAATAGGGCTACAGCTTTGAAATTTTTAACATAAGTAGTGTGGCCTTCTTATTAGATTTTTGAAAAACAGAATTTAATTTTTTTTTTTTTTTTTTTAATTTTATTTTTTAATTAATTAACAAATATTTTACAAAATGATTTGTAATTGTGCTACATTTCTAAAATTTTCGACACAAGTAGTTTTGGCCTTCTGACAAAGGACTGACAAAAAGAATGTTAACATTTTAATTTGTTTTTCAATTAATTTTTTCACAAAAAGCGACTTCGAATAGGCCTAGATCTCTGAAAGTTTCAACATAAGTAGTTTTAGCCTCTAATTTTGCTTTCCACAAACACGTGTTAAAATAATCTTAAAGGGGTGTTATATTATTGTATTAACGACGAATTTTTTTTCTTTACAAGGGAGAGGCTTCCATTATTAAGGCTTTACGTAGCAATTAGATTTTAGTGAGTGAAGCTAGCTTAATGCTTACGCAGCAATGAACGTTTCAGCGAGCAAAGCGCGCCTATGCTTGCATATCAATGAACCTTTCAACGAGTGAAGTAAGCCTGTATTTCTATGTCAATGAACTTTTCAGCGAACGAAGCGATCTCGATTTTGCGTAGCGATGAACCTTTTTGCGAGGAAACTACAAAAACTGGGATCTACACACGAATGACAGATTTCCGCAACGCGAGGCCTCACAGCTAGCTAAAATATTGCACATGTTAAAATTTCGTAGCGAAGCACTGGTATTCAGCTAGTTAATTAATATTTTACAAAACGATTTTTAATAGGGCTACAGCTGTAAAATCTCTAATTGGCCTTTTTAAAAGCAGAATTTAAAATTTTTGTTTATTTCTTTAATAATGAATTTTTTTAATTTTATTAATATATATTTTACAAAACGATATCAAATAGGGCTACAGCTTTGAAATTTTTAACATAAGTAGTGTGGCCTTCTTATTAGATTTTTGAAAAACAGAATTTAAATTTTCTTTTTTTTTAATTTTATTTTTTAATTAATTAACAAATATTTTACAAAATGATTTGTAAGTAGGCTACAGTTCTGAAATTTTCAAAACAAGTAGTTTTGGCCTTCTAATTGGACTGACAAAAAAAAAAAAAAAAAAAAAAAAAAAAAAAAAAAAACCTGTCAGCATTTTTATTTGTTTTTTTTAATTAATTTTTTTCAGAAAAAGCGACTTTTAATAGGCCTAGAGCTCTGAAAGTTTCTACATAAGTAGTTTGGCCTCTAGTTTTGCTTTCCACAAACAAATGTTAAAATAATCTTAAAGGGGTGTTGTATTATTGTATTAAGGGGGAGTTTTTTTTTTCTCGAGAAGGGAGTGTGGCTTCCAATACTAAGGCTTTACGTAGCAATTAGATTTTAGTGAATGAAGCGAGCTTATGCTTACGCAGCAATGAACGTTTCAGCGAGCAAAGCGCGCCTATGCTTGCATAGCAATGAACCTTTCAACGAGTGAAGTAAGCCTGTGTTTCTATGTCAATGAACTTTTCAGCGAATGAAGCGAGCTCGGTTTTGCATAGCGATGAACCTTCCTGTGAGCGAAGCGCCAAAAACTGGGACTTATACACCAATGACGGATTTCCGCAACACGAGGCCTCATAGCTAGCTAAAATACTGCACATGTTGAAATTTCGTTGTATTCAGCTAGTCTATCGGGTATTCAGCTAGTCTATAATAATAAAACAATCTGTGTGTCTGTCTGTGGCTCTGTGGATCTATAGAAACCTACTTAAAATTGGAGTAGAGGTCTGAAATTTTCAGCATGAGTAGTTTTGGCCTTCTATATATTTATACAGACATGTCAAACAGAATGTTAAAATTTTAATTAGTTATTTTTTAATTAATTTTTTGTTTACAAAGCGACTTCAAACAGTGGTACAGCTCCGAAATTTTCCACATAAGTAGTTTTAGTCTTCTAATTGTAGTTTTGAAAAACAGAATTTTAAAATTTTGATGAGTTTTTTTAAATTAATTTTCTTAAATAATATATTTTTTTTTTTACAAAACGACTTCTAATAGGGCTACAGCTCTGAAATTTTCAACATAAGTAGTTTTGGCCTTTTAATTGGACTTTTGATAAACGGAATTTTAAATTTTTATTTCGTTCTTTTTTAATTACTTAATAAACATTTTACAAAACGACTACTAATAGGGCTTCAGCTCTGAAATTTTCAACATAAGTAGTTTTGGCCTTTTGATTGGACATTTGAAAAACAGATTTTAAATTTTTGTTCAGTTTTTTTTTTTAATTAATTAATATATATTTAACACAACGATTTCTAATGGGGCTACAGCTCTAAAATTTTCAACGTAAGTAGTTGTGGCCTCCTAATTGGACTATTGACAAAAAGAATGTTAAAATTTGAATTTGTTTTTTAGTTATTTTTTTTCACAAAAAGTGACTTCTAACAAGTCTAGAGCTCTGAAAGTTTCAACATAAGTATTTGCATAAGTTTTGGCTTCTAATATTGTTTACCGCAAACACATGTTAAAATAATCTTAAAGGGGGGTTGTATTATTGTATTAAGGGGGAGTTTTTTTTTTCTCGAGAAGGGAGTGTGGCTTCCAATACTAAGGCTTTACGTAGCAATTAGATTTTAGTGAATGAAGCGAGCTTATGCTTACGCAGCAATGAACGTTTCAGCGAGCAAAGCGCGCCTATGCTTGCATAGCAATGAACCTTTCAACGAGTGAAGTAAGCCTGTGTTTCTATGTCAATGAACTTTTCAGCGAATGAAGCGAGCTCGGTTTTGCGTAGCGATGAACCTTCCTGCGCGCGAAGCGCCAAAAACTGGGACCTGTACACGAATAATAGATTTCCGCAGCGCGAGGCCTTACAGCTAGCTAAAATATTGCACATGTAAAAATTTCGTATTCAGCTAGTTTAAAATATATTTTGAATTTTTTAGATTTTTTGGAAAATTATTTTTATGATTTTTAAAAGAATACTAAGTGGAACCACAATCACAATTTATTAGCAAAGAAAAAAAAAACTAAAATGTCGATTGGTAAATTTTCTTACCAACCGTCGTTATGGGTTAAATTATGGCCACGATTATTTGAGACGTTGAGTGCCATAACGGACCATTTCACAATGTTTATTTTCCTCTTTGAGGACTGTTTCTACCCCGTTTAGTTAAAAGTATTAATGCCAAACGTGGTTTATTTAATGTCCAGCTTAGTTGGCCATGGTATAAATCACATTTGGCATGAATTGTTTTAACAAAACGGGGTAGAAACAGCATAGAAAGAGAAAAATAAACATTGTGGGATGGTCCGTTCTGGCACTCAACGCCTCATTTAACAGAGAACAATATAATTATTGTAGAATAATGACTATATTTATTCCAAGTCATTAAAATATACTGCTAAAAATTTCAATTATACTTGAAACTCTTGCACATTAAAGAGTTGGAAATGAAATAAAGAAGGTCGCGTTTTACCTTCTGGATTCGTATAGTGATATGCTCTCCCTGTCCTTTGCTTTGGGTCAAAGGGTGTGCTTCTGGTCACCACTTCTTGTAAAATGATGGCGAAGGAGTAGACGTCTCCTTTTTTGCATCCTCTCAGATGGGGATCCTTACGACGGAGGTGCTCAGGAGCAGTCCACAGCAAAGACCCTAAGAATATGTTTTCAAATTTAATATTAGAAAATTTTAAATCTATAAACGACTATGTTTTCAAAACTAATTTAGTTACTTTCTCACAGTAAAGCATACTTTTATTAAAGTCCTAAATAGTCTAATGATTTCTAGCGACACTAACAGAACAGTTTTATGAGAGGAATGAGTTAAAATGTTCCAAGTAAAACAAACCTACATTTTTTTTTTTAACTTAATGCCATGCCATACCGATGATGTTCCTTTTTTTCATATGTGCAGGGTGAATAAACTTTACATCTTTACATGACGCATTTACAGAAATAAATTAAGAAATAGTCATGAGTTGGTTTTGAAGTTCTATTCATATTACTTTTTAAGAATACAAAAAAAAAAAAAAAAAAAAAAAAAAAAAAATGTTTGCTGTTTTATACTTTATTTAAGACGGGGATTTGATTTGTTCTCACTTTCATGAGCCATAACTGAAATTTAGAAGTGTGGAAGTTACGATAATTTTTTTTTTATAAATTGTCATATGTAAAGATACGTTTGTAATACCTCGGAAAATACACTGGTGTGCAAAACTTAAGCAACAATGTAAAAATTTAGCAGATAGCCATGAAATTGCAGAAAAGGTGGTCTGGAAATCAGTACAATGAACACATAAGTCAGTAGAAACGTCATGCATATGCAAATATCAGGAACGAAACGTCAGAGGCTACGTGAGCGTACGCAAAACGCGTGATGTCGGCTCGCGCAGCTCAATAGTAGAATAAAAGGAAGGACGGAGATGCAATTCAACATATTCGCTGCAAGTGCCAGTGAGTCAGTTCGTGAATTATGGCTTGAAGAAATCATCTGGACGATTTCACACGTGGAAGAATGATCGGAAAGCTGGAGGAGGGGCGTACTGTCACCAGTGTAGCTGCAGAGTTCGGAATCAACAAAAGTGTCGTTTTGCGCGCTTAGAAAGCGTTCCAAACCACAGGTACAGCTGTTAGGAAGGTTGGTGGTGGCCGCCCGAGGACGACAACTGCAGGGGATGACCGATATATCGTCCTGAAGGCGAAAAGAGGCCGACATCAGTCAGCTAGGGCCATTGCTCAGAAACTCTGTACAGCAACGGGCCGACAAGTGTAGCGGTTTATTATGGCCAGACGCCTCCATAAAGGGGGCCTATTCGCCCTCCGTCCTGAACGCTGCCTCCCCTTAAAAGTTGGCCACCGACGCCACCGTTTACAGTAGTGCAGAGAGCACAAAAATTGGACAACTGATCAATGGAGTCGTGTGCTCTTTACGGATGAGAGTCGGTAGAGTACTTGAAGTGATTTTCAACGCGTTTTGATTTGGAGAGAGGTCGGGACCCGGTTTTATCCCAGTAACATCAAGGAAAGACACCGTAACGGCGGTCCTGGAGTTCTTGTCTGGGGAGGCATTTTGCTGGACGGGCGAACTGAGCTCCACATTTTCAACAGAGGGTCTGTAACCGGGGATTGCTATTGTGAGGAGGTACTCCTTCCCCATGTGCGTCTGTTCCGAAGGGCCATTGGCACAGACTTCATTTTTATGGATGACAATACACGGCCACATCGGTCTCTTGCTGTTGAGGAGCTACTGGAAAGTGAAGATATCACTCGAATGGATTGGCCAACGTACTCCCCAGATTTAAATCCCATCGAACATGTGTGGGATGCTTTGGGGAGACGCATTGCAGCACGCTTACATCCTCCGGAGAACACCCAACAACTCAAACAGATGCTGATGGAGGAATGGGCACGCCTACTGCAAGAAATGTTGCACCAGCTGGTTCTGAGTATGCGGAGACGGTGCGAAGCAACCATTGCAGTGAGGGGAGGGCATATCCCATATAAAGGAACATCTGCTTGTTGTTCTTCTTCTTGGATAGACAATCATGAGTCACGATACTATGCGTTCAATAAAGCTTGTTTTTGTTTGATTCCATACCGTCTGCATTGTATTCCTTTTTCAGGGCCGATACTTTCGTCTTCCTTTACGTACATAATACTCTCCCTCATTTCTGAATTTCATGTCTCTCAGATGATTTCTCGTGGAGTTATGGCAAAAAACCCACCTGTTGCTTAAGTTTTGCACACCAGTGTATTTATTAATATTGTTTATAAATAGAGGCATTTCAATAATACTGTTACGAATTTTTGTATATTTGTAAATATTTCGTAGTGCTATGGAGTCTCTCTATCCATCTAGCTATCTGACCCTCAGGATTCTTGAAATTTAGAAGCCAGGTCAACGATGCATGATCCGTACGGAGCAGGAATTTCCTACCGTAGAAGTAATGATGGAAATGCTCTACGGCTTTAATTATGGCGAGCAACTCTTTCCTGGTGACAATGTAATTCCTCTACGGTTTAGATAGGCACTTACTCCAATATGCTACGACTCGTTCTTGGCCGTCTATTTCTTGGGACAAAACAGCACCGACACTCTCGTTGCTCGCGTCCGTGTCAAGAATGAATTGTTTATCGGGCTGAGGATACGTCAGGATAGGTGCAGATGCTAAAGCCTCCTTCAGTTGGTCAAATGCATCCTCACAGTCTTTCGTCCACAAGAATTTCTGCTTGCTCTCTGTCAGTCTGTGAAGGGGTCTTGCGATGTAAGAAAAGTCCTTCACGAATCATCTATAGTAGGTGCAAAGCCCCAGGAAACTCCTTAATTGATGTACGTCTTTGGGGCGTCTCCACTCTTTAACTGCCGACACTTTTTCTGGATCTGTGCGTACACCCTCGGCAGAGAGGACATGTCCGAGGTAGATCACTTCATGGCGGAATAATTTACATTTGGCCGAACTTAACTTCAGGTTGGCATCTTTTAACTTCCGCAGAACCTTCCTAAAATTTTCAAGATGTTCCTCGAAACTTCGCCCCACGATAATGATGTCATCGAGGTAAACGAGACAGGCTTCGTAGGAAAGACCTCTTAGCACTGTTTCCATGAGGCGTTCGAATGTTGCTGGAGCATTGCATAATCCAAATGGCATCACCTTGAACTGCCAAAGTCCTTGCCCTGTTGTGAATGCTGTCTTCTCTTTATCATCAGGGTGTATCTCAACCTGCCAATATCCACTCTTTAAGTTTAGTGTTGAAAACCACTTGTTTCCAGAAAGAATGTCCAGAGTGTCATCAATTCTGGGAAGAGGGTAGCTGTCTTTCTTCGTGACATCGTTCAACCTCCGATAATCATCGACGCAAAATCTAGTTGAACCATCCTTCTTCCGAACCAGGACGATGGGAGAGGCCCAAGGGCTGGCTGACGGTTCAATCACGTCGCTATCTTGCATTTCTTTTAGAAGACTTCCTACCTCTTCCTGTTTAACAAACGGTAGTCGTCTTGGGTGTTGCTTGATAGGTGGGTGGTCTCCTGTATCAATTCTATGCTGCGTCAAACTTGTTCGTCCGACATCCGAAGTTGAGCGGGAAAAGACATCTTGGAATTCTTGGATGACCAGTTGTACAGCACTTTTTTCTACGTTGTTTAACGGTGCATTCTGCAGTAGCTTTGATGTTAAGTTCTCTGAAGACACAGTGACTGGAGGATTTCTATTTCGATTTATGCAAGTTACTGGAGTACATGTGGCTAACACTTCACCTTTCTTTATGACTTTCGCTTTATCACTCACATTGGCAACCCTCACAAGTATGGCAATCCTTGAAAGGTCGACGAGTGTTGAGGCCACCAGTACTCCTTTGGGGCTGTTGTGGTTTTTTGGGTATTCCATTATGCCATATCGGAAACTTTTATCTTCAGCTATGTATCCAGGAAGTAATAATTCTGTTCTTGCGGGTAATTTGATATCATTTTGAGCTATTATTTGATGTACGGATTTAACTTCACTATCTTTGATTCCAAATAACGCTATGTCTTCAGAAACTGAATGCAGCTCATTGTTTTTAAAGTCTAAGGAAAAATTATATTTCCTTAAAAAGTCCAGTCCGAGTATACAAGTGTCCATAATGTCCGCCACATATGCCGTGTGATGATAAGAAGCACTCCCGAACGTGGTGTTGATGTTCATTTTTCCATGGATGTTGATTTTATCGCCGGACACAGTTTGGAGGGTAACGCAGGGCGGCCTCCAGATTAGTCTTCCATCCAGTTGTTGAGCCAAATCTTTCCGGATGATGGTCACATTGGCTCCAGTATCGATGATCATATTGCAGGGAACTCCATTTACGTGTCCCATGATGAAGAGTCCATTACTGCCGCCACTCATTGCAGAAATTTGTAGAGCTCTAAGATGGGGCTTCTCAATAACTGGCAACCTCCTCCTGGCGAGATGGCTTCCATCCTCCCTTCTGGGAGCGGTCTTAGCTCCAGTGTCTTGGCGGGTTCGGCAGTTTCTCCGTATGTGGCCCTCGCCTCCACAGTTCCAGCACTTCAGGCTCTGCTTCTTTTCCGGAGTATTTCGAATCAAGTTACTGACTTGTCTTTGCAATTCATCCAGACGAGCAGCAATTTGTTCTGGCTCCTGTATAGTAGCAGTCCTGATAGGATGGCGTTCTCTACGAGTTGCTTGCTGGGCTGTCTCGTACTTCATGGCATATACTAAAGCACTTTTTAAATCCTTGACATCTGCCATTCGTAGGGCCTTCTGTATCTCTACATCCCTGATGCCATCGACGAAGTACTGTAGAGACAGGATTCCTCTCGTTTCAGCGGGGCAGTCTGAAATGGGAGACCCTTTCAACATCCGTGGCGAGCTTCTGGAGTTTTTCGGTAAGCTTCTGTTGGCGAGATTTCAACTGCAGCCTGCTGTAGTCTTTCACACATTTCTCGCCAAACCGCAGTTCTAATGCACTTGAAAGTGCATTGAAGTCCAAGCGTTGCTCTTCGGAAAGCGTTTGTAGTATATCTGCAGCTTCAGCTCGCAGAGATGCAGCTAACTAGCAGGCTTTTGTCGCGGAGTCCCATCCGTTGGCGTTGGCGACAATTGTGAATTGAGTTTCATACACTTGCCAGGAAGATTTTCCATCGTAAGTCGAAAGCTTGATTGAAGGTCGGGAGGTGACTGGTACACATTTCAAATCTTCCGAAAGAGTTCTGCCCGAGAGTCTCTTCTCTAACATTTGGTCTCTCTTTTCTTCTATCTCATCCAAATTTTCTTTTAGATTCTTCTTTTCCAGAACCTCTATCTTCTTCCCCAAGTCATTAAACTTGAATTCGAATGTCCCTTCCAAACTGTTACACTTCTTTTCGTCATTCTCGAATTTCTCCTCTAAACTATTACACTTCTTTTCGACATTCTCGAATTTTCCAATAAATTTGTCTTCGATTTGTTTAACGCTTTCCTCCATAGTTGCTAAAAGATGACTCTTTAATTCCTCGTGTCCGGCAGAGATATTCTTCTGCAATGTTGGTGTATATATATGGCAACGACAGATATTTATTGAATTCATTAGTATCTTTGAGTTGGCAATATCACGAAATTCTATAACGGTAAAAATTAGTTTAAAAGATGTTGTAACGATTTATCCATCCACTAAAATGTTAACTTCCATATTTCTTCTGTGATCTTTTTGCAATAAATTAAACTTCCATTTAAAGTCACTCTGCTAATCTTATTTAATAGTAAAAAACTAACAGGTTATGGGCCCAGCACGCATCCACACTGCGCAGAGTGAAGACTCATAAGTTTTATCAGTCTACCATTTTTTGAAACTTTAGTTCATTTTTTTGAAAAAGAAATGGATGATCAGAAAATTTCCATTGGACTCTTGGAAGGAAAAAGCAATTGGTCGACTTGGAAATATAAAGTATTAATTTTATTGAGAGGTAGTACTGCAGCTTTGGAAGTTGTGGAAGGGAAGTTAACAAGACCGGCAGAGTTGGAATCATCGGCCACTGCTGAAGAGCGAATCGCATATAATAAGGAATTGGCGACTTATCTTAAAGCAGATAATTATGCGCTTCTTGCATTGACAAGTAATATGAAAGATGAAGTACTTCAGAATGTTATGCGTTTTCATAGTTCAAAAGAAGTATGGGATGAACTTCATAGGCTCTATGATGGCATGTCTGAAGATAAAGCTTTTAATCTATATATGCAAGTTTTCACTTTCAAGAAGGATCCAAGTGATGATATGGCCAATCACTTGTCGAAAATCAAAAATATCTGGAGTGGTTTAAATCGAGAATTATCAAAGGATAATAGTTGTGAATTACCTGATTTATTATTGATTTGTAAAATTCTGGAAACACTACCAAGTGAATATTTTTCATTTAAATCTAGTTAGATGCTGATGGAAAAGTCAGAAAGAAAGATCGACAATTTAACAAATCAATTATGTGCGTATGAAAAAGCACTATCTGAGAAAAGTAATGAAGAAAATGGTAATTTTAAGGAGGTGCTGTTTAATAAAACTGAAAATTCTAAGGAGGTGCTGTTTAATAAAACGGAAAATTCAAAGTTGAAAAGATTTCCGAAGCTAAAGAAGCATTTAGGCGCCTACATTGTTTGCCATTACTGCAGGAAAAATGGGCACAAATTGAAACAATGCTACAAGTGGATAGCAGATGGTAAACCAGCCAAACCTAACAAGCCTGAAAATGACGCCAACATGGCACTCATTACAATTCCAGCTGAGGCATTCTTCACTGAATGTGATGAAAATGTATGGTTTGTAGATAGTGGAGCTACAAATCATGTTACTAATCGAAAGGACCTATTCCAAACTTTTGAGCAGTTCCTGAAATATCACAAAGTGATTACAGCAAATGGATCAGTCGAAGCTTTGGGAAAAGGCACGATTAAAGTGGAAGCTGCTGTAAATGGCAAATGGGAAGAAATATCACTAACTGATGTGTGGTATGTTCCAAACATTAAGAAAAATTTGTTTTCAGTCTTATCAGCTCAAGATAAATGTTCTTACAGTGAGTTTTCATCAACAGCTGAAACATGCAAATTAGTTATAGGTGGAAAAGTTAAAATGATTGGTGTTAGATCTCGACATGGAGGTCTATTTAAACTGGCATTGAGAAATATAGTTCCAGAAAAATCTGCTATTGGAAACATTTTTGAGAAGGAAAATTTGTTGCAACTATACCATGAAAGATTGGGACATCAAAATAAGAGGTATGTGAAAGAGAAGATTTTTCAAGAATTTGGCATTAATGTTAAATTAGATTCTGATTTATGTGAAGGTTGCATTTATGGAAAAGCACACATTTAAATTTGGCACTCGAGAACGTGCGATAAAGCCAGGTCAATTAATGCACACAGACGTTTGTGGTCCTTTTAATAAGTCACAACGTGGACACCGATACTTTGTTCTGTTCAAAGATGATTACACAAAGTATAAGTATATTTATTTCATAAAGGAAAAGTCTGAAGTTGCACAAAAGATCAAACAAATGATAACTGAAGTAAAAGTAGCTGGCCATGTAATTCAAGAAGTGATAATGGAGGCGAATTCGATAATGAATTAGTGAGAAATTTTTTACAAGAACATGGAATTAAACAGCGATTAATAATGCCGTATTCATCCGAGCAAAATGGTTGCTGTGAGCGAGAGAATCGCACAATTGTTGAGGCAGCACGTGCTATGATGCATGCACACGAAAAATTACCTCAAATGTTGTGGGCTGAAATGATCAACACAGCAACATATATTTTAAATCGCGCAGGACCAACAAAAGTTGAGGGAAAATCGCTGCAAGAACTATGGACTGGTCAGAAACCAAGTCTAAAACATTTAAGAATTATTGGCTGTACCTGCTATGCTCATATTCTCAAACAAAATAGAAGGAAAATGGAGAAAAAAGCCGTAAAAGGGATTTTAATAGGATACGACAATGATGATGGTTACCGAATATGGTGCAAGAAAACCGAAAAACTTATTAGATCTCGCGATGTAATTTTCCATGAAGAATTGGTCGAAAGACAGGAAATCAAAGCACCATACATCCCTTTGGAGCCAGGATCAGATTTGATTTCTAAAGAGAAAGAAGCTGAAACTGACAATTCTGAGAATATTCCGTCCATTTCGAAAGAAAATGAACTACGACAGCTCAGAGACCGTCAAAAACTGAAGAAACCACAAAGGTTTAATGATTATGTTATGTCTGCCACTTTTAATCTTCCTTTAAATGAACCTATGACCTACGAAGAAGCAATGGCTGGTCCATAAAAGGATGAATGGACAAGAGCTATGCAAGAAGAAATGCAATCTCTAAGCTCTAATAATGTATGGGAGTTAGAAAAACTTCCCGAAGGCCGTCAAGCTATTAGCGGGAAATGGGTGTTCAAGAAGAAGCTCGATGAGCATGGAAATGTTAGCCGCTATAAAGCACGATACGGGGCAAGAGGTTTTTCTCAAAAATATGGAGATGATTACGATGAAGTCTTTGCACCAGTGTTAAAACAAACAACGTTCAGAACGCTTCTTGCTATAGCTGGAAAGTATAAGATGCATGTCAAACATTTTGATGTCAAGACAGCTTTCTTGAATGGAGAGTTAGAAGAAACTTTGTTCTTGAAGCAACCAAAAGGATTTGCAGAAAAAGGGAAGGAGCACTTAGTCTGTAAACTTCATATAAGTATTTATGGTTTAAAGCAATCAGCTCGTGCTTGGAATAAAAGGTTGCATGATCACTTGACAAATGATGGATTTTCACGCTCTGAAGCTGATCATTGCCTTTATTCGAAACAAGATCAAGATCATTGGATATACTTGACCATTTATGTTGACGATATCATAATGGCATCTGAAAGTGAAGAATTAATATCCAAGGCCAGCAAAAACCTAGCAAAGGAATTTGACATATCCAGTTTGGGTGACTTGAAGTTATATCTAGGTATTAATGTGACGAGAAATCCAGATGAAACATTCTCAATTCACCAACATACTTATATTGAACGTCTCATCGAACGATTTGGGTTAAGTGAATCAAAACCTTCGAAAATTCCACTTGATCCTGGATACGAAAAACGAAATGAAGTTCAAGCTGCATTGAAGAATAACATACAGTACAGAAGTGCAATTGGAGCCTTGCTTTACATTTCAAATTTCACAAGACCAGATATATCAGTAGCAGTATCAATTCTTAGTAGGAAGGTCAGTAATCCGTCTGAAGCCGATTGGGTGGAGGTGAAACGAGTAATTCGTTACCTTAAATCCACTAAAGATTTCAAATTGAAACTGGGAGATCCAAGTTTTGAAGGCGCCGATCGACTTATCGGTTATGCTGATGCTAATTGGGCTAGTGACAAGACTGACCGCAAATCAAATAGTGGATATTTGTTCAAGTTGTTTGGAGGATGTATTGGTGGGCAAGCAAGAAACAACAATGTGTTTCGCTCTCCACTACCGAAGCTGAATACGTGTCTCTATCTGAAGCTTGTAGAGAAGGAATTTGGATAACGAGGTTTATAAAGGACTTTAATATTCCAATTCAAGAACCTTTCATTATGTTTGAGGACATTCAAAGTTGCCTGAAAATCATTGATAATGCAATGACGTCAAACAGAACGAAACATATAGACACTCGTTATCATTTTGTCAGAGATCTAAAAAGCAACGGAAAAGTAGACATTGTATATTGTCCAACCGAACTCATGATTGCTGATATTTTGACAAAACCACTTGAGGCAGTTAAAACACGAAAACTTGTCTCAATGATTGGCTTGGTGTAGATAGTGTAAATATTATATTCTGCATGTAATGTTTGTTGGCTAGTATTCTGTCGTTGAGAGGGGATGTTGGTGTATATATATGGCAACGACAGATATTTATTGAATTCATTAGTATCTTTGAGTTGGTAATATCACGAAATTCTATAACGGTAAAAATTAGTTTAAAAGATGTTGTAACGATTTATCCATCCACTAAAATGTTAACTTCCATATTTCTTCTGTGATCTTTTTGTAATAAATTAAACTTCCATTTAAAGTCACTCTGCTAATCTTATTTAATTGTAAAACACTAACATGCAATTGCTCTTGAACAGAGAAAATGTCTTTCTTCATCTCTTCCTGCCCTTTGGACATTTTCTTCTCCATCTCTTCTTGCCCTTCGGACATTTTCTTCTCCATTTTGTCTTGGCCTTTCTTCATTTCTTGCATGAGAGCAAAAAGCTGTTGAAATTTTTCATCTTGCTCCGAAATTGCTCTGGTAATCGGCATCAAGTCCCACTTCTGACACCAGTTGTTGCGTGGACGGGTTCGAAAGATTTGACGCCAAAGCAGATCAAAACTTGCAGAAATTTATTCCAAAATAACTCTTCACAGTTCTCTTCAGAACTTCTCGTTCTAGTAGACACAATACAGCTCTTTTTTCACCTCAATAGAGCACAAAACAGCAGTTAAAAACTTGACAAACAACTGCTAAATCGCCGCAAAAGACAATGCAAAACAGTTCGCTTTAGAATGCTCAGTATCTCCAGTCAACTAACTCAGTGACTCAAAATCCAAGAACTAACTTCAGTCAACTATCGGACTCAGCTAACAACTAGCTCCGTGACTCAAAATCAGTCAACTAACTCCATCACCCGCTCCCTGAGCTTTTATAGGGGAGGTGAACGTACGTGAACCTTCTTGAAACTCCTAGAGGTAGACATTTGGAGAACTTTCCAGATTGTAGTCGAAAAGTCCTATTACATGTACATGGGATACATGTACCTATACATGTATCGAAAATGTCGCCAAATGGTCGCCAAGTTTGGCGACATTTGGCGATTTCTCGCGAAATTTGGCGACAAAAATTAGTCGCCAAAACCGTCGCCAACTTGGCTCTATCTCGCCAATTTGGCGAGATTCCCATTACCATAATGTTAAAAACCCTGCCCCTTGAAACTACCTTCCCAGAGTTAATTCTGTAAAACTCGTTATCAAGCGATAACACCCCTATTGCCGGGAAACCAACTAACGACGAACTATTGCACTGCCTTAAGCGAAATGTACAGAAACGTTTCTATTTACAAAATTAGCACTACGAAATATTTACAAATATACAAAAATTCGTAACAATACTATTTATAAATTGAGTTATTGTTAATTCAAGTTAATATGGAAATGTATTCTACATAATATTTACCAAAAAAGGGATTAAATATTTGAGTAGGACGTGAATGTGGAGTTTTATTGTTATTAGTAGTGTGTCATTTTGGTGATCAATAGAAGCTAAAATCTAAATCTAAATAAATATGATCACTGAAAATCATATTTATTTAGATTTTCGTAACTTAACGGGAACTGTGTATTTCTTAATGAATTTAAGTTTGCTCAACTGTCTAACCTTGATTTTATGAAGATAATAATTATTACATCTCACTCACATGCGTCTTCTTGTTTAGTATCTTGTGTCTGCTTGAACAATTCTTTGAGGCCGTATTCGCTTAGTTTCACCACAAAGCGGCCATCTATTAAGCAATTATCTGATCTCAACGACCCGTGATACTCAATTTTACTTCCATGTATGAAATTCATTCCCTGAAAAATAAAAATACAGGGATCTAATTCATTTTTGACCCTATGCAAACATAAGTTACTACTTTTATTTCTCATGTATCTTTGTAAGCTTGTTAATTTTGTGTTTACTGATTTATTTGCAAACGCATAAAATTCGATCGGGGTTGTTTGTTCACTAACTACTTCATTATTTTTTTTATAGATGTGATTGAGAAGATAAACGCAACAACTCCTACAGTTTGTCTTAACCTTTTATCGTTTAGTTTGAAAATTTTAATAGCGATTTAATTAAAAAAAATGTATTTTACCAAAGAAAAAAGTGCTTTCCTGATTTATATGAAAATTTGCTCTACTCATTGAGATGATTTTTTAACTACATACATGAGTTCTTGAGCAACATATATTATGTATCTTCATAGCTGGAAGCTTGCAAATCAAAATGTTTGTCAATTTAACTTAGTAAGAGTGAAAATGATTGCCTTGACAGTGGAAAACGAAAACAATGTACAGCAATGGTTTTGTTTTGTTTTTTGGAACTGCCGACTGTCTATTTCTGCCACTTATAAAAGCAATGGTTATAAGATGCTAATAGTTTTAATTCTATTTTCCGTTGCACAGAAGATTTGGTATTCCTGTATTATTTCACCGATCAATTTTGATAAAACTGCCTAAAGATAGCTTCATCACCAAAAGTCGATAAGTGACGTCACAACAAACTGTGCAAACCTTAGCCCAAATTTTTTTCTCCTATAAATAGGCTATAAAGCTGTATTTTGATGACAATTTCGGATTAACCGAAAATGAGTTCTGAGATAAATTGTAGATATCGAATATTTTTAGGTACTTATGTATTATTTCGTCGAGTGTTGGCTAGACAAAAAAAAAATCGTCAAATATATCCTCCTTAGGCTTTGACGTTGAATAGATCCGAACCAGACCTCCGAGAAGGCCAGGTGATTGAAACTTTTTGTCGCCAACAAAAGTTCGCCAACGGTGGACGGAATAATTCATAATTATCTAATTTTGTGTCCAATAAATCTATTTCATTAAAAAAGGTTGTTTTTTATTTTTATATTGTACACTGATCTACCGTTAAGCTTGGGCAAATTCTAATTCCATTTATATGCCTGTACGAAGTCGACATTCTTAGAAGAACCTGTAATAGGACATCTTTTTTTTGTCACCGAAAATATCGCTGAGCAAGCTAATTATCAAAAACATTATATTAGCATTTTCTTTTTTTGCTCAATAAAAATATCATTGGCTGTGAAAGACTCTCCAGACGCCAGTTTTTCTAACATTCTCCTTCAGGTTTATAAAATTAAATAGAAAGGTCTTCTTTGGTAAGGTTATCAATTTCTTTGATATTATGATTAAGTTGAATACCGATTTCATAATTTTTTTCAAGTGATCATATTTTTTGGATATAAATAATGGTGGCAAATGGAAAAAAACTTTATAAAAATTATATAATTAAAATTTATTTAGCATTCAGGAATTGAGTGGTCAAACTTCCTCTACTTTTCTTGTCGTAAATGTAATCTAGTTTTTCATAAATAAATATTCACCTCAGATATATCTGTTATGATGGAGCAACTAAACATCCAGTCAATATTTAAAGAATGGTTCGACAGCATATCCTATAAAAGAAGGAGATATTAATTTTTTGGAATCGTAGGTACCCAAATACATTATTGGATGTGTTTTGTATTATCATCGAATATTATTGAAAATGAAGATTTGTAATTTCTGAAATAAATACGTGGTTAGTTAAAAAAATATTTAAAAAAAAAGTGTGTTACTTTTTTTTTTTTTTTTTTTTTATTTTTTTTTTTTTTTTTTTTTATGGAACAAATAATATTCTGAAATATCCCTATTCAGAAGTGTGATTTTGTACTTTAAATTAAATTACCTTATATGTAAAATATAAAGCGGTGAAAGTATTGTATTCGGTAAAGTAATTGATTATTTTTTTTGCATTTCTACACGTTTCGAAGCGTTAGATTAAAAAAAAAAAGCTGCCTAGAAAAACTATATGTGGGCGATTCTGAAATTAAAGGGAATTTGTGGAGGTAAAAAAATATAAACATAAAAAATAGATAACAAAATTGAAACATTACTCTTAGAATTTTATTAACAAGACTGATACATTTACCACTTCAAAAAAAGGTAAAGAAAAATATCTTTTCTAAAAAACACAGTTTGCTTGTAACCTCCGTGGTTAACACAACCCATGGAGGTTATAAATAAGTAGATTGCCATGCTTAAAACCTAACCTAAGAGACTGAGGATGCACCGGCTTTGCTTTTAGAGAAAAAATTGGCTATTTGGTAAAAGTTAACGGGAAAAGTGTGCTTAACACTATAAGGAATAACATTACTGAACGTGAGGTTACAATAACACCAGAAATCTCGCCAGAATTTTGAAGATTAGACAGCTTTTTCCCAAACAATATAAAAGTATGCACATCCAACAATATCACCAGACACAATACTTGAGCTTCACTTCAGCCTGGGGCGTAGTTAGGATTTTTGTTCGGAAGGGGGGGGGTATGCTTGCTCACCCATACTCAAGAATTGCTTGCAATAGGGGTATATAAAAAACTCGAAGATCGTACTTTTAAATTAAATACCCTTAATTACTTAGTCAATTAATTAATTAGTCAATTAAATCTTCGGCACTACGGTTTTTCAGCTCCAATTCCTAGTAAGTCTCCTCGAAAACGAGCGGTTCTCAACATAGAAGCAAACTATTCCACACCATCTTAGTATGAAAATTTTGGGTGAGTTTTAGGATTGATTAATTTTGTTTTGGTTTTTAATTATCCTCTGCTTTTTTCTACAATCTAAAAATTTGGGGGTGAGGCATATATCCCCATATCCCCCCCCCCCTCTCCCGGCTACGCGCATGACTTCAGCTCTGGTAAAGAAGACGTTACTGCTATCTAGTAGAATTTTAATCAAGTTAAAGATATTCCAAGGAGGTTATCTCAGCACCTCAGGGACAACTTATGTTCTTAAAATAAAGTGGTAAAATAAATTAAAACTTATATTTCTTTGTTATTAGTTAATTATTTGTATAATAAATAAATGTTTTTCCACTAAGTTTTTCAGATTTGTCCGCTAATATATTTATTAATCAATCTATTTCTTCTGTTGACACTAAAAAAAACTGTGGTGGGGACATTCCATGGAGGTTACATTTCCCACACTTAGGATTTAAGAAAAAAAAATAATAATAAAATAATAATAAATAAATATGGAAAATATTAAAGACTGAAAACATTAAATATAAACTTTTTTTTTTAACTTAATACCAATTTCCTCACTTAAGGGAATGAATATTAATCTAGTAAAAGCACAGGGACTGAAATTTCCCTTGATTTCAAAATCGCCTATGTGTATCTGTCTGTGTCTGTGGTCAGTATAACTCTCAAATGGATTGAGCAACGTTGTTCAACTTTTGCTTACTAGTTAATTAGTACTGGCCATGAGATTTGTCATTAAAGGTTTCATTGAAATTGCGCACGCGCAGTGCAGGCTCCATCAGGATTATTTGCAAGGGTGTGCAAGGAAACTTAAACTTTCGGCTTCAACTTTGATTTTTTTAATATGTTAATCTGATTTTCTAATGAACTGTTAAATTAATAGTTATGCATAATTTCATATATATATATTAATCGGTGCAAAGCTTCTTTCACCTGTGAACTTCAATCTTTTCTACACATTTTAAAATGCCAGAAGGGTTAATTGCACCCCCTTGCATCTTCCTGGCAGTGCCTCAGATAGCTGCCCATTAAAAATGCTATTAAAAATGTGTGTTTTTCAGCAATTGCCTAAAACCGGCTCTAATTATTTGGATTAAAATTATTGTGGTTACGCCTTTCTAGTTGTATTAAACATCACCACTTCCGAAACTCCAGCCAATTTCACAATTTTGTTTTTGGAACATATGTAATAATTATCGCCAAAAATATATCCAACCTAGACAATTTTTGTAATTAATGAAATTATGACACGGAAAACAGTAAATTCCACCAAACCGTGTCAAGTTTAAATGCACTGTCCCTTATTTTAGTGTAGTTGAAAATTGTTCGATGTTATTCACCCCTAATTTAAAATATATTAACCGATCATAACATTCTAATTAGACTAGATGAATTACGTTATTTAAGGTCTACAAAAAAAAAAAAATATCTCTTTCTCTCTCCCTCTCTCTCTCTCTCTCTCTGTATATATATATATATATATATATATATATATATATATATATATATATATATATATATATATATATACAGTGGGTAAAAAAAAGTCTCCGTGCGGAAGCCTAAGTTACAAGTAAAATAGCATAATTTCTAATCTTTTACTTCATATCTTCAGTAAATACTGAAATATGTTTAATTTGATTCTTTAAAATAAGTTTATAATAAATGTCATATTTACAAAAAGCAGGAAATATTTAAATTGAAATATTTAGGAGATGTTGCTAAGTGCCATGCAAAAGAAGTTTCCGTACGCCATATGAAAATTCATTCTGACGTCTTCCACAACAGACTTGCAGTAAACTTTCAAAACTGAAGTGTATGCAATTGTCATGAAAGCATGATAGCAGCAATTGTTTAATTTTAACTTGTTGCTGATTGTCTTAAAATGGAGTTCCTAAACTTATTCGTGAGTTGGTGATTCAGTTATGAAGTGGTGGATTATCTATGAAAAAAATTGTCGAAATTTTTAATATATTGAAGTCTATAGTACAAAATATTATTGAGAGTTTGATCCGGAAGATCTTCAAAGCTAAAACTATTGTATAAAAGAAATATCCTATTGTAAGGTTCAATATAATATGCGAATAAGTGCACCTCAAGTCATACATGGCTTAAGATTTGATAAAAACAATGATGACAAATTCCAACTGACAATTCATGTGCACTGGTTAAGACATTTTACGTTGGAATTTCAAGATACACTCACCTATTCTTTTTCATTGTACTTAACTTAAATACCAACAGCAGCTGCTCTCATACAACCCCAAACCATAACGCCTCCTTCACCATGTTTGACAGTTCCACATAAATTATAAGTTAAAATTTTTTAATTTCGTTTTCTCCTGACCATAACTCGATTATCTGACCCTTGGATATTTAATTTTATTTCATCACTAAAAATAACTTTGCAAAATCGATGCGCTTTTTTCTGTTACATGTACTTATATAAGGCTTCTCAGTTGCTGCAAGTCCATTCAAGCACGTTTTTTTAATAACATTTCTCACCGTTTGAGATGTCACTTCAATGTTTTTATCAATTTTCAAGCCATGTGCGACTTAAGGTGCACTTATTCACGGACTATCTTGAACCTTACTATACGATATTTCTTTTATAGAAGCGTTTTAGCTTCGAAGATTTTCCGGTTCAATCTCTTTGCTCAAAAATTTGAAGCTCACGGCGTCTTTCAATAATATATTGTACTATAGACTTCAATACATTAAATATTTCGTAAACTCACGAATAGATTTTGGAACTCCATTTTAAGACAATCAGCTACAAGCCATAATTAAACAATTGTTGCTATCATGTCTTCATGACACTTGCTTACACTTCTGTTTTGAAAATGTACTGCAAGTCTGTTGTAGAAGACGTCAGAATTAATTTTCATATGGTGTACGGAAACTTTTTTTGCATGGCACTTAGCAACATCTCTTAAATATTTTAATTTAAATACTTGCTGCGTATTGTAAAAATAGACATTGATTATAAACTTATTTTAAAGAATCAACTTTAAACATATTTCAATAGTTACTGAAGATATAAAGCAAAAGATTAGAAATTATGCTAATTTATTTGTAACTTTGGCTTCCGTACGGAGACTTTTTTCACCCACTGTATATATATATAAATTTATAAATTTGTAAATTTTTATAATTGCTATGAAATATAAATGACGATAAGTTACTTATTTTAATTTTTTAAAGCTTGTGCTTGGTTTGGCATGATAGAAAATAATTTTGTAAACCAATTACTATATAAATATGATAAATTTAAAATTAAATTTATATAATATTCAAATGATTAAAATTATTTTCTCGAAAAGAAGACCAACATTACCACTAAAGTACCGCGTGTTGCATAATCCGTTACAACTGCGAAATTTGGTTCAGTCACACATAATCCAATATACCGCAAAAGGTTGTCGTGGGTCATTTCTCGGATCTGTTAAAGATAAGTTAAATTATATATATTAGAATTGTTATGACATTTTCATTGGGGTGTATTTTGAAACAAAAAAAGAAAAAAAGAAGTGAGTGCCGAATGTTTTCATCAACGATATATTTTCGCATCACAATCTTTTTGCCTAGCTTTGAATGTTGAAAATAAGGAATTAAGTTACTTACTAATTTTAGTTCCAGGAGCAGTTGTCTGGATAGATGTACTTTGGTAAGGTTTAAATTTCTGACGGCAACTTTTTGACCCTGGAAAGGAGTAGGGGATTTTTTTTTTTTAAATTAGCGTTGCATTTTTTAAAAAATTTAACGTTGCACGGGAATTATATAACTAGAAACGGAAAAGTATATTTTTCGTATAGAGGCTCTCAAGGTTTAATTCCCCGATTTCAAAAGATTTTATATGTATGCGAAAAAGATCTCTTAAATAACACAATACAAGGGATCAATAACAGACCAATACTAATTTAGTCCACGGGATAACTTGATTCTAAATTTGATGAAATAAAAAAAATAGCATGATATAATTAAAAATAATGGGAATGGTTTTAATACACATCAATGAAAATAATTTAATAGAATCTAAGAAAATAATAAAATGTGTTACATTTTCCCCTTGAAGGACCTCGCAGAAGTCTCTCCCTCATCTCATAGATCGTGATAAAATGATATTCCGACATAATATATTGCTTGTACCAGAAAATATTTAATTTAACCAACCGAATAGGTACAAGTACATTTTAGATGCATTCTATGTTTAAAAAATGACCCTTTGTCATGAAGGAATAAAACAATTTAGTTTTTTTTATAAGTTCAGAAAAAGATGATTTAAGAAAGGAAAAATTATAATTTTCTGTGAAAAAATAGAAAACTTTCGATTGGCATCTTTTTCCTTTTTAAATTCTCTCAATTATTTTCAATTTTGTGTGTGTGGGTGGATGTGTATGTCGCTTCCGGGCAATTAACTCCTAATTAATCCCTTGGTGTCATCCGATCGAGCTAAAACTTGGCAGATAGATTCGATGTTGATGACAAAGCATTCTATCAAATTTTGGGAGGTGGCCACTAAAATGTCGCTTTTACACACACTTCTATAATCGCTTTGGAATACCAATGAATCCCATTTAACCAACCATTGTTGAAACTTTTTCCAGTTGCCAAAATTGTTTTAATCAAAATAATAAAAGATAATTGAACGTGACTGCCTAAATTCATTATGGAGTGAGGTTCAGTCAATTTGCATTGCGTAGCAACGCTATAAGTGACATAATTTTAACCTGTCATTGTTGAAACTCTTTCCTGTTGCTAAAATCGTTTTAATAAAAACAAATAAAATATATGTGTTTTTATTGCCTTACGTCAAAATTTTCAGCTTTTACTCACGTTCTATTATCTAGATACTAAATTTTATTCAAACATGTTCAATTTGCGATATATAATGACTGAAACCTTTCCCTATTAAGGTTGACGAGGCAAAATATTTGGATGTCCAATTAAGCCACTTTCTTTCTTCTGAAAACTCGATCTGAGCTCAAGAAGTTGCAATTGCACATCAAAATTGGTAATGCATATTGAGGATTTATATTAAAAACTTTGTTATTATGGGTTATATTATTTGGTTAGAAGTGCAGTTTTTTCCTCTACATTCTTTAAATACAGAACTGTATATATTGGGGAAAGCTGTATGACTTAAGATATAAATTAAATTGAAAGCAGCTTTAAATTGTCTATCGCAGCCTTTTTTACAATTTTCTTAATAATTCAGCGATTTTCTTTTATTAATTAATACTTCATATTAACGTATTGTAAAAATATGTTAGTATGTTCAATCAACTAATTGCGTCTGTTACTTTGAACTTTAAAACCTAAAAAACGTTCAGAATTGTGAACTTTATAGTTTGAATCAAATTGTGGTTAGAATATTTTATGAAATTTTTTTTCTGTGTTTTTAAGAATACATTTTATAAGAAAATTATATTTTTTGAATAAACAATATAAAAGAAGTTTGTTGAATTCATTTATTGAAATGATGGCTTGTTCAGTATAGTGACTACTAAAGACACAAGCATATGCATAGTTTATTTTGAATTTCGTAGAAATATCATCGAACAAAAAATGTGTTATTAAACGCCTACGCTATAAGAATATCTGCTTTTCAATTTCTAAATGTACGAATTGCAAAATTGAAACCTACTGCCACTGCTTTTTTGCATCGTTCTTTTTCCCCAAAATATTGAAATTGTTAACCATTTTTGCAATGATAGTATAAAATTGATGTAGCTTACCTTATATAA
Organism: Linyphia triangularis; assembly: GCA_963978545.1. NCBI lineage: Eukaryota > Metazoa > Arthropoda > Arachnida > Araneae > Linyphiidae > Linyphia > Linyphia triangularis. The sequence goes on along the minus strand of OZ021723.1, from coordinate 59,806,095 downwards.
TCCCAAATGAAAACCAGGTAACTGAATTGTGCTTTGAGGTGAAGAGGTCCTTCTCTATATTAAATAAAAATTTCATATGGAGCAAAATTAATCAGTTTTCACCACTCTATTTGTAATAATTTAATCAGGAATTTTATTAATTCGATCGAAAACTTGTAACATACCTCAAACAATACCTTTGCATATTTTTTTTCGCAAAACACCATCTTGTTTGACTTTATTATTTGTATTGCCTTTATTTTTCAATTTTACCGAGAATACTTGAAAACTTCCATAATCCTTCATACATTTTTTTTTATTATAGATTTGTGTTATTTATTTTTTTTGCGGATTTTTTCTCTTAAACCTCGGAGCTAACAAAATCATTAACCTTGCGTTCAAATTGTCAATTAAATATTTAAATACATTTCTATTGCAGAATTAAAGTACGTTTAACTCTTCAGTAAATGTCATGTCTATAATGTAATGTCAATCCTGTCTAATAAATGTCACATCTTAAGTTCCGTTTCTGCGAAAATGAAGATCTACTTTTCAAATATATAATATATCATTTAAACCTAATATAGTAATTATTTATACATAAACATTTTTTAAAAACTAATATCGGAATGGATAAAAAGTATAAAATCCATTTAATAGAATTGAATTACTTTTAGAATTTATGGTTACAAAATTGCGTTTGGTTTATAGTAAGGTGATTTTTCTCAAATTTTTGTGGTTGTCATTCAAAACTACCAAAGTTTTCTTCGACTATGGCGATCACCTTGTGTCTAAAGCTAGTGGTTTCGGGGCTAATATGGTGGATGTCTTGCCTTGTGATCGATTCCCATCTGGTGCTTATAGTCTTTACTGTGGTGAGCCTGAAGAGTTCTTGAGAAAAAGATTCCAGGTATAGGAATAGCTTATGCTATTTACGTAAACGGACACTCAATATTAACTTGTTTCACAAACGTAAATTTCTTGTTTGTAATACGACATTATTGGTAAAAGCATCGCAAAACCTATACAGGTACTATATCTGACGCGTTATTTGGTTTTGTGGAGTAAGATTCATTAAGTTAGAAAAAAAAAATCAATTTTTTTGAAATTTCTTGCTATTGAATCGATTGATTTACCTAATTTTGTACCTAAATAAGTATAGGAAGAATTTTTTTTTCATGATAAATGCCGTTATGTATAATATTTATCTATGGTTAAAAATACAACAAGCAATAAGCAAAGCTTACAAATGTACTGTCATAACGCCTGCTAGAATTTATGCAGTTAAGAAGGTGATTGTTATGTTGAACACTTATTCAAAGTAACACATCAGTAACAAGTTTGATGTTTAAAAAATTAAAAAAGAATAATATATGATGTATAGTTTTTAGGTAAGACGAGAACTTGAATAAATTATCATTCTTTTTTTTTAATAAATTTACTTAAGTTAAAACGAGTTAGAACATATTTTTATTTTGGTCTAGAATTTGTTTTTCAGCTCATCTTCCAAAGAGAAAATCACAATACAGGACTGTAAAAAGTATAAGACATGCCAGAAGACCTCAATTTATGAATGACAATTAATGGAAAATTTTTTAGAAACCTTATAATTTTTTCATTTAGCTTCAGTAGTCATTTCATTGAGTAGGTTTAGAGACAATTGTAAAATAATCAAATAAAACATTAATTCGCAGCATAAAAGTAAATACTAGTATAAAACACAACTTTGAATGTTTAGGAGGAAGACCTTATTAACAATAAAATCAGTTTAAAAACGAAATCATATGGCTTTAAAAAGTTATGAGCACCAATTTTGAACCATCAGTTTAGATATCGCAATTTATTTATATATAATTATTTGCCCTCTAATTCAAACCAAAAACTTTTTTTCAAATAATTTTATTTTCTCACGAATTGGTTCTAAGAAATTATGTGATGGGATATTCTTAGATTAGCTAATTGTTTTCAAAAATAATTTTTGTAACTTTCGTCTTTAATTTTAAGAGTATAAGTTAATCTAAAGAATGTACTTGGATCTTACTGATGGTAACTTCCTCATTATTACCTTTGGTGTAGATTTACTGCGTTGACTTTTAGAAAAGCTAAGTGACGATCCCATGTGGCTTGCATCAAGTATTTCGATTTCGGAATACTCGATTTTCCACCAGAGGTCTGCTAACTTTGCCTCAAGAGTCAGTTTCCTAAGTATGAAAAAAATATGTGTTTAGCTGAATTCATTTCAAAAGAAGTTAAGTGCTCCGTATTCCAGAAAAATACAAAGAGTGTGATCGAAAGAAATCATACATTTATACATTGTAATTTTTCTCTTTATACACACCTGTACGCATAAAATCCAATCAGTGATCCAACAATTGTTACTGCTATCAGGACGGGTAATATTATTCCTGCAATCGGAACGACTGCTGAAAAGAAACGATTTCACAGACTGAGTGCTTTCAAACGTGTTGTATTCAACACTTTTTTATTTTTTAAGGTACACGTTCAAGTACAAGTTAAATTTAATTATAATACATACACACGACAATGAAGCACAGGCTAATTAAAGTTCATCTACTTAGGGACTTATGGAACCAGTTATAATATAAAGTTTTTTAAGAAGTTTTGTATGCAAGAGATTGAAATCATGGTAAAATGTATATATATAAGAAATCCATAATAAACATCATTTCAAAGTTTCGCTAAAAGGGAATATGTCACTTTAAGGACATGTATGGAAGTCAACTTTCTAGATGAACCTTAATGGAAAAGTTGGAAATGGTTTTAATACATAGAGAAAAAAACCCAACAAAGTTCGGAATACATTTTCCGTTAAAAGCTGTTGTCTTTGAAGTGTTATTTGTAAAAAAAATTTAAAATGCATATTTTTAAAATTTCAAAATTTAAATTTTTTTGGGATAGTTTCTCCAAGATAAATTATACGTAATTTAGTTACGATCTGTTTATTTCTACATGTTCCAGATTTTTCTAAACACGAAAACTTTATGAACAACTTTCAATAGAAACGTACATACATTGCAGCACGAGAGGAACGCGATGTTCTCACGTATATCTTATAGGGTGATACGCCAGTAATTGACCACATGCCAGTAGTTGACCAAAATGACACAAAAAGGAAGTAAACAAGAATTGTTGTGTTGGTATTCTAATTTTTATTCGTCAAAATATATCCAATAACCAATGAAAGCCACTGCCAAAAGTTATAGGGGTAACCAAGCTTTTGCTTGGATGTTAAAAATTAACAAACACAAAGGTACATTGTAGGGCCTCATATGAGCGACTGACACTATTAGAGAAGGGTGGTTCAGCTTCTCTGTGATCTTTTAGCATCAATACTAATAATTTCTAAATGGTGTAATACAAATAAGGTATGTAGATCATTTATGTTTGTTTTACATTAATACATAAGAAATTTTTCATTAAACTAATAAACAAATTATGAATAATAGCTGGTTAATTACTGACTAGGCTAAGTGTTATATTTTTAGTAATTGACCAAAATGGTCAACTACTAAATTTTTACTTACTTGTATGTTTTCTGGGTTGGTTGTATTCAGATTATCTGGCGCCGTCAGCAACACGAGGGCTATAATGCGCCGAAACATTTCGTCATTTTAACAAACCAACATACATTTACAAACACCCATGCCTACACGGGACTCGAACCCGCAACCTCGCGGTCTAGAAGCCAGCACGCTAACCACTATACCGTTTGGTCGGCTATGTTTTCTGGGAAAAAACAAAATGATAACAAAGGTTTATGCTTTTATTACAATTTTCACTTCTTATTTGTCCAGAAAATAGATTTTTTCAGTAATTGACCAGTGTGATTTATTGGTGTTAGTAAGGGTGTAAAGTAACAGTTTTGTTTTAACTTTAGAATATAAAAGTAAGCCTTTTTAAACACTAAGATGGATTTTCTTATTGCATGTGTACATTAGATCTTTTTTAAATATACTAGGCTTAGTTTCTTAGCATAATTTTTTTTTAAAAGTCAAGAAATGGTCAAAAGTCACTTTTAAGTATACTTCCACTTTATCCCCCACAAATATTGTAGGTTAATTACAATGTTTATTTAAACTAACACTCTGGTACATAAAATGTTGTCTGTTAGAATTTTATAAATTGTTTTATTTCTTGAAAAATTAAAAAAATCAGATTAAATGGTCTGTTGAAAGAGAAAAGCATTGGTCAAAGTTAAGCCGGAAAATTTCCAGATCACTAACACCCTTGTAAATATCAAAATTACTTTTCACAACTTAATTGAATAAGATATATGTTTATTAATATTTTTTAATATGAACAGGAAAAAATTAAAGTAGAAAACTAACTTAACTCAATTTCTTATCAATATTTAAATAAATCATTAAGGACGTTTTTTTTTCTAGGTTTAAATATATATAAGAACTCTTCTATGTAATTAGATTGTAATGTAACTTCTATGTAAGTGTCAATGCAAGAAAAGGATTTCCATTAGATAAACGGATGCTTTTTGAAACTGTTCAAGAAATAATATCCTCTAAATTCGATTCTTTTCATCTAAATTTATTCAGAATTGAAAGTATAGAACTAGATAGTCTTTTCTATATTATTTTCATTTTCTTGTTTTAATTTTTTGAGTAAGATATGCATAATTAGCTACCAGTCTAAATAACTTTGATAACCTAAGTTTATAAAAACATCATACTATATCTTACAATGGTAATCCTGTATTTTCATTGATTAAAATTGATTTTATTTATTTTGACTTCCTTTTTTTTATTCATTTAATTGATAATTTATCAATATTAGAGCATTTTATTACAGAATTTAACAATTAACTTTTGGTTTTATTCTGGAAAAAAAGTGGTCAATTACTAATGTCTACATGGTCAATTACTGGCAAAATTGCTCTTGGTAAGAAATTCTGATAATATTTTAAATTGTAAAAAGGACTGGAACACTTTGTTAATTTATTATTGAGCTTCATTAATCAATTGATATCTTGGGAAATTTTCATAATATTCCGTTATTAATTTTTCAAGAAAAAAAAATTAAATGTGTAGGAACTTCCACTAAATGGTCAATTACTGGTAGGTTCACCCTATTTTGAAAGAATAAATTGTCTAGATAGGAAATAAGCAAATTTCATCTAATTTCGTTCAAATTAATTTAGTATCTATTTTTTATAAACTTGACCTCGTTCTCTAATACCCCATTTTAATTGAATAAAAAGCAAACACTAAGTATTCATGAAGGGTTTTACTAACCAGTTGTTTGACGAATTGGAAATTTTGAAAAATATTAACAAACATTTAACGACACACCAATCCACAGGAAAACAGACAAAAGATTTGAATATTTGAAGCTTGAGCATTGTCATTGGGTCAACGTAAGTTATTCTTAGTGTAAGGTTTACAAGGCGTGGCAAGTATAGGAAAAACCCTATCACAAAAGATATTTATAGTCTTCTATAGATTCAGTTCTGCTACAGCCTTTGTTAAAGAATGGAAACGCCTAACTTTTCTTTTGAATTTTATCCAAGCCGTAGAAATATCTACAACATTAAAAAAGTAAGGTTAATATCCTATAATAGTATTTAAGTATTTTATGTTATGAAAAAATAATTATTATATCAAAACGCGTTTGCTAAATTGATTAAATAAAAGCATTGAGTTGGAGAAATTAACCAATTCTAGTATTTTGTACTTAAATGTAGAAATTGAAAATGTAATGTAATTTGAAAATGTAAGTACATAAACACAAAGCAGAAACATCACATAAAAATAATATATATATATATATATAACATGTATATATAACAAAACAAATTATCAGAGCATAAGCTGCTGGTTTAAAAGTTGCATAAAATAATAATAACACACACACACAAAGAGAGAGAGAGAGAGAAATGGAAACAGCAGAAATTTAAAACTTCTAATTCTAATGCTATTCACTAGCATTCCGCTGGATAACTAAGAGATATTTTATTCTCTTACTTCTATGACTACCAGAATATCTTTGAATTTGATTTTACTTTCTGGGAACTTATTGTCAACTATTGTTTGTTTAATAACTACATTTTCAATGGTGAAAACCTACTTCTACAAGTCACTGATATACCTAAAGGGATTTCCTTCTCTAGTTTTTTTGACAATCTTTTTCTCCAGTTTTATGAAAAAGAAAAAAAGAAAAAAGAAAAAGAAAAAAAGAAAACGATACGTACCAAATTCCTAATGCTTTTCGGTACATTGAACTTCCGTTATTAAAAAACAACAATTCTCATAACTCAGCTGATTTCCTAGATTTACTTATCCCTGTTGACAAAAATGGTTCGATTGTTAATTTATTTGACAAAAGCAATACCTTTAATTTCAAAGTCAACAAACTCCTTTTCTGGAATTCCAATATTTCAACTACAGTTTATAGAAATGTTATTCGTTCTCAAGTACTTAGATTAAAATATACTTGCAACAAAAAGAAAATTTCGATAAACAACTTAATTGCCTCATTAAGACATTGTTGGCTAACTATACTCCTATTAAATTTATTGAGGCTCACTGTAATCAAGCAAATTCCCTCCAAAATACCCGATCTTTACAATGTTTTTCGAAATAGCCTTCAACCATCTTTGACGTAACGCACTTATTTTTTTATTATCTTGTATTTCTAACTCAAAACTCATTCCAGCTTCTTTTGGCAACAATGTTTATTATAGCTTTTTCAAATAAAATTACGAAAGCGTTATTTCTATCGAAAGATTATTTCTGTTTTTTTTTTTTTTTTTTTTTTCCCCTTCTTTTTTTTGTATCTTGCTGTTATTTTCTATTTTTCTTTTCTTGAACTTTTGGAGTTGGGGTGTTCGAATTTGTACACGAGACCAACAGACATCTACAGAAAAAGCTCTTGGCTTAAACGGTTTAGGAAATTTGGACCATCTCCCTGAAGAAGTTCGAAATTTCTGCCGTTTTCCATTTCTCTTAGTTTTGTTACCTAAAGGAAGACATTCAGGGGCGTTGCCGGTGAAGCCACATCTGGGTACATCAGGAGGAGGTCCTTTGTTGTCCGGCCAGCTAATTTCTCGGTCTACAAGTTTCTCGAAAGTCTGTCTCTGTCCAAAGAATGTGGCTATAGGCTAGATCAACATATTTCAGTTGGTATTTTCACATTACTAAATAATAGTTACTAGAAAAGTAAAAATCTGTAAACTATATAATAAAGTGTATTTAACGCAGATAATGTAGATTTGATGTGAAGATATTCATAGAAAATCCATTAATGATCTCTATACATCTCAAAACTTATACAACAAAGATACCCTTCAGTTTGTTTCTTGAGAAGAATTGTTTGATTTGACAATTTCATTATATTAAAAAAATGTAGTTCATGCACTGTTGAATTCATTTCACCATTTACAAGCCTACTTGCACATTGTGTTGAATGTAATAGATTTCAAATTGTTTTATATTCTTGAATTATTTTTATTCTGCTCACCAATGGTGATTGGCAGTAGTTTATTCAGTAGCCTTAATCTTTGCTTGGATCTTTTTTGATTCTAACAAATATATAGTTTAACTCTACAGACATTCCTTGCGTAAACAGAAGATTTGTTCGAATTTAAGATGCTGACAAACAATTAATTACGAAATTTTATGATTTTGACACTTTTTTCAACTTAATGGAATAACTTTCCGATATAGAAATGTGTTTACCATCATTATTCCTGTCTCTGGGTCCAAATCATCAAGAGTATAATCCGCTACCCTGTCTCCATTTTCATTTATAAAAATTTCTCCTGTAAGTCCTGAAATAAACGAACTACATGAGAAAGAATAGGACACACTTAATTTTTGTATTTAGACCTGGATTAAATTTTGAAAATGTAATAAATAATCTTACAAAGTTGAAAGGGTATCAGTACAACTTTTTGATTTACGTATTCTTTTGAAAAAAATGCGCATTTGAGGTCTCTTAATATTAATCTAGTGAAATATGTATGTATTAAAATTTGTATATTGTGTACAAATTGTAAAAATAGCTATTACTAACACGAGACAATTTGAGTACCTAGCTATGACTTTGAAGAGAACTAGGAGTAGAATATTTTTAATAACCAAAACATTTTACAGGTCCCGCTATATTAACAGTTTTATTTTGATTTTTTCTATTATTTGTCATACGATAGATGGAAGATAAAATATAGTCAGTGTTATAATAATGTAACCCCTCAGGATCATTTTACAGCTTTTATATTTAAATTTCCAATAAACATGTTTGTTATTGTGCAGTAAGAATAGTCTATTTTATATGCTATTTTATCTAACCGAACCTATCTATCTTAATTCCGAAAATGTAGAGTCTTAATCAATAAGCAGTAATAATGCAATAATAATGCATTGATTGTATGAGGTTTTTTTTCCCCCGAAGTTCCAAACTCGGGGAATCATCATAACAAATGCTTTAAGACAGCGTCAGCCACTAGACGGCCCGCAACAGCTTTTTCTCCGGCCAGCCGGCAGTACAGAAGAGCAAAAATCAAATTTTGCGGAAATAATTTTAATTTGTCCACAATAGTATGTGTTTACTACCGAAAACCGCGTTTTTCATTAAGTGGTCCGCGTTAGTAAGTCTAAAAAATCCTTTTTTTTCTGAGACTGCCAGAAAAAATAAAAAAAGCAATAGTTTGAATTATTACCAATGACGCATTTTTTCGCATTGCTTAGTTTTGTACTTATGATACCCTACCCCCTCGATTCGTGAATGGCATAATTTGATTTCTGCTTTTCTGAATGTGATAGGTAGGAGTTATGTGTTTTAATGCATACCTCTTTTGTTTTGACGTGAAAAGAAGTATCGCGATCTCTATGACTCCAGTGCAATATCGACGTCGAAGACTAGTTTTAAATGCAAAGTAGATAGTGAAAAGTGGAGCGGCCGTCATCGTCTCACAATTAACATCGGTTAAAATGGAAGATTTAGGAGGTATGGTTTAAATATAAGTTTATATATAAATATAAGTTTATGTCAAGTCACAAAGTAATATTGTCACTAAAGATTAACTTATTTTATGACTTTGATTTACGATGTAAAGAAAATTATTTTTTTAACTATTTGAAACAAGAATCAAATATCAATTGTTATTTTATTAATATAAAAAGTTAAATTATGGTTTCAGTTTTCGAAATTGTTTTATATTGTTGAATCTTTAGTAATTATCACATTTCTAACATTGAACATTTGTAGTAAAGCAATATATTCATTGGCTTATTCGATAAATCTGCGTCCCGCGGAAAGTTTCAACATAAGTCATGCGGCCCGTCTCTATAAGTTAGTGGCGAACGCTGTTTTAAGCGTTACGAATTACGTCACAAATACGGCATTTACTTAATGCATTACCACCGTAGAAAGTGGAGTTCCATGTTTGCCTCGCTATGGCTTTTCCATTTGACGGATCTCCTCCTTCGGATAATGTTTTATTAAGTGAATATGCATACAATAGCACACAGTCGTAAAATGCTCCAACCACAGGATTGACCTGCAATACAAAATGAAAGTCTAAAAAAAGTGTTAAAAAAACAACAACAAATGATTGATAAATATCTTCTAAATTGTTAAATTATTCCGCTAAATATCTGTATTGTACAGACAACTCAGAAATCATTAAACTTCAAATAATTTTAATACAGTTTCCATTGGTGAATAAATAAATTTTCACTTCTTTATAGAAAAACAGTTTGGAGTTCGGAGGAAATAACGACTTGAATATCTTAGCTGGAATTTATTAGCCCATTTATTTAAATTTCTATGTTAGCTATTAATATGCCACGGTTTCGCTGTGTATTGTAATGTCTTCAAATTTGCATTTTATAATACATAGAATACTTATTAATTACGTTAAGATGATTGATGAAAAGTATAAACATTATTCTCATGTGCTTTTTAAAACGCATCGATAAGAATATATTTAGTTTTTAGTGCAAAGAAGATGTTCATCTGTTCCCCAAAAAGTTCATAGAAATTAGTAACTGAAGCAATGTTTGTTTTTGTGTAAATTTGTTATATACGTTCGTACATAAAGCCACAAATACAGTTTGCAGTATTCATTTGCATTCAAGTTTAAAAATGAATACCACATAGTAATATAAATTTTTGTTGTTATAGGATGCGGGCTTTATGTTCTACAAAATTTCTCTCTTCCGACCAGATCAAAAGAAGTTTAAACAAATTAAACGTTTTAAAATAGCCTTGCTTTGATATAAGTATCTTTCCAGAAGGACACATATTTACTATACCTAAATATACTCAACAAACAATAAACAGCGTAATTCTAATGGGGAATTTTCTGGCTGACGCACGGGACATTTTGGCTATTTTTTCTACTTGTAAACAGATAAGAATTATAAAATTAAGACGAATCTAACAGTTATGTTTTCATTTTATATCATATAACTTTACCACCAAGTAGAGATATATTAAACAAAAGGATAATTGCTAGAATGATAATAATTTTAGAATTATAATTTGTTTATGAGTAGAAAAAAGTGCTAAAATGTCTCATGCTTACAGCAGAGAATTGCCCTAATTTTAAATACAAATGTAGGGTTTTAATGGAATATTGTATATTGTTGAAATTGATCGCGGTACTTGTGGGTGTATTGAATCCATATATGCAAAGTATTTAAAAAATATATATATATAATATTGATTAAAATATTTTAATAAATTTAACGTATTTTTAAAATTTAAACAGTTGCTAGTATGAAAGAATTCAAAGTTCTTTCCTCAAATAAGAACACATACGATTTAAAATTTTTACAGTCTTCATTACGACCAGATATAGATTTTAACCAGTTAACATTTTAATAGAATGATGCTTAAGTGTAGTTTTAAAAGAACATACCCACTGAAAGACCACTGTAACTCATTCTGAGTTAATGAAGCAACTTATATAACCTTTTTATGAATGCTGAAATTTCATTTAAGTGCTTTATACATTGTTTTTATTCTATTTACCCGTAGAATATGAACGGCGAATGGAGAAAAACTTACAGCTGATGGTTCTATAATAACAGATAAATTCTTTTTAGAAATTTCTTGAACATTTTTAATGAACAACTGGTATTCTGTTCTCACAGGAACACGGACAGCTATAACCATTAATGACTCATACATCTTACGGGCATCCTGAAAAAAAAAAAAAAAAAAAATATAGTATTTTTTGCATTATTTTTTTAATGCAATTTAACAACAGCCAAACTATTTAATATATAAAGGATAGGGAATAGTTAATTCTTCACAAATAATAGCATTGTGACATTCTGTAACATTATACATGAAATCCATACGACAATTTCGTAAGAATTACTTTTTGTCGAATAAGGTGGAATAAAATAGGTTACTTCCTAGGTTGTAGCTAAGTAAAAAATGTAGAACAATTTTCTATGGGAAATTGTTTTATTTACAACGTTTCACTTACTTTCAATTGGAGCTATGATGCCGCCCAAAACCTTAGTGTATAGCTCTAGGTACTGAATTATGTTCAGACCTCAAATTTTTTGAAATAAAATATCAAAGTTTTTATGACTTTACTGTAATTCTTATTTATGTTGCGATTCTGGAACATGTCTTTAATCTTTAAGGGGATCTGGGACTCAAAATTCTAAAATCTTTATTTTTAGAATTATTTTCCTGAAATTTTTTTATGTTGTAATGTATGATACTTTGAAACTTAAAAAACTATTTTAAATTTTCAAGTTTAAATTTTTTATTTTTTTATTATTAAATAGAAAACTTCAAAATTTTGATATTCCTAAATTTTTTTTTTTTTTTTTAAATCACTTCATTTTGGCAAAAATTACTTTTTATAATTCATATCAAAAATTGTCTTCATGAGTTTTCAATAAAGTATTTAGAAAAAATTAAAAAAAAATAAAAATTTTGCAAAAACTGTATAAAATCCATAGTATGGCTAAGCTCCAAAAACTTAAAAAAAAAAAAAAAAATTAAATAAAAAAACGTAATTCATGAAGATAAACTAAAGAAATATATATGAAAAATAATTGTGGAAAGTTTCATTGATTTATAACAAGTAGTTTTTGAGTGATATCAATTTAGACTCAAAAAAGGACAAAAAGCCATCACCTAGAAAAACAGTTTCAAAGTTTCCAGATAGCATGTCTGATATACAGTTGTCATGTAACAAAAACTTAAATACTTCAAGTTCTACTAAAGATTAAAAAAAAAAAAAAACTTTTATGTCATTTTATTTATAAATATTTGCATTATTTTTTACAATAGTACATTTTTTGAGAATTTTGAAAATTTTGAGTCCCAGACCCCCTTAATTTTGGCATCTGATGATTTGTGGAGTAAAGTAAAAAACTCACTGTATATTTAAAATAATACTGCAAAATTAATTGTGTTGCTGCATTTTGATAGGGTTTATGTTCACTGTTTTCGAAAATCTCTTTTTGACGGTTTTTTGTTCTGGATACTTAGATACTTTTCGTGTTAAATTTTTTTACTTTTGGCTTAATTTCCTGATCGAATTATAAGCTCTCCAAAAACGACGATTATTGTTGAAAGGGATCACGTTTTGAGAATGAGCACTTTCTTGTACTAATTGGTGAACGCCGGTAGCCATTCAGAGTTGATTTCTCCCTTTTGGTAAACTCGGATATTTGCAATTAGAGTATTGGGGGACTTTCAGGGGGCACTTCTTACACAACCCCTGTAAGATAACGCTGGGTGACGAAATTTGTATATTATAATAAAGGGAATTGTTATAATAATTGAAATTTCTCACAATAAAGGCAACCAGTGAAAGACTTGAAATTTCCTATTACAAATTAGAACCATAGAGGAAGAGCTCTCAAGCACATGACAATTGAATGGAGTGATTTGAGTTTCATAATTTGAGTGGCCCTCTGCAAAGGCATCGACGCATTATTCACTACCAACTTCTTAATCGTCACAATCACTGAAATCACCACGTCAATGCTTCCTAGACGATGATTGCCTGATCCTAGGTTGCCTAGTGCGCAATTTGTTCTGACCTGTATCAAAAACGCGCTCGCGAGCAGAACTCTACTGTAAGTTTTCAATTTAACTATAAGTGAATTTTCGTTCCACTCTCACGGCCAGTACTAACGCATTTAAGGGTTTTCATATTTCTGGATACCAATACCTCTTTTTTTTATAGTAAAAATGTAGAGGATTTTTTTAGTTGTGTTTATTTTATATTTATCTAAATTAATTTGTCAGTCTGCGATCCTTAGAGAACAAGATTATTATTTATTTTTTAAGTACTGCAATTTACACTTCGTACTAAATCTAACTACTGTATTACTTTACGGCAAAACTAGAGTAACTGTCTACTAATACTAGAGTAACTAACTACATTAGAAGTTACTGAAGTTCGGGAGTAAAATAATTTTTGCACCATTTTGAAGGACACCGAAAATATGCAAAAAAGAAGTACGTTTGGTATAAATGATGATTAATATGCAGAATCTAATCATATCCTAGGTCTGTCTAGGAAGTATTTCATATTAGGTAATGTTGTGGATGAACTGATTTTGTATCAATGATTTGCTTTTGTTGTTCCTCCTGGGAATGTTGACTGTAGACAAAAGACCAAAGCTTTTGTATATGCGTCTCACTATAATATACCTTAGAAGCTAAAAATAGCAGATACGTCGGCGATTATGACAAATGCTCTTGTGTCAAGCTGTTAAAAGTTGTTTTAAGAACAGAATACTTTTACTTATTGTACGAAGTAACCTTTACCTTGTTTCGTATATCGTTGCGTTTATACCATGAGAACTGTTTGGTTGCCAGTTGATTTTTTAATAGCTCCACAGATAAGAAAGCATAATCGCCTTGATCCATATGCAGAGAGTAAGCCGCCAGCAAAATAGATCGCACTGTTTCTCCACAAGCAAGTAATATGAACACTGAAACACATTTATAAATAATACACTATTAAAAAAGATGTTTCTGATATAATACAATGTTGCTGTTTGATTATATTAATCTATAATTAAATGAATTATTCTGAGTAAATGCTGCATTAGTATTTAAATTATTTGAATCTTGAACACTATAATTTGAATATTCTTTTTTGAGCAATATGTATATAATTTTTTCGATAAGATTTTATGAATTTTTATTTTCAGCTATCTCATTAAAAATTTAGATAGAATCACAATGGGGGCGAAAAATCGATGTCGATTTTTCGAAAGGTGATCCTGAAAGTTTGGATGGCCTTGAGTAAAGAAAAGTGTTTTCAGGAAAATGAGCCATAGCATCAAAATAGAGCTACATTGAGGTTCTCAACTGAAATTCTTGTCCACTACTGAAACTCTCGTCTGAATCCGCTAAAAGCCTTAAAAAGTTAAAAAACGAACGTTTTTGAACAATAAAAATCGTCTTACCCAGCAGTCAACCGTCTTTACATAACAATGGAATTTAGCAGGCTACGTGAACTGAAATAATAAGATAGCACGCACAGATAATGCACAATTATGCAGTTAAAAATATAAAATGTTACTTTGCTCACTACCCTGCAGTGATTAATTTATAAAAGTATCATCTTTCTATCTTTTCGGCGTCAATTTTTAAATCCAAAAAATAGAAATTGACTGCTGCTTTAGTTACCAAAATTTTCCAATTCGGCGAGATCTGTAAAAATAGTTCTCTCCATAATTTTCGCCAATTTCCCGAACCAGCGAGGTTTTTAGAATTTAAATTAAAATATAAAAATGGCAATTTATGTAAATTCATTTCGAATTTCAATGCAGTGAACAGTGTTGTAGTGTAATAGAAAGCTGTACGATGTTCTACAGCCCTAGTTAAAAGATAAATTTTAATAAGTTAACTGAATTGAGTAATTTTTTAAATTGTTAGTTAATCTATTAATTATAGATGTGGAAACCCAATATAAAGTTTCATAATTGAAATTTAGACTGGCAATGTTTGTAGCAACGTTTCGCCCACATTTTCTACTCTTTTCAAGACTTTTTTTTAATAGATTGTATTTTTAATCGTCTAAGCCAGTTTTAGTTCAGTAAAATACATTTATAAAATTTACACTCATTATAAATTATAAAATGATTACTTTGACTATAAATATAGACTACTTTGTATTACCTTGTAGTAACTATAAGCGATCGAATTTTTTCATGCCACATTGTTTGAAATTGTACACATGTTTTTTTTTTAAATCTAATTTAAAAAAAAAAAAAAAAAATGTGGCAATATTAAACAAATTACAGCATTCATTTTTTAAAACCTATATTAAAGCGTTTATATCCTATTTGAAGCCGTAACTTATAATAAAAGCAGTTTTTTTTTTGTTTATAAACATTTCGCAGTTAACATGAAAAATTCCTTTTTGAATTTAAATGCCATATTGATTTATTTACAGTCAAATAAGTATAGCTGTTTCTGAATTTAGAAACATGTTACATTTATTACATTTTATTTGTATTGGATGCAATACGGAAAAGTGAGAATAGATGGAACACTGCCGCTCGTGTTCCCGTAACAATATAACGTATAAATATTTCATAATTCTGGTTATTAGTAACATGAAATTTTCAATTGAAACAACCAATATCGCAGTTTTATTTCGCGTTTTGCTTCTCTGTGTTTTTACTACTCTAAAAATAAAATTATCCAAGTTTTTAATCATAATAACATAGTAAAAAATATTCAACACCATAATATCAGGGTTAGATGAGGTAAATTTAGTCGTACGCTTGAACATTTATATTTTTTTTATAAAGTGAAGCGTAACATCTTAGATATTTTGATAGCTTAAATATCCTGCATTTATAAAACATTTAAAATTGTAGAAGAGAAGATTATCACATCCTAATGCTATTGAATTATAAATATAAAGAATGTATCACCTCGTGAACCTTTACTTGCTTCTCTCAACATTTTCGTGTAATTAGGTGAAGACGAGGAAATAAATTCCTTGTAGACCGGGAAAATTTTATACTCTGTATTTTTAAAAGACTTATGCAAACTTTTTCGGAGAATATTTTCTGAAGGTTCGGATTCATCTACGAAAACAGCGACATGCTTCCACTTAAACTCCATTAATATCTAAGGAAAGATCAGAAAAAGTACATTGCTAAAATATTTATACATTGTCATTATGACTGTTTTATATCAATAGAAATTGTGAGTGAAAATTTATTGAAGAGATTCATTCCAATTTAAATTTTTTTAGAAATTTAGAAAAACATTATTTGTTACTGCGTAATTTAAAATAAGTGTAAACATTACTTTTGTGGTATTATCATAAATAATTGATACATTTACTCAAACGTCTTAGTACAAGTGGAAAAAATTAATTAGTTTAGTTTATTAAAGCTATTAAATTCCTCAAGCAATGTTTATTTGATTCTAATCTGTTGCACTGGTGTAGTAAACACAAGAATTAACATAAGTAATAGAAGAATATGTAGCTATATGTTTAGATTTCCAAGTTTTCTAATTCGGTTTGATACTTGGCATTAAAAATGATGTGAATTGTTGAAATGCTTGTCTCTGAAATTTAAATTACGTCAGTTATGGATTGTAATGACAAGTACATACGTATAACGCTACAACTGTATGATACACGTATTTTAAATAATTTAAGAGACAGTTGACTTTCTTCAGAAAAATGAACTAAAAGAAATCAAACCGAATACACTCATAATTCCATACTAAGGGGGATTTTTCAGAAAAGAACAGAAAAGATGCACTTGTTTATCGACTGAAGAAAATAAGTCCTTATTTCTTAACTAAAGATAATTGAAATATTTAACAACTTTATTTATAACTCAAACCTATCTCAGTAAATGCCTTTATTTTTCAATTGAATAAAATTGAACAACCAATACTTCTTAAATAAAGTCAACTGAAAAATAATCATAAACACAATTTACCTTCATCATCATTGAAACTTTCACCATCAAACCTTTAATTATAAGCACAAGGCTATAAGTAAATTCCCTTGTTTTTCAATGAAAGTGAATTGAACGCCTTTATTTCTGAATTAAAGTAAATTGAATAGGAAAAACCTCCCGTTATAAACACAAGGCTGATAATAGTTTCTCTTATTTCTCAACTAAAGTTAGTTAAATAGCCTATTTTCGCAAACGGAAGTGAATTATACAGTAGTCAGTAATTATTCTGTAAGCGACATTGTTTTCTAAACTAAAACGGAACTGAATAAATTATCCTTTTATTACCAATATAAACTAAAGAAAGCATCCTTACTTCTTAGTTTATGAAAATTAAACAGTAAATGACCATCAAAATGATCTCAAGGATATTCCAGTAGAACAAATTTGGCCAATACTGTTTGACATTGACCAATTCCGATGACCAATAACGTTATAAATCAGCCGTTGGATACAGTTATAGGCCATTCTGGCTCAATGTTGCATAAAGCAGTATAGAAGTTCTGAATTTCTTATACTCAGTCTTAAAATTGAAATGTTTTATTTATACGAAAAGACTGAGGGCAAAAATGTAATTTGTGATGTTTTTGACATATTTAGCTCCCCCCCCCCCTTTTTTTTTTCAATTCTACCCACAATTTACCAATTTTCCAAACCCCCTCTCTTCGACATTGACCAATACTGCTGCGCTACATGGGTAATTACAAAATAATATAATCAAGGCTACCATAACTTACATTGATTATGAACTTGCCGACTTGATCCATGGAGAAGGACACCCTGGTCAATGTATTGAAGATATTCTTCATGGACAGTAGCGAATCAATTCCTCCGGCCGTATAAATCGGGACTCCCCAGTAAGAAGCCATCCTACTCACGGAATCCAGTGCTCGACTGCAGGCCGGTCCCACGAAAGCTGTGACTCGGTTCTTGTAGTACTCTTCTGCAGCCAGCACCCCGGCGTAGTTGTCGAAGCAAGAGTGAGAATCGTTTTTGAGTTTTAGGTTGAATTGGATGTTTTGGTAAATTTTGTTGGCGTCCTCTACCCCCAGGAAGACGGCTGCCTGAAGGGAGTGAAGGTTTAGCTGTAGTTCGGATGTGGAGACAAAGAGTGCAACGATGTCTGCTTCGTATTGTTTTTTAGATGTTTGGCAAGTTGTATCTTTGATCAAAATGATAATAATGAATACTCTTACTAGTAAGGATTTATGGTTTGAAATCATTGTGATGAAGTTTTCTTGTTGACTAACTTTAATAAGAATTTAAACGGAATGCTAAGAAATTACATAATTTTATTTTGATACTTATGCAAGATTCATTTTGTCTTTAAAAACTGCTTAAAATCTTTAAAAGTAAGGTTTTATTTATAATTAGGAGTGTCTGGTGCAAAACATGCACGATAATAAATTTTGCTTAGAGAATACTGGTGAAACAGCACAGGTTTATTACCAATGAAAATTAAGCTAAATGATTCGAGCACAGGATCAAGAAGTTTTAAAAACTTTAAAGATTTTAAAAACAGAATGCAGTTAATAGTCTGTTATTTACTATTACAAACAAAAATCTGTTCAATAGAGCATAATTGGCACCAGGTTCGAACATGATTCCAATGATATATATGCCAAATAATCAGTACGTTGCAACACTATTAATAGTTTATATCATTACAGAAAGAGAATAGTGAATAAGAACTCTGTCATCTCGTTTCCCCCTTTTATCTTGTAGTAGAACTCGGAGAGTTTGTCATACGTCCATTAATCTTTTTTGTGCGTGAAAGTTTCGTTAATATTGACTGCGAAGACGCTGATATACTACACTTTTCGGATGGCGTGTATAGCAAAGTGCGTGAGGAATGCTTTGAAAACTATTAGCAAGTTTTTGCCATGGATGTTGTGAATAGTTTCTCAAATCTTTATGACACTGATGATCAAGTGATCTTTAATATTGTTACAAAAGTATTTCTTTTAAAATGGTGCTTAGTTTTTGAGGTGCCATTTCCATAATTTATAAAAGCACTCTGGTCTAACCCACCCCATTGAATTGCTGAGTAAAATTAAGTTTGAGATTTTTAAATGGGAGGGGGGATTTTTTTTTTTAATTTCCTAAAAAATGCTTTTTTAATATTAGAGAATATTCAGGATGATCCAAAATGTACAGAAATTTTTTAAAGAAAGTTCTTGTTTTTGACTCAGGCATCTTAATACAAATTGAATGTATAAGTCATTAGACATGCTCTATATTTGAAAAAATAAACTGAAATTACTACGAATTCCTTATATGGATTCATCAGTATTAGGAAATTGTTATGTATTATAACTCAAAGGGTACTTTTATAAACAAAATTCACTATAAATAGTCAACTTATGATCATAAAATTTTTTTTAAAAGCAATTTATTATTAATCATAACTCAACTTTTCATCACATAAAAAGGAAAAGCAGGTTATGTACTTTACCTTATGATATATGAACTTTTCGTTTATCTCAACAGATAGCAGACATCCCAATATAAATAAAGCTTAGGTAACCTAGATTATAATTAGTCTTATATCTCTGTAAAGTTCTTAGAAAAAGCTTCAAATAGTAATTATTCTCCTATATAGCAGCAATAACTACTGAAATATGAAAGAAGTCTCTATTAGGTGCCTGCAAACTCAAAATTTTTCAGATTTAGGAACGGTTGCAGTGCGAGTTTGATTTCTTAGGAATTGGAATACATTTTAAAAGCAATAAAATAAATTCAAAACGGGCTGTGAAGAAATACATTGCAAATTATTGTCAGAAAGCGGTAGAGTTTTTATTGTATTTTTGATTCTTTGTCTGTATCTATTGAAAATAATTATTAAACTGTAATATTTATGGGCATTTTATGTTTAGTCATGTAAATTATTTTTCCATTAAGAGAAGATATTTTTTAGTGTTTAGTTTTGACAATAATAATGAGAAATTACAGATATATGAACAACAAATTTATTCATTTTGCAAAATTTCATGATTTACAAATTTTTTACAAGATGAAAACGGAATTAGAAATTATATTTCACATGCATATACAATTACTATTCATCAAAAATATTAAAAGCTTTCTTCTGTTATACGAAAGTTTAAAAAGTTCAAAATGGAGAATATTCGTCTGTTCTGTTCTCAATTAAGCTAGGATACTGAAAATTAGTAGCATTTAGTAGCGAATCACATGCAATCACCTAGTACAGTTATAAAAATATAAAATTTTAACTTTCACACTATACTTTAGCACTAAGCCTATAGGATGACTATGTCTATGTCTAGACTATGTCTGTTTATTTCTTCAGGCCAACGTTACCAATTTGAAAACATAATAATATTCCAAAACTAGCTATATCAGGAACTTTTTTTCTCATTTAAATGATATATGAAACTGTAAAAAGGCATTTTGAATTTCTAACCAGTGGCCAGTATTAAAGTAATTCAAAGTTGCGTTATTTTTCTCAATCCTAGTTTTAATTTAAACATAAATATGCAAATTTTTTAGTTATTTTATTACTATCATCTAAGTTACAATATTCATAGTGTAGTGCTGGGTATTTATTTAGACCACTCAGTAATTACTTCAGTAGTCATTGAGTGATGGTAAGTCATTACTTAAATATATTTTAAGTATTGTGTCTAAATAAGAAATTAGGGACAATTATTCCAGAATTTAAAAATAATTTCTATATACATCAACTTAAATATTTTACTTCTTATTTTTAGAGTATCTAACTTATATAATGTTACTTTCATTGTTAGACACTTCATAAACTTTTATTAGTTGTGAATGAAAATTAATTAGATATCAAGTGGTAAAACCTTACACTATTATTTTTTTAAAATCGTAAGTGATTCATAGAGAATGATTTAGTAGATCACCAGTATTGGCCAATGTCGGACACAGGGTTTTGAAAGATCGGCCATTTCTGGCAAACTCGAGATACACGATTCCAAAATACGCGATTTTTTAAAAATAAATAAGTCCAAAACGTTACAAATATATTTCTTCGCCTTCCGTTCTATTTTATAAATAAGCTATTTCGATTTTCTGCGCATCAACACTTCAAAGCTTCCAGTTTATTTTAGCATTGAACGAGATTGGCCAATATTTGTAGAAACGGCCTGCTTTTAACGTTCCATATCGGGTTTGGCCAATGTCGAGTGATATTGGGTAATGTTGTTGTGCTACTAGTATATATATTATTCGTAAAGAATGATTCAGTGACTATATTAGTTTAATATAAAATATCTAGAATTAAGAATGTATGTTTGTAAAGCTTTCATCCTCTTGCTATTCCAACATTCTCTGGTAAATGATACTTCTGAAGCTGGTAAATATTCTTGATAAGTAGGACCGTTGTGTCAATGCTTCATACTTCCACAATTCTTGCGTGTGTGATGGATATAATGATCAAAGTTTCATCCGGTCTTTTATAGAATAAAGGAAGTGTCCCAATCTCAAAGTACCTAAAGTTACGGCACGCGAAATGATACTTTAATAGTGAAATTAATGTGAGAATGATTCGAGTATTGTCTACAATAGCTTCTATATTAAAATTGTTTTTTGAAATTTTTAAGAATTTTTTTTATTTTACATAATAAGATGTTTGAGATGGTTTTTTGTTTGTTATCAGTACGGTTTTCAGGTAAGCGTTCTGCCATGAAAAATCAAAACATTTCACCAAGAAAATATTGGGATATGTTGTACTTTATTTAAAAAAAAAAAAAAAAAAAAAAAAAAAAAAAAAAATGGGTAATCTAGTTCTAAATAAAGTAGGCATATCTATCACCAAAAATTTCCAAAGAAATAGAGAAGTTTTTTTTCCTTCCAATTATTTTATAAGTATATTTCCAAAGGTGATTTCTATGATAAAAAAAAATCTGTTTCATCAAAATTTACCTGGAGTTGATTATTTAAATCAATTTTGGTACAATGACTAAGGTTTAGGTACACAGTGTCATTTGTTAATTAAATCTTACAAATAGTATTTCTTTTGAGAGACATTTAATTATTGTTGGTTTGAATTATATATCGATATCAAAAGATTTGTATAACATATATTTAAAATCATCCTAAAATTCAGATGACTTTTTTAGTTTTGAAATATCAAGTAATAACATTTTATAATATTGTTTAATTTGTCTGGCTGATTGAAAATGTTAAATATTTGAGTAGTTATACCAGTAACCTCATTAGTGTTAAAAAATTAAAAACGCATTCCAATTTATTATGAAATAAACTAATACTTATTTATTAATATAAAATCTATTTAAACAGGGCTCAGAAAAATGTCAAAGATTTCCAAGAATTTATGTAAAATGTTTTCATAAATCAAATTAAAAAGGTTAGGGATGTTTCCTCAATTTTTATTTTTTCTAAAGAATTTTTGATCGAACAGTTTTTTTACAAGTTCCAAATAGATATTTAACTGTTTGTAGGTGAGCTTTGGAATCAAACTCTAAATTTAAAGCTAAAAATTTAAAATAAATATTTCTTCAATACTCCATTTAAAATTAAGTGGATCAGGGATGAATTAAAATCATAGATTTAAATATGAGTTAACATTTTAACACTGAATTTTATAATAAAATTCCATTGAGCACATCCACATATATATCCGTATTGCATTTCGAATGTATTATTCAAATTACTTTTTCAATTAAAATATCATTTAAATTATTTTTTTACGTATTATGGAGAAGTAATAGTTGCTACAGAGAAACATAATGCATTTATATTAAAGTAACTTCCTGACGTTGAATATTAAAGTAACATTTGGCTTTCTGTGAAAGAACAATGCTTATGAAGGAACTTACCGAAAATTTAGTGTTTCACAAAGGATATATTTATGGTTAAAATGAAATATAAATTTATGTTATTGTAAGGTGTATTTTAATTCTTATTTAATGAGACACAAAAATAAGTGAAATTTAAGTTCCAGTTACATTTCAGTTTGCAACTCTTGCTTTAAATAGGATAAAAATAACCTACTTGTTCTAAAAGAGATTAAATGGTGTCGCTCGCTTTCAAAATTGAATGTCCTTATGCAGATAATTTGAACTATGGAATATCAATATTGTATAAATTACATCCTTTTTTTTCTACATGACTAGCATTTGACATAAAAATCCATGGTGTAAAGAGCAATGGTAAAAAGGGTTGTGTATAAAAATCTAAAATTATTTTGTTTACTATTATAAATTAAAGAATATAAATTTCATCAAAAATAATAATTCCCACCGTTTGCGACATTTATAAAAATTTTACTTCTAAAATAATTTATGTCAAGAGATTTAGAGCAAAAATATAGATTGTTACATTAAATTTTAACCTTTGCATTATTCAGAAGGCAGTATTTATAGCAGCAAATTTATTTCTGTTTCAGTTTCAAGCTTAGATCGAATGAACAACGCAAACGAAGCTAAAAAAATATGCATTTATCACGTTAGATATTTTTAAATTGTCAGTGCAGAATAATTATTTCAGGTAGCTAATTAAAAAGCTATAGGGATTAATTAAGTGAAAATAAATGGTGAGAGAGATGTATGAGGTTTGTTCTAATTAATTTTCCAAAAAGAAGTTTTAGCTGATTTTTAAAAGGACTTTCATAAACGGAATTCAATTGATTAACACCTGCGCCATAACAATATACTTTTCAAACAATTGCCTTATTGTGTTCAAAAATAAATCTTATTAAAATGAGTATGAGATGGATTTTTCGAAATCTTCACTTCCACCTGTATGTATTTCTTGACGTCAAAGTAAATGTTTTTATTGCTTAGCAAAAAATGTCATTGAGTTTACAAACAAAAATCAATCCAAGTTCCTCTAACTCTAATCCATGTTTCAAATTACCAAAATTTTATAAACTGCCGATTCTGCACTCATGGACCAACACAACAAACATTTATTTGTTGATGAAGTATATAAATCATTCATTGACTTTAAAGAAAAAACTTTATAGTATTTATTCTTCTTACAATGTATTGTAATGTTTGGCACCATTTCAACATAAACTTCTTGAGTGTGTTAACTTTTAGGACATTCCATAGGATTTTTACTTTTCCATCCGATGTGCTCATCCTTGTTTTTTTTCTTTAGCCACTTCATAAGGGGTTCGAAGAACTCTAACATTGCTTCTGGATTTAACTTTTCAGATTTATTGCCCGTAAATTGGCCGAGTGTTTCTTTCCAGGGTTTTGAGGATCCAACTTTTAACAATTTTCTGAAATGTATGCAGAATTAAATCATCAGGAAAACAAATGTGAGTGAATTCAGAAAAATTGCTTTAAACATTACATGTAGTTTTTTTTTTGTTAGATATGTTATTAAGAAATATGAACAGATATAAATTTCATGAGCATTAGGTAATTCGTACTGCTGATAAATTATTTGTTGAATTAATTTTTTTCAATTATAAGGTTTAGTTGGAAGGAAAATCAATTTGAAAGACTAGTAACAGTGTAAAAATTACACATGTTCCTTGCTATTTCCTGCTTACAAATTTAGACTTATAATAGGGTATTTGACACCATCAACAAATAATTACCAAATGCGGCATATTTATAGTATTTAAAGAAATAATAATAATGCAAGCAGTTTTAACTCGAAATAATTGCTCAAATTTTTATAAATCAAATTTTAAAAATTGCTTTTCTGAGCGCCTCGTCACGTGATCAGAAACGCTCGGATAAGCTTCTCCTAGAGTGTGACGTCAATGTTGACCACATTTGTAAGCAAACAGCTTCATACGTTTATTTTAAAGCTTGGTTCATCTCTATTCCTACTATATGATAAATTAATATGACTATTGAAGGTAACTTTTAGGAAATATTTATTTAAAGAAGTGTTATTGGAACATTGGAAGGCGGTTTTGTAAAGGTACACATTTCGAATTTACCCAAAATAGATGTTTTGTTGGTGGGGTTCTTTTTCCTCAGAATTTTATTCTGCAGAGTTTAGAAATGTTAAAACATTTGTGTAAGTATCAACAATTCTCACAGTTCTTATAATTAGAAAAGCAATAACAACACTTTTACAGTTATAATAATCATAAAAACATTAGGATAAAAAAAATAGCAATTAATATAATTCGCTGAGTACTGTTAAAACGGAGGGAAAAGGAACAATTTTCAACTTTCAAAGTAAAAATAGAGTGTAATAATATCATTAACAAACATATTTTTGATTTAGGAACGTGGGTCTTACCTTTCTTCTATAATGTTCAAGCCCAAAAATATTGGAAAAAACGTGACTTACATTGATTTTGATTTTTTTTATGTTCTTCCGATTCACCCCGCAGAAAGGGATGAAACGGAACACTCGTTATAATTTATAGCTGATATTATTTAAAAAAGACAAAAAGGTGAAAAAGACAAGTAATAATGCATTGAGGTGAATAGAAACACAAGATTATCATAAACAAAATCCTTTATCTACTGACGGTACTTATAAGTCCAGTCATTGTACTGCATTTCTCATGGTACTGTACTGATTTAAATACTTTGAAACTCCTAGGGACTTTGAAGTCCACTTCTATGAAGTTTGTTCTTCACCTATTGAACGACAGCACAAGATTTCTTCTTTTTGGAAACATTAAATATTTAAATGAGTTAGTACAAATTATAAAACATTTAGTAAATAAAGGGTTAACTGCTGTGATTGGGTGGTTTGATCTTTTTTTGTGCAAGGGAAACACGTGGTTCATACTGCTCCAAAAAATTTGGTGAAGATCAATTTAAAATTTTAGTAACAAAGAATTGGACAAATAAATTTAAAGTCAAAGATTAATATTTTAGGGGGTTGGAAGCATTCTACAAAAAATTACTCGCGGTCTGTCAGACCGCACACAGTAATTAAAGGTTAATATGACAGACAAAAAATGTTTTTTTTTTTCAAAACAATTCATGTAAACAAAACAAATATTTTGGTTTCAAATTTACAAAAAAAAAAAATAATAATAATAATAATAATAAAAAAAAAAAAAATCAATATTTCAATAGTGCATCAGTACTTAAACTTAATATTGTGTAGTTAAAACATTTAAAAGAATTAAATAAAGTATTACTTGCATCAAAATGATCTTCACAGAAGTGGATCGTAGTCTGTGGTGAAAACTAAGTTGATTCTCTTCTTGCAAGATTTAACCACTTTTTTTGTATGTGTGCTTTCCTGGGCACATGTGTACACAACTTTTCTGGAGTTTTAATTGAAGTACTTGTACAGTGGGGTACTGCATAATACCGATACCGGTGAGATATTTCTTGGAACGAAATCAAAAGAAAAATACATTTCGCGCTGGAAACTCACTCGCGATTGCGATGTTGTATATGCAAGATGGACGTCACCCAGACAAATGGGTTTTTGAGCAGCGTTTTAGGGGCGGGGCTTCTACTTCCATTTTAAAATGCAATTTTTAGCGTTTTGCGGCATTATTTTGAAAAAAGAAAAAATACATGTCTTTTATTCTGTGCATACCTTTTATTTAAAACATATTTTGAAAATTTGTCAAATACCCTATTCCTTTATTGAATGGTTGACCTATATCCAAATAGCTATCTGATCAGTACTATGAATGTGTTAAAAAAAAAAAAAAAAAAAAAAAAAAAATCAACTCAAAATTTCCTACAGTAATATGTATTCTTTAAACATCTTGAACGTTAGATTTTTTTATTTACGAATTAAAAATAAAATGTGGAAATTAGATAAGATGAACTATTTTTATTATTTAGTTCTATTGGATGCCATACTAGCAAATTATGTTAATATATAAGAGCGAATTGAAGTTAAATGTATCAACAGTGAATTTATAAGGATATTAAATAAGAGCGTTTTTATAAGATATTCATTGAATATGAAAGTTAAAAATGTCAATATTTGTAATGTGATTGAAAACACAAATAAATAAAATATAACCTTATTTCTTACTCATTTCTAGAACATGAGAAAGCAAGATATCTACTATTTATTAAGTTTGTTGCTTTTCCTTCAGAATTAAAATTGGTTCGAAAATACAATTAAAAGATTTATAAGGAAGTTTTTCCTGAAGATACAATCAATACAACAATATTTAAAGTGAGGGTTCTTAATATATAAATAAGAAAACTAGCGTCGGAGCTTAATATTCCTCATAGAATTTGAGAAGTTTCAAATTGTAGGTCTATATTTACAGAATCCCAATGATCCATTCTTGATGAATGATGAAACAGCTATATCCGCACTCCTCAGAAAAAAGTGAATTAGAGGGATATCGAATTTATTGGGCATGGAATGTTTTATGTATTTATTGCCTTAAACCCTGTTTAAAAAGCAACCCAAGCGAAAAAACGATACTACGTCCAAGATTTAAAAAAATTATCATTTGTGTTCAGTGAAATTAAAGTTTTTTTAAAGTGTTTAAATTGCAATTAACACTTAAGGGAAAACTAACATTAATTAAACAGAAAATTAAACTTTAGTAATTTATTTTACTTTAGTAGTTAAGTAACGTTACTTTTTGATATTGTTACGTTTTTCCTTTTAGCTAAAAGCTCTAACCATGAAAAGTGCTGATTTTACCCTCTTAGAGGACGTAATATTGTAACTTATTTAGGGAACCACTTATCTCTTACTTTGAGATACCTCGAACAAACTATTTGAGCCGTTTCTCAAAATGTGGGTTAATTTTAATAATATAATTTTAATAATATAATTTTAATAATTTTAATTACTTATAAAGTACTTGAACTTACGCAAATTTACTACCAGCCTTTTTACTTTTATAAAAATTGCATTTATGTAGGGGTCCTTTATGCCCAGCTTCTTTACACAACACTTTATATATCTGGAACTGTAGAACATTTGCAAAGAAGTATCTGTAGGGTATATAAATATACAAATTTGTTAAATTCTGTTATTTAACTGAAAGATTATCAATTATTTATTATAATTTTACTAGCCATTACTAAAATAAAAATCATTATGCTTACCTTAAATATTCTACACCATTTGCGATATGATACTTGGCACCGATATCAAAGTCACTTTCAGTTCTCTTTAAAGGTGGACACACACCCTGATATTTTAATCTGCCAAAGTAAAATTCAGTGTTATAATGTTATCCAAAGTGAATAAATTGTTATTTATCAACAATGTATGGGGAGGGAAGGGTTCCATGAAATGATCATAGTGTACAGAAGGTGGACAAAAATATGAAAACATTTGGATTAAGTAACTAATATGTTCTATGGCTTGGCTTATAAAACTACCTGAAGCACTTTATAATGGTTGCATACAAATCCTGAATGGTCGCAAGTGGTTATTATATGCATATTATATAATCTACTCTTTGGTGGACCATCTTTAAAATTTATTACAGTAGTATTTATAAAATTCTTACTAGGCTTGAGCGATGTTAACATTTCTCCATCGCGATATATCGGGAAGCAAACATCACGATGTCACGATATATCGCGATGTTAACTATATATATTGTAAAATTTTATTAAATTCATGTATGGAAGGTTATTTTAAATAACATGATCAGCGACAAAATTATTTTCAGGGGGATACACAAAGCACCCGAGGAGTATAAGCCGGTTATTTTTTATTTTGGTTTAATCTGGATTTTTCAATTTCTCTATCTTAAGGAAATTTTACTTCGTTATTATCCAGCAGAGGGGAAAGGGGGGGGGGAGGGCAAGTACACCTCCTTTCACCCTCCTGGGGGGCGCCCATGTGGGTAATTACCCTATCGCCTGTCTTCAACTAATAAACAGTCAAACTCCGTTAATGCGAAATTGCTTAACATGAAATCCCGCTTAACACGAAGTTAAAACAAGTCTCTGTAGTTAAAACATAACATTAATTTATTCACTTAACACGAAATTCGGTTAAAGCGAACAATTTCAGCAGCCCCATTGATTTCACGTTAACGGGGTTTGACTGTAGCATATCACCCAAGTTGAATTTGGATTCGAACCGGACGTATCATGGACAGCAGTGTAACGTAGTCAAATGGAGTCCTTAAGCAAATCATTTTTCGATCCCAAAAACTTTTATGCTTAGCAATTAAAAAACATTAAAAAAAAAAAAAAATTAAATTTTGGATTGAGTAATTAATCTCATGGAAATAAATAAACTTTATTCAAATTGTACTAACTATAAAAATTTATAAAGCATTTATTTACTTACCAGTCAGAAGAGAAAATCTTTCAACTTAAATGAAAAAAAATTGTTTATATGTAATCGTTTATACGAACTAGAGAAACAACTGTCCATGTGCTAGTTCACATTGATTTTGGCAGATATAACAAAAAGCTCATAGTAATAAATAACCAGATTAACTTAACTGGGTAAAAACTAGACATTACCGCGGCCGAATGGTGCAATCTCCTTGTGTTAATAAATAAAGCAAAATAAAATAATAGCAAGATAAAAAAAATCTTGAAGTTAATATAAAAGATTGCAAAATACAAAAGTGTAATATTTTATTTCTTCCAAGTTAGAGAAATAATAAAGGGGGAAAAAATCAAAAATGAAACACAAAAAGTGTAGGAAATGCTCAATTGAATTCCGGAAATAGACATCAAGGTCTTATATCTGATGACTATTAAATGAAAATCAAATTTTCAAGTGTTGAGAGAACAACATAAATAATGTTCAAACAATAAATCGAATACTTCTTTTATGGAATCTTCAATATTACTAGACTGCTGGCGTCACCTCGCAATTTCAATACTCATCCCACATGCGTAAGTGGATACAATTACCACGATACGGTTTTTTCTGATGAAATATCAGGCATCCGCAAAAGCAAATGGAAATCGTCTCAAACGGCCCGATGTCGACGGTATCACTATATTTCTATACAATATTGGGAACATCTCTCATATGCAAGGCAGGGTGGATACGATTAGCACGATGTGAGCTTGCCGATGAAGTACCGTGCAAAAGCAAATGGAACTAGTTTCAAACGGCGCGGTGTCAACGGTTTCAATACGTTTCTATAGTGCTTTAGAAACACCGGGCATGAATCATTGCCGCGGTTCTTCGTCCTTGAAGTGCTAGGCAAGTATCGTTCTCTCGTCAAAAGATATCGCGATGTATCGGTTTGGAGAAAATAGTGACACCGGTTTGACGATGTTGATTTCATACCGGTTTTTTTCCGATATATCAATACATCGCCCAAGCCTACTTCTTACTATGTTCTCTACAAGTAAATCTTTTCTGATGTAAGAAAAACTGTGATATTTGATTGATCGGAACTTGAACCACATTAGAATAAGTTATACATTTTTTTGGGGGGGGCAATGGTTATTGGGTATTGTAATAGGATCTCTGTCATGAAAATTCTGATTACCTAGTATCTTATACTTGTAAGAGTTACATCTGGATAGTGTACATTCAAAGTAGGCTTTCAGTTACATTGATGAAGTAATTACTTTGTTTAAGTAAAGACTATCTTTTAAAAGTTCTTCTGTCGCTATTAGATATGATAAGTTTCTTTCAGCAATTTTCTCTCTCAGATGAATATTTTTATGATGTTTGTTGTTGGGGGTTAAGACTTTATTAGTACTACCTATCGCTTTCCCAAGAACATTGGAACTATGGTTGCTGATGTACCCACAGACGAGCATAAACAATCTTTCACTAATGAAACTCTGTCAGATTACTGAATGCAAATTATAAAACTATTTGTATCAAATCTTAATATATTTCACTACATTTCAAAATTATTGAGTACGATAATTCATGTTCATTCTATTCTAATAAAATACTTTTTTATTATCTAAGAATCTTATCAAATTTAAATACTCTTTTGGATATGAGCACTAAATAAAATTGACAGTATAGTGAGTAACAAGGATTTGATATTGAACTTTGAAGGTCAGAAAACTTGAATACTTTTAAAAACTGACCACTGTAAAATTGGTAGCACTAACTATGTTTATTTTTAGAAAACTAACACATACTAAGCTGTATGAAAAATGTTTTGAGAAACTTCAAATAGTTTGTGGTATTAAATTTAAAATCAAACATAATAATATAATCTGAAGAAAATATCACATTTAAATGCTTAAAAGTATACTTACACATCTTCCCAGTACTTTTTATTAAGTTCATCTTTCTTTATTGTTCCATTATAAACCCGATTTCTCCAATAGTCGACGACGTAATTGTATGGGTTGGACGATAAAAAATTTAAAGCCATTTTCATTAAGTAACTGATGTCATGCTCTGAAAATAAATCATTCCAACATAACACTAAAGGAGTTTTCCCAAAATATTCATTTAGTTAAAATCAAATATTAAATTTATATTTTATTTTCGAAGTTTTGATTTAAAAGGTAATTATGTCAAGTTTTTTTTTGTTTAAATGAATGATTACTTAATTAGAAGAAATAGAGAGGTTGGGATACAGTCATCAATTGTATTGCATGTAGCAGTTTATTGATTTTAAATAGATAGAATATCTCATGTTTTTTCTATTTTCTTTGTTTTAAAAAATAAGTTCACAGCGAGTTGATGTTGAGAATTGAATACAAGTTCCTTTGAAGAAAATATGCACATTGAAGAATATATGCTTCAGTACATCGGAGAATATTTACTGTCATACCTTCATACGAAGCATATACGTTTTGAAGAAAAAAACGGAAGAAAAAAAAAAAACGCGTGTTGTCACGTTATATTTACTAGATTAATTATTTTAACTTCTACAAGAAAGAGTAGGGTAGGATTCTGCCTGAAAAAAAAAAAAAAAAAAAAAAAAAAAAAAAACACACACACACACAATTTTGTCATCTTCTATTAGAAAGACGTGCAAAGCAATTACACTTAGTCTTGACCTATCTTTTTTGCTAACATATTTATACAGGATTACGTTATTTGTTGGTTGCATTTAAATATATAAAATGATGCGAAATGAAAGTTTACGCCGTGCGTAATAGAGACGCAGGAAGCTTCAATAAAAATATTATAATATAAATATACAACTTTCCCTATAATTTTAATAAAATTTTTGAATTACAGTATATAACTAAGAAATTGTAAGCATACCTAATAATAGGAATAAATTATTTAATATCAATTTAAATTAAGAACTTAACTGAAATTCCCTTTTTAACAAATTTGATTTTGATACTGTCATTAAAAGGGCGGTTCTATACCAGTATTTATTAGAATAACATCAATTTTAGATACCCTGTACAATATAGTACCCTTTAATGACGGAAATTTTTTCCTTGTTTAGGTTTTCAACCTATAATAATAGAAACACTATCAATTTGGATTTTTTTTATAAATAAAAAGGTCGCAAAAGTGGTGAGTTTTGGTCTTTAAATTCATTGAAAAAACAGTTACTTAAAACTCAAATTCCAAGTTTATTTTTTTATTTTCAACCAAGATGTGAACTTTCTATCAAGTTAGTATGAAAAGATACATCAAACATTTAATTAATAGTATGCATGCAGCGTACCTTGGAATGTCTACATGCCTTTCAGAAAAATGTGCTAGTTTAAAACAAATTAAATAAATTGACAGATTCTCTATTTAAAGAATTCTTGAAAATTGAATGCAAACTTAAAGTTAATAAAGGGGTCAATATTTATCTTAAATAAACGAAGAAAGATGATAACGTGTATGAGAATGTTGAAAAACATGCGGATGTATTTTGGAGTTACTTTCATTGGTAGTTGATGGATAATCTGAAGATATAGTAGATGATAGGCCAAAGGATTAAAATATAGATTTTTTTAAGAATTTATTTAGAGATCGAATATCGTGAAAATTGTTGCAGAGTATTAAAAATATTAAGTGAATTTTTCTGCTTACAATACTTGTGTTAAAAACTGAATATTAAATTTATATAATACATCTTAAATCCATCAACTTCAACAAATAGTTTTTACGTATGTCGTATGATACGCTTAAATTTATTTTTAAAAATGATTTAATTGAGTGTTTCGGATGAGTTATGTCAGTTTAAAAATTAGTCCTATTTTTAAACTAAGTGTGGATTAAACACACACATCTTTAAACTTAAAAGGCATAATTAAAAATATACTGTCTAGGAAAAAAAAAAATACAGTAACACATTTTCATTTAAGTGCAATATGCGAGGGAGGAAGCATTAACATTAAATATCCCAGAACGGAGTAATTGGATGAATTTTGATTTTTAGTACTAAATCACTTTTTAAAAATTATCAATAAAATTTTCAAACATAAGTTCTAATGCAGAATTAAAAACTATTCAAACAGCATTTAACTGATATTATGTAATATGAAAGACTTAGCTGATAAGGCCGAGTTTACCACTGATTACCACTTCTCTTTAAATTATTATTATTATTTTTTTTTAAAACAGTCGATACTCCTTTTCTACTAATTCCTTAAATTTTATTTTAGGAAAAGTATAATTTTTTGGATATAAAATGTGTTAAAGAATGCAATTCATATAATAAAGGATTTTTGATACATACTTTTACTCTTTCCTGCACTCTTCTTTGGTAATAGATTAATCTTTTTTAGATAATCTGGAGTTTGGACTGAAAGTAAAATAGAATCCCCTATGGCTTCATGAAAACCTAGAGAAAACAGGAAATAGTCTGAAAAATGATGAGTAAATATATCAAAACCAATACTGAGTATTTTAAGGATGTCTGATTGCAACAACAATAAACAACAACAACAATAATAATAATAATAATAATAATAATAATAATAATAATAATAAACAACTCTTTAAGTCTCTCTGCTAAATACAGTAAGGATTAAATTTCAGTAAACGCTGTTTCATAATTTTTCCGCTACGAATAATTCTCTGTCTTACAGAGCAAAAACTAGTGAATTTAAAATTATGACATTTTGTACATTTATATATAGAGATATGTTTGGGAAGTGTGTTGAAAAGAAAAAATCGGAGATGCAAACTTACTTTAGTTTTTGAGTTATTATTTGTCAAAGTAAAAGGCGTGTTTTTTTTCCACCACGGTCTGTCCTCTCCAAGGAAAACTAACCACTGTAGAAAATTAGTTTTTTGCAGGCGCAGAGGTATGTGTCTTACTAAAACACACTCATCACCCCCTTTTTTTTTTAAATTTCTATGTAGTTTTGGTGTTATTTAATTTCTAAATTTTGGAAAATTCAACTTTAAGCTTGAGTGATTCATGTTTTTTTTTGTTTTTTTTTAAATTTATTTTTTATAAGCAGAGGAAAAGTATTAAAAAATATGAATTTCTTTTAATAAGTTATACCACGGCATAATCCAGATAATCAAGATTCATTTAAAAAATCAGAATTCGGTTAGTTAAAATTAGTAAAAAAAGTATTTTGTAATAAGTACCTAGTAAAGGGAAAACAAAATTATTTTAAATACTACGTTAGTATTGTTACGAATCTCTGTATATTTGTAAATATTTCGTAGTATTAATTATGTAAAAAGGGAAAATTATGTACATTTCGCATAAGGCACTGCAAGAGTTGACTTTACTTCGCTTTCCTGCAATGCGTCTCTTAATGCTTGAAAACGAGTTCTACAGGGATCATGCTGGAAAATGAGTTTTACAAGGGGCAGGCTATTTAACATTATGGTTAATGGCGATCTCGCCGAGTTGGCGACGGTTTTTGCAACGAATTTTGGTTGCCAAATTTGGCAAAAAATCGCCAAATGTCGCCAAACTTGGCGACCATTTGGTGACATTTTCGGTCCCCATGTACATGTATAGGGCTTTTCGACTACGATCTGGAAAATCCTCCAAATTTCTATCTCTAGAAGATTCACGAAGGATTGACTTTTCCTATATAAGGCCGGCCGTGAGTTGAGTTAGTGAGTTATCTAGTTAGTTGTCTCTTAGTGAGCATTCAGAGTAGTGAACTGTATTGCATTGTCTTGTGCGACGATTTTAGTAGTTGTTTATCTAGTTTTTAACTGCTGTTTGAGTTTCATTATTGTGTAAAGAGCTGTATTGAGTCTATTAGAACGGAAAGTTCTGGAGTTGTAAAAGAATCTGCGAAGAGTTATATCGGAATAAATTTCTCCAAGTTTTGATCTGCTTTGGCTTCAAGTGTTTCGAATCCATACACGCAACCAAGGGCGTATATATGGGAGGGGCCCAGGGGGCCCTGGCCCCTCCCGAAATCAGGAACAAAAAATTAAAGTAATAAGTAGTTATTATTTGCGTTTGTTTGCAAATAATTTCAATTCTCTTAGCTTCCCAAAAATAAAAAAAATTGATGGCACCAGAATAAGTACCGTGAAATTAAAATATGTATAATGCAGGTGAGGCTTTGGCATTTTATCTGTAGCTCTGTTTATTCAATAGTGTGCTTTTTAAATAGGTGTGTATCTGCAATCCTCTGCATTATGCTGTTGTGGAATCTTAATTTGCTTTATTAAGTTAATGGTATTCATAATGAAGCGATAAAAATTCTATTCAAAACTGTTTTGTAAAAAATCATTGTGTAAATAAGCAGTGCTGAAGTTGCCTGTGTCAGTAGCAATGTTCCTTTTGACATCGTAAATTCTAGTACCGTTGATCCAGCATCAGTTGTGGAGGATTTAAACAAATAAAGAAAAAATTTTAAATAAAGAAAAACAAATAAGGAAAATTTAATTCGTAGAAAATGCATGGAACCTTTTTACAAATTTCTTTCTTCTTCTACACTAGTCTACAAAATTAATGGATATTTCAGTTTTTCCTTAATAACTTCTCACTGGAGCAGCATAGATACATGAAATTCACATTATAGAGGCATCTTTATGTAACATGACGATAAGTAAAACAACTCAGTGGCAAATTGAAATGCAAAGCGCACAATAGACAGGGGCCGATTTAGAAATTTGATTACTATAGGCACAACATAACAGATGCCCCCCCCCCCCATCGACAATTGTTGGAGTTATTTAAATATTAATTAACAATTTAGAATACCGTCTATTTCTGTCGTGATTAAATTAATGATGAGATATTAATATTTTAATAACTGAAAAGAATTATTAAA
The DNA here is from genome assembly GCA_963978545.1 of Linyphia triangularis. Lineage (NCBI taxonomy): Eukaryota > Metazoa > Arthropoda > Arachnida > Araneae > Linyphiidae > Linyphia > Linyphia triangularis. Next base: position 59,770,169 of record OZ021723.1, on the reverse strand, counting down.
ATTTATTCTTGTATTTTATGGCATTGATCAAGTGCGCTGAACATAATATTAATAGTTGCATACTAATTCAGGATTTAAAAAAAATTGAGTAGCATTAGTGTGCAGTTGACTTTTAGTGTTAGAAATGATCTCCCCTGTCATCAGTGTTTACTCCGCACTGTATTCTCATACTTGACATGAGTTTCTTGATTTAATTCTAGTGGCTAAATTACTCGTCCAGTCTTTTGAACTGTTTGAAAGTCATTTAAAGTTTCCAATACATTAAATCATTACAAAATGCCTATCGTAGAAGCGTCCAAATCATATTTGATGAAATTCGGATTAGAGGAATGATCTGGTTTACTTATAGGGGCGATATTTATACTTTTTTTAATAATTTATTCAAAGCAAAAGTGAAACAAAATGTACCCCAAGTAACAATAAATGCTATTTAAAAACCAATATTTCACCGTTTAAAAATTTGCCTGGATAAAGTTAACATAATCACAGTGAAAAAGTTGAATTCAATTATCTCTTGCGCTCTTAAATGGCATCTAAAGAACACAATTTTAACATTAGATACTTTTTACTGAAAATAATTTTTTCAATCTCATGAGTAATAATGGACGTCAGAGGTTCTATAAAAAGGTGGAAAAACGATATTGCGAGGTAAATACCAAATCAAGTTAACGATTTGGTGGGTTGGTTGGTTGTTTTCAGATTATCTGGCGCCGTCAGCAACACGAGGGCTATAATGCGCCGAAACTTTCGTCATTAGACAAGCCAACATACATTTACAAACACCCATGCCTAACACGGGACTCGAACCCGCAACCTCGCTGTCTAGAAGCTAGCACGCTAACCACTATACCGTTTGGTCGGCACGATTTGGTGGGAAAAAAGTTTTGGTCTTTGGGTACAACCCAAGTAGTAGCATGACGTGATAAATGACGTAATTTTTAGGGCATCTTTTCTCGAATGACGTTATTCAGTAAAAAATCACGTCAGTTTTGACGTCATTTAATGGTCATACAAACTGACGTTCCCAAAATGACGTAAACTTTTTGGTCATCATATGATGCATATTTTTTTGAGTCATGAAATGACGTCTTTATATAAATAATAAATGACTCAAATAATTTTGGGTAACAATATGCCGTCATTTTTTAGTCATCATATGATGCGAATTTAATTTTTATTATTTTTTATACGGGCCCATGGCAGAATACACACTTCTACTTGTGAAGACTACTTGTATGACAATTTTATTTTAATAAACATGTAATATTCGTCGAGTATCTACTACAACAAGAAAATAAATAAAAATAATAGAACAAAAATAGGTGAGTAAGTTTTAGGCAAATAATCTGACTGAGCAATTTAGTCACTAGAATTCATCAAGAAACTCATATTAAGTGTGAGAATACAAAGCCAAGTAAACACTGATGACAGGGGAGATCATATCTCACACTAAAAGTCAACTCCATGAGTTGTGAGATTTTTAATGTGAATTCCTTTTTGCAACTGCTCTCTAATGGTACTTCATGCTTTTGCATGTGTCCCCACTGTGCACTTTGCATTTCAATTTATGACTGAGTTGTTTTACTTATCTTTTGTTACATAAAGATGTCTCTTTGATGTGAATTTCATGTGTCTATGCTGTTCCATTGAGAAGTTATTAGAGAAAAACTGAAATATCTTTAAATTTTGCAGACCAGTGTAGTAGTTCTAGCTCAAACCATACTACAACTTTTCAAATAAAATGTCTAGAAGAATTTGAGTGGTTAGCTTATTCTGAGGGAAAATCCCGATCGTTTTGTAAATATTGCGTGATATTTTCGCACTCCAAAAGTATATTCAAAGGAGTTCACCAAGAAACAAGGAAATTAGTAACACAGGTTTTCAGTAATTTGATAAAAGGAACGAACATTTTCGATCACTGCTGAAGATAAAGAACCAATAGTAGAGATAATGACCTTAAAGACTAATTAATGAAAGGAAGAGGTTTTTATTAAATAAAAAGTTATACAAGGAAAAAAGTAGGGGGAGTGAGAAAAATAATATTAACGAGAATGCAATTAAGTGTTTTATAAAATAATCTGCATATCATATAATAAAGCATTAGTTCACTCCAGTTATAAAAGTAAACTGAAAATATATATATAAAAAAATAATAACTATGTTTTTTTCCCAATATTTTGTTTAAAACCCCTTGAAAACCATCCTTAATCATTGAGTGAGAGCTCACTTAAAACATAAAAAAACAAGTGCAAATAACGGTAAGCTTGGTAGTATTGGCCCCTCCCGAAATTGTAACCTATATACGCCACGGCACGCAACAGTATATTTAATATAGTAGTATAAAACCTACGACACTGCAGCTCATTGAGCCTTTTGTCCAATCATAAACTCCTTACAATATATTTATAGATAAGTGCTTTTGATTGGCCAAAATTCTTCAGGAATTGTAAATGATGTACCATTTAAATCCTAATTTTCACACACATTTTTGTATGCGGTATTTTAAAAGTAGAAGAAATTTCCAAAAATATGGTATACATTTAAGGTATTTTTAGTTATTCGAAATTTCGCAAGATATATCATTTATAATTTTGTTTGATAGTAATAAAAAATTGCTGAAAATCTTTCAACATTGGTTTTGAGAGTTGTTTTTTAGTTAGAATCGAGGTCGTTTTGAATGATATTGCTTGCTGCAAAGACAATTTGCTCGATATTTTAGGGATAATAATTCCTAATTTTACAATTAATAATAATTATGATTACAACAATAACAGTAACAGCAACAATAATAATAATAATAATAATAATCATAATATAAAATAAAATAATTACAATTTCTATAGTTTTTAAAATTAATTTAAACAATGTATATGTTTATGTTCATAGAATTAATAAATTGTTCAATGTCTTAAATGAATAGGAATATTTTACCATAATTTGCACTGGCCTGAAAGGCTCCGGGTAGAGTATTATAATGCATATAATACTCAATATGTCCCATTTCGTGATGAATCGTGTCGAAAAATTCTGCATTTACCACAGAACATATTTTAATCCTACATAACAAGAAAGCAAACTTATAAAAAAGCAGCATACATACATTAGATAATTTTTTAAGTAATACATATTCAGTAATTTTACAAAATTTTAATACACTTGTTAGACTGCATTTTAAATTTCTATCAGTCACTTTAAAAATTGAATGGCTGAAATTGAGGTGATCTAATTGGAATTGACTAAGCAGAGAAAAAACATGAAAATGTTCTAGCAATCTGTTGCAGAAACAGTTCCAACGGCATTCATGAATTTTACTGCTATATCACTTAAAAATCTTTGCAAATAGGGTTTTGAGATTTAAATATGTTAAAATAAATTCTTTATGTGGCTGTTGTGAGAGTTTGAATTTGTTCTGTTTTTCACTCTCGAGCGCATATTTTGAATTTTTCGAATTTGATATGATGAAAAAATATTTATTATACCCAAAAATTTCTTTTGTATTTCAAATTTCAACAAATTCCAAAATTATACCCAAACATTTCTTTTGTATTTCAAATTTCAACAAATTTTATATATTTTGCTCTAGTGTATAATTAGACTCACATGATAAATTATGCCTTAACAGAGAGAAAATTGCAGCATCTATACAGTTTAATAAACAAGTAACTTACTGATTGCAATATTTTTTGAAACTCAGAAAAAAGCGTTTAAAATAGTAATGTTGCAATTATATTTGATTCGAGATAAAAAAATTTCAAAACGAATTAAGTTGTTTTTTATATTGTTGATTGGTTTTATTTTCAAAGCAACGAATGACTTGGTAATATGTTTATATCAAGTCCACACTTTTAAAAGAACAATATAGCGGTGATGTCGATGACGCATCAAAGTTTTAAATAGTTAAATGTTTCGATTTCATAGCACGAAACGAAAGTTTAAAGAAATAACTTTATTAGTAAATACGCCATTTCTCTAAACTCAAACTGCTATCTTCACATCTATAGAACACAACTCCCAAGGTAAAGCACGAGTATGTGAAGTTGTGACGGCAGGAGGATATATTCCTCCCACTGTAAATGCACGAGGATATATTTATTCCGCTACAACAATACTTATTTTATTGTCACACAAACATACTTGCATATTCCCTGGTAATCCTTATAACCTCTCACTTCAAAGCAGTTTAATTAAAGGGAAATACATACAAGACATATTTTTTATTTTGAAAGTTTTGAATCTTCTCCTTTCATAAGAAACGAAAGGAAGGGTAAAGAGGTTAAAGACATCATGTTAAGTTGTAGAAACTGATATTCTCACGCCATTTAGTATCTTACGAATATAAATATTAGCCTGCTGTTAGTTTCATTTTGAGAATAAGGCGCTATGTCAAGGAAAGGATATAGAAAAAAGAAAGGCTATATCGAGAGACTGCAAAATTTGTGCCTTACTGAGGAAAAAGTATTTTGCTAGAGCAATTCGATTTTGAAACCTTTAAGTTTGTTGATATAGAGATTTTATTCCCTCTACTCTTTATTTATTTTTAAAAGAAGAAAAGGCATACCTATAATCTTTATTATTATGCATATCAAAGGCAGTAGCGTGGCATTGTACCTTCCTGTCTTTAGGCTTTTCAAACATGGAATAGTGCCAGAAATAAGGTGTCATTTTTTTCATTCCAATAGAAGTGAAAAACTCTTCTGCTATCAAGAACATATCTATTGGTTTCAGTCCCTAGTAAATAAATGTGAAAATAATTTAGAAAGAAAACTTAACCATAAGTAAAAAAAAAATCACCAAGGTTGAAACTGAAACAATTTAAACCTCGTTAAAAACTCTGGCTATATTTGTGGAACAAAATATATGAATCAATATTTAAAATCCAAGTAACCAAAAGTATTAAAATTGCTATGCATATTATATGGCAATTGGTTTAGCAGCGTAGTTGTTTTTGTTTATTAATAGCGTGAAGAAAATTCTTAAATTTTCATTGTCTTTCGTAATCATTTCTCACAAGCAGAGCATGGGGACCGGCAGAATTATATTTGGAGGGTGCAGGTGGCATCCAAGAAGGTGCGAGACTTATGATACTAGATTCACTGAGTGTTTAGGGTTGTCATGTGTAACGAAGATCACAACACGTTAAGGAAGGATTCATAAATGAAGAAGGGAAAAAACCCTATTAATTTCAATGGCGAATGCTGAAATATATCCTAAGGAAAGTTATTGAATCCAGAACAAATGGTTTGATTTTGTTCTACATTTGGTTGTAAAGGGAAATGCACAAGGTGGTTCTATAACCTTTCACAGGTATACGATTATTTTTTTTAATTTTGTCTATAATTAAGTTTTTATAGTACACTCATAAATAGGTTTTTTTCCCGTATTCTCAGAAAGCTATCTTTAATTAGTTTATTACTGTTCTTATTTGCAACTACTCTCTGAAAATTGCAATTGATATTGAAATAGAAATACAGACTAAAGGCTATAGCTGTTTTTCGAAAAAAGTTGTGGTTGTTTAATGTTTTTAATTTCATTTCTAAGTATCACAACAAATTCCGTGCAGTTGGATCGATTGACGTAGTTTGGCGTCTATAGAAATGAAATACATTTTAACGTTTATCAAGCTAAGATAGCTATGCTTAATCTTTTTTTGAACATTTATTCTGAAATTTCAAAACAGATTAAGAACGTTTTTAATATTGTTTTGATATTTCCATATAGATTTTAACTTTATGATTTTTTTTAAATAAAACTTATGAGTTTTTTTTTTCTTTACTTATTTACGGTGTGTATTTCAGCAATCAGGGTGTAGAATAACATATCTGACATATTATTTGGCTTTAACATAACACGAATATTGAGTGGGGTATAGAATATTTCGTGTTACCAAACATTAATATTTAAATTTAATTTTCTGTTTTTGTTTGAGATATAAATACGATTTTTTCTTTAGTTATCAAACAAGTCAATATTTCTTTAAAGTTTACTCATGAAGTACAAGTTATTTTATGTATGTTAAAATCCTGTATATAAACTTCGATTTTCTTTTTTATGCGTTTGCTAGGGGCCGGCAAATCTGCGGAAAGCTAATTAGCCCACTTCCCATCATCCAATCGATCTGGGACTTACAAGATAGACGTTGTCGATGACAATGCTCTCTATCAAATTAAAGGGGTTGTCACTTAAAGGCTTCTTTTACACACACTACTAATTCACGAACCTGTGGTGCCACATCATTCGGAGTTAGAGCTAATTCCCGAGAAAGCAACATTTGCGGAATTAGTAGAAAACGATATATTGCTACATTACAAAAATACAAAAATAGACCCAAATTATTTTTTTTGATCAAATGTAACTCATTTTTCTTTTAAAGTATGGTAGAAATAGACAGCATACTGTTTTCCTCGCGATTAAATTATTTTTTTGCTAAATTATAATATTACGATAGCATATTTTATATTTTAAGAATGTTTTAACTTTCCTCAAATTTTTTAGATGGATTTTGCTTTTTTACAAGTATGTATTACCTTCTCAATCAATGATTTAGTCACATTGGGGGCGCTTTGCTTTGGGTATGGGTCCACAATGGAATATATGCCTTCCCACTTTTGAGCGTACATATCACCTGCATAAACAAAACATATTGCAATTATTATAATTTTTTTCGTACAAACGGAATTTGAGGTCCACTGTGTGGTTGTCGTATTTCAGTTATTATTCAATGCCACTAACGCGGTTTTAACACTGATTTGAGATTTACGGTAAAATTAGACTAAAAGAAACATTGTTGCAGTCATACAACGGTTTTGTAAACATATTTAAAATTTTAAAAATTAAATAAATGCCATAAATAGTTTTTAGAATGGACCTTAAATATTGGATGCTGAGAATATGATACCAAACCCAATCAGTTGAATTATGCACAGAAGGATTATCATAAATTGTTCTTTGTGAGTTTATTATGTCTGGAAATTTAAAATGAATGAATATTTAAAAAAAATATATAAATTTTAATTTATGAGATCATATGTGAGTCATTTTTAAGAAAATTTACTTTAAAATCTTGATGTTTGCATTTGAATGATTTAGACATTTGCAACGGCTCTTGTTATTGTTACGTATTTTACATTGTGAATTTTCTTAACTAGGCATCAAAGTTCATCATTACGTTTGTTAAAAGTTTCGTCAGTATTATTAATACAAATTGTTTTCTAAACAAATTTTCTGCAAATTTGATAAAAGTACAAAGATTACAAATATCTTTTCAATTTCCCTGTACTTTGACTATAACCCAACTTTAGTAAAAAACCGCAAATTTTTAAGATTTAAATTACTTTGGCTATTTGTACTTTTAGCAAAGCATAAGAACCTTACCTAGCAAATGAGCTGGAATAGGCCCATCTTTTGCAATGTTGGCCTTTTTATAGTAATTTCTTAGCTTTGTGCGCACGTAAGCATGCAGTTGTTTGTAGATGGGAAGAATTTTCTGCACGACTTTCTCCATATCCTGCATAATGTCTTTGCTTTCATAATCGGCTAAGTTTTGGGCACCAAAATCTTTGTATCCTTGAAAGAAAATTATAAGTATTGATGGCTGTTACAGGATATTGATCAATCTTCCACCACTGAAATATTTTAAAATATTAGATTATTTTCAGATTATCTGGCGCCGTCAGCAACACGAGGGCTATAATGCGCAGAAACATTCGTCATTAGACAAGCCAGTATACATTTACAAACACCCATGCCTAACACGGGATTCGAACTCGCAACCTCGCGGTCTAGAAGCTAGTACGCTAACCCCAATACCGTTTGGTCGGGTGAACTATAATGATTAAAGGAAGTGGTAGCAATATGGAACCCAGCTGGTAGTATGGAAATCTTAATTATATGAAGGAAGCAAGTTTTTAATGCTCAAAAGGGAACGTGGCTATTGTGTGTTAGATTTCCATTGGACAAAGAACCTCTTACGCATTTATTCATACAAAAGGTACTTCCTCTGATAAATCTGAGAGGAATAAAAAATAATGTTCTGAATATATTAAAGCATTTAAGCTGTAGGCTAGGCTAAAATTCCCAAGCATCGGGATCGTTTCCAGGGGGTACAGACCCTCCTACCCATCAAATCATACAAAAGGCATTTCCCCTAATCAAGTTGAAAATAATAATAAAAAAAAATGGTCAAAATTCATCAAATAGTTTTGGCTGTAGCCCTGGCTAAAATTTTGGTCAGAACCAGAAGGATCAGAAGAACAAAATTCCGGTGACTTCGGTGATTTTCAAAGGATTTTTTTACCATATTCCCTTGTTCAATGTTAACAATTTTGTTGTTCTATTTTGTCTACCCACTCGGAGCAACATGATGGAAAAAAAAAAAAATCAGGATTTGAACTATAATAGAAGCTGAGCTGTGAGAGTTCGAAAACGGGCCTAAGCTCTTGTCAATCACGTCAATCTTGTCAATCACGCTCTTGTCAATCACGTGTCAACGTAATTTACACTTGCATGCCTGCCGCTTTGTTATCGGACTTGGCGGCGGAACACTGCAGCGTTCCTCGCTTTGTCAGAAAATATAATATTGTTATGAATTTTTCTCATAGGAAATGATGACGCAGTTTTTACCAAATAAAAACCATAATTTATTCTTCTTTCGAAAGATCACGAAATTTCTCCAAACGTCAGAAAAGTCGCTATCAAGCTTCAGCAAAAGCTTCTTTGCATACAACTTCGGATACAGCAATAATGGAGGCACAGCGAAAGTAAACAACAGCTCAGAATCTTACAAAACAATAGCCAAAATTCAACTGATTCAAGATTTTACGCCGCTGTCGAATTTATATTAACGCGTGGGAACTTTCTCGAAAAATCCCGTCAGCCAATCACGTGATGGAAACGCCTCGAAATTAACCGATTGAATTAGATGTTGCCACCATTTTTCTAACCTATACTATCGCTGTTAAGAAATAAAATGAAATAGAAATTTAAAAGAACTACGTCACTATTTACAATTATATACAGAAAATTTGTGTAACATTGTATTATGAAAACAAATGTAAATATAACAATGCATAATTTGTAGTTATCTCGACACAATTTTTGGATATAATATTTTTCACGTATCGTTTGTAATTTTCATAAGTATTTAAGCATAGGTTTCTTTGATAGGCACCAAAGAATTAGATGAGATAGTAATATTCAGAAAATTTTCAATATGAAATATAATACATTGGTATGAATCGGGCCGAATGTCTAATATGAATGGTTTAAAAATAAAAAAGGGTTTCCATAATTCTTCTCCATCTTCTATTTAAAACTTTGGATTAAGGAAATGTAAAATTTAAGTTAGCGTATGAAAATTTTGTGTGTTATTTTTTTTTAATTGTTCATACCCGATTTCTTTGCTCCTTTATTCTTCTTGTCAACGTCCTCTATGAATTTTTCTCTGATTTTCTTTCCCGTTTCATCTCTAAAAGCTTTCCAGTAATGCTTTAATTCTTCACAATTTCTTGATGTTTTCATTATTTCTACAACATCTAGCAACATGAAAAAATATTTAAATATGCAATGAAATCATTTGATAGCAAACAATTTTACTACCTTTTTTTTTCTGTTTTAATTGAAATACATAGGGCATTTCGTTATTTTTCATCAGGGAGAGAGGAAGTTACAATTATTATGGTTAAATCTCGAGAACAATCAAGTTTTAAAAAATATTGAGGGACTCAGATCCAGAATGAAAAAGGGGTGGGTGGGGGGGGGGGAGTCACATCCAAACCCCTCCCGAAAAGTTCTACTTTCGCACTCGGAGAAACTACGTGCATTTGCTCACATAGCAAACAATTTTTTTTGGATGTGCATATAAATTTGAGGGCACTTGCGTACGTCCATTGAATTTCTTGGGGAACAAATGCTCGGTACTCTAAAATCTAAACTCACAAAGGAAGAAATATTACCAAAACAATATGCATATTTTTAAAAAGAATTAGTGATCAGAAGAATATTTTTTCAATACATTTTAAATTTTTATTTATGGTGTACAATTTGAAGTACACTAATAGAATTATTCCCATAGACTTTAATCTACAATTATAAGTATATAATAAGAAAACAAAAACTTTTTCTCCAAACTAAAGCAAAATCGTATTCATTAGTTTTACTTATTGCTTGATTCCTATTTGTTTTTAAAAACGTATTTCTTACAAAATCCCATCAGGCCAAAGTGTTTGGTTTCTAGCGCCACTTTTTATCTGATTTGATTGATAACCCATTTCTGTCTCAGTTTAAAGAGGACTTGTACAATGTTTCTTTTTCTTCCTCTTTTTATTCAAAATTTATGCGTTTATTTTAAATAAGAAAACACACACGTTGTTTTCAAAAGTAACTTTTTTTTTTTTCCCCCCTCAATTATTAAAAAAAATAAAAAAAAATCTTAGGGCTCTTAATATTGGAGGGGGAGGGACAAAGCCTGGTTTTAAATTTTTTGAAGTCGCTCGGGCCCGACAACCCAAATACAAGCTTATACTGCTTGTAAGTGGTATCTTTCTATAAGGATTGTAGAAAAATTAAATATCTTCAATTTTTTAAATTAAAAAAAAACCATGATTTTTTTTTTTTTACATTTTTGCTATACGCACTGCACTACTTTGCAATTATTATGAATTATTTTATTAATTATTATAAATTTTTTCAATGTATACTGATTAATTTCAGAGTTAAACAGTCAAATATTGCTCTTACCATACCTTGATGGTTATATTGAAAATCTAGATCATCACATCCTTTTTGTTGTGCATATTTTCATTGAGGTACAGACTAACACTTTCGAAACTTTAAGATTCTATTCTTTTATACCAATTCAATTTAACATCTATATTAGTCATTTAGAGGTATCAAACTATAACCATAAATTCTGCCGTATATATTTTAATGGAAGTCTCAACTAAGTAATGGTGAATACATTAATATGAAGTAAAATTGATTTTTGTTAGTGTCTACAAATTCATGTACGGCTTTAAATTTTAGGAAATTCACTATCAATTCGATCTAAAGTTAATCTAGAGATCATAAAAAAGTATTGCTTTATGAAATTTTTTTTTTTAATGTAGAGCCACTGCTTTTCACTTTAACTGTCATATTGGGATTTAACATTCATGGAAGAAGAAGGTTTTCAATGAATACTACGATTAAAATATATATTAAGGAAAATTTCGTTATTTCTGCTGTCTATTAAATTACAAGCAATCGCTGAATTGTTAGAGGCAAAACAGAAATAACAAGATTATTATTATTATTATTATTATTTTGTTGCTATTTTTAAAATTTATAACTCTCGAATTTTATTCTTCTTTTGTACAGCTTGTTTTACAATTACGGAGCATTAAGCTATCTATAATAATAAAATAAGCTGTGTGTGAGTCTGTGGGTTTGTGGATCTGTGGCTCTGTGGATCTATAGAAAACTACTTAAAATTGGAGTAGAGCTCTGAAATTTTCAACATAAGAAGTTTTGACCTTCTAATTGTACATGTGTCAAACAGAATTTAAAAATTATAATTAGTTTTTTTTTTTAATTATTGTTTTTTTTACAAAGTGACTTTTAAACAGAGATACAGCTCCGAAATTTTCAACATAAGTAGTTTTAGCCTTCTAATTGTAGTTTTGAAAAACATATTTTTCAATTTTTGTTTAGTTCTTTTAAATTACTTTTTTAAAATTAATTAACAAGCACTTTATAAAAAGATTTCTAATGGGGCTACAGCTCTGAAAATTTCAGCATAAGTAGTTTTAGACTTCTAAATAGAGTTTTGAAAAACAGAATTTTAAATTTTTGTTTAGTTCTCTTTAATTAATTTTTTTAATTAATTAATAAATATTTTACAAAACGATTTTTAATAGGGCTACGGCTCTAAAAATTTCAACATAAGTTCTTTTGGCCTTCTAATTGAACTTTTGAAAAAAAAAAATTAAATTTTATTTAGTTCTTTTTTAATTAATTTTTTTAATCAATTAATACATATTTTACAAAACGATTTCTAATAGGGCTACAGCTCTGAAATTTTCAACGTAAGAAGTTGTGGCCTTCTAATTAGACTTTTGAAAAACAGAATTTTAAAATTTTATTTGTTTCTTAATTTTTTTTTTTTAATTAACTAACAATAGTTTTATAAAATGATTTCTAATTGGTCTACAGTTCTGAAATTTTCAGCACAAGTATACTTTTGGCCTTCTAATTGGACTTTTGACAAAAAGAATGTTAAAATTTTAATTTCTTTTAATTAATTTTTTAATTAATATTTTCACAAAGAGCGACTTGTAAAAGGCACAGAGCTCTAAAATATAAACGTAAGTTGTATTGGTCTTCCAATTTTGCTTTCCACAAACACGTGTTAAAATAATCTTGAAGGAGTGTTGTATTATTGTATTAACGGTGAATTTTTTGTTTGTTTTCTTGACAGGGGAGAGGTTTCTAATATTAAGGCTTTACGTAGGAATTAGAATTTAGTGAGTGAAGCGAGCTTATGCTTACGCAGCAATGAACCTTTCAGCGAGCGAAGTGAGCCTATGATTGCATAGTAATGAACCTTTCAACGAGTGACGTAAGCCTGTGCTTATGTGTCAATGGACGTTTCAGAGAATGAAGCGAGCTCGATTTTACGTAGCGATGAACCTTCCTGGGTAAGAAGAGCCAAAAACTAGGACCTATACACCAATGACGGATTTCCGCAGGTCACACAGATAGCTAAAATATTACATATGTTAAAATTTCGTAGCGAAGCACGGGTATTCAGCTAGTTTAAAATTTATGATACAATAAAAATAGTGTTTTCGTTTTTTTTAATTATGTTATTATGTATTATATTTAGTGCTACCTTGCTTACCTGGTTCGTATAGTATATTGCAACTCTTCTTTGGTTTATTGTAGGGACACATTTTAGCGCTTTCAAAAATCTCAGCCATACTCTTATCAGAATCACCGGATCTGTAGGGCTTGTGGAAAGAAAATGAATATGAACAATTTTCGATGAGTAATTAAACTGTGAATATTTTTAATGTGAAAAGAAAAATATTTATTCTTGGGGAAGTTTTCTTCAAAATATTCACGTAGTTTCATTGTCTTGAAACATTTTTTAATGTCTTTTTTTTAGGAAAAATGCATCTCATTTGTACTTCGAACATTAGAAAACTTTAATTTTTTTACCAGGTTTTCTGGGTATTGACTCTAGATTATTCGTTATAATTTCTGCCATGTTTACTCATTTTTAAAACAAAACAGATATTTCCTGACGATGAATAAAAGAAAGAAATAATATAAGAGATTAAAAAAAAATATGCTCTGTATGTAGGCATGAAGATAAAGAATTCAAAACATTCAATGACATGTTATATAGTGGATACCAAACTGAATAAATATTTTTGTTTTAAATATTTAATGTAAATTAATATATATTATAACGCGAAATTCACTGTTTTTATGTGACACTGTTTTTTTTCCCAAGACAAATTTTTCTTACTTTGTAAAGGAAGGATCCACTTAATGTTTATAGTAGTACGAATATTTAGTTTTAGTAGCAGATTCAACAACGAAATCAAGCTAAACATAATCTGAGACAAATCGCGTGTAGATTATTTAATTAAAAAGAGAAAAGAAGTTCACCATGCTACAACATGCTACAGTACAGAAAATCATAACAACATCAACATGATACCACTCACAAGGAAGAAACTATTAAACATAAGAATAATAATGAAATCAAAAACAGAAACAGTCAATTGAAGTTCACTATAACAGTAAGATCACATACACGCATTCATGTATGCGTGTATGTGTACTCACACTCGTACTTTTTAGGAATATTTTAAATGTATTATATAAAATTGGTACTCATGAGATTTTGCATCATTACATTTGTAAATTTAAAGGATTGAGTTATTTTCTTTATAAAACTTAAGTTTTCCACCTATTTGATGTCGATTGACAACAGGAGTATTTTAAAGGCCATATTTTAGCATTATTAATAATTAAAAACTTTCTTTTATACGATTCTGCAAAAGACAAATAAAGTGTGATGCGAGAATAATGAAACTTTCTTATTTTGTTTGTATTCTATTGAGAGAAAAAAAACGAGTTTTATGTACCAGCTTTTTACTCGGTGAATCTCCTCCTTGGCCTCCTCTATTAATTATTTTAAACCATCGGTAGAGAGTCGCGTTTTTTTCTTTGAAAGATTTCCACGAGTACTTCTTGATATTTTCACGAATCTTTTTCAAGAAATTCTCAAGAGTTTCAGTTGCTTTTTCCTAAAATGAAATTATTATCAATAAAACAAATTTCAGAAAGACGCAGTATAACGTTCAATGGCAACGTTTGAAAATGTTAATTAGTGAGTCATCATATTTCAAATTTTGATATATACCTATAAAATCAAAAACCTTGACTAAATGACTCGTTGAATTCTAATTCAATTCGCACACTTTTCATAAAGCTATTATAGAATTGAAATTCTGCCCAGGTATTCATAGAAGCTTAATTAGGAAAACTAAAAATGTTTCATTCCTATGCTTTTGAGGAAATCGGATTAAAATAAGAAATATTTGTACGGTAATAGGCAATAGGGTGCAGTACGAGCTTGTACTCATAACTTGAGATCTACTGAACTGATTTGAACCAGGATTTCTTTTACGGCAGTGCCAGCCACTACGCGGCCCGCAGGCTGGGTTTGGTTCACGATAGATTTTTCTGCGGGCTGCCGGCACCACAGAAAAAAAAAAAAAATATCAAATTTTGCGGTGTGCACATAATTTTTTTTTTACATAATTGTAATTTATCCGAAATAATATGTGTAACTATGTAGAACAGAGTTCTACACAACGTGTCCGAAGAAAGCATATGAAGAAGCTTTCAGCAAAGTGGTTTTTCATTAAGGTTGAATACAGGTATAACTTATCTGATTCCCATTTGGACAATTTAATAAAATTGACTGCAATAAGTACTCCGAAAGACTCTAACATAAAATAAACTCAACGATTTCGACCACCATCGTCTCACAATTGATATCAACTAAAACGGAGTAATCTGGAAGTACAGTTTAAATACTTTTATTAAATGTTAGGTCAAGTCGCACTGTCCACATTGAAACAAAAGATTAAATTCTTTTTCAGACTTTGATTTACTAATAATGAAAACTGTTATTTTTTTAATTGTTTGAAAAAAGAAAAAAATATTTAAATATCAATTGAAATTTTATTAAGATAAAATAATAATATTTTTTTCCAGTTTTCAGAAATGCTATATATTATTAAATCGATAGTAATTAACGATACATATTTTGGTGTATCCGGCCCGCGAAAAGCTTCGACATAAATCATACGGCCCGTGTCTAAAAGTTTGTGGCGAACGCTGTTCTACGGGTATCTTACTAAGTCGAAAGTACCATCTGTCCTGTCCTTTATAAAATAATAAAATGATTTCTTTAAATGAGTGCTTCGGAAAATAAGGCTGTTGCATTTTTCAAGTATTGCTCCTTTTGAAATTTAGACAAAGACTGAAATGATTTTGCTAATAAAACAGCTTTAATAAGGAACTTTTTTTACTGAAAAGAGCATTATTATTTTATTGTAGCTTTCTTTGAAATTTAACGGCATTCTTATGCTATGAATAGTAACATTTCCTACCCCCCCCCAAACTTTTTGTACTAAAATCTTCTGATACCTTTTTCAATGCTGCTGCACCTGTTCATCATATGTAAAATTTTTGGATAAGTAAGGACCCAGAAAAAAAAAGGCAACAAAGTTCACTTTGAAAAAATTTGTGGACAAACCTTTTCAAAATTTGCAATTTTATTATTTATGACCGTTTTAACCAAAGCAGAATTTAATATTAAGAAAAGATTTTAATATTAAAAAACACTTTTGTTGTGTTCAATGAAATTTGGTGTATAAAAAGGGAATTAAAAGATATCTGTACAATTTTTAAAGTTTTTTATTTTGTTGTAAAAAGTCGTTAAGTCAAAAATTCTGCTAAGTTTATTCATTGAAACCTCCACTACTTAAATAAGGTTTTTTTTCTTGTGACTTAATCTTTGAATACATTTTGAAATTATGAGGAATTTCAAATTATTTGCAATTAACGATTCTGATATTATCGTGGTTTGAAAGGACCAGAAGACCACAGAAAGGTCTAAAGTTCCAAGTGATGTTGAACATAACAGTATTGACACTAAGTCTTCGATATGCCCGTATTAAACAAGCTCAAGTACAAAATAGGAAATTCACACCAGATTTCATTCTTTTCAATATTTAAAATTGAACTTTTAGTACAGTAATTCATCACCTTATTTTCTAGTTACATCCAAGTTCTCAGCTAACATCCTGATGTTAGTGTATATAACACGCGACGAATGTGTACTATAACTTTGTAGGGTTCTATTATAAAGTTTTAGGGGATAGGTTTTGTTTTGATACATCGTAAGTTGAAAATAAATTCTGGTTTTTGGTTTCCCCGAATTCTTAAAATACCTCTCATTTTCCATATGCTTACCATTATAATTAATTTATAATTTGTAATAAATTGTTATATTGTATAATTGATTGTTTAATTATTTATATTTTACTACATAATTTGCATTTTGTTATTGTTTGTTGCAAGACTGGAGACTGCTGAGGATTTTTGGTTGATGAAATGGCTGTCACAAGTTTGGCGGTACGCTTACCAACACTGGAAGATCGAAAGATTAGTACGTAAGTACCGTTTCTTCTGCAATAATATATTAATCATGTTGTAAAAAAAGTTCCTTCTAATGCTTAAAAAAAAAAAAAAAACATCTTACAATGTTTATTTAATGACCATGCACTTGTTCAAAGTTGGTAAAATACTACAGTTTTATTGTATATACAAGGTGCATATAAAAAATTCACTGAATGAATTAATATCATAAAAGCGCCGTGAGTTAAAAATGCAGGATCGGTGGTGAGTTAAAAAAAAAAAAAAAAAAAAAAACCTGCGGCGCGTAGCAAGGAGCTCATAAAACCGATGCAAATTAAATTGCTACTGATAGTCGAATGGCATGTGGGCGAAAACTCATGTCAAATTGAAATGGATCAACAAATAAGTATGAAGAACGGCCATAGAAACGAATACAATGTTGATCCATGTATACGGAACAAGCGTCGTGAGCAGAAAATATACCTACGACTGGTTAAAACGTTTTCGGAAGGGAAAAGAAACCACGAATGATGAAACTCGACCCTCAACATGTCTGACTACCCAAAATCTCGAGCGAGGGTTATAGATGCTGCTGTAAAATCGCCGACAACGTCTATGACGGATATCGGAGGAATTATAAACCAATGCAATCCTAATTTGTAACAAGACTTATTGTGCATCCTTTGTTTCATTTTAATTTGACGTGAGTTTTCGCACACATGCCTTTCGACTGCCAGAAGTCTAATTTTTAACTCACGTTGCTGTTGTGATATCCATCCATTCACCGAACTTTTTAGATGCACCTTGTATTATTTTATTGCATAGATTTTTGTGTGTCGTACTCACATTTATTTTTTTGTTATCACTGGTGAGGTTGCTAGAGTAACTGAAAGTTGACATCGATGCTTCCGTCATTAATTTCAAATGAGCTTTATTCACATTTGACATGAATTCTATTGCTTTTTTCATATCTTTTCCATCACCCTCCTTCTTTCCTTTTTTTGAGTCCTTGTTTTCTCCACTTTTTGAATTTTTCTTTTCTTTTGAAGACATAACAGCCGGTAAGACGACTAGAAGGATGAGGACTATTGTTTCCCCTCTCATATCAGTGGTTCTGATAGAACTACATAGAATACATAGAAATAGACGTGGGTAAGAATAAACTATTGTTTGGAATGTAGACAAATTACTAAACATTCGAATGAGTAATTAGATTTTCTTAATTTTTTTAACTATTTTGTGATGTGTTAAATCTTGTTTAACTACTCAATGGAGTGAATTAAAAAAAAAATATGTTATGGTAGTTTATATCAACATAGACATTTTTGAATAGCATAAATAGATATAGGAATAAATTAATTTATAATTAGTACTCATTTTAGCTTATACACCACATCAATGTAGTGATCTCTGCATGTCTGAGGTGATGATTCCTTTAACAATACTGCAAATGCCATTAAACATGAGAATCGTTGAATAAAATTCTTGTCGAAACTCAACTTTAAGTTGCATACGAAAGTACTTGAAATGGGGGCCGAAAGTAAATTTCAAATTGTTTAAGCCTTAACATTTTTTACATGTTAAACAGTTACACTTTAACAATTACTACAGACAAGTGCCGAATATTAGTTTGAAAGTTTGGATAAGATTAGTAGGATTACATGAAATGCAATAGGCGATTGTAACCAAAAGTACTTGAATTAACACATTTTATATTCTACTGTAGATATAGGATATTAATATAGCTATTCGGTGACAAGTTTTCTCGTCTAGTTTACTATCACAATCGTCAACCACTTGGAATATTTGCTTATAAAAACTTCAATTTGGAAGGATTTTTGTTATATGTTCCCAACCGTGGCAAAATAAGAGTTCTGTTATTAAATTTCGTCAAATTTTACATGTTTGGTAGCAGAGCCTCATGTATTACCATTAACGTGAGTAGAAGCTGGTCGAAGTTATTACGTTCTCAATTTTAGGTATTACTCATAAAAAATGCTGGTCTAATTTTTGAATATTTCTATCTGAAGCATGAGTATCTGATCGGTATTGAAACAAATATTTTACTCAAATTGTTCTAAACTGGATCTACATTAAAGTGTTGGGCTGCATGCTTGAAGACACGTGTACTTCGTCTTCCACATGACACCGAGATTCTCAAAGTCAAGTTGTGCAAACTCATCATAAGTTAAAAGTCACGTTTTATGAAATTCCAGTCTTTCTCCATATGGTTCTTGGAAACCAATATCTTGTCGAGGCAGTACATTTTCCTAAATTAAGTTGTTCAGATATTAATAAAGTTTGAAGTAATTAGTTTGAAACTTAATTTTGAAAAAAAAAAAGCTTATTTAATTTTTAAAATGAATTTTTAAAAATTAAAACACTTTCAAATTACGTTTTTTATTAATCTTTTTTAATTATTAAAATTCATTTTAAAATGTTGCTATTATATAATTAATAATTCAATCTCTTTATAATTTGTGTTTTTAATTAGTAAAATAGTTAAACCATATGGTATATGTAAAAATGTGGTTAAAAAACTGGTATTTTTCTGCATTTTAACTAATTTTTTCAATTTTTTTTTCAAAAATCCATCTCTACTTTTTTTTAAATTGAAATCAAGGACGATTAGAAAAGAACTTCATGACTAATTAAAATTATTTGTTGGTGGTTTTTGTTAAGTTTGAATAAAATGATAATTCAAATAACACGAAGTGAGATAAGAAAATTTAAACATAGAAGAGAGATTGATAGCAAGGACGATAGATTTAAAAAAATACTTAATATTTAAGCTTTAATAATTATCAGAGAGCAGCTAAAAAATTTGAAATATAGAAGATATAAAATTATAAAATCGATGTCTAAGTCATCTTTGCAAAATGCAGTGGTACTGCGTCCGTCAATAACAAGTTAATCATTTTGAATTATACTTAATCGATTGTGTAATACATTGCACGTTTAATTTAGTGATAGAAACAAGCCACTTTTTACAGTACTGAAAAAAACACAGTTAAATCATATTGGGAGTTAATAGAAATTAATTTGAATTGTTTCCTTCACTTTTTTGCTCATAATATACACTGTTTATCTTTGTAATTTATATCCACATTAACAGTACTCTCTAATTAGAACGAGCAATACATATAAATTACAAAATTAAAACAATTTTTAAAGAAATTACATCAGATGAAATGAATGCCCTACTTAAACATATTATGGAATCAACCATTCATAAAACAGTAACAACAAGCTAAAGTAATAAAAAAGTCAAATTAACTATTTCTTATTATTAAAACACGAGAAATAACTATACTTATTTAAATTCCTTTTTTAATGATATAAATACACATCTTTTGCAAACAAGTAAAAAATGCACGATCAAAATGCATCACTAAGTTAACAAACAAGAAAGATGCCAATTTCAACATCAGCTTAAAGTTGCTGAAATGTAACATTTAGTATGAAATTTACTTCAGTGTGAACATTAGGTTACATTCGTTTAACTGAAACAACTGTACACTTACTTTGTGTTGCCAATGTATAGTTCTCAATGCCATGAAAATAACCTATAAAACTGAATAATGTTAACATAAATATGCAACAGTGATGGCATACCGGAACTACTTGACATATGTTAAATTTCGACAGTAAATTCTTAGAATAAAAGAATACTATTTTTGTTTACATTAGCATAAAATCTGTTATTATCTTTGAGGTTTTCTTGTATTTTTTTTTTATATTCATGCTGTGTTTTTATTTTTAAAGCATTAGTCTTTCTTCAGAATCTTTTTCGAAATATTTTTAGTCAATTTGGGTAAGAGTTTCTCTTTCAATGGCCATTTAGTATACAATAAAGTATTAGTGTACTCTAGTATTAGTATATAAAGCATTTAGTATACCCTCGTGTTGCTGACGGCGCCAGATAATCTAAAAACAACCAACCAATGGTTAGTATTAGAATATGTTAAATTTTACGTTTTCGAGGCCAAAAGTCTTTTAAAAAAAATATCGACACTTTTGTTTATGAATGTGCCCTATGTGTAGGGGCTTCACTAGTATTCTAAGCATGCAACGTTCATTTTGTTTAAAGTACGGTCAATTGTTTATTTAAAAAGGTTTATACGTATTTAATATCTTTTATACATTTTTCTCGGAATCTGAAATATTTTGATTAAGCAAGCTATATTCTAAGAAAGTAATTATATTTTTAGAATGAATTTTTTCAAACTTTTCTGTCATTAACTATCAAAATTAATGTATGTTTGGACGCTGGATTTAAACTTTGCTTTTCAAATGCTTACATTAATATTTAATCAAGCAAATTTACAAAAATATTCCAAATTCGATATATTTTTTTAAAATAATTTATGCAGTAGAGGAAATTGAGGAAAATAAAAATGTCTGATATTTAAAATCAAGATTGTAAAATGTCCTAATCCTTTCTTTAAATTTCACAATTTCAAACTAGTTATTTACAGGGCAATTTTTTAGGTATTTACAGGGACATCAGAAAGGACTCTCCGAAAATGACAAACAGTGAGAGGAAAGTGCAAAACATTGACAGACAAAAAAAAAAGTGAGAAATTGGATAGATAGTTATGAAATTTTAAATACAAGGGTGTGCAAAATTAATTACATAATTGAAGCATGGCAAAGTGTTATAAAATCTGAATATCGAAGAATGACTTATCTTTTCTTTCATGAAAGTATCTTATAATTCCTTTACTGAGAAACGCACCCTGAACGATTACTTTTGGAGAATGCAGTGGATTTACAAAACACACAGACGGGTTTTCAGTATCAAATATCCCCCAGTTTTGTTTAATGTCAAATCTTCCATTTGAAAGTGGAGCTCATCGCTAAACTTCAAGCAGCTATCATCAATTTACTCCCATCAACCACATTTTGATAACCGGTGTATTTAAAATTCCATACCTGTTCATACAACACACAACTTGTTTATTTCTCACTATTTTGCAATTTTGCCATTTCAAAGTTAGGTCGATCATTAAATGTTACACAGTAAACGGATATAAATGTTAACCTACATGTTAGACATCAAAAATGAATCAAAGTGTGCTCATTTAGGGTACGGAATCTTAAAACTAAAGCAATCGAATTGTGTAGTGGATAAATTAAAGTTTATTAAATATTTGACACACTTAGAAGATACGTTGTGATAAATTCATCATCATTTCTTATAGTGTTCAGAGGCTCATAAAATCTTCAGTCTAACTCTCCAGTGTCCTGCAGCACACCCTGATTCCATCCAGCTCTTTCATCCGGCACTATCTCTTCCATTCTCCTTCATTCTTCTTTACGTTAGCCTTGAACGTTCAGGTCGGCGTTTTCTTTTTGGTGGTTAAGTAAGGGCAAAGTCTGGGATTTCACTACCTCTTGATACATGGTCTACAGGTTCTATGATTTTAATTTTAGTTTATCTTTGGGATCAGCGAGTGACTTCATTTGCTTCAAGGGCTCCTTGTGGTTTTAACCTTACGACATACTTGCGTCATACGTGCAGGCTCAGACCAGAAGAAATAGCCATGTCATAACAAATCTATACAATCAAAATATTTAATCACCTGCATAGGTGAAAACATTTTTAAAGTTATAAATTTTGAAGGTAAGTATATTCTAATTAAAAAATTTCTGAAAAGGACAGAAATATTTTAAAATCATTTTTAATCAATAAATGCCTTCTTGAATCTTAAGTCAATCAAATTAGAGAGCCATCTAAAATTAAATGGTGTTTATAAATAATTATCATATTATTTAAAGACCGTATGTAAAACAGTATATAATATAAATAATTCTTTATAAAAGTTCAACATTTTCAAACAATATTTATAGTAAAAAGTTTTATTTTGAATCTATATTAATAAATCTAAGAGTCTGTTTGTTTGCCTGGTTGTGGATAGAAAGCTACTTAAAATAGGTGTAAAAATCTGAAATTTTCAATATAAGTAGTTTTGGCTTTTTAGTCGTACATTTGACCAATAGAATGTTAAAAATTTTATCAGGCTTTTTTGAATAATTTTTTTTTAATTAATTAAATTTTTTTTTTATAAAACGACTTTTAATAAAGCTACAGCTCTGTAATTTCCCACATAAGTAGTTTTGGTCTTTTAATTGGACTTTTGACAAAAAGAATGTTTAAATTTTAATTCGTTTTTTAGTTAATTTTTTAATTAATATTTTCTCAAAAAGAGCAACTTCTAATAGGCCTAGAGCTCTGAAAATTTCAACGTAATTAGTTTTGGCTTTTTAATTTTGCTTTTCACAAACACGTGTTGAAATATTCTGAAAAAGGTGTTGTATTGTTGTTAAATGTTAAAAAAAAAAAAAAAAAATGTTTTTGTTTTTCTGCAGGTAAGGAGCTTCTAATTTTAAGAGTTTACGTAGCAATTAGTTTTTAGTAAGTGAAGCGAGCTTATTTTTACGCAGCAACGAATCGTTCAGCGAGCGAAGCGAGCCCATGCTTGCATAACAATGAACATTTCAACGAGTGAAGTGAGCCTGTGCTTATGTGTCAATGAATTTTCAGCGAGCGAAACGCTTTTTATTTGGATAACAATATAACTTTTCAGGCAGCAAAGCGAGCTGTGTTTGTGTTACTTTTAGCGAGAGAAGTGAGCTTAGTTTTGATTGACAATTAATCTTTCTGCGAGCGAAGTGCCAAAAGCTTGAACATATACAACAATGACTGGTCTTCGCAACGTGGGGTCATGTAGTTAGTCTGGATTAATTCTTTAGCTATGTTTATTCGAACATGAAACATTTAGACATAAATCATACGATATGATGTCGGAAGACGCTTTTCCTTTTATGAGACATAATTTTTTAATTAAAATTGTATTAAATTAATTTATTTCAAATATCATTTCAAAATTACCGGTTAGTATAAAGATTAGAAATGCAGAAGCTTTGAAAGATGAAGCTCACATTCAAGTATCACTCTTATAATTTGACAGGCTTTGGATTAATTTCCCCTGAGTTTCGGTTAATTTGTGGAGCTCACAAATTTTCACTGCATTCACAAGGTTTGTAGAATTACTACCTGCAATCTCAATTTCACTTAATTTTATACTGAGACGCATTTCCTTCAATTAATTATATTAAATCAAAGTTCTTTTATTAGAATTATTTTATATCATGTGAACTATTGTAGAAAAAAAAATTCTGCTATTTTGAGGTAATGTATCAGCATAACATGTGCGTATTAACGTTACAGAATAATTATCTTTGAAGATCACGAACTCATATCTAACTTCAATGACTTACATCACATTAAAAAGTCAATATATCAAATGTTACTTCATTTAAACCCTACTAGAAAACAGTTTTTAATTACTTGTCTTTGTTCAGTCTGTTAGTCATTAGTTAAACCTCATTTCGTTCAAATAAGTCCATATCGAATTCTTGGACTTTTTCAAGCTTCCATTGGCCAACCATCATTAAGGGAGGGATACTTTTTGTTTGCTAAAGAAGACCAAAAGTTGATCTAAAGGGTGTATCCCTGATCATTAGTGAATATATCTTAAGCGAGCTCCAGCAAACAAGTCCTTGTCACAAGCAGCAGTTATGGCTACGGCAACAGTTGTGGCTTTCGCTTTGGTAATGGTCATCCTTGGAATACATGTTTTGAACGCTTGTCCATCGTCAACAGGTAGATATTTTTCAATTCTATCCATCGCAGTGTTAAAATACTTAAGGTATGACTTTAATGTTTAATCGTACCCTTGTTTTAAGTAACACAAATTAAACTGCCCCCTAGAGATAAATAGCCTCTTAATTTTTGCTACTTAAGGTTCAATATTGAAATATTATATGTGCCTCGTGTCATTTATAAGGGGAAACAAGACTATATCTCATATTTTATACGTTGACTTATAATGGAGTACTTAGTTTTAAAGAGTAGAGATGTCTTTTATCAAAAGTGGAGCGAGTGAAAAACACTTTTAGAATCTCAGCATAGAGTGTAGTTTTTATTTTCATATTAGGACTTACATTTTTGATTAGGAAACACTCAAAAGTTATTTTTTATTATAATCACTGCAACTTAATTTAAAATATCAATATGGTGTTTTAAATATAAATGATGTTCTTTTATACTATGGATGTAGAACGTCGCACAACTTTCAATTACACTATAATACTGATATTAATTTCTGTCATCTACTGTTTTTATATTTTCATCATATATTTAGAAAAAAATTGCCAGTATGGCGATATTTTTTACCATAATTTTTGTATAAGTATTTAGAAAGAAAAAAAAAAAAAACTTTGCCAAATAGAAGATTTTGGTGATATACTTTTCAATAACTCTTATATTATCCTTTCGTATAAGTGAAAATGAGGAGAGGAGAAACTAGGGGTGTGGAACATCGCACAACTTTCTAATACACTATAATACTGACGTGGATTTGATTTGTGTCATCTACCGTATTTATATTTTTATCATTCATGTAGTAAAAATTGACAGCTTAGGGAAATTTTTTGCGATAACTCTTGTACTAGATTTAAAGAAAAAAAAAAAAAAAAAACCTCCGTCAAAATAATGATTTTGACGATATACTTATTAATAATTCTTAAATTATCCTTTGTTGTAAGTGAAACTGGGCCGAGAAGAACAAACGATCGTTAATGAGGTATGCTCAAGGAAAGAGAACTCAACGTTAAAAGCATTAATTTTTTAACTTTTTACGCCATTAAAACATTTTTATGGGAATTTTGGAGGTGGGGATGTTTAGGATACCTTAAGAGGCATTACCACAGTAAATTTGAACAAAATCGTTGGAGCCGTTTTTTAGCAATTACTGAAAAACATGATTTTTTCAATGGCAGCTACCATATGCGCATGCGCGATTTTGACTAAAACCATAATGGTAGGTTCTTGGGCCATCACTAACCCTCACACCAAATTTGAACATCGTAGGTCAATTTGTTCGGGAGTTATGCTGACCACGTACAAACATACACACAGACAGACATTTTTTCTAGATAACTTTTTACTTTCAATTACCCATATTTATACATAGGGTAATGAAAGTATAGCATTCGGTAATTTTTTATTTTTTTATTTTTTTGCTTTTCTCCACGTTTTGGAACATCCTGATTTCAAAAAAGTGATCTAGAAAAAATTTCTGTCTGTGTATGTATGTGTATGTGGTCAGCATAACTCCCGAACAAATTGACATATGATATTCAAATTTGGTGTGGGAGTTGGTGGTAGCCATGGGACCTATCGCTAAGGTTTTCGTCAAAATCGCTCATGCGAGTAAAGTAGCTGCCATTGAAAAAATCATGTTTTTCAGTAATTGGAAAAAAAACGGCTTTAACGATTTTGTTCAAAATCGCTGTGGTAATGCTTCTTAAGGTGTTCTAAACAACCCCACCATCGAAATTTCCGTAAAAATGCTTTAATAGAGTAAAAAACGAATGCCTATAACACAGAATTCTCTTTTCTTGAGCATACTTCATTAACAATCGTGTTTTTTTTTTTATATAATTTTTTTTTTATTATTATTATTTCTACTCAGTTTGACTTACAAGAAGGGATAATATAAGAATTGTCGATAAGCATATGCCAAAATTTTTCCATTTTTCCTATTTTTTTTTTAAAAGATCCATTTAAGAATTATCACAAAAAATATCGCCAAACTGGCATTTTTTTCTAAGCGACTGAGGAAAATATAAAAATTATAAATTACACAAATCTACATCAGCAATACAGTGTTATCGAAAGTTGTGCGATGTTCCACACCCCTAGTTGAAATCAGGATCCCTCCGGAAATGATCTTGATGCTTGGGAATTTTAGGTTGGCATACAGCTTAAACGCTTTAATATATTCAGACCATTCTTTTTTTATTCCTTCCAGATTGATTAGAGGAAGTGTCTTTTGTATGAGCTAATGCGTAAGTGGGTCTGTACCCTCAGAAATAATTCCAGAAGTTTGATATTTTAGCCCGGCTAATGACTGAGTAAAACGGGTCAACGGGTTTCTGATATCTTTTCATTCCCTATTGGAAAAAGTTCAAATTACCAGTATCAAATTGATACCGGAACCAGTAAAAATGATACCGGAACCAGTAAAACCATACTGGAAATTTTAAAACCGGTATAAAACCATACTGGGAATTTTAAAGCCGGTATGAAACTATACTGGGAATTTTAAAGCCGGTATGAAACTATACTGGAAATTTTAAAGCCGGTATGACACTATACTGGGAGATTTTAAACCGGTATGAAACTATACTGGAAGTTTTAAAGCCGGTATGACACCATACTGGAAGATTTTAAACCGGTATGAAATTATACTGGAAATTTTAATACTGGGATTTGAAACATACTGGAAATTTTGATACCAGGTTTGAAACATACTGGAAATGTTTGAAACCAGTATGGAACCATACTGGAAATATTGAAACTAGTATAGATTCTTAGTGGAAGTATTTAAGACAATATACTGGCCTAAATATATTTTACAAATGCATCCAAACCATATAGAGAATTTTCAATCTAAATATTAATTCGTTCCAAAAGCACAACATAGAATTGGGGGCCCTCATATAAAGCCAACGTTGACTGTAGTAAAAATAAAATTAAGTCGGCTATTTCACTTATGTAGAAAATCAGCAAAAAGTGTTATGAGCAAATAATTTTTTTATTATCTTGACCTACATGATTAATCCATTAACGAGGGTTGGCAAGAAAACTTGCCAAACGTTTTAGTTCTTTTCTCTGCTAATATAAAATTTTCCCAAAAAATTTCTGAAAAATTCAAAATATACCTTAAACGATCTAAATAAACAAAGTTAAAGTTAAAAACAATGATGAGTTTATCCATTTTAAAATTGTCTTTAATGGGTTAATGTAAATTGTTGGTAAAATGCTGCCAAATTTCGGTACTTACGTGTTAACGCCACCGCAGCTACAGATTTAGCAGTTTTTAAGTGCCGCCAATAAAGAGCAATCTTGTTGTTTGCACGCGCACACAGTTATCTTTTGGATTCCTTGTTGTTTGCTGATTTTTGACGCCATTTTTTACATTGGCGGCACTTAAAAACCTCCAAATCTGTAGCTGCGGTGGCGTTAATACGCAAGTACCCAAATTTCTAGTATTGCAAAACTGAAAGAAAAATACTTTGATGTATAAAAAATATTTATTGTAAAGAAACACAAGAAAGTAGGCCCTGTCTGTGGCATTTCAAACTATCTTTTCAAGAATATTCTATTAAAATAAAGCAAATTCTCAGCATGTGTATTAATTTCGAGTTGTCATTTTGGTACTTTTCCGTTATAAGCACATTTTAAATCTTGGCGTTTTACAAATACAACACAACGTACTGGCGAATGAAATAACTTTTGATGTATTCTACTAGTGATCCTTGAATCAAAAGGTTTGCATATTTTAGTAATGCAATTTGCCAATCATTAGTATGATTATCTTCTATTACTTTTCTCTCTCGTAACAGCAATTTTTTAAAACGTTCCCAAGTGGGGTGAAAAAAATTGTGGTGCTAAACGGAAAAGTACTATAATATGAAACACTCGACAAATCTTGACTACAGTATTATCTGTTTTCCCAGCACGTGTATAAGCTTTGCTAAGATACATTATACAGTATATTATCATTTGGCTCTATTCTGAGACCATCACTTGAGGGATAACAGTAATAACATATGCGGTACAGATGTAGTATAGAACATTTCTTTGGCATGATATTATTTTTTAAAGATAAATGCTGTTTCAGTCAACGGGTTTTACTTTAAGTTACATTTTTATTTAGTTTCTTATATATATTTTATTTTAATTACTTTGTTTTTAATTTTGGTGAAATTTCTTAATGCCAAATAAAAAAAAATTCTTAATGCCAAATAATAAAAAATTGCCTAATGTCCTATATTTCATCTGTTCCACATATGCTTGCTCTTCAGTTTCATCATAAGTCCTTAATAATTTCTGTTAGCCAAGCATATGAATGCCACGGCCTAGTCTTTCAATACATTATTTTTCCTCCTTTTGATGTGAAGTCGCTAAATGATTATTTACAAGCGATAAAAGACTTTTGGAAAAAGTTGTTTATTGATTTGGGAACGAATTCGATTGTCTTCACTTCGTTTCTTAACGTCAATTTCTTCACCTTTCCCTGGCCAACATAAGTCATTACGGTGGCTTCACAACTCTTGTAAAAATAAATAAGGACATTTTCAGTCAATTTCATATAAAAATTTAATTTTCATCAACCATCACTTAAATAATAATAAATAAATTTCATTAAAAATATGCATATATTTGCGTTAGTTCAATTTTAACTAGACAAAGTAATGGCAAGTAAAAAGTTTCTTCGGCAGGGTTGGCAACAGCTAAATGTAAACAAATGAGCATTTTGAAATTCAAAACGTGTTTTTCATGCGTAATTCGAACTTTTAATGTGTTTAAAGTGCTTATTGAAAGAAAATCTTCATAAGGGCGGAATACAGCCGATTCTAAAATGCTGGTGAATTACTCTGGACAGTACAATAAAAGAAATTGCTGCCGGACTTACACTCTGGAAAGATTCTCTGCCAAGACATTTTTAACGGAGGTTTCCGTAGTTTAATTTAGATAGAAATATTAAAGATATTTACAAGAAACAAATTCATTTAATTAATAATAATATATTTACAAATGACATTTACAACTTTGAAAGCTGAATGGCTAATGAACTGCATTTCCAGTTTTTTGAGATCCATCTAAAAAGATAAGAATTCGTTTTCCGTTCTTTCTGTTCTATTCTCGTGCCGCCCAAGTCATGTTCAAAGTGCTTTTAAAAGACTGAGCTCTACTATCGTGGCTTCATCACTTGACTGCCACAGTAGCCTCCCACCAGCGATAGCAAGACTTTAAGCATCTCTTGGATTAAACTGTACTCTTCTGCCTGATCAAGTTGTTTTAGTCTCCTGGGTAAGATTTGCTGTATCATGGTTGACTGTAGATGGAGCTTGAATCAGTTCAGATGATGCTGATGAAATGGGCTTTTCCTCCAAGATGATTGATGAGGTTCTGGACAGTTCCTTCGCAATGTATGCTAGCTTTAGAGAGTCGATATTGATGTTTGTGGCTTTTATCCCTTTTTGAATTTTGAAGCAATAAAAGGTCCCTCGTAAGGTGGTTGCAAGCCTTTCCTGAAGGTATCTGTTCGCAGAAACACATGGCTGCAAGTTGATAGATCTTTACTTACGAATACTGATGGGTGTCCATGAGGTTGTGGAAGTAACCGTTTCATTGCCTCTCTAAGCTTCCCGACACATGTGGCTGCATCAAGAACCTTTGAAGTTGGTGACATGAATTTGCTAGGTAAATGAATTGTTGAACCATAGACCATTTCTGCTGTCGTTACCTTTAGGTCATCTTTCCATGCCGCTCTGAAGCCCAAAAGAATTGTTGGCAGCACTGCAGACCATTGCGTGTTTCTATGTGCCATGATCTCAGCTTTCAATTGGCGATGAAAACTTTCCACCTGACCATTTGAAGCTGGGTGGCATACCGTTGTATGTTGGCATGCTGTACCCAAGAATTTGGAGACGGCGTAATGAAGAGATGGCTCAAATTGTGTTCCCTGATCTGTGGTTAATCTGAGTAGTGTCCCGAAGCGAGTGATCCATCCAGAGTAGAAAGCTTTTACAACTGTGTCAGCAGTGATATCTACATTGCTTCTGGACACTTGGAAAACTTATCCTCACAAGTGAGACAATACCTGTATCCTTCTGATGGAGGGAGTGAACCAACCAGATCAATGTGCACATGCTCAAATTTAACATTCGGTGGTACAAAACTGCCAATAGCATTTCTGGTGTGGCAAGATTCCTTGGACTTTTGGTGTTCCAGACATGTGCATGCCCAGGCCGCAACCTCCGCTTTTATGGCAGGCCAAACATGCCTCTCGTGGACTAACTTTACCGACGCTCTGGCACCAGAATAAGAAAGATAATGCAGACTGTTGAAAACTTTTTGTTGATGAAAAGCATACACTATGTTCAAATTGCCCTTAAATATTATTTCAGACTCTATAGCAGTTTGCAACATATCCAAACCGGGCAATGTTGCTAAGCTGTTGCAGCAACAACTTGCTCTTTAATAGTATGATATGAGGTTTCGTCCAGTGTTAAAAAGCCTTTGTTCATAATAATAGTATTTAAGTGACTTAGCAATCATTTGCTCTAACTTGAAAATGATCTTTTTGATGTGCAAAACCGCTTCATTTCCGTTAATAAGTTGGTTTTTGTGATATTACCTAAAATGTTGATTTAAAAAATATTTTGAATCCTGAAATCAGCTCTACACTTATCCGGCTGCCATCTCAGCTGCTTAAAAAAGCTATTTTGGCTCGGAGAAATGATAATGATGCCCTTAACAATTTAATGCTCAGAAAATAAGAAAATCATTGACTTATATATATGTTTGGGGAACACTTTTTGTACTTGCATAAAATAATTATATAGGTTTAAAATTAACAATACTTGCAAATTATTCCATTTTCTAATTTTGACAAAACCGAATCTGTCGCCAAAATGCAGCTTAAGTGATAGTTATGGATAACAGTGTGCTACAGCTTCTTTTTGCCAAAAGTTTAGGTTTTTTCGAAAATGATCCAAACCTTTTAAGAAGTACTATTTGCTGGTTTATACTGAATTCATTTACAGAGCAGGTACGAATTTTGTTTTTATGGTTTTTATTTTGTAATAATTATTCAGAGTGGTCAGTGTAAAAGAGACCCCAGACTTAAAAAGTGCTAGCTTTTCAGATTGTTAAACGTAATTTCAATTCCAAACTTCTGTTTTGAAAATTATCTAACGGTTCTTCTATGCTGGTCACCTTATATTATAACTTGAATTATCTAAATCAATAACCTATGTGCCTCAACGAGTACCCCACAACGCGGATCTACTCAGCTAATTATTAATAAGTTAACTTTCTTATTCTTTCATTTGATGTTTTACATTTGTAATTGATTGATGTAATTGTATTGCTATGATAAATCCTGTGCTGCATAAATATCAATTCTGTAATCAATGTTCTAGTATTATACTGGTACATGTTTCACACTAGGACCGATATATTATACTGAAACCGGCATTGTACCAGAATTCTTTCTGGTATAAAAAAATGTATACCGGTTTATGAAACACCGGTTCCGGTATGATACTGGATCCGGTATGATACCGGCTTATGAAACACCGGTTCCGGTATGATACTGGATCCGGTATGATACCGGCTTATGAAACACCGGTTCCGGTATGGATACTGGATCCGGTATGGATACCGGTTCCGGTATGATACTGGATCCGGTATGATACCGGCTTATGAAACACCGGTTCCGGTATGGATACCGGAACCGGTGTTTCATAAGCCGGTATCTTTTTTTTATACCGGAATTTTTTTTTTCCAATAGGGTTGTTTGCTCAATTTCAAGAAGTGACTTCGATACTTTAAGTTAAACTATTAAAACGGTTTAATTCATATATATATATATATATATGAATTAAACCGTTTTAATAGTTTAACTTAAAGTATATATATATATATATATATATATATATATATATATATATATATATATATATATATATATATATATATATGATAACAAGTCGTATATTTCAAACTTAAAGCCAAAGTTGGTTTAAGACATATTTTTTTATATATTTATTCCTTTGTACAAGCTGGTAATCCTCAATTTCACATAAAAAGGACGTATTTTGTTTGTATGTTTTACTTACTTGGTATAGTTACTTATTTTTTAGTATATAATTGCATGTTTTGGTACTGAAATTATAAAATTATAATAGGTATTTCAAATTATTCAAATTATAATTATATATTTTTTATTATGAAATTTTTTTCTTGCTGTGGTAAAGAAGATTTCTTCTTAAAAGAAAGGATTATGATTGCAAACCCAAATCTCTCTACGATATTTAATCATTATTTATTGTCACTTTTAATACAGAGAGTAGTATGAATCTAATGATCGCTTACACCATTTTTTTTTCTTAGAGCGACGATATGATTATTTACTCTAAAATTTCCATTGGCTGTATCTTACTCATTTAGAACATAACAAACACAACAAAAAGAATTGATATCTCCCAAAAAACAACTTGGAGTTGTAAAAAAAGCCGGCCAAGTGAAAAAATCGTCAGAAAAAGTTGTGAAAACTAATGTTTACCGCCAAGCAGCCGACTTTAGTTTCTTTGGGGTACTTGTACACAATGAACTAAATTGGGATTATTAGGGTGAATCCCTATAGGCAATCAATACTTGGCAGGCTCGAGTTTTTGTAGAATTAATCTCATTTCAGTGCAATGGATGCAAAGTAACTAAAGCAAATGAATTGAGACTAGTCCTGCCAAGTTCTGATTGCCTGTGGGGATTCCCCCTAATAATCTATAACTTCTGATACGTTCATTGAAAATTTACAAGAGTTTAAAATTTTCCGAAAAAGTCAGAAATCCCCTAACCAGTTGATTTCCAGATTCAACTCCATTTACTTATTTTATCTCAGAATGGTTAATTTGTTTTTTATTTTTAAGTATTCCGTTTAAAAATGAAATAAGGTCTTGCTTTGTTTTTACATTTGAAATTACAATGCTTTTTTTTTTTATCAAGAAAGTTTTCAGAGTGTGTGAAAAAATGTTGAACAGAAAAAAATAACGTGCAGTCACTATTACATTGATTGATATATGGATTTTGGCATTGGCAATGGTAGGTAGAGTTTTAAAGATTTTTTTTTATGAACATGAATTATTTTGTGAAATTCAAAGTAAGCCTGTTTTGTGCCTCGAAGTATATAATATCAGATATCCAGTTCTCTCAACTTTTGTAATCTATCTTTTGATAGAGCACAAGTTCATTATCACGATCTAGTGTAGAAAAAATGTTGTCCTTGATATTGAAACTTTAAGTCAGAATAACAGAAGTAATGTTAAGTATTATTTTTGAAATAGTCAATAATAAATCAAGAGAACTGGACTTAACATATTTCGAAATCCAAAGGGAGTGCATAATGATTTTTAATAAATTAATTCATGTGATTTTACTTAACAATGGGGGTTTTTACGTTTCCATACTGAATTAAAGGGAATTTCTGTACAGAACTTATCAATAGATACATATATTTATTTTGATTACTTAGCAATCTTGTTTATCTATATGCTTACTGATAGCATTATTAATCACTAATGTCACTATATTATTGAGTATTAGAAGACATCTATTACATGCATACAATATTTAAATAAAAATGAAAAATTGTAAGTTTTTAGAAGCATATTTGAGAATTTTTAATATGTTATAGATTTGGCTGTTTCAATCTTTCTGTAAAAATTAAAAAATTGTTTTGATCTGAAATGTAAGAATAAAGTATAAGAAAATCTGAAATTCAATTTTTGTTGTTAATAATTACACACAAATTCTTTTACTTAAATAAACATGCGTGTTTCTGATTTATTACATGACATATGTTTTTCTATAGGTATGTGCAAGCAATATGGACACGCATGTTTGGGAGGTAAATATCATACTATGAAATTCATATTTAATATAATATCTAGGTTGTTTGGGACATATTGAATATATTATTAAGTTATGGAAAAAATTTAAGATATATAAACACATTTGTACTAACTTACAAAAAAACAACGGAAATTAATAAATTTCGAAGAGAAATCCCTTGTTTGTTCGCAATACTCGTAAATGCACTAATTGAATTTCTTAAGCACGAAGATTTAAGTTCGCATGTAAAATATCATGATATGTTGATTTCTTGACTTTTTTCTCGCTGCAGTTAAATAAGCATATTTAATTTCAAAATTACCAAAATCTTAGATTTATATAATTTTCACAACTTAATGACGGATTTTATACTGTGAATTAGGATTTGAATTAAATTTTTGGTTGGTTGGTTGTATTCAGATTATCTGGCGCCGTCAGCAACACGAGGGCTATAATGCGCCGAAACATTCGTCATTAGACAAGCCAACATACATTTACAAACACCCATGCCAACACGGGACTCGAACCCGCAACCTCGCGGTTTAGAAGCTAGCACGCTAACCACTATACCGTTTGGTCGGCATTAAATTTTTGAATAAGAAATACTGATGATTAGTTTTTACATTTGTAATAAAAAATTTACTTTCACTTCAATCATATTATTTAAAGAAATACTAAAAACGTGTTCTTGAAAATTATATCGCACTTTTCCACAGGTGTTACTTGAAAGTAAATTTATTTATACTTGTGGTGCAATATTCCTTCCAAGTCTGTTAGTAAAGGTGAAATAATGGAAGGTATAATAATGAAGATTCCATATTATACCTTAACTCAATAATTTCTCTTACTAGTTAGATAATAAAAAATAAAGTTAAAAAATTCTAATGTGGTGGTCATGGTTCAGAATTTAACTTTACATGAAAAAAAATTCAAAAATTTAAAAAATATACTAATGTTACTCATATTAACCATAAATGATCATGCCATTTTTTAAAACACAGTTACTCAATTATTTTGGTTACTTATCTTTCTTGGAGCTTTTAAGATAAGATATTAATGGGTAAATCCTTACACACGAAAACATCCTGATTTGTGTGCCTGGCTGACGGAATAGAACGTAAGCTTTGCACTTGTTCACGAAGTTGACGTAGGAACTGTGGTTAGATAGGTCGGTTGCTTAAGATCGAACTTCTGAAAAATTCCCCAGGCAACTTTAGCGTTGATCCATATACAAGTTCCGCTGCAGTAGCCCCGTTGTCTCCTTTGACAGCAGCCCGCATACCAAGTAGAATTGGCGATAGAACCTCCGTCCAATTCTTCGTTGCCCTGCTGATGGCACTCTTGAGTTGGCGGTGACAGCGTTAAGCTAATCCGTTAGATTTTGGATTATATGCAGTGGTTCTGTTCTTCTGTATACCTAGAAAATTGGTCAGAGAACTGAACAGTTTACTTTCAAATTGATGTCCCTGGTCAGTCGAGATCAGCTTTAGGTACGCCAAAACATGAGATCCAACCAGTGGAGAATGTGAACGCAACTGTGTCAGCAGTTTTGTCAGGCTTCCGGACACCGTGTAAAACAATACCGCATACCTTTCGAAAAGGGTAACGGATCGATGATGTCCACTTTTACCTGCCAGAAACGACACTGCGGTAACGGATACCATCCAAGAAGCAATTTTGTATGTCGTTGAACTTTAGAACGTTGACATTGGAGGCACGTTTTATCCAGGAAGAAACATTCTTGCAAAGATTTTTCCACCTACACAAAACGTTCTTTTATCAATTTAACTGTTGCCTCAACTCCAGGATTCGATAAGTTACGCATTACACGAAACACATCTTGTCTAAAACTTGGTGGCAGATACTGTCATACCGACCATGTGGATGTGTCACGCATGAGATCACATTTCTTGCCATTTTTTAAAAAGTTAAATGGTCTGAGACGAGTGTTTCATCTGATTCCAGGAAGGAATGTAACTCCGGATCATCGGACTATGCATACGCCATAGCAGTGTAATCAATATCAACTAACAATTCTATTTCCAAAATTCGAGTCACCGCATCTGCCACAACTTTTTTATCGCCAGAAATATTACGAAGGTCAGTTGAAAATTTTGCTACAAATTCGAGATGACGTTGCTGTTTCAGCGAAGAATTATCGTTTCCACTGGTATATGAGTAAGTTAAAGGTCGGTGGTCGTTAAAAATAATAAATTGTCTACCTTCTATCATGCGACGGAAGTGCCTATTGGAAATTCAGACAACTTTTTATGATAAAGAGAATCTCCAGCTATCATCGGGAGACCTAACGATGGGGAAGATATCACCTCATCTATCTTTGAAATTGAGTTATGTTATCAGTAATACGACTATTTTTAATGTCTATAATCAACCCAAAATTTTCCAAAAAAAAAATAATCTGTCATCAAAATATACCGACCAACATCAGCAATTATAAATGTCCAAGAAAATTCATTAAGTGTTAAACTTTTACTACCATACGTATCAATTTTAGACCCATTTGCCGCATACGAATAAAACTCATGATCTATTTTTGAATAACTATCCTTTGGAAAAACATATAAAACTGCACCTGTATCCACCAGAAATATGCACCTACTATTCCTGTCCAAAACTAATAGGCAACCGAACCCATGACACTCATCTGCCGTCGCAAAAACAGTGGTGTCATTTAGTTTTCCGCAAGCGCAAAGCTACACGGTTTCACACACTTAGAACCGTTATCCCCAAATTTAAAATGATACCAACAGAAGGGTTTAGAGCTTGCAACAGATTCCGACTTTGTTCGGGAAAGCAAATGACTGACTAGTGAGCTTAAATTTTGTTTATCAAAATTCATAGAGAGTTTTGCAAGATTATCATTCAAAATTTGTATTTGTTTTTTAGTTCCTGAAACTCTGTACCTGAAACCAGGTTTGTAATTTCAGGAATTTTTGCCGAAATTTTTTTAACTTCACCAATTTTGTCCGCGTAAGTGCTATATCAGTCGTACTGTCTTTGCTAATGAACAGTATCTGTTGTACATTATTTGGCAATCGTTGTAAAAATAGTATTTTCAAAACTTCATTAGAAATCTTACCTGCAGCCAATTAACATCATTTAACTTATCATAATTAACATCATTTAACCTATTCATTTCATGTAAAAGCTGCAATGGCCGTTTGTCTCCTAAATCTATTTCCTGCAATAGAGTTCTCATTCTAACATTTTCAGACTGCGCGAATTGTTGGATAAAAGTTGCTTTACTGAAGTGTATGAATTATAAGCAGGAGGTGCCATTATAATATCCTTAATACACGACAATATCTCGACATCCAAGGAGGAGACAACGCAGTGATATTTTGTACTTTCATTAGTTATTCCGGCCGTTACGAAATTAGACTCAACTTGTAAAAACCACAATTCGAATACAGATTTCCAGATAGGAAGAACTCAAAATGCAACGCGCGCTACTTCCCTAACTTTTTCCGGTGCATATATAATTAAATACACTAATACAAGTTAAGAAAAAAAATATACGCTATAGAATCGTATGCACAGTCCTCGAAGCTTACATCCATCCGTGAAAAACCTCACCGTTTTTCCAGATATCAGTCGGTAACCTTTCCAGTTGTCAGATAGAAGCAGAGTTCTTTAAAACGTGAATAACGAGTCTTCCAAACGACCAACAGGACTTGAACTTGAATCTTCTTGAACTTGGAAATGAAGTTATTGCAAAAACTGTCACATTAAGTCCAGCAACCAATTCGAAAACATGTCATAATTAATCTTGGAAATCCGCATTAAATAAGCGGGTCACCAGATTTGGATGTACGCGAATAAAAGATATTATTCTGGAAAACACTCAATTTATTTCTAGCTCCAAATAACTTCAGAGAGGATTTAGTTAATACGAATATGTTTATTACAATTTAACAAGCTCCAATAAATACTGAACATAAAAAATTGTGAAGATCGATAGTAAAACAAACGCTCACATATACAAGTCAAGCACGACTGTTCTATCCCGGCAGTTACATTTGACTACGGGGTTCCCAGCTTGAGCTGTTGCCAGGGTAACCGAAACGCCATACTCCTTTTCAAATTTTGGATTTAGTTAATTACGTATCTCTTTTGATGTTTTCCTGTTGTTTAAAAAATGCGCTGTTTCTGGTTTTCGATACATTTCAACTCCTAACCTAATACATGTAGTTAGCATTAAATTGAAATATCTATATTAAATTAATGAAATACGCTATTGACAAATTTGAAATAAATATGGCTTCAAAATAGCCGATTCATTCAACGAGTTATTATTTATAATAGTGCTTTACTGCTTTGATGGTAAATTTCAATTGAGGCTTAAACTTCAAAATACAAGATTTTTTCCCTCCTGCTTCTATTAATTCTTTTAAATGAAGTTATATCATAATGGTTTATGATAAACGTTACTTGTACCTTATTTTTATTATTTCATTCAAATAACAAATCTTTATCGTATAAAATTGTATTGAAAACCAACAATTTACTCAATATTTCTGATGCTTTAAATCCCCATGCCAATTTATTACTTGCCATTTATTCAACATGTCATGACAATTTGATTAATTTAATACAAATTATAGGTCATGGAAAAAGATCCGAAATGAATCAGAATTCTCGCTTGATGAACTTTTTCCTAAGCGACATTTTAAATCATCCTGAACAAGTGGCAGCCCTTGCAGCTTCAGGCAGGAGAAATGTACGAGATACGTTGGAAAACATATATGAAAAGAACTCTGAAGACTGGAGTAATGACGAAGATGAAGGATATACTCACAAGACATTCAATCGAGTGAAGTAGCTGAAATACTTATTGATTGTTATACGAGTCCATTGAATAAAGTAATTGAATAAACTGTGGGATTGATCTTTTGTTCTCATGATTTATAAATGAAGTTACATTGTTTTAAAATGTATCACTACTTTTGCTTTCACTTGAGGTAAATACAACTTCATTAATTATTTTTCATATAATATTTTCGTATACAAGTATTGTGAATCAAATATCAATAAAGTTAAAAATTAGTTGGCAGTATTTTGTGCAATATTGATCATGGTAGGCAATTTTGTATCAGTTAATCTAGAATTAGTTTGATTTTTGTTAATATAATACTATTATAGAGTGTTAAATAAGTAAGTCGAAACGGAAGATAAGAAATATCAGGCGATATTTATGAGTATAAGTTTTGCAAAAACTTTTATGAAAAATCACCAATACTTCTTTAAAATAATATATTTTACCAAATCTAATCAGAAACTAAATTAGTTATCTTATCGTTAGTCTAGAAAAAAAGGCGCTAATTACAATTTGACTTAAGTTTTCAGGGTATCTAAAAAAAAAAAAAAAAAAAAAAAAAAAAAAAAAAAAAAAAAATTGAAATTGGGCTTAACGGTTTTATTTTTAACTCATTAATCATAAATTTATTTCAGTGCTCAAGTTGCAACTTTTACTTATCGGTGGGTTTTCTCTTATTGATTTTAAATATACCAAAACGTGATTTGTCACCGAAAGTGTAGCTAGCACGATATAGGATATTTGAAATTCACAAACATTTATTTTGTAAATGTAAAACTGTTGTAATTGACATAAATTGTGAAAAAAAAGCACAAATGGTGAGAGGTATTTATTCAAATGAGGACAAAACAAAAGATAATGTGCGATGAACAGCTAAGTCTTGAAAAGTGAGAGTTCACAATGATCACATGTTTAAGTCTTTCAACCATTTTTCATTTTTTGGTATTCCGGATAATTCTTTTGCAGTCCTTCACACTCATAGAATGTTTTGTAAAAAGTCTTGTACACCATCTCGTAATGAACCCTAAAATGAAATTACAAAAAATTAATTACAGATTTGTTTATCAATATTTATTTATTTGAAAATATGCTTTGTGTTCCTTACAATAAAATCAACTTTGCAACATTCATTCTTGCGTAATTGAGACTAATAATAGCATCGAAACAATTGTTTTAACAAACTAATAACAATAAACTTGTAATTTTCTGCCTCTTTTCTTAACAAAATTGATGACCGAAAACAAGTAGTTGACGTATGATAAAATTATCATGCTTAAGGGGAAATTATGGAAACGTATTTTCTATAAGAGAATGCCAGAGAAAATATGCTATGGAGGAGTTTGATGAATAAGGAACAAATTAGCACATTATTGGTTCTTCCAAATAAAGCGAATAACTTAATTTTTGAATAGATTAAATCAAGTCTTTTGTGAAGTAACTAGATGCTTTCTGAAAGGATGGATTTGCAATTCAAATGAGGCTGGCAAAGCATCCAACTAGAAAGTTTCGTCGAAAATTTTTGTATGACTTCTAACAGAATATCTTTCTTCTAACACTTTTTGTGTTTTGATGATGTCTTAATTAAATGTAACGCTTTGCTGAATACACCCGTAAGGATTATACTCATAATTTTCATTTGGTGCATACATTTAGAAAAATATAAGTAGCATTTGACATGATTTGGAAAACAGATTTCAACATTCCCTTTTTTAGTGAATTACATTTTATGAACTAAGACACCTTTTACTGGATATAGATACACTATTTCGTATACTCTAAGACTCATAATAAGTAAAAATTGTACTTAATAGAAAAATAAGTATCACAAACATAGCACAATGAAAATATGCACTCTTAGTAAAATATTATTCATTATCCAGATAACTCGCTTTAATGAGTTGGTTATAATATATTGGCAATAAAAATACAATGTATTTTAAATAAATATTCTGTAATCCAAGGTGGTACGATGATTGTCCAAAAACAAACCTGATCATCCTTGGAATTAATTGGAAGATTGAAATGAAATTTGAGAAAGTGTCTATGTATATGTATAACCAAACGCAGACTAATAAAAATTTTTTTTTTTTTCTAATATGAATTTCTATTTAATATATATATATATATATATATATATATATATATATATATATATATATATATATATATATATATATATATATATATATATATATATATATATATATATATATATACATTAGATGGTTGCGGATAGTTTCAAGAAAAATTATTGTGATACAGAAAAAAATAGATTAATTGAATTAAATTTAGACATTTCATATTGTAGCTAATCGCAAGTAGTTGGTTTCGAAATACACCAAGCAGAACTTCAAATCCGTTTTGATAAAGATATAGAAAAGCTAATAATCTAAATTAGTGCTGCTTACAATAACTTTTAGTGACATTACGTAATATTTTCTTTGTAAAATAATCACTGATAAGCGAACATAAATTTCAGTAATATAAATATTTATAATATTACTGTAGATATTTGTAATTTATATATCACTCACATAATAATAAATATTTATAATTTTAATATAATGAAAGAATAAACCATGAGAATAGGTTTTTCACTATATGCAAATCTGATGTTATATTTTTTTAAATCGTTTATGAGCATTAAACTTTAACTGCTATTTAGTTTAATATTTCTACAGCGCACAGTATGTCCCATGTATTGAACAAGGGCAACACAAGGGTCATATTAGAAATTTCCCCCTCCCATAATAATCTAAATAAATTGGAGAATATCAGTTTAAAATTTAAAAAACATAGTATAAGAAATATCTATATTCAAGCCAAATATGAAATATTTTAGAGGATGGAAGCGTTCCACGAAAAATGACTCGCGGTCTACCAGACTGCATACAGCAGATAAAGGTTAAAGCGATCGAGTCGAATCCTCGACATGCGGAGTATCCGCATTTGATCAGTTTTCATGGTTAAAAATTAGGTTATTACATCTATTTTCACTGTATCATTGGTCAAGATGCATCTAAAATTTTTTAGCACTTTCGTCAAAGTTAAAAAAAAAAAAAAAAAAAAAAAAAAAAAAATATAAGCATTAATGTAAATGTTGACACTTTATGATAAGCCTATTGAAAATATTTTTTTTTTTTATCATTGAATGGCTAAATTCTAATGTCATACCATGGTATAAGAATAGGTATGTGCTAGGGAGGAACGCTTTTAAATCTTTTTTTTAAGTTAATGACTGCATAGTAAATATTAGGAATTTTTATAAAAGCGAAAATTATTTCAACCCTAACAACTCCATGTCCTCATATACTAGAACTAATGGTTTTCTAGCATCAAACAGCTTCTCATTAATTTGACACTGTCTTATCGCAGTTTGGGAAATTTGTCGCAAAAAATGAAATTCTGGTGAAACCCTCAGCACCGGAGTTAAACAAATTTGCATGGACTTACTTTGTTTTGGTGCACATTTTCCAACCCCAGGCTCCACAGGGAACTTGTGCTTGTGTCATTACTTTCTGTTTGTATCCCCGCTTATAGGGTTCCTTCACCTCCACAAACTTGCACGGTTTCCTAAACAAGGGGGCAATGTTAAAGAAGCTCACCATTAAAAATTAATTAAGCAATATTTTTTTTTAATTTAAGTCATTCAAACGAAATAACTAACACATGAATCTCTTACCCTTTTTTGTACATAAGGCGTTTTTGTAGTATTAGTATAAATTTTCAAATACTGTGAACGAATAAATAAAAGCTCATAGAGCGAATGTAAAATTACTTAAACAATACTTTCCAAACTCCCTAAATATTTTTTTAAAAATGAACTCGTTAGTTGTTTTAAATATATATATTCTACGAATAAGATAAATGACGAAAATTTTTGTTGCTTTTGGATCTCCAATCCTACTAATTGCATGTGACAGGAATAAATAGTTTTTAATCTTTTATATGTCTTCAACTAATTTATTCAAAGCAGATTTGATGTAAAATGAATGCAGGTTTGTACATGGAATATATTTTTAAACGCAGGTCCATAAACCATGGTTTTACGATTTTAGCTGCATGAAAAATAACATTATCATCTTGGAAATGGCCATCTCCTGTAGGGAAACGGTTTTCATAAAATATGAGTTGGATGTCCTAAAAGTTCAATATTGTCTTTCTCAGTAAATCTATCCATCTATAAAATAGAAAGACTATATGACTAATTGCTAAAAACCATGCACGATATGATTGCCCTAGCTTTGCTCCACTACATGCTTAACTTTTATAATAGAACACAGAAACAATCACGGCTTTTGAAATATTCTCCAAATGGTTTCGAGTCCCGTTCTTTGAAAAAAAAGTGAAAAATCATTCATTTGACCAAATATCATTCTTCCATTTGTGACTTGGCTGGTTTTTGTGCTCATGACATCATTGTTGTTGACATTTTTCAGCAATATAAAAATGATTTGCAAAATACCACTGTGTTGTAAATGTTTCATTCTTGAAGTTTCGTTCTAACTATGGTGGTTGTTACTGAAGCCTGTAGCATATTGAGACTGTCCAACATATTAAGCTCTACATAATTTCAATGTGATAGAAGTTTTTTAGAAATACGAAGCAAACCATTGCAAGATTATTTATATCATTATTTCAACTTCCCATTGCAAATTTATATACAGAGTAAAAACTATACATATTTTTGTTTCCCATATACGACTTGTTAATTTAACGCTATATTACGTACTGTTAAAGATAATTATGTGTTCCTGGATATTCGAAAGCACTTACATTTTAGAGATTGTGCATTTATAGACAATTTAAGCAGACAACAGTAGATAACTTACTTTGTTTCACAATGTATTC
The DNA here is from genome assembly GCA_963978545.1 of Linyphia triangularis. NCBI lineage: Eukaryota > Metazoa > Arthropoda > Arachnida > Araneae > Linyphiidae > Linyphia > Linyphia triangularis. The sequence continues at coordinate 59,726,247 of OZ021723.1, read as the reverse complement.
CAGAAAATCCAGTAGGACAAACGCACTTTCCGGTTTTTCCACATTTACCTCCATTCAAACAGCCTCCCGGACAGTATGCTAAAATAGAGATTACATGATTAATAAACAAAAATAAGAATTTCTAAACTACTTTTGAATATTAATATTATTTAATTTAAGCACATTTATTGAAGAAACCATTTAAATTAAGTTTTAGCACCACATTATTAGTTACAAGGTTGGTTGTTTATTTGCTTTCCAATTATTTGCAAAGTTGGTTGATCATTTGCAATCCAAAACCGAATGATGATTACACATTTTAAATTTAAATTAGACTGCTTTACCATATGGGGTGCTCAATAAATAAGGATTTTAGAAGTAAACTTTTCTAGATCGTTGAAATCAATCTCTATAAATATTAAAACTAAGCAACGAAATGTAAATTGAAGTAAATAACAAATAGAATTTATTTACCTTGTTCACAATTATAACCTGCATATCCTCTAGGGCATGAGCATTTTCCTTTTCCAACACAAATTCCTCCGTTTTGGCAATCAGGTTTACATAAAACTAAATGAATAAAAGTAGAAAGGTAAAATTGAAGAAATTTCTTGTCCAAAGAGTTGAATTACTAACCAGATTATACATAGACAACACTTTCAAATTGATAATTTTCCTTTTTTTTTAATGAATCAAATTAAAATGAGCTTAACGGATGAATGTTGATAAATCTATATTTTGTGCTAAAATTGAACTCAATATTTGATTAGAATTTGGATTGGGAAAAACATTTAAAAAATCTTTAATTAGGTACTTTATGATTCATTTGCATTGTATGCGACACTTATTTTCATTTCCTTTTCAAACTCTAGCTAATTACCAACCATGAATATTCTATAATTGTAAGAAACAAACTTTTCTGAAACAACTAGTCTTGTTTTTTATTTATTCGGTCTCTTTTCTGTGCCCCTGATTTTTGTGTCATTTCAACGACGTCGTCGGCTTCCAAGTCGAAACCGTAACCATCCGAAGTAAACAGCTGAACTTCTCACATTTTAATGCAAAGTTAATTATCCGCACGTGATCACGTTAAGGAAAGTGGATATAAGTTTATTTTTTACATTAAAATCGATTGATATTTAGTCTTAACTTCGTGCGTACATCTATTATGCGTAATTTCGGCGATGGTCCATTTTTAATGTTTTAATATACTGAACATTAAACTACTGACATTAATGATTACCATTGACATGTGGCTTTATTTATGACTGCACATGGTCCTTTTATTTAGTAAAGCCTAATCGTTACATGATGTAGAAATGAAGTCCGTCATTCATGAGAGGATCATTGTGGCGACGACTCCGGAAGGAGCACCTTTGACGAAATGACGTTAAGCGAACGAGATGCAACTAATCTATTAATTTCTTTTACTATTTCAAGTTTTTGACGATTTATTTCAAGTTTTTGACGACAGAAAAACAAAAAGAGAGAAAAGACGCGAGAATTTTGAACAAAATCCATTAATTTCAAAGCCGTTTATTAAGTGTTCAAAATCACGGTAATAAAAAGCCAAAAGCAATACTGTATTACTCATTAAATAATATTATAATACTATTAAAATCTTAAAAAAATAGTCTTAATAAGTAAAAGTAAAAAAATTTCTTTATGGAGCAATATTTATTTACTATCACGTCACTTTTAAATAAATAAATAAATAAATAAATAAATAAATAAATAAATAAATAAATAAATAAATAAATAAATAAATAAATAAATAAATAAATAAATAAATAAATAAATAAATAAATAAATAAATAAATAAATAAATAAATAAATAAATAAATAAATAAATAAATAGTATTAGAATTTAGCAAGCGAATTTTGAATTCCTATAGAAAATAAGTTTATTGAAAGAAATAAGAAATAACAAACTTGTTTGCATGAAGTTTCAAAATTAAAATCCTGATGAGACAGATTTTTCCATTTCGTGATTTTGACTCTTAAGGTACATTTTAATGGTGGGTGTAAATGCTTAATATGATGTAACTAAAATACCGAGAAATACTAAATATTTTAATTACATATATTAAATTGAAAAATTTAATTAATATTATTTCAATAAAAATTAAAAGTATTAAAAATTAAATTACAAAAACCAGTACATTGTTTTAACAACCTGTTCTAAGAGATGGCTTTTTTATACAAATGCAGCAATAGATGGCGCCACTACTACACGATTTTATTTTAGTAGACTTGGGACCAAGTTCAAAATTTCTGTTTATCCCACAAATCCTAAAATCTCTGTTTTGAGTTTCTAGTTTGTTAATCCAGAACTAAGAGGTTATAAAAAATAAAAAAGAGCGGATGTTTATACAAAGGACAGGAAGTAAGTATTATTGCTCCTAAAACTCCGACTTATCTGACTTTTTTGTTATTCTGCCCTTTGCAGTGCTAGAAGTGTGGGTAGACGCGGGGTGACGCGTCCCCCCACTTGTCCAGAAAATACCCATGCGTCTCCCCACTTTTAAAAACACTGAAATCCATCCCCCCACTTCTCAAACCACTGAAATCCATCCCCCCACTTCTAAAACTACCGAAATCTATTCCCCCAATTTTAAAAAACATTCAATCCGTCTAAAAACTAAAAGGGGAGGGGAAAACAAAACTAGAATTAACAATTTTCATTACTTCTGCTTTCTGCCTGTTTGTTATTTTTTATACTTTCATTTTTGTTTTGTTTAAAGCAGATTCAGTCAATTTTTCTTGGAAATGCGGGGCGAGTTTCGTCGCCCGTTGTCTGGGATTATTGAGGAGTGGATTGAAAAAGACATTTTTATTGTACTATCATTTCCTGTTTTGTCCTCGACCATTTACTTTAAAATGTTTTGTGTTTTGTTGATTATTAGTAGAAACCTGTGTATTCCCTAACTTAACCATTAACTCTTACTTCTGATTCTAAACGGTATTTGTATTCGTAATCCATCCAGTACAAAACAAGATGAGATTGATATATTTGGCTTCAAAACTGTAAGAAAAATGACTCCGATACACTACCAGAACGTTGAGGAAGGAGCAGTGGAAAATGTGCAAGTGCATCAAATTGAAGAGACCACGTGGAGAGAGAATCTAGCACGTGGCAGCAACAGTAAGCAAAAACGCACTGCAGTAATGATTAACCAAAGTATTGGACATAAAATGATACGCACCTTCAGAAATACAACGAGTATCCATGGCTTACTTGTGAAGAACAAAAACTTGGATGCAACACATACAAAAGGCTGCTAAAAAGCTTGGAACCAGAAAAAAACATGGCTTGAAACTTTCTAACGAATGGGTAGGGTGTAACATTTTGCCACATGGAGACAAGGAATTTGACTAACGAGAATCCTTAAGAAAGCAGATTTTTAAATACAAAACCGGTAAAACTCATAAATGTGCAGGAAAAATTATCCATGAAGCCAAACGAGAAAGCTGAAAAATGCAAACATTTCCTTTAAGAAGGTAAAATATCATTTTGCAATTTTTTTACTTTCAATTTTTGAATGCACGATACAATACTTGTATATACTATCAATGCCAAAATTGTTGAAACAAATTCATCTTATCACTGTCTTCCGAGTAATGTAATCCAAAATTGTATAATTTATTTTTATTTTTTCCCGACTATATTTTTCAGTTTTTATCACTAATTTTGTTTATAAATTTCTTTGAACATCAAGCAATACTGGGCATGGGATATTAGATAGTACTAAAATTAATTAAGCATAGATTTTCTTCTTAAGAAATATACCAAGCATGTAGGGAAATGCGAAATGTAATGACACTGAGAAAAAGTTTTAAGTCACTGAAAAAAAAAACTATTTAAATCATAATGTTATAAAAATGTATTATACTACTTTGTATAACGATATAGGTATTTTCACTTGGTCAAATTTTAACTTTGGAGGAACTAGAAAAAAAAATATAAAGACAAAGTATTTAAAAAAAAAAAAAAAAATTAGAATTCCTTATTAATTTAATTTTATGAAAGTATGCTTATTTAAAGGCAATATTTAAATCTAAATTAACAGTTATGTATGTAATGTTGAATTATTACTTCACTTCATTTCTTACTTCCTAGTAAAAAAACTAAGTCGCAGAATATTCATTAAAATAACAATAAATTTTGGACCCTTGTTCGTGTTGAAAATTGTTTCCTTTCTACTAGTTAATTGTTATTTATTTAATTGTTATACATTTATTGTTATTAGAAACGAAATTATGAAATGTATCGTTGAGGGGGTGCACTTGTCACTTGGCCGTCCCCCCCACTTTTTTTTCTCACTTCTACCACTGGCCCTTTGGATAGTACGGATTACTGTAAGAAACTGAAATGAAAACTTGAAAAAGAATAAATGGTTTAGTTTCATTTCTGTGATAATCTGATAAATGTTAAAGGTTTAATAATTTCTCATTGACGGCTACGACTTAACTTATGATATTAAGTGCTTCTTTTTCTAATAACCAATACCGTTTTGAGTAACTTACATTTTTCACAGAATGTTCCTTTTGTTCCTGCTGGGCAGTGACAAAAATATGGTTTTACACATTCTCCTCCATTTTGACAAACAGGGTTACAATAGGCTGAAAACAAATCAAATTTGCTAATGAAACTTAAAAACTGATACATTATGAAATTGAATTAAATTGCAATTTTATATAATACATAATTAGCCGACTCATTTATTCTTTTAATTATTATTTGATTTTAAGAAAGTTTTTTAAAAATGGTTCTCAACAACATCCAATTAGCAGAGAATTACACGAGATTTTTATAAGAAAGTTAAATTTACCGGACGGCAGTCCATGACGTACTTATGCATTCAATATGAATGACAATAATATAAAATTATTTTAAATAAATAGTTTATTCAGATATGCAAAAAAAGTTGGCAAAGGGGAAAAAATAACGATTGGCGATCATTTCGTGGGCGATAAAATATCGCCAATGGTCAATTTTATAATGCCAAGTACACTTTTTTTTTTATTATTATTATTTCTTGATTTTAGAGGCTAGGAGGCGTGTGGTGAGTTTTTCCTCTATCTATATATTCTAAGAGCTACTAGTATTCTAAATTTTATAATTCTAGACCAAATAGAAATGAATTAGAATTGAGATTCAAATTTTTCGAACATTGCCCCTTTATGGGATTCGGAGGGGAAAGTTTCGATTTTTAGATTTTTTCCTTTGTATACATGTTGAACCTTACAAGCATACAAAATTTCATAGTTCTAGCTCTGCTAGAAGTACCTTAGTAATTAAATTGTCGGGGAGTGAGTTTTGGGTGGATATCAAAATATGTAGTTTTCGATTTTTATTATCTCGACAACCAATATAATAGGAGATTTGAAACTTAGGAATCTTAGTAAAGTTGCTAACAGCTACCCGTAAAAAAAATTGAGCTCTCTGGCATACTGTAACATGCAGATATGAGAGGTCAAAATACTGCTGAGTGGCTTCCGGTAAAAGATGGCTGGCAGTGAACTTGGCGGGTGCACTGCCATGCACCTAGATATTAGAATTACATTCAAACAAGAGTTGGAACTTACGTTGGCTGCAATCTTTTCCAGAAAATCCTGATCGACATGCACACTTATTAGGAGCGACGCATTCTCCACCATTCTTACACCCATGCTGACACACAGCTAAAATATTTAATCAAAATACGTATAAGGATTATTATTTATCGATGTTATTTGTATCAATATCGATTTTATAATAATTATAAACATAGCCGCCAACTTTTCACTTTTATCATGGGGTGAGACTCGATAGGGAGTGAGGGCTGAGGAGGAATTGATTCAAGATACCACTTTTTTTATGATCTACCTACTGAATATATAACTCTAAGCGGGACTTCATCCAATGCGTTGCAAATTATTCTCAAACTGTTTGATTTATGTAGTAAAGTTATTTGTATCAATTTTGTTCAGAAATATTTTACATATTAATTAACCGGATAATTCGTCATTATAAAATAATTTATTTCAATATCATACATTAGTTTAAAAGATATTCTTTTATGCTCTCTATATTCTTTATAAAAAGATACAAGATATTCTTTATAAAAATAAATTTTAAATTATTGTATTGATATCACAAAATTACTTATTCCAGTATCATTACAATTAAAAAAAAAAATTAAAAAATTGCACAAAAGATTTGCTACACTTTTACTTGAACTTGATTCTCATTGGGATAGAGTGGTAGATAGTGACAGTTTGCTTACAAATATTGTGTCTACTTTCTATTCTTATGGGATTTTTTCCCTTTAAAACACTACAAAACGTCCTTTTAAAGCAATATTTTATATTAGAAAAATACATTTTTGCAGATTTTCAGAGCACTGGCGAAATGGCTTAAATGCTATTTCAGAGCGACTGGATGATGGCAAGTTGGTTCATTAGTATTCCGTAAAAGCGACCTTTTAGTGACAGTGGTAGCCGCCAAAATGTGAAAGAATGCATTGTCATTGACATCGAATCTATCTGCCAAGTTTCAGCCCGATTGGATGATGGCAGTGGGGGGGGGGGGGTAATTTGGCCTCCACAGATTTGCCCTCCATCGACATACACACCCAGCCACCCACCCACATACTACACACACTATATCAAATTTAACATAAAGGATTTAAAAATGGGAAAAAAAAACATAGGTAAATATATCGTTTAAAAATATCAACATAGGTAATATAAACATAGGTAAATATATCGCAAAAATATCGTTTACCTTTATGACAGGAATTTCCGACGTATCCTCCCTTACATCTACATTTGTTTGGAGCAACACACGCGCCTCCGTTCAGACATTGAGGTTTGCATAAAGCTGAAATGAGTAAAAAGTAAATTATTTCTAATAGCTTAAACAGGATAGTTGATTAATTAAACAAATCTAGGTTTGTATTTTATCAAACAAATTTCAGATGCTACACTTTATTGCAGTGGTAGTAGTGGAGAATAAAAAGTGGTGGGATGCCCGAAAGTTAGTGACAAGTGAACCCCCCCCCCCCCCTCACAAAAAATAAATTTTACAATTTTGTATCTTATAATAAAAATATTAACTAGTAAGGAAATAATTTATACTACCTAACACTTAACATTGAACAAGTCTCCACTTCTACCACTGCAATAAAGTGTAGGATGTATTGTCATTTTAATGATTATTCTGTGACTTAGTTTTTTTACTTGGAAGTAAGAGATAAAGTGAAGTAAAATTCAACATTATATACATACCTGTTTATTTAGATTTAAATAATGCTTCTATATGTGTATACTTTAAAATAATGAAATTAATATAGAACCTAAAAATTATTATTTTTTTAAAAAAAATAGCTTGTCCTTTTATGAAACAAGAACAGAAATTTAACTTAAAAGGAAGTTCCTCCAAAGTTAAAAGTTGACCAAAGGTAACAGCAATTGTTAGTAAAAATCTTTATACAAAGTACTAAAATACATTTTTATAATATAATGATATATAAATACCATAATTTTTTTTTTACATTTGAAAACTTTAAATAACTTTTCTCAGTGTCACTACATTTAAAGGTTAACATTATTTTTCTTTATTTGTTTTAGACAGATTGAGAGTTTTTAATAGTGGAAAGATGAGATGGTGTTAGTTTTCCCTTCTCGTAACTCCTGATTGTTCTATTAGTTTTGAAATGTCCCGTACGTATATATATATTTAAAATTTTATGGTGAAGAATATGTTTATTAATTTTAATTAAAATAAGAAATTCAAATAACATTTTATTTCAACATATTTAATAGCAAAAATTATAATTAATGCAATATTCATGTATCAACTCCGCTACAATATTCACATTCATGTATCAACTATACTTGATTCTACGTGCTATTTGTATGTTTAATTCTGATTTAAATTTCTATAAACATATTACGTATTTGTTACTGACTACACTTCTCTTATTTTTTATCCTTTCATACATTTTTAAGGGAATCTTCTTTAAACTAGATTTCAACTGAATAATCAGAAAAAATAACAAACACTTTTTTATTTATTTAAAATATATTTAACTCAATATAAATCATGCATATATATTCATAGATTTTTTTTTATTTATTCCTTTTTTTCCAAAAGGAATGGAAGTTTCTTTATGAAATTCTGCTAACAGTGCGTTAAATATTACTTTCTGTCTTTTACAGATCTTTAAGCCAGTTAATGTGTGATTTTTATTCAGAACAATAGATGGCGGCACAAAGAGATCTTGAAAGCAGGAGTTTTTCAAGATTACCAGGTATTAAAATTATGCAAAAATAAAATAAAAATAATAAATAAAATAATAATAATAAAAATAAAAAAAATACACGGAGAACGTTAATTAGTTGTTACGCGAAGAAAAATTCGCTTTGTCGTTAATTAATTTTGCTCAAAACCACTTTGCATCAAAAGAACTTGCTTTGTGTTTGTTTTAAGAGCGCTTTTTGGGGAAAATTGGATTAAATAAGTCCTTAACAAATGAATTGTTTTTTAAGGCAGGCGACTAAGTGCTCATGGTATTAAACCTTAGCTACTTGATTCTGAATAGAAGAAAGAAAAAACGTAATTTTCAAAGCATTAATGCTGAATTTTAAAGAATGATCAAAACCGCCATTAAATAACAACAATGGAGAAAAATAATATTTTTTGTTTCTTGAATAAATCTGTCCCCACAAAATTGAAAGTACAATCCCTACTCATTAACATATTTTGAGAGAAAAAAATAACTCTCTCGGGTTAAATCAGACAGCTAAAAACTTGTAGAAAAGTGTTATAGTATAAAATTGAAACAAAGTTTACTTTTAAATAGCTGAAAAAATATATATACTAACAAACCAATAAAGACATTTCATTGTTCTTGAGTTTATATTAGAAGCACTTCTTTTCTAAATGCTTGCAATAGCATGTTATACCTTTTGATATCGAAACACAAATAAATTGTGAATTTAAAGTTGAGTTAAAATAGTTGAATACATTAAGAAATGTGCACTGACTTGAATTTTTTATCAGGTCAACATCACCGATCATCCAGACCAATGTCAAATAGTAGGTGAAACAATGCCGAAAATTCATAATGTGTGAAAGTAAGGTAAAAACGGCATGAGAATAAAGACACTTTTATTTACCGAATAGAAGAACAGTTTAAATAGTATCAGTTACGTTGAGATTTTGTGTCATATGATATGCGATAGGTGTATATTGTGTTTATGCATTTGTGAAAGACAAAAAAATATCATCGGTGTCTCTTCAAACTTAAAAAAAAAAAAAAAAAAAAAGTCCAAGCAAAATAATAATTCTTATAACAATAAAATTTTCTTGCCAAATGTTTAATCCATACTGCTGAAATCATCCTTCACATTGAACAGTTTTCATCAAATTCGTTAGGATAATAAGTGCCAAAAAGAAGCTATTTTTTGTCAAAAGAAGCAACAAATGAACGACTTTATTTTCATTGGAGCAATAAGGACGGGAGTTAACATATGTGTTCTTGTATAATATAAGTAAATAAAATCACAATTTCATACTTAATAAAGTATGAAATTAAAATTATTTTCGATAACCAATACTTTTAACATGCAAGTGAGCCAAATATATCCAAGTGGTTTTCAATTTCACTAAATAAGTTTAATGGTCAATTGAAGTACAGGGTGGTCATTAAGAAACTTTGTCGATATATGGACCTTTAGCTTCCGTTCCATTCAACAGATCGAGATGAGATTTCAAGCATAGTTATTCAGAGGTATGAGCTGTGAATTCTGTAAATAGCAGCAAAATGGCGCTCACAATTACGGTTATAGTTACAGAAACACGAAATTTTCGAATGTTAACACCTACTTTTCCTGTCGTAAAATGCTCAGTGTTAGCGAAAAAACCTAAAGAGCGTTGGAAGGTACGTGTATCATAAAAGACAAGCGCATTATGCACGCACGAAAAAACGGCTTTGGGAACGGCCAATAAAACTACGATTGTGGCGATCGGTAAAAATGTGCATATGACACAGACCTAAGTTTACATGGGTGCCATCACAGACAATTTTATCGGTTTCCTACGCTGAATATTGAACGAGCGGGCTGCCCCGATCGTGTATCTGTTGGCCGTTCGAAGAGCTGTTTTTTATGCGTGCATAACTGTGTCCGTTTTTTGTGATACACATACCATTCCAAAGCTTTTTAGGGTTTTCGCATGCACTGAGAATTTTGCGATAGGAAAAAGTAGGTGTTGCCATCCGAAAATTTCGAATTTCTGTAACTATAACCGTAACCGTGAGCACCATTTTGTGGCTATTCACAGAATCTCGACCTCTTACCTCTGAATAATTATACCTGAAATCCCATCTCGATCTGTTGAACGTAATGGCCGCTAGAGGCCCATATATCGGTAAAAAATTTCTTTATGACCACCCTGTATATGTTTTACTTATATATTGCTTACCCGAACGAGAGAAAAAGGCGTACTTAAAAATTGGTGATTATGGGGATCAAAAATATTTTAAAGTTACTAAAATATTTCGATTGAAACTAAAATTTTACATTGTACATAATTTTCTCAACAGTTTTTCTATTAAATTTAAAACTGAATAATTTTTTAAGCCTTCTACTAATGAGACTTTTTGTAGTGACATTGTGTTAGAGCACAGTAGCTTCTCCAATATCATAAATTAATTATTTAGACTTCACAAAAAGAAACACAGAGAAAAAAATAATAATGCACTCTTTTTATTCAATTAATAAATGTAATTTTCAATTATTAGGCAAAAAATTTAGATCATGCAAAAAAAAAAAAAAAAAAATTTGTATGAAATGAATATTTTTTTTAATTTTACCTTTTTAAGCACCTTTACTTAAGAAATAAGAAATAAACCTAATAATGTTTTCTAAAAACTTAAGACAAAGAATAGTAATCCCTTGAGAAAAGTTAAATTTCTTATTTTTCTAAAGCCACGTTAATAAGCTCGTCAAGATATGAATAAACATTTAATCAAGTCATTTAAATATAACATAGTTTCTTATTTTTCTATTTTTCATTATAAAAAATACAGAAATAGTTATTAAAATGGATCAATATGAAATAATGAGTTTTTTGCAATTTTGCGAAATTTATTCTTATCATTAATGAATTCTTTGTAGGAGATATTTTTTTGCCGTTTATTTTAATTCCATTTATCAATAAAATACTAACAAAAATTACAAGTAAAAGAATATTTTGTACAATTTTGCAAAAATTCTTATTCTAAATGAATTCCTGAAATGAAATATCTTTTATTATCAAAATTGAACTTTATTTATCAATAAAATATGGACAAAAATAATAAGTGAAAGGATTTTTGTGCAATTTTATCGAGATTATTGATGACCTTTTGGGGTGAAATATTTGTTACCATTTTTACTAAACTATGTATCAGTAAAATACTGACTACTCTTAACTACTAAGTGTACTTTTGTTTAAAATAACTTTACAACTTATGAGCAAATATTTGTTTTCCTTAGACATTGTTACCGTTATGAGATATCTCACATTATATTAAAAATAACTCATTTTCTTATAAAAATGCTTTATAATACACTACATTGCTGCACTCAACTTTCAAACCTACATTCTGTCCCAAAAATATAGACACAGCTCAAAAATGACATCCCAGGCTAAAATACCTTTCATGTATTTTTAGAAACGATTCAAATATATTTTATTAATTGATTTATTTAATTTTATTGTAAAAAATATTACAAAATAAGTAAAAACTGTAAAAATTTAAAAAAAAAATTAAAAATTGCATGTCCTATAAATATAGACATCGTATGACTTTCATTAGAAATATTATTTGTTAAATATTTTTTCAGCAGAAGACTATTTACATATCTTGAAAGTATGTATGAATTTTAATGGTTTGGATTAATTTTCGCTTGTTTTCGTCTAACAAATCGATGTTTTTACAAATTCGACAAAAAGCTTAGAGGTAAAGAGATTTCGAAAGAGGAGATCCTGAAAGCTTTGGATTTAAAACTTAAAGGTAATCATCCGAAAGATATATCCAAGATTTTAAAGAGATCTTTAAGAAGTCTTTATAGAATTTTGCATAATGGCGACAAGTTGTCTGGTCGACAAAGAATAAAATTTATGCTCAGTGACAGATTCAATCTAAGCATTGCATCTAGAAAAAATATGTCCTTGCGACAAATTGCCTACAATTTTGGAGTATCAAAAATACCATTCACAGAAGAATACTGGAATCTAAAGGAATAACTTTCAAGAAAATGTTGAAAACACCATGCTTAAAAGTGCATCACAAAACTGGACGTTTAAACTGAGCAAAGAAAAGTAATGTCTTATGGTGATAAATGGCTGTCGCTGTCCATAACATTTAGTGAACAGAAAAAGTGGAACTTGGATGGACCAGATGGACATAAATTTTACTGGCATGATTTAAGAAACGAACCAATAAGTTTTTTTAGTAGACAGCAATGTGGTGTATCAGTAATGATTTGGGATGGTTTTGGATTTAATGGACAAACATTTTTGGAAACTTGTAGATAGAAAATGAGCTCCCAGGACTATCAGCCAATATTAGAGGCCAATTTTTCCATTGCAGGATTTTCTGGGAGGACTAAACTGTGTATTTCAATAAGACAGGGCGCCTATTCACGGATTTAACTCGATAACTACGTGGTTCAATATAAATAATATCAATGTCATAGACTGGCCATCGCTTAGTCTGGACTTAAATCGTATGGAGAACGTGTGAGGACATCTAGCACGAAAATTATATGAAAATGGACAACAATATTTTTCGACCAAGGACCTTAAAGCAGCGATAGAGCAAGCAAGTATGGATTTGAGTAGCTCTCTATGTATTAAGGAGTGCTCTCTAGCCGTAATCATACGTGATTAATAGTAATTACACAAATAGAGAGCTACACTGAATCACTGCTATGTAAGTTAAAATAAAGATATTTATTTAAGCTCAATACATTTACAACATTCATTATTTATTTAAGTTAATATACGATCACAATCAACACAATTCCTATTAATCTCAACCCACATCTTATTATTCATTAAATTAGATATCACACTCTATCGTACTACACTTCATTAAAACAGAATATATACAATTAAATACATGAGTAATGCATTCCTGTTTTGCATTATTGAAATTAACTACTGAATGTCAGAAACCAATAAAAGTGGGAAACGCTTGGCTTGATGAATTGACCTTCGGAAACGGCACTGGTCTAAAAGGTGAACACGTCACTTAATAAATTGTTCGTAGTATGTTCTAAGGCACTGGAACTCTTACATAATACAGGACCACTACTCTCAGGGTACTCTCTCTGTATCTCTCGGAGCCCTCTGATGTATCCAGAATGATACCCTACTCGTTATACTTCCCCTGTATATAAGTCGGCTGTTTTCGTGTTTACGAATATTACCCAATAATATTTGCCACCTTTCCTCGGAAAATCACTCCCAAGATCTCCCCTTTTTACCCCAACGTATGGGTTAGACTGGTCAATAACAATAACATGTTTTCTTAAAATGTTATTTTCTCACCTGGGAATTAAATAAAATGTGAGATGAAAACCTAACAATTCATATTTTCGTGGGAACGTTCCTTCATCCCGTTTCTGGGTCCTACCTAACAATATGGTAAGAAAACGATAAAAATCCTCTTCCCACAGTTAACAATATGTAGAAATTCCAAAATATGTTTTCCTTGGGTTGCGTTTCGTCACAACTGATGGAGGGAGAAGCTTGTTTACCAAACAAAGCTGAGCTCCCCAGCAATGGTATGAACTGTCCCCAGAGGTAATGCAAAACTTAGTACTTTCGATGGAAAACAGTGTATTTGAAGTGATTAAAGGTAATGGAAACACGATTAAATACTAATATTTGTAACGGTTCTCCTAAACCTTAAATATAACCCATAAAACAAATATTGTCTATAATTATATTACACCCTATTTTTTGTTTTTCTAAATAAATTCAGCATTTTTTTTCTTCTAATAAATTTACCATGTTTATAATTACTTATGAAAAAATTAATCTTATTCTTATTTTTACTGTGAATTGGCATTTAATGCTTTTGTCTATATTTTTGGGACAGGAGGAAAAATACACACTAATACAATCGATTAAAATTGTTTTAGGTCTCAATGGTAGATTTGTCGATGATTGACATTGGATTGAATAAGGAGTTTGTAAAAGTAATTGTTAGTATTTTATCTCACATGTGTTTAATATTCAGTATTATGCATTGAACCTCTGAATATGAATCACTTTTATTATAATACACGGCGATTATAATTAGAGTACAACTTCTAAAAAGCTGTAAAAAGGAGAAGATTAAAAAAAATTGGAGTTTTACCTGAATATATGAGAAGACAGGGAAATAGTTATAAGAAGAAGAAAAAAAATATTTTTGGAATTATTATTAATTTTCATATTCCACTCCATTCCCCCCTTTTTCACGTATATTCAAGAGAAATCGCACCTGTGCGATTCAGATTCAAGTTCAACAAAAGTTGAAAAGAACCATTTGTCAGAATGACCTGAAATTTGAATTGTATATACGCAAGAAGAGGAAATGTTATGTCACAAGAAAAAAAAAAAAAATTCCTCGTAGGTTTTTTCTTACGTCATACCATCAGGAAAAATGTCAGAAGGTGCTTTTTTAGAGCTTTTTGATAGTAAAAATTTAATTAGAATAGTCTATATATTAACTAAAGAGGACATATTAAATCCAATTTTTATTACAGAGATCTTTATACGCTTGAATTTTTTTTAAATTTATGTTTGGAAGTTGAAGTTGAACTTAAGGAGGGGGGGGGGGGGATACGTCAGTAAGCTAAGCCTCATAACAGACGCACATAGAAGTGAAACAGGCAGTGCTAGACGTGTGGGTAGACACGGGGTGACGCGTTCCCACACTTTTCCAAGAAGATACCCATGCGTTCCCCCCCCCCCACTTCTAAAACTATTGTAATCCCTCCCCCCCCCACTTTTAAAAATATTTAATCCGTCTAAGAAAAATAGCATTAACCTTTAAATGTAGTGTCATTGAGAGAAAGTGTTTTTTAAAGTTTTCTAGTGCATAAAAAAAACCCTACTAAGTCGTAGAATATTTATTAAAATATCACTAAATTTTGGAACCTTGTTCGATGTGTGTTAAGAAGTATAAATTATTTTCTTACTAGTTAGTATTTTTATAAGATACGAAATTATAAAATGTATCGTTGGGGAGAGATGGGGGAGGGGGTGCATTTGTCACCAACTTTTGGTCATCCCCCCCCCCCCACTTCTACCACTGGAAACAGGATATGCTTCGCCATCTGACAAAAACATATTAGTCACTCGTCTATTTATTCCATGTGATGCACGGCCTATGCTGTAAATGTTCCGATTTAATTAGAGGATAATTTATAGGTGTTTGAGTAACACATTTCTGGGGTGTAGTAATTGACCGAAAACACGAGGGCGCGCTCCAAATTTATGAACACATTTCTGACTCACTTCTTGCTGTTTGACAAAGCACCAATGAAAATATGACCACATAACTGAGTCATTTTGGCTCATAATACAGTATGAATAAAACAGTATTTTTAGAAGTGTGAAATACTCGACCTACGCAAGGGTGTTGCTGGCTAGTTAAGAACGAATTTATCATAAACGATTAATGAGATTTGTGCTTTTATTAAATGGAAAATAAATCGAAAACTTACAACCAACACTTAAATTTTATTCGATTTATATCAATTTTGAAAAAATATATTAAGATTTCGTCACGAACATAAAATATAACAAATAAAGAATTGTTAAAAAGGTTTGAGGCAAAGTTAGTATAAGACAGTTTTATAAAAAATTCCTTCCTTAAAAGTTTTATATAAATTCTACACAGTAGTAAAAATATACTGGACAATATTGCTCAACACTAGCCAATCCCAATGTGGACCGTTGTAGACTGGCCGTTGTTATGGTTCTTGGCCAATCTCGCCCAATGCTGTGTAAAATACGTTGGATGAATGTTTTGAAATGTGAATTCAAAGTTTAAAAATTGGAATATAGTGTTATAAGAAACTAACGAAGTGGTAAAAAATATGTTTGTGTTGTTTTGACATATTTTAAATAGCATATTTTGGAACGATGCTCTAGTTTAGGCATGGATTGGCCAACCTTCTACATAACCCCTTTTCTTCGACATCTTCCAATATTGCTGTGCTATCTGGGTAAGCTTAAATACAATCAAATCACTATTATTTGGATTAACTAGAGATATAAATCTGAAAGCGGGCTGTAAGTTTTGCCTTCAGTTTTTGAAATCTGGTGATAATATGAAATACGTGTTTAACGCTATGTTTATAACTAGAGTGAAATACAAGGTACAATTAATGGTATGTCTAGACATTTAAAGTTGTTTATAATTCTATCCATTCATTATGATGCTTTATCGAGTTTTCGAAGTAGACGCGACGTCTTAATATTCTGTAAGATATTCAATAGAAAAAGCTACTTATTGATTGTTGAAAATTCAGTTTATTTAAGCGCTTCTCAGAGTGCATACGAAATTAGGTTCCTAATAAATAGTTACTACGTTAAGTTACGCTTATATAAAAAAAGTTTTTTCATCATTTTTTTTCTCTTCTCTTAAAATAAAGTTCAAGTGCCAATAATTAAAAAAATACCTTCTTAAGTTTGTTAGAAATATCTGCGTAATGTTTCTTTCGTGATCATGTTTAACAATTTTCTAATTTTTTTTTTCTTCTTTATCTAGGAATCAGTTTTATATAATTCATAGGAAAGATAATTTTTTTTTTTGTAGAAAATTTAATTTTAATTAATAAATTAAACAAATAAAATAACTCTAATTACACTAATGCAGATTTAATCTTAGAAGCATATAACCCAAGGACATTCCGTACACAAAATTAAAAAATCGATATTAGAGTCCAATTCAAAATATTGAAAGTATCATTAGAAATAAACGATAGTTTAAATGTTCCTCCGAAACGAACCGTATGGAGAATCTATAATTCACACACTGTTAATTATACAGTCTCAAATGCATATATTTTCTAGTTTTCAGAGCTTTCGAATAACCGGAATGCGTATAAGTAATTTAATTTCCTACATTCGTGAGCTTATGGATTTCCTACGCTGCATCAGAAAGCTGAAAATGGAGTTCTTATGTTCCTAAGGATACTGAAATTTCTGTTAGTGGGGTTAGTTCTTGTGAAAGCGCGTAACGTTGAAAAGTTAATTACACGGTTTGCAAATACCTTGAATAGTTCATTTCCGACTTGAGAATTTGGTAGGGATTCATTTCCTGTTGTGCAAATTTGTATTTCGTATTCAGGGTCGAATATGAAAGACAAAGAATTGCAAATGAGGGTTTCAGTATTGAATGAAACTCTGAGAAACATTGAGTTTGAAGAATGCTATGTTTGCAAATGGGAGGTTTCTTTTTATTTGCACTTCTGGAACGTTTTAATAAGCCTCAAAAATATTTACGGATAAAGATACGGTTAGAAATAGGATTTTCTTGTAAGTAGTAGAAACACATCTTTTGACTCTTTAGAATTAAATTCGGTTTTAAAATTAAAATATAAGGATTTTTTTAAATAATGAACCACATTTTTCAGAAACCTAGCAACAGAGAAATATGAGTTCTAGGATTAATGGGTCTTACAAATCACGGCAGATTTACTTTATTCCTAGATTAATAACCTTGAGACTTTTATTGAGAAGACATGTCATTGTTTGAAGCTTTTTAAATGTTTTATTCTGTCAAAAAATTTTGTTTTGTTTTTAATTTTATTATTATTATTTTTTGGAACTCTTTTATTTATATTCAATCCATTTTTAAAATAAAAATATCCAGCTCTGTTCATAAAAAATAACATAGTTGTGTCTCTTTTCACTGTCCTTTTAATATTAAGTGTAATAAAACATAGTATAAATATATTTATTAAAAAAAGTAGGAAAGGGTAATTTATTTACACATTTTCTAACACTATTAAAATAAATATTTAGCGAAAGCTAAATTCTGAAAGAAAATCTTTTTAAAACTAACAGAGACTAGATCAAAGTAGTTATCACCTATGTTTCCTTATTTTAAACTTTTCTGTGCAACCATCATAATTTTAGTGTGAAATAAGAGTGTTGGTGATATACAGAAGTAGATTAATTATTTTTAGAAAGTACTACACATTTTCTTTTGTCGAATTAAAAATTAAATTTTTCTTTTCCGGAATAAGGTTCCACATACATTAAACAATATAAATACGACTGATTCTTATACCTAGAAATGCTTCTGGGGAACCTTATTTAAGATCACTTTGTTGATCGTTTAGTATATTTTAAAACTTCCAGTTTTTAACACTTAACTGATGACATGAGGAATATAGTTTTCTCAATTTACAATCAAATTAATTCATAAACTTTCATTTTCTTATTGTTAAATAATGTTCTTGAAGCAATTGCTATTTTAATTTTTAGTTCAAAAATAGCTATTATGTAAAAAATTTAAATGCGTTTCAAAAAGATAAGTAAGTTTCAACTCTTATACTTTGAATGAATTTCATATACAGAATGTATTTAACAGAATAAGATTATTTTTTGCAATCAAGTTACAATTAGTTTAATTTTCAGAATATCCCGTTTATTTGGATCTGAATTTTCACGTCACTGTTCAACGAAATGAAATATTTTCTTGACTTTGTTGAAATAAATAAAAATGGAAACTGGCCATATTTCCATACTTAATTATATTAAGACATTTTGAATGCTTGCCTTATTATATTGTGATAGGCGCGGTGATCATTAACTTGCCGGCGAAATAATTAAATGTATTTAAATTTGTTTATATCAATTGATATTGATGGATAAGTTTGAAATAATTCAATCTGAAGGATAGGGTATTTCTAAATGTAAGTTAATAGTTTCCATTTCAATATTTCTATGAAATTAATCTTTTTATTAAATAAATAAGTCAAAATTGCGGTTTTTAAAAATTATTTTGAGGCGGCATAGTGGTGTTTGATCAAAACATTGCATCAAAAATATATCAATTCCAATCACCGACGACAGTAAAATAAACATTTAAATTCAGCATTCTGAAATATAGTTTATATCAAACTACTTAATTAAAATACATTTTAAAAGGCGAGTGCAAGAGATACTATTCATTAAAATGTTTTTATTAGCTTCAAATAGTTTGCAAATGTAAAATTTACTTACTGATTTTTTACCTTAATTTAAATTCCAAGAAAATTAAACTTTTTCACCTTATGTTAAACAGTAAGTACTGATTGATTTTTAGAGTAATTAAACGATTATTTTTACAATCGATTAAATAGGAACAAATAATTACCTTAACAGTCAAACAGTCAAATATATCTATATGGAATGTGTTTGCTGTGTTATTGACCGGTGGACAAATTTAATATCAATGATGAATCATCCAAACGTCTATCATTATAAATGACTTGACCGATGCTATAACTTTTAATTATTAGATATTACTTGAAACTGAACAAGCCAATGTTTTAAGAGAGGGCTGGGACACCTCTTATGGCAACACATTTTGAATTAATATGAGGTAAAATGGAGGTCATAGAAAAAGAAATTATGCTCCAAACTACAAAATTACATTTGACGACTGGTGACTGCAAAATTTGATTTACACATCTTTTAAATTATATTATTCTATTCATACATTAAATTATATGAATCTAAATTTAAAATAAAATCGTACACACGATTTTTTTAAACCACATAGTGTTCAACATCTGTCTCCACATACCTTCCTAATCATTTTGGTTGCCATGTACATTCATAGGCGTCTGCAGAATTATTCTCAGGGTGGTGAAAAAAGCATCTAAGTGGGTGCAAGGCAGTTAATGTTTGTTTTAAACTTGATTTTTCAATTGGTTACCTTAATGAAATTTCAATTAATAGTTATGTATTCAATTTCTTATCCCTTGAATATCTTAAAACATATATTATGCTTCTTTTTTCAATGAACCACTTTTCCTCATACCACTTCCTCCGCATTATTTTTAATCTTTAAAATCTAGGGGAATGCACGAGCTTCTTTTACATCCCTGACGTCGTTCATGAGTATTCTTAAAGTTCAAACTTTATTTCAGGTAATGGGGTTAGAGGCATATTATCTGATACATCGCAGCAAGTACTATAATATACTAAACAAGAACTCACCATACTGGCATTCACTACCAAAATATCCCTTTTGGCAACTGCACGTGGAAGGTGGAAGACACGTGCCACCATTCTTGCAATTCACTCGACAGGTCTGTTTGGCTGAAAGATAATAGTCCTTCATCAAACATAGAATACCGAAAGCACTGGAATTGAACCTTTCGATCAATTCTATGTTATTCATGGCATATAAAACAATATTTTCTACAATTACTTAGATTATCAATAAATAGTAGATGTAAACGTGTATAGCCTTTTAAATAATTTATGTGTGTGTGATGTTCTACATAAACACAAGATAATATACTAATATGTGTGCATATTTAATTATAACACACACACACAAAGAGTGAAAGAGAGAGAAAATATGAAGATGAAGAGAAATAAAAGAGAACAGATTAAATTAAAATGCTGAAACCAAATAAGCTATGAAACTTGAAAAAACTCAAATTCAAGTTGCATTTAATAATAAAATTGACAGACACGTAATAAAGACTTCATGGTATCATTTTACAATTAGTTCAATTATTGAGCCAATATTTCAAATATTAGTTTCCCTTAAATATTTTACTGCCGTCAGATAAAAAAGTAAAAACTACGCAATTGGATAAATTAATAAAATATAACTGAAAACTTCAGAGAATAATTAACATCAAAATATCTATTGAACGTCTCTTTTAGTAGAAGAGAATGATATTTCAATTGTAAAATTTTAATAAATGCAATACCAAGGGTACATTCATTAAAAAGTTGTTCAACTTAACAAATTTAAAACTTGAGAACATTTTTTACACATTAATAAGGCAGTTAAAATGACGAAGCAATTCTACTATGAACTGAAACTGCTTGCCTAGTAAGGCAATTTACAATTATTAACAGTATTTTTCATCCCATGTGAAAACAGCCAAACTGATTTTTTTAATTTATTATTATTAATATTAATAAATTAATTACGTTTTACACATTTTTACATTATTTAGACGTTTTCGATATAGAAATTTATGTTATTAATGTATGTTTATATCTAATTTTTTACCTCTCAATTTGACAAATGTTTAAATTGAGCTTGTTACCACAGATTAAACACTATTTTTTTGTTTCACAGGAAAAGCTATTGTGCTATTAATTATGAATGTATAGTTGAATACCGAAGGGTTCTTTGTGAAAACAATAAAATAAAGAATATCACATACCACTTACCGTACTGGCACAAGCTTCCATATACGCTTGGGGGACAAAAACATCTGTATGGGGGATTACAAGTGCCTCCGTTTTGACAATGAACTCTGCATTCCGATTTTCTAAGGAGGGCTACGGTTTTAAATAAACATAAAAGTCTGTCAAGTTCCAATAGGGAAAGTTATATGAATTGAGAAAGGATTTAATTTGTTTTCGTGTCATCATTTGAATATGAATAGTTAACGTAGAAAAAAGGTATCTATTTTCTACTTAATAATTCCTATGTAGTTGTCCATTTTGTGTTGTTAGTTATGCATTTTCACCAAGGTGGATAAGCATATATCTAGTACTAAATGTTTAATAAGTCTTTGTTTTGTATAATACTTTTCTTAAATGAGTTTCTAAATTTTTTTGTATGACGTTATATAGTATGTATTAAATAAATATTTTTATATTATTAGACACATTAAATATATTGTCTAATAAAAACACATTTTGACAATATCAAAGATGAAGTAAACAAAATATGTCTTTTATTGCGAACTGCATAACATGTGCCAATAGGTCAACTGGTATATTGAAACATTAATAAAAAACCAGTTTTTTAATTTTTAAACGAAAAGTAATGGTAAGCGATATAAACTGCAACAGAAGAAAACTAGCATAATATGACATTAATAAAAATTTTGAGTTTTCATTTTCAAACAAAAAGTGAAAGTTGTTTTCTAAAATGAGGAAGGAGCTGGCAAACAAAACCGGACTTATAACATATACAGATTTTTAAGGGAGAGTTCAAAATACAAAATTAACAATATATATATATATATATATATATATATATATATATATATATATATATATATATATATATATATATATATATTCAAAAAAGAATCAGGCAAAAAATATGATATAAGAGGTGCCTGTGTACAAAACGGGACTTGTTCATGTAAGATCATATATATATATATATATATATATATATATATATATATATATATATATATATATATATATATATATATATATATATATATATATATATATATATATATATATATATATATATATATATATATATATATATATATATATAATTTGAAAATAATAGAAGCAAATTAGTGTAGTGCAAATATTTTACCTGTCGTAGTGTTGTTGATAGGTAGTGGTGTCGTGCTGCTCGTAGTTGTTATGGTGGTCATAGTCGTGGTAGTTGTTGGGCACAATTTCACGAAGCAAGCTTCTGTTTCGAATCTTTTCGAGCTTGCCTCTGCGCATGTTTCCAAGTTCAATCCGTTGTCTGAGCAGTAGGATGTTCTTGTTCTGCGACCCCAGTTGCAGGTGCTGCTACAAGGGGACCAATTAGACCAAGCAAGCTCTGGAAATGTAAAGCAAAGATCAACCATTTAAAATAAGTCATTGGTGTTGAAAACGTTATATGTTAAATCATCATGATCATTATATGACTATATCGTATAATGCCTTTAAATATGGTGGTCAAGCATATCTATACAATAACCGACTACTTTGAAATGAAACGTGTTTAAAAATGCATAATAAGACATTCAGACAGGTTTTATATTATATTGAATAGTAATAAAACTTATTTTGGAGTTTTTAACAATGCGGAGTATAAACAGATAATACACTTATTGACAATTATTGTCTAATTTTGTTAATCTATGTGAGAAAATATGTTTGGAAAATAATAACAACACTTTTTTTCCAAATAATAATTAGAACTAAAGAGAAAAGTGAGCCGGCTTCAAATAAATGCGAATGTAATATTTGAATTATAGTATTTATAAATATATGAATGATAGTATTTCTTTCTCTTTTGCTAAAATAATCACTTTAAATGTGCAGTAAATACTATCTTCCCCAAAAAACAACTGGACGTTGAAAGAAACCCAGCCAAGTCAGCCAGAAAAAGTTATGAAATCTAATGTTTGCCGCCAAGCGGCCGCGTTTAGTTTCTTTTGGGTACTTGTACACAATGTACGAATGGGGTACTTGTACATAGGCAATATATTTTGGAGGGCTAGAGTTATTTTGGATTAATCTCATTTCATTTGCTTCAGCTACTTTGCACTCATTGCACTGAATTGAGATTAATTTTATAAAAACTCTAGCCTGCAAAGTACTGATTGCCTGTGTACAAGTACCCCATTCGTACATTGTGCACAAGTACCCCAATCGTACACTGTACACAAGTACCCCAATCGTACACTGTACACAAGTACCCCAAAGAAACTAAATCCCTCGGCTTGGTGGCAAATATTAGATTTCATAACTTTTTCTGGCTGACTTGGCGTTTTTTTTTTACAACGTCTAGTTGTTTTTTGGGGAAGATTCCAATTCTTTTTGTAGAGTTTGCAATCTTAATGCAGTCAGGCCCTGCTTTCCATTAATATTTCTCATTAAATGACCATCCCTTAAAAATTTGCCAGGGTTTTCAGATACTCACATATTGAGTCAAAATACTTTTTTTCCAAACTGTTTGATTGCATTTTATTCATATAAATTCGGTTTTAAGACAAATACGAGAATACAATTTTACCACTTTGATGTCTCTTTGAGTAATATCAGCACAACATATTTAATACGCAATAACATCACATTTGATCATAAAAATTCAAAGACTAGGAGTGTGGAACATTGCCAAACTTTCAATTACACTCCAATATTGGTCATAGCATTCAAGTTTGACTTGGATCAGTGTAATTTACTATTTTTGTTTTCTTATTTTCAATAATTAAAAAAAAAAAAAAATTGCCCGTTTGGCGATATTTTTGTTAATAATTTGGGGGAAAAAAGAAAAAAAAAAAGAAAAACACTGCCATATAATTACGAAATTTGCAATATGTTTTTCGGTAATAAACAAAAAGTAATTTTTACTTTTTTATAATTACACTGTTTAAATAGTTCAACTTAAAGTATCAAAGTCACTTCTTCAAATTGAGCAAAAGATGAATATCTTAAATCCATTGACCTGTTTTAATCAATCATTATCTGGGCTAAAATTCCCAACTTCCGGGATCATTTCTGGGGAGTATAGACTCTCTTACGCATTAATTCATACAAAAGGCAATTCCTCTAATCAATCTGAGATTAATAAAAAAAGAATTATCTGAATATATTAAAGCGTTTAAGCTGTAGGCCAGGCAAATTTCCCAAGCATCGGGATAATTTACGGGGGATACAGACCTTCCTACCCATCAAAACATTCAAAAGGCACATCCTCTAATCAAGCTGATAATAATAATAATAATAATAATAATAATAATAATAATAATAAAAAATGGTCAGAATTGATCAAATAGTTTTGGCTGTAGCCCTGGCTAAAGTTTTGGTCAGAACCAGAAGAATCAGAATTACAAAATTTCTGTGACTGCGGCGATTTTTAAAGGATTTTTGTACCATGTTCCCTTGTTCAATGTTAACAATTATGCTGTTATTTTTCGTTTACTCAAGTGGGGCAACACGATGGCAAAAAAAAAAATCAGGGTTCTAGCTATAATAGAAACTGAGCTGTGAGGGGTCAAAAACGGGCCTAGACTGTGTCAACATAATATAGACTTGCATGTCTGCCGCTTTGTTATCGGACTTGGCGGCGAAACACTGACGTGTTCCTAGATATATAAAGTGGTTATTTTCTTTACTAATTAAAATATAAACTATTAAAATTATGCCCTTATAATAATAAGATTTTATTAGCATATCAGGCGCTCGCCAGAACAATTACTTTTTTTTTAGATAAACGTTTGTTTTTATCTTCATTTCTGTTCGGAAAGTGTATGATTTTCTAAAGAAAAATTATTATTTTGAAATTGGAAATATATAGAACGACGAACTCGTATATGTTTTCCAGCCTATTATGTTTACAATCGAATCAGGGTTTTGACGTGGAGGATTACTTTTATAACTCTCTGTCTGGCATTTTATGGAGTATATGTTAGTTAGAAAGATTAGAACTCTCAGGAGGAATCAAATAAACTTTTTAAGTTATCTTTTCCTAATGTGGATTATGAAACAAGACTTTTAAAATGAAAAATAGTTCGTAAGTTGTATGAAATTTTTTGTATAAAATAAAATCGAATACTTTGAAAACTAATGAAGGGAAAAAAAAAAAGCTCACCAATTTGTGATCCAGCCCCTGATCCTTCTAGTTCATCTTCGTCTCTATCCTTTTCTTCATCAGGATGAGTGTAGTCATAGGTGCTCTGATGTGGATCTTCATCTTCGATTTCTTCAATGTCTTTGTCATCTTTCGTGGCTGTGTCATCCTTTTCGTAGTCCTTATCTACCTCATCCTCATCGTCGATCTTACTGTAGTCCTTATCTTTTTCTTTTACAGTATCTAGGTCGTCGTCGTCTTTACCGTCATCGTGTTCTTCGTTTTCTTCTTCTTCATCATCATCCTTTTCATCATCGTCATCTGTGTCGTCTTCGTCTTTTTTAACTTCCTCTTTATCGTCTTCATCGCTGTCACTCGTATCATCATAGTCATCTTCGTCGTCTTCATCTTCCTCTTCATCTTCAGCGTCAATACTTTCTGCTTTTAACGGAATCTAGAATTGATTGAAATGGTTCTTTTATTTTATGTAAAGAAGCATACAAACTGAAAAAAATCTTTGAAATTTCTAAATTCAACAATTGATTGCAACGACTAATTGAAATTTAAGCGGTGATGTGAATGATTTCAAATGTATTATAATCTAGCTACTCTAAATTAATTAATTGTACATCTTACGCACGCACTACAATTCGACCTTCATGTTTGAAAATTAACTTTTAATCAAAACAGCTTATATTTCTTTAAGATATTAATGTAGTTTTAAACTTATAAAATTTAATATATCCTTTAACAATTATTGATATCAGCAATAATTATTTATTCATTGTTCAAGTAGCTGTTATTGATACCATTTGGAAAAGTTAAATTTTTGTTGTTCATGTACTTATTATTGATATCAATTAAATTATTGTTGTTTCTGAAGTCATTATTATTAGTATTTGTCACAATTATTGTTGCAGAAGTAACTATTAATCTTATTATGCGATTAAATTATTGTTGTTGCCTAAATTGACCTTGTAATAAAAATTCATGATAATCCAATTTGAAGGATAGTGTTTTTCCTGAAGTAAGTTAGTGTTACTTATTTTACTTAAAAAATAAGTAAATTCAAATTTTTAGAGTTTTACTATAAGAAATGGTGTCGCTAAATTACAAACATTGCATAACAAGTATTACTTACATACTAAGAACGTAAGAAATATGATCTGAGGATTCGAAAATATACATTAATATCAAATAAATCTATTATTATTTTATTTGCATTAATTAAATTATAGTTGTTGCTGCAGCTTATTAGTATTTTATTATTACTATTTGTAATAGTTAACTCAGGTAGTACAGCAGTATTGACTAATGTAAAAAAAAGGGTTCTGAAAAATTGACCAATCCTGATCGAAACTCGAGCATCGTTCCAAAATACGTAATTTTATAAAAAAAAAAAAAAAAAAAAAAAAAAAAAACAGGTCAAAAGCATCTGAAAACATTTTTTTTTTTTTTTTTTTTGGCCTCTGTCTTTTCTTATAAATAAAATATTTCAATTTTAAAACTGTGCATCAACATTTAAAAACTTCCAATATAATTTATCCATGATTGTACGAGATTGGTTGATATCTTTAGCAACGGTCTTCATCGGGACTAGCCAATGCCAATTGCTATTGACCAATGTTGTTGTGCTACTGGGGAAATTATTTATTTTTGTCTCTGCAGCTATTATTAGTACATGCAGGGCTGCCACTGACTGTAAGCTTCGAAAATAGTTGCTTTAGTAGCCTCAGATGTTAAAAATAGTAGCCAAAATAGTAGTCTCGGGCGTTGAAAATAGTAGCCTCACTTTTCATAACTTTTAATAAGATCGGAATAAAACTGTTGATTTACATAAAACACGAAAACACAGAAACACTCTTCTTTCGATTCAAAATAGTGTCTAAAACATTACATCCCATACGGTAAAAAGCATGTGTCTTGGGGGATATTTATATATTTATATACTGCGATGGAAGTTGGCAACTTAAACTTACACCCAGACAGCACCTAAGCACACAAAAAAAGCTAAACTTCACGCAAAAGCGACGGAAAAAATCGATTGGCAAAACAAAATAACTTTTTTTAAACTTCCGAAGTCAAACAACTTTTAAAAAAAAAAAACAAGTATCATGTTTAAACAGTTATACTATATATTGGCAATGACAATCGAATTTCATTAAGGCCAGTTTTTAAATTTTTAACAGAATGGCTACAGAATTTGCAAAACAAAATTCCCTGATGTGTATCTCTGTCGATATCATAATTTAAAAAAAAAAAATAATGGCCAATTTAAAAATATATACATTTGACTATTTTGAATTACATTTACTTATCAAAGTATAATTGAAACAAAATATAAATTTGGGCTAAAAATAAAAAAAAAAACATTTTTAGAGCATGAAAAAGAATGGAAAACATCAAGAAAAAAATACAAAATTCACATAAACCAATTTACAAACCACACCCATACTTGCTAACTTCAAGGAAAAGCAAAACTAGTACAATATTTTTCTTTTTAATTTAAAAATTAACAAACAAAAAAACCACCATTATTTTCTTTAATATATATCATAGGCTGTATCCTGTTCATAACATAAATTTTAAACAGTATCCTAAATATTTACTAAACTTGGGCATGCATGAGCATGAAACTTAAATAATCAGCATTTTGCTTTCAGTCACAAATTTCACTAGGTACATATATTTCATGAAAAATTATGTGTTTTGGATTTTGAAGTTGAGAAAAGATAAATAACACATAATGCATGAAAGAAAGTCTTGCAATTAACAGCATCTGTTAACAGCATTAATTACTCATAGATATATAGAAATAAAATTTTGACCAACAAAAATACTATCTAAAACCATAAAAGTACATACTAAATGAGGGAAAAAAACGTTTTCATAAAATATGACAAGCACAGCATATGGTAGGGGGGGGGGGAGAATGCACGGACTTTTTAAAAAAATTCCATGACCCTTTGCCTAAATGTATGCAGCAGAGCATTCAATTTTTTTATTTTTTGGAGGGGGAGGAGGATGCTTCAATTCTTTGTTTGATTTATATTAAACATACAAATAAAACAACACGTATCACTTTCAGTCAATTACGTTAGATAAAATGTCCAAATTAAAGTAAAAAAAAATCAAGTACAGGATCTAACCCATTTTGCTTATGAATGCCTATAGATTTGTTGCACATCTATAACACAGTGCTGTAAAGGGTTAATAAAAACGAAAAAATATGATGGAATCAATTTGAAATATTGAAAAATTTAGGGTTCCAATATTTTCTATTGACAAAAAACACAAGACAAGAAGAAAAATAATCATGTCTGTAAAGGATGCAGTTAGATTTAAGTTGGAAGATTTTTTTAAACAATAAATCTACTGGTGTTCGAGCTTCTAAATAATAGGATTACTAAAAATCTAACAGAAATAATAAGTAAATAATTAGGGTTCTAGTATATTCTGTTGACAAAAAACGCAAGGCAAGAAGAAAAGAAAAAAAAAAATCATGTCTGTAAAGGATGTAGACAGATTGAAGTTTGAATTTTTTTTTTAACAATAAGACACCGGCGGAATCAAAGTTATAGGATAACCAAAAATCTAACAGAAATATTGTGTAATAATTGTTCCAAGCATAACAATGATTTCAGAAAGAAAACAAAAGGAGAAAAAAAAAGCGGAACATGAACATGAGGTTGTGGGCCAAGGAGGGGGATTGGCCGGTTTGGCTTAGCTGCTGAGAGTAAGAAAAAGTTTGGAAACTTCGAACACCCAAATCGGCCAACTATAAAAACTATATATATATTGTGTGACGCGATTCGGGATAGATGTCCGCACCCACACGGGGTACGCGAGAAGGGAAACTCGAAAATTTCAAAATTCCCTGATTAAAGAGTAATTTTACGAAATTCCTTGAAATTTCCCTGAATTCCCGATTCTATCACCACCCTGTTTAAGCTACATTTAAAGTAATTAAATAAATTGCTTAAAAATTTAAATTATTTTATTATTCATAAATTTAGCTACAACATTGAAATTCTAATCATTCTGCGACGATTGACCTACACGGCGAAATCGTTCATCACACTGGCGCAAATCTCGGACATACCGTCTAATAGCCTCAATACTATCCATACTGATGGCATTTTCTTCGGGCGTTCTGGGCAAATTCCACAAATTCATTTTTGTTTAGAGTAAATAAAACGAAATAATTTTATATTTGAGAATATAATTGTGTATGCTGTTGCCTTGCACGGCGAAAGATAAAACATTCGAATCTAACAGGTAGGCGAAAATGACCGCGGTTGACGTCAAAAACAACACTCTTGCGTGAGGTTACTAACGTCGGACTAACAAAGTGACTAATCTACCCGCGAATATGAACAACTACTTCGGTAGTGTTCGCTCTCCCGCCCCCTTTAAAAAAAATCATCATTTTGACAGAATTATTAGTACCTTAGTGCCGATTTTTTTTCGTCCAACTATCGGACAGAATCAAATTTCTAAAAAAATAGCCGTCTGAGCCCAAAAATAGTTGAAGGTTTTGTTCAAAATAGTCGTTTTGGGCCCTTTTTTCATTGAAATAGTTGCCATAGTCGCCTAGTCACTAAAATAGTCGCTTTAGTAGCCTTTTTAGTCGCCTGTGGCAGCCCTGTACATGCAAAAATTTAATTTGTTGTTACTGCAGCTATTTGCAATAACTGATCCTTTTTTTTTATCTTCATTTTCAAAAACATAATTTACTTTAATTATTGTAACTAATGTTAAAAGAATCACCATCATAGTTTTATACACATTACAAGTCCACATTTTACAAGCTTTATAAGAAAAAAGAAGTGCAAGAGGATTTCGCCAAAGTCGGCAAAATATGAAGTTAATATAGATCAAGTTATTAGTTACAAAAATTACCTTTGTCTCTCTTGACGAAGTAGCATTTTCAGATTTCTTTATACCTTCATCATCGTCGTAGTCGTCTTCGGATTGAGTCCCTTGATCTCCGGATCCGGGTTCGAAACTGAAATCTTCGTCATCGATAATGTCACCTCTAAGGGGAAGCTGGTCGTTTTGTGTGGCAGAAGTTAACACTGGCCGAGATCTGACTTCTTGGCGCATGGCATAAGGACCTCCTCTATAACTCTAAAGGAAAAAACCCAATACAATTAGCCCTAATAGACTATAAAGATGGTAATTCATATCGACAGGGATATCGGGCTAAAAATATTTGAACAATATGGCTTATTATTACAACGAAATTTCGCATTAGAATATAATAGACTGCTTCTCCATGGATTGAAAATCTTTCTGAGATTTTTTGCACAAGAAAGCGATAAACCTAAAGTCAATGTGTGATTAGGAATGCACGTAAATTTCATCATTGGTGCATTTTTCTTCGTAGAGTACACTGTTACGGACACGGTTTATCTTGGGACTCATTAAATACATTGTGCATGAACAAAAAAATTTAAGCAGTGGATGAGTTAAAGGCAATTGTCATTCAATCAATTCGTCTGATAACTCCTTATATGAGATGAAACACTTAGAGAGAACTAGATTGCCGGTTAGACGTTTGTCGAGCTACACAAAGTGCACAAACAAAATATATCGGTATTAAACCTTGGTGAGATGTTATTTCGATTAAAATATATTTTGTTTTCATTCTAATGAGTAGTTCCATAAAAATAAGACATAAGTTTTGGATATTTTTAGCTTACCGAGTTGTAACAATACAATTTTCTCCCAATTTGGAATATGTCTCTAATATGATTATCGAATGCCGCCGAATATTTTAAATGTATCTATTTAATGAAAGTGGTGCAACAATTTAATAACTAAAAAAATGTTTAAAACTTCGTCAGTAGGGTGAAATATGGTTAAAAAATGAAACAGTTAACAAAGCTTCTGTGCTTTCTTTATGTAAATATTAATTGGACAATTTTCACGCATTTACTATTTCCTAAAACTAAATACAGGAGGGAAAAAACATTCCACGGAAATTGTTTTTCACCGGAAGGGTTGGTGGATTACAGGAAATGAATCTTACACATAAAGAGCAACGTTTTTTCTGTTTTCTGGGAAAATCTTTTAACCACTGAATCGATTTTAATCAGGTTTCATGTTTTTTATCCATGCATGTTTACCCTGCCAGTTCACGTGCAGGAAAAAAAATTACTATGTATCATATTCCAATGCGAAAATGAAAGACTGTTTTATAAGTAATCTTCTTTAAAAGAGTATTATCTGTTATCGTTCATAACTTGTAGGATAATGTAATTACATTTAATTTGAAAAGATGTAGAGGATGGGCGAGAGGGAAAATGAGATAGTGTGCATGTTGATAGAAAGTAGGAAAGGATTTAAGTTGTTTTATTTGATACGTTCAGAACAAATGGTTAACATGTATTGCATGACTGGGATATGAAATTAGCGATTAAACAATATTGAAGTTTCCCAGTTCCCAAGTGTAAAATTGAGCTTTTTAATTTCATACATTATTCGAAAACAGTAATTAAGGTATTGTCTTTTCAGCGATATAGTTACAAATGTGCGTGCGAAATATTTCTAATGCTTTACGAGGCCCTTGGGCCTTTTAAACTTGAATCAAATCTTAATTGCAAGAAAATGCGATTGGGGATATTACTCTCGTTTAAGAGCTCATAAATTATCCGAGTAGGATACAATAAAAAGACCTCGGTTTGTTCTTCTAGAAATATTATTGATTTTCAGTAAAAATTTAAGAATTGAAGGAAAAGTGGAATTAGTTTTATTTTACAATAATAAATCGTTAAATTTGAAAGCAATAAGTATTTCTTTGAAAATAGTTCTTGAAATAGCTCTTGAGCCATGAACGGAACAAACTACTCTTAGACAGGACATTGAAATTTGTTGGTATAAGTGCTTCAGTACAAATCGCGCGATTTAATTTCTTACGTTATAGTACTTGGAGGCAGCGTTGCCAGACGTAATATTTTTAATTTTTTCCCACATCTATACTTCGACATAATGCCTTTCTTAGTACTTTTGAAAGTGCAAGAAGTCTTAGTATTTGAAGTAGTATTGATATTTCAATAGGTAAAAATTTGATAAAATATACTATGTCCAAAATTCCCTTGTGAAAAATTGGATACCTAAGAATTTTAAGACCTAGGTAGGTAAAAAGAAGTGGAGTCAAATTCTTCATTTGCAAAAAAAAAAAAAAAAAAAAAAAAAAAAAAAAAGCGTTTTATATTAAATGACATTTTTAAGAATTTATCTTTTCTAATGTAAGGATGGCATATATTGTGACTAGAAATCGATCATCTGAAGTTTATATTCGTAATTTCTTGCTGACATTACTTTTACAAATCAGAATCTGCGACTGGCTGGAATGGGAGAATATTAATACTTTTGCCGCATTTCTGTTACGCTCTTTCTCCTTTTTTTCGACCTTTTCGGTTAGATCGTTTAAGAAATGTTTAAGGAACAATTCAAAATCTTTGGCAGTATACTCTTTATTCAACAAAATAGGTAGAATTCAATACGTTCTCAGTGAACCAAACTTGTTGAATTGATATTTTTAGCACAGCTTTTCTTTTTTAAAACGTTTTATTAACGACGTATTTATAAAATTGGTATATTTATAAGTACTAGTCTTGAATTGAGTGTTTCATATACCAATGGAGAACTGGACATCTTCTAAAATTGTAATCCAGGAGACAGTCAACCCAATTTAGTTTAGTAAAAAGAATTTGTCTCATTTTTAGTTAAAATGTAGAATTAATATTTTATTAAATAAAATTTATTAAATTCTGATTAAAATAAATTACGCAAAAAGCAAACATCTCACCAAGGATGTAGTAGTACTGTTGCATTGGTTCTCTGCGGCATCTGGACTTCCAGATATTGTGAGTTGCTCAACATCACCCTGAAAATACACGAAATATAAAACGTTAATTATTGTTTAGTAGGAAATTTAAATTTCAGAAAAAACTTTTTAAACATAAACATCACTTTATTAAACATTTATTACCGAAAGGCTTTTTCAAGTTGCACGGATTGCAAAAGTAAATAAATAAATTCTGTGACTTCTTTTAATGTAATGACTTTAAATTTTGGGAACAAACATTAAAACTGACTTATCACAATCTTTTTCCAATTAAGTTTGAATATATGTATATATATATATATATATATATATATATATATATATATATATATATATATATATATATATATATATATATATATATATATATATATATATATATATATATATATATATATATATATATATATATATATATGTATGTATGTATGTATGTATGCATGCATGTGTATATATATATATATAGGTTGAGGTTGATTTTCTTGTTTAGCATGTCAAGTAGACAAAATTTCATCAATACAATTGTAGATAATATATATATATATATATATATATATATATATATATATATATATATATATATATATATATTATATATTATCTACAATTGTATTGATGAAATTTTGTCTACTTGACATGCTAAACAAGAAGATCAACCTCAGCTTGGGATTTTTAGAAATCAAATCCATACCCTTTTCAAAGCAAAATTTTAGTAGGTTGTTTTATAGCTATACTTTCTGTAAAAAGTTAATGGCCTTGTTATTTCACTGATAAATGTATGTGGATGGGAAATAAATTTGAAATGTTTATTACAAATGAAATAACATTTCCACACGTAAGATTTTTTAAAGTTTATATTGCAGAAACTTCGCAATGATTTTAACACCTATCATACAAAAACATTTATAATTTTTTATTTTGTAACTAAATGTATTTAAGTTAAATTTACTTTATGAAACTGATGTTAACAGCAGGTCAAACGCACTTCATTGAATTTTTTCTCTCTAATTGAAGCAATGAAGGTCAGTTCAAGAAACAGAAAGACTTTTCAATAAAGTAGAAACTGAGACAGACCCATACTTTATTTTATAGATTAGATTTCACAATTATGTATCCGTCTCCTAACAATTTTTCCCTACCGCATATCGGGCAACGTTAAAGATGAAGTTTGTTTCCTATAAAATACTTAAATATCTGGAAATTTCTCCAAAAATGTACTTTATCTTCTCTCACGCTTAAGGATTTATTTTTCGAAAAGTTGTTCACTTAAAATTATATCAATTAATAAACAATGAAAACAATATATAATAATTATTACTCTTACAATTTATAAAAGTATTCCTTTTCTGTATAAATAATATTTTATTAGACTCGAGTTCATGTAATTACCCTATTTGGAGAGGGCTAAAATTGAGACAAAGTCATTTGTTGAGAAATGTCATTATTTAAATGCTTTCAAAAGTGCTTTGCGCAAATGATGAGAATGATAATGTTTTACTACTTCCAACACTATTGAGTTTAACTACAAACATTGTACTTGAGCGCCCCCCTTTCTAAAACTAGGACATGGTACAACATTAAAACTTAAAAAGAATGTTAAAATTTGGACACGTTTTAATTATATTCTCAACGAGGAGTCTCAAGTCTCTACTGTACCAGATCATTTCAACTAATTGCGTCTTGGATATGTTTTTTACGTGATAAATTTAAACCAAAAAGCCAATTTACTTTTCGTGTTCGAAGGCTCGTAAATATTCATGATCTTTTCATCACTAAGTTCATTGTTTAAGAAAATTGTATACTTTCTACGGATGCTAATCACTTAAGAAAATTGTACCCTTTCTCTGAATGATAATCGTGTTTAAAATCGTTTTTTTTTTAAAAGAAGTATAATTAGCTTTTCTTTACAAACGCTAATCACTCCAACTGAAGCCAAATTGATTAAACTCTACTAGAATCGTAAACTGTTATTTAATTCAAAGAAAGTGTTTTAAATGCTTAATTAACATAACAGTTTCGCTTAATGAATTTTACAGGAGACTGGTTAGCAGTTTACGTGGAAGTTTCATTGTTTTAATGAAAACCATAAGTAATGTAAAGAAGTAACCCCAATAATTTAAGAGAATTTATGGAAAAAATCTATGTACATATTTCAAGGATAAACTCGAAATATGGCATAAATATGGAGTGATATGATTTCACTTTACAAAACATATATAAAAGTTTCAAAAGCTAAAGAACACAAAACCCATAATTTAAATTATTAGCTCAAATTTCTATAATATTAAACACTGTTCAACCATAGGATTAGTTAAATTTAGTTTCTCAGAATCTTTAATAGTGCTTTTCCATATTCCTATTTTCATAGAGTTTTTCATTGTGTAGATTTAAAATTACAGCTGGAGGGGTACACAAATATATTTAGAAGAATTAAAAATGATTTATAACAAGTACGACATGAATTTGATTTCACAAATAATATCATAATTGTATTTGATTTGGAAAACGCAATTTAATTGAACACAGAATTGACGACGAAAATTCAAACGAATATAATTTTGCGTTATATTAACTATGTTAAATTTATATCTTATAAGGTATGAAACACAAAAAAATACCAAAAATTAATAAACGTCTTCTCTTTACGTATAAATAAAATGAAAACATTTAACACTACTTTGGTTTCGACATTATATGCAGTGAAAATCATATACAAAATCTCCTTCTAACAGTCTGTCTAAGGTCAACATACTAAAACAAAATTATAACTTCCACAAACACGTGCTAAATGTCATTTGAAAGGTCTCGTTGAAATGATTTCCCTTACCAAAATTCAACCGAAAGTTAAAGTTACAAACCCTGTTGAACACCAGGCTTTTCACATCTGGGTTTTATTGCTTTTTTTTAAGTTGCCGGGTTACAAAGAAGTCAGGGGTTTAAAAAGTTTTATTACCACACAGGTGGTGAGTTTTGAAATATCTGTATTTTTTATAAAGGAATCCCTTAGCCAATAAGGCCAGGCCAAAATATAGGCGGGTCTACAACTGACCATTCAAGTAAAGATTTTGAATATTTTGGGCGGTGCGTTAAGCATGATTTGAGAATGAGTTTTAGTGGGGAAAATGGAGATGCAGGGTTTTGGCCCCGTTAACAATTAATATAGAGAGTTGACAATTCCGAATATGTCAGTACACAACTATCCTTAAATGCTTTTCTGAGAACGAGAAATTGATGATGGTGCTGAGTCCATGTAAGTCCATTTACATATAGTTTTCCAGTCGAGATTTTATTTAATTTAATTGGAACAAATTGATTTATATATATTTGTTCTTGAACCAGTTTTGATTTAATGTGTTCCTTGAGTAATTGTAACTTTGTGTTTTTGTATCACTAATTTTAGACCAGAATTAAAGTATATTTTATTTAGCAAGTGTTTGTTGTTATGAGTTTCAGATAACTTGAGTTATTGTATAATTATATTATCACGGATTTAGTTACTAGGCCCAAACGCAATGTACTACGACTATAATCAAAAGGAGGCATTCAGCCGTCCAACAATATATCAGTTTGAAAGTCTTGATAAGTTTTGTAGAATAACATAAACAGAAATTCATTCAATATTCTACATCCATGGGTCATATATAAGTTTTAAAGTCTCGAAAAGTTTAGTAGGATAACATAAACCGAAGTGCTTTAAAATTCTACAGGATGAAGAGCGTTTACATTGTCACTGAAGATTTAACATTTTGGCTGTAAATTGAAGTATCAGATTAGAACTTGGGTATTAAGTGACAAGTTTTTTTAGCTGTTTGTCAACAAATTAACCAATTTAGCCACATTTTGCTTCATAAATGAAACTCCTTCTTGAAATTGTTTTATTAAACGCAGTCTGTCTTAATGGAAGAAGGTTGCAGTCTTTGAATGTTTCAAAATTGCATTTGCTTGTTATATAGGCCCGATGTACTATAATATAAATCTTTTAGTGACAGCTAGTATCAAAATAGAGCTAATCTTTTTATGAACTACCTATTTTCCCTAAGCAGACAGTTTGTTGAGAATGCCTAAAAAGAAGTACACTCAAATAAAAAGGGTAATTTGCCATCTCTTTATTCAAGAAAAATAATTTAGAAATTATGCATACTATACAAAAATAAAACTCAAGAAGTTCCCCAAATGTAAAATAAGATACACACTGCAGGAGTTTCAAAAGAATTTGCCTTGCGTTCCAGCAAGCGAATGATTGCGTGCGATCCAGTGTGTAATAAAACGCACCCTAACCATGCATAAACTCGAAAAGCAGCAAAAAACATTATTTCGAACCTCCTTCTGCTGTTTTCCGACCCACAGAACCTTCCCTTCCAAATGAAGGATGATCCCTCCCTCTGAAGAAGACCGTATTTATCTTCTGCTACCACCCTACCCTTCTCAACGGTCCCCCGGCCACGGAAGCCCCATCAAAATGACAGATTGGTCGAAAACTTTTTCTGGAAACTTTCACTTAAATGACGTTTGCTACCAGATTTTTGTTTTTCTTTCCCGATTTTGAGTCACTGTAGAGAATAGATTTTTTTTTTGTGTATGTGGATGTCTTGCCTTCTATTTTCTTTCTCAACCTTGTTCGTCTTGTCGCATAGTTTGTCTTGTGTACGGTGTTTGACGTCTTTACGTGAGGGAACTGTGCGGTGTCACGCTTAAGTGAAATACTTGGTCGTCGCTTTTCATTGAGGGTTGTAAATAGGTGGGGCAGATAGATGGGGGGGATTAAAACCTTGTTGTTGTCTTTCGAAAACAATAATGCTTGACTTGACAAGGAATTTTTTTTTCGTGAGGCATCCTTATTTTATGTCACACACGCTAATGTCCCAATTTATCATGCTTTTGAAGATAACAGATTGGAAAAGAATAGTGATTTTCTTACTGCTCTAATTTTTATCATTGCACAAACTTTTATATAAAAAAAAGGTTTTAGGTTTTCTCCTTCCTATGATAAAGGTTTCAGAGTTGAAGTGTATAATTCATCAAATGGAATTCTTTTTAAACGGCAGAGAATTAGTTTATGTAAAAAGAATTATGTTCCGACTTTACAAAACAAACTTTTTTTTTCAAATGGACAAGAATTTATCCGACTTTTACTCTTAATTCCCCATGCAATATTGAATTCAATTTGAAAGAAATCGACTAATTCAGATGCAGGCGAAAAGAGCATTTATTACATGCTACATACTACAGTCCTGCACAAAAGTTTAGACACAGAGGCAATTCACGAAAAAGCAATAGCATTCATTTAATTTTTACTAGTTTTTCTTTTAAATATATATTCTTAAAGCCATAAGGGAAAAGTGTAGGGTAAAAATTTTTAAGGAAAAATGAAATAAAATTGTCTAACATCAACAATTTGAAACTCTGCAAACTTTCTATGCCTCAAAAGTATAGGCACAAAACTAAGATTTATGTAAATTCTTGAAAGGAAGTGATTAGCATGATCAGATTTGTGCGGGACTGTACTCTTCATGTTACTTGTATAAGTGTGAAGCAGTGGGGCAAAAAGGTAGGATTCAATAGTAGTTACACTTTAGAAATCAAATTATCAAAACATGCAGAATTTTTTGATAACATATACGCTATTTCACGAATTTTATAGTCGATTTAACTAACACTTTTTTATAGTTATTGTACTATTTCTTTCCACACACCATTTAAAATTATATAATATATTCAACTGTTAATCAAACATATTTAAATTAATGTATTAAAACTCCCACACAGCACCGATTTTAGTTTGAGTCTTCCCGGCGTCCTACACTGAGTCACATCCATTAGTGCCTGACTTTTGTTTTCTCTTCGAAAATCTCAATATCAGTAGTAAATGGTGTGAAATTAATGGGAAAAATGATGAAAAAAATCAGAACATGAAAAATTTCAATTTATTTAAAAAAATTTAAATGTCCCAATTTTGGGACGCTAGGCACGAAAGGGTACAGGTTTTTTCTTCTGCAAACAATCACATAATACCTCCTTAAAAGCTATACTTTTATGATGTAATTATAAACAATATTGCTAATAGTAAAAAAACACTCATTTGAATTTTTTAAATTTTTAAATTTAATTTAAAAAAAAACTAAAACTGGTTTTAATTATGGTTTTTATCAATAAATATAGTTTTAAATTAATCAAAATGCAGGTTATATATCCTTACAATCAAAACACAGGTAATATACTAATATTATTTCAGTTTTAAATTTAAAAGGAATTTTTAATTTTTAATTTATTTCATGTGAAATTCTTTAAAACATTTTTCGTGCAATCCAACCATGCATTTACTGCACTTTCTCATAACCTTCATTCCACAGTTCGCACATCTAACTTGAGTTTTGTTTACAATAATGTAATGATGAAGACCGTCATATCTAATGGAATGTAATACCTTGGATTTTTTACGGTTTCCTGGATTCTTAGCTGGACCAGGGGTTAAAGTGTTCTTGAAATATGCAAGACAAATTTCCCTTCGAAAATTTAAGAGATCTAGTGGATGTTGGCTTGATGAAGGACACAATCTATAAATTTGCCAGGCATTTTGAATGGAACTTTCCAATCCAAAAACAAATAATGGCCACCACCATTTTTTAGAACGAATGGAGCAACGGTAGCTGTTGAGATTTTGATCCATTCGATCTGTACCTCCCATACATCGATTGTATTGCGCAATTACATTTGGTTGATCCACATCAATAATTTTTTTGGCTGCATTTGACCATCTCTTTGCTTTTAGTATTGGATTTACTCCATGTACATTGGACCCTATTGTTACGACGCTATTGTCATTCCACCTTACTAAAATAATCTTTTCGTTTTCATCCAGCTGATATTCAAACGATCCTCGAGTTCTTTTCTTGAAGGAATTTACACCTTCAAGAGGACAATCTTCTGTTCGATTTTGACGAATAGTTCCAGTTCCACCAATACCTTTCTTAGACAAATGGTCTAAAAGTGCTGGGCTAGTAAATAAATTATCGAAATACACATCATAAGGTAAATTATCAGGTAGTTCTGAAATTAAATCCAAAACCACTGAACCCCCCATTCCTAAACCATCAACATCCGTTACTGTACCGGCACCTTGATATGTTTCAAATTGTACAAGATAACCAAGTCTGGTATTTAAACACCAAACTTTATACCCAAATCGGATTGGTTTATTTCTAATGAACTGTTTGCACCCATGCCGACCATAATATGGAACCATGCTTTCATCAATATTCAATTCCTGCTCCATTGGGTAATAAAATAAATATTTTTCGTTTAACATTGAAAAATATGGTCTAAGCTTTGCCAACTTATCTTTTTTGTCAAGTTTGTTGTTATCAGCAAAATGTAAGAATTGTAAAATTTGCTCAAAACGATTTCGACTCATTGCTGAACTAACTGCAACATTGTTTACATCAATTGAAGGATCCCAATAAAGACGTCTTCTTGGTAACTCTGCATATCCACTTGTTAGTAATATAGCTAGAAACAAACGTAATTCTTCTTTAGAAACAGTATAGTTCATACATCCCTTCTGCTGAGCATACAGAATACTCTGCTCTCGAATCAGCTCCAACATCTCATCCCCAATGAATTCTTCAAATATTGATGTTGGAAACCAGTGAACATTTAGAAAACCTGGTTTTGGAACCTTCCAGGTAAATTCATCCTTTTTATTTTTCGAAATGTCTTGAGCAACCCATTTCCTATTTACTGACTTTTTCTTAGTATTTTTCTTACGTTTCTTGGGTGGGGAGGGTAATTGTTTATCACTGTCTGATGATTCTTCACCAATAATTTGACGAGAAGCATTAGTCGGTTTTATTGTAACTATAGCATCACAGCGCAATTGTGCACCGGAAAAGTTATCTATAACAACTGCATCTTCATCGCCACTATCTTCATCAGTAATATCATTAGATGGGGGAGATATGTATATATCAGCATTCTGGAACTCTTCATCACCTGATAACTCTTCAAGCATTGCCAATGCTTCTTGCAAAGATAAACTAAAAATATTGAAGTGAGGGGGGGGGGGGGTTAATAATTTAACTGTGACATTTTATATTCATGAAATATAGATTTAGAGAGGAAAAATCCATTAGAAATGTTTTAATTTAGAAAATTAAAAATCTATAAGACTAAATTTTAAAATTTTTAGATGGGAATAACAATTTTTAGAGACAATCTTGGTTATATACTTTGAAATAATGCATTTGAATTGATACCAATATGAAATAATTCTGCATAGTAACTCATGAGAATATGGGAAAAACCCCTACCCTTTCGTGCCTAGCGTCCCAAAAAAGGGACGCTAGGATATCTCCTTAAAATCAACTTTGACAATGAAATAAGATAATTTTACAAAATACGTATTCTAAATTAATATATTTGCAAACATATTTAAGAAAAATATTCAATTTAAGTAATAGTATAAAAACTATATCTTACCTTTTATGCTTAGGCATGACTAACTGCAAACAACAACAACATTCCAGAGTTCAAAGGTCATAAATATAGAAATATACAATCCATGTGCTGCCCTCTGTTGATTGTTATTTCAAACACTTTTTTATCATGAATATAATATGAAGAATAAGTTTCTATGTAAATTTTAACAAACGTAACAATATTTTTTCTGAACCGTCCCAAATATGGGACGCTAGGCACTAATGGGACAAACGATGCATGCAAAATCTGCATAACTCATTTAGCGTAACATATTGAGGCGAAATTATCTACTTTAGCCCACCTTCCCATTCCAATTATTCAGAAAGTCACAATGACATTCGAACAGAATGCCGCGTGCCATTCATTCTATTCGGCAAATATTGATAATCCTCGAGCATCCTCTGTAGCTTAGCAGTCCAGGCATCAATTCACATTGCAATCGGCTTGTTTGTCAGGAGGCTTATTCTGGAACACTTCTCACAGTTTACTGTCAGTTGGATGGGGCGTCATGTTAACCACATGCTAATCTTCGGCGTGATTACCATTTCCCATGTAGCAGGCGTGATACCTTTGCCACCGAAATGCTAATTGCGT
The DNA here is from genome assembly GCA_963978545.1 of Linyphia triangularis. Lineage (NCBI taxonomy): Eukaryota > Metazoa > Arthropoda > Arachnida > Araneae > Linyphiidae > Linyphia > Linyphia triangularis. The sequence continues at coordinate 59,683,797 of OZ021723.1, read as the reverse complement.
TTTCGGTTCGACTGTGATGCCCGCGATTTGGGGTGGGAGAAGGGGGTTTTCGAGGCACGTTGTTTTATTGTCGATCCCTTGAGTTATTTGCATCGAATGAATTTTATTTGCGTTCGAATTTTTAGTTAAGAAAAACGTGAGTATTACCTTATTCAAAATAATTTGAAACGAATTATACATTCTATAAAAAGTTGGAAAATATTCTGGTGCGTCGTCTTAAATTTCAATTACTATTGAGATAGGGTACATATAGAGATAAGTAGAATGTATTAATTTCAAGTAAATTAGGTACTAATTATAGCTCCAAAAGTATGTTATTAAACTTTGAATAATATACTAATTTTTTAAACCTAAATATAAAACCTCAATGGCCTAAACTGCTAATTTGAACCCGGAAATTCAAATGTCACCTTATGCACTGCAATATCAAACTGCTTTTTTTTTTCTTACTCAAAATTATAGCAAATAAAATTTTCTGACTTTAAATTGCAAATCCTTTTTCAAGTGTTAGCTTTTACACTTCACTAATTTAGTGCCAAGCTTATAAAAAGGTTCTGTTTCTCAGAAGTACAAATTCGTAGACTTATGATGCTACAAATAAATCAAATATGTCAATCGAAACGTCACGTTGAGACGAGTTCACATTCAAAAATACAAGCGAAAGTTTTAACCAAAGTAATAGACATGGTGGATGGTAGTTAATTTTCGACTTGTTACTTATAAAAAATACAATAGACATGTGCTGTATATGAGTTTGAAGGTCTCAATAAGATTAGTAAGGATAACAAAATGCATGCAGTTTGATCGGAAGAATGTTTCAAATGTAACTCAATGGGAAATTTATATATTTTCTAGAAATGCAGGTATCGGACTAGAAATTTGGTAACCAGTGAAAAGTTGTCTCACCAAGATTGTGGTCCAACTTTCCAACTTGATGATATTTTGGTTTATAAAAATTGTAACTGGAAATGCTTTAGTTATCATACATTGTCTTTCGTCCACAGGAGAAATTTTACTCGTTAGTTTTCGCAGAATTTTATATTATTGGAATCTGGATCTGATGTAGTACGATATAAACGTGTGTAGAAAATACATTTTGGTGACATTTACTGTCAAGATCTAACTAGTTTTAGTATACATCCACACACACACAAAAAATGCTTAAGCTTTTCTTAATTTTTTTTTGTTGTAAAATATTGCAATTGAAAATGCGAATATACAATACTGCCGTCATAAGCTGAAAGGTCCTAAATCCAAAAAATTCAAATGCATATTTTGGCACTTTCTGATTAGTCCTCAGAACATAATATTTTAATATCTCAAGTTCTTAAATAATTCTATTTCTCATGCTCAAGTTCTACCTGAACCTGAATGGCTCTAGTTCTTAGACCATACAAACCTATACAACAATAAAAAAAGATATGTGATTTCAAAGGACAAAAGTAAAAGCGTAAAAATACGCATTTGAATTTTTTTTGGATTTAGGGTTTTTTAACTTATGAAGAAAGATTATAGCGTATATTGTTGTTTATAATTTTAAAAGTAGAATAATATGTTATGTGGAAATCTTTTTACGTAAATATTCGAATAAATGATTTATAGATGCAATTGATCAATTGATTTATCGATAGTGCACGCAAACAAATATCGAACAACGAGATATCAACTGAAAATGAATTGCAAGGCCTCCAGGGCAAAAAAAAGGATAAAACCGGTCATCTAGAGTTAAGGTGACAATTAATAACTATGAAGACCAACGAACTGAGCAGTCTGCAGAATAGGGCACAGAATTAATCCCATTGCGAAAGAAGAAAAATACTTCTTAAGAAGATAGATGGATGGGATAATAAAATGTGAGAGACGAAGTAGAAAGGTAACTTTTTATAAGGCCTTAATAAATGACGTCGACTTCGGATTCAAGGAAAATGACAATAAAAGAAAAATCGCGGATAAAAGTAGATTTTATGAGGGAAAATATTCACTTTGATTTTGTTTGATTAAAGGCAATTTTTCACGATTTTAATAAGATTTGTGAGAAAAAACCTTGGGAATGTAAGAGAGCATATTGTATGTTGCTTTTCTATCTCATGTAATTATTTTTACACAATTGTTTTTATTTTTTCAATGTTATGCTTTAGTAAAATACAGGACGCTTTAATTAAAATTCACGTTTTCTCAGATCTGTATAACGAAAATATATTTCTCGAAAAACCAAAAAATTGTTAGACAATCTTTTTCAGTCGAAAAACTCATTTGAGGGCATGTTTGGAATTCTTCATTTGGTGCATTAAATTACTCCATCTTGTATCGATTAGTTTTGCCATTGATGTGACTGCAAAATTTATACATGGTCAATTTGGGAAACGTATTAAATATTTTAATTTCTGATTCGTTTCAACAACTGTAAAACAAATATGAGAAAAGATGCAATTAATTCTAAAACAATTTTACAATCAATTAGGAAATTCAAAAGTTTCCCTGGAAAAATAATCTCCATTGCCTTATTAGTAGGATAATAAACCATAAAATATTAACTGATAAGATCTTGAAAGGGATATTTGTTTAAAGACGAAACAACATGCGACTTTTAACAGACCACTACCATGTCATTCGGTGTTATAGCAGAGTGTTAACAAGAAGAAAAAAAGAAAAGAAGAAAAAAAAACAAAAAAAACGACTTAATTCCTCATTAGCTGAGTCACAGTCTTTCAAAAGTGTGCCGACAGGACTCGTAAAACGAGATAGACAGCTTCAATAAAAAGTTAAAGCCTTCTTTTAATTGCTGCTTCGTACGTCGCTCAAATGAGAAAGAGAGAGAGAGAAAAAAAAGACAAAATTTTTGTGAATAGATGATAAGTAGGTTAGATGAGAAGGAATCATGCGTTCTTACTTGTGCTGTTTATTGAAAGCAAACATATTACACAGAAAATATGCGTTAAATATTACATCAAGTCTACAAATGAATGATGGATCTAATTTAAAGTAACTTAATAAAGTATGGTTTATATTATTTAATTTTGATTGCATTAAGTCACTGTGTAAGTGAAATACACACATAAAACTGCAAGTGTAAAAAGAACAGCAGAAAAAGCCAGATTGTGATACTGTAACTTGAAGAATTCGGAGGAAAAAAAAAATTAAATCCAACCAACTCTTTTACTAAGATTTTTTACAGTACCAAAATCATTAATCTTATGAAACAAAATTTAGCAATATGAACAATATTATTCAATGGATATTTATACATTTTAATAAACTGACTCTTTTTATTTTTTTTTGTGTTCTTGAGACAAAGAATTTAAAATTAGCTTGGAGATTTATCTTTTGATAAATATTTCATTAGATTATAAGGTTCTCTACAGAATTATACGCAATTTTTAAATATTATTTTCTTTTTCTATATTTGAAACAATTTAAAAAGACCTCGATTGCAATTTAATTTTTTTCGTAAAAGTGCAGTTTTAAGCACACTCTGTCTGGTAATTCATCTTTTTGCCCATCTTGCATTTTATCCCAGGATTTCTTCTTTAACTCGTAATTTGTGAAAGTTTAATGTGCCGCAAGTCACATATTAAAGCTATACATAAAACGGAGTAATGAAAACCACCAAATACGATCATGATTTGGAAATGAGTGTTCAACTAATACGAACACCATTGCTACACTGAAAGGAAAACGTTCTTTAGATTTATATGTATATATATATATATAAAAAAAAAAAAAAAAAAAAAAAAAAAAAAGAGCTCCCACAAATAAAAATAATCCTCTTTGAAATTCATTTTCTAACTTTAATTTACAAAGCGTTGAAGGAAAAAGAGAAGGCTTTTGCGGTTTGTTGAATTGAAACAGGGATTTTCTTTAAAAAGGAAATTTCGCTATGATCTCAAAACAATTTAAATAAAGAATATTTTAAACTTGATATACTAAAAACCAATGGATGTTGGAATGAAGTTGTGGCTAAACAATGTATGTTGACACAAATTATTGAGTGATGAATGGATTGCGCTTCAAATAAAAAAATTATCCTCTCATATATTTATATGAAGCAAGATATCATTATTATGTGTGTTTCTAAGATCTATAAATACCTCAGAAAGGCAATGCTTTTGGATCCTTACTTTTTCGTCAGTTTAAGTATAGTATGATTGTAATAATAATGTCTTTTCCTAATTGTAAGTTTAAACCATATTAAAGAAAATGCATATTCATACTTTGCGCAAAGTAGTGCACGTTCTTTTTTCCAAGAGTTTTATAAATCAAACATCTCTTTTTTTTTTTTTTTTATATAAGCTTTAAGTTTGAATTTAATACTTTTACATCGAAATAAAGTTCATGTATATATTATAATTAAACAAATATTTCTAAATATGAGAATCAACGTTTTTTGACGGGTACAGATTTACTAGCCATCGATTTCTCACAAAAGTATATTATTTGTTTTGTGTGATTGTTACAAGCACCATCTGACATATAAAATGATTTTTTTTTTAAATAAATTAAATAAAGTTATGTTTACAATATTTGAAAATTCTTGGTTAAAATTTAATTTGAATAGTCTCCACCGTTGCCTATTTTCTTTCTTTCAGCTTGTTATTTGCATCTGAGTAATTTTTCTTTATATTCATCATATCTAAAAATCTCATTATTTTTTAACCTCATAATTATTAATTTGTTGTTTCATAAGTTATGTATTGTTAATGACATTGTTTTTATACCTTTTAATTATACAGATATTTATTACGTATTTACTAACTATATATTATTATTTTATCAATTTCTGTGGTATTCAATAAAAATTACTAAAAAATAATTTAACAAAGCCTTGGTAAACCTATTACATGAAATGATATCTTACTAGCAAATTTTAAGAAAATTTAATATCATTAGATTCTGAAGGCATTTTAGGAACGAAAACGAAGAACTCTAAAGCCATAGTAGCATATGTTGTTTCTATTTTTAAATCAGTCATTTAGGTAATAAAAAAAATGAAGAATTTATTCCAATCATTTTACTTTTACAACAAGCTTTTCTCTCCTTATGTTAAAAATAAAACATTTCATTAATTTTTTTCAAACTATAGCACAACCTAAGCACGAAAACCATTTTTTTATCGATGTTGCTTCAAAGTAATTTTATTTATATTTGTGATAACTACTCTTAACACTGTTACTGTAGCGTAGAAGAAGGTAGCAATGCCTCGGTAAAAAATTATTTTGTAGGATTAGTTTTCGTACTAAAAAGTGGTCTTTAAAGAATGGTGGTAAACCTGCTACCATAGTCCTTAACTTATAAGAGAAGTTCTGTTTCACCTATGCTACTTTAGTATTTTTATTGATACTATCTGCCGAGAGTTCAATTAATTTCAACTTTTAGTGTTTACTACGGGAATATAGTCAACATTTTACGATTTCCCATCCTCCATAACTTTTGGTAATTTTTTTAATAGACTAGCCGCCAAAATATCAGAAGTATAATGTCTCAAATCAACACTAAAGTACCCTCAATCCTATCGTTTTATACGAGAGAGTTTTACAACAAAATGTTCCTCATTCCATTAGAGTATATCAAATCAAAATGAAAAGTTCTATTTCAGACACTTCCGCACATCAAAAGAACGAAATGCTGCCTTTTACCCATCTACAGGGATAGTGGAATCTGGTTTCGCAACAACTACTTCTTTATCCGCCCGACTTGGTCCGATTCCTTTGTCAACGGGCCCTAATAACATTTCACCCTTTTGAAGTCTTCTATTTCAGCAGCTGGCGTGAATTATTTGGCAGAGCCTGCAGGAATGCGCCAGCGGAAAAACCCTTCTAAATTTATTAAATTCAAGTTGGTCTTTGGGGAGGAAGGAAGGGTATAAAAGGTTTCATTTAGCGAAGCAATTCTTTCTTTTTTTTTTCTTCTGAAAAGTTATGGCAGGTGCTCCTCAGACATTTTTGTTGGGCGACCCAAGTGGAAAAAAGAACTTGGAAGTAGAAAATTGTTGCATCATTTTGAAGGGACCTTCGAAGCCTCAGACGCGAAGGTTACGGTTGAACGGAGAGTTAAAATAAATCTGTTTTTCCTTTTCAGAAAGTGAAGGATTGCTTTTGCAGCTGGGAATAAACTTAAAAGAGCAGAAACAATCCTCTATCTGAATTGTATAACATACGGCAAACATGCGGGATACTTTTAGAAACATGGTTTTCCATACAATAGGGTCATGAAATTTTTGTGCAAACAGAAGTATGTTTGCTTTTTCCATGTGCTGTTTTGTTGATACAATGCCTCAATAAGCTGCGTACTTTTTCAAAAGTTTGTGTAGAGGAATAAAATTAGATACTGAAGTGAAAAAGAATATCCAAGAGAAAGACTATTTATATTGATATTTTTAAATTAAATTAGATTTCCTTGGAAAAAAAGAGGGAATTTCAAAACTGGTGCTTCTAAAATATATAACTGATTTTTCATTAATTTATTTGATTCATTACTGATTATACATTAAAGCAATTTATATAAAACTGCACAAACTGCCAGTATTCGTGATATATATATATATATATATATATATATATATATATATATATATATATATATATATATATATATATATATATATATATATATATATATATATATATATATATATATATGTCTGCAGCACAATGAATATAATAGTGCTATTCATAAAACTATTTATTTACAACATAAATTTACAAAACAAAGAACTGGAAGCACCTATTTTTAAACCACTTAAAAGTGTAAGATAAATATATTGCATCAGCACTTTACAATTTCAATGACTCATTATCGGCGAAATTTTATGTTTCATTATCTAAAGGAAAAATAACGAAGATAGTAAAAATGAATGTAGTCTCATTCTTCACAATTTGCCTACTAGACGTACACTTTAAAATAATTTTTATCAATCTTTGGCAAACATTATTAGAAGTGTTATTCAAACATTCTTCAAACGAATTGCTGAAGCTTAAAAGCTCAAACTAATTGCATTTCCTTTTGTAAATCAAAACAGTTATGTCGTAACCTATTGCTCAATCAGTGCAGAAAACTACAAACCCAAGAGTATAAATAATTAAATATCTAGTTTGTTTTTAAAGTAAACACCTTAAGTCACGGTCATCGTTTTGAACGTCACCGCTTTCACCATGGCGTGCAATATTTTTCTTCTCGCAGTTCATCTTTTCGCACCGTCCTTCGGCATTCTTGCGCTTCTTTAACTAGCCCTTAAATCCTCCCAGGTTCTCAACACTTCGTTATTGGATATTTTCAGCAGCACTCCGCTGAGTAAATAATCTATTATCGCATCGGGAAGTTTCCAAGAAAATCGCATCATCAGGGAACCTGCCATCTTAAGATGTTGCCATATTACTTTATCTGAGGGATAAATTCCACAATTAGAATTGCTAAGTGCAGGGAGGTAAAAATGATATTGGACATCTTAACATTTCTTGGAAAAAGAATAAAAACAAAAAAACTATTATAAGAGTTCTTTTACTAATATTTTTTATCTTTAAGTTATTGATTTCTTTTTGTTATGGCTATCCTTAAAATTCCTAATCCCCCCCCCCCTTTCCGTCCCCATAATATACCCTTGTTTGTTGTTCCCACCAGTGTATGAATAACATTTATTTTGAAAACAAAGAAACTTCTAAAGAGTTTTCTCGGAACAATTCCTAGTAAAAAACACGTCTTGCCGAAAATGTTATTGTTGTCTATGAAATCAAATAAAGTATAGCTTAAAAATATACATCAAGCATATCCATTTTTTATATTTTTTCTTTTATAAAAAAATTATAGTTTCTTTTTAGCTTAGGATTTTTTCTTCAAAAAATCCTAAGATATTTATAACTATGCGTTAGCAAAGTTTAGAATTAAATTCGAGGTCCATATGTAAAAATGGTTTATAGTTAAGTGACAAAAATCTATTTTTATTCCAAGACATTATTCAGATCTTTTTTAAATACATGGTACATTATTTACAAAAGGAGACATCTTTTAAACCACATTTAAATTTCAGTATTATTTCCAATTGCAGAAATTATTCATTAGATTTTATTTATTAGATCGTTGTGTCCTGATCTAATTTTCTTATGCATGACATAATATAGAGGATTCAAATTACGCCAAGTTACAGAGCTTTGAAGTTATTCAGATTTCAATGCTTTAACTTCAATACTTGAGTTGCCTAATTTGAGTATTAGTGACAACTGACCCAAATTCAAGGATTGAGACAATAATTCCTTTGCTAGATGAAACCTTCGCATGTGGGCCAAAAAACTTTGAATGAGCACAGACACCTCGTTATTAGTCGATTTTATTCATATCAATTTTGGTTCGTTACTATGCCAAGATGGATTACACAAGTGCAGCGAAATAAACCGCACTCTTTCTAAAAAGTAACGTAGCTGCTAAATATAATCCTCCTCTTGTAAGTAAGATATTAAAAAAAATGCCCGATCTAGTTGCTCTGGGCCATGACGAATCGCACCCAATTTTACAACGTTCCCTCTTCTCTATTTTAACAGGCGACAAGCAGTCTGATGCAAGCGGGCAAACTTTATGATCAACACAGCTGTAGCGCTGATAGGAAATCTAATTCTTAGGATTATTTTCACGTTTTTTTTTTCTTTTCAAAAGCCTCGTGTATTTTTTTTTTTTTATCTTCCCTCCAGTTCATAAGAATCAGTTGAAAACATAAATGCTGACCTCTCACCCTGTTGTGGCATAGTTCGGTGGTAGGCTCAGGGGCCACGAAAATGATATTTGACACAGTTTTTATTCTTCTAAATGACATTTTCGGGATTAATGACTGAAAGTGCGGGATAATTATCCAAGAGATGTTATTATGAACACGTGCTCCGTAAACTTTTATGATGCTGTAATGGGGATGTAACTATTCTCGAGTTTAAACCATTATGGGAGGCGGTCGGAGAACGTGAAGTTCATTCCAGATACGCTTTTGTGTGATGTCTTTCCCTGTCGCCGACGGCAAGGCGAGTAAAAATCTTGCAAAGGCCGTGGTTTAATTTAGCACCGGCCTATTAAATTGAATAATTCACTTTTGGGATGCCACAAAGAGAAGAGGAATTACTGGTGGAGTGCGAAGATGAAGAACGCTTTTGAAGTAGCTTTAGGGTGATTCACTTAAGGGCAAAAAATATGTATATATATATATATATATATTGATATCTCTTTTGGCAAGAGACTCAATGCACTAAACAGCGATCGATGGTCTTGTGTTGATGGGAAGTAATTTGAAAGTTCCTCAGAGAGGTTCTCGAGCTAAACCATTATGACGGAAAGAAAATGTCAACAGGGGTACATTGAATGTTAAATAAAATTTAAATATTGTTTATGTAGATGTTATGTTGTTGCCATCAGGCTATAGATCAGTGGTAGAAGTGGAAAAAGAAAAGTGGGAGGATGCACAAAAGTTGGAGACAAGTGCACTCTCCCCCCCTACAATAAGTTTTATAATTTCGCATTTTACAATAAAAATATTGACTAGTAAGGAAATAATTTATACTTCCAAACACTAACATTAAACAAGGGTTCAAAATTTATTGTTATTTTAATGAATATTCTGCGACTTGAGATTTTATAGTTAGTTTCTTTTTTAAAATAATTTGTCCTTAACAGTTTTTTAAAATAGCAAGAATAGAAATTTCTTCCAAAACATTTAAAAAAATGTCCTCCAAAGTTAAATGTGGACCACATGAACATTATTTTTAAATAAAAATACTTATATCTTTATGCAAACTAGTATAATACATATTTATAATACTAGTATGATGTATATTACACAACTATTTTTTTTTTTTTTTCAACGTTTGAAAACTTTAAATAACTTTTTCTCAGTGTCACTACATTCAAAGCTCATATTATTTTTCTTTAGTAGTTTTCAGACGGATTGGGTATTTTTAAAAGTGAGGGGATGGATTTCAGTGGTTTTAGAAGTGGGGGGGGGGGGATTTGGGACGCATGGGTATTTTCTTGAAAAGTGGGGGGACGCGTCACCCCGCGTCTACCCACACTTCTAGCACTGCTATAGATGCTTTATTGATGACACTGGGTATTACAACAGTTCGTGACGGATACGAACATCGCAATTAAATCTCGTGTACATAATCTTTTTTAAGTAGTTTTAAACTACGTTAATATAGTTCCACATTTGATGAATAATTTATATCAAATCTGAAAAACAATTTTTAGGAAGGTACAATGTTGAGTCAGAAGGCTTAAATTTGATTTAAAATTGAGGTTAAAAGTCAATGAAAAATAATAATGAGGAAAATAACAAGCGCACAACAAAGTGGTATTTTTGAGCAAAAAATGTTTTGGCAACAATATCATTTGCACATTAAATTTTAGTGAAGAACATGGTCAAATGTGATTTTTCCCCAAAAGTAGTTTGTAAACATTTGTCAGCCGTTTGTCTGTGGCCCTGGGCGATGTTAACATTTCTGCATCGCGATATATCGGGAAGAAAACATCACGATGTCACGATACATCACGATGTTAACTATATATTTTTTTACAAAATACTATAAAACAACGTTTTCATAACACGCTATGTATCCGAACGTTATGCTTACTTAGCTTTGTAACATTTTATTGAATTCATGTATAGAAGTTAATTTTAAATAACACGAGCAACGACCGAATTACTTTCAGGGGGATACATAAAGCACCCAAGGGGGTATAAGCCGTTTTTTTTTTTTTTTTAAATTTTTTTGGTTTAATCCGGATTTTTAAATTTCTCTATCTTAATGAAATTTTACTTTGTTAGTATCCATGGAAGGAGGGGGAGGGGGACAAGTGCACTTCCTGGCGGTGCACATGTTACTTTAGTTATTGGTTATTCTTAATTATTAAATCAAAAACATACTTTATAATGAATATTTTAGATGATGAATATTATATATACAATATAACTATTAAACAATAAAAATAAAATTAATACATAACATTTAAATTTCTAATGATCTTTATTTTGCGCAAAAAATCTGCATTTCAGCATTTTTAAGAAGCAATTTTGGATTGAGTAATTAGTCTTATAAAAATAAACTTTATTCAAATTGTACAAAGTGAAAAAAAAAAAAAAAAAATATGAAACATTTATTTACTTACGAATCAGAAGAGAAAATCTTTCAACGTAAACGGGGAAAAAAAATCGTTTATAGGTATTTAAGCAATCAAACTAGAGAAACAACTGTGATCAGTCCATACGCTAGTTCATATTGACTTTGGCAGATATAACAAGACATCATAGTAATAAATAACCTGATTATCTTTAACTAGATAAGAACAAGACGGAAATTACCCCGATAGAATACCGCAATCCCCTTGAGTTAATAAATAAAGTAAAGCTCTCAAAGGGTAAAAATGTTAAATATAAAAAATCCTGAAGTAATCCTGATGTAAAAGATTTAAAAATACAAAAATGTTATATTTTATTTCTTCCAAGTTAGAGAAAATTGGAAATAAATAAATAAATATATTGGAGATTTATTTAATATTATATTTATTATTGAATTATTATGTGTCGTACTCCATGTTATGCAAATTTCATGGTTATTTCTGTAACCGTAATGGTTGTAAAAGGTATATATATACAGGATTGGATTGTGATGGGGCTGAGGCTTCATACTTGTAAACTTAATCTTATTAAATTGATTTTGTTCATGATTATGGGCTGGCTGTGTTATTTGTGGCATCCTGAGTTTATTTTGGTGTGAAATGACCAATAGGGTTATGGGCCCAGGACAGGGTGCCCTGAATAGGATTCTCAGAGAAAGCCAGTAGAAAAGCCCAATGAGTTAATAGAAGTCAAAAGTATGTAGAAGTGTGTTGACGTGATAGAGTGTACTTCAAACTTATTTAAGATAAAAGCGTGCTGAAGATGACTGAACTATCCGAGTTAAGTTTTAATTTTCCGAAGCTAAATTCGACGAACTATGCTAGTTGGAAATGTGACGTTAAAGTGCTGCTAATAGACAGAGGTTCTTGGGAGTTTATTACCAACGAGGCGACGCCATGTCCGGATGAAGCATCAGACAGAGAAAGGCGAATGTACAACTGGAGAAAAGATCGAGCATATACAACAATATATCAAGCAGTGGAACGGAAGTATCAATCCCTGATTTCAGCTACAACAGACGGAAAAGAAGCGTGGGAAATTCTGAAAAAGAATTTTGAACCGGTTTCAAGAGCACGTTTGGCTGGACTTGTTGACGAATTCTATGATCTGAGGTTCGAACCAGAGAACGAGACGATTGGGATCTTTATCAAAAGAGTCGCGGAGAAAGCACAACAGACAAAAGAAGCTGGATTTGCAATACCCGAGTTGTTGCAGTGTTTCCAGTTAATCAGAAGGCTTCCGGCTGAATACGACAATATAGTTCAAGTGTTATATCGACTTGATGAAGACAACTTTAGGATGGAAAATGTGGAAGATAGTCTTATAAATGAATCTGGCCGCATATTACAGAAGAAGAAAGACAGTGAAGTTGAGGGGATAGCGGATGCGTTCATTGCAAAAGGGCCGAAAACGACAAAGCCTAATCATCCTCAAAGAGCTACAGAACGAAGAATTGTGGGGCCGTGCTGGAGATGCAAGCAAAAAGGACATATAATGCGAGATTGCAGGGTTCAACTACAGAAACAGCCAGTCACACAAAAACAGTATAACACATCGCGAAGACAAGACCGAAATTTTCAAAGCGACATGTACTATGTGGGGTCAGAAAGTGATTTGGATCCACATAAGAATCTAGAAAGGAGCGAGTGGCTCATAGATTCAGCGGCAACTTCCCATTTTTGTAACAAAAAGGAGTATTTCGAGGATTTCAAAAGTCTAGTATCGACAACAGCTTTTGTAGGAGACAAGAACACAAATCTAAAGATTGAAGGTACAGGTACTGTAAAGTTAGTTTTTACAGATGCTAATCGTAAGATAAATTTGATTCTGAGAAATGTATTGTACGCACCTAACATACGCCGTAACTTAATAAGTGGTGCGTGCATTGATATAGCAAAGCATACAGTGTTTTGGGGAAATGATAAAATGATTGTATATAATGAATTGAACGAGTATTTTTATTCTGTACGTAGGAAGGGTAGATTGTATATTTTATATGCTTATTGCAATAGTAAAAGGTCTGAATGTAATTTTACTTATAGTACGAACATTGAAATAGTTCATAAGCGTTTTGGTCATGTCAATATTCCTTTATTAAGGCAGATGAGTCGAAATAATGTGGTCTATGGTTTGGAAAAGTTAGTTGGTAAATTAGACTCGTGTGATACATGTAAAATAGCGAAATCAACTAGGTCATCATTAAAATTAAATTACGAACGAAGAACTAGTAATGTTCTGGATAGAATACATATGGATTTATGGGGACCTGCATCAACAAAAACTTTAGGAGGGAAAAGATATTTTTTGTCCATAATTGATGAGTTCTCAAGGAAAGTAGAAGTATATACGGTCAAGGAGAAAACGGAGGTTTTTGGTTGTTTCAAAAACTACTTGGCGATATCCGAAAGACAACATAATACTAAATTAAAGTGCGTGAGAACAGACAATGGTTTAGAATTTTGTCATAAAGAATTCGAAACTTATTTGCGTGAGTTGGGGATCAGAATTGAAAGGTCATCCGTAGCAACACCAGAGCAGATGGGAATTTGCGAAAAATTTAATAGAACTTGTATGGACGGGGTCAGATCTATGCTTTTTGATAGCGGATTAAAGCCACAATTTTGGGGAGAAGCGTTATACGCGTTTACATACATAAGAAACCGCTGTGAACATAAGTTGTTAAACGGAAAGACTCCAATTGAACTTTGGACTGGTCACAAGCCGTCAGTAAGGCATTTTAGAATATTCGGATCATTGGCATTTGTCCATATACCTAAAGTTAACAGAAATAAGTTACAACCAAGGGCAAAGATAGGTATCTTAATTGGTTATGCAAGTCAAACCAAGGGGTATAGGATTTATCTACCAAAAGAAAGGAAAATTGTAGAAACGATACACGTGAAAATAGACGAAGGCAAGAGAGCTGTTGATGTTTTATTTGGTAAAGATAGAGCATGTGAATACGTAAAAATTAGAAGTCTTGATAGTGAACATTTTAGCGAAGATGAACAGGAAAATGAGAATACCATTTCAGTCTCAAAGGTTAATAAAACTCGAGTAGAGGAGTTGGATGGTAAGAAAGAGATGCGTCCTGAGAGAGCAGATAAACAAAAGCTGGATGTTAAATCATGGAGACGAGAGGAAAAGATGAATACATTAGGCAATAGGGTCTATGTGTATTATTTTACACCTGATAATGCAAGACTAAGATCACAAAATGACGTTCAAAAATATTGCGAAATGCATGACATTGTGTATGATTCGAGTGTGTGTTCTTTTAAACCAGAATCTACTGTTCAAGCTCAGTCTGAAATTGTGAGTATCAATAATGAAAATCGAGAAACTAATTCAGAAGAACAAAGTAATGAGTCTATGTATTTTGAAAACTGCATAGAAGACATATTTCAAGATGAAATTTATAACGTGGAATTACCAAAGAGCTTTGCAGATACACAGAAGAGTGAAGATAAGATCGAGTGGGATTCTGCTATGTTAGATGAAATTCAAACAATGAAAGACAGACAAGTTTGGAAGTTAGTTAACCCGCCGCCAAATGCAAAGATTGTAGGATGTAGGTGGGTGTACACGGTTAAATGCGATGATAACAATAAAGTACAACGGTTCAAAGCGAGACTTTGTGCACAAGATTTCAAACAGGGACAAGGACGACATATTTTTGAATACACTGATATTTTTTCACCTGTGATAAATTTTTCTGTACTAAAATTTCTTTTTATACTTTTAGTGTGTTTGTTAGGTTGGAATCATTTTCAGCTTGATGTCAAGTCTGCATATTTGTACAGCAAATTGGACACGATAGTGTATATGAGACAACCACCTGGTTTTGTAGAAAGTGGTAATGAACAAAAGGTCTGTAAACTAGAAAAAGCCATTTATGGACTTAGAGTATCTTCAAGGCAATGGGCAACAGAGTTTGATTCGATAGTTAAGAAACTTGGATTTGAAAGTTTGTGTTGGGTTAATTGTGTTTATAAGTACAATAATGTTATATTAGCTGTATATGTTGATGATCTAATTTTATTTGGAAAAGAGATTTCAGAAATAGAAACTGTTATTTCAAAACTTAAGGCAAGTTTAGATGTTAAAGAATTAGGAAAGGTAAAATTTTTACTTGGAGTTAATTTTGATTGTAATGAGAAAGGAGTTTTTTTGCATCAACAAACTTATATTAAAAAGTTAATGAATCGATTTGCTGGATTACCAAAATCTAATGTCAGTTTACCATTTAAAGTTGGTGTGACACTTCCAGATGTAGTTAAAGAAACTGAAATTGTAGAAAGTGATTTAATGTTAAGTTACCCTTACAGATCGTTGATAGGATGCTTAATGTTTTTAGCAGACCGAAGTAGACCAGATATAAGTTTTTCAGTTAATTTAATGTCACAATTTTGTAATGGGTATACATTTGAGCATTGGAAAATTGTTGTAGATATTATAAACTATGTTTTTAATACTATAGATTATAAGATAAATCTTTCAGATGTTTGCAATGGTAATTTAACTGCATATTCAGATGCGAATTGGGGTTGTAGATTATCAAATCGTCATTCAACGAGTGGTCATATTTTGTTTCTCGGTAATATACCATTTTCTTGGAAATCTAGAAAGCAGCGATGTATTGCTCTTAGCACTATGGAGTCTGAATTTGTAGCTTTGACTGAATCGGTTAAAGAATTAATTTGGTTTACAAATATTCTAAGAGAATTAAATTTATTTAAAGTAGAAATACCGACGCAGTATTGCGATAATCAATCTGCGATTTATTTCACGAAAAATTCAGTTGAGAATTTGAGAACAAAGCACATTGATATCAAGTATCAGTTCATAAGACAATTGTTAGTTGAAGATAAATTTGATTTAAAATATGTTATGTCTTCAGAAAATGTAGCTGATTTTCTGACGAAGCCTCTTGTGAAAGAGAAGTTGAAAAATTGTTTGCATTTTATATTTAATCAAATGTATTGATGTTTTCTTTTAAGGTAAAGCGTTACGGAGATTATGTAAAGAAGGATTAGAATTTGCTTATGGAGTCCGATGGGGCCGAATATTGGAGATTTATTTAATATTATATTTATTATTGAATTATTATGTGTCGTACTCCATGTTATGCAAATTTCATGGTTATTTCTGTAACCGTAATGGTTGTAAAAGGTATATATATACAGGATTGGATTGTGATGGGGCTGAGGCTTCATACTTGTAAACTTAATCTTATTAAATTGATTTTGTTCATGATTATGGGCTGGCTGTGTTATTTGTGGCATCCTGAGTTTATTTTGGTGTGAAATGACCAATAAAATAATAATAATAATCAAAATGAAAACACAAAAAGTTTAGGAAAGACTCAGTTGAATTCCAAAAATAGAATATCAAGGCCTTATATCTGATGACAAATTAAATAAAAATCAAAGCGTTTTTCAAGAGTTGAGAGAAGAACAAACAATTTTCAAACAATAAAAGGAATATTTCTTTCGTTGAATCTCCAATAATACCGGCGCTGAAAACCACCTAGTTATTTCAATACTCTGCTGTAAAAACGAAATAGGAAACAAACGCGAGACCTAAAATAGAAACATCGCACATACCGAAGGTGGATACGATTATCACAATGCGGATTTAGTATCGCCCCAGCAAAAGCAAATGGAAATCGTTTCAAACGTCGCGGTGTAGCTGTTACACTACGTTTCTATACAGTCTTGGGTACACCGCGCATATGCAGTAAGGATTAACTGCGATGTGGTGAAGTATCGTATCTCAAACGGCGCGGTGTCGACGGTTTCAATACGTTTCTATAGTATTTTAGAAACACCGCGCATGATTCGTGGCATTAACGGTTCTTCGTCCTTGAAGTGCTAGGCATGTATCGCTTTCTCGTCATAAAAGATCGTGATGTATCGGTTTGGGGAATATAGTGAAACCGGTGTGACGATATTGATTTCACACCGGTTTTGGACGATGTATCGATACATCGCCCAAGCCTATTTGTCTGGTCACTTCCATCATGTTTACTTAAAAATGAAATGTTTCTTAGTCGATACGTTTCCCCCCCCCCCCTTTTTTTTTTTGGTATCCACCGGATTTAAACTCATCATTTTAGTTTAATTATAATTCTAGGTTCCATACTCATCCCCTCTAACCAATCAGTAAATAAAATCGGTTTATCATCTGAAATCTAACTCACCTGAAAGGCATCCAATTCATGGTCCCCTGTGCTGCCCACTATTACTGTTGCAGGTTGTCCACCAAAAGGTCTGATCTTTCCGGGTAGTGGCAGCTTCCCACTGTACTCGCAATTAAGATAGAACGAGACAGTGTCTCTACGAACACTGAAGGAGATCTGGTGCCAGCGGTCATCGAATAACGATTTGACGAAGCTCACTCTGATATTCTTCTTGTCCGACAATACCAGAGTTAGGATATCACTAATGTAGAGGCCAACCTTAAAATATGTCAAACAAACACAATTTTAATTTCTTAAGGTATACATATACAATTGAGATGATTTTCTTTAATTTTTAGGTAATAATTTCAAACTTTTTGGCAGTATATCGGTATTAAAAATGATGCATATATATATATATATATATATAAATATATATATATATATATATATATATATATAAAAATTTTACGTCAATTTTTTAATCAGCTAATTGCAATTAAAGTGACTAATTAGGACATTATTAGAGCATACATAAATAAAATTGTAATTAACTTAAAGGTATGATTTTTACTGCAAATAAAAGATATTATATTGACGCATGTTCCTATGGAGAATTTTAAATTTGGCTGCAATATTTATTTAATTATAAATTTTTAAATAAAAAGTTAAAAAAAATACGTAAAAAAATTAAAATTAAAATATTCATAAAAAATGTGTTCATAAAAATATATGTTAGATTCTCCATAGAAAACATATTCACAACTTGTGTTTTCAGAACAAAATTAGAATTTTGTAAATCGGACCATTTATTATGAAGTTATGACCGTTGGCGTTAAGTCATAAAACACCAAAATGTCATTCTTCAGAAAACGCGTTGAAAGTTTACTACACTAATGAACATGATTCAAAACAGGTTCACAAAACTCACTGTAATTTAAAAAGTAAATTGAGTCGCAGAAAGAAAATGGTATTATTTTAAATGTAATGAATTCGGGAATATTTTAAAGCAAAAAAACAAAAATGCAGACTTGAGTCAAATTTTGAAATTCCTAACGTATATGTATACTTTAGTATGAGGTGCATAATTTTAGGGACATTCTACGAAGCAAGGTATTTGAGCACAGAGACTAAGCGACACTGTTGCGATAAAAATAAAGTAGTTGGGGATAAAAAAGACGAGCTTGGTTTTGTACCAGAAAAGTACATATTTTTAGAGTTTTACAAATTTACTTCAAGATGTACTGAAAAACGCAGAGCAGTTCCAATAAAATTTCCTTCAATAAGGCGATATCATTTCATTTTCGGGACATTAATCGTAGTTCAAATTTGATGTTTCACTCAGAGGACCCTAGTATTTCACATAGACAACCAATGTAAAGAAATATAATACAGAAATTTTTATCTACAAAAATGTTTCGCCGCAAAGTTTTATTTCTGTCGAAGAAAAATGAAATGCTAAAATTGGTCATGTTTCTAAAAGAAAATTATGATTATGGATTAAAATAGAGAAATATTGACATTTTCTGAAACTGTTTTGTGAAAAAACCGGCTCCAAATTCATTTTAGTGCAGAATTTAAAAAAAAAAAAAAAAAAAAAAAAAAAAAATGCTCTACCATAAAACAGTGATCTGGTACTGCCATAAAACAGTAATGTGGTACTACCATAAGCATGAAACTTTTACAATTTTGACGATAATAGTCCAATGCACAGTGTGACCACACTTCCCATGTTTAGAGAAAATTAGAGCATGTTTAATGAACAACACTTAGGAAAAAAAAAAAAAAAATTAAAGAAAATAAGAAACGTTTGCTTAAAAACGGGCACTATACTATAAAAAAAAATAATAAGTCAAAGATGTTAAATCATAAAAAGATTCCGTAGAATTCTAAATGGCAATTTCATTACAATTTCAAAAGAAGTTATACTCATTCAAGAATTTTTTTTCTTAACCATCTCTTTATAAATCACCAATTGTGATTGCGAAAGAATAGTACTTAAATTATAGTATTATAAAATTCAACAGTTGCACAATATAGACGTAATTTTCCTTCTTTAGAATTATTAATTTTAAGAACATCCACATTATAGACTCTAGTTTCCACACATTTATTATTTACAAGTTTACTTTTATTTTCAATTACCCATATGTATACATAGGGTAATGAAAGCATAGTATTCTCTCGGAAAAAAAATCGATTTTTCCCCATTTTGGAACATCCTGATTTCAAAAAGTGATCTAGAAAAAATATCTGTCTGTGTGTATGTTTGTGGTCAGCATAACCCCCGAACAAATTGACCTACAATGTTCATATTTTGTGTGCGGCTTGGTGATGGCACTGAGACCTACCATTAAGGTTTTCATCAAAATCGCGCATGCGCATAAGGTAGCTGCCATTGAAAACATTATGTTTTTCAGTAATTGTTAAAAAACGATTCAAACGATTTTGTCCAAAATCGCTGTGGTAATGCCTCTTAAGGTGTTCTAAACATCCCCACCTCCAAAATTCCTGTAAAAATGCTTTAATGGAGTAAAAAGGGGAAAAACGAAAGTCTTTAACACAGAGTTCTATTTCCTTGAGCATACCTCATCAACGATAATTTTTTCTCCTCTCCTCAGTTTCACTTACAAGAAAGGATAATATAAGAATTATTGAAAAATATATCGCCAAAATCATCTTTGTGGCGAAGTTTTTTTTTTTTAATGACCCATGCAAGAATTATGATAAAAAATATCACCAAACTGGAATTTTTTTCTAAATGAATGATGAAAATATAAAATCGGTAAATGACACAAATTGGCATCAGTATTATATGTAATTGAAAGTTGTGCGATGTTCCACACCCCTAGTATAATTAACATATCTTTTCAATTTTTACTATTTTTAGGGCTAAATACATAACTATCAGAGATCTACGTTGAAAAATATGATTTATTCAATTCTGATTAAACAGTCACCATCTTTTTCAGCAGCACACGCATGATAATTATTTAAATCTTTCATAGTGGAGTATAGCTAATTATACAAGTAGCTAATTATACTAAATTGTGATGCATCGTCAAATTTCATAACTGATTTTATACCTACTTTCTATCTACTCGGTATACGTGCGAATAACCTTGATGCCAATTATAATTAATTATTTAAATAACTTATCAACGTTTTTGTCTTTGTTGCAAATGCTTCACCCAATGCTAAGTTTAGATTTTTTTTTATCAATGATTATATTCTCTTCTTTTACGAGGCTGGCATTGGTTCGTTTTTTTGTCGATACAAGTTTTTTGGCTCAGATTTACCGTACGAGACTCCTTGGAGCGGTTTTTCACATTTAGCAATAACAGTTCTAAAATGGCAACCCTGCGGCAAATTACTTTTTGGCAATCCTACTGTAGGAGAGGATCTGAAGGCGATTTTGACGCCATTTTGGATTTGGCGATACAGTTATGTGATGGTACTTTCAATTTGGCGATTTTTTTAAAAGTCGCCAAGGGATCTCGTACAGTAATTCTTAACCAGTTTTTTTCCCCAATTTATAAAATTAATCAAAATATAACAAATCATAATCTGAATTTTTTGCTAAGTTATGCAACTACAATATATAGACAAAAATGGTAAAAGAAAACGTAATGCAGTTGCAGATGGTTTATTGACGTATGTTAGTTTAAAAACTTGAGCTATTTGATTTCAGGCCTTCAAGAATCTTTAGTTTACGCGATTCTATAATTTTTCTTTTAAATATTGTCTTAAAAACTGATGATCTTTTTTCAAACAGCTGAAAAACTACATAAGAAAAAATGCATCATTAATGAAATGAAATAAAAAATCGAGTCTGTATTTTCGATTTTCAAGGTTTGATTTTGTAATGAAATTGTTGGAAATGATGTTATTGACCAATTGAATTTTTTTTTTTCGAGAAACTTCAGTATGAAAAGAACATACCAAAAGGAACTAGAGTTTAGTTTAGTTATGTTTCTACTATTCTGACTGTTCATTTCTGCCACTGACTTATGAAGTGTTTATCACAGCCAAATAAGCCTTGTAAATTTGAACTTCGATAAGGCTACAAGGTAGAAACCTTTTCGGACAAATTATATTTATACACAATGTATGTGTATACAATATTATTTTTATGCACATGAATACCTTTTTTGGAAAGTATTAGTACTCTTCATGTTACTGATTTTTTTAAAATGTAAATTGTCCAAAGAAGAGGATTGTTTTTTCGAATAATTTTCAATTGTCAAAATTGAAAACCAATATACTCTTAATTTTTTTTTAACTTTCTCTGTTTATGTATTTTTGGTTTAGCTGTGTTCCGTTTAATTTAAATCGTACGTTGTTCAAATTTTTAAATTTTGAACAGATAGGTAATTTTGTAACTGTATTATATTAGACATTTGAGGTAGCATACACTAAAAACAAATTATTTTCGTAATAGTAATCCTTTAACTTTTATTTAAAAGATTGATATTAAGAAAAATAACACTACATTTTTAGTAACTACTAATTACTTCGGCCTTGTTGTTTAATTATTCATTAGACTCCTTCAGATTGTGTTCTCTGAGATGAAAGCTTTTTTGTGAAATTAATAAACGAAGTCGACAGGGTGTTTATCTTCCTTTTTTTTTTTTTTTTCAGATTCAATCTCCTTATTAGTTAGTTCGCTGGATATCAATGTAATTAGGTTACATTTTTGTTTTATAATCTCTTAGTAATTTATGTAATCTGCTAAAATTCAGATAGAGTACGGAGTTAAAAATTGATTTTTAATGGATTCTAGATAAATGGTAATTTTTATCGAAAATATATTTTTAAATGTTCAAATTAAAATGATTTCACACAGTTAAAAAAAGGTTAATTATTTAAGTTTTTTTTTTTTTTTTTTTTTTTTTTGTAAAATGTAATTTTTGATATATTTTATTTAAACACATTGGTTTACTTTGATTTAACAATAGACAGAAACTTGAATTTCGATTCAAAATATTAGTTAAGATTAGTTTTCTTGTGATTCACTTATCATTTTATCGGTGAAAGAGCAGCATGATAAAAATTATGCAAATATTTGATATGCTCTAACTATATAAAAAAAAAATTATTTAAGAATTTTCAACCTTCTTAACTTTACGAAAAAAATATATATATATAAATGATACATATTATCCAGAGTTCAGTTAAGTTAATTTAAAGTAGTGGATTGTAGAAATTTTACTATTATTTACTAAAGACATACAAGGCACACACATAATACAGATTTACTTACACGTATAAATATTTATAATTATTCAGAGTTAATAAGTTGTAGTTGAGCACTCGGCTCCAATTTTGAGACATGTGTAAAATCAAACGTAAGAAACTTTTGGAGCTAGGAGTAGATGAGGTCACCAAAAAGCTATGCGTGTTCTTTTTAAGTGTTCTTGAACTTTTTGGGCACTACATTGTGTAAGCTTACTTCTGATTCTTCCTCAAGGTGTTGTTGTATTTGGCCCCAACGCATTGAGCATTTTCATTTTACTATATCTTAGTCGTATCTTCTAAGTCAATATGTTAGGTAGTTGAGGAGAAATCCAAGGGATGGTAGGAAACGATTTAACAATAAGGTTTCTTTCCCCTTTAACGCATTATATCGTACTTTCAAGATACGGGGAAATGGTCAAGCGGTGGTGCCTTTCAAGTTATATTAGGTGTTACAGGAATCCACATAAGACGGGTTCGATTTTGTAAAAGCTTTTGTTACATGTTTCTTCCCTGGTCCTTTTGGGTGGTTCGGAGTCATTCAACTGGGGCTCGTAATTTTTAAAGTATCAAAGAGTTTTGCTTTGCAATTTCTAATCCGGCGCCAGCCTGGCGGAGAAATTGACATGACTATTGTCGAATCTGAAGTTAAAAATACAAAGTGTATGGTATAACTTAAAACTCATGCTCTTGGTCTTTTGAAATTTTGACAATCTCAGAATAATTGTGTTCAAACGAGAATTATAGTTTAGGGATATCTTTTGGGGGAATAAAGTTTCTGTAGTGGGGTTGATTTTACCAATTGCGGCTTTGAACCTTTAAGGCGTGATTAAAACTATACTAAATTTCAACTTAACTAGACATCAGTTAGGACGGAAGATCGTCACAGTGATCATAGGTATTTAATCCATTTTGGCGGCGTGAAAGCATAATGTTCGCCAAACCACAACCCTATAGAGAACAAAAGGCTATAAGGTTTGGCGAGAATTATGTCTTCACTCCGCCAAAATGGATTAAATACCTATGAGCACTGTGACGATCTATCGTCTAAGTGATGTCTAGTTAAGTTGAAGTTTAGTATAGCAATTTAAATTTGTAGTTGAAATTTTAAGAGGTATCATAGGCGGACCTAGTTTCCAGATTCGTTGGAAGTAATTTTGAGTAGAAAACGAAGTTTTTTAAATCTGTTGCACGAGAAAAAAAAAAAAAGAAAAAAAAAAAAAAAAAAGCAAGAGCGAGATATAAATCGAAAAACTTGAAAACTTATTCGCTAAATCTGGAATCAGACCAAACGGTGGTTTCGCCGCCAACCTTAAAAAGGCAGAAACGACAGTAAGTATCTATTATTCTCTGCACAACTTCCAGCGAAAAAGCTGAAATTGACTATTTTCTACCGCGCTTACGAAACTTCACATAATTATACAAAAAATACCATAGATTCGTCTTGGTGATATTTTTCAAAGAAAAAAAAATTGAGTACCTATGATCAAAGACAACGAAGAAAAAAAATATTGAAATTTCCAAAACGAAATAAAAAAACGAGTTCTAGCCCGATTTTGATGTAAAAATTTGGACAAGCGTCCAGCCCTAACTAAGCTATAGATCTTCAAACGGATTGAATTATAGTATGGGGAATGTTTCAACTTAAAATCCTACGCTGGTTTGAACTTCATTAAATAATTCTTTCTATTTTTAATTAATTTAAAACCACTTTTTTTCATTTCATAATTTGGCGACAGATAAAGGCGATCAGCTTGTAATTGAGGTTCAGATATATATGCCAAAAGTTGCCAAACAGGTTTGCTATCATTTTGAAGTTAGTTTTTCCGTCATGTTAGGCTTAAGTGAGAATGAGCGTAAGTTAAAGTATAGGCAGAACGAATTGGACTATAACTATATGGCTTATAACATCTTTAAAATTGAAATAATTTAATTTTTGAAGAAACAGAATTAAAGAGAAATATTTGTTCTTCAAGTTGCATGTGTTATTTGAACTGTATGACAATTTAGAGAGAGTTAACTTTCAAAAATATTTTAATTTCGGGAAATCTCCATTGAAAAATGAAAACAATCACATTTTGTTGCAAGATACTATGGACTGAATACAAAGGTTATGCGAGCTGTTAAATGTGGTCCTCCGTTAAATGTGGAGGTTATGCGAGCTGACGTCACAGTCAATTCATTACAGAGGACTAAATGAACCACGCATTGCGATTGGCTAATGGAATTTGCAAAAATGTCATTCGTTTTTAAAGATGTGTTGATTTTGTTTACTTTGCGTTGTAAAATGAAATCGTAGAATCAAATATCATCAAAACTGTAATTTCAAAATGAATTTTAAAATTGTTGTTAAGAAAATATTTTAAATTTTGTCAAATATCAATAAGTTATTATGTTAACCAAAATAATGCTTGGTTCAATAAAAATAATTTATACCGCAATATTTAGGCTGTAAAAAACTTGTGTAATATTTATTTGTAACAATTTATTAGAATAAATTTTCAGTGGGATGTATGTTAAAGGTGCCGGATTTGATTCCTGGGTTAGGTGTGGATGTTCGTTGTGATTTGGAATCCAAGTTAAGCTGTGGGTCCAGGATTGATTAGTCTTTATTTATGCACTAAAATAGGTCGTTGTGCGTACAAACTAACCAACCGAGCTGAAACTTGGCAGACAGGCTCTTTGTCGATGGCAATGTATTTCTTTAAGTTTTGGGTGTTGAGTTGCCGTACACAAGTTTCTATTACTCGTTCGTGGTCGATTTTGATGGTTACTGCCGTCCGCATTCAAACAATTTGTCAATTTTCAAGTAGATTTTGGCATGTAAGATATCATTGAACTCAACTTGAAAAATTATGAATATTCATGGTACCAGGTGTACCATAGGTAGTAACTACTTCTGGCTTATCAATTTTGAAGATAAATATGGCATGTTGGGTGTCGTTGGGCTTGTCTTGAAAAATTATGAATGTTTAAGGTACCAGATATAGCATAGGTAGTACCACTTTCGGTTTATCAATTTCCAAGATAAATATGGCATGTTGGACTTTTGTTTTGAGGAATTATGAATGTTTAAAGTACCAGGTATGCTATTGGTCCCACTTCCGGTTCATCAATTTTAAAGATAATTGTTGCATGTAAGGTATCGTCGAACTCAGTTTGAAGAATTATGAATATCCCTGGTACCAGGTGTACCATAGGTGATAAATAGAAAAACGATGAAACAGACAAATTCAAAAAAGAGAAGTCGCCAGTATTTAAAACAAAGTTATGATATCCCCCAAAAAAACACTTTTGAAAAGTAGAAGAACCATCAACCTCAAAAACACAAAAAACTTTCTTACAATAAAAAAATCATAAATATGATGAAAATTTTCAGCCACAAGCACAGTGATATAAAAAATGGCCAACCTCTGATTACAACTCTCGGTTCTGACTCGCTTAAGAATGTATGCTTACTTAGTTTATTTTTAAAATTTAAGTTCCGTATAAACATTTACGCTGCTTGAGGTTGGCGCCCCGTCTTAATTACTAGTCCACACAATAAAAACTTTCCAAAATGTATCAACCAAACAAAAGCTTACCACAAGCACTTCAGTTTCCTACTTAAAAAATTCTTAATAACGATTCAAATGCAAGAGTTTGAGCCCAGTTTTTCTATACAAAATTGAAAATTACATGAACATGAAGATTTACATCACTTTGTATTTCCTACCCATCCAAATGAAATCGTTAACTCGAATATTCGTGCAAACAGCCATAAATTAGTTTAAACGCAAGCATTGTTAATATTCCTATGACGGGCGTCAACCTCAAGCAGCGTAAATTTTTATGGGAGCGGAACTTAAATTTTAAAAATAAACTAAGTAAGCATACATTCTTAAGCGAGTCACAACCGAGAGTTGTAATCAGAGGTTGGCCAATTTTTATATCACTGTGTTTGTGGCCGAAAATTTTCATCATGTTTATGATTTTTTTATTGTAAGAAAGTTTTTTGTGTTTTTGAGGTTGGTGGTTCTTCTACTTTTCAAAAGTGTTTTTTTTTTGGGGGGGGATAGAAACTTATTCAATCCTCTTATGGTGTGATTTTTGATGTGGCTGCTTTCGTGCCTTCACCGGTAAAAATTGATGGCGGTTTAACTGAACCCTTTCGGTGTGTCTTCTGATCAACTCTTTTGGATTACAATCAAATGCAGTTTTTCATGATGTTTTGGGGTAAGTCACTAGCCTTTGATATTCAGCATTAGGAGCTTAAGCTTATTCTTATGTTAATTATAGATTGTGTTTAATTGACTTATTCTGTTAACTAAATTAACTTGTAAATTCGTAGTATTAATAAATATTGTTTAGTACTTCTAATTCTGTTGATTCCTTTCCTTGTCAGAAGCTAATGGGTATTGTGGGATTTATTTTCGCAATCACTATCACTATACGATCGTCTGGCCAATAATGCAAATACATGAAACTTACAGTGTTCATAAGTAGAAACACACAGAAAAATGACTAAAACGAACGTCAGCCCAACAAAT
Organism: Linyphia triangularis; assembly: GCA_963978545.1. Taxonomy (NCBI): domain Eukaryota; kingdom Metazoa; phylum Arthropoda; class Arachnida; order Araneae; family Linyphiidae; genus Linyphia; species Linyphia triangularis. The sequence goes on along the minus strand of OZ021723.1, from coordinate 59,656,709 downwards.
AGTTGAAGCCGTATAAAAGTGACACGGAGGCAAAAGACTTTAGTGTGAACCTAGAATAGAATTTTTCTAAAAAATATCCATGTTGCCCATTGACCGATTGAAACACACAATTCTTCAGATTTTCATCAATTCATTGGTAATTATTTTGAATTTAGTTAATTCAGGAACAAAAGAAGAAAATCATGTTTTTCATTTTTTAATTCTTAGTTATAAAGTGTTGAAAATATTTTGCTCTACTATCATCATAATCATACCATACAAACATTATCTGCTTACAGATTTAGCAAAAAACTGTTGCAAAAACTACTATTTACTGGACGCTAAATTAAAATTTAGTTCAAAATTACCATACATTTTCAGTATTATTATTTTCTACCTACTTATACATATCCGGGGTTCAACAAAGATTTAATTAAATTAATATTAACAAAGATTTAATTAAATTAATATTAAACACTTCATGAATTGATGATATCCGATGAATCATTAATGAATTGTTGGTTTCGATTAAACATTAATGAACTGATACAAGAGGCATAAATATTAAAATTTGCTTAATTATTCTACACATTGATGAATGCTAAACAGTTCTAATCAGCATGTTCTTACTATGGAACGCAAACGAAGGATGGAAAGTTTGTGGGATGCATTTCTCTTTCGATTAGCCACTGTTACCTTGAAACAAATCAATAAGTTACGGTTAATTAAAGTTCCCGCATAAATGAAGGGTTTTAATGTAAAGGAAGGTGTAAAGAGAATGTGTTATTGGGCGAAAGGGAAAAATCAATAAAAAAAAATATTAATTAAAAATATTAAATATTTTTTTCTTAACTGTTTTCAAATATTTCTTTAAAGTTTTATCTAAAGATACAAAAGTAAACAGTTATTTTATTATCAGAATATCGATAATGAACTCAGTTGCCATTTTTAAAATAAACTGATAAAAAAAAAAACGTAAATTCTTTAGATGCATTTACGATAAAAAAAAAATCATGTTTCTGTTTTCGATGAAAGAAATCAATTATTGTTTTTGTTTAAATGGTTTTTAATGTTTGTTTAATCTTTACTAGTTGAAAAATTTGGTGGTTATAAACATTCTCGTTTACTGATAATTTGACAGATTTTAAAAAATAACCATTATTTAAATTTAACAATATATGATTAACTTTAGGGCTGATAAAGATAATGAAAAGTAATATATTATAAGCATGTTAGATACCCTAACTTGTTTACTATCATAAAAAAGTTAAAGTATGATAATTCATTGATTGGAATTCTTAAAATACAGAAGTTAGGAAAACAAAGGACAAGACATTCAAAGGATTCGTTGCTTAATTTGACAGTTCTAATAGTAGACATTTTCATTACTTTTTCTACATATTTTGTCATTTAATACAAACAGTTGCAAAAGAAAATTCGTTGCAAAATATTTTTTTTTTTTAAACTATTTATTTTTTAATTTATTTTTGAAGTTAAAGTTTTTAAACCGGCCAAAAATGACATGAATCTTGTTTACTTCCATCAATGAGGTCACAGGTATATGTAAACAAGCTGAAGCCAATAAGAACTCACTTTTTTATTGGCAGCTAAAAATCCTCATTTTTCACTTCCAAGCGAGCAATTAAATTACCTATTTTTGTGTAAGCTTAAAATATGTGCACTAAGTACGATTAATGTTTAATGGTTTCTTTCTTTTCAAAATAAAGTTAACTTTTTTGGCTGTTTTCCTTTAGATATTCAGAACCGGTATGATTTTTTAAAATAAAATATATTGTTTTTCAAACTTTTTGGAAAAGCAGGGATTTTTTTACAAACTAATATAGTAATACTTTATTACACCAATAATAAAACTTGATTTAAAAAAGGAACATTAGATTTTCTCAAAAATTCATAGCCTACTTTAATAACAATTGTGTGAAAGATATTTCTCTTAGGATCAAACATGGAAACAAAAGGCGATGCTAAAGATTAGACTTTTTTATAATGCTGTTAAAAATAGTTTAAAATTTAACCTCCTAACTAATATAATTATATTGGCTGTACTATTTTAGGTATGCATTTGGGAGATCATCATCAACAGGAATTTACGATGCACTTTGTTGAGTGCACTTAGAAAATGTTTATTTTTGGTATTTGAGTATTATTTTTTCATCAGAGTTCATAAGAAAGAAATATTTGATTTTTCCGAAAATATATCTTTATAAATAGCGTATTTAAACGTAATGTAAAAAAATGTAGGCCTCATTTCGAATTCCTTACATAATGAGGGAAAACAAAATAAAATTCAGACAGTATTTTTGTTAAATAAGGTAGTGAAAATTGAATGAATTTGTGGTGGGATTTATGAGTAGTAATTTAACCGGATTAATAAATTCTCAAATATTTCAAAATGTTAATTTTTTTTAAGCTATGTTATAATAAAGATAAATGCTACACGAAATTCTATTTCTAAAGAATTTTAATTTAAGATATTCAGAAAAAAACACTTATTTTCTTTCTTATTTTCAATTGCCATAATGATTTTCTTCAATTTACCTGTGTAAACTAGTTTTCAAGACTTAAAAGTTTATTAAAATAACTTCTTGGACAGTACTCTTTCTCATTAGAGATGTTCAATACAAAGTTTGAAAAGCAATCATTTTCAGATAAAATAATTTTTTTTTAAACTTAAAAAATTGCATGTTTAATTAAGAAGAATTTGATCATGAAGAGTTTATTGAGGGTAAGAAATTGATTGAAAACAATTCGTATTCTTAAAAAGTGGATGGTTATGAACCAAAGGTGAAAGACAGAAAATAAAGGTAATATAAAAAATTAGATCTAAAATAAAGCAATTACTAAACATATACTACGAATATGAACAAAAATAATATAAATATAAATAAAATGATATTATATCTCTATTTTAGTTAGTAACTGTTTTATATATTTTCTGATTAACATACTTGCTCTCCAAGAAAATAACGATGCTCTAAATTCAATTGGAAAATCTTTGCTGTTATTTTAATCTTTTTTTTTTTCCTCTTTATAACTATGATTTAACTATGCTTGATGATTTCGCAGTTTTATTTTTATTAAACCAGGGTATAGAGGTGAAAGCATTAAATATTTAATAGCAAAAGGAAATAGAATATGTACATTATATAATTAGATTTATACTATTTTTACTTCAATTTCAGCACAATGAATTCACTTAAGAAATATTAACTTTCTATTGTAAACAATGAGGGAATTCCATCTTTAACTTGATTTCTCACTTATCTTATGATCGATTTTAACCGTCTTCCTGAAACACCTCACGTACTACTTTTCGGAAAATCCAATGAATGAGCAATTTCCTCATATAGATTAGTTATTCCAGTCACATAAATCAATATATACCCTCCACTTTCTTTAAATAATGTGTAGAGATAACCAATTGTAATATTTTGAAATAAGGAATATTATACTTTCATATCAATAATTATATAATTTTCTTTGTTTTGAAATTTCACAATGAATTTGTAGCACATGGAGATCATAATTTTTTTTTTTCCGGTTGTATAGAATTTTAATGATGAAGGAAATAATAATAGACCTATACATACACAGACACTGAAGCATAGTGAGAATGTCTGAATAACTCGAGAATAGTAAGAACTAGATATAGGTTGCTAGAGATACAGTAAAAATTTAATATTACTTTGTACCTACAAAACAATACATTTGCAGATTACTTTGGAGAAGTTTCGAATATGTTTTTACCTGTAGTGCATCCGAGTGCAGCACCCTCAGCAGAAATCCACCAGTAGAAGATGGCTTGACCCTGACAGTGACCAGAAGCGAGAACTCCCACGGGAATGTCCGAGGGAATATCACCTCTTCCTCCCCTGACCTCCAGGTACCGCTGGGAAGCAACTTATAAGCAGACGGACGGCCGGACGAACGGAGCGATGAACGGTGTACTCCAGCCACCTCCAGGATGTTCAGTATGCCTGGTACAAAAGAAAACACAAGCGATCAAAACCGAGATAGTTATCATTGTTACTGCAGGGAAATATCGTATAAGGGTGATATTAAAGGTGAAAAGTAGTTAGTATTGCGTTTTTAATTTTAAAGCAATCATGTTATACTGTATTCAATTTATAAATTATCTCCTTCGTTAGTATGCGACTAAAATCAGAATACTGAAATTTTTGTAAAAATACTGAAATTTTTGTAAAAATACTGAAATTTAAGTCAACTTGTATTGTTAACTGTTTATTTATATGAAATAACACTCTTGTATTCATAAAACTTTTAAATCAAAAAGTTGCGTCAGTTATTTACCATGTCTTAAATTTCGAAAGTATGTGGGAAAAGCAGGCTTTTGGTACATGCATGACACATTTAGAAAAATTAAATATGTACAAGTTAAATTATAGTCTATTTGCACAAATAAAATGGTTTGAAAGTTAGAAATTTTTTGAAAGATATCAGTCAGACAATTCAGTGTTTTCCATTAAAATGTATTCCGTTCAGTTAAAGACAAAGCATTCAAAATATGTAGAAAAAAAGTATTCTGGAACTTCAAACCAAAAGAGAAGTAGTATAAGTTTTAAGAAAAGTTTCTGAAATTATTGTAAGCAATCGTTTGGTATCTTAAAGAAAAAAATTCACGACATTTATTGGTTCGTTTGCTTAAATAGTTATCAAAAGAGGAGCGTGAAGGATGTAGAAAGGAACGTCATGAAATGTCTCACCGGCACAAGAAAACATGTTGCACGTTCTCTGTTGTCCATCTTCGTCTGAGCATTTTCCGCTGCCATCACACTGCCGTCTTCGTTGCTGAATTCCACCACCACAGCTTCCACTGCAAGGACTCCACTCGCCCCAAGGGCTGGATCCTATTGAAATGAAGTCAATACAGCTTTTTTTTATATATATGAAGGTGAAATTTAATACACATTTGCTCACATTGTGTAATAAACCTAAAAATAAAGACTAAAATAATGGTAATTTTGATTGACAACCATAAAATTGATAAAACCATTTCCCCCATTGTATCTCCCAAGTTCATAGTCTCTCCAGAAAAATTTGCTTGACCAAGGATACCTTTAATAAAAATTCGAATTAAGTTTTGAAAATGTGACAGCTTTGGTCTTACAGATCTGCATGACCTACAACAGGTGAGGTGGAATAAGAAAAAAGAGACAAATAAAACGTGCATGTGATACCATAGAGTTTGGTAGAGCATAATGTCACCACACAAAGTAGGCAATATAGGCTAAGTATGGCTACGTAAAAGTCAACTGCTATGCTGGTTGGATAACGGGGGACAATTAAATGCGCATTACGTTTGGAAAATGGAATGTTATATTTCGAATTTGTTTTTAAAGGTGTAGGGTGTTTCGCTACTTGTATGTTCCCAAGTGTTTCCACTCGAGGAAGCTTTATTCAAAACAACACCTTGCAATAAGAGCAGAGACCCACTTACGGCAATGGCTCGGCAGCGGCTAAAACGTGATGATTTGATAAATGTCGAAAGGGGAGAAAATGCACTGAAATCTTAAGGAGGTTAAGGAAATCTGAAGGATCTTTATAAAGGGTTTGAAAAACTGTCACCTTAATTGTGATAGTTTTCTCTCCTCTAATAAATCCTATCCTCCTTAAGATTTCAATGTATTTTCTCCTTTTACGACATTCATCAAGTTATCATGTTTTACGTTACCGTGCAGCTGCCGTAGTGTGTCCTAGCTCTAAGGTATATGAGCATAATTTCATTGGCACTCATTCATGTTATAACAAAGAATAAACTGCAGTTTGAATAAAGTTTCTTAATTTTTATTGGTTCATATATACGCTTCCAAATGTATAGATTAGATATTGTTTAGAGCATATTATCAACAATAAATTAGAAGATAATTGATGCACTTAAAAATATGATAATGGTGTCTATGCATGATCTGGAATAGATTGTGTAAGAATAAAAACGAAACAGCGAAAAACGTAAATAGTTTGCATCTTTCTATCAAGAAATGATCAGTTTTAAAAGTCGGTTTAAACTCTGTAAAGATGTTAGGTTTGTATTTAATTCATATGAGATATTATTTTTCGTAATGAATTTCTACCTGCCTATTTATTGGGAAAGTCGCATATACTCTACAATAAATTTTTCTTTGAATAATAATAATAAACAAACAAGTAAATAACAAAAATAAAAAAAAAAAAAAAAAAAAAAAAAAAAAAACTTGCAATTTTTGTGAGTACAATTAAAATACAAATATGACAGCTAAAAAGTTTGTCGTTTGTAGTTAAACTTTTTGTTATATAATGTTAGTAAAAAGTTGACCATTTAACTTTATCTGACTCAAATAAATAACGTAAAATCACTCACGAACTATGACTCCCCTTAAATTCGGATATTGGTAGCAAGATAGGATATTGGATTACAGTCAAGTATATGTTCTACTATAAAAATGCAATGTTTTACAATTAAAAATCTGCCCAATATTTTAAGACTAACTGAACACAGTGATAAATTTTATGATGTGCGTACATTTCAGCAATAAAAAAATTCAAGAATTCCACATTTCGTTCGTTTGATCCTATTCCGACGCCTGAAAATTGGATTATTAAAATCGGAACAGTTTACTTTTTCTATGCTTGCCCATTTTGGCACTTGTACAGAATTTTATAGTTGTGATTACATTGAAAGTGAAACATTAGTAAATCCCTCGTTCGGAATGTTTCGATCCTTAAAAATTATTTAATTAAGATAGGAACGGCTTATTTTGTAGTTGTGACTATATTACTAAAGGGACATTAGGATATTACTCGTTTAGAGAATTTCGTCCTCTTCTTGACTCTTGAAAATTAGTTGAGATCGGAATAACTTACTTTTTCTATTCTTGCCTTTATTGACATTTGTACTAAATTTTAGAGTTCTGACTACATTTGAAGTGAAACATTGGAATATTCTTCGTTTGGAGCATTTGAACTTTTTCGACCCAAGTTGACTAATTGAGAACGGAATAGTTTACTATTTTTCATTTTTGTTTCTGTAGACATTTACACCTCATTTCAGAGTTGAAACTTCATTAGGAGTGGGACATTGGGATATTCACCATTTGTAACGTTTTGACCCTCGAAATAAGTTAATCGAGATCGGAAAAGCTTACTTTATACACGCTTGTCTTTGGTACCAACCTTCAAGAGTTGTGCGTATATTTTAAGTAGGAAATTCGAATATTCCTTATTTAAAACTTTGGACTCCTTAATAATACTTAAAGAGGATCGAAATTGCTTACTTCATGCTTGTTCTTAGAACTAAATTCCCTAGTTGTGACCATATTTGGAACGTTTAGACTCCTTTTCGACTCTTTACAATTAATAAAGATCTGGATAGTTTACTTCATTTCTGTTTGTCTTTGTTGACCTGTACCAATTTTCACAATTGTGACTATATGGGAAATAAGAGAATTAGTGATGAGTGAGTGAGGGAGTGAGCCATTCAGTCAGTGTGGACTATGGCTTTTTTGTATAGAAATTTGATAAATATTCGAAATTATATACAAATAAAATTTAACAAAATAATTAACTTAAATATAATGCGATTGTATCCTTGAAATATAAAATGTGAAGTATAAGTATTGTCCCTTTAATGCCACACATTTTAAATATTTGACTGTAGAATATGTTTTAAATTGCTTACAGATATAATCACATTAGGGAAAATCGAGCTTCTGCTGAAATATATAACTAAAGAAAATTACGCGTTATTAATATGCAACAATCGGACAAATATAAATAAATTTATTCTCAAGCAGTTGATAGATATTTTAAAAGTATCCTTTCACATCAAAAGTATCAATCGAAATGTTCACTAAAGGCGTCTTCATCCAATCGACTGAAAACCTTCGTTTACCTAAAAGAACATCTAGAGCAGTGACCCATCTTTTTAGATGAGACTATTAACGATTGCGTTTAGATTGCAATCCTATCGCAATTACGCAACAGCGGAACATAAGATTTCGGTAACTTTGAAGAACTTTCCAGGTCCTCTTATCTGGGAATATATTCCTTTTAGAAAATGAGAGGATAAGAATAAATTTTCTTATATAATGCAGGGAAAAGTAAGTTGACCTTTTGATCTCGTTAGCTTCTGACTACTAGTTTCCCCGCCTAGTTCAAAAGGGCCTCTTGAAATAGGTCAATAGGTGGATGTAAGTAGCTTGCTATCTTCTTACATTACCAGGACTTTTTCTTTTGATTTTTATGAATTATTAGTAGGGCTAGAAGCGTGTTATCATCTATTGTAAGATTCAGCTGTGATTGTATTGGAATTATAAAAAATTATCAAAATATGATGGATAATAAAAGCTACAGACGGCTTTAAACAGTGGCAATTTAATTTCTATAACTTGTATCTTGAATTTGATTTTTTTTTCTAAAATTTGTATAATTTATATTTGTAAGATAAAAGGATTAATATTGTAATTGTGTGGTCCTTTCCATTATGGATCTAGAGTAAACATCCCCGATAAAATAATTTTGTGTGGCTTTTTTTATAATAAAATTGGAAAAAAAAGTTTTTAGAAGAAGCTTTCGATGAATGTATTATGTATCCTTAAAATGAATTTAATTTTCAAAAGAAATCCTAAATATTTCAAACCGTTCTTTTCTCTATCAAATTTTGAACAATTGATTCGCGGGGAAAAAATCCGAAAACGTTTTTATTAAATTCTTATTTTTCTTATAAAGTTTACAGGATTAAGCTGGAATAAAATTCAATGAAGGAGAAGTTAATCATGCAGAAAATAAATGGAAGAAAAGTGGTTTTCTAAATCAAATAAATTTTAGGCAAAAAAGGTCTTACGAAGGTCAATGATTTTCTTTATATTTTTGTGCATTTTAGCTGTAAATAATGCTTTGAATAAATCGAAAATATATTTAGAATAAAATACTCAGGTATTTATCATAATGCTAATAAAATAAAACGGAAGGAATCTGAGGATGAAACTAAACAAGTGAATAATAGCATTTTTGCATAAGGACAATGCTATATTTGAATGTATTTATACAAATAGGGGTAAGGAATAAACGGATGGAAATTGATTTTTAGAATCGTTGGATTCATCTCTTTTATATTATCTCTAGAAATTTTACTCTAACTGATTGATTATTTTCATAATAGTTAAGTGACATTTTGTAGAAGTATACACGCTGAGAATTTTTTTGCGAAACAATTTTTAGAAAATCAGTTTCCCAATTACATAGTTATAAGCATAAAGACTTCAAATAATTTACCAAAATGTAAATGCAATACTTAAGGTTATTAAGTTGATTTCACCTAGAAACTGTATAATTTGATTTTGGATTACTTCCTGCACAATATTTCTAGGAATAGGATGTAGTACCATTTAGATTAAGTTTCTTTCTTTATATTTAAACCAGCATTCGCCACAAACATTTAGAGGAGGGCTGTATAATTGATGTTGGAGCTTCTCGCGAGCCGGATACATCAAAATATATATTTAATTATTATCTATTTAACAATACATAGCATTTCTGAAAACTGGAAAAAATATTAATTTTTTTATCTTAATAAAATTGATATTTGGTTATTTTTTTCAAATAGTTGAAAAATAATGATATTCATTATTAGTAAATTAAAGTTTAAAAAATAAGTAAATTTTTTGTTTCAACGTGACAATGCGACTTGACCTAATTTTTAATAAAAGTATTTAAACTGTACTTCCAGATCACTCCGTTTTAGTTGGTATCAATTGTGAGACGATGGCGGTCGAAATAGTTCAGTATGTTTTATGATAGAGTTGACGTCTTTCGGAGTATTTGGTCCTATAAATTTTAGTAAATTGTCCAAATAAGATTAAGTTAAGTTATTCCTGTGTTTATTCTTGATGAAAACTACCGTTCTGAAAGCTTTTTGAAAGAATTTCTTCGGGCACGTAGTGGAGAACTCTGTTCTACATAGTTAACTCATATTATTTTGAATAAATTAAAATTATTTTTAAAAAAAAGTTCATTCCGTGAAATTCTTTTAAAAATCCTCTGTGGTGCCGGCGGGCCGCGTAGTGGCTAACGCTGTTTCAAACCATCAAAGAGCTCAGTAAAACTCAACAAAAATATCAAGTGGATATGCAGTTGTTTTAAATTTTCTTATAACTAGAATTTTTGTTTTGATCTTTACGTTTTTCAGATCCTTTAATATATAATTAATATTTACTTGTTGGAATTCCGTATTTCAACACTAAGTGATCCAGTTCTTGGAATTTTTTCAAATGGTAATTATCCAGACTTCCATTACCCTTTTTCTTCCGTTTTCAAGAAGAGGTTTTTTTTTTAAGACTTTCAAAAAATGTCATTGACTGAATAAGTGTTAGTTAAATAGTCAAATAAACATATAAAATTTTAGTCTAATAAAATAAAATACCACACCTTATAAATAAAAAAATCAATATTAAAATGTTATATTTGTCTTGAATTACACTTCAAACTCTCTTTAAGAATTAAACCTCCAAATATTTTTGCTATATTATATACTTCACTATTTTGTGAAAATTTTTAGAACAAACTTAAAATTTGTAACAATAACAAATGAATGTAACAGTTTTAAATTGGAAAATAAAAATATTATCTACTTTTTCCCATTTCTCATGTTACCCTTCATTACATTAAGTTTAATTTGAAAGACCGAATTCAGTATAAATATCCTAGAATTCACTAATACGTACCTTCAAATCCTATGAATTTTAATGTATTTAAAATCATGGAATGGGACCTAGGTTTTTTTCAATGAAAACGTATATTCATTTGTACAATTAAAAATAAATAGTTAAAAAAATGCTATTATTTTCTATTTCAGTTTCTAGGAAAAAGACACAATGATCCAAAATGAAATATAAATCAGAATCCACTTTAGTGTATATACAGACAGTAAACAATAACTTCCGGTTTTTTAATTTTGAGAAGTGTCACAAGATTATCTGGCCATTAGCTGGAATCACTTTCTTCTAGAAAACGACTATCTTCATCAAGTATAATCACTGAAGTGGCAAAGGTCGTTGACGGAGTCCTTTCAAGAAACGGCAGACAGCCGGACACCCACGCAAAACTATTTAAAAATATTCCATGAACAAGAAAGAACATGCCACAATCATTCACTTCCCTGTACTTGCCATTCCCGATTTGGAACTGGAATTAAAAGTGCTCGCAACTCTTTTAATTCCGTCTATCTTTGTCTTGGCTTGAAATAGATTTTTATTATTTGTTCTTGTTTATTAGTAGGGCTACTTGTTACACCCTCTTCAAAATGGTGACGTCTTAAGAGATGGATTTATTTTTTCCCCTTTACAAATTTTTTAAAAGGAATTTCAACTGAGATTTTTATCAGGAAATGTCAAGGATTGTGTATAGTAAATAATGGTAACCCATTATTTGTATACAAGCCTTGAAAAGTGGGTTGGTGACTTAAATTAGACATTAGCATCACAAGCTGCGGTTTTAACTAAATGCGTTAGTGTTTGTTTCCCAGAAGAAACTAAGTGTACCTACTTTGTGCATGATTTTCAGTTTATGTTATCAGCAAATGGCGAAACCGGATAAATCTTACTTAAGTTGAAATAAACTTTCATGTTCTTCAAATATATTGAATAATAATAATAATAATAATAATAATATAAAAGTGTATTTAATTTTTTAAAAATAGTTAGAAATTACATAGAAACTTAGAGCTTCCATTATTGCGGTTGAATTTTTATGAAATATAATAGCATTTCTTAAGTTTCGAATCTAATCAATGTGAAAATAATAAACTAAAATAAACTTTTTTTAAATGTTGAACAATTTTATTAGTAATATAAGCATAATTATATATTTAATATAATAACTTTTAACTACCTTTCGGATACAAAAGCTTCTGTAAATAAAAATTCTTACAGTTTCAGGAAACATATGAAATGCCAGGGAATATTAAGTTTACACAAAATTTATGTCACTTTTTTCTATCACAATGATAAATAGTAAGAATAATTATGGAATAAATTGAGAATTTCATAACACGTAATTTCAGAAGGAAGAAATTCCAAGAAAGTGTTAGATAAATTAATGAAACCGAGTACATACATTTCAAGTGAACATCATTTTATTTTTTAAAATGGAAAACTTATTTGTGGTACGTAGTAGAATTGAATTACAAAGTAATTTTAGCCAACGAGGGTGTTCGTATTAAAAATATGTAATATAAAAATGTGTAACAATGAAAATTCTATCATCTACTGAAAATATCAAATTTTTTTATAAGATTCAAGCTTACCTTTGATTAAACTTTTTTATTTTAGATGAGATAACTTAAAAAAATAACGTAAGATTTCAAAACAGAGACAAAACTAGGAATGTCGAACGTCGCACAACTTTAAATACACTACTTAAATGCAAAACGTAGGTCATTTTTCGAGTTTGGCGATTGTTTTGGAGGTAAATACTAAAAAAAAATCGAAAAGATGGAGAAATCGGTAATCTTTCTGATGGTAATTATTATATTTTTTCTTTCTGAGAAGTGAAAAGAAAAACAGTCGTTAAAGGACAGTAATCAAAGGAAGACAACACTTTGTTAAAGAAGTACGTATTTTAACTTTTTACCCCTTTATCAAAATTTTACCGGAATTTTGGGGGTGGGGTTGTTAAGGGTACCATAACGGTTTTGATCAAAATCGTTAATGGCTTTTTTGGCAATTGTTTGAAAACATAATTTTTTAATAGCAATTATCTTATGCTCACTCGCTATGTTGGCTATGCCTTTATGACAGGCCACGTGGCCACCAACGACCCTAATTTAAAAGTTGAACATCGTAAAACAATATATCTGGGACTTATGCTAACCATCACTCACACACAGTTCTTCTAAATCACTTCTTGGAATTAGAACGTTCCAAAATGTGTCGAAATGCCCACCCCCCCCCCCTCTCCCCATAAAAAAAAAAAAAAAAAAAAAAAAAAAAGGAAAAAAAAAAAAAAAAAAGGGAAAAAAAAAAAAAAAAACTCTGCATCTATCTTTAACTGTCCAAATGTCTTTGTCAAAACCTCACTTTTCAACTTATTCACTAAATTTATGTAGAAAGAAGCTTCTGCAAATAGTCAGTCTGTCTGGGATGAACACTCCAAGAAAAACTACAAATGCAGTAGGAACCTACGATATGTCAAATGGAAGGTCTTCACGCGTTAATGCAGTTTTACAAAGTAAATATAGTGTTAAAAGAAAAAAGAAGGGACGAAGGATATATTTTATAACATGTTTATTTAAAAAAAAAAAAAAAAAAACGTGTATTTTGATGCTCGAGATTCGGCATGAACTGACCTAACTTTCCAAAACTCCTATTTCTGACAATTGGCTCTGCTACCTAGATCGGAAGTCAATTTGTCATTTCATAAACATAAACTGCAAATGCTATAGACAGATAACATACATCATTTTAAAAGTCTTGATAAAGTTAGGAGGATGCGGTAAAATAAAAGTGGAAGTTCCAACCGTAAGTGTTTTAAAATTTATGTGGAAGTGTACTTCCATATTAACTCCAAAGAATTTCGTCTATTGGATGTAAAAAAAAAATAAGTTACAAGATTGAAACTTAAATATTCAGTGACAAGATTTTTCGCCAAGTTTTTTGTAAAATTGCTAACATGGCAAGACGAAATTGGAAGGGTTTATTGTTTTGAAAGTTCTTAACCTAAAAAGTGAAGATTTCAGCCACTAAATAACGAAAAATTGGTACCTGCACTTTATAAACCGAAATAAAAAATGTGTAAAATTGGTGTTTTTAATGATATTTTCTCTTACAATTCAACTTGCTATTTTATTGATTTTTTTTATGTGTGATTTAATATATTTTTAATGTATCTTCAAGAAATATCTTTCCATTTTAATATTTTTTATTAGAGTGAATATTGTAATTAAGATTAATCTCACAGTCTGTGTACGTATCTCACAGTGTTAATTATAAAAATAATTTAAATTGAAAGTGAAAAATAAACATGACCTCTGTAAACAAATTTAAGTAAAAACCAACCAAGTTATCAGGGCTAAAGCTACACGACAACATTAGTAGTTCTTAAAGTTACAGCAATTAATTCATAAATAACAAAAAGATAAACGATTGAAAAAAAAAGCATATTTGTCGATTATAGTAACTTTGTCAGGGGGTGACTACCATAATCGATGCCAAAATACAAGAATTTTTCTGTATATGTTATGGACAATTCTGTATATGACAAAAGCGTAAATAACATATGTTATCCCAAAATTTTCGTTCCACTATGTCTTAAAGTCAAAAACATTTATACTACAGTGAGAAAAGCAAACTGAAATATAATAAAATTTCAGTCAATATATATAGAAACTTATAGAGATTTGAACTTACTGCATTTTAAAAATGGCTGGTCTGATTGAATGTGAAACGTGTCTGGTAAGTTAAAATGCGGCAAGTTCAAATCTCTACAAGTTTCTATCTATTCGGATTGAAATTTAATTATGTTTCAGTTTGCTTTTCTCATTGTCATTCAAAGGTTTTTGACTTTCAAACCTTGTGGAAAGAGAATTTTGGGGTAACATATGTTATTTAGGCTTTTGCTATAACACATGCAGAAAAATTCTCTTATTCTAGAGTCGATTATGGTAGTTACCCCCTGACGAAGTTATTATAAACGACAAAGATGCATCTTTTCCCAGTCGTGTATCTTTTTGTTATTTATTAATTATTTGCTGTAACAGTCTTAATTAGTCAGTTAATAATGCGATATACAAAGAAAAGTTTTACTCTAAGTTAGGTTTTCTAAATCAAGTATTTGGGAAAACTTAAAAAAATGAATGGATTCTATTTCGGTTTGAATTGAACATAAGTTTGCTAAACAAAAATGCACTTTACAATACAAACACTCTTTAATTAACATAAAACTCTCCGCCGTTAATGCGTAAATACATTTTTTAAAGAAATACTTAATACTACTTACATATTACTACTTAGATAAGAAATACTACTTAGATATAGAAGAAACTTTTACAATCCAAATTACCATTGAATTCTTTACATTTTTCTTTGAGACTATATACCTTTTTTTTTTAAAGAAGATATTTTCTAACCAATATGACAAAAGAAGATCACATTGGTAGTCTTTCATAAGTTAATAAAAACAACACTTTTAAATAATTCTATTGTTAGTGAAGTATTTAAATACTAATTTAAAAGGTAAAACCATTTGGCCTAATATTCGCTTTCAAATATAACTCTCCATTATAAAAATCTAATAATTTCAAGTTTTTTTTGACAATTTGCTTGGAATTTCTTTCGAGGCTTTCCAAGTTAAGTAAATACGATAAACAAAATGAAAAAATAATTTTTTAGTTTGAAGTTTACATCATTATACTATGGTAAAATTGTTAATTATTTATTTTCATTGAAATTATTTTTAACCTAGCATAAAGGCAATCGATCCACATTATATGCATATTAGGAATAGATTTGTTCGCTATATAAAATCAATGTAAACTATTGTATAAGTAATAGATAATTGTAATGAAATGTTAAAACATCATAACAGTTAAATGTTGAAAGTTGAATGAAAAATATAAATTGATGTCGCTCTATTATTGGATGTAATGTTTGTACACTTTTTATGTGATAAATAATATGAGAATGACGTTTATTATAGATTTTATAGCTATCATCTTTCAAAATTAGAGCTACAAAATAATATGTTTTTTATACCTTATCGTGGGTCGTATCCAACGTTACATTTTCTACAGCTCACTTTCATATTTTTATATTAAAATATTCTACGAATATTTCATCAAATCTTTGATATAAAACAAAACAAAATGTTGGTAAGAAACTTTTTCAGATAAACTTTGGTGAGTCTTAAGAAGAGCATTCAGAACATCATTTGTCAAAAAGATTTTTTTTTTAAATAAATAAGAACAAGTTTATGCCATTGTAAAGTCTTTCATGTCTTTTCAAATGCGACTTGTTCAAAAAATCAACATTAACTATAACACGATAAGAAATGTCTGCAAAGTATTAAAAAATATAGATTTATATTGTATGTTTGTAGAATCGTCTTCTTTTGCTGTCATGTGCCCGCTGTCTACTTAAAAACTGCACATTTATACTTTCAATTACCAATATGTTAACAAAGGGCAATGAAAGTATTGCATCTGGGTATTTTTTTTTTTATTAATTTTTTTTTTATATGTTTTTGAAACGCGCTGAGTTTAAAAAACTGTTCTAGAAAAAACGTATATGTATCTGTCGGTGGTCAGCATAACGGATTAACCTACGATGCTCAAATTTTGGGTATAGGCTTCTGGTGGCCATGAAAATTGTCTCATTAAGGTTTTTGTAAAAAATACCCATAAGGTAGTTGCAATTGAATTTTTTTTTGTTTTTTAACAATTTCCCTAAAACGTCTAAAATGGTATGGATCCAAATCGTTGTGGTGTTGCCTTTTGAAGTGCTCTATACAACATTACCTCAGAAATTTCCATAGAAATGAGAAAAATATTTAAAAAGGGGAAAAACGAATATCAAGAGACGAGAACTCTGATTTAGAGTTCCCTTCCCTTGAGCATCCCCCATCAAGGAATGTTTCTTCTCTGCTGCACTTACATGAAAAAATAATGTAATATTTATGGAAAAACATAACGCCAATTTCCGGAATTTTTTTTTTTTCTTCTTTTTTTGCTAGTGTAATTATAATTGCCAAATATATAGCTAAACTGGCCTGTTTTTATAATAAGGAAAATATGAAAACAAAAAAACACACATGTTATTGAAAAATTTAAATGCAGTGACAAGTATTAATTGTAATCGAAAATTTTGCGATATTCCGCATTCCTAGGGGTCAGATGAGAAATTTATTTTAAAAAATGACGGCAGAGGAGTAAGTTTAATCTGCTGGTTTTTAAAAAATAATGATTTCAAATGGAATATGAATTATTCCTGAAAATTAATACAATTTAGCGATTATCGTAGATTTTTTTTACCGTGGTTAAAAGGCCGGTTAAGAGGAAAAAAGACCTTAATTTTTTAACGATTCATTGCACACTAATGAGAGGATTACCTCAATCGTACATTTAAGCTGTACAATTTTAATTGATTATTAAGTATCAGAGAAGAAATTATTACACTTGAATGTGTGCAGAGATTAATGGATAATTCCGTCATTAAGAGATTAATTCTGTCGCAAAATGAATTTCATTTAATTTTTCAAATCTCAAATGTCCTTTTTTTTAAAAATGGTTCAAAATAAATTTATAAAAATACATCATTCTTCAAAATAAATATGATACAAAAAGTAAAAGTTTTGTTAACATATAAGGAAAACATGAATACCAGTTATACGTAAGGAATTAGGCAATACTATTTTTAGATTATTGCAGTTATAAAAGGAATAGTTAGAGTAATGTAAGTCACATTTTTATTATGATTGTGTACATTTCTTAAATGCAACAAAATTAAGTGGGCATCATCAGATTAGTTATGTCAAATTCCTTGCTTTAAAATGTCTGAAAAGCAAAGCTTTCAAATTTAAAAGAAGGATCTTTATGTTTGTCATCAGTTGATTGAAATTTTAGCACCAACCGTCAATTTTTGTTTGTTTATTGCAAAAGTTGTATTCATCTCTCTCTCTCTCTCTTTATCTTTGATTAATTATGGAATGTGTTTATATTAAATAACTGAAGTCTAAGCAAGCTTAAGTTGTCAAGTTTAACCAAAGCCTGAAACAAACATTTAAAAAATCACGAATAAAAGAACCCAATTTTTTAAATAATAATTTTTTTTTAATTCTTGTCACCTTACAACAAATCTGCTGATGCAAAAAATATAATTTCTCACATATTATCTACTGAAGCATTTTTGAACTGTTATAAATATAAAAACTAATAGAATGAAATCCTTAAATATTTTCTTAAAAGTTTTATTTTTAAAAAATTTAATATTCAATTATAAATGTGTGTTTAAAGATTTTTTAAGCTGTGCAAAAATATATAATAGGAAGATCAATTTTCCACGAATATGAATTTAAGAAAATAATAAATTAAAAAATAGGAATCATGACAAGTTTTATTAGTTGTCAAATAATGAAAGTTTAATTTGATAAATAACTAAATCCAATTTTGGACTTTTTAAATCCTTTGACTTATGTTTAAAGAATGTAGTTATTGATTGATTTGCTTATGCTTTTAAAATTTTCTTTCGACTAAATTTGTATACATTTTATTTAAACATTGAAATGCCATTTTATCTAATTTGCAACCCTTAGTTAACTTGAAACTTAGTTTGAAAAAATAATCCCATTGTCTTAATTCACGTAATTCTGATATTAGTTAAACTATATTAATAAAATACGCTGTATTTTGTGAAAGATAGAGGGTCTTTGGATAATTCCTGGGAAGCAATATCGTGGATACAGTGTTGGTTTGATAAGAGGGCCAAGGTTTACTTTTTATCATAGATATTAATATTTGAGTGGGTTGGAGGGTAAATATGCTTTCCTCTAAATTTTCTTAATAATTTTCTTAAATTATTCATTTACATATTTGGTGGATATTGAAGGGAAAATAAAATTGTTTGTTCTTTCAGCCTAGCTGACCAAACGGTACAGTGGTTAGCTTGCTAGCTTCTAGACCGCGATGTTGCGGGTTCGAGTCCCATGTAAGGCTTGGGTGTTTGTAAATGTATGTTGTCTTATCAAATGACGAATGCTTTGGCGCATTGTAGCCCTCGTGTTGCTGACGACGCCAGATAACCTGAAACCAACCAACCAACCAAATCACTAATTAAATTGATAAAAGTGACCGATTTTTCGATTTCATTTATTTAAACTGAAAAGTAATTGCAAACCCTTTTAAATGAATATAAATCGCTTTTCAAACAAAAATATGCATAGTGTTCTTCAGTTCATTTTTGGTAATAATTTTTCACAAAACTTAAACACGCATGATAGAAATTTATATCATAAATATAAACATTAAAATTATTTATAAAATATTTTTTTCACTAATTTTATAATAATTTAATGCATTGGAAAAGTTCTGAAATTGTTAAGCTATCAATACACAAAATTAAAAATTTCCATTTTTATGTTTTGAAAAATTTCCTTTTAAGACTTAAAAAATTGTGATAAAATTCATCAGTTTGTATACTTGTTATATTGTTTCATCACCAAAAATAACGTGAAATTGAAGATTTCCCTCACGATTTCCCTCATTTTTCCACCGCAAACGCCCTTTATGAACTTAACGGTCCATTAGCACGTGATATATCAGTCAATAAACTTTAATGCTCCTTTTTTAAAAAGCCATTAAAATGGTCCCCGACACTTTGCGTGAGCTGTACCGTTAACGACGAGATAGTAAGCAAAAGACCCCCTGAACGCAGCAAGTACGTGCATAAAATCATTTGCATTGCGACATATCCTGTATTGTTGCATGATCGTGAGGCTGAATATAAGTACAGCTTTTGTGAATATTAGTAACCATATAAATATTTAAACAGAGTACGATTGCGGTTTTGTTGCAGATTGTCATGCAATATGGGCAGGACCGATCTAAGATGCTTGGAAGATTTGCATCAGTGTTTGGATCTCAAACGTTATCTTTTTGGACATGACTTGCATTAGAAATTTTTAAGGATGATTTAGAGAGAGTTGTTGTTAACTTGCTTGGTGAACTTTAAATCTTTGAATAGCAGTCATCATTAATATATATTAGTTTGGGATGTTTTTAGAGTGCCAAAACTCTCAGAAAATTACAAGTCATTTAAATTAAACAAAATAGCATAAAGCTTAAGGGGCATGCTAGATAACAACTTCCATGTCAATAAAAAATATAGGTTGATTAATGTTAAGAATAACAACTGATTTTGTAGTGTAACCTTATAAAATATGAGTTATAAATTTGCGATTCATTCAAGAAATTAAATTATTTAAAGTAAGTAACTTGTTTAAAAGAAATAACTATTATCTCTATCGTAGAATGAATTCTTTGACTTACTACGGATGTAATGTTTTAGGAAAGTAAGTCATTTTTTTAAATTTAAGTTTTTGTACAATTTAAAAAAAAATTCTGACCTACAGAACATGCATGAGTTGGTACCTAGCATAGTTTTAAATAATTTGAGAGAGGTGATACATTTAATAATGGCAGTGAAAAACTTTCTACAAAAGTTTATTGAATACTGCATACTCTTCCGAAATATATTCAATTCGGAAACAAAAACAATTGTAAATAGCATAAAATAAATAAATTAATAAATATAAAGTATGGAGAAATATTTTAATAAACGATAACAACAATCTTTAAATAATGCACAAAAAGAATTGAGAGAGATCTTTAAAACTTCCAAATACAATTAATCATTAATTTCTGTTTTCAGGTGGAGTATCTACTTGATATTTTGGAAAGTTCTATTTAATTGAATTTTTACTCAATGTTTCGTTTCAATTTAGTGTAGTTTATCTTATTTACGAATAACAATTTCTCATTTTAATTTTATTTTTAAATAAATTGGCTCAATTACATATACTTACCTCATTAAAGAATGGTTCAAGATACAAAGAGTTTATTCAAAGGTAGAATATAATCTTGTATATGTCCTATCTTATGAATGTCTCAAGTTCGTATATGTTGTATCTTATAGCAAGTGTTCATGAACAACTTGTATATTTGCATTTTGAAATGAAGACAGTATGAAAAGCAACTTGTTTAGATGTAAAGGACTAAATTTGCCATTTTTTTTTTGTCCCTGGAATTAGAGCTATGATAAAGGTTTAAAAATATTCAATGAATAAGAAATTTAACACAGAATGATTAATTAAAATTCTATTACGATATCTAATTATTAATTAAGGTTTAAACAAAATATTAACCATTTAGCATCACCTTGTGTGTTATCTGCACCCCTCTGCAAATAATTCTGCTGGCATCCATAATGCATCACATATTCAAATCAGTAAATACATTATTTTTTAAAGTTAATTTGAATTTAGTTTTACTTAAGAAGAAATTTAGGTGATTGATGTCGTATCTGATTATAAATTGATGCCGAGGAGTGACATTATTCAATTATACGCTGTTTTTTTTATCATCGACGATTTGCAGTGTTTTACCGTAACATAGATATACTAAGGAATATCCAAGAAAAAGGATCCTCTTATACATTTTAAGGTAAACATTCTCATATGCTTCGGGTATGTGTCACAAAAATTATAAAGATTCAGCAAGGGGAAAAGCTAGCATTTAACTTTCTGTTTACGAACTATTAACACTAATTATGAAAGGTATCAGAACATATTAAGGGATATCATTAAATTAAAATGTGTAATATGTTTACTACGCTTTGAGGTAAACTTCCTCATATGCATGGCTAAAATGATATACAAGATTTAATAAGCTACCTACCAATTAATTTTATAGTTACTAACTGGTAATACATGTAGGGAAAGGATGCCAGTTTCCTAATTATAGATGTCACTAATTTTTAATGTGTTGATCAGGACATTACAAATATTCTCGTTCTACATATAAACTCTTATACATAGTAAATGAGTGTGTAAATAACTCTGAAGTAAACACATTTGACGCATCATGTATCTGTGCAGGGCCCTGTCGTGTCATGAAGAGAAGATCTAATTGAACGCGATTTTCCCGAACGACTTTCTGATACTAACTGGAGCCGCGGAATCCAAGACGAAAGGGCTTCCGTTAACTTTGGCTTCTTAACGAGAGTTCGGAAAGCTTTAAAAGAGATCATTAAAACAAGTAGCTAGCTGCACAAATCGATCTCGAAGGCAAAGGAAGGAACAGCGACCGAATTAATGACGAATTAATGCGGCGCGGGAGGGCAGTCCTAAGTTAACTTTTCCGTGATCGTGAGTTGTCGTCGCCTTCATAGATATGGGGAGCTGTCATTAGGTAGCTGCGGTTCATTTATTTATGGGAGGAATGGTGAAACACTGTGCTTCTTTCAAAAACGCAAGGGGTCTGCTAATGGAGAGGATGGATTTTAAGTTATTTATGGCCAAAGTAATAGGGAGAATAATTGAAATAGTGATTTAGGTTCTTTAGGAAGGTAATTATGTATTGGAGAGAAATGGCTACGCCCACTGTTATCGGGGATATTAGTTTCTGTATGGGTTTTTTTAGAGGATAGTAAGTGACGTTCTCAGAATAAGTTTCAAACCCATTTGAGGAAATTGAGGAAAGTATGATTTTTTAAAAATGTGTTTAAAATTTATTTTAAGGTTTGATGAAAGTTGAGATAATTTTCTCCTCTGCTATTTTCTAAGATATTGTAGGACCTAAGAGCTTCTTTCAAATTTGAACACATTTATTTAACAGCCATGGAAACACAAGACCATAATTAAAAGGATTTAATTAAGAGCAGTAGAAATTCACAGTTCTTTTTTAAATTTTGTGTACGTACTAATGAGTCAAAATGTAGTTTTTCATAAAAAAAGTAATTTAACAAAATAAAATGTGTTGTATATTTACATTTTATTTACGAGATCGCAAATAATTCTCGAGATGTTTAAATTTAGTGTTTAGAAATCGGCAACTGTCTCTGTTCGCTATTTTTTTTGGAAGAATGTAATTAACTACTCACTTCTTTCCTTAACATTAAAATACGCTAAACAATTGTTTTTGAGATTAAAGTGACTTAGTTTTGTTGTCATGCAAAGCACTAATTTTTTTTTAAAAAATTCAAATTAATTTCAAATAAAGCCTGAAGAACAAAAAATTTATGACAGATATTCAAAACTTTATTAAGTTTTTTTTTCTCTTTGATATGAAACTTCATTCACAACTTTCCCATTAAGTTTCAGTCTGTAATACTAAGTTCTATAACTATAAGTTTTTAAAGTGTCACACATCCATTTGGTGGACAAAATTTGAACTAATGTTTATTTTTTCTTCCGATATAATTTTTCCATGGTCTACAAAATAATTTTTCCATGTTTCATGGATACGTACTTCAGAGCTGGTTCCAGATGGCTCTATAAAAGAGCAGTTCAACTTATATGTAATATATAATGTAATGTATAATTTATATAGATAAATCTCTCGCGTGCTGTCTAAATTCTGAATTACTTTGGCTATTCAATACCTAAATTTCAAAAAAATTCAATTTTAAAAATGAGTGGGGTTGTATCAAATGGCAACACTTGTTAATGCTTGCAGCCAACCACATCACACAATTAGAAACATGGTATTTTTTATTTACTAATATTAAAAAAAAAAATGACGAGCCATACAATGTGATCCGATTTGTAGGAATGTATTTTTTAAAAAATCGTAATTGTTCTAAATCATTCATGTTTGAATTTTGAAAACTTTGTTAAGCATTTGTCAAAATTATAAGACTTGAGTTTTACAAATTTTTAAAATACAATTGCTTAGAATGTGAAATACTATAACCTAATATTCCAAAAATGAATACCAAACCGTCATGGTCGTCGTGACGTCAGACAAAAATTGTCCTGTGACGTCATATGGAAAAAAGTAATTTAATATGCAAATAACGTTTTTTTTTAGTTTGTAGTAAAATATACGATGGCTGAAAATCTAGAAACCCTGGTCTTGAGAGATAAGTTGGATGCGATGTTGATTTGAATGGTAGTGTTTGCAAAGATAACATGCACGATATTTTAAGGATAGTAATTCGTAATTTATTGATTTCCAGGATTACGTCACAAATCTTTCACTGGCGAATTGTTAACAGTTATTTTGAAATTTAGAGCAGTTCGCAAGCGTAGAGAGTAGACGACTTAATTACGTAACGTTCCTCTGGGGTTGGCAAGAGGAGAAGGAGCGACTTAATTATATAATAAATTACCATTGATTTGTTTCCCGTGAATTTTCATTTCTTTCGATAACGCGACCTGGCAATTTCATTAAGTTAACATCGGGAAAGACGATTTTCATTGTTGCGCAAATTAGTTTTCATAACTTTACGCCTTTAGTGTGTATTTTTACAAGAGTTAAGGCTGTGTGGATGTTGAGAATACGTGAAATACATTGTCAGGATGGTTTTAACGAAATCTAAGATGTTTTTTGACAATTGTAAAAAAAAAAAAAAAATCTGGCGCGTTTTGCGCGATTTGGCGTAAACCTTATTGTCAAGTCTCAAGCATAATGCTAATTTGTATAACATAGTTGAACAGTGTCGCATAATTCCGTTCTGGATAGTCTCCATGCTGACCTCAGACATGACACTTTTTTTCAAAAACCACTTTTACCTTTCAAATCATAGAGACACCAAAGGGAAAAAAAACGGCAATGGTTATTTCCACTTCAATTCAATACTTTCATCGTTCTATATTGCACATTTGAAATAATTGAAAGAAATAAGCGTCTTAAAGTGCCTTCAAATAAAATAAATATCTTTGATTTGTTTCAAATAAAAATAATTTACCCCCCCCCCCCTCTTCCCTAAGAATCTTTAATTGAATACTCTTTATTGATAACTTGATAGTTTTTTATAGAGTTTCTCTCAAGGCAGAGTTTGAGGTTAGAATTAAAAGGATTTTCATTTCCCTTGCAATACTTAAACCAAAGAATTTTCCTTTTAAAATATGAGCTTACATATCAGTATATTATTTTGATAAATTGATATCATGAGGTTATTTAAAATGTGGAAATGATAAAAAGTCTGAAATTATTTTTAATGTGTTTATAGTACAAACTCATATTGATAGGCTTTACTTTAAAAATTAGTTTTCTGAATTCATGAATTTTGCTGTCATATACAGGGTAAACATAAACGGTTAATAAAGTAGCTTCATTGTCTAAATTTGCTGCTGTTAAAAAAAAAAAAAAAAAAAAAAAAAATATATATATATATATATATATATATATATATATATATATATATATATATATATATATATATATATATATATATATATATATATATAAATATATATGCTCCAACTTTCTGGTCATTAATTCATCTAGTCTCAAAAGACCTTTTATTTAGAGTATGAATAAGTGATGTGCTATAAATAACAGAGGATATCAGAACTGTACGTCCAGTTGTATCGCATTAAATTATATTGTTTATTTAAATAAAAATAAAAAGGTCAATATAATTTTGGTTAAAGAATTTAAAAGTACATATTTTATTTATATATAGCACCACTAGAATTTCAAATATAATAACATTTTTAATTCTAAAATGCACTAAGTAATTTTTACTATTCTTGGTATGGGTCATATTTAACATGTAAATTGGATATAGTTTGATTTAGGTCATTTAACTGTGTCAGAAAGTAATTACTAACCTCCTTTACCAAACATAAAATGTTAATTTTTTGAAGATAAAACCATTACAGTCATAGAAAAAATAATGTTTCATGTTTTAAGAGACAATCGTTTATATTATGCTAATAACACATGAATGAGGTTTTGTTTCATAAACACTATGAAAGATTTCAATATAAAAAATTTGTTAGTCTCAGTCAACTTCGCGAAATATTTAAATGCAATAATATGATTACGTTATTATAATATTAAGAATATTTTCTGACATACGTTACTTTGCAATAGCCATAACTCCTTCAAGATTGTAAAATGTTATTTCAAATATGAGGCTGTGACATAAACCTATATGCTTAAAATTTCAGTAAGGATTAAAAAAAAGTATTGCAAACAAAGTTTTAATCTTCTTCTTGATGGAAAACTCCTCTGATATCTAACGGAATCTTCTCGGCATAAATATCTTTGACAAACTAAATCCGATAAGTTTCTTCATCCCGTACTTTTTCTTTATACTCTCTTCCTCAGGATTTTTTTGTTCCTTTTTTGCGTAAGTCATACATAGTTAACTAACTCCAAACTGTTTCATTTTTATTTTTAAATTTTATGACTTGGACGCAAATATTTTATACCTTAATTTGTCTTCTAGGTTTACTATCAGGAGCTTAGTGACTAATTTTCCTCATATCCTAATAAATAAAAAAGAAAAAAAAGCCGTTACAGTTCACAATATATAAAATCAATGAAAAGAAAATGTATCACACACGAAGGCTTTCTCAAGAATAGCTAATGTTTAAATTAAAGAGATGAGTGAGAACCAAAAAGTTAAAGAAATAATAATTTCAAAGTAGTATTGGTAACTATTAGTTTGAGCTAAAAAGTGTTTTTGAAAATATTCATATTTCTTTTTGAGTCTCAACTTTAGAAATCAAAGGTAATGCAATGTTTTTTTTTTTTTTTTTTTTTTTTTTTTTAATATCTTTAGTCAATGCATGTTACGTTGTGATGTCATTTTGGGGTTTTAGCACCTACAAATTTCCTACATCTAAAAACTTGACCATTATTAATAAAGTCAGCTATTTACGACACAGTTTTATCTCACTACATCCTTCTTCATAAAGTTATTTATGAAAATTTTTTGGAACACTGAGAGAGCTCGTATAGACAACCATATATTGCTTTTCCCATCAATAACGGAAAGATGATATACACATAAATATGTTTTTACAAATTATTGTAGTATTTAATGTTTTATAGGAAATTGTTACTTTAAATCACACCTGTATAGATTTGATTTGTATATGTTAAACTTAAGTGAATGTCGTATTTAACAGTCGCAGAATATTTATCACTTCCTCTTTGTATGTTCAATGCTTTCTAATAAAAGAAAACTCCTACAAAATAATTTGAATTCTTTTAAATTTAGACGGCTTTCGAATGCTTTCTAATGAAAGAAAACTCCTACAAAATAGTTTGAATTCTTTTAAATTTAGACGGCTTTCAAATGCTTGTTAATTTGTGAATAAAAAAAAATCAAAAAAAATCAGCTCTTTCTCTATTTTATAATATCGTAATTTAAATGTCAAACAGATTGTTAATTATTATTTTTTTATTTATTTTTTATCCTTATATCTGTAAGCATCATGTGATACCTTGAGGTTTTGAAAATACTTTGTGGTTCATAAATCGGGTAATAAAAAATTATTACCCGAGAGTATCATAACTCCTGTTTTATTTTTCAGTCTCTCACAGTTGTTCCAAAAAACAGTGAAAATGTGGCTGACAGAAAACCACAAACCAAGGAGAACAACAGTCATTGACGCTAACCTGTTTATAAAATATACTTGAACACGAAAGCCACATGAAAAAGAAACACAAATTTAAATTAAAAGTCGTGCTGAAAAATATGATTTTACTGTCTGCTTATTATCCAAACATCTGTGCATGGTTCGAGCGAGTGTACTTTATATTTTATATTATCCATCGTTCAAGAGTAAGTGATTAGTATAATATGATTACTAAATATAAAGGCATTCAATTATAGCAGAACTAGCTGGGTGGCTCCGCATTGCGGACACCTGTCATTGTGTATAGGTCCCAGCTTTTGACGCTTCGCGAACCAGACTAGCTTTACTCGCTGAAAGTTTCATTGCTATTCAAGCCTAGGTTTGTTTCGCTCGCTGAAAAGCTCACTGGTACGTAAACCAAACAAGTTTCATTCTCTAAAAGGTTAATTGTTACGCGTGCAAAAGTTGGTTTCGCTCGCTTAGAGGTTCACTGTTAACCGCTTCACTCGGTAAAAGATGCATTGCATTTGCTGCGAAAGTATAGGCTTGTTGTGTACACTGAAAGGTTCTTGCAACTGAATGGTT
This sequence comes from Linyphia triangularis, assembly GCA_963978545.1. Classification (NCBI taxonomy): domain Eukaryota; kingdom Metazoa; phylum Arthropoda; class Arachnida; order Araneae; family Linyphiidae; genus Linyphia; species Linyphia triangularis. Next base: position 59,629,049 of record OZ021723.1, on the reverse strand, counting down.
CGAGCGAACAAGCATAAGCTCATTTCGCTCTCTAAAAGGTAAATTGTTACGTAAATCCTTATTATTAAAAACCCTCCTGTCAAAAAAACGAAATAATTATAACAATAATAATAAAATACAATAATAAAAGCTCCCTTTTTGTAAATCAAAATTATAAGTCTATTACTCTTTACGTCGAAAATTTAAGAGATCTACGTCTACTTGAAGGCACTATATAAAAAACGTAAAAAAAAAAAAAATCACTAGTTAAACTTTTACCATTCTGTTTGTCAAAAGCACAAATATTTTTCCAAAGTTTTACGCATGTTCGAAGACACAGGGATAGAGCCACAAACACGCACATACATTATAGATTAATACATCTTTGCTATTTTTCATGATCGACAGCAATTTTTTTGAGTTTTAAACTGATTAAGTTTAAAATATTGAAAAAAAAAGAAAAAAAAAAGACGTTTTTCAAAACATTTAATTCGAATGAAAAGTCATATACCTTAAGCATAAAACAATTTATTTACACCATTGCGTATGAAAATATATGTTTATCATTATAGACGAAATAATCAACTTAAACGTTCTAATGTTTATTAAACAAAATATCAATTAAAAAAAGAAAACGACAAAATTCGACAGAAGTTTAAGAAATATATATCCAACTCTCCTGCTACCTTTCCTCAGATGTCACTTTCGATTTTTCAGAGCAAATGGGACTTTCCTTTACCCTTTAGCCCGAAGACATCCGAAATAAAGAAGAAAAAAAGGCCAGCAATCAAATCTTAGCAAAACGATCTCCACCCGATCCGCAGCATAGTTGGAGACTTGTCTTCCGCAGGCAGCGCCAAGCAGGCTGGGAACGCTCGCCACATTCCTCGACGTCAAGGTGGTTCAATCTCTCTTCTTCTTCAACTTGTTCAAACAGGAATCGGTCGCAAGTTGTTGGCGAGTTATCACCAGTCCGAGCGATTTTCATTCCAAATTGAAAACATCTTTCTGTAAGTTAGGTAAAGATGATGTTGATTGAGTCATGCAAATCGTTTAACTTTGTTCACCGACTATATCGTTTTTTGTGTGAATTTTATGGTTTTGACTAAAAGATAAAAGGGACTACAACGCTGTTTGCGAAAAAGACTTGATTTTTTTCTTTTTTATCAAAAAATGTCTAACTACGATAGTGCTCTACATGAAATGCGTTTGATGATACGAAAAATTTTAGTCATATGCATATTAAGATTATTAGGAAACATCTTATAGACTCAGAATCGTCCCCAGTTCTGTTCTGTTGGGATGGTGCAAAGTAACTTAACCCTCCAGTGCATGATTTTTTTCTTTTTAATAAAATAACTTTTTTCGTTTATTTCGAATCCCTGAAAAATGAAAAAAAAAAATCCTAAGCTAGTTAATTAAATAATTAATTAAAACTGTTGTGTAGCATGTATGCAATATCATCTGCTCTACAGTTTTACGGTTATGTTCTACGATTTTTCCACAGTATGTTGTGTAGCATACATGATACACTATGGACTACAGGGTTAAAGGTATTATAGTACGCGACAACGTTTGTGATTTTATTATTTTTATTATGGCTGGCTTGCGTCCTTGACGTTTTATTTACAGTATTCAGTTTATTTTGGATATATTTACTGCACTCTAATTGGGATATACCTATCGTAGTAGTGCTTTTACATGCATAGTTATAAGAATTGCGAACTGTGAAATTAATTGTGAACTCTGTTTTCTAAAATTACTTCTGTCTACACTTGAATGATATCTAGCTTCAATACTACACGAATGGAGTTAGATGCTCATACAAAACCTCTGTATGTCCGTTTGACTGTCTGTATAACATCAACACTTCCAGACAAAGCTACAAAATCCACAGACGGGTATGAGAAATAAAAGGTCTAGTTGAGATAAGTTCATGTACCAAAATTCAACCAGAAGTTAGTCAGACAACATAAAAATCAGTCCAAACCTATAAAAGTAAATTTTGTAAAACTCTTCAGGAGGAGAACTTTCATAGCCATGCTATAAGGATTACTACTCTAGGCTGCATAAAGTGATAATGGATTATAACTTTGACATTTGATCACAAGTTTTCTCACCAAGCTTGTTACTAAACATAGCAGATTGGTAATATATATGCTTATAAGAAACTCCAAATTGACAGTATTTTTGTTATTATCGTTCATATTAACAAAGATAGGTCATTAAATGCCGAAATTGCATATGCACGGTATCTGAACCTGATGTACGATAACAAAGAATGTATAGAAATCATGTTTAAGTGATAGTTCTGTCAAAATCAAAGTTAGTTTAGTCACAAACCAAGTTTAATCAATTATATAGTCAAAATATATCAATACATTTATAGATACTCATTTATTTATTTATTTAATAAAAATTGAATTTACTCATCAGAAATATTATGTCTTACTATGTAAATATAAAATACATCATGAGCGTATTGATTAGGACACACATCTTCAACACTTGCGCTCCTATTCATTTTTACTGCACTTATATAGTCGACATAAAAATGAATAAAAATGTGTCTTGAGACAAACCGGAATTATTTCTCTTCTTTAGTCATTGAAAATAAGAAAACAAAAATTACTAGGCATTGTGTCAAACAATTGGTAATTCTTAGAAAAGATTTATGAATCGGTTATCTGTTTTGAATTGTGATTTAAGTACAGCTTTAAAATGCATAAAAAAATGTTAACAAAGAAGTAAACATATTCCGATATTCCTTTATCCTGGATCTAGTTTAAAATATCAAAAGGGAAGAAATATTAGACTTGAAATACCCTCTTTCTTTTGCCCGCCAACTTTCTTTTTTCGGAATGCCTGGTTTATCTATAGAATTTATAAAAGTTTTACAGAGTACACTTTTTGTGTTGGAAAAACTCATTTCTTATTCGTAGGGATTTTACAGTTTTCCATATGCTTCACCAGCCAGTTTCAACGTGAAAGAACTTGAGGATGACACTGCCTTCAAAGGAATCTTTTTCGAATATGTTTTTATTCATCCAATATTTCTTGTTTCGTTCGCACATCCTGAAGAACTTTATTTTCGTCAATAAATTACAGGGGTTTCTTCTTCTTGTAAATAGTGACGGAAGTTCTTGAACTTTAGTTTAATATTCTCGTAAAAAGTACTCTTTGATATTATTATTAAACTTTTTGCAACATCGAAACTTGTTCTGCTTTTAAAGATTCTTGATATTTAGGCTATCTTTGTATCAATAAAAACATGTAAAACTTTTAATCTAAAAACACTAGATTTTTTGTTTAGAAATTAAAATATTGATCAATAATGGAAGAAAAAAATATTTTAATATATATTACTAATCTGAAGAAGAAAAAACACTTTGAAATTTTCACATTTTAAACACAATATTTGTCACAGCGGTATGAACTAATTACTTTCCCTATTACTTCTGACGATAAAAGTTAAAAGACATATTTTGAATAACAACACAGAAAAATGATACATAACCTGGTAAATAGGTAAAAAATATGTAGAGACTATAGAAATAATAGATGAAGTATATAAAGATTGAAAAAAAAAATTCTTCAGTCATTGGACTATTATTTAGGATTAAAAAAAACTTTCTTGAAATTTACGGAAATACCCCACTTCCACATTTACAAGCACTTTCAGTTTATAAAAGATTTTATGCAAATTTCTTGTTGCCACTTCTATAAACATAGGAAATTATTTTCCTGCTACAGTAAGAAAATAATATTTAATTTTCTAAAACGTGTTTTGCATGTTAATCATACACCCCCATTCTAGAAACTAATTTTCAAGTCAAATTCTTCTAATTAATGCCATTAAGAAAATGTGAAAAGATTTTTTTCTTCTATTCAACCTCATAGTAATTTTCCAACACTTCATTGCTGCTGCACGATTGATCCTTTACATTAAATGATGTTGGTTAAGTAAACTATCAATTTCCTATAAGAAAAGTAACTTCAAACTTTGATTCTAGAGCAGACGATTAAAGCTGAGAAAAATATATGAACATGGGGCAACTGGCATCCAACATTTGTACGAAGGAAACCCCACTTGAAGAGTTAGAGAAAAATAGTACTTTCTTTGAAGGCATTTAATATGGTTTGATAAAAATTGTTAAGAATTTTATTTGAAAGTTGTAGTCCAGTAAAAAGAAAGTGTCTGTTAGCGGAGATTGAAGAAGTGATAAACGTCTACATACCGGATTATAACAAACTAAAAGGTACATTTTATCCTCATCGTAGTACCAGCATGTCAAAATCCTCAGTTTCTACAAAGTCAAGTATTTGTGCATATATTAAGTATCGTCCAGAAATTATTGCTGATACTATGAGACTATATTTATTAAGTGTAGCTATTTTTATTAAAACAGATTGGTATTTTTTATATAAGTAACTATGAGTCGTTTGGGATTCATTTTTTTACAGAATCAATTCCAATAGTAAATTTAAAGTACGACAAAACGACTGGATTGATGAGCATTCTTAGGACAACAATTCTATTTATTGCACCAAACTTTTTCCTCAAACAGAAACTATCTAGTTTAGCTATTCCCTCAATCGCCCAAGCATTTCCACAAAGCATTCAATTACAAAACACAGAAATTCAACTTCAAACTTTGTGTCATACAATGAATAATGTTACTGCAGGTCATTCTATTCAGAAACTGATGAGCCAAGTTCCAGGCGCCTTTGCGTCAAAATGAATAGCTATTTCAGGAGGAGAACCAGCAGTCGATGGTATTCATTCAAACTTTATAAAACTCCGGAAAAGCGCACAGTTCGGGATGGAACTATGAGTGTTTCCAGAAGTAACAAATGCTGTCATGATTACAAAAGGTGAGCAATGATTTATGGATGACACTAACGTCAAGCATGCAAATCCCAAAATATTAATGGTCGTAGTAATTCAAGTTTGAACTTCTGTTGTACTGAAGTATTCGGGATAAGTGTCCCTTTATGTTTTGCGTTAATTTATCACGCGAAAAGCGATGTTTATTCAAATAGGGCTTGTTTCAAATTCGTTTTTTGTTTTGTTTCAAATTCTGAACTAAGCACTGGTTTCATGGCATTTACATTTAATAGTTTCGAAGGTGGGGGAAAAAAACTGTTTTTCCATTGGGATTCTTTTCTTTGAAGAATTTAATGCATTTTTACAATTGATGATTTTCAAAAGTTCTCATTCATTGAGAGGATGCAGATTTGAAAGGAGAAGTAATGTGAATAAGTATTATAAATATTCTATTGGAAAATGGGCGTAAAAACATAAATAGTTTTGCAAAACTTTAATCAGTATTTAAACAATCCGATTAAACAATTGAGAATAATTTTAATCGAGGGTTTTCTCTTGTGTTTTTAAAAGGTTTGAATTGTTTCCATTTTACTTCATTTCAAAAAGCTGAAATATATGGCATTTTCTATTGATAGGTGTACAGGAGTTTAAGTTGATAATTCTGAGCCATTGAAAGTAATGTTTTTAATATTTAGTACTTAAAAGAGAATCGTATTGTTCTAAGTATTTTTTTTTTCAATTTATTTGTAGTAGAAAATTAAATATTATTGTTCTTACAATGTGAAAATAAATGATAATGATGGTATTAGTTTGTAACATAAGTAAAATCCGTTACCCCTTTATAGTTACTAGAACAATGCTATTAACTTTAATATTCCGAATATAATATTCAAACACCAAACAAAAATTTCAAAATATTAAAATGCGCTCACTTTTAAAAATGAAATTTTTCTTAAAATATGTTAATCAATAAATTATGCTTTCTATATAAAGGTTCAAAGTCAGAGATAGGGAGAATTCATTATCTCAAAATATCCAGCTTTGTATTAACAGCATGCTACGCAATGATTTCTTTTCAAAACTAATCAAAACTCTCAAGAATTTTCTAAAAACTTAATACCTTAATCTCATTCCTTTTAATTTAAAAGTAAACCTGTAATGAACATTCCAAAATCCAATTGCAATATCTGCTAACTTTTTTAAGGAATTGATGCTTTAATTTAATTATTCCATTCCATCGAGCTTCAATAATTCATTTCATTCTTGATTGCACAAAAAAGACCTCCATCATTGGGGAATGAAACCTCCAAACAACACTAAAGGCACCCCTAATGATCATTGGAAAAATAATATCTTATCTTTTCCAATATTAAAGACGCAGCTGCTTTTAGTGCATCCCATCGTTAATCACGTTCGAATGGTTGGTAAATCTTTATCGTTTCTCTTCCAACCACAGGATCATCAAGAGGTAGAAAAACATGCCGCATTGGGAAGCTAAGGGAGCTCTTTTTTTAATTGTCCTTCTTGCATAGGCAGCGCGTCCGAGGAATGCTAAATGTTGTGGGTGTGTCCCCTTCAAATCTAATGGAAGGGTTCTTGCTTCAATAACAGGTTGGAAATGTGATGAGGCAGACGGAGGTGGGCGCAGTAACCTGTTGTTGCATGTTTCGCGTTTGATTAACCAAGAATGTATTTGCATACGTCGAGTTTATAAATTTGAGACTACTGTTCTTGAGTGATACGGTACATCATCGAATGAGTACTAAAACTTGACAACTACAGTTCAGGTGCTTAAAAAATGAAGAATAAAAATGAAATCTCCCATCGCAGTACAAGTGTTATTGATTTTTTTTTTAATATGTACATAGCATCAGGAATAGTCTCTAACAGTTAATTAGGTATATTATGTTGTGTCTTTAGCCTAATGAGGACTTTGTATATACACAAGCCATATTTCACCAATTAGTTACATAGTTTTAACACTCACTAGAGGAAATAAATTTGTCTATATTGAAGTTACACTCAATAAAATAAACGTGCACGCACAGCTAAAATCTGCACACTTTCATACTTATTTCAATACATTTAAGCTTGTCATCCACTATGGCTGAGCAGAGCAGAGCAGAGAGGAATAGATTAGAGCCAATTAAAAGTCTGTCAACATCCATTGTAGCACGAGCCTCGTGCTACAATGGCCGTTGACAACCTTGTAATTGGCTCTAATCCACTCCGCTCTGCTCTGCTCAGCCATAGTGGACGTCAAGCTTAACTCACCTAGAGTTGTGTAAATGTTTACAATTATGTGTTTACAAAATATGTACGTATGTAATTCTGCCACTACAAGCACGTTTTTACTGTGTCTAAATATAATGAATTTTCATTCTTTTTTTTTTTTCTTTTTTTTAATTTTTACATATTTAACTAAGACTACTGAATACCAAATTTAAATATATTTGAAAAAGGGAGAAAAAAGTTAAGTTGTTGTGAAATTAAGTTAAGATTGAGGTACTATTAGTTTAAAAAAAGGCACTTGTGAGCATTTTTAAGCATGGCACATTTTATGAAAATAAGTAATAAAACGATGCAATGAAAACTTTTCTTAAAATCAAAATTTAAATGTTCAATTTCTATTTGTACTCATATTAGATCTAACAGGATAATATTTGAATGAGAACATATATCCAGTTCATATAAAAAGCCAGATTGGAGCAAATCTATTGTTAGTTTAATATTTAGCATTAATTTTTAGTTTATGATTTGTCGTGATTTACATAATGACACAATTTTTTCTATGATACTAGATATTTACAAATGAATAAGCGAGTCCCATATTTCATGTGTTGTTGATACATCTTGTGTATTATCTCTCTATAATTAAACTTTTACTACAAGACAAGCAACATAACTTTGTATTGCACTTAATTTGGATGGATTACTCAGTATACTATATTGTAAAAAATGATATTTACTTTTGTTTGTGGATGGATTCTATAAACGTTGTTAGCTTGGATTATGTATTGTTTTATTTCAGTAGGATTCTGTGAATTTTATCAATTCTGTAAACTATGTTATTTTTTGAATTAGTATGATAATTTATCAAACGCTGTGTCCACTTTTTATTTTGTATTGTATAATACCACTATGATTGTGTAAACTTTATCATTTTTGTATTCTGAATTGTATTTGTTATAATTCTGTTTGTTTCGACCAACTAGATTGGGTCCTGAGCCTGTTGGTGGTCTTCAAATTTGCATTGATATTTGTATTTGATATAAAAACAATTGTTTATATTCAATTACGACAAAAAACGTATTTCAAATAAAGTAATACTTTTAAAATCATCTAGCAAATTTATGTTACAACCAGGCTAATATGGAGTAGAGTTATTTCATGTCAAAAAGATATAAAAGTTATATATATATATATATATATATATACATAAAATTTCATTGAAGTCGCAAAATATGAACAATATATCATTTGAAACGTGTTCATGAAAGTATGGAGGGGGTGTTGTTATATTAAGAAAAGTTATTTTTACAGTGCAACACACATTAGGCTTGTTCACTTATTAATCTTATAGTTCAGAATATTTAAGTATCTTCACTTAACAGCTAAAGTATTCTATAATTACTTCCTTTTATACGATCCATTTTCATTTTATTTCACTTTAAATAATAGGTAATTTATAGTAATTTAAATATTTACGTAGTTTTGAAAATAATATGATTGCCTCGAGACAGTTTTTCTGCAGCAAATTTTTTATTCTGTATTTTTTTTTCTTTTTTAGTTAGAATGATATATGGATGCTAAAAGCAAATAAAATTATAAAAGCATTCTTTCTCATTAGCACTATATATATAAGGTATACAGGTCTTAAAGTGCTGTTTCACTTCTTCTATAAAATATTTCATCATTTTTCTGACCATGAGAAAGATTGAGATATAATTACGTAAATAATATTGACGTCAGAACTATGACGTCGTACTGTTTTTCTCAATTCAAATGAAATACAAAGCGAAACATATTACTTTTGTATTCGTTGATAAATATTCGTCATGTCAATAAGTTATATACAATCTTGATAAATTCCCTAATAAAATGAAATAAAATTTAAAAATTTTATATCGGATGTTACTTTTCAAATAATTAGGGTAATGTAAACATTAATTGTATTCAGAGGGGGAAAAAACTAGACTTCATGGATTGTTTTAAAAATATAAATAAAAATACAATTGTAACGATTCAATACTTAGAAATTTATTTGTACATAAATATTCTTCGAGTGCACTGTCATTTGTAACAATAGGAAACCCATTTTTATTGTTTATAAGCATTTCATTAAAGTAGCATAACTTGTTTAGTCCTCATTTGTGCTATAAATGATAATTCGCTGGAAGAATAACCACCTGTAATCACTTTAGCTACATTTGTAAATTTATTTTATTCCTTGTTTTAAATTGTTAGTTCTGCAATCGTTTTACCTTCTACATTGATTTAATGTAGTGATAATCTTATATAATGCTCCATCCGTCCATTCGAGGTCAACATTCTCAAAGAAAACTACAAATACTACTGACACATGCGATATGTGAAACAATACGTCTTGTAGATACGAAAAAGACGAAGAGAGACATAGAAATAAATTTGCAATTCGAACTAAAAATTTCACCGACATGTATAAGTTTGTAATTTTAAATAAGATTGGTAAGAAAATTTAATTTTCAGCCTGCAGTTCTAACTTTTAAATTCAACTGGAAGAAGGCTTCCTTAGTAAACCTATGGGACATTCATCTCCCAATTTTTTTCTGCCAAACTAGTCAAATTTGTGAAATTTGTATTCATTAAAAAAACCTTTCAACTTAACGAAAGTTTTGTTATACGCCGTTATCCTCAACAGGAAGAGATTTAATTTATTATGTGACAAAATTGTATTTGCTTATTATCTGTAACTAATATGCAGCAATAGATGTGTGCCGAAGCTATATTTTAGTGATAATAACTGCTACAGTCCAAATAGTTTTTTTTTTTTTAGTGAATAATAATTTTTTTAAAACTTTTTTTAAGTTGTAAATAGAAAAAACTTTTGTCTAACGTCATTTTAACGCTTTATTGAGTGCTATGCTACAAACCCACTAATTCCTTGTGTTCCTTGCGTAGTTTTATATTCCTTGTGTTTTTCGTATAGAAGAATTTGTATTAGTTTTTAGTTTATATATATATTTTAAATTTTTAAATTCTATTCATTAATTTAAATTTGAAATATTAAGTCAAATATGATGTCATCTCACTCGAAAGAGTTTTCAATTATTTTTTATACCTGCACAAGAATAAAGACATAAGAAAGCTATTTTTAATTTTTTAACTCTTGATACATCTTGTATCTCTTTCAACTCAAAGAGATGTATGAGACTTTGTACGTTAAATTCACTTAAGCCTCTTTGTGTTGATAGCGATATATCACTGCTTGACACGATAAGGTTTAAGAAAGTTGAACTCGCATTCCAGATCGTATCGTTCATGCTTTATTTGTTAATTTGAAATAAGTTTTAAGCACCCATTATTACTTGTAATATGAAAAATAAATACCTTAAATATATACTATATTGTACGGATGCTAAATTAAATATTCAATTTATATTATAGAGTCCGTACAATATAGCCTCAGACAAAATTCAAATTTTTTAAAATTTTCTTATATCTAGTGTTAATCCATCAACAAAAAAGAATCATTTAAACAACAATCAGTCAATTTGACATCTTTAAATACTAACAGAAATTGAAGAATGAATATTTAGCATTATCGTGACTTAAAATCGGGAAAACATGATTTTTCATAAAATTCTTGATTACATGGAAATTTATATAGAAATATTATTCGTGGGAAATGTCTGTTAGTCAAAGAACTGTGTTTGTAAGATTTCATATTCCAGTTTAGTAAGCTATATATGTTTGTGATTTTTACATGATTTTAACGTAGTATATTTTATATTAAAGTTTCCAATTATATGATTTCATAATAAAACTTCATATTTCTGCGATAAACTAAATTATACGACTCCCATTTTTGACCACGTAAAGTAAGTGTAGTGCAATTTGTTTGTGAAATGATACTAACAATTCTTTTTATAGCACATTTATGAAATCATTTCGTTAACATATGTTTCGAGTCATAAGTCACACATTATTAGACCAATTACTTTGATTACTTAAAATGGAGATTGATAAGTTTGTATTAAATTTTCGAGTATAATACCTAATTTTAGGAATTATAGAATTTGTGCCACCCACTTAAAACAGTCATTGATCCTAACTTTGTGTGAGAGAAGCAAATTACTTAAAAAGTTTTAGATTCGATCAAATTTTTTTTTTTTTTTTTGAATTTCTACTCGTTTTGGATCGTACTAAGATAATGATAAAAAAAAAAAAAAAAAAAAAAAAAAAACATGGCATGGAAAAATTGTTTGTATGTGTGTGGTCTGCATAGGTAACATAGGACATGTAATTCAGATTTTCGTCCGAATTGGTCTTGTGCATAAGATGGCTGTCATTAAAATATTAATGTTTTTCAGCAATTGCCAAAAAAGCCGATTCTAATGATTTTAATCAAAATCGCTATAGTAGTGACTTTTAATGTCTCTAAACATCCCCCCTTTCGAAATTTTAGTAGAAATGCGATAGTGGTGCAAAAAGGTGAAAAGCAATTGCTCTTAACATAGAGCTCTCTTTCCTCGCCCATCGCCCATCAACGACTGTTTCTTCTCTGTTTCACTTGCAAGAAAAGATAATGTTATATTTATTGAAAAACATAACACTATTATCGCCGTTTTGGAGAGTTTGTTTGCTAATGTAATAATTATAACCAAAATTATTGCTAAAACTGGCCATACTTTTAAATAATTAAAATATGAAAACTAAAACTGTAAATTACACCAATTGTATACACTTTTATTTGCAGTAACTAATGTTAAATACAATGAAAATTGCGAGATATTCCACATCCCTAGTTTTAATTGAGCCTACATCACACGTGAATGAAAATGGATAAATACATTATCATAACTTTGCTATAAGGTGATTATTATTTACTGAATTGATTACACTCAATATCAGAGTGGCATACCACTTGGAAGTATCGACCAAGCAATTGCAACGAATGCAAAACACTAGGATGCAGCTGAAAAATTAGCCCATAGCAATTTTTCACTTCCTCCTTCCACTGAAGTTAAGCACCAATCCATTCTTTTCAGCTCACTTCCTTATTCAAAAAAAGAGTTGTAAATTTTACTGATGGAGCGAATTAATTCTCTAACCTTGCCCGTGGCAAGGAAAATATATGTTGGAACGTCATCTCGTTTTACCAGCGAACAGAATCGTTCCCTATATTCGTAAAAGAAGAATAAAAAAAAACCAAGAATATGAAATGAGAAGGCTGCGGAATTGTCAGCCACGACTTATTTGGAATCGGATGGGATTTGTTTTGAAAAGTACTGCCTTGTCTTGAAATCCTGAAGGAAAAGAAATCGATCGAACTTTTCTGAGGTTGAATAATTCTCGAAAAGAAACATTAGTAGCGTTTTGGAAAAGACCATTTGCATACTTCCATTTATTACTCAAGAAAAAAAAAGAAGATATTCTTATCGTGATGAAGTAATGAAAGAGCTCTTAATGCTTTGAGACATTATAAAAATGGAAAACTAGAGTTTCCATGGCTCGCATACGTTAGTTTTCATAATTGGATAGTAATTTCGGAAGCTCCAAGAATTCAAATAAATTAGGCATAACTCATCAAATTAAAAAGGAATGATATCGTAATTTGGGAAAGTTGTCACAAAAGTAAATACATTCGAATTATTTTCAATATATCTTTGCTTCAGTGATTTATAAGAATATGCGCTCAGTGATTTTATTTAAATAAATCAGAGGCTTTTGTTAGTAATTGAATTGCGAATGTGAAAGCAAACAATTTAATTAATTAGGGATTTGTAATTATTTAATCAAGACACTGACAGCTGTGTTTTGCGAATAGTTTTGATGACAAAGAGATTATTTCAAGAAACAGATTTATAATACTGTAAAATGTACTTTTTAATATTAGAATTTTCTTTTGATTTAACGCTGCAATAATTATTATCAATCTTTCTATGTTATGCTTATTGTGTTTCAATATTCTTTTACTGAAAAAGTTTTACTAGTACTAGTAAAATACAACAAAAAATTGCAACCTACAAATTGATTTTACACGTATTGAAATCTTAAGCATTTTTAAGCATTTCATTTAAATTCTTAATATAGCTCTTTAAAATATGTTAAATTAAAATGTCCCTTATTAAAATGAAATTTTCTCTTATAATGTTTAATGTATGTTAATATTTTGAATTCAAACCTTGAATCTTAAAATAAGAGCAAATTTACGGTTGCTACATACAATTTTTACATGTAATTTAAGTATAATATTATTAAGTAAACGTATATTTAAAAATAACGTTTTAGAGTGATTAATTAGTTCACACAAAACTCAATTTGTATACCCCCCCCCCCAGGATAAAAATAGCACATTCCAAATTTAAGTTAAAATTTAAACTATCGAATAAATTATCAAAATACAGTAAACAAAAGAATATATTTTAAATAAATAAATAAAAAAACAAAAACAAAAAAACAAGCAAACATGTCTATATTGATTTAGTTATGAAATTAAAACTGAAAGGTTTATGTAGATTATATGTTTAAATTAAGCAATAAAATCTTTACTCTCAAGAATTTAGTGTTGATACAATTTGTCCCAGATAGAACTACAAATTTTAAATTGAACATTTCCATGATCTTTTTGCTTTATATTTCAACATTATATTACAAATCTATCTATAAATATATTTGAATCATTACTTTAAAAATCTTAATTAAAATATCAAAAGATTAATCTTAATAATTTTTTAAAGAGCAAAATATCAATGGATGGATAGATGGAGGAATAGAACATTTTACAAGTATTCTTTTATCTTATGCCCTCTGTAATCTACATCAGTTTAGAAAAAGCCACGTTTTCTTATTTCTTCTTCGATTTTTTCATATAAAATGTAAAGCCAAATTAAACAGCAATAATTATATACATACTAATAAGTATCCATCTGAGCTATTAATGATTTGAAAATATTTTTATTGTACACCCCAATTGTAAACTTTATTTTATGATGTTAATTTGCGTCTCTGAATTACAAGGGTCACGCCTGTCACTTACGAGAAAACCAGGTGGTCCACGAAGCGTAAATGGTTGCGAACCACTGCTCCTACACAAACAGCCTTATAAAAAAAAAAAAAAAAAAAAAAAAGATTTCCGGAGACAATAGGGGACTTTTTGCTGCACGCTTCTTATCTGATGTGAGGTATTTAAATAATTTAGTTGGATATAAATGAGGCGCATTGTGTTGGTTTGGACTTCAACCAACACAGAAGTTCCCTTGGATCTCACATCTATTCTCTCTAATTCATGGTTGAAAGTAAAATCACACCTGCTAGTGAGAAATTATCGCGGCTAACAATCTCTTGCACTGGTTTCAGAAAATAACTGCATAACCCCTTCCAAGAGCCACCCTCTTTCCCTTCTGACGCTAGAGCAGCGTTTGCCACTAACATTTAGAGGTGGGTCTTATGACTTATATAGGGGCTTTTCGCGGGCCGGATACACCAATATATGTATCTTTAATTATCATCGATTTAAAAATATATAAAATTTCTGAAAACGAAAAAAAAATATTGATCTTTTTTAATCTTTAGAGGTGGCCTTAGAGTGGTGGAGATCTTAGGGGTGGGCCTTATGACTTATATAGGGGCTATTAGCGGGTCGGATACGCCAATATATGTATCTTTAATTATCATCGATTTAAAAATATATAGCATTTCTGAAAACTAAAAAAAATATTGATCTTTTTTAATCTTTAGAGGTGGTCTTAGAGTGGTGGAGATCTTAGAGGTGGGCCTTATGACTTATATAGGGGCTTTTCGCGGTCCGGATACTCCAATATATGTATCTTTAATTATTATTGATTTAGAAATATATAGCATTTCTGAAAACTGAAAAAAACAATAATGATCTTTTTTAATCTTAATAAAATTACAATTGATATTTGATTTTTTTATTTTTTTTTAATAATAATTAAAAAATAATAATTTTTATTATTAGTAAATCAAAGTCTAAAAAAGTAGCGAATTTTTTGTTTCAACATGACGTATCGACTTGACCTAACTTTTAATAAAAGTATTTAAACTGTACTCCTGATTACTCCGTTTTAGTCGATATCAATTGGGAAACAAGACGGTCAAAATCGTTCAGTTTATTTTATGATAGAGTCGATGGTCTGTCGCAGTATTTTTTGCAGCCAATTCAAATAAATTCTCCTAATAAGATTCAGTTAAAATATTTCTGTATTTATTCTTGATGAAAACCACCTTGCTGAAAGCTTCTTCATATAGTTTCTTCGGGCACGTAATGGAGAACTCTGTTCTCCGCGTTAATGCATACTACTTCGGATAAATTACAATTATGTAAAAAAAAAAAAAAAAAAAAAAAAAAACTTCATACCTTGGAATTTGATTTTTTTTTCTCCCAATCTTTTCTCTTCCCCAATTCGGCGGGCCTCAGGAAAATCTGTAGCTGGCAAATCCGGCTCGCGGGTCGCGTAATGGCTAACGCATCGTTAGAGTGACAGTAGCGAAGTGACAGTAGCGAACACAACTAATTATTTTTGCTAAGAAAACGTCACTTTTAAATTAACCCAAGATGAAGAAGCATTAATTAATTCTATAATGAACTTCTTTAGACTTTGAGTATAGTGTTTATGGTACTTTCTAGAATTTTTTTAAATTTTGGTCGAATACTTTTTAGGAGGAAAATTAAAGAATAGTTCCTTACTTGTAGAGAATCATAAGATCGTCCAAACTCTGCACAGCCAGATTCCTCGTTGCACTAAGAACTTACATCCACGACCCATAGTTTTCGAGAAAAATACGAAAGTATTACGACATATCCGGTGCAAAAAAAGAACTTTATTGGAAGAGTTGGATGGACATCGATATTTGTAAATGTTTAGCATAAAGATGTTTAAAGTGCCCACTATGCATATCGATGAATGCATACGTGCTTCTAAACATAGAATCAATTTAAAATAGTACTGTTCATGTTTTATTGATTACAATAAATATAAATACAGTAATACAATATACTTGAAAATTTTATCAAGTTTAAAAATGTAAACTATGTATCAATCAACATACGTTTCAAATATTTAATTTATATTCTTTGACTCTCAATTAAAACATTGTAAATCATCACCACAGGCACTTGAATCAATTCAATTTGCAAAATGGCAATAAATTAAACTTCTGATTAATGAGTCTATAAATAAATTAAACTTCTGATTAATGAGTCTATAAATAAATTAAACTTCTGATTGAAATAAATATGCTTTAAATAAAATGTTTTGATGTCAAGGAATTTCCGGTAAATATTTTTCGTTTAAGTAAAAGTCACTGCTATTTTCGTATAAAGTATAACGTGACGTAATTTTAAAATGTTATTTTAGTCTTCTACACTAAGGTAGAGAGAAATTACTCAGTCCATTTGTCTGAAGTCAACGTTCTCTGACTACAAATTCTACAGATATGCGCGAAATATCAAATAAAATATCTCATTTAAACGAGTTCTTATATCAAATTTTAATTCAAAGTTACTACTAGAAATTGTGATAGGAAGTCAATTTGTAACTCCTTAAGTTTTAGCTATGAATTGCAGAGTCTTAACTGCACAATTGCAGTCTTACCTATAAGTTTCATATATGCCATAAATAAGTTTGAAAGCCCTCATAAGAAAAGTGGAATTGCATAAAATTCTAACTGATAGTATTTAAAAATTCAACTACGGAAGTTTAATGAAAATAGATATTTTAGATTGGAACTTGATTATTCACTTAAAGTTTTCTAATAGTTTCACTCACAGATTTCAGTCATTAAATGTCTTACGAAAATATGCTTATACGAAAATGTACATAAAGTATATTTTATTCAACAATGAGCGAGAATGGCCAATATCAGTATTCAACTGCCAATTTACAATATTTCACATCGGGATTGGCCAGTGTCAGTCAATATTGACCAAAGTTGTTGTGCTACTGAGGTTGTCGCATGCGGACAACTTCACCCTGTTGTAAGTTTGAGTTCTTTTCATTCAAATCATAAATGAGTTGCTTTTTACTCTGTTCGAATAAAAGTAATAAAACAACAATTTCCCCAACAACGCTGGATAATATCACTCCAAAACGGCCAATTTCGATGTGGATCGTTGTAGACTGGCTATTGTTACAGATCTTGGCTAATCTCGTCCAGTGCTGGATAAAATAGACTGAAAGATTTGAAATGTTAAAGTAGAGTTTTAAAAAAAAAATCGGACATTTTGGAATGATGTTCGAGTTTCGGTCAGGATTGGTCAACCCTCCAAAACACCTGGTTCCGAGATTGGCCAATACCATTGTGCTACCAGGATTAAAGCAAAATTTAATGTCCTTATTCTATGAAGTCTTTATTGCACAGTTTGTTCAATCTGAAAACAACGTGTGTGATCCGACGCCTCAAAAGTAACTTTTTCAAAATGGTCAATGCAGTGCATCCTGAACGATACCTTCTTGAATATATTAATAAAGTTTTCCACATCAATTTATACGACATGACAACTTGACAAATCTATTTCAAACTATCTTTGATGATCGTGCTGCTCGAAATGACTAGAATAAAACGTCGAAACACACATTCAAATTCATTACGAAAAACATTCCAGACTTACTTATCCTAAATGGATTAAAAAAAGATCATCATCGAACAAAAGTAAGTTAATTAAACGGTGATCTTTCCGCTTCTAAGCAAATTCTAGGAGTCCCAACTAGAACTTGTAACGATAAATGTCTTATAATGCGTTGTGTAATAACACTTAATGTTCTTTTAATCACAAGGTCTGGCGGTATTTTTGCGAATTTTCACACGAGCTAATCACAACTGTGCTCCTACAACGAGGCGAGGTAAGAATTCCAAATACGAACACGTGTGGAAGCTATTATTTTGAAATAGGGTAGGAGGATTCGGAAGGAATTTTTAATGAGTTTGACATTTCAGAAAGAAAAGGTTATAATGACTAAACTTACTCTTGTACTCTAAGCTACACGCACTGGGATGTTCATCCTGCACAAAAAGATAATAACTGCTTGGGAAGGTTTGTTGGATAATATTGTCATAATTTTAAAATACGATGTGATTTAAATCATTTATAAGCGCACTTATTATCTTAGAGACTTCAAGATTAAATTTTGCCGGATATGATAAAAATAAATATTATGTTAAGCAATATTTTAATAAGATTAATTAGCTTGTGTTGAAATTAAGAATAATATTTTGAAGAAGCAATGAAAATTGAATTAGTCTTAACATTTTTCAGGAAAATGCAAACTTTAGTTCTGGTTTAAAATATGTTAATTATGGATAAGTTAAAACTGTTGAAACTGTTTGTAAAATAGTTTTATTATGAAAGATGTAAAATCTATTTCCTAAAACTTAATTTACATTTTTAAATTGAAACTGAATTAAAAATAAAGTAAATTTTTAGAAATATGATTACTTCTTCAAGTTAAAGACCGGTTATGAAATCTATGAAAACAATAAATTGTTTGACATTAAATTGTGCAGTTTAAATTTTATAACTTGTTTATGCTTATACAATATAAAAAATTTGTATATAATAATTTGTAGAAAAAAACTGAAGTTTTTAAATCACTTAATGAAAATATTTATTTTCGCAGACTCTTATCTTTATATGGATAATACCATGTCTTTTAAGCGTAACAAGATTATATATAAATACATCATTTATATATTACGCTATTTTTTGAAAGCGAAAAAAGTTTTCTGTGTAAAACTTTCTTTACATGACAATGTACACACATTTATTGAAAATTTAAATTAATTTTATAAAGAAATCACCTCAAAATTTATTTTAAAAGTATATATTTTCAGATTTTCAGTGATAAAAATATTTCATATTTCCAACTATGATAATGAAATAAATGAAACACATTCTTCAAATAACGTAAATTATTAAAAAAAAAAAGTTTTACTCAAAAAAAAAATCAAATGATTTTTTTTAACTTAAGCAAAATTATTTCAAAGAGAGTAATGATGTACTAAAAATTTAAGCAATAATTTTTCTTAGAAATAAGACTACACACATTATGCGATTTATAATATTATAATATTTTAAACATCAAAAAGATGTTATCATAAATGCATTTTCAGTTTGCAAAACTAACGTTTTCAAAATTCGCATTAACAAATGAATAAGACAAGCTTCTGAATAATAGTACAAATATCAAACTATAATAAAAACTTTTAGATCTAGGGTAAGTACTCAATGTTCTTAAATATGACTGAAAACTTCAAGTAGCGTGTTGTCCTTTACTATTTAACTTGTTGTAAATTAAATTGGAGATATTTTCAATATTTAAATCTGCTAAAAAAACCAGCAATGTAAAACATTTGTATAATTTAAATCTTGAAGTTAAGATGGTATTAGTGGAAATGAAAAATATAATACGGGTGTATTGAATATGTGATTCAAAAATGTAACTGGTCAAGTAATGAAAATTATTCAAAACTAGAAACTATGAGATTAAATCCCGTTAATACGGATGGGTTTAGAAGAGCTTCAAAAAGAGAATCAGTGCAATAGTGTTTTATTCCCTAAAATAATGCTTGCGTGATAGTTTTACCTGAAAATAATTAATTGCTGAAAATAATTAATTGCTAATATATTTTCATATGATTCTAAAATAAATTTTTGTATAATTCTATCATATGGAAAAATATATTAAATTGAATTTAATTAAGTACTATCAGTATTTAATTAAATTAAATTTATTTAAATACTATCAGTATTTAATTAAATTCAATTTAATATTTAGCATATTTGAACAAATATGTTATCATGTATCACTACAACTACATATCATTATCTTTAAAAATAATACAATTTTCCTACATAACTCGCCGAAATATTAATCTATGGTATCTGAATGGATGTCTAGAAAATATATTTATCTGTTACCATACGTTGGCTTACTGACTGATTAATTTAGAATGATGATTTTAAAAAAATACAACGAGTAAGAGAATATTATGATGTTTTGCATTTCAATGTAAATGTAATTTTTTTATTTTTGGTCAAAATTACTTACGTAGACTTCCATTTTATATTAAAAATTTTACATTTAATTGCATTAAATGCCTTTTAAAACTGTCTTTTAAAAATATTATATGGATTTTAAAGTAAAACAAGAGATAAATTTAAAAAAAAAAAACTTTTTTTAAGTATTCTTATTAGTGCATATCAAGCGTTTTTTTAGTAATAAATTAATAAGATACCGTTCATAAATTTATTACTTTACTTGCAAAAGATATAAAGGGACTAGGCATAAAATTGCAAATTTATTACGCGTGTAAAACAAAAAGGACATAAAACTTAAGAGAACACGCGCAATATATCATCATATTATATGCGCAATATCATTGTTTTGTATAAGCATCTCTAATTTTGACGCAATTATAATCCTTTTTGAACAAATACAGCAAAGCAAAGGAAAAGTAATTTAGATAAGCATCAGTGCGAATAATAATAAGAATAAACCGCTAAATGCAATAAATTGATTTACTCTAGAGACAAATCTCTATTTTTATTGTTAAGACTAACAAGAGAACAACCGAGCCATCGTAAATCCTACTTCTAACCCCAATAGAATACTTAATGCTCTAACCCCCTCCCCAAACTCTCCCCTACTCGAAGCACAACGGATATTCCCTCCAAGAAATAAAATTCTGGCATATTATAAAGGCAATTGGGGGTAATAGAACTCCTCTTCGACCCAAATGCAAAATGCAAGTGCTCTGAAATGCACTTTTGAATGCTGGTATGCGTTTCTGGAATTTGCCCTTAAAAGTTTAGTAGCAGTTTAGGGGAGATGGCGCTTGCATAGAAAGGACGCGCAATAGCGATTTCAATGAATAGAACTAGTGAATAAAATACTCATCGATCGACAGAAATATTGCACACATCATTTGTGAATATTCCTGGAAATTCCAGTAGATTCGAGATATTTTCTGCACTCACATTATGTAGATGGATTTCAAGAATTCAGAGTGCAGTTTATCTTCCTTAGTTATGATTCATAACACAAGGTGTGTTGAGCATCTTAAACTTTAAAAAAAAAAACGCAAGGTAGTTCTTTTCGGTAGTTCTCTGAGTGAGTTTTGAAGAGATTTTAAGCTTATGTAAGTGCATCTCAGAAAATTAGTGATCTTTTTAAAATTCAGTATTTTATTATAATAGTGTTGAGCTTGATATTTAAAAAGGTCTTGAAAATATTTTATGCAAAATATCATTGCTTCAACAAATATTGAATTTCTTTTCCGGTTTCATTTAAGATTTAAAATTATAATTTCAGATATATATTAGGATGTGAGATTTATATTTGTTTTAATTATTTGATTTGTACATTTTATGTACCAGAGCTTATGCACCTAATATTAAACTGAAAAGTAAACATCGATTTTAGAGGAAATCATATTCTCATTTAAAGATGCAATTTTGCTTGGCTTCATTTTTGAAGTGGATGTATCAGTGTGTATCCGATGTACTGGTTAAATGTTATTTTTTCTTTTAAATATAATTTCTATACATTTTATACACATTTTTTGTAAATATGCCTTTTCATTAATCATTACGATATACAAATTATGATGTTAAATTTTATTGATCATTATAATGTGTAAATTATGATATAAAATTTCCTTCATCAATTTGAATTTATTTCATTAATCATTATGCATATTATTAATTTTAAACCGCTTCATTGAAAAGTTATTAGTGAAAAACTAACATTTGTTTAATTTATGTGTAATCAACAGACATAACTTTCTACCAATTTTTTTCATTGCAGTTTTAACATCATTGTTTAATATCAGATATTGATCGTGATAATAGTTTAATTTAATAATCATACTAAAATATTAGAATGTTTGAGTTATAGAAACCCATATCAGTAATTGAAGTTGCTATAGGTATAAAGGTTAATACAATTAAATTAAAAATTCATAGATAAATTCATTCATTAAAAATTCATAGGTTCATACGTAAATTATTAAATTAAAAAAGTGTATATTTTACTGGAGTTTGCTATTTTGTAGGCAAAAATTTATTATAGATAATAAATTTCTTATGGGTAAAAACATGGTAACACATTAACGTATTCAGTACTTAATTATTTGATATTTTAAAGTACACTGTTAAAAATTTTATTCTATCTTGCACCGAAAATTGGTTCCCATTTAGCTGCAACCAACATTTGGTTCTTAGTTTCACGATTTAATGGTGTTTACGGTCCGAGGTAGTGCCATTAAATCATGAAACTATGCACCAAATGTTGGTTGCAGCTAAATGGGAAGCAATTTTTTTGCAAGGTGGACAAAATTTTTTAATAGTGTATGCAGTTTAAGTTGTTAAGAATACAGGTTATATATTGCCATACTTTAACCTTAATTTTTCCTGAATACGAGAAGATGTTTTCATTAGTTAAATTTTGATTACTTTTTAACTTTAATTGCACATAATAATACCTACTAAAGCACTCTACAATTTGACTTATTAAAATAATTAATTACAAGGCCAATGTATTTGAATATCACATTTCAAATTACAGTGTGCT
This sequence comes from Linyphia triangularis, assembly GCA_963978545.1. NCBI lineage: Eukaryota > Metazoa > Arthropoda > Arachnida > Araneae > Linyphiidae > Linyphia > Linyphia triangularis. Next base: position 59,606,447 of record OZ021723.1, on the reverse strand, counting down.
TTTAATTAAATATGAGAATATATCAGTAACTTTTATAGTAAACATTAACTAGTAAATATCAATATAAATTGAAAGATTAAAATAATCTTTGTGATGGTATTTATAATGCTTTTTAAAAGATCACTAGGTTGGATGATACTAGAGTAATAGTTTTAGTCTTTAAAATATGTGTTATATATATTAAATTTCAGGTGATAAAAAAATAAATATAATTGCCATCACAGTTAACGTAAGAGTTTTTACAATAGTTTCTTAATTTTATAGTCAATTTACATTATGTATTAAAGTAATTCTCCGATTTTATAATATAAACATCTTTGAAATTAATTGGTATTTACTACTAATTATCATTAGAATATTAATTAAAACAGAATGTATAATATATTTTTAGAGAATATGCACTAAACTCATTCAGTTTATATAATATTTTTACATATTAAAGTGTTAAAGTTAGACTCATGAGATTGCATGTGTAACACGAACGTAATTACAAAAAATATCATTAATTACAAATGGTCTGAAGAACTCAATTGTTTAAGTTTATAATACTAGGACAATCAAAGTTACACATCTATTATTTATTAAAACATTTCAAATCTTGCAAATGATACTCAAGTTTTCTTCTGTTTTTGTTTATAAACTAAAAAAAATAATAATATTGGTTACTTTTGTTTCAATGTATACATATCAAGAACAATATTTTTATTTTGAAAAATATTGCTTCTAAATTTAAAGCTAAATATTATAAAATAATCCTTTCACTTGAACCATTTGAATTTTAAAGGATAAGCATATATTTCTTTAACTTCAGTATAATTCTTTTAAACAAAGAATAATGTACATATACCATTCTCCGTTTTAACAATATTCGTCGCAAAATCGTTTTCCGATAAAATGGTTTACGAAGATTAAAAATACGTAAACTCTTGCCTTTGACAACCATAAAACTAGGGATGGAACGGATATCCGGCAAATATCCGATATCCGGCATATCCGGCTGATTTTTCAATATCCGACACCTCGTCGGATATCCGATTTGAAATACCGGACATCCGATAATTTCATTCGGATATCCGGCTATATATCCGGCCACCAGGTATCCACAAGAAATAATTTTTTGCCAAAAATAATGATCTTTTTCGTACAAAGGGGACACCGCATCCTTCACTTTTTTTTTCTTTTTTTTTTTTTTTAATTTTTTTTTTTCCTGGACATAAATTGCAGTCAAGTTAGAAAACGAAAAAGTTCCTTTGTGAGCACTATGCTTTCGCATATCCCTAACTTCAGAGATGAGCTAGAAGATGCAGGTGCATTTAGTTTAAATTCACAAAAAAAGGCGCCGTATTATTGGCGCCGTGTTGATAAGCATAAACCATTCCTCCAATCTCTCCTACAGATCCTTCATACGTGTTTTGCAATATGTTCTTTTCATTCCAAGTTTATGATCTGATTAATTCCAGATGTTATATTTGAATGCTTCTCCGTAAAACACGAACCGAAATTACTAATAAATAGTACTTTTTTCCATAACATAAGTTACTTGTTAAAAGAGTTTTAGTTATTCACACTTCCTCCTTTTTTTCTGACATTTGCTAGCGAGTAAAAAGCAATAAATAGCCAATGCGCACTCCTCAATGCTTTTTTTTTTGTTCTATCGACGATAATACCCTACCCCTTTATGTTGTGAATGGTATGGTCTAATTTCTGATTTTTCATTGGCAGAAGTTGAAAGCTGGTATATTTTTTCTGAAGTAAAATGAAGTATTTTAATTTTTAGGTCTTTAACGCAGCGCCACAATGTGGAATTATATTTAGCTCTCTAGAATGTCTTGAATCATAGTTTTCTCCAATTACAATCCAATTTATAATTTTTATTAATGACTCATTTAAAATCACCCATTTGGAAGTATTTTAAAATTAATGGAAATGACGAAAGCAAAGCCCTATGTGTTACTTGCTCCACAGAATCGTTTAAAAAATATATTGTGCGCGGCAAAATCCCAAAATCCTTTTCCACAAAACCCTTATGAAACCATTTAATGAGTGTGCATAAGGAAATTCGCCGAAGCTTAAAAGACTCACTAAATGCATCAAATATTGATGAACAAGATAAAACAATTAATCAAAACAAGAAATGCAAGCAGACAACATTGGAATCAACATTATTTGTACCAAAATTGTGGAGTTTATATGATCCTAAAGCAAAAGCCTTAACCACAAAAATATGTAAGTACTAATTTTGTTTGTTTATATTAAATATATTTTTAAATATGGTATAACATAATATTGATGAATTTTGGGTTCGAAATTTTTTAAGTTTATATCATACATCACTAAAACATCGTTTCATCAACTACAGTTTAAATAAAAGAAATTAACTCAGTGGCGCGACAGCTCGTGTGGACCAAGGCCTGCTGGGCCCAGCTCAGCTTTCCTGACTGTGGCATTTGTGTGTCACATAGCAGATGGTCATTCTGACGCCGAACCCCAGTGTTTAGTTCCCAAGCATGCATGGTCCTCCTCAATTTATTTCTTTCAGGTATAAACAGCTAAATCAACCTTGCCCAGTCCACGAATCAAACCATGGACCTGTGGCATGCAGTGCGGTGCGCTAACCACTAATTATAATTTACTTGATACTTCATATCATGACCATTTTTTTTTGTATAGCATATCGTATAACTATCGTTTTGAGTATATAGACCGAATATCCGGCCGGATATCCGGTAAAATCCGTTTCGGATATCCATATCCGGTAGAGATGGTACCCCGGATATCCGAAATCCGGTATCCGGCAAAACTCACATCCGTTCCATCCCTACATAAAACAATCAGATTATATAAACTATTATTGAACTGGAAACCCTGGCTTCTTTAGTTTAAATATTCACATGATTAAAATACTGACTATTGTTTCAACTCCAAGAGTATCACATCAGATATCATGAAAAAAAAATACATGCAATCGCGTAAAGTAAGATGTATTTGATAAAACAAAACCATTTTTAATTTCAGAAATTTATGTTGAAACCATATTGAAGGTATTTATTGATTGAGCATTCATCTCACTTTTTTTATTGAACATTCATCAATTTTCCCTGTTCTTAAGGCAATCGAAGATTTATGTATTGCATTTTTATTGTAACTGTCAGGCTGAACTTTATTGGAAAACTTGCAAATGAAGTTTTAAACACAAGAGAAAACAATCCAATGACGTTTTGTAAATCTGTCCTATAATTCTTACTTAGAAGTAATTTCTAAAACTGTGAAAGATTTTTTTTAATAAAATTTTACATTTATATCCTAAAAGAGTTTTTATTTTAATCTTCTTTTTTTTTTTTTTTTTTTTTTTTTTTGACAGTATTCACTAATGATCCCAGTAAAAGGTATATATATACTTTTATCTGATTGTTACTACGGGTTATATTAGTAAACAACAAAACTTTAATAATACACCCTATATGAGGCAATTTTAAACCATACAGAATCTTATAATTTTCTTTTCAAATGTATAAAAAATATTTCAAAGTAACCAGAAGGAGTTTACGATTTCTCTATACACCTACCATGTTTTAAAAATGCCTTATTTTTTTTTATCCTTTATAAACACCCTAACTTTGGCGACCACCTTTAAATAACGGGGTGAGGCATCAGTCAACATCTGTTGCCTTGATAAAAAAACGGGATCTTTCAGCACTTAAATGTTGATGTCTAGTTTTAAAGAGAAGGTTAAGATATCTCCACCTTCTGTCACATCGCCTTGATGCGTTGGTGATGATAACATCGTTGCCTTCTGTTCAAAAGTGTCACAAAGCCCACATAAACCAAAGAAGAAGTCACATAGTGTTGATCTTGTGGAAAAATAAGAGATTGATGTTTACTAGGATAATTTTTGTGTTTTAGATATCATTGTGAGTTCGGTTAATCCTTTGTAGCACTAATATTCAGCACCATTTTTAAAAATAAATAAAAATTAAATTCAAAGGAATATAAAATGTACTAAAGGATAAAACAAAGTATTTTTTCAGCATATTTTGATCTTAACTTTTTTAAGAAAAAGCTACATCAATTACAGTGAGAATTTCATCTTTTAAAAAATCAGAAATTAATTAACTTACTTTATCCCAGTTCAATTTCTATGTTACTTTATGCAATGCTATACTTCAAGTTGCACAGAGTGTTGGCCAATATCAGGAACAGGGGTTTTGGAAGATTGGAATTGGCTGAAACTCGAGCCTCGTTCCACAATACATGATTTAAAAAAAAAAAAACGTGTCAAAAACATCATAAAACAATTTTTTTGCTTTTCGTACTTCTTTATAAGTAAAATATTTCCATTTTAAATCTATGTATCCACATTTCAATACTTTCAGTATGTTTTAACCAGCATTCGACGAGATTGACCAATATTTGTAACAACGGCCAGTTTACAACGTTCCACATCGGGATTGTCCAATTTCGAACGATTTTAGCCAGCGTTGTTATCGCTGGGTTGATCTTTTACGAATAAAGTAATAGTAATTAATAATTAACTTTAATTGTAAGTATCTTTTATATAGTGGTAGTACATTACGTTTGCCATAAAAAACTTATATCCATCCGCAATACAACCCAAGCATGACTGAACTCTGAGATAGAAGACAATAATTAATACCATAAAACATATTTATTCAAACACTTATAATAATTTCAACAATGGAATATTATGACTCGCAAACAAGTTAAATAGGATTTAACAATAAACAAAATTCTAGTTATCAATTTTAAATCAATGTGGATATTCAATGTTTAACAAATTCATTATTTAAATTATATTCTTATGAAAATGAGAAAATGTTTCGCTCTGAATGATAGTTTAATTGATTGACTCACCCCGACTCCAAAGATATCACAACTTTGAAATAATACAATCACTATCGTGCAAACTCTCTGACCGCACATTATATCTTTTGATGAAACAATAAATGGCACTTATTGTAGTCACCCATACATTGAATCAATTATACTTTTGTAGTTGATAATACGGTTGGTTTCTGGCAACGATAATCAGGGCTCAAGTTCAGCATCCAACGAGTTGACGGAGCAGGAGCAAAACTCCTGCAGTTTTTGCTACATTTTGACGGGTTACTGTTGTATAAACGTGAATCTCTAAAACGTCTGTCCGAATGTTAATTTGAAAGACAATCAGAATGTGTATATTTTCTTGCGTACCCAGGTTTTAAACTTAAGGAAAATCTATTCAATTTTCTTTTTCTCGAATAGCAGATTTGGGTCCACCTTCAATATATCAAGATCATTTTTAACTCGCTATCTCATGGTTCTCCTGCGTGTTTACCATATACATGATTGGATAAGATTTTACCATTATGTTTGAGGCAGCCGGCCAAACTGACCTCCTCCACAGATGTTACCAGGTGAATTCTGAAAAACATTCCTCTGTCCTGCAGATGGAGTGACCCCAAAATCAACATAGAAACTCTCTGTTAAATTACATAACAGAAATCTACAAAACCTAAAATTCCATACCTAACCGGTGGGAACCAGATACAGTAGCCAAAAGTATCCTCTTTTACAAAGACATTATAAGTTCGAAAATCACATTTATGTCTGAAGTCCCCGCAACTAGGTTTTTACGAGTTGTTATTCAAAACAGCAGCTGGTGTCAGACATTGTGAACTTAGGCAAAACTTTTATACTGAGTGTTTACTCCAATATACAGTCAGTCACAAAAATCTACATACACTGATCAAAATAAAGGTTTCTCAAAAAGCAATTAAATTTCAATTTTAAAAATCATATCACTCCTTCAGTTTTCTCTAAAAAATTTGTTTTCCATAATAAAAATATTCAGAAATAATAATTTCTAGGTTATTTTGTGATTTGTATAGTAATTATAAAGTCGCAAAAGTCTGCATACACCTAATTGGCGGACGGAAAAAAATTTGCATACGAAGTTATTTTGGAAGATTGTCTTAATTTGAGGTTACATGTTTCGTTATCTATTCTAATCTTCATTTCCCGAGATTGTTTGACATTGTAACTTCAACAAAATGAGTCAGGGAAAGGAAACATCTTTAGAACTTCGAAATATGATAATAAGAATGAAATGTGAAAAGAAATCTTATGCAGAAATGGCAAAAATTGTAAAAAAAAGTCGGTCAACTGTTCAAACAATCTACAGAAATTATGTTATGCGTGGAAATGTGCTTAACAAATATCGATGTGGTCGTCCAAGGAAGCTTAATGATCGTGATGTAAGAACCATAGTAAGAAAAGTGAAGAAAAATCCGAAAATTAGTGCTCCAAAATTAGCGAATCAAATTGCAACAGCTAGTGGAAAGAAAGTGCATCCAGAAACTGTTCGTAGAATTCTTCGATCAGCCAGCTACAATGGTAGAGTTTCTAGACGAAAGCCGTTCATTTCATCTACTAACAAACAAAAGAGACTTGATTTTGCTTCTGCACATATTGACCAAGATTTTAATTTTTGGAAAACAGTTGTTTTTACAGACGAGAGTAAGTTCAACGTATTCGGGAGTGATGGTCGCGGAAAAATCTGGAGGGAAAAAAACACAGAAATGAATCCCGAGAATTTGACTCCAACTGTGAAACACGGTGGAGGCAGTGTTATGGTTTGGGGAGCAATGGCGGCCGCTTGAGTGGGCAATTTAGTGTTTATCGATGTCATAATGAATCGATTTGAAAACCTGAAGATTTTGCAAGACAATCTACTTCCATCGGTTCGAAAATTGGGACTTGGGAACAACTTGGTCTTCCAGCAAGACAACGACCCAAAACATACAGCTAAGATTATTAAGGAATGGCTACTCTATAAAACGCCTAAACAGCTCCATTCGCCGCCAGTCCCCAAACCTTAATCCCATCGAGCATCTTTGGGAGGAAGTTGATAGGAGAGTTCGGGAAAAATCGGTAACAAGCAAGGAAACCCTAAAGAAGGCAATAGAGCTTGCATGGTCTCAAATTACACCTGACACGACAAAAAATCTGGTTATGTCGATGCCAAACCGAATTCAGGCAGTTGTTACTTGAAAGGGAGGTCCTACAAAGTATTAATGTTAAATTTTTTGGCATTTAATTCTGAAAGTTTGTATTGTTCTGTCTCTGTATGTAGACTTTTGTGACTATATAATTTAATATGTTGTTAATTTTTGTTATATTTTAACGAATTTGTTCATAATTTTTCTGTTAGATATGAGTTATTATCCAAGATGTTAACGAAAATAAAGTTGTATATTAAAAAATATGAGTAAAGTGCTAGATCTGCGAAAATTAGTGGGTGTATGTAGACTTTTGTGACTGACTGTATATATTTCCTCCAGTTTTAACATTATGCTTCTAGGGGAACGCTAAATAATTACTTGCAATTATTCATATATTTTACACTTACTATCCTTATTCCCGAAAAAAAGAACCCATACAAAACGATAATCAAAATTTCTCTCTTAGAAATCCAGTTTAGAACTCATAAATGTAAATTTTTATTCAACATAATATACTTAGTGTTATTTTTTTTTACTGTGAAAAAATATTAGCACTATTTTCGACATTTGATATTTTAGTACTAAAATCAATTTGATGCCTATAGTATTAAAATGAAAAAGTGTTCTTGTAAGAAGGCACATTATACAACACCAAACATTTCAATAGCAAAGAAAAAGGAAAAATAACTCATGCCGAGAAACTGAAATAACAGCTTTTGACGGGGGAAGAAAAAGAAAATATTTATATACGAGGGAACTATTTGCTTATCTCATCAAATCTTGCAGATATCCAGAACAAAAAAAAAAAAGGTGGACAATCACGTGAACCTCTTCAAACCGTCTGCCATTTACGTCTGTTCCATCTCAAGTGCCTCTTCTACGTGGAAGACGGAGCATAAAAAATGGAAGGAAAATCCAATCGCGTTCTTATTTCCTCTCGAACCATGCAGAAAGAACGACCTACCACCACCACGCAGTCTAACACCAACCACCACGATCCACCCCACGCCAATTCACCAAAAGAAGAAGAAAAAACAAACAAACAGAAGCCGAAACAAACTCCCTGGAAAATGGCCAAAGCGTCTTCATCATTCGTGAACTCCTTAGTCTAGAGGTGGCAGAACAAAAAACAAAACTATTCTTTTTTATCATCAGTAAATAATGTCCGCCATTCGTTGCCAAACAGATTGCCTTCGAATTTTTTTTTTTTTTTCATGTTCTGTACCACCAACAAAAGACCACAGCAGGACTGTCAACTGCATTTACAGAATGTTTTGGCTCCTCTCTACCAGCAAACTTTTCTGTCAGTGGGTTGCTTTCGTTTAGGGAAAGGATCCTGTTAAGTCATTCTTCAAGCTGCTGTCTGCTTTTCTTTTGACAAAAATGGAAGCGTGGAAAGATTATCTTCCTTTTGAAGTGGAACAAAAGAGTTCAAACAGTTCGGTCTGAAGCGTACAAATTGTAAAATGAAAAGTTTGTATGGGAAAGCTAGTGTTAAAAGATACAATTTATTTGTCACGTGATTTTTATGAAACGAAACACGTGTATTTTTTCTATTGAGAAAGTGTTCGTTTTGCTGCTTTTTATATTTCACATCATTTTTACTTTAGTGGGTAAAATAAGATTAATTACAGTTCAAAGAAAGCAAATGAAATAAGGTATTCAATTTTAAGTATTTTATTATTCCCTTTCTAAAGCCTTTTTAAGTATATTTGAATAATTTATACATTAATTCAAAGTTTATTCCAATATTTTTTCCCAATTGTATTTTGAAAATCATTAGTTTCCAAAAAGTAGCCTGGAATTTTATTGTATCTATTTCTTTTTAAATATCAACACTTAAGAATTGTTAATATAACATATTAATTATATTCTATGTAATTTAAGTAAAATTTTAAAAATATTTTTTCGATAATACAAATTGGAATTAAGCAGAAAATTTTAATACTCAATACTATCTATCAATAAATTTAAATAATAATTATTTGTATAATATATCAGCTATCATAAAAAAAGTTACATATATTTTTATTGAGCGGATCATACAACCAACACCTTAGGGTATAAGGGTGTAACTACATTGCCGGGTGAAAAATTTACATTTCTAGCAAAAGCTACAAAAGATTTTAAATCAAATTTGTAAAGCGTGAACTGTTATCCATACAGATAAATTAACATATTAGAATATTTTAAAACAAAGAAAAAAATTTGGAAGGGAATTTTTAGTTAGCAGGCTATGATAAAAGGATTAATCAATAAATTTAATTATTAATTTAAAAACAGAGCACATGATTAGGTATGGTTAGCAATAATAGAAAATAAAACTTGAATTTAAAATAAGAAACTTAGTTGATTCTCAGTGATAAGAGAAATGTCAAATAACATATAGATTTGTCCCAAAAGAGACTCCCGGCCTTTAAATCTGAATATTTTGAAACCGTTACTCAGAGGGAATTGAAACAACTTGTATTTATATTTTATAGTTAATAAAAATAAAAACAATTAGGATGAATGATATTAACTAAACAATATTTATGCAAGTTGTTTCAATCCCTCTGTGAGAACCATTTTTGAGACTCTCATTTTTATCAGATTAAGAATTACTTTTGGAGTAACCTACAAAAACTCTATCTTGACAAGCTTTGAAAATTACTGAAAATGATGGTTTTTATTGTGCTATCAGGGACACCTTATTTTTTATACCGCATTTGAATTGACAAATTTAATAATACATGCATTACGTGGAATAAAAAAAATTGGAACACATTTTTACAAAAGTTTTCTACAATATAATGAAGTATCAAAAGATAATCCTGAAGATAATCCCTATCTGACTACTTAAAATTGGTTCAGTATGAGAGGTTTTTCTTTTTTTAAATGTTTGGTAGAAAATAAATTAATCCTTTATTAATAAGTTAAAAAAAATGAATTTATAACTATGTATTTTATTTTCCATTGCCAGAATCATGTCTAGCTAAAATTAGTGCAATGAAATGAACTTTTTATGAAATTAAAAATCTGTAGATATAATTTGATAATATTTTATTTTAACTAACTTGAAAAAGGGTTTTATGTTACATTTAATGACTTTTTTCAAAGCTTTTTTTAATCTACACAAATAAACATAGCTTTAATAGTAAACTATTTCTGAAACTCGTTCCTCGAATTCAATTTCAGATTTAACTTTCTCACAAAATGTGATATTTAAAACTGAATCAAACTAAAGAAACAAGTTACGTTTCGCTATTATTTTCTTTTTCGAAAATCACTACTTCCGCAGGTACATGGATATTCGTTATTCAAACATAAAAGTCCCCATAACTCAAGAGAATACAACCTTCCGTCATTTTTCTGGAGTTAAATCATTCCATACACGAAAACCTTAAAAAATTCTGTAGTTCCATCACAATCGCAACGTTCCCTCCAAAAGAAGAATCTACCGTAAGGTAGCCGTCTCTTTTTATGTTTCCAACGGCTTTTACGTTCCTTTGTGTATTTACGTGCTAGTCCTTATCTCCAGCTACCAGCCATTAACTTTTTACTACACAAATTGGTTAATTCATGCGTGTATTGTTATTTTTTTTCTTTTCTTCTGGTGTTTCGAAAGTCTAGAAATTTAAGTCGAAAATGATTTTTCAAACCTAAATCTTGGTTGCATTGAAAGTTGAATATTTAAACCTTATAACATTCGTAGAATTCAAAGTACGATTTTACTTCGTAATCGGATTAGGAAAATGCAAGAGGGTTCTATTTCTTTTGCGCATTTTTTTTTTTTCATATATATATGAGATATTTTGTGTTTTAACCTGTTATATTGTCGGTTGCAACCTGTTAATTTTTTCATGGTTCGATATATTCGATGTATATTAAGTATAAAATTATAAAATATTAAATCGTAAATGTAACTAAAATAAATTTGAATTACTACTATTTGGTATAAAAGGTGAAATTGAATTGTACGATTTTTTTCATCATTATGTCGCAATAAATATTTCCGGTAATGTGTTTTTTAATGCTAATATATATCCAATGTTTTCTAGATAAACTTATTTTAACATCAATACAAAAAATTCTTATTGGATTTCTGATGCTATTTTATACTGAAATATTTTACAATTTCAAACCGAGTTTTAAAGTTAAATACGAAATTGTAACAGATGAGAGTAAATTTATATACATAATTAATGTTGTATTAATGCTTTTCTAATTTCAGAAAAATTCATTGGTATATTTTATTATACTAATATTAATAATTTACAAGTAAATAAAGAAGAAACTTTACTATACATTTATTATAAATCACATATATCTTGGAACAGATTAAAAAAAAAAAAAAAAAAAAAAAAAAAAGCACTTATGAACTTGTTAAAAAACGTTTAGAAAACATCTTTCATAAATTATAATTCATAATAGTATATTATTATTCTTTCAAAATGAAAGTTAAAGTAAAATTTCAAAATAAAACTGCAATAAATCATTAAATTTGATTATGTTTTCTTATGATTAACTAACCTTCCGATCAAAATAATTAATCTTACAGTTATAAAAAGTTACGTAATTCAAACTTTAACAAAGTAAGATGTAGAGACGTAATTTGCTTTGGAAGTTTGAGGATAAAATAACTTCTTTTAACTCTTTCTAACTAGCATTTAGGGCAACAACATCAACAACATTATTCATTATAGAAACTAAATATATTGATAAGGTTTTAAAAAATTAGATAGTTTTACAATTTCTCATCAACTTAAATTAATCATTTAAGACAATATTTATTGTGCAATAAAAAATGATAACTAAATAATTTTAAGTATTAATAAATGCTTTAATTCTTTAATTATTAATAATTTCTCGAATTAAAAAAATTACTAAGATATTACTAAAATATTGCTATCAACAAACTTTGAGTACCGAAAAAATTTGGTCCATGCAAAAAAAAAAAAAAAAAAAAAAAAAAAATAATAATAATAATAATAATAATTAATAACTCTGGACAGTTTTTTTTAAACATGTTATCATAAGTATTCGTAATATTTTGTTTAAACACTATTTTAACTGGAACAATTATATTTAGTAATAAAAACTTATGTAAATAGTTTTGCTTGGATGAAAGAACTTAGATGAACCTTGTTTGTGAAACAATATTATTTAGTAAAGTTTTAATGCATGCTTATATCGTATTATTATGTCTTATGTAATCATTTGCGTAAGATGAATATATATCTATCTATATATATATATATGAAAAATTTATTGGAAAAAAAAGAAGCATTTTATAATACAAGTGATTTTGTTTGTGTTATATTGCGCATTCTGAAATCCAAGTACACATATTTTAAAATTATCAAGTTTACTTATTATTATTTTTTCAGGTTTTTTTTATTATAAATGTAAGGATAAGAAAAGATCGAAAACGCCCTGGAAGAAGCAAAATAACGACTGAGTTGAATTGAGTGAAACGAAATAAATATCACAACATAAAGTGGTCATTTGATTTATTCAATGAGTATTCTGAGTCTTTAAGCTAAGCATATATATGCTAACGAAAAGGCAATGAATAGGGAAATAAATATTTTCAATTCTTTGATATACGAGTTAAAAATAAAAGTTGTATTGATTTGTAAAGGTATAAAATATTTCGGTGTCTTTGGCTATGTAGAGCTTTGTATAAGCAAAATCAGAGAAATGAAGAAATTATAAAAAATTTTGTTTGCATGCTAGCTTAGTTGTCACTTCATATGATTATTTTTAATAAATAAAATGAAAGGAATTCAGAAAAATCAATTTTAGTAGCGTAAAAACCAAATTCTTCCGAAGCTGAAAAACAAGTAAATAACTGAAAATTCAATAACTCCAATAGAACATTAAATGACATTTAAACTACGTAATTGGAAAATAGTTATAGTAATGTTGAAGTTAGGGAAAATCAGGAATAGTCACATATAATCTTCAAGCTCCCCCATTTTAATGCAGTAGTTTTAAGCTATTACTCTGCATCATATAATACTGCGATTTTTATTAAAAATTTTCAACGCATTCCTATTTTTTTTATGAAAAAATTATAATGAGGATATGCAAAAACTAAAAATAAAATGAAGAAAATAAGAGTGAGTGATAAAATCAGTTTAGCTTTCTTTATAAAATATGAATAGTATAATTTATTTCTGTAAGGACACATTTGTTTATTCAAAAGTCAAGATAAAATATTTCAACTAATAGGAAGTTAGTTTTAAACAATGAGAGTTATTATCTTATTACAAAATAACACAAAAATTTTTTACTCAGTAGCATTAAAAAATGGTCGTTAATTTACTTGTTCACAACGCAAGCTTTGTTTATTAAATGAAAGATTGCATTAAAAATTAGATAGAGGAAAGTTCAAACAAGCAAAATATATTTTAAGTTAATGCCATGTATTATATATTAAGGAGATAATATTCATTTTTAAAAACTAAAATATTATATTAATATGTAAAGTAGTCCTTTCAAAAATAATTTAAGTTTAAAAATACCGTTTCTTCTGTAAAGTATTATTATTAGTTAATTTAAATTCAAGAGGCTAAAATTCTTTGTTTATGCTTTTTATTAAAAATAATTGATTATAAATAAATAATTATGCTTATGTATGATTAAATTCTTGAACGTAAAATTTATGTAGCCCTTTTATTTTTCCAGGAAGTAGAAACTACATTTATGCTTCTGATTAGTTGAATTTGTTTTTCAATGTAATTTATATTTTCAAATAAAAATTTACTCCAAAATATGTCAAAAATGAATGTATAAAATGCATTCCAAAATGAAAATAGAATTGTTGCATTGTAAGTTCTGTTTAAAAAAGACAGGGTTAGCATTTATTCATTAAACTAATCATTCAAATTGAATTCTCAAATAAGAAAAGTTTTCCTTTCACTATATTAAATTAGGTAAAAAATTTAAATTCAACATAAAAAGGAATAGAATTTATGAAATATTCATAATTTTTTTTTTTTTTTTTTTTTTTAAATCTCTTTGTGCTTATTATTTGAAGAATCTAGTTCAAAATTGGGATCAGAAAATAAATAAATAGCCTATATTCATATTCAATACTCTCTTTAAAAGTTTTATAAAGGATTTTAAGGGTTTATCAGAGCAGTATTTTTCAAATAAAATTTTAAAAAAAATTAAATTCTGCCATAAAAGAATAATTCTTTGAGCATGAAATAATTTTTTTTTAAAAATTTGCATGAAAATGCGGCAAAGGAACTTAAACAATTGGACAAATTACTGACTGAATTTAGATCTTAAAATTTATGCGTTGAATTTAAGATTTAAATTTTATAAATTATTTCCAACTATGTGATACAAATGTTAATAATATTTTCTTGAGAGGTAATGGTTATAAATTTAAATTTCTTTGAAATGATATTTTTATAACAGATATTTCATTAGAAATGTATAAACGATGAAAGGTATTTTATATTTTTAGGTTTAATTATCTTTTATGTACGCAACATTTCCTTTACAGAAACACATAAGATTTACGGAATAAACGTACATTTAAATGCTTATTATTTTTTATTATCTGAACTGTTTAAAAAACCTTATAAGAACCGAGTAAAGCTGTTGAGATTGTGTAAGACTCTTCAGTCTGATTTACACCCTACAAACCAGCGTACCAGTTCAGATTGTGAGTGATATAACATCAAAGCTAAACCAAGTAACCCCATCACATTTCAGCTCCAGAAGAAGCTCGAAGTCACGTGATCGCATGTGGCTGGTTGGTCCAGTGGATCAAATATTTTCCATTAACTGGCGCCGGTGACTTCAATCATCCAGTCACCTGCGCACTCGCATGACTACTGGATGGTGGCACAAAGTTGGATTGATCAAGCTACTGGTACCATATAAAAACAAAGCTGGCATTCCGATCAACTCATGACAGTGACCTGCCAATCGACTTATCCTCTGGCATTCAAAGCACTGGCAGCGTGTAAATTAGCATTTAGGAGTAATTTTGTATAATGTTTAGGTCACTACAGCAGTTAGACGATTCCCTAGTTGAGTGTTTTCCAAAATAGTTGGTCATTTATACTATTTTGTAACCAAAGAGCTAAATTGAGGTTTAATACTCAATCTGTAAAATATGTTTTAAAACTGGAAAGAATATTAGAATGAAATGTCAATGAAAATAAAAATATTTTGTGGAAACAAACATAACATCTGAATAACTCAATCTAGAACTTCTATATGAATATTTAGTTTTGTAAGATTCAGAAACGAAAGCATTAATTCTTAAGCAACAATTTTGTTTGAGTTATTGAAGTACACACAATTTAAATATGTAAATGAAGGTAGAACTCAAAACTCTTTTAAAATATTTGCACCATTCACAAAAAGATATATTGTTGAAATGACTTAAAACCAAAATAGAATAAGTTAAAGTTATCGAAGAGAATTTATATTCCAATGTTGTTTTTCAAGATACAAATGTATGAAAATACTTTTCTCTACAGAGGGGAAATGTTAGAAAACCACGAAATTAGTCTTAAAACTGTCATATATAGTACTTTTTACAGAGTGGAAAATACGCCAAGCAATACTCTTCTTTCCCAAAATCGTTTCGTTTTCTTCTCTCTTGAATATGCAAATAAGCTCGGTTTTGTTGGGTTAAAAGAAAATATTTCTCACCAACAAAACCTTCGCTTTTTATTATTCCTCTCTTATCCTTTAC
Organism: Linyphia triangularis; assembly: GCA_963978545.1. Taxonomy (NCBI): domain Eukaryota; kingdom Metazoa; phylum Arthropoda; class Arachnida; order Araneae; family Linyphiidae; genus Linyphia; species Linyphia triangularis. Next base: position 59,590,739 of record OZ021723.1, on the reverse strand, counting down.
ACAACGCACTTCTCCAGATTTAAATCACAGCCTTAAAGAGGGACAAGCTTGTTTACAAAGAGCAGGATTTGCAATGCAAATCAGCCATGCTTTAAAACTTTTGCCTTCTTTTGTTTGCACGTCTCGAGAATAATTCGTTATTAAAGCACAATAGACATTGAAGACGTTAGTGGCATGAGAGCAAGTGGAATAAAAAAAAACAAAAAAAAATAACAAAAAAAATTATATCTGGATAAGTTGTCAGTGATAAAAAAAATATTTTAAACGGCTTTTGTAGCTTCTTCTATTCACTATTTGCATTTGTACCCAACTCAATATACGTTGAGTTAGATTTTTTTTTTTTAATTAATTTTTTGTATTGAAATAGTATACATGTATTTTATACAGACCTCTTTTAGAAAAGAAGGTGAGAGAGGGGTTGGGACTAGTCACTTTAGGATTAATAGATTACAAAGAGAAAATATTTGCAGTTTTATGAATTTCTCTTTTAATGTATAAGAGAGAATAATTACAGAATATACTAAGGAATTAATCATATCTAGTTTCGGTAATAATTGATTTTCAAAATGTAGTTTTAATTTCGGAATATTTAAGTGGAGGATTATTTTCTGAGAAGCTGAAGATTTACTTTCAAAATAATACTTGAAAATTATGTGAAATATATTTTTAATTTAAAAGACATAAGTCTTTGGAAATGTATAAAGAAAAGAGTGATAAATCAAAACATTTTTCTCCGATGTTAAAATTACATTTTTCAGAATTTCATTATATTTTCCTTAGTTAAAGATGTATAAAGAAGTTTTTATTTAGTCCAGTTCATAAGTTTAAAGTTGAAACTCTCTCGTTATTCAAGTAGATAATAAAAAATTATTATTTGTTAAAACTTGTTAACCTTTTTTTAAGATTATTATTATTTTTTTTTTTTTTTACTTTATTGACAAATAGATCATTTAATATTTCTTAGATAAGCAAAATTCTGAATGGTTATTATCGACCAAGGCTCTTGCAATTCTAGTTTGACTCGAATCATGCGCTCAATAATTATAATATGATTATAGACTTTGGTTTCAGGTTGAAATAATTATAAGGAAGGTAAGTATGTGTATTGCGAAGCAGTTAATGGTTATGTGTTAATATACACTAAGAATAATAGCTGTTTGATTGACGAATGTGGCCTTCGCTTAAATCAAATTATTAAGATGGAAACGTATAATTAGTTAAATTTAAAGATTTAAAACAAATGCTTAATTGATGAAAATAAACGTCTTGGAAAAAAAAATTCTTAATATTAAGGTGAAACACATATTACGATAGTTTCATTCTTAAAATACTCTTTTCATTGTGTTGTAAAATTGTTAGTCAAGAAATCTCATTAACTAAACTTTAAACTACTTTTTAAGTACACTTATCGAAGTTAATTTTAGAATATTGATAAGGTAGTCGTTGAACTTGGAGAACAGTTTTAAATACTAAACATTTGAATTTTACCGGTTCAAAGTGTGTAACTTGCACTATTAAAAAGAAAAATGGCTTAAAACCATATTTACTTTTAATGTATTTTCGCTTTAAACGTTATTTTTAACATTTATCCCGAACACTTTAATTGGTAACATTAATACGAAGTGTAATCCTCTTATTTTTAGATAGAGAGTTTGAGAGAATATTTTAAATTTGTTTAATGTTTGGTACATTATTAAATTTAAATTCCATAAAAGATAAGCAGTTGTAAGAAGGGATAATTTGAACAGTAATGATTAGTTTGATGTTAACATTCAAAAGCGGTGATAATTTATTATAAAAACTTATAACGTTTAACTGCGATATATTTAAGAAGTAATCATTATCGCTTGGTAAAAATTACAGGGAAGTTCAATACACTGATATAACTACATCTACTAAATTTTCCGTTTGACATTTAAGAGGATTTTGAATCTTTTTATCCAATACAGAAATTCCGATACATTCTAATTCACTTATATATTATTAGTCAATAAAAACAATAAACAGTTATAGAAGGTATCCTCGCTTTTCAAAAATTATACAGAATCCTAATCTGTAAGTTTTGGAATATTTTATAAAATATAAGCTTAAAAAAGTGTAATAGATTGAAACATATTTCTCCTCAAAGTTGATAGTTTTCCGATAAAAGAAATGGAGATACGTCGGAGAATATATCAATACATGGGAAATAATTTATTTTTTTTATATGCATTGAATTCAATTTAAGAATTTATCAAGAGTAATGAATAATATACTATTTATATCAAGTACTAAACGATTTCTTTATAAATTTTAGTATTGTAAGAATTTTTCGACAATTAACAGAAAGTTACAAATACAATACTCAAATTCAATTTATTTTGCTCAAATACTTTAGTGGGATATTTGATACCATCAGCTTGAGGAAAAAGATATCATTTAGTGATTGTAATATTTTTGGAGTTAGTGAAAATTAGTCAATACTCTTTTACGAATTGCATGCTATTTACTTATATTGCAAATGCACACACCCAAACAAAATTTCTACTTTAAAAAAAATTAGTTCGACAAATTTGAAACTAATATCATAATAAATTGTCTGATATTAAAAAATCAAACTTTTAAATTATTTATCCAAAAAGTTTCGTGGAGGTGTTATTATCAATGGGTATTATAGGTGTCATTCTAAATTCCTATCAAATTCAGAATGTAAATTGACTTATTCATAATATAAAATTACATTGCGCAGTTCAGAATATAAAAAAATGCAAATTCAGAATAGAAAATTGCATTTGGAAAATGTAATAAGTTCTTTTTATATAGACGATATTAAAAGGCGGATATGAAAACTGATGCGACAAGACATGAAAAAGAAAATTAAGTTTAAGGGTTTTAACAAGCATCAGGGTAATAACAATACTAAGAGCGTATTGTATGAAACTATTTCGATTAACAATTTTAGAAAATCTGCCATTAAAAAAATAAAGGGTAAATAATTAGTGAATTTTATTCCTCAGACGCGATTCGATTTCGAAATACAAGTATCAGAATATTATTTACATCATTCAATTTAAGTAAAGAATTGAAATTTGTTCTCTATTTACAACGCTGGAAATATTTTCATTCTAATGAACTCGATGAATTTACTCCTAATTTTTATGGAGCGGACTGTCAAATGATAAAATAATATACTCATTACATAAACTAAGTTTTACTACTAAGTATGCATAGATTACTAAATTATGAATCATGTGTTAATATAAATTTTACATGACAAGAAAGTTGCGCCAGAAAAATTGAGCTTTCAAAAATCAAATTTAAAAATCAATAATAATTCCAGTTTTGATGCTAATGTTTCCGAAATAATATATTTAAATTCAAGACTTTTGGTTATGAATGTAAATTATTGAATGCTAAATTTGATAAACATGTTTAGTATTCCACTGTTGGAGAGAATGCTATGTATATAGAAGAGACGTTAATTAAGTTTATGTATGTAGGTATAAAAATTTAATGTAGGAAACAAGAAACGGTATTTCTCATGCATAGAAGACTATATTGCGCTATAAACTGAAAACGATTGATTTATAAGCTGCATTTTGAAGTGAATGTTTATTCTTCAAAAAATAACTGAATATTGGAAACGATAAAAATTCTATAGAAACTTTATTCATTCTATATTGAAAGCTATATAAATAAAACCTTATTAAAAACTTCATTGATCTAAATTTGGATTATTTTATGCTTTAAAGAAATAAAATGTTGTAATATACGCATACAAATGCAAATAATTTATATTATAACAGAACATTTATTTAAATATAGTTTTCAATGATGGCAATTTCATTATTTGTGGATAATATGTTTCAAAGAATGAAATATTTTCACTCACGTTGCTACCTATTTCCATTGAAAAGCTAATCAGTGAAACTTTTTCATTGAAACAACTATTACTTTGGTTTCAAGATAAAAGGTTTCAAAATAAATCTAAAATTGATATTAAATGAAGAAGTTTGTATTTCTTTGTAGAAATTATATATTTTCATATTGACTAATGATACCGTCGAACTAGGTGACTATGTGTCACTTTTTGAGCTTTGTATGTAATATCTTTTTTTCAACTTGAAACCAAATATAACGTAGATTAATAACTTCGTTGTATTAGATGTTCATAAGTTTTCAGAAAGAGCAGAGGATATTTTTTTTTAATAACAATTCTCTCTTCATGGACTGAGTTGACTTCTTTCCCTGGTTTCACGTTCACAAAAAAATGTGCCATAAAGAAACTAAGCTCTTTAGTAGTTCCAGAACTGCATGTAGAGATGGTCGGTTATAAATAACACCAGTAGAGTTTTGGAGTATTTTATATGCGTACAATTGAACGGTACGTAAAATATTTAAGTTTAAAAGCACGCATTTAAGGCAAGAAAAACTTTTTTTTATCTGAGAAAAAAAACAAAAAAACAGGGGAAAAAAGGTAGCACTAAATCACTCCTCAAAGTGTCATTCCTTTATATTGTTTCGCACCCCAAGATCAAAAACGAAAAACATAGAAAATTAATTCGTTGTCTAATGGTCCCCACTAACAATAAAAGTTGAATGACACGGGAACTAGTTGGATGATTTAAATGAATTTGGACACATCTAGTTTGTAAATGTTCAAACATAAACAAGTACAGCAATAATTTTTTCTATTTAATTTTACATTTGTGTTTAATTTTGAATTGATTTTATTTAATAAAGTGGTGTTTTGCTTCAAATAAAAACTTTAGAAGTTAGGATTTCAAAAACATGCAACACGTGTTACTGGTTAGAACTATAATTAATAAAGCATCTAGTGGAATGTCGACAAATACAGGTTCCTTCCCCTCTTAAGTCTGAACTTCCGGACAAAGAAATTTCAGAAATAAAAATGAGTAAAGTGGATACTTCGGAATAATGTCAAAGGAATTTGTTTTGGTTAATCAAAATACTATATTAAAAGAAATACATTTAATCGTTTGGATAGAGTAGAAAAAGTCATATATTTATTAACTTTCTTCACGTGAACATACTGGCTTAGATGGTAGCGTAATTGAATACTATTCAAGAGGACTGGATTATAATATTTTTTTTTACCTTTAAATCGTTCTTGATCAATGGCATTATCAACAATTTTAAAATTCGCATGCATTTCTTCAATCTATCTCTTTAAAATGAAAAAATGTATTTTGAAATATGCAAGGAAAACCAAGTAAAGTTTCCAAAGTGCTATATCCTGGGACATATTTCAACTTTCTTTTCATTGAATAATTCGAAGATTTAACTTAAAATATTATATTTGAAACACCGGAATTTTATTTAATTATGCACATATTAAATACTTTAGTATTTTCATCAAACTAAATTAATATATCTAATATTTTAACTATTATTCGTAAGAAATATTACGAGAACCATTTTGTATTTGCTTAGATTCTGTTTCTTATTTTAATCGATATTATCCGAAAATATCCATATCTTTTACCATCAAATAAACTTAAAACAAATGAAATGTATGCAATGTATATTTTTGTTTTATTAAGTGTTTAATTTAATTCATAAAGCATTTAAATAGATAATACGCTCAAATCTTAAAAAGTCTACAAATTGAGCCCTTTTGGAGGTATTTAAATTTTTTTTTTCAGAAAGTCAAGAAGACTAAGAATACGCGAACAATATTACTTTTCTTAAGTAACGTACGGATCTTAGACTAGCAAGTTTTGTGAAATTGAATTTTTTAATCAGAATTAATATATCTCTACATAATAAAATATAATAGCGCTTCTAAAATAAAATTCGATTCGGAAAAAAAAAAAATTATATTTTAATAAGCTAATTACAAAGTCACATTTTTATATATTTTTCACTTTCAATTACCTATATATATACATAGGGTAATGAAAGTACAGCATTCGGTCAAAAAAAAAATTCTATTTTTTTTTTCATTTCTCCACGTTTTGGAACATTCTGATTCAAAAAACGTTATCTAGAAAAAATGTGTGTGTGTATGTGGTCAGGATAATTTAAGAACAAATTGACCTACGATCTTAAAATTTGGTGTGCGGGTTGGAGGCGGCACATGGGCCTACAATTAAGGTTTTCGTCAAAAGAGCGCAAGTGTAAAAGGTAGCTACCGTTGAAAAAATCATATTTTTCCGCAATTGCTAAAAAATGTCTCAAAAGATTTTGTTCAAAATCACCGTGGTAATGCCTCTTAAGGTGTTCTAAACATCCCACCTACGAAATTCCCGTAAAAATGCTTTAATGGCATAAAAAGTTGAAAAAGAAATACCTTTAACACAGAGTTCTCTTTCCCTGAGTTCTCTTCCCCTCATCAACGATTGTTTATTTCTTTTCTCCTCAGTTTCACTTACAAGAATGGTTAATATAAGAGTTATCGAAAAGTATATCGTCAAAATCATCATTTTGGCCGATTTTTTTTTCTTATTAAAAGACCCCCCTCACAAAAACTATCGTAAAAAAAGATATCACCAAACTGGTCATTTTTGATAAATGAATGATGAAATATAAAAACGTTAAATGACACACAAATCCAAGTCAGTTTTATAGTGTAATTGAAAGTTGTGCGATGTTTCATACCCCTAGTTTTTACTGTTATACATTTTCAAATACAGTTTCATTTAACTAAGTCTATAATATAAGGCTCTTATAAGGCATATAAGGCTCTTATTTTAAGAAGAATTATTATTTTTCTAAAATTTCTAAAACTAAATAAAAAGCAGTACAAATAATCCAAAAAAATAAAATAATAATAATAATAAATTAAAAATCATCTGATGAAAATTTATAGTTCTTTCTCTTGATATATTTCTAAAATGGAATAATAGGATAAAAATTAAGAAAAGCTTATAAAATCAGCTTCTTCTGAATTATTTTTTTATATACCATAAAGCATTTGATGGCGGTGTTCCTTGAAATGAACGGTCAAAAAGTAGCTGAAAGTACTAAACTACAGTTATTCAAAACATTTAAAATATAACTTTCAACGAATTCTACCTACCAAATATTAAATAGAAATGTAATTTTAACAGTCAATTATATCCTTCCTAAGATTCTGTTTTAGGACAGTTCTGACTAATAATTTATGTTCAATTATTATGTCCATAATTAATCCAAAAATTAATGTTCAATTATTATGCTAATAATTGATGTTCAATTATTAGCGATTCAGTTCGAACAATTACATTAAATTATTGCGCTATCTTACTTTTGACGGAGATCATTTAGATCTCCAGAAATCTTTTAAACTTATTATCATGTTGTTTTAAACGGCCAGAACAAAACTAATAATTTTTATGACATCTACTTAAGTACGAAGTGATATTTTTTTAAGGTACCACATAGTTATTAATTGATGAGTTAAGTACAAATTAAAATAATTAGCAGGTATTTATGAACTCCAGGCATATTTGGTAATTGAGATGTTTTCCTTTTGAATGCTTCGAATACGTGTAATATCTTATTTTATGTTTATGTACGATGTCATAATTTTATAATGGTATTATGGTAAGACACGTGATAAAATAGTTTTAGATAGCACATAGCACTTATCAAATCCAATTTTATTCTATTGGCTTTAATAATACTTTTAAATGGTTCAAATTTGTATAATAACGAACAAAATTAATAATTTTATGACATCTACTCAAGTACGATGTTATATTTTTTAGAAGGTAACATATAGATATTAATTGGGGAGTTAAATATAGATTAAAATAATTAGAAGGTATTTATCAATTCCAGGCATATTGGAAAATGAGACATTTTCCTTTTTGAATGCTTCGAATACATGTAATATCTTATTTTAGAACCCTTATATAAGATGTCATCATTTTAAGAGGATATTATGGTAAGGCATGCGTTAAAATAATCTTAAATAGCACCTAGCACTTATCGAATCCATTCTTATTCTAATGGCTTTAATAAAACTTTTAAGTCGTACAAATTTGTATAATAATGAAATGAAATAATTTCATTATTATAATGAATTAAATAATTTCCTTTTTATCATTAGGACAGAGGAAATTTATGGTTCAAAATATTCCAATAAAGTGACTCACCGATTGCTTCAAGCGCTGTTTCCTTGTCCCTGGAGAACACCACTGCTGGACCGTATGCCCCGTCGTACCTTGCAGAAAGCTCACCACTTTCCATCACATCGAGCAACAAAATATAAGTCTCACCAGGATTCACATCCGACTCACACTTGCTGGGATCTCCGAAGTTGGACACATTCACCAGTCTTCTGTTGAGAGCAGTTTCCAGCGAAGATGGCTTTCTTCTTTGGTACAACTGGGCCACTTGGTCCTCGCCTTTGATCACATTGAAGACCAGGAACTCAGCACTGTAACTAGTCGTCGTGTTCTTGGACTTGTGCACAGTCCTGGTATAGGCCGCCAGTACCACTTCTGAGTCCAGGGCTCTTTCCTCTAAACCCTTTGGCTTGGCCTCTTCATCGGAAGGAAACACGCAACTAGCCAAGACGACCGGAAGGCTACATATGAGGATGGGCAGGTAATGCATGATGTAAGTGGTATTTAGAGTATCAAGTACTGATCATAATCATATCATCTATAGATGGATATCGAGTTCACATTTGGCTTTTCATACATAAACTATTATATATCTTCAATCTTGTATAAGATGCAACCAGATTTGGATTACAACGATTAGACTATAAATGAATTCTTACAATGGTTGGTTATAGATGTGACTTAATAATGCTTGGCTTAGGTATAAATCAAAATTCTACGTTTATTGTAATGGATGATGATTAAAGTAAGATTTAATCATTAATAGGTTATAACTATTAAATGTCTTCAGTCTTCATTGTGCAGAATCATGCAGATGGGAACCGAATGTTAAATGTCAAATTTGCCGGGTCACAAATGTCGTCAATTTGTAATTATTTTACAATATTCAAATATTTCTAACACTTGTAAACTGTTCAAATTTTATGAACAATTGAAGACTAGCTTTCTTGCTAATGAACTATATATACCATCTAAAAATAATGACTAGAATCGAAAAATATATCCCATCTATTCAATCTTATACTACTAATAAATATGATATTTTCTATTTTTATGATTCAAACTCAAGACTAGATCAAATTCTAATAAAGCAACACAGTTATTGCACGCACATAATACAAACTTATTGAAATAAAAAGTACAATCATAGAGGCATTAAGATGTAGAATTTAAATTGGATTGGTATTTTAAAAATATCCATATAATAGTATATGGAAAATTCATCTGTCATTTTCCATATCACGGGAGAATATTTCTATGATCCAAAAAACTAAATATCACTAGCAACACTTACAGCAGTTTCTTCTTATTCCAAAGTTTCCAAAATGGTTTAAAGCAAGGAGAACTAGAATACATTTCGAATAAATTGTGAGATAATTGTCCATTGCATCTTCTTTTAATTCTGGAAAAATATTCTTTGAATCAAAATATTGATATTCAACGCTTTTAAGAATTTTCAGAAGTAGCATAAATTGTTTTAAAAGCTAACCACTTTGTCAATTAGATGGAAATCAAAACACATGGTCGGTGGTGCAATTAACGACGAATTCGAAAGTTCAGCCGCACACTAGCGGTTTTCGTTACCGACTGAGCTTTTTACCAGGGTTACTTCGAGCTTGGCGATCAGTTGAAGAACGCCAAGGAAGAGCTCGCCAATTCAGGCAACTTGATTCTAAGAGAATATATTTATGCGCTCTTTTAAGAAAATTAAACACATCACGTGTCATCCATGAAAAAATTAAAAGTATTCCTTTTGCATTTCGTTTAGAAGAATTTATAATTTTTTCTTAGCAAAGAACGTTTTCCGTAAAATTTCCCTACGAAACGAATCTGAAACTCAAAATGATACATTTCTATATACTTTAAAGTGTATGCTTAAATTAAATGAATTATTAACTAAGGATCTTAAGAAAACTTCAGTACATCAAATATGTACACTAAGTATTTTAATTTATCCCAACTTCAATATACAGTTAACAACCCATTATTTTAATTGAGTTTGTAGCTAAAACGTTGAATTTTAAATAAGCGCAGAAGATTTGAATACTAATAATAAATAATAAATTTTAGTAAAGCTGTGTTTTAATCAGTAACTTAGGCAGCTTTCAGTCTAACAGTGGACACTCTCCATGTGCATGTTTTTGATGTCGTAAGTTTGACAGTTATTTTATAAATTATTATCCAATAATTCCTGACTTAAGATTATATACAAATAACGCATTATTATTTTTTTTTTTATATATATATTGCTTTTATAAGTAGTTCGCAAAAAGGTGAACTTAATTCTTCAAGAGAGATTAACTAAAAATTTACTTATTGAAATTATTCAAAATTCAACTTTCGTATCGCAATTTTTTTTTTTTACAGAAATACTCTTTTTTCAAAGTTAAAAATATCTATAATTATACACAAATAGCAGAATAGAAATTCATAAAGAGAAGCGGAATCTATTTTATAGGAAAATTAATTGAAACGAAACAAAATATTTTGGTTCAATATTTCAAATGGTACTAAACTTAATCATTAACTTATCAAATAATAAAAGATTTTAAACATAATTTGATGAACTTTTGTAAAATTCCTGAATAATTACATAATATCAGTACAAAAGCTGAAATTCACAAGTCATTAAAAAACTAATGACATTAAATTTATGACTCTTTCTTCAACTTCATATGCTCTGGTATGTATGTACGTTTTATTTTGAACATTAGTTCTATATAGAAATTATACATTTGGAAATAATATAAACTTATTTGGCCACGTTCAAAGTTACTAAGTTTAACATGTATAAATCCAAAATGACAGAACAAAAAATACACTATCATCTATTTTCATTGTGATATTCTTTAGTTTTCATATAATTTTGAAATACAAATATAAACATAATTTTAAAATCTTCTGAGGAGAAATATATTAGTATTTAATTCAACTATTTTTATTTCCTATGAAAAGATATAAAAGTAGATTTTGACATTATTTAATGTTAATATTTTTAATCTCGACTAATTAACGTAATTGTTAATAGACGATATGAAAAGCAAGTAATGTACTATGAAGTTATGTCCCTTTGTAAGGAAAACTTTTTAACAAATTCATACGTACTATACGAAAAAAAAAAAAAATCTGAATGATGGTTATATCTTCGGTTCTAATTACCGTAGAATCTTGCGTTTAGCACCAAAATGTTTTGCTTATGATTTTTTATACGTCCGATTCAAATTATTTTTCTTAGGGGTCTGTATTCTAAGTAAAGTTAACTCTATCTTTAAAAATTTCAATACGAACCCCTATTTTTTTTTATTTTCATTCGATTTAGAATACCTCATTTACCCATGATACCAAATTTCAGTTCATTATGTTGAGAAACACGTCACTTATAAGCTGAAATGTTTCGGCTGATCTTGATGGCAAATTTCTTGAAAGCGAGTAAGATGCGGTTTTGTGTGCTTCAAGACTTAATTTATTTCACGGTCCTTCAAAGTGAGCTTTTTTACATTTTTGCTAAAATATCGAGAACCAAGAGTCAAAATGGAATGAAAAAAATTCTGGAGGTGTTTTCGACCATGATAATTCTAATGGATGCAAAATAATATATGTTTCTATTTAAAAAAATTTTAATACTTTTTTTATTAATTACTAAAAAACTGTATAAAAACTTAATTATTAAAAAACTGTTTAGTATAAAAGTTGCATGTTATTTATGTTTGACCTTAAGCAAACTATCATTTGAAATAAAAATTTGCTAAAATATATTAACTATGTAAGAATTTTTGCCCAAAAAAAACAAATTTTCTTTTCAACTTCAATTTATATTATTATTTTTGTTATTATTTAAATTATGAACAACTCATTGGAAAATTAGGAAATTTGGTATTTAGACATTTTTTGTTTTAATTCTAAATCTAAATATGGTATAACATTATGGGGTTTCCACTGAACTTTTTAAAGTTTGGTTTAGTTTTAATATGTACATGACCCCTTATAATAAGAAAAAAATTATATAGAATTAATAAAGACCTTCCACAATTTACAACGGTACTTGACTTTTGTTATTTCATCAATTAGATTACACGATATAGCCACCGTTTACATTTTTAAATTTTTTTTTTTGCGTACTGTACAATATTATAATTATAATAATTTTATAGACATTAATATAGGTATTGAAACTAAATATAAGTACTTTGAACACATTATCGTCCGACAAATACAGAAAAATAAATGCTTTTTAACACTTTTTTTATTATACCTGTGTTTAATATATATGATACTTAAGATAACTATACTTAATATAATACTTGATATTATAAATATGTGACAGTTATAAAAATGGCAAATTCTTTTTACAGGGGAGATTCCCATCACAGTAATCAAATTAATTTTAAGTAAATTTTCAATCGTAATTTACTTAAAATTAACTTGATTTACATTCTCTTTTTTTTTTCATAGTAAAATGTATCTTTAGTAATGCAATTACTTATACTTACAATTAGTTTAGGGGAAAAAAATAATATTTGATCTATTGCTTTTAACTTACAAATAACACACAACATTTTGAATGACATATAGTTGTATCTTGTTTTAAGTTAGAATTTAAGCTCCATTCATATATAAATAGCAATCGAAACATTTACTTAATACGTTATTATTTAATTTATGGTAAATTATTTCTATTCTGATATGAAACAACACTAACACGATTACATAAATTCTTATCAGTCTTCAGTAATTGTATTCTTTTCAAAATATAATTAACGAAAATTATTCGTAGGAACTTATCTATTACATTTCTCAAGCTTAGAATAATAAAAACAAAACGAAATATCTTCTATAAGACTGACATACTATTGAAGAATCCACAATTCGAGCTTTAAGTTCTGCGAAAGAGCTATAGCACATCGCATAGTCAACAAATTACAATTGCATTATTGGAAGATAGGACAGAAATGCAGATCTTTCCAATATTCCAATTAGTTTAGATCAAGTGTGGCGTACGCTAATTACAATCTGATTCCTGTGGACTTATGCAGGGTGTGCTCGATGCTGAAAGTAGGCTGAATCAGCGCTTCGGGATACGGATACTGATTCGGATTAAGCTAAAAACAACTTGATGCTGGAAGTAAAACGCGTAATTATATTACGCCATTATTTCTGTGAGAAAATATTTTCCTTTGAATCGCCATTTTTTACTACAGTATCAGTTTATAGAAATAAATTTAAAAATTGATTTTTTTATTAGTTATACATAACAGAATCAAGGACTGTTGGAATTAAGTTTATAAATAAATAATGGTTCTTAGGTATGAAAAAGAATGGATTTTTGCATTTTTAAACTAGTAATCGTGAGTTATTTCATATTCAATACTATTTTTCAGCTTCTATTGTGTTGTATTAATCTTATTAAAAGCTTTAAATTTATAAAAATATGTATTTATTATTTATTGTTTTAAATAGTAAGAGTTTAATATTTACTAACCTCTTAATATTTAAAACAATAAGTAATAAACTTATTAAATATCAAGAGTTTAATATTTAATCTATAACTATATTCAAGAAATTAAAATTCTTGCTTTGGGTACTAATTGCATTTATTTTTTCAAATCTTGAAATTTGATCTTTCGAAGACGACTTGCTATTTAAAATGTTAATTGTTTAATCCAGTGTTAAAATACTAGAGAAACACTTTTTTAAATTCGCATGTTAACCAATCAAATTTTTTTCAAATAACAAATGAGTATGTTGTTAATACTCAAGTCTATATGTTTATTTCATTCACACCAAAATTGACAGAATTAAAAACCTATAGATTTTTGAGATTTAAAATTTGTAATTTCATATACGTCAAATTTTTGTTTCTTTAAAGTTATACCATTTCCTTTTTGAAACTCAAAATACTTTTTAAATTATAATGGGTTTTACAAACCACTGTTTTTTATCACATTAATTAATATATGAAACTTTAAACGTGTTTTCTGAAGAATTACCTTTTAGTGTTTTATGACTTTAATCCAATGGTCCTTCATTATATATGGTCCGATTTGTAAAATTCTAATTATGTATTGTAAAAAATAGTTATTAATATTTTTCCATACAAAATGTTCTATAGATTATTATAAACACGTTTTTTTTATTTTTTTTTATTGTTTAATATTTTTCAATCTTATTTAAAAACTGTGTACTTTTTCAAATTTTTATAAACACTTTAATTTTAAAAATATTGAAACAAATTTATAATTCTGGTTGGAAACAAATATCAATATACAATAGATTTTGCAGTAAAAATCACATCTCTAAATTAATAATAAGCTCATTTATCTAAGTTAATAATAAGTTCGTTTACCTAAGCTGATAACAAGTTCATTTATATAAGTTAATCACAAGTCCATTCTAATAACGTCCTAATTAGTAATGTCAATAATTACCAGGAGGAGTAACGTCATGAGTATAATAATTGTTTATCATTGACGATTGTCAAAAGAAAATATTAAACTGAAAATTCAAATAAATAGTTCATAGATGATCTAGTACAAGATTATGACAGATAATGACTTCATGAATATGTAAAACAACATTGTTAATTCAAGAATGAAATTCCAAAGAATTGTTGCTTTTTTGGTACATGATCATGATGTGATTACCTCATCGTCAAACATCATGACTGCATGCTCTTAATTTGCATTTACGCATGATTGGTGTAGAAATCTTTAACTGTATGTCGTTAAATCATTTGCCATGACAGTAAAATAAGTAAACCATTTTTATATAGCTAATTTCTAAACTTTGTAATGAGAAGCTTTCTTAGTAATTTTAATGCTTCTTGCACAATGTATAATATTAAAAGACCGAATTATTATTATTTTTTTTTTTGGGGGGGGGGGGGGTTATTTTCAAGAAGTGCTTTTGTAATAGAAATATTATTTCGTAGGAATTGTTAAAAGCGTCTCAGACAACATCTTGATATCGTGTTAATCAGGGAATATGAAAAAAATTTAGAATAGTTTAAGTTTTCAAATGTAATTTTATAGTTTTGCTGAAATTTATTTCCGAATGAAATAAAATGCAAACAAGTAAATTTTACTATTTTAGGATTTATTGCATTATACAATACAATTTCTACGTTAATGATCTTTGAGGATTTCTATGTTAGGGAATGAAATACTTTACATTAGTTGTGTCTAAATTTTATTGCTGCAAGATTTTTTTTTGGGTAGGTAATTCAAAGGGGGAAAAAATTAGCCTATGATACACACCCAAACCATATTTTGAATATATATTCAATATATTTAGCAGATTTATTGCAATGAACCATTATTGTTTCTTAAGTAAATCAAGGGAAATTATTTGTTAAATGTAGCCTTTTATAATTCCGCATCACCCTTTTGAAATGAATTGTGTGATTACCACGTAATCCAAATACTCAGTTCTGAAATCAGCATCCATAGCTTCGATCATTAGTTAGAATTCCGAAACAACGCGGCCGCTCATATTGACCACCGGTACTAAACATAGTTTCTGATGATAATGAATCAAACTGACAATCAGATTGCTTATTAGCGTTGTCTCAGGATTCTAGTTTACACATAAGTGCATAGGCAACGTCATTAAAGAGCTAGAACCACAATGAGGTATTTATCTTAATCTGAGGTGATTTGCATTGACATAAGTGTGATAAATAATTCCTTTCAAAATAAGTCGTATTTAGGTAGACCAGGTACTTGATAGTATAAATTTTTATGGTTAAATTAATATGAATTTAACATTTTGTTGTTATATTTAATGTGTTTTAAACTCAATGTTTGCTTTCATTAACATAATTAAGAAATAAAATTTAAGCAAACTTGATTGTGGCAGTATCTGTCAAAAAAGACGCTTATACACACGGTAGAGTATTATGGTACAGAAGGGCTTAGTACAAGATACCAATCATGTATATTTTGGTGACATTGAATGACTTTAACCTCTCATTTTTAAGGTGGATAATAGCAAAAACGCTGCTAATTTAGAATACCGTCTCTTTTATTCTGCCACCGTCTTATTTTTATAAATACAAATATCTTTAAATCGACGGCTTTGGATACCGGAAGCTACAAACTGACTTATCACACGTGTCTGTAGCCTTTATAATTTAGACGGAATTCGAAAATTGATGTCTGACTTCATTTGCCATTGTTCCTTGTCGAATTTTAGTTTAGGAACTCGTCATAACAAAGTGCTCTCCCCTCAATTAAACAGTCAATATGGTCATCCTTCAAACATTCAATGGATTAAACTA
The DNA here is from genome assembly GCA_963978545.1 of Linyphia triangularis. NCBI lineage: Eukaryota > Metazoa > Arthropoda > Arachnida > Araneae > Linyphiidae > Linyphia > Linyphia triangularis. The sequence continues at coordinate 59,574,410 of OZ021723.1, read as the reverse complement.
TTTATTTTTACAAAGGTACTTGACATGAAAATATATTGTATTGTTACAAAACTGTTCACGAACGAAATCTCTAAGCTTGAATAGAAACGAAGCACTATTAAGGTTAGATAGGTTGGTTGGTTGTATTCAGATTATCTGGCGCCGTCAGCAACACAAGGGCTATAATGCGCCGAAACATTTCGTCATTTAACAAACCAACATACATTTACAAACACCCATGCCTAATACGGGACTCGAACCCCCAACCTCGCGGTCTAGAAGCCAGCACGCTAACCACTATACCGTTAAAGGTTAGATAGGATTTAAAAGAAATGAAGAAATAAATTATCCCTAAAAGTAATTTTGAGCAAGAGCTTATTATTTATAATTAGTGATTAAATATACAAAATAAAAAAGGTTGTGTTTTGATAGTTTCTATTACTAAACATGTTTCTATTTCTGTCCATAAGGGGCAAATGTCAAGCATTCAAATAAGTTTGGTGACCTTTAATGACTGAAAACTTGGAAACTCACTCCATAACGTTGGTGACGTATACTAAGAAAACCGTCAAACGGTCTATCAGGATGGATCTCCAATCCACCATGAATCTGAGCAACACCTCCTTTAATTGGTGCTGATCTATACTGGAGGGATTGATTTGAAGCATTCTACGAGAAGGCTCCGAAGTCTGTCAGAGCAGAGATGACCTCCGATGAGGACAAGTGGCTCGAACATTTTGCGGCCGACAAAATGCTTACCAACTGAATAAACAACTACCTAGTTTTTATTGACACATTTGGTCAAGCAGAAGAATTTGAGGATAAACCAGGAGAGAAAACTTGTCACTGAAAATCCAAGTTTGGTGCTCTACCATTAGACGGGTACCAGTTGGCGGAGGTGTCAATCGAGTCTGAATGCCTAGATGTTTAAATGAAGCATAAATGCATTGTCAAGCCTAAATATTTACGGTTTGTTATAGAGTTGCAATAGCAACCCTTTAATGATTTGCAATAAGAATTATAAATTATTTGAAGGTTGTTAATTTGAATGAGATATCGCTGCAATTTTATGATTTTTTCTGGTATCCGTTTAAAGGAAGAGTATCCCAAGTTCAAAACCAATACCTTTATTAGAGATCAAGATATTAACTTCCCTTAAAATTCAGGATAAATTTTATATAATTTTACTAATCTTATCCTGATCTTCAAACTAATATATGAAACATATCTGTAACATTTATTTTGTTTAGGAATTTTGACCTCAAACATTCAGATTGATGTAGCCTATTTATAAGATTACTACATTGGTGAAGTATTAAAGCTAAAAGGATTATTAGTATAATTTACGAATAATAGCTCTGAATATATCCAAAGCGTTTATAAAATGCTTTTTTTTGTTTGTTAAAACTTCTTTTTTGATGCGATAATATCTCAAAAGCAAAATTTTGAAAATGTAACTTATATTCAAAAATCGAATAAGTTTTCTGTTACCATTAATAATTAAGGAGAAAAATCCTGCAAAGTAATGGTAAATTCTCTAATACAAACCAGACAATCATAAAAAGGGATCTGGATATCACTTGGTTAGTATATGGAAGTATCATCAGTCATTAGTTTCAAAAGATCTTATCTACGTGGCAGGCTTAGTTGGACAACTGTATTAATGACCTATCAAAAATTGTATTTTTTAAACCATAACCTGTTTGTGGTTACAGTTCTCTTCGGAAATAATTCAAAACTTTCTCAAAACAAGAGGTTTTTTGAAATAATAAATAAATAAACTAAATTTCCTGAAAAAAGCGTACTTTTTTATGCCTCCTTTGTTAGCAAAAGTATTTATATACATAACTAATTAAAACTATTTTTATATTTATATGATATTATGATATAAATTTCACTCCATGTTTATTCTTAAAAGTTTTTTGAATAATAATGTTTCTATTGCAGAAGAAATGTGAAATAAATAAATCATTGTGAGCAACATCTAGGAAATTGTTCAGAATTGTTGTACGTAATTATGCAAATACTTGGTTATTCTATGTATTGAATAGGAACAACTAAAACAGAAAAACCCCGTCAGGGATAAATTATTAAACGCATATTTAATTTTACATATATTGAAATTTTCAAAAAAAGCAAATCTTTTCCCCATATTAATAATTATAACAATGGAGCTCCAAATGATTTAATAAGATTTAAAAGTTATAAGGTATAATGTTACAAGGTAATATGCCTTTAGAGTTTAACGTCTTAAGAAATACAATATGTTAAATGCTTTTGTTTACGTTTCTGCTTAAGAAACACATTTAAATTATATATTACTCCTACAACTATTAATGTAGAAAAGAAGTTCAAAATTATTTCATTTGATTTAATAACGAAAATTAAGTGAAACAATTGACTAAATTGTTAGGCTCATCTGGTCTCTCCTATTATTGCATAAATTGTAATTTCTCACTGCTTGAGAAACATTTGTTTGTTTTACAAAAAAATTATTGGTTGTTACTCGCAATGCAATCCCACTTTTATTTTATTCAGGATTCATAGAGACAGACAATGAAAGCTCTTTTATATAGAGAGATAAGTATATATGGAGATTTTGTACTATGCAATGCAAAGTACCTCCATAGTTATAAAAGTGAACGGTAGTAAAAATAACTTATATTTTATGAGATATAGGGTTCATGGTAATGAGTTTCGTCTTTAAATATCACTGTAATCAAAGAATATCAGAAAAAATATTCCAAATTTTATCTTAAAACTGAAGGTAAGAAATAGTAGTGTAATGTTATAGTGGCGTAATTTAGAATTTGAGCTCCATACTGTTGTGTTTATATTAAGATATAGTTTAGTGATATTTTTTTCAGTATCCCTAACATTGAGTGATATATCTCCTTTTAAAAGCAACAAACAATTTTCATGTTCACTATACAAAAAAACACGAAATTGTTCACAATGATTCTTCAGATACATTCTTTGTGCTTTTAAACTTAGTGTAAATAACGTAAGAATCTGGCACATAGACATGGTAATGAAATAATAAGAGTTATTTTTAAATCTTATTTACGGCTTTACAAGTTATATTTCCTACTGTAACTTAATTATTATTTCTTCTGAAATTTAAGACAATAGAATGATATAATTAAAATTAATTTTAATAAAAATTACAGAGTGTTTTGCAGATTATTACTTTCAAAAATAATTATTATTAAACGAATAGAATTACATTGGACAATAAAAGAAACTTTGCGTATGCAGACATCAATATTCGTGATGTTTTGAAATATCACTAAGGAAGAGAATAACACATCTTTAACGTTAAAAAATATATGAATATTGTGTATTTTGTTTATGGGCATTTTGGCAACTTAATTGTTTACAATAAAAAATAAATAAAAATAATAATAATAATAATAATAAAAATGGGTGATACCCATTAAATACAAGAAGATATGTGAGACATTTTATTGGAGAATTGTGAAGGATTTAAAATACTTGTTAAATATCAAATTTTAATTCAATTTTACTTCAAGTATTATTTTACACATGTAAAAATTAAAGATAACTAAAAAAGATTATAATTGGAAGATACTACTTAAAGCTGCATTTTTATATGTCATAAAATTGTTGTATATGTTTTGTAATTTTTGAAGGGAGTCAGTTATTTTAAATGTATGTTGTTTTATCACCAAATTCTATATCTGAAAAATCTTAAGAATTATTTCATATTGTTAAAAAGCTATTTTCAAATTTATCTTCGTATCGTTTGTTTAATTAAATAATTGTGAAGTAAAAATAGACATATATCAAGGGATTTTTAAGAATTTCTTATTGTTATTGAGTAATAAATTATTTTTAAATTATGTTCCAATAAGACAAATAGGTAAGTAAGATTATCCTAAATATGAATGCATTATAATCCCGTTAACAAAATATTTCTTTACGCAATCTGATACTACATTTGAACACTACAAATGATGTAAAGTAAACTAAAATACGTCCACATAATAAACCCCAACATCCATTTAAGTTCAAGATGACTTCTTGAGATATTTTAGCAATTATCGTGTTTGGAACAGATTGATGAGAAAAATCTGTGACTTTTTACAATGAATTAGAAACCAGGAGGATATGCATATTTTTCAATCCCACTATTTTAGGTCACGCAAAAATCGTTACGTCTTAAAATAGTACTTTTTTACTCATGCTATAGCTGATGGGGCATTTTTGAAAGTTGAATAAAAAATAAACTGTATAAAGTGTAATTTGTTCATATAAATATATAAAACCAAGAAAGACAAACTTTTTGTTTCTAGAAGTGTACTGTTGTAAATTAACAGAAATTCGGTCAACTGGTAAAGCAGCATAAACACTTGATATTATTAATATCACGTGAAGCTTATATGCGAGGGACTAGGTGAGAACAGAGGCCACTTTCACTTCACTATTAATAATTTTTTATTTAGTTTGAGTCGATTTATTGCGATACCAAAATCCTACTTATCAAGTGAAAATTTGTGTCAGTGATGCTAATCATAAAATAGACTACAATTAATGAGGATAAAGTTTGTAAACTTGTGTAAAACTTATGTATACTATAAAGTGGTTCAATATAATGTGAAACTTTAATAATACTCAGAAGCTATCAGTATCGAAAGAAGGAAATAAGTAGTATAACAAAAGTTCGTTTAATAAAGAAATTCAGGTGATTTTAATAATCAAAGATACTTTTCAAAGATAAAACCATCCCTTAGGACATTTTTCGAATTTGTTTATATTCTTTGCATTTTTATGAAGTAATTTTCAAAAAAGAAAATAAGGTAATTGTTTTTGTTTTTTTTTTAACTGTAAGGAATGTTACGATATATGTATATCACAAATTAACTTTTGAAAATATTCTCCTCTTTTTTTACATTGATCCTGGAACTTCGTTATTTGTTTATGATCATATCATCGTCCTTGTTTAAAAATGGACATTTTGTAAAATATAATTTGTTAATTTTTTGCTAAATTGTCATAAATAAATCAGAGTTAGATACACTATAGATTTTTCAATAACAATAAACTATATTTTGTTCGTATACCATGCACACATATTGATGTGAAAATATATGAGAATATATCCAATAAAATAATTGAAATGCTGCTTAGATATCATAAAGTCATATAAAAGAATAACGGATTAAAACTTGCTGAAACTAGTTTAACAAACAGGTGTGGTTTATGTTTAATCCAATGAAAATTTTGAAATTTAAACACTAAACTGGGTATTTACAGTTTCAATTTTCAACTTCAATAATTTATTCTCAAGCTGAAATACACTTGAAATATAATGCAAAACATAACTACACATTTAATACTACGCAATATGAATAGAATATGAATTTAAAAATATGAAAGAATGAATAGAGTAAGATATGAAAATGTTGTAATTAACATATTTTCAAATGATTAAAATTCTAAATGTATTTACTTTTACCTGAAAGCTGAAACGTCTAACAAGAGAAAAAATGTACAAATTGAATGCAATTTTCAACACATTGTGTAAAAAAAGTTGTAGTATTTAAAATACGACGTCTAAGTCTAATATGAGTTAAAAGTTTTGTTGAACTATAGTTTGAATATGATGTAGGAATGTAAAGCGATTACAAAGAGTTGCAATGAAAATTGAGTTATAAAAAAAAGCGTAGTTATTATACAGCCAGTAGCTTAAAAATAAATGAATTGCTTACGCTTGTAAAAATATTTAGAGAAAGAAAACATACCAGCTTCCTTCTCATAAACGCAATTTAAACACCGCGATAAAGATCGAGAAAACAAACGATTTTACAACGTCAACATTTCCTATAAGCAAGTGTTTATATTGCGAATAAATATAAAAGAACTATTTAAAAAAAAAAAAAATATATATATATATATATATATATATATATATATATATATATATATATATATATATATATATATATATATATATATATATATATATATATATATATATATATATATATATATATATATATATATATATATATATATATATATATATATATATATATATATATATATATATATATATATATATATATATATATATATATATATATATATATATATATATATATATATATATATAATGAGCTTTTCACTCAGCTTTTTTATTGAAAAATCCTTTATATTAATTATGAGAGGATGATTATGTTTTATACTATTTATGGTCATCAGATGAATTCTTGCTGAAAATATAATAAACGGCGATGAAGCTTTATATTGAGATAAGTATGATTTTACAAAGAGCTTTTTGAAATTTAAAATATGCAATAAATCATAAACAATGATATTCAAAGTCCTTATTTTCAAATTCAGGATCATTTTTAAAATGGGAGTAGAATAGAATCGGAGTAATATTAAATATATAGCTAGAAAAAAGACATTAAACTATGAAAAAGTCTGTAGGAATTTTTATACAAACATTCAAGACTTCTGTTCCCACGACAGAAATTTAGACGAGCAAGTTTCTTGCTTTGTGTATTTTCCCTCCTATAAAAGGAAAACGAATTACTGCTATTCAAATAGTACATTTCCTCTTTGTAAAAACGCGAGCTACGAAAAAAATTTAAACTGAAATTACTTCCAAGTTTGAAGTAAAAACGAGGGAGAAACATTTGACATTTCACTTTTTCTCCTTTAAAATGCCATTTTATAAAACTCTATTTAAATATGAATTCTAGCACTGAAACATGTGTTTTAAATTTCTTAAGTTTCTTAATATTCAGTTTTAACGGAGCTTAAATATATATTTAGATCACTTTATGCAGGAAGATTGAAAACTGTTTTTTACTTTAGTAAGTTTCAGATTTTAATATTTTAAAGAAAAGTTTTCATTTGTAAGGAACTCATTAAAAAGTACAAATCGTTTAATATTAATCCTCGTATGAATGAAGATTGAAAACTCCTTTAGTTGTATATAAGTAATTGTGAGATTTAAAAGAAAGTTTTAAAGAGCAATAAAATATCCATTAAAATGTATAAATATTCTTAAAGAACTAATGTAAGATCAAATAATATATATTCACATAACTTTACTTTGCTTTTAGTTATTATTTATTAAACGTCCAATGCGGGATTTTAAGCTTATTTGAAAACTGCCATTTACCTAAAAAAATTATAGGTCTTTTATCATATTTAATTAATTATCAATTTAAATTATTCATAGTGAAGTGTTACTTTCAATTTGCTCATTGACTATCCAGAAAGTATACAAAGATACCGGCATAATGTTGAGGTATGTTCAAGAGATTTATTTCTTCTTTGTATACCTGTCCTCAATATATGCTGAACAATAAAGTTTAACCATCTGATGACAATATGACTTATTAACTATAACAATCTGAAATACTTAACAAATTTACTCTACCATTCAAATTGCAATCCGATTGTCTGTTATGTAGATAATACAAATTCTATTCACAATTACGGCTTTATATAAAGGAACAGCAAATATATACACGTTATATACATACGCATTTATCACATTGTATGATACTAATTACAAGGGTTTAAACTATATACATGAATAATCTTTAAATGATAAGTATTCTCTGGTTGAATACATTTTCCTGACAAAATATTGAGCTGCGGAATTGGAGTCGGACTTCCAATCGAGAATAAATTTATCCAAAACCAAAACTGTCCTCTACAATAAGCAAGACTGAATCTAAAAATTCTTGTTATAATAAGTTATTTTTTTAAATCTACGTTTATATAAGCGATTTCGTGAAACAGTAATTAATGTCCCCTATAATATAAAAATACTACATTTTTCTAATCCAAAAATTGGGATTTTAAGTTGAGCTTGGGTGCTCAAAGAAAGTATAATACTTTAAAACTAAATTTTCTTCGTAGATAATTGGTGACGATACAGTAAACTTTAATTTAGTAAAAATAAACGCCAGGATTAACAAGATATATATTTCGAGCAATAGTTTTACCCATGTAAATATCATTTGACACGAATAAAACTTAAAAACATTGAAAATTTATTATCTGTAGATATCCCTTTAGAGGAAATGTAAAATTAATCTTTCGTAACCTTTGTCCAAGAACGAACTCTTGTCAATTACAGACTTCTTTCATCTGCTTCTTTTTCAAATAACTAAATGTCCTCGTTGGCCCATGTGACACCACTCAACCCTGTGACCCGCGGTTTGGCTTCTTAGAGATCAGCTTGCTGTTCCATCATCATCTTTCTTTTAAAGCCGGGGAACGTACCAAACCAACTAGTACCCTCTCCCCACATCGATCAGAATATTAAAGGCAACTCCCAGCAGGTTATTTCGAAGATGGCATTCCCCTATTTCCAATGCCCAAGAGGCAGCTACCTTCTTACGCCAACGAGGTGACAGCTGTGGGCTTGCTTGCACGGTTAAAAATCCATCATAGATAATGATTGATTTTGAGATTGTATGGGAGCACCGCGGTGGAGAGATTTCAGTAGAGGAAAGGCATTTAAATATTCTGCTTGAAGTTTTTTTGTTATGTTTTTTAGTATCCATTAAAAGATGGTGGGGTTAATTTTTGTTTTCCTTATTGATCGAATCTTCACTGTTTAGTTTTTCCGTGAATTTATGTGCTTTTGTGTTTAATGATTGATGTGTTGGAATTCTGTTTTTTGGCTCATAGATGTTGTAGATATTTTTTTGTAGTTTAGTATTAAATGAAATAGTCGCGAAAGTTTTTCTTGTTATAACTCGTATAATCAAAGAGATAGCTTAAGATTTCTACGATTTAACTATGAAGGGAATCTGGTAACTAGTGGTTTGTGTTTGTGTTAAATAACACAGCCGATGCGCCTCGAAAATTTGAATTCAACCAGACAATGAATTGTGTTAATTAAAGTCCCAAGTCTGTAAAGCAGTGAACAGAAGAAAGTGGCTTGTTTGTTGGTTTTTACATTCTGTAACTACTAACTACTTTGGCTGATTGTGAATGTACCTGCACTTTGAAAATTATTCAAAGAATTATTTCCAAAACCATTATTAACTCTCTGAAACTTTGGGATAGTCTGCGCTTAGATGGAGCTGATTTCTTAACTGAAACTTCGTTCCCAATCTCACTTTTATAAAAGCTATTTCCATATATCAGCACTTCATATAGTTTTAGTAAATACCGTATAACTTAAAATTTCAAAGTTTCTCATTTGTTTAAATATACCCGTCCGTTCTTCTTCACATAATTAAACAAAATTTCTTTACCTTGCTGATACAGTAAAATGCTGTTTCATGATTTTCTAAATGGCTACACGAGTAGTTTCCCACAGAAGTAAATAACCACAGAAACCATTTACGCAAGTAAAATAGTGCAAAACAGACGGAGCGAACTTTATACGTACCTTTATACTTTTACCGGACCCTTATAACCGCATCTCTAAGGAGGAAAAATTGTAAACACATTTCTCTTTATCAATTGATGTTTGTTGATAAAATTAATAAAATACAAATTAATAAAAAATTTTGGGGAAATGTTAACTGCCATCTGCCAACGTAATCAAGGTAAGCACTGCTATAGCAAATCATAATAATTTCTGGCTTTTTATTTTTCTTAACCAACAAATCACTTCTTCAGGGGGGAAAAAGGCTTCTTTTTTAATCGTTCGAAGTTGAGAATTCTCATATTTAATAATAATAAGTATTAAACATGAATGCGGTGACAAAGGAACTAATTTTAATAAATAAACTAAGGGTGTGGAACTTAGCACAACTTTTGATTACAATATAATTACATTATAATACTGCTCTTAAATTTAACTAGGATAAGTGTACTTTTTCATATTTTTAATAAATAAAAAAAATAAAAAAATTACACTTTATACAAGTTTTAGATTAGGAGTAGCTAGTTTCTGAATTATTTCGAATTACTTATAAAATAAAAATAATGAAAACTTACTTATTCCTTATTTTTTTTTTATCTAAAATGCTATCTGGCTTTAGTTGTGGCCAGCGTAAATGAGACTCTGCGTTTCGGAAAGTTAAAAATAATTCCGAATGTTCGAATCCTAAATTATCTTTTAAAATAATCCGGGTCCTCTTTTACGATGGCCATCCTATATAAATATATATATATATATATAGTAATTTAATAAAAATAAGAGATAATTTACTCATTTATGCTTACTATTCCCAAATCGCAAATGCGTCTCCATACTTTTTAAAGATTAAAATTCAATAAATTTCCTTGAGCAAACTAAGAAATGCGCAGCTATAGCAGTCACTTAAATATATTAAATTAACTTTGATCAAAGAGGACTTATAATATATTCATTTTATGCTTTTTAGAATATGAATGAAATTTAACTATTCCAAGAAGTGACTAATCCTATTACCATAAAAGCTGAGCATGAAAAATGTACGTATAACTAGTTCATTTAATTTGATAAATTATCAATAAGCCTCCACCTTCATCAACATATTTTCACAGCGAACAACTACTTACCATTGGGGACATTTATAAAACATCTTCTCGTAATAGAATTGATGGTATGATCCATCGCACATATTTCCCAATAAATATTCATATGACTACAAAAATAAATTTTATAATTTGCTTTATCAAGAATGTTCATCCAGTGTTAGACGACATTATATAAAAGGATGAATGTTAACTAATGGGAGAATTAAGAAAAACTTTCAGTTACCCAAACATTTAACAATAATCTATATATTTAATAGGCAATACGTTTTTTGGGGTTAGTCCGTCCGCCTAAACTGCTCAACCAATTTCAATGATCAAGGTGTCATTTTAAAGGAAATAAGCTGTAGATTTGCCAAAACGTGCCAAAATAATTTATTAACACTTTATTAATTAGTTAAATTTTAATATTTTTCATCATTAAGCTATTACAAAGCCTCAGTGATTTTGAATATATGATTTGCAACATCCTTACGTATGTAAACAACAAACCGGCTGCTCGGGGGTTCAACCAACTAACCAACCGTTGCTAATTTTAAAGCTATCCTTACGTATGTAAACAACAAACCCGTTGCTAATTTTAAAGCTCTTTTTAAACTTTTCTTTTCAAAGTTGATTTTTTCTGTTTTTCTGAAGCATTTTTGTATTAGACTAATTATTTTGAAGTTTTTCTATCCAGAAAATGCTTGGCGTTGGACGTCGTTCTCTAACGGAGCAACTTATCAGAATAAATAAAAAATATTAGGACTTCAATGTAAGGGCATAGCTAATGAAGTTTTAAGTCAGAATGTTGGCGGATAGTATATTTAACTTTCTATTATGAAACTTGCAATTTGGGTGTTTTCTCTATTAGGCCTTACATTAAATTTGTAAAAATTTGGTTACATTTTTTATGGCTGGCAAAACTATTCGAGCGCAGCAAGATGTTTTAACCACAAATTCGAGCGGCAAACGTTTGGGGGTTGGCGAGCGTTAGCGAGCAGGGGGCGAAGCCCCCTAGTAATTTGATTATTTTTTTATGTAACAAAAGCACACTGAAGTATTATTTCTAGTCTATAAATATTTTTTCAGTTGCAGGATCTTGAACATTTTATAATATATCTAGTATGTTCTTCTCTTTTTAATTTCGCTAATTCTCTATCTAAGGGATTTGACTATATTTTATAAAACTATAAGATCAAAAATATTCCATCGTGTTTCGAAACGAGTAAATAAAAGAATAAATATCTTGAATTTCACGTACTTTATTTGAAAAATCCTTTAAAGTAGAATGCAGTTTTTAAAAGGACTATAGTCCAGAATAGTACCAAGCTAAAGTGTCATGTTTTGCAAGCATTTGATTTAGTTCTTATGAATTCATAAAGAAATTCTTGCCATGAGATAATGCATCATATCGAATAAAGGATAATTTTCTTACTTTGGAAACCAGAAAAGGATAGGGATGGAACGGATGTGAGTTTTGCCGGATACCGGATTTCGGATATCCGGGGTACCATCTCTACCGGATACGGATATCCGAAACGGATTTTACCGGATATCCGGCCGGATATTCGGTCTATATACTCAAAACGATAGTTATACGATATGCTATACAAAAAAAAATGGTCATGATATGAAGTATCAAGTAAATTATAATTAGTGGTTAGCGCACCGCACTGCATGCCACAGGTCCATGGTTTGATTCGTGGACTGGGCAAGGTTGATTTAGCTGTTTATACCTGAAAGAAATAAATTGAGGAGGACCATGCATGCTTGGGAACTAAACACTGGGGTTCGGCGTCAGAATGACCATCTGCTATGTGACACACAAATGCCACAGTCAGGAAAGCTGAGCTGGGCCCAGCAGGCCTTGGTCCACACGAGCTGTCGCGCCACTGAGTTAATTTCTTTTATTTAAACTGTAGTTGATGAAACGATGTTTTAGTGATGTATGATATAAACTTAAAAAATTTCGAACCCAAAATTCATCAATATTATGTTATACCATATTTAAAATATATATTTAATATAAACAAACAAAATTAGTACTTACATATTTTTGTGGTTAAGGCTTTTGCTTTAGGATCATATAAACTCCACAATTTTGGTACAAATAATGTTGATTCCAATGTTGTCTGCTTGCATTTCTTGTTTTGATTAATTGTTTTATCTTGTTCATCAATATTTGATGCATTTAGTGAGTCTTTTAAGCTTCGGCGAATTTCCTTATGCACACTCATTAAATGGTTTCATAAGGGTTTTGTGGAAAAGGATTTTGGGATTTTGCCGCTCACAATATATTTTTTAAACGATTCTGTGGAGCAAGTAACACATAGGGCTTTGCTTTCGTCATTTCCATTAATTTTAAAATACTTCCAAATGGGTGATTTTAAATGAGTCATTATTAAAAATTATAAATTGGATTGTAATTGGAGAAAACTATGATTCAAGACATTCTAGAGAGCTAAATATAATTCCACATTGTGGCGCTGCGTTAAAGACCTAAAAATTAAAATACTTCATTTTACTTCAGAAAAAATATACCAGCTTTCAACTTCTGCCAATGAAAAATCAGAAATTAGACCATACCATTCACAACATAAAGGGGTAGGGTATTATCGTTGATAGAACAAAAAAAAAGCATTGAGGAGTGCGCATTGCTATTTATTGCTTTTTACTCGCTAGCAAATGTCAGAAAAAAAGGAGGAAGTGTGAATAACTAAAACTCTTTTAACAAGTAACTTATGTTATGGAAAAAAGTACTATTTATTAGTAATTTCGGTTCGTGTTTTACGGAGAAGCATTCAAATATAACATCTGGAATTAATCAGATCATAAACTTGGAATGAAAAGAACATATTGCAAAACACGTATGAAGGATCTGTAGGAGAGATTGGAGGAATGGTTTATGCTTATCAACACGGCGCCAATAATACGGCGCCTTTTTTTGTGAATTTAAACTAAATGCACCTGCATCTTCTAGCTCATCTCTGAAGTTAGGGATATGCGAAAGCATAGTGCTCACGAAGGAACTTTTTCGTTTTCTAACTTGACTGCAATTTATGTCCAGGAAAAAAAAAATTAAAAAAAAAAAAAAAAAGAAAAAAAAAAGTGAAGGATGCGGTGTCCCCTTTGTACGAAAAAGATCATTATTTTTGGCAAAAAATTATTTCTTGTGGATACCTGGTGGCCGGATATATAGCCGGATATCCGAATGAAATTATCGGATGTCCGGTATTTCAAATCGGATATCCGACGAGGTGTCGGATATTGAAAAATCAGCCGGATATCGGATATTTGCCGGATATCCGTTCCATCCCTAGAAAAGGATAATACGTAGATCATTCGTTCATATGATTAAGGTAGTAGTCTGGTTACGTATGCCTATTTTCATGACTTCTTTGGAGGGTGGTTTTTTATAGGAAAATAAAAATGAATTATCTTGAATATTTAGAGTGTTTTTATTTACATATTGAAAATATAAAAAAAAAATTATTTGAAAAAATTTAATAGTTTATTACTATTATTATTGTCACTCGAAGTTGGAACCTCAAAAAAAAAAATGCACGTGGGTGGCCCGGGTGATTTTGGCTCTTGATGTTATCTGAAATCAAATATTCTTGATTATTCTTAATCTATAGACATGTCATTCTGGTCGGAACTACTGAAGTTAAATTTCAAGGGTAAATAACAAAATGGCGGACTTTGAAAAAAAAAAAGTCCTTTTATTTTAGCAAAGAATGGTTGTAAAATAAAAAGTTAGGGGTGAAAAAAAATCATCGTTAGTACCGACGAGAACTATAAGTGTGTAGAACAGCCTGTTAAAATTTAAAAGCAATCGGTTCAGTAGAAAAAAAGTTAAGACCCGGGCCAACCAGAAAAACAATGTTTTGAGAAAAACTCGTTTAATGCCTGGATCTCCAGGACTTTTCGTACCACGTTTTTTTCCTTTCCTATCCATCTTAGATGCTTACGTGTCAACGTACGATCAAATACTAACAGAGTACTGTGAATTTTAACTTAAATATACTAAAAGCGCAAACAATAGAAGGGTCCAAGCGGTTGCAGCTGCCTGTCGACCTTAAAGGTTGGACTCCGAGGCGCTCTTGGAAATTCGTTTTAACTTCCGAAATATTTCGAATTTCTGTCTGAAATTTTCACAGTATATTCTCAAGACATTGTACTTTTAAATTAAGTACAAAAAAAATTTCGATTTTTTGAACCCAAGTTACTAGACTACTACTTTAAAGTATATCTTTTGAATAATTCTGGCACAATTTTTTTAAACGAAATGTTGTTGTTGATATAGTTGGTTGAATTGGGGATTTTCTTGTGCAAAAGCTAGACATGAGCTGTAGTAATTGTTTTAGGAAGTACTGTGTGAAATGGAGGATCGGAGAAAAGGAAGACTCTCCCACTATTGCGTTTCGAATGGGAGAAAATAGAGAATACTTCAACTAGGCAGCCTGACAACCGACATGAGATAATAAGGATTAATCATGCAGCGCAACTGAAAGAGAGACTGCATAGCTTGGCCGAGGCTCGATCGCAACGGCATCTAAAAACATCCGACATCTAAAAATATTTTAGCAACGTTTGGTTTGTATAGTTCCTTTGGATAGTTTCATCCTGAAACATGATGTGTACTTTACTGGCTTTTCGTAAAGAAATTCTTGGATAAACATCCATTCAAGACCTATATCTTGTAAATGTTATCTTATCTTTTTAATTGTGTGATAGATACTGGTCCCAGTCAACCATCCAACACAACTTTCCACATATCTTCATAAGATTAATCAATATATTAATAAATTAGTTCATATCTTCCTAAGATTAATCTATATCTTCATACGATTATTTTTTAAGATTAATTCATATTTTCAAAGATTAATAAATATTTTTTAGTCTCAATTTTCATAAGAATAATCCATATTTTCATGAGACTGATCCCTTTTTTCTAAAATTAAACCAATCAACGTTAATTTTATGTAAATAACGCTTAGTTTTTGTTTTTTTTTATATTATGTATAAAAAAACTAAGTTGTACAAAAGTTAAAATTATGTCAATAAAAAAGGCGTATAAAGTAAATTCAATAAAATCATAAGTAGCTGCAAAACTAAAAATGAGACAGGTTTTTTATAATAGCAATTTAAATAATTGTGCATTGTTGGTATTGTTAATTTAAAAATGAAGTGTATTGAAATTCATCGACAATTTACAATAATCACATTTTAATTAATATCATTTCTCTATTTAGTTAACTAAGAAATTTAACGAAGATTGTATGAAAATAGAACATTTAATAGCTAGGGGAAATAAACACAAATAATATAACCCATTAAAATACAGTCTTTAAAATAAATCCTTTGTATGCATTGCCAATTTTTATACGAAATTGCATCTCCTTGAGCTCAGGTCGAGCTTTCAGTGTTTGATCACTATGAACAAAATATCCACTCCGAAGTATTTACTAACTTCTTTTTTACCCTTAAAACTTGATTGAATGTATTGTCATCCAAAACAAGTCTATTTGCCAAGATTCATCTAGCTTGGATGACGTAAAGTGGGTTAATTAGCTTTCCGAAGAATTTACCTCTTTAACCTTAATAGGGGAAGGTTTCAATTATTAAATATTGATAAATTGAACATCTTTAAATTAAGCTTGATATATAGATAATAGAATATGAGTAAAAGCTGATAACTTTGACGTAAAGCAATAGAAACGCGTGTAAAGGTGACCTGCATAACAGTCCCAAAACTTGATAGAAAATAATGTAATCGACAACAAGTGTACCAGCCAAGTTTCAACGTTTCTGTTCGATTGGATGACGAGAAGTAGGTTTATCAGTAATAGAAGCGTGTGTAAAAGTGGCCTTATAGTGCCAGTGACTGCTTTCAAAACTTGATAGAATGCAATCTTATCTACAACGGATCTACCGGCTAAATTTGAGCTCGAGTGAATAATGGTAAGTTGATTTGTTCGTATTGCAAAGCGATAGTAGAAGCATTGATAAAAGTGAAATTTTAGTGACAGTGACAGCCCACAAAATTTGACACAATGCAGCCTTATCCATAAAGAATCTATCTGTCCAATTTCAGCGCTATTGTATGACGACAAGTTTGTTTATGTTTGTTTATTAGTTTTCCGAAAACATAAGCATGTGTAAAATCGAACTTTTAGTAACAGTGATAGCCCCCAGAATTTGATAGAATACAAAGTCATCGAATCTATCTGCCAAGTTTCAACTCGATTGAATAACAGAAAGTAGATTAATTAAGCCTCTGCAGATTGGCCTGGTAGGCACACATTTTTATGCATTAATATTTAAACATCTTTTATTTATTATAATTCAAACTATTTTGGCATCAGGAAAGAGTTTCAACAACTTTTGGTTAAAATTATTTCACTTATTGCGTTACTACGCAACGCAAAGTAGAATTGGTTGGACTTCCACTCCATAATTAATTTATGCATTCAAGTTCAATTATTTTTTATTTGGTTTGATAAAAATAATTTTGGCAAGAGGAAAGAGTTTCAACAATGATCGGTTAAATGGGATTTAATAATTATCCGAAGCGATTATTTAAGTACGCGTAAAAGCAACCATTTAGTGAGAGTGACAGCCACCAAAATATGATAGAATGCGTTATAATCTACATCAAATCTACCTGCCAAGTTTCACCCTGTTTGGATTATGGCAAGTAGATTAATTGGGCCTCCGCATATTTGTCCGGCAGCGACAAACATACCTACCCAACCATACCGACACACACAAAATCGAAGTTAATGTAAAAGATTTAAAAAGAGCGAAATTTTTAGACTTTTAATTGGACTTGAAATGAGCCTTTTAATTAGACTTTTGAAAAACCAAATTTTAAATTTTTATTTAGTTCTTTTTTAATTAATTTATCACTTAATAAATATTTTACAAAACGATATCTACTTTGGCTACAGTTCTGAAATTTTCAACACTAGTAATTTTGGCATTCTAATTGGACTACTGACAAAAAGAATGTCAAATTTTAATTTGTTTCTTAATTAATTTTTTTAATTAATATTTTCACAAAAAGCGACTTCTAATAGGCCTAGAGCTCTGAAGGTTTCAACAAAAGTAGTTTTGGCCTTTTGATTTTGCTTTCCACAAACACGTGTTGAAATAATCTTAAAGACGTAATGTATTATTGTACTAACGGAGATTTTTTGTGTGTGTCTCGACAGTGGAGAGGCTTCTAATATTAAAGCTTTACGTAGCAATTAGATTTTAGTGAGTGAAGCGAGCTTATTCTTAAGCAATAATGAACCTTTCAGCGAGAAAAGCGAGCCTATTCTTGCATAGCAATAAACCTTTCAACGAGTGAAGTAAGCCTGTACTTATGTGTTAATGAACTTTTCAGGGAGCAAAGCGAGCTCGATTTTGCGTAGCGATGAACCTTCATGCGAGCGAAGCTCCAAAAACTGGGACCTATGGATCAATGACGAATTTCCATAACGCGAGACCTTACAGTTAGCTAAAATATTGCATATGTTAAAATTTCGTAGCGAAGCACGGGTATTCAGCTAGTATGTAATATTCACTTACCTATTACCACTATATGTAATTTACTTTTACATTACAATTGTAAAGCTTTGCCTTTAATTTATCTTTGAGACAAAAAAGTGCTAAGTCTAATAGAAGACGCTGATTTTAAAAGTACTGCGCAATTTATAAGATTGGTGCATTTCCACGAAAATACATAAAGTTCCATGTTCAAGTCAACTGTCCACGATGTATTCATTAATTCTCGTTCAATTACGTGATTTTTTTTTTTTTTTTTTTTTTTTAGCATGCAAGGGTTTTGACAATTGGACAATTATCGGAATATAATTATTTAATTGTTGAGTTAATTTAGAGCTAATTTACTCATAACTATAGAAGGAAATAAAACATCGTTTTAGAAATAGAGGCACTGAGCTAAGAACTTCAAACAGAATTTATGATGAAAAATTTCGAAATTCAGGTGCTGGGAAAAAAGGGTCTGAAAGGAAAACATCCTTTACGGGTGTTGTAAAAGGTGTCTGAAAGAAAGGAAGCTCGTTTGCGTGGAGTAAGCATATGAACCAGTGCAAGGACCTATTTATATATTTCTAATGAAGTTCCATCGCATCCAACAACTACCAGGTTCTCCATGTTAATTTCTTCAACGAGGTAAACGAGGTCAACAATGAAATTGTATCTTTAACGAAAGTGTCAAAATAATTAGGAAATCACCGTGCTAAACACGAACATGGCACCAAAAAAGAGAAATTGTCTCTAGTTTTTGGATATGTTGAGGTATCACTTTGCATAATAGGGATAGAAACACATTGTATCTCGTGTTAGCAGCCTACTTAATGAAGAAGTAATACTGATATTCCACGTCAGGATTATCTCTGAAAATCATCCAACAGTTGTCTACAAGCATAGACGGAGATCATAACCTTGTTCAATCGCAAACATAGTGAAATGGAAACGTTCATCGTGCTCGTCCCTATATTTACCACAGTTAGCAGAGAAGAAATCCAGGTAGGAATCAAAGAAGTGTAGTTTTAATGACAATGAACATTCAAATAAAACATCCATATAAAGCCAGCATGTAGTAAACAAGATCTTCGTATTACTCAGATCTGATGTTCCCAAGGAAATTAGTACAAATTTAGCTGACTGCATCCCGTATTTTATCATCTAATCAGATCTAATCAAGCCACCCACACAAAAAGAACTCCTTCTTTTATTTTTGCCTTACTCAGTCCGGCAATTTACCGATGTAAGTAAGAGCCGATGATTTATTTGAATCCATAGCTTTAACCAACTGCGATACAAAACGTAAATTTATGTGTAAAGCAGATCAGATAATTTTTTCTGGGGAAATAACGGTGTGTACTCGACATTAATTTTTCAGGATGTTAAACATACCCTGGGAGGCCATTCTTTCTGGATAGAGTGTAAATGTGTAGCGAGACTCCTCCATTCACAAAGGAAATAGTAAAATTTTGTAAATCACTGTTGAAGACCCATCAAAAGCTCCACTAACTTTTATGTCTCCACTCATATTCAGTGTACATAATTCATGTAATAATACTTTTCTGTATGGTGTATTTACGACCAATAGATAAAGAATATGGTTCGAGGTGGTTAAAGTTTTTGTTGAAATCTTAAGTAGTCAAAAATGGTAATCGGATTCCCTACTGAAATACGTATTAACAGTTATGCATTAAGTGTTCGAATGAATAATTTATACCTAATATTATATTTCTCTTTCAATGAGAATTTTGCCTTTATTTCTTCACATCAATTTTAATTTTCAAATGCCAGGAGGTGCAATTGCACCCTTTTGATAGCGGTGGCCATGAAACGTGACTTTAACTTCAAATTATCTCTTGTATTTTTATAAAACTTCTTGTATTTTTTGCAAAATATAAAATTTATCTTTTGCATTTTCATGGCAAACATAGTTCAGAAAAGAATTTTCCTGGAAAGTTCAATATTCAATAACACAAGCTTATCAGAACTTTTCAATTTCCCTACACAAAAAATGACAACTGAGTTTTACAAAGAGACTAAATAACTCACTAAATCGAAATCTCAATATGCACACGAAATCCAATCACTCCAACAAATTAAACATTCTAATCTATTGTAAACACTTCCTTTGAAAGTTATTACATTCTTTTCATACAAAATGAAGGAAATAAAAAGCAAAATGATCTCTTAACCAACAGCAAAAAAAGTCGTTGAATTATTGCCATCTTTTTCGTTTTTTATCAGTAAACAGCCTAATGATCTCAATGGTTCACACTAACATAACTGACAGATCACCTTTTTAACACGTTCCTTTCATTTTTTATTTATTTAACAGCTGAAGACACCTTTTACATTATACATGAGGATTTATGCCACTACTTCAAACTAAAAGATACATTTCCCAAAGTTTTTTTCTCTCTAAACAAGAACCTTTTATATGGGCTTAAATAAATATCTTCTTTATTAGCTACTTAATAAACGACGGTGAAATTAACTTTTCCTTCTTTCTTCTTGAAGGTACACTAATTAAAAAGATAAAACATCAGACCTTCAGACATTTTTTGAATGACGTTAATGTGGAGTGATCCGGATTCAACTGCTTTTTAGCTCCAGGGATTGTTTGTCGGAGGAATAGGAGATTTTTGTGCTTGGTTCGTCCCAATTGACGTAATAGATTGGATTTCAAATTCGACCTGTTGTTGGCAAGTCAATGTCAAACGCGTATGGTTTGGAAAGTCAATTAGAAACGTCTGCTAAAGCAACCGTAATTGTAAGTGGTTTTTTTATTCGTTCAAAAGAGCGCCATTAAATGTGCTCATGCTCTTAATAATCTTTGTTTGATTTTGCTGTAATAGATTAACTATAAGAAACGCTAATTCAATAAAAACAACATAATTAAAAAAATATTCTATCGTATTAACTGTCAGGCTGTGAAAAACAGTAATCCTGAATCAAAGAATCCAAATACCATTTCTGTTTTCGTAACCAAACTGGCGAGTTTATTCCAATAAACTACAAGGGCACAAGGCTACAAAACTGTGGGTAGGTGGAATTTAAAAATGAATAAGTGATATTAAATGCCAGTTTTTTAGCACAATTAAACATTTTTATTCTCAAAGGTTTTATTTCATTTTTTCAAAACACCTTCTTAAAGTTAAAATTTTACAAAGTCCTTGCTTTAGAAAAAAATATCCAGGCACTGCATAAACAAAACCGTAAAGGATCAGAGAAATAAAAGTCCAGATATTTACTTCTAAGTATTAAACTTAAAAGTAATGGAATTTAGTTGAACCGCTTCGCATAAACAAACAATCAAGCGAGTTTCCCATTTTCAATCTTCGATTTCACTACTTCGCTCCGATTCTATTTCAGTGACTGCTAATATAGCTTTTGATTTAAGTTCTTCTAACTCTTTAACTTGATCCATATCCGAAGTGGTCTCTAGATCAATTGCACTTCTGAAAATTTAAATAAATCAGTATAATATTTAAAAATTAAGATTTGAATTTCTTTCAATTAATAAACTAGTAAACAAAAAGACAAATTAAAGTCTTAAATCAATTTCGATCTAGAAAGATTAAATGTTTTGTTTTAGTTCAAATAATTAAATTTCTATGTCTATGCAAATAAATTATATAAGTATGTTTTGTCAATAAATTTTCTAATTAATAGGTTTAAAGTGGAATGTAAAATTACCACAATATAAGTGACATAACATTTAAAAAATACTCTATTATAGAAAGGATAAAAAATTTTGTCTCATAAATAGAATAAAATAATATCAGTATAATTATTTTTCTATTAATGATATCTTGTCAAGAAGCATGCATTTTGAGAAGGTTGCCATTAGTTATTTTGCATAGTTGCATGATAAAGTTTTACTTTTCATCTTGACATATTGTTTATAAATACTTGCTTTAATAGGCGTGGCTGTATGGTATCTAAATAATCGACC
Organism: Linyphia triangularis; assembly: GCA_963978545.1. Classification (NCBI taxonomy): domain Eukaryota; kingdom Metazoa; phylum Arthropoda; class Arachnida; order Araneae; family Linyphiidae; genus Linyphia; species Linyphia triangularis. The sequence continues at coordinate 59,552,488 of OZ021723.1, read as the reverse complement.
TCCGGCGGTTCATCAATTTCATCCAGATTATCCTGCTCATCATCGCCTCCAATTGTAGGTGTAGACAATTCTTCTTCCGATAATTCCTGTAAATATATGGCTTTACCAGCATTTTTTAAAAAAAAATTTATTAAATTCTAAATGTTTGGAAAAGGCCATAAACACACACATTTCTGCTCGATGCGCTTTTTTTTTTTTTTAAATTTGCAATCAAAATTTCCCTGCTAGATGTTGGTGAGAAAACAATTCATCCCGCAGGCATTGAATGTGACCGCATAACTTCGCAAACATCTTGGCTTGCAATGCAGCAGCGGAAACCAGATTTGCAAGTTTCTCGCAAATCACGCCAACCTGTAAGGAATGTGGTAATGGTTTACCAACGCCAACTATTTGGCAGAAACCTCACGATAACCATAGAAACTGTAAGAACCCTTGACGTCACGGATTTTGATGAGTGTTTTAATCGAACTGGTTTTGGCTTGGTTTTCAGGCATTTTCTTTTCTTAATATTTAAATTACTAATTTTTTTAAAGAACTTTTGTTTAAATATTTGGAATCAGAAAGAAATTCTTCATAAATATGACCTAATTTTACTCGTTTTTTAAAAATGCAGGAATTGTCCATTGTTCATTTATTGAAGTTTTTTTATAGTTAATTTATAGAATTTATTTCTTGCGTTGTTCTCTGAACAAATTTGCAAAACCCTACAGTATAAGATTTGATGTAGGCTTTTATTTTCTTTGTTACATTTTATATATTTTTTTAAACTACATCTTAACTGCAATTTCTTCTATATTAGGCTAATATTACAATTTCATTACTTATAATTTGTTTTATATCGGGTAATTAAATGTAATTGAGTCACATTAAAAACTGAAGTGGTATTTTCTTCCTAAATAATTCATTTAACAATTATCCGCTTAATAGAAATACTTCCGTTCATAGTGAAGGATAAAACAAAAAGCAGAATTTTCTCAACAAAATACAAACACCGAATATTCTGAAAACAGTAGAAACTAAATGACTTGAGTTCAAAAATACGGTGAATAACGATTATTTCTTATTTAAATAAATTATTCAATAACTTCCAAAATAATTGCGGTGATAATTTTTAATAGCCTTAGATTTTATAAAAAGAAAATCAGCTTGAAACCGCTGTATTATTTCAGACTGAGAAACACCCATAATCCAATTAATAAATAATTAGTTCCAAGTTCATCTTCTCAAAATAAATAGTTGGCCAATAGTTTATGAAATGAGGATTTCGGTCCAAAGTGCCTGTTTTAAAGACTGTCCTTACCTAAATGTTCTATTAGTATATTTCAGAAATATAACAAGACGGTCAAATTTAATTTGGATCATTATTCAAACTTCCTTATGAAAACCCGTTAAAAATTTGCATCTTATTTCAATAAAACCCATACCAGTAGAATATTTTAAATGTTCTGATCATTAGCTTTCACGCAGCATCCAATACAATAAAGATGATTTGAAAATAGCCAAAACCTTTTAACTAAGTTCTACAATTTCTTTTTTTGGAGGAGGGGAAATTAGAGAAAAGTAATTTACTACATTACATAAGTTGAAAAAGTTATATCTGAAGTTTTTCATTTTTTCTCTAGAGGTTTCTAATCTTTAAACCCAATCAACAAATATGCAATTAAAGTAGTTGTCCTAAAATCACAAAAACCTCGTTTCGGTTATAAATATGTTTTTATGTTTTATTAATCTTCATTTTGGTATTTTGCAATAACAATATATCATAATTAGAAATGCGTTCTTTTACGGTAAAACCTATTTCTTTTAGAAACTAAACAAATTATGTGCACGGTTTTCTATGATATTCTTTCAAACAGCTATTCAGAATCATTTATCATTAAAACTCGCTAGCAGGAACAAAATTAAGAAATTCAGTCATAGTAAAAACGTAAAATATACATTTTAAACTTTCTATCAAAAGAAAAATATAGGTCGTTAGAAAATTATATCGGAAACACGCAACCAATTTCTTTTATATAAACATCAAATCATATTTCTTCGCTTCTTAAGTATGGGAGCAAAGCAACTCTTGCGGAAAATAAATTATGCTGTTGGGTACGAAGCGCGTGAGAGCTTCACAGACCTGACTACCATTTATCATTTTAAATTGAACCCAACTATTACAACAGAGAATAAAGTTAATGAAGAGTGATAACAACTGCGAAGTGGAATAATTCTTCATTTAGGGTGTAAGCGATAATAATCGGCTAATTAAAATTAATGAAGATTGTCAGTTCGATTCGAGATTTTGTTGTCAAGCAAATTCTTTAATTTCTGTGCATTGCGTAGAAGCAGCTGGAAGGAGACGAAACTTTTTTTTGTTATATATCTTTAGAAGTATGTTGGTGTGTATCCTTATTTTAGCAATTTTATAAAAACTATATATATATATAGTATACAACCGTTAAATAAAGAGTAGTTTTAAAAATGATACTTTCTGTTCTTGAAGTTTTCTAAAACTGTTGTAATTTTAAAGGTTTTATCATAACTCAATGTTCCGTGTCAAATATATACAGGGTTATCCAAATTAAACAGGAGGTGTTTAGACTTCTCTGTAGAGAAAACTACTTGATCGATTTCACCCAAATTTCGCACACATGCTCTCCTGAGTATGCGAATTTGATTTCTGAAAGAAAAATATTAGTTCGTACTTCGGGCGGCTGGGGGAAGAAATGGTACTGCGGAGAGGGAAATTTAAAAATATCAAAAAGAAAAAAAAGGAAGGAAAAAAAAAGGTGTGTTAACATGCAATAACCTTCATTGTAATCACATGATATTAATTGCAAATAACAGTATACCGTAGGTCAACAGGTATGACTAAAAACATATCTGTGCAATAACCTTCATTGCAATCACATGAAATTAACTACAAATTACAGTAATAACGTAGGACAATAGGTACTGTATGAGTGTGCAATAATTTTATTGCTATCACTTGTGGAACATCACAGATATAGCTCTATATGTTCTCCGTCACTTTCTTCTAGAAATTGAATTCTATGCACAACACATTCCACGGCAGAACGTAACTCATTCGCTTGGAGGTGGGATACATACTGCGAAATTCTGTCTTTAAGACAGCTAAGTTATAAGAGTTTAGATCGGGTGACCGAGTCGGCCAAGATGTTGAAAATGATCTGCTAATCCCTCTGTCATCTGAAAAGATTTTCCGTTATAACGCTTGAACAGGCAAAGCGATGTATGAGGGTGCACCATCTTGCATGAAGATTGTGGTGACAAGACAATTTCTCTGTTGAAGCGAAGGAATGACAAAGTTCCGGAGCATAAATGCATACCTAGAGCCAGTAACAGATCATGCCATTGGCCCCGAGCGCGTATTTTCTTCAAAGAAGTAAGGACCAATGATTAAAGATGAGGTTTAGCCACACCACACTGTCACTTTTGGAGCATGCAACAGCATTTGTTGATGAACATGGGGATTTGTATCAGACCAAATACGGTAGTTACATGTATTTACAGTGCCATTTAAATGGAAATGGGCCTCATCACTTTACAATATTCGTCAAGGCTATTCATCATCCACTGTCATCCGAGCAATGAACATCAAAGCAAATGTTTTCCGAGAGTCATTATCACAAGAAAGCAATTGCTGAGTGTGCGCTATCTTATACGGATAAAACTTCAGGACATTTCTCATAACTCTCCACACTTTCGAATTTTTCATACCCAATTCTCGTGATATCGCACGTGCACTAATGCTACCATGTGCACTTGCTGCTCCCTGCTCTACTACTGCAGTAGCAACTTCTTCAAGTTCCTTAACACGAGTTGATTTGCGACCTCATCCGGGTTTAAAGGCGATCGTTCTGGTCTCTTCAAAATCCCAGATCATTTTTCGAATATTTGTTATTGTCAGAGGGCCTCTACTTAAATCTTTTACCAGCCGAAATGCTTTAAGTGCTGTAGAAGCATTGCTGTTGCGTTTATAAAATAACTTAACAAGTAACGCGCGATCTGATAAAGTAAGTTTCATGACAGAGTTTTGGTTTGGTTAACAAATGCTTCGCTACTCTTCATATAGGCAGAGGATATTGCGCATATTATGGAGTATGCAAATTGCCTGCTCCGCAGTGCCATTTCCTCCCCTAGAAGCCGAAATACGAACTAATATTTAAAAAAAAAAATATATCAAAACCGCATTCTCAGAAGAGCATGTGTACGAAATTTGGATGAAATTGATCAAGTAATTTTCCCTTCAGAGAGGTCTAAACACACCTCCTGTTTAATTTGGACCCCCCTGTGTTTATATGTTTATATATATATATAATTTACAATTTTTCTTTAGTTTTAAAATATTCCCCCAATCCTGACCACAATATTACCTTTACCCGAAGATACTCGATCATCATAAGAAACTCCAATATCTTTTTCTCAATGTTCTCATTGAAATCGATAACATTGGAGTCACATATCTGTGTTCTTAGTTCATCTGTGGCCTTCTTCTCCATTTCTTTGGTGGCTTCCGACTCGGTATCCTCTTCCACATCCTCTCTCAATCCCGTTTCCGGAACCTCCTCTCCATCCTCTTTGGCCTTTGTTTCCCTCAGACAGCATTTGTTTTGGAGAGACTGGACTTTTTCTAAAAGAGAGTCCAACTTCTTTCTAGCTTCACGCAGGTTTTCGTCCGATGCGGAAGCCTCGCGGTAACATTCTTGAAACTTTTTCTACGCAAAGAATACATAAAAAAAAAATTAAACGAACTATATTTTTTTATAGAAACAAAGTTTTTTAAGTGGAGGCTGAAAGTAAAATGATATATTTGGAATCCATTCGCATTTCCCAAAAGCTTTTTTAAAGTATGTGTTTAATGTGCGGGTTATAATGATAAGTTATTGTAATTAATTTTATTCCGAAGAAAAATTGCAATAGCATTCCAACTTTTGGTAAATGCTATTAAAATGCAATTTGTAATAATATTTATCGAATAGACTTTGATAGAAATAATAATAATAATTAAAAAAATTAAAAAAAAAAAAAAACGCGAAATATAGAATGCAAACTAATTGGTTTTATGTGCCGTAAGTTTTTTACGAATATTGGCATAAATATGCATTATTTATATGTTTATAAATCTATAATGATAAAACATATAGCATTTCTGAACATATAGCATTGAAAACCACTTGAAATAGGCTTTTACAGCTCTGACATTTTCAACATAAGTAGGTTTTACCTACTAATTTGACATTGAAAAATATAAAGTTAAAATTTTATAATTAGTTTTTTTTAATAAATTATAATTTGTTTTACGAAATGACTTCTAATAAGATTACAACTGCGAAATTTCTCAACAAAAGTAGTTTTGGCCATCTAATTGAACTTTCGAAAAACAGTATGTTAAAGTTTTAATTAATTTCTTTTTATTATTTTTTTACTTAATTTTTTTTATAAAGCGACTTCTAATCGGCGTACAGCTCTGAAATTTTCAAAATAAGTAATTTTGGATTTTAATTGAACTTCTGACAAACAAAATTTTAAGATTTTAATTAATTTTTTAACTAAATTTTTAATAGCAATTTTTCACACAGCGACTTCTAATAGGCTTACATCTTTGAAATTCCAAAATAAGTTGTCTTAGCTTTATAATTAGACTTTTGACAAACACAATGTTAAAATATTCTCAGAGAGGTGAGAAGGGTTGTGTTATTGTATTAACAAGGAAATTTTTTTTGTTTCTCGACATGGGTGGGAGTTCTAATATTAAGGGTTTACATAGCAATTAATCTTTTAGAGAGTGAAGAAAGTTTATTCTTACACAGCGATGAACTTTCAGCCAGCGAAGCGAGCCTATGTTTGCGCAGAAATGAACCCTTCACCGAGAGAAGCGAGACTGTGCTTAGTCGCAATGAACTTTTCAGCACTTTGTTTGCGTAACAATGAAATTTTTATCTAGTTCAGTTAAACGTAGCAATGAACCTTTCAGCGAGTGTTCTCAAAGCGCCAAAAGTTGAAGCCTATGCACCAATGACGGCTCTTTGCAACGCGGGGCCATGTAGCTAGTAATATATAAATATTAAAAAAAAAAAAAAATCCTAAATGACTTTAGCAGAGTGAAAGGCTAAATTTCATCGAATAAAAATACTTAACTAAGTTTTGAAAACAAATATTTTTTTACTGCAGCTAAAATTGTAATTCAAATTATTATATTCAGATTATACGGCGCCTACAACATTGGTAATGAAATAAACGTATTTTGAAAATGCAAATGTGATTATAAATTTTTTCGAAATAATTTCTCAGTAATCAATGCATAACGGCTTGTTCCAATTAAAAGAGTCATCAGCTAATCAGCAAAATGCATTTCTTAATCTCCAGACAGTAGACTAGATCACGATCGGAATGTCAAGTAATTTAAAAGCATATAATTATACTATTTTTTATACCTCCCTTAATTCCCTTAATATATTTTTCATTTTATTATTTATAAAACTTTTCATATACCTCATCTTAAAGAACTTTCTCAATGCAATCGCTTAAAAATTTGGATCTCTGTGCTGAAATTTGAAAAAATAATCCAGTTATGAAAATTCATATACCACATTTAAATTCAACTTTCAAAAATCGGTAAAGAACACTGGTCTAAATGTTCTGAAATTAGACTTGCATGTACTTGAAGAAGGGGTTAATTTTATAGCGTAAGAAGAAGAAAGAAGGAAAAAGGAAAAAAAAAACCTATTGCGAATAATTTTTTTTACACCATACCACATTTCCCTTTTTGCGTATATTCAAGAGTTCAATTTTAGGTAATTCTGATGAGTATTTCTTTTTTACAGCTTTTTGAAATTTGAACTGTAATTAAAATCACCCCGGGGTGATTCGAATTAAAGTTCAACTTTTGAAAAACATCCTTTCAAAAGCATTGCATTTTTGCTCATTGCAAAAACATTGCACTTTTGCTCAATCACGGCCATTAAAAAGCAATAATATGGCATAAGAAATAAACTAGCTCGAAATAATTGGTTTTTCTTATGCCATACTATTTCCTATTTCTTCAAATATATATACATGCTAAAGTTCTGGTCACTTTGACCAGTGTTTTTTTTTTGTTTTTTTTTTGTTTTTTTGTAGATTTTTAAAAGCTGGTCTTTAATTATGGACACCTTGTATGCGAAGAAGAGTGTCATCAGGTGTTTGTTTTTATTAGAAAGGTACAATTTCATTACGATATTGATAAATTTCTGCACACTTGACCTTTGAAACAAGGGAAAGGTTACTGATTGAACAAAATGTCAAAAAGCATCCTTTCCAATAAATCAGTTCCAATAATCCAACCTCTAATAAATATTTTTAAATTATATTTTTATATGTATCTTAATTAAACCAGATTATCAGGAACATACCCGATATTTTGTAGGCAAGGTGGTAAAATTGGTACCAAAGGGTAACAGTAGGGCCAAAGGTATATGATAATAACTTCAAATTTTAACTAGGTTGTATCTTTCAACGCCGGCAAATGAAGCTCATAATATAAAAATCTCATAAGACACAAATTATTTACTACATTTCAAATTGTATGGAGTAGAAATAAATCTATTAAAACATAACTTTTGGAAAACATATTGCATCATTTAAGAACTTTAATTTAAGGTTGATATAATTAAGTATCTTATTATATCTTTTTTCGTAATCATGAATTTGCTACACAACCCCCAAACATATTTAGGATGAAGCTCCTAAAAACGTCTTAAGAGATGTGTTGAGTCATAATTTCCCGCGCTTGGGAAAACACTAATTTCTACGATAGAACTACTTTAATTAAAATTACTAAGTACCTTTTAGGTATTTGCCCATGTCTCACCAAAACATTCCTTGAAACGAAGAATTCTTTCTGGTTTTCGAAAGACTAAAATTCCTTCTCCGTTTTATTTAGGTTAGATTATAATATTAAGCAAATTCTTTGGGGGGACACAGTGAAGTGTGAAAGGCTTTTCCTTTGAAAATTTAAAAATTGTAGCGTATTAAACATCTAGTAGTAGCTCTTAATGAAACTTATTACTTTGAAAATGTTTACTCTTTCGATTTAAGAAACTCTCTGTATAAGTTACATATAATAATTTTTCTTTGAACTACACTCATGTTTTTTAATATTTTGCGAAAACAAATAGGTCCTCAAACTAGTTTTATGGATTAAAGTAACTGAAAAGCGTACAAAATTATTGATTTAAATAAGCATGGAAAACTATTGACTTAAGCAATATACTGCAAGTAAACTTGTAGTTCATTTGCGTGGTAATGATAATACCATAAAACTCAAACCAATGGTAGAAAAAAAAAGCGATTAGTCCATACGTATTATTCTTCCTTGAGGTTGATCTTCTAGCTATGTTATTCTCCTTCTAGTGCTGTTACAAAAATATCAGCTTAGTCCAAATCCTTCATCTTATAGTATTAGTGTTTTTTCTACTTAAGGTTGTAGTATCAATAAGATTAAAAAATAATATTGATAATGACAATTGAAATATATTTAAATTTTTAGATATACATTTTTATTTACAGGAAAAGTTCTGAAGTCTGTTTATTTAGCCTTTAAAAAAAAAAAAAAAAAAAAAAAAAAAAAAAAAAACACCAATATCTTAGCATTTAATTTATTTTTTTGGTTTAAAACTTAAAATAATTTAATCAAATATAACTACTACTATTCACAAGTAAAACTTTTTACTGAGTAACCGCTGTTTTTGCTCTAATAAATCAGAAGGTAAGTTAACGTTAGAAGGGATACATTTTCTTTTTGGTTTAAGAAGAGTTGAAGTTGCATTTAGAATATGCAATTGCTCATCAAAAAGGTGCTGAGTTCAAGGACGTGACACGATTAACTTTTAGTTTCATGAGCTGAGAAACGACCTATAGAAATCTTCAAGAGACGCACATTTTAGTCAAATTGCGTCACTGAGTTGCGTCAATGCCACCTTCTGTATAATCTTACCATTCAGAACATGCGACATTAATTCATTAAATGTTATATAAATTTTTACTTAATATATTTTATCTTGTAGCAAGAGAAACTAGTTGGATACTTCTTCAATATTAGAGTTGTTTTGGAAAAATATAATTATGAAGTGTAAAAAAAATCAAACATCAATTAAAAATTCATTAAAAATCAGGCTTCTAATAACTATGGTCAAACCCTGTTAGCGTGATGGGACCGACGAAATAATTCGCTTAACCGAAATTCATGTTAAACGAATAAGTTAACGTTAAGTGTTAAGTACGGAGAACTGCTTTTACTTCGTGTTAAACGAGATTTCATGTTAAGCGATTTCGCGTAACGGGGTTGGACTATATATCATATTATTTTGAAATCATCGGAAAACTTTGAAAAGAATTAGTTTAGCAAACATCAAAAGGGGTTTTCCTTTTGCTAAATAAATCTTGTTTCACTTATTGTCATCCTGCACTATTTTTTTCAATTAATATTGTTAAACTGCTTAACCTAAAAACTTATTTACACGTCCTTAGTCGGTGAGTTCATTATGTCACTTGTTATTTGATGCCAGAGACTAGTACCATTTTAACGTTTCATAGAGAAGAAGGAGTTTTCAAAGGAGAAGCCAGTTAATCCGTGGAGCGCCAGTAGCTAACAGCTCTCAGAAGACCAATTATTTTCTTTTTTATTTCATATGGAGCAGCGCCTGCTCAATACCAACTAGAAAATTAACACTCCATCCACCAAGAGTCAGTAACATTCCAACCAACTTAACATCTGGCATGTTAGTCACTGATAATGTTTAATTCTGCTTTCAAAATTTCAATATGGCAGGCAGTTTGGGTCACGCAGCTGTGATTTATTAACTATAAACCGAGATCGTATATCTATAACCAATAAAATGTATCATACCTAGGAAATATAATGTTTATTTTTGTGGAACTTAACCATTACTATTTAAAAATTCATTTTATGTAAGTTTATATCTACTTACTAGATACACTCAAATTAATATTACATTGATAAAGGACAACTTTTTTCAATGTTATATTTTACCCAATTTCGATGTAACAAATAAAATCTCACAGTAACTTGGTCAGTTAAGATTGCGGGCCAGTGAATCCTAGAAAGCAAAATAATGGTGGCTGCTACGTTAATCTGTCTCACAGTTAATCGTATGGCTAAGAAAGAACTCTAAAAAATAAGATTCTGTATATCCTGCAACCCTTCTGCAAGTTACATAACATCCCACCTGCGTCTCCTTGATCTTCCACCTCATCTTCCTCTCTCCAGAATTCATACTCTTCAACAGCTTTCTGTTCTCCTTCCTCAGCTCATCTATTTCAATCTGCGTATGATGCATCTCTTTCAAGAGCTGCTCCAGGTAAGAGAACATTGATTCTGTTTGGTCGTCCGTCAACTTGAAGTGCTTTTCCATCAATTCCGTTCCTTCTTCCCCGGAGGAATGGACAAGGGCCGAGTACAGGTCTCGAGCTCGATCCAGGTCGGGTTCCAGACCTGTTATACCTTGATCGATTAGGTCACCGGTTGCAGCAACTCTGCAATGAAGTTAATTGATTCAATTCTAGATAGTTTCATAGATGCTAGTATATTTATTTTAGAGTTGAGTTTTACAAGTTATCAGAGTTATTCTTCCATCTAATTTTGGTCAAATTCTCCGTTAGTCTTGTAACATATACGTAGAGTGACTATATAAATTCTTCTGTAGCTCTAGTTATTGGAATGAACAGAATTTCAGATTTTTGTTATTCAGTTGTAAATGGTAACAACTATTACCTTTTTTTCGATTTACAATTTATAATTGCGATATTATGCGTATTGCCTGTTATTTTAATCGACATAATTTAGCCGTTCTTATTATGCATCATTTGTATTTTGTTTCTGACAAAATTAGAAAATGGCGATATAATCCTTTTGCCTCCGGGGTGCAGATTCACACTATTTAGATTTAGAAAATGATTTTATCATAACGGAGATCTAGTTCCAAATTTGTTAAATAAAGCAAAATATGGGGTGGTACAAGTTTAAATGGGTTGAACTATTGAAATAAATAAATACATATCGATAGTTGATTTTAGAATTTTAGATAAAAAGATTATTAACATTCTAAGTATTAATAAAAAGCTTTCGAGTAATCCAAATGTGGGCATATAACAAGACTATTTGACCTGACTTTATTAATCATTCAATGTCATTACGCTTTGAGAGGGCTTGGTACTTTCATAAATATGTCTCCACAGTTCAGAAAAAATCATACATTTGAGTTGTATTCATTCTCTCTGCATAAGTAAGAAGGGACACGATTGTATTTTTTGGGGATATTTAGAGGGAACCGCTTTCCGTTTGTGTACTGAATGAAACAATACTCAGAAAGCACAAATTGAGGCAATTTTGCACAATGAATAACTTGTCTAATCTCTCAGTAATATCTTTCAACATAACAATACAATTACATTAGTAGAGTTTCAATATGTATTCTAACCTTTATCAAATGCCAAATTATTTCGAATCAAGATGATGAAAGTAAAAAAAAAAAAAAAAAAAAGAGCCTATTTCAATGAAGTCGTTTCCTGAGAATGACTTTTTTAACTAGAGGGAAAATTTATTATGCAATTTGATAATTTAAATTTATTTGTTTAGAGTTTGTGGCATGATCTGAAATTTGTTATACAGAAGTAAGTGCCCTTTTAGAGAATAAATTCAATTAATATCTCCTTCAATGAATACATATTACTGTCCTGTTATTAATCTTCAAACATCTAGAGTATCAATTCCTCGTAAGAATCTTTAGAATAACTCATCCTATAAAATGTTGTGTTATTATCCAATAATTCATAAAAGTACTTATATTTGTTAATTTTTGCAATGTAAACGTAACAAAAAAATAGGACTAAAAGACTAGCATTTCCGAAATACATTCTTTATGTAAGCGGAATTATAAACATTTTACAGAGTGGTTTATTTATCAAAGAAATACATATTATAATAATATTCTAGATAATATTTATTCCTCGTGTTTGATCTTCAAACAAATTAATGAGAATTCAATAATGATATAAAATATTTACCGACTTTCAATAACACACATAATCACTCACTAAACATAAAACTGCACTTTAACTTTAAAATGGCAAATTTGCAAATTTAAAGGTTTGAGGGTAATTAGCGGATTGTGTTATTCTTGACTACTAAAGTTTCAAAGTGTCTTTAAACTTCCCCATTTATTTCCACAAAATTCAAAGAATATAAAATAAACACTCACACAAATGTTGCAAGCTTTATTCGTTACTTTTTCGCTGTCGTTGATACATTTGAAATCATGCCACACATATTTTCTGCCAGATGGTTGAATAATGAACAAGATACAAGAAAATAATAATTATTTAAAATATGTTATCATTAAATATTTCACAATATTCCGGTTTATTTCTTCCCTTAACAATTACCTGCATAAATACCTGGATTATAAGTACTTATTAATATTAAACTTCTTAAAGCGATCATCTTAAAATATAAATGCCTCGAGGGAGTATAAATGAAGCATAGGTATTCTTGTTAGGCTTATGCATATTCTTTAAAGATACCTTGATAGATTTTCATTTTAAAAACTGGTGTTTAGTAACAGTGAAAACCCACGTTGAACCATAATCGGCTTACATCTAAGCTTTATCGTCAGCTAAATTAAAAAAAAAAATAACAAGATATTACTTGCAAAAGGTTCTTTTTAAAGGAGATTATTTGCATTGTAATCATCCAACGCAGGCAATTCTTAAGAAAGGAAATTACGTGAGCGCTGAAAACTGAGGAAGCGCACAATGGAAAATTCTTTTAAAACCAAAGTTTTACAAGGAAATTAATTATAGTAACATATCTATGATACATGGAATTTGCTGTCATTTTTGTTTAAATGCTATGGACATTGTGTATACCTTGTATCATATCTGACTTCGTTTTGCAAATCCTCAAAATCTTCGTATTTCTCTGTCTTATCCAGAACTAATTGTAAGGCGTTTTCATTAAGTTCAGCTTTTCGTAAATCTTGAGCACAGCGATCTTTATAAATTTTTGCTTTGTGCACGAAATCTTCTCTAAAAGGTGAAACATTGAAAATTATGATAAATTATAAAATTATTTTTTGAGGATACATTTGAAAATAATTTCTTACAACTCAGCTCATAATAATTCATAGATCTTCATAAAATTTATCATGCCTACAACTGAGACCATTTCAAAGTTCTATAATAAAAAATTCTATAAAAAAAAAAAAAATTAACTAAGGGAAAAAAAAAAGTATATATACAGTTCAAATTTTCACAAATGACATTTTAAAAACAACAATTACATGACATTCATTCACTTCTTTTAATTGTTTTAAAACTAACCTATTAATTAATATATCTTCATAAAATGTATCATGCCTACAAATGAGACCATATACAAAGTTCTATAAGATAAAATTCTATAAATAAAAATGAAACATAATTTTTTAACTAAAAAAAAGCACAGATACAATTTAAATTTTCGCAAATGACATTTTAAAAACAACAATTAATTGACAAGTTCATTTTTTTTTTTTAATTATTTTCACTTGTTATTAAATTTTTTCTCACCACTTATTCAACAAGGTTCAGACAGTAAAGTTATTCAAATACGAAAAGTGTCACACTCTTACGTGGAGGAGGAAACTAAATCTGATGTTTACTTTTATTTCCTCACGTATAGTTTCCCCATCGGCTAAATAGTATACGTACTAAATTTTATAAAGACTTATTTATTAGAATAATAGACGATTCTAAAAACTAATTTTAACTCAGCCAAATTAGTTTATGTATTGAATAAACTATTTTGGCATTAAATAAAATTAGTTTATACTAAGTATTTCAGGATAAGCGTTTGCGCCAGTAAAACTCAAACCGATCTAAGAAGGGCGTGTTTATTCTATGTTAGTTAAAATAAATTTAATTTGCCTATATCGAATCAACTTACTCTAAGAGTAATATAGGGAAACAGTTTGTTATGCCTAAATCGTTTAATCGAGGTTCTTAAATTAAATGTAGGCCTTTAAGCGACAGTAATTCACCATTGAGATATATATTTATTCCATTTATTTGACTTCATCGTTAACATACATATTGAGTACGCATGCGAGAATCCTTAAGAATTAAATCAAATACAACAATATTGATTAAAAGTATTTTCGAGATCACTTTTTCTAACTGGCGCGCATGAAAATGGTTTTTTCTGCTGTATGCTGCTGCTTATTTGATATTGTCGCAACATTTTTAGAAGTGTTACTTTCATTCATTTACACAAGTTCAAATATATTTCAAGTGTATGTAGGCACACAATAATTCATACGATTTTATATTTACATAAAATGTTTCATTGAAGTAATAGAAACTACAAATGAAGCTGAAATTTTCCTGGGAAAAAAAGGGAAACACACACACACATTTAAAGAAGTGTTTTTCAAACATTCAACAAACGACTTCATTTTGCGGAGAAGCCAAATTCGAATGCCCCGCACACAATATTCTTTTTCTTTTGAATTTCTTACAAGGGACATTCTTTTCAAGACGATGGCAGCTGTATTTCCTTCGTCCGAAAATCCTAAAACTTATTATGTAAAGTAGTCGTTATACCTTTCTTCGTACGTAGCAACTGCTCGATCCAGATGCAGTTGAATATCCTCAGTCATCCGCATTATTTGAGATCGAAATTTATTCTCGAAGTTCTTGTATTGCTTCTGGAAAACGTGCGTGTCCATTATGCTTTCCCGCTGTCCTTTAATATCATGCTTCAGGGAAGAGATCCTTTGTTCGAGCTGGAATACATTAGAATTTAAATAATAAAATACGGAGTTCTTCATTTGAGGTTAGGGATAGAGTATATAAAATCTCAATTTAAGGTTCTTGTGAAGTATTAGAATACAGAAAGACGATTGTAAATATTAAGAGAAGAGCCTTGTAATTTGATATGTAGGTACGGTTACAATGTATCTACTTTATATACATACATAACATTGTTAAAGCATAGCCAGGACGGTTTTACTAAAAGTGAGCAATTAGGAATAAGGGAAAAGGAAGCAATTTTTAAATACTTTTGAGTTTTTCTAAACCTCAAGGCTGGAATTTATAGATAAAACATTCTACTTACTGGACTTAGCTGTCGTCAGATAGTTTATCTGCCTACAGAAACATACAAATTTTACATTAACATCGGTTAAAAATATAACTTCTTGTGATGGTAACTTTGCAAGACGTTTTTTCTTAGGGACTTGAGTAAAAATGGGCTACTTTGTTTGATAAAAACTAAGCATTTTGTTATAGGTGATACTTAAACCGGATGAACAAAATCAATAATCAATAGCGTCGCCCAAAATTTTTTTCTCTCACTATATTAGAAAAGTAATCTAGGTGATCTGTGATTGTCTCTACAAAATCAAACAAAAATAACTGTTATTCAAAGCTGCTCTAATGTAGATGGCGTATTAAAGCCCTAATCCATTATGAACCACTTATATAAATATTTAGGATAATAAATAAATTTGAATGGTTTTGTTTTTCTAAATGGCGTGACTGTCATTAAATAAATCATTTCAAAATTTAGAAGTTTCTTGAGAGAAACCAACGTACGATTAATTCTGTTACACGGACTAACAAATTAAAACAGCCTCAAGTGTAAAAGAAATGGCAGACTACGTGTCACTCATATGATGTTTTCTTAGTGTAGAACACAATGTTGGATATTTAACAAACTTACGATCTTATGGAATCTAAATGTGCTATTTGATGATTTCACACATCGAAACCAATGAATGCTTGTAAAATGGGCTAATTTTTTGTAAATAGTAGTTATCTATGTGATTTAAATGTCCTCTGTGTCAAAATTAAAAAAAGTGAAAAAAATGGGATATTTGAGGAGCTGAGAAGCAAAGGGGTTCAAGTGACTTTCCTCAAATTTTGAGAAAATACGCTTTAAAGTTTTTTATTTATATTAACTTTGTGTGAGTATTATTTGTTGTTCAAATACTAACCTCTGGAATGAAGATATCGCTAGCTTTCATAGAATTAATATAAATAAGGAACTTTAAAGTGTATTTTTTAAAAGTTAAAAGAAGTCACTTATCCATTTGCTTTTCAGTCCCTTATTTATATTTCACCTGAAGTCTAGGATGTTAATTAACTACATATGTAAAATAGTCCGTCCATATCCAGAAGGGTTAGTAAAATATAAGAAGTTGAGCACCAGAACGGACTCTCTCCACTTATATAATGGCCAATAAAGTGGACCTTTAGATAAACCCTATTTGGGCCGTTCTGACATAAATGGTTTTGAAAAAACGGGATAGAAAAAACAAAATCAAATTGTGGGATGGTCTATTCTAGTGCTTTGTGCCTCATATCAGACGAAACGGTCGTTTCGCCGCCAACCTTAAAAAGGCAGAAACGACAGTAAGTATCTATTCTCTGTACAACTTCCAGCAAAAACGCCGAAATTGACTATTTTCTAGCGCGCTTACGAAACTTCACATAATTATACAAAAAATACCATTGGTTCGTCTCGGTGATATCTTTCAAAGAAAAAAAAATTGAGTACCTAGGATAAAAGACAACGAAGAAAAAATATATTGAAATTTCCAAAACGAAATAAAAAAACGAGTTCTAGCCCGATTTTGATGTAAAAATTTAGACAAACGTCCAGCCCTAACTAAGCTATAGATCTTCAAACGGAATGAATTATAGGATGCGGAATGTTTCAACTTAAAATCCTACGCTGGTTTAAACTTCATTAAATAATTCTTTCTATTTTTAATTAATTTAAGACCACTTTTTTTCATTTCATAATTTGGTGACAGATAAAGGCGATCAGCTTGTAATTGAGGTTCAGATATATATGCCAAAAGTTGCCAAACAGGTTTGCTATAATTTCGAAGTTAGTTTTTCCGACATGTTAGGCTTAACTGAGAATTAACGTAGCGTTAAAGTATAGGCAGAACGAATTGGACTATAATTATATGGCTTATTGAAATAATTTAATTTTTGAAGAGACAGAATTGAAGAGAAATATTTGTTCTTCAAGTTGCATGGGTTATTTGGACTGTATGACAATATAGAGAGAGTGAACCTTCAAAAACATTTTAATTTGGGGAAATCTCCATTGAAAAATGAAAATAATAACTTTTTGTTGCAAGATACTATGGGCTGCATACAAAGTATAAATATGGAAATTATGTGAGCTGACGTCACAGTCAATTCATTACAGAGGACTAAATGAACCACGCATTGCGATTGGCTAATGGAATTTGCACAAATGTCATTCGTTTTTAAAGATGTGTTGATTTTGTTTACTTTCCGTTGCAGAATGAAATCGTAGAATTATATATCATCAAAATTGTAATTTTATAGTGAATTTTAAAATTGTTGTTAAGAAAATATTTTTAATTTTGTCAAATATCAATGGGTTATTATGTGAACCAAAATAATGCTTGGTATAATAAAAATAATTTATATTACAATATTTAGACTGTAAAAAACTTGTAATATTTATTTGTAACAATTTATTAGAATAAATTTTCAATGGGATGAACGCTCTGGCCTTGTATGTTAAAGGTGCCAGATTTGATTCCTGAGTTAGGTGTGGATGTTCGTTGTGATTCGGAATCCACGTTAAGCTGGTTGGTCTCGGACTGATTAGTCGTTATTATGCCCTAAAATAGGTCGTTGTGCGTACAAACTAACCAATCGAGTTGAAACTTGGCAGACTGGCTCTTTGTCGATGGCAACGTATTTCTTTAAGTTTTGGGAGTTGAGTTGCAATACACAAGTTTCTAATACTCGTTCTTGGTCGATTTTGATGGTTACTGCCGTCCGCATTCAACCAATTTGTAAATGTTCAAGTAGATTTTGGCATGTAAGATATCATTGAACTCAACTTGAAGAATTATGAATATCCATGGTACCAGGTGTACCATAGGTGGTACTACTTCTAGTTTATCAATTTTGAAGATAAATATGGCATGTTGGGTGTCGTTGGGCTTGTCTTGAAAAATTTTGAATATTTAAGGTACCAGGTATAGCATAAGTAGTACCACTTTCGGTTTATCAATTTCCAAGATAAATATGGCATGTTGGACTTTTGTTTTGACGAATTATGAATGTTTAAAGTACCATCAGGTATGCTATTGGTACCACTTCCGGTTTATCAATTTTAAAGATAATTATTGCATGTAAGGTATCATCGAACTCAGTTTGAAGAATTATGAATATTCCTGGTACCAGGTGTACCATAGGTGATAAATAGAAACACGATTAAACGAACAAATTCAAAAAATAGAAGTCGCAAATGTTTATAAAAAAGTTCTGATATCCCCCAAAAAACACTTTTGAAAAGTAGAACCACCAACCTCAAAAACACAAAAAACTTTCTTGCAATAAAAAAATCATAAACATGAAGAAAATTTTCAGCCACAAATACAGTGATATAAAAAATGGCCAACCTCTGATTACAACTCTCGGTTGTTACTCGCTTAAGAATGTATGCTTACTTAGTTTATTTTTAAAATTTAAGTTCCACTCCCATAAAAATTTACGCTTCTTGAGGTTGGCGCCCGTCTTAATTACTAACCTTTAAAACCCCCCACACAATAGAAACTTTCCAAAATGCATGTATCAACCAAACAAAAGCTTACCACAAACACTTCAGTTTCCTACTTAAAAAATTCTTATTAAAGATTCAAATGCAAGCGTTTGAGCACAGTTTCTCTATACTATTTTGAAAATTACATGAACATGAAGATTTACATCACTTTGTATTTCCTACCCATCCAAATGAAATCGTAAACTCGAATATTCGTGCAATCTGCATAAATTAGTTTAAACGCAAGCATTGTTGATATTCATATGACGGGCGCCAACCTCAAGCAGCGTAAATTTTTATGGGAGTGGAACTTAAATTTTAAAAATAAACTAAGTAAGCATACATTCTTAAGCGAGTCACAACCGAGAGTTGTAATCAGAGGTTGGCCATTTTTTATATCACTGTATTTGTGGCTGAAAATTTTCATCATGTTTATGATTTTTTTATTGCAAGAAAGTTTTTTGTGTTTTTGAGGTTGGTGGTTCTTCTACTTTTCAAAAGTGTTTTTTGTGGGATATGTTATACTAGATATCCCAAAAAGTTTACGATTTTTTTTTCTTTTTCTTTCGAGAATGAGCATGGTTGTTAAAGGCCAACAAAAATGACCATGAGATAAACCATTTTTGGGCCGTTCTGGGATGAATCGTTTTGAAAGTACGGAGCAGAAAAAACAAAAATCAAATTGTGGGATGGTCTATTCTGGCGCTCTGAGCCTCATATATGTTATACTGAGTATCCAAAAAGTTTACGATTATATTTAATTTTTTTTTTCTTTCGAGAATGAGCATGGTTGTTAATGGCCAACAAAGTTGACCATTAGATAAACCATATTTGGGCCATTCTGGGATGAATGGATTTGAAAGTACGGAGCAGAAAAAACAAAAATCAAATTGTGGGATGGTCTATTCTGGCGTTTTGAGACTCACATATGTTATACTGGGTATCCCAAAAAGTTTACGATTGTATTTAAATAAAAAATTTTTCGAGAAAGAGCATCAGTGTAAAACGCAGAAATGCTCACAATGAAATAAGAATTCATAAAATATGTGGTGTGTGTAATTTATTAAAGAAAAATATAAGTAAGTTTATACTGTAAATGAGAAAGGCCAATTTCAAAAGGTTTTCTTTTATTAAATGACATCAATCCTAAATAATCTACATCCTATCTTTAAATTTATTGAATTATAACAAATTTAGGTATATGACTTACACCGTTTTAGAAGAGTCATATATGAGGGAATTTAGGGACGCTAAACCTCTCATTGATTATTCAAATTTTCAAATAATAATCAACACTTTATCTTTAAATTAATGAAAATACAACGAATTTAAAAATGTGACACACCGTTTTAGGACAGTTAAGTGATGAGAGAATATAGGGACGACAATTATTTATTAACCAATTATTCAAATTTTCAGTTATAATTATACTAAAGTTTATAAATTTTTTTCATCTAAAAGAGTATGTTTTCTACCAGCAACATCTGAATATTCTTTCTAAATGAAGGTATGATCTATAAAATTATTATAATTTGTTTAATTTTAAATATAGAGTGTTATTTTTTTTTTTAGTGACGTGATTTGATATCCCAACCACTCATGTCTATATTTAATTTGAATTCTGCAACTTAAAAAAAAAATACCTTAAATAATAACACAATCTGTTTTATAATTTTTTATTTTGAGGATTTTTGTCATTTATACTGATTCTAATTTCAAAAGAAATGAAGTCCATAATAATCTTTTTGGGATGCCCTGTACATTTTATTTCTTTGAAGTTTGTGAGAGAGAGAGCCCAATTGGAAAACTTATTATTGTAATCACAACATAGTAAAAGCCTCCCCCCCCCCTCCCCTATTGACAATTTTTGGTGTTATTTAAATATTGATGACGAATTTGAATACTGTCATGAATGAATTAATGTCAAATTATTAATATTTTTTAAGGAATAATGAGTTATTAAAATATATTATCGTATTTTATGGCATTGATCAAAACCACTGAATAGAATATAGATAGTTGTACATTAATCCAGAAAGTTTCAGTCATTTGGAGGCCCTCAAAATTTGGGAATCTTCGGCATGGGCTTTGCAATCCTTATGAGAAATAAAACCCAGGGTGCACTTTTTATTGCACTCATCTTGTTTACACAATGACACTTTTTCACACAATGAATTACAAATACACATTACTTATAATTGAAAGAAAATAGAAAGGGACGGAAAGTCAATAAGTATGCGCTCATAATACGAAAAGTAAGAAAAAATATTTCGGTGGGTGATTTTTCAATGTGTTTTTCGAATAAAAATAGAAATGTTTATGTCAACCATAGTTTTTGCAAACGTTTTGATGATCATATTAGTGTTTGGAATAAATGTTTTAAATAAATTTAACTCAGGGAATATTTTGTGTAACTATGATTTTTTTTTTTTTTTTTTTTTTTTTTTTATCAAAGGCTTTATTTTTTAAAAACAAAAAAGTTAATGCAGAAAGAAATGTAAATATTATATAATGCCTGCAGCTTAAAAAATAACTATAAGCTGCGATTATAATGCAACGATTTAGTGTGATGAAGCGCCATCTATTAGGCAGTTCATCAAATATTATTTCTTTTTCATTCTGAATGATGAGTAACCACATTATATATTGTTATTAATTATAGTATCACTCTTTCTCAAGTAACTATTAAATTTAATGCGGTCTATTAAATTTAATGTGGATATGTCCGAACTAATATTTTCTACAATTAAATATGACAAAACTCGTGTGCCCTTATAATCACTGGATTCAATATAATTTCGTTGATGATTTATTTAAGAACCACAGGATGAATGTGTAAAGTGTATCACAATGTGCATTTTCGTGATTCAGAGTTTCAATTTTTTCTACTTGTATATGGATGAGGAAGCTATAAATACTTTCAATTCCAATATTATTACAAAATATATTAGATATGTTTTACTAGAAAAATTATTATTATGTTAGGAATATGCAAAATAAATATTTTACGTTCATTACTTTTTGTATTGCGATTTTTGTAATCTCTTCATTTCCTTATATTGCATTTTTTTTTTTTTTTTTTAATTAATGAAAATTTAAAAACTTCTTTTTCAAACGATTTTTTGTTGTTGTTTATGCAATACTGCACTGTACAATTTTATCACCTATGTAATTATCCAGTGAAAAGCAAGCTTTTGTCTTAAATAGTATGCGTAAAGAAAAGTTCTAACTTGAACAAAATATTTATATGTTAAAATAGAGAAAATTAGATCCAGATAAAAATTATTTTAGATTTCAATGCAAATAATTAAATAATAAGTGGATTCCATAATTTATCAAATTTAAGATACATATAAGTATCGAATCAAGAATGTATTTATCAGTGGAAATAATATAATATTTTCATTTCATAGTACCTGGTTTATCTTATTGCTCATATTCTCTAATTGAGTGAATTCTGAAGTTTTTGATCTCATGTTCCTCTTTTTCTTTGCATATTCATTTCTCATTGAGCATAACTTCACAGCTAATTTCTTAATCTGAAAAACATTATGAAATTTTCATTTATTATTTTTATTAGCAAAACTAGTCTATTTAATCTAGTATGCGAAATATTTAAGTGTATGTATGCTTATATAATTAAACAAAAACTCATTTCTTTAATGATATACTTCATGTTTAGACAACAAATAATATTTACACTAGTTTTTAAATTTTATATACTTATTTTTACTTTTTAAAACAATAAATAGAAAATCACGTAATTATTATTAAAAACAATCATTAGTAAATCACATAATTATTGATTTGTATACTTGCATTTAAGCAAACTTCGGTTATTTATGCATTTCATTTTTTTTTCTAGAATATATCATCAGTTATAAGTGTTAGAATGAATTATTTGTTTTCTTTCATCTATATTAGGTACCAAAATGTTTTAATTTATAATGGCTCTTTAAAGTTGGGCTAAATTAAATTTACTAGGAAACCAAAATGTCATTTTATATACTTAAAAATGCAAAAAAAAAAAATTACATTTACAAGCTTAAGCATACTTTAAAAATCCAATACGATATAGTTTTTATCTTGCGTATTAAAACATCACGGCGATTAGCAATGGACAATTTTTACCCGCATTTTTTTATTTTTTGTTCAGTTCTAAATGTTCGAATTTCTGCTCGATGGATGCGTGGTTTTTTTTTTTTTTTTTTTGCAATCAAAGCTCCGTTGTAGACGTTGGTGAGAAAACGGTTCACTCGGGTCGAATTGAATGTGACGTCAACGCTTCCCAAACATCTTGGCTTGAAATGCGGCAGCGGACACCAGTTTTACAAGTTTCTCGCAAATCGCGCCAACATGTAATGGATATGCCAATGGTCTACCAACGCCAACTATTTGGCAGAAACCTCACGATAACCATAGAAACGATAGGAATTCTTGACGCCACGGATTTTGTTGAATGTTTTGATCGGACTTGCTTTGGCTAGGTTTTGGGGCATTTTCATTACTTAATATTTAAATACCTAAATTTTTTAAAGAACTTTTGTTTAAATATTTGGAATCAGAAAGAAATTCTTCATAAATATATACTAATCTCCCTCGTTTTTAAAACATGCGGGAATTGTCCATTGAGAAGAAAAACTAGCTTAAATATTGCTACTAGTAGATAATACTAGATGGGAGGCATTATCTTTCCTTTCATAAAACCTGAACAATACAACAAGAAACAAAATCCAAACAGGAGATTATATTTTTAAAAAATTTAAAATTAATATAAAATAAAAAAAATTGGTGAATGAGGAATGGCATGGTATTGTAAGTTATTTTTTTGTATTTAAGTATAATGGTGGCGTTTAAATACTTTGCAATTAATATATATTTTAAAATTAATAAAGGTCGGATAAATAGGTGACTCATTTTGAAGATTGATAAAAAAATCTTTAGAGCTTCGGTTTGAGGTTTGCAATAAAATGCGAAGCATAACAAAGGATGTTTTGTGACAAATATAGAGACGTTTTAACAACAGATGGAACTTTATTAACTTATGTTAAAAGTACAAAAATAAGATTTTAAAAAATAGAATCGCTCCTTCTAAAAGAAAAGTAGTTTTCCTGCAAACTCCGTTACCAAACATCAAAGGTATAATTCCTACTATTTATGCTGGCTGTGATAAGAAAAACTGCTTTAAAATTGGAAAATCAATAAGCCTTCCTTTTCTACCAAATAATGTAATTTTTGAAATACATACAAACAACGTCGCAATCACCTAAATTTTCTACAAAGCTATCGACTCTCTAGAGGTATTTTCTCACAAGAATTTACTGTGGAGAGTATGGGCATTATAATAAACAATTGTTTTACAAACCATCAATTCTCTCTTTTTAATAACTAATGCTAAAATTACAGTTTTTATGGAATTTATTTACCCACAAAGAATAAATGCTCGTTTTTCTCAATGTATTTCAAGCAATGTATTCAAAAGAATACATTACTTGAAGGCTTCTATTTTTCCCAAATTCAATAAAAATCACAGAAACAAGAAATTTATTATTTTCCGAATTTCCCAACTTACAAACCCTTTCAGCGTGACCCTCTTAATACTTAGGCACTATCCAAACGATAAAAAGTAACATTCTCAAGCTAATTCTCTTTGTTCATCATCATCCTCAGGGAAGGATTTCAAAAGAAATCCTTTAGCGTTTTCAGCACATTTCTTACCACCTCGATAGTCACGCTTTTTTAATCTCTTACTATGCTGATTTACTTCTATAACTATTGAGCTAAATCTCGATTTCTTTCTTATCTGCCGCTAGATGGAGCTGCGTTTCAGTCGAACTTGAGGGAAAAGTAACTTGAACCTGAGATCACCCTTGAGAGTTTTGATGATGGTTCTAAAACGTTGATTAGATATTCCTTTGTTCAATTCCCCAATACCTCAGATTCTTAGAAGAAAAATTATATGTGAAGGGTCCAACATCCCATTCATCTGAAATCTAATTATCGAAAATAATTCTGATATTTCTTCATTTTTTTATTTTATGTACTAAATAACGGCATTCTTCATACTCTAATCGTACAGCACAGTTTTATGATTTATTTTAGTATCTGATTTCATTGAAGTTTTGTTTTGGAATTATAATCTTCTGAGGCATTTTATTAATTTTGTGGGGGTAATTAGATGAATAAGTTATTTATGTAAATAGATAAATTAGTTAACCTCTTTTAGGAATTATATATTTATCAATACACAAAGCCTAATTATAATTTTTCGATGCGTGAATTTCAAATTGTAATAATATAACTCATAAAAACAAAGTTTTTACTACAAATCCTCTATATGCATTGCCAATTTTTATATTCGTTAACACAGCGCTGATTCTGCAAACAGCGTGTGCTTGGTGTTTGCATCTAATTTTAAAGATTAAAAACATTTCTATGAGCAAAATGTGCGGCAAACTACTTTTCAAAATTTATTTATTAAAATGAAAGCGAATTTATGCTTTCACAACCAAATAACATTTATTTATTCTACTTCAAGTTATTTTATTATTTATTTATTTACTAAAAACATTTTGGCAACAGAGGAAAGAGTTTCAACAATGGCCGGTTCAATGCTATTTTAACGAGATTGGAGGACGGCAAGTTGGTTTACTAGTATTCCTAAAAAGCGACCTTTTAGTGACAGCAACAGCCCCAAAAATTGATAGAATGCATTTTCATTGACATTGAACCTATCTGCCAAGTTTCAGCCCTATTGGATGACGGCAAAGGGGTTAACTAGGTGCCCGCAGATTTGACCCCCATCGCACACGTACACACACAATCAAAGTTAATATAAAGGATTTAAAAATATAATGTGTTTTTGTGGTAATTTATATTAAGTGGCAGAATTTAAATTTGTATGCAGTTCGTGAAAAGGCAAAGATTACCAAAAAAAGTATTCCTGATGTCAAATTATATTAACGAAAAACAAATTAATACATCATTTTTAGCATTGACAGATTGATAATGTTTTTAAAATTGAGTGTGGCATCCCTTTATTCAAAAGAGAAAAATCACATTTTACTGAATCTGTGTCATCCTATCAGATTGATACAATCTTTTTTAGATTGTAAAAGGTGCTTTGCAAATGCCCTACAAAAACACGATCGGGACGGTGGAAATTTGCATACAGTAGAAGCTAAAGTTCACATGGGTGCCATCATAGGCAATTTTATCGGTTTCTAGGCTGAATATCTGCCGAACGGCCTCCGTGTTCCCTGATCGTGTTTCTGTTGAGCGTTAGCAGAGCTGTTTTATGTGCGGGGATAACATGTCAATTATTTGTGATACACGTACCGTTCCAACGCTCTTTAGGTTTTTCGCATGCACTGATCATTTTGCGTTAGAAAAAGTAGGTGTTACCATTTAAAAATTTCGAGTTTCTGAAACTATAATCGTAACCGTGAGCGCCATTTTGTTACCATTCACAGAATCTCGAAGTCATACATCTGAATAACTATACCTGAAATCTCATCTCGATCTGTTGAACGAAACTGCCTCTAGATGTTCATATATCGGCAAAGTTTCTTTATAACCACCCTATATATAAGGTATATCTACTTTATTTATTCACCTTTTCAATCTACTTATACCTGAAATATTTATACTCTTTTTTAAATAAAATTAGCTTCCATACATGGTTTCTTAAATTTCATTTCGCTTCATTGTTGTTAATTTTCTTGTGAGTGTACCTAATTTCAATCATCCCATAATTCTTCTAATAGGGGAGTGGCACGTTTTTTCCTGCATCCTATTTCGGGCACTTTTTAAAAAAGTGTATACATATTTCAACTTTATAATTTGATATCAGATTTACATTTTACCTTACAGATGGCTGTTAAGAATTAAAACTCAGTAACCTTTGATAAGGTAAATTATCTATTAAAATCATACTATCTTTTATGGTTTTTTGTCTCATTTTGATCATTTTTGCAGCATTCATTGACCCATTTTGACTATTTTTATATCCCACCTCTAAAGTTAAAGAAATTTAGCCCAAAACAATATTTTCGAAGCAACCTGTATCATCTAACCATTCTTCCATATTTCTATGTCTCTACTTAGTATAATGTAACTTTATTATTATATACACGATAAGAAATATAAAGGAAATATTGTTCAAATCAGAAAATGAAAGTAGAGGAATAAACCTTTTTTTCATGGAATAAGGAGGAAAAGAAGTGAATCAGTATATTCTAATTAAAAATAATTAGTATTCAATAATGTTAAACAAATGTATGATGTATTATTTTATCAAACAATTATGAGTATAATAAAATAAACAAAGGCATATCAAATGTATAAAAGAAAATATTTAAAATTCACAAATTGTTAATACATTTTCTTCAATGGATTAGAAAATTGAAATGACTAATTTCCATTGTGGTTTTCAGTATAACGACTTTTAGATAGAGGAGTAAATTTAAAAAATGTAATTGTTACTACTATTAATCTGCGCTATGGAATAAAAAATTACAAATAAATATTTAAAAAAAAAGTAAGTTTTCAAAAGTACAATTAGAAGGCCAAAAGTGCTCATGTTGAAAATTTCAGATCTTTAGCCCTATTACAAATCGTTTTCTAAAATATTTGTTGATTAATTAAAAAAATTATCAAAACTTTAAAATTCTGTTTTTCAAAACTGCAATTAGAAGGCTAAAACTACTTATTTTGAAAATTTCATAGCTGTATTTTCTAGTATTAATAATTTTAATAGAAATATATATTTCAAAAATATATATTACATGACAATAAAATATCTATTTTACATTTAAATAATTTTTGGATTAGATACTTTTACTTTTAATAGATGTATATCAATTGTTCTCCTTAAAAACTTTAAAAAAGGCAGAAGAAAAAACTAGTGGTGTGGAACATCGCACAACTTTCAGTTACACTATTGTTGCGTGGATGGGTTCGAAAGACTTGAAGCCAAAGCAGATCAAAACTTGCAGAAATTTATTCCGATATAACTCCAGAACTTCTCGTTCTAGTAGACTCAATACAGCTCTTTACACTCTTAGAGCACAAAACAGCAGTTAAAACTTGATAACACAACTGCTAAATTGCCGCAAAAGACAATGCAATACAGTTCACTTTCACAATACAGCTCTCTGAATGCTCTCTGAGAGACAGCTAACTCAGTAACTCAACTCAGTCAGTAACTCAACTAACTAACGGACTCAACTAACGGCCAGCCTTATATAGGAGTCAATACTTCATGAATCTTCTAGAGATAGAAATTTGGAGGACTTTCCAGATCGTAGTCGAAAAGTCCTATACATGTACAAGGGGACCAAAAATGTCACAAAATGGTCGTCAAGTTTGGCGAAAAAAATTAGTCACCAAAACAGTCTCCAACTTGCAAGATCTATCGTGCCAATTTGGCGAGATTGCCATTACCATAATGTTAAATGGCCTGATCTTTGTAAAACTCGCTTCCCAGCATTATCTCTGTAAAACTCGTTTTCAAGAATTAAGGGTCACATTGCAGGAAAGCAAAGTAACACAAACTATTGCACTGCCTTATGCGAAATGTACATAAATTTATCTTTTTACATAATTAATGCTACGAAATATTTACAAATATACCGAAATTCATAACACTATAATACTGACATGGAATTGTCATTTACCGTTTTTATATTTTCAACATTCATTTAGCAAAAATGGCCAGTTTGACGATATTTTTTGCAATAATTCTTGTAATAAACATACAAGAATTATATATATATTATATATATATAATTATCCTTTCGCCATTATTTTTACGCCATTAAAGCATTTTTACGTGAATTTCGGAGGTGGGGATGTTTAGAACACCTTAAGAAGTAAAATCGTTAGAGCCGTTTTTTAGAAATTACTGAAAAACATGATTTTTTCAATGACAGCTACCTAATGCGCATGTGCGATTTTAACGAAAACCTTAATGGTAGGCCCCTGTGCCATTACCAACCCGCTCACCAAAATTGAACATTGTAGGTCAATTTTTTCGGGAGGAGTTATGATAACCAAGTACACAAACACACCTTTTTCCTATATCACTGTTTTGAAATTAGAATGTTCCAAATCGGGAAGAAATGCAAAAAAAAATTTAAAAAAAAATAAAAAATTACCGAATACTGTACTTTCATCAGCCTATGTATACATACGGGTAATTGAAAGTGAAAAAGGATAAGGATACAAATGAACTATTTTTTAATTGAAACTCAAAAGTTTTGTTAACTTAGTTAATGTCGAAAAAAGAAAATATTATTTTATCGTGAAGAAAATGAAGTCAAATAATCCCTTAAATAACGAAAAGGTTGAGTACTGTGATTTTGAATGAGCTATTTGCTTAAAGTTTTATGCAGGTTATACAGAATTTTTTGTGATCGCTAGCTGGATGGTCACTGTTATGAATTTTTCCACTGAGGCAATGATGGCACAGTTTTTAAGATGAAACTACTATTTATTCACTCTTCACAGGCACAAAATTTATTCAAAGGCAAAAGTGTAATCACTCACAAGCTTCCACACAAGCTTCAGTAATAACAACTTCGAAAACAGCGATTATACAAGTCCACTCTAGTAGGTAACAAAGCGATCAGTTTTTATCGAAGTCCGAAGTCAATCTGAAAACTTTCCCGATCTCCAGTCTTATTTATACTTGCCTTTAGAGAACATTCCCGAAATTTCCAGCCAATTCGTCGGAAAAGAAACATCTCGAAATTTCTCGATTGCTTTAGGTGTTGCCACCTTTTTCTAACCTGAATAATCGCTGTTAATAAATGAAATAAGATAAAAATAAATTGCAATAGAATTTTAAAATAATACGTCACTATTTACACTATATACAGACAATTTGTGCAACCTTACCGTCAACATCACTAAAACGTCTCTATAATAATCATTAGTGTTGTGATACATGTACAGTTTGGCACAGTTTAATTATGAAATTTCCCACTGTTAAGTCTGATGATAAATGATGATGAAAATCTTGGAAATTTGAAGTTTTATATAATAAAAATATCCTCAATCAGGCCAGTTTGGCAAAAGCTTTCAAAAATATATGACACCGAATGTTTAAGTTTCAATTCTGTATATCTATTTTTAGCCATGATGAGAACTACTTTTTGAGTGACTATGGAAGCTTTTTTTCCAGTTCAATTTTAAAGATCATTCATATGGAATTTCCTGTCCAATATTTCTGTTTGTTGCCATGAAGAGAACTGTTCTTTGAGTTGCTGTGTGAAGATTGAATTTAGTTGGAATTAATGTCCAATTAAATGTTATGCATTATTATTCATCTAAACGTGAACTTCAAATTGATACAGATCACATGCCTGTAGCATCTGATGTAGATACGGAATGAGAAATTCATAATTAACTTTTGGTCGCCGTTTCCATTAATTTCATTCGTAACTTCCGTTTGAATTTTGTTATAGGAATTCATCTCGACAAGGCCTTTCATACGACTTGGCTGAAAATTTTGACCTAATACAAATGGAAAGATACACAGACAAACGTAGTCTTTGTATTAGCTTTGTTCTATATTAATTGAAGCGTAAAAGCTAGAAACGAAAATAAGAAATATGTTATTAAATTTAGAGGACATTGCATTTCTATAAAGTTAAATATAACGCCCTGTAATTATTTAGGGGAAAATTAATTTTTCTGCGAAATTAAGTTTACTCATAACAGGCTTTATTTAAGACGTTTCAGCATTGTTAAGAACAAAAACAAAACGAAAACAATATAAAATCGTAACGATAGCGGCCTTTAGATTCCGGCATTGCAGTAATCTTTTAACCTCTTTTTTTTATTATTATATCTGAGGGAGAAAAGCTGAGTTTTTGCTAAGAAGCAAGATTTAGAAAGAGAGAGAGAGGGAGTGAGAAAAAAAAAAAGAAGGAAAAAAAAAAAAAATACGTAAGAACGGAGAAAAATCAATGAATGAAACGAGCTGCAATTTCATGACTCGTACACAAAACCCATCTAGCGGATTCCTTTCTTTGTTCTAAGACCTGTGTTGATCCATGCTCAAGGGCTCAGGTGGCTTGAAAGGATCAGAAACTGGATGCCATTCACAGAAAGGCTTAGGAGAACAAATATTTTTCTATCTGTAAGATGAGGGATTTAAAAGAACTCAAAGGTACGCGCTTGGGCAGGAATCCTTAGTTAGTAAATATTTTTAGGAGCTTTGGATCGCCTAGTTTGCGGCGTCATTTGTAGAAAGATTAATCGAGTCAATTGGGAATGAATTCAGTTTAAATAATCACAGGTAGTTTAAACAGTTAATCCATAAGAGATTGATAGTTTTTATAACGGTATTTCCAAAAAATACCGGTATTAAGTAAAATTAACGATTTCCATTATTTTCGTTAGGACTCGTTTATCAATTGATTTCCTGAATTTTACTAGTTTCATTAAACTGATTAAGTACTTTTGAACTTATACAGAAGATAGGATTTCAGTGACGGTTATCGGGATGGACAATTATAAGGATGGATTACGTTTCCATAGACCATGGAAACTTTAAAATTTTTGGAATAAAGGTATAATGTTAAGTCACTGCACGTTATTCGTCGATTATTTTTTTCGGTTACAATATACCATTGATGAGAATTTAATAAAAAAAATTAATTTCAAATCAATTTTTTGCTTTTGATTTTATATACACCTATCAATCGATATTATTTTCATTACTATTCTTTTTGCCGTTCAAATGTAGCGAGTGCTATATTGCTTTGTTAAATCTACATATATAATATATATAATGTAAATTTTGCCGGTAACTCTTTACAAAAATATTCTGTCTTTACTGTAATTCGTGAACATTTATTTAAGAAGAAGAAAAAAATCACGAATTAATTTCGCTTGTTTGAAAGGTTTACAAATAGATATCATTGAATGACCAATAAATTATTCATAAATATTTAGTTGAAACATTATTTAAGTCTTTAAAACTTTTCGTGATAACATTAGTACTTTAATTTATTTTAATAATTTTTTAAATGTAACTCAACACTAAAAGAGGATTTCGTAAAAATACATTACACAGGGAAATTTTAGGAGTCAGAAATCACAGAAGCTGAAGTTGTAACCAAGACAATAATGTATGTCCCTATTATCTTCTACCAAGGATGGACTACTTTTATTTAAAACAAAGTCTACATTGACAGTGTATAATACTACAGGTATAATTCCAACAAGGTCAAATATCCCGAGTTAAATTTTTTGAAAAGTTACATTTGAAAAGTTAAATTTTTTGAAAAAAATACCACGAGTTAGTTACATTAAAAAAAATTCTACGAGCTGTCGACTAAATACAAAAATTGTTGTTTGCACAACGATCTTGAAAGGAATCGTAAGGGAACAGTGGGTATAATTTTTTTGAGTAATGATGAAAATGCAAGTATTGGGTTTACATATAAATATTTGAGACGAATATCCCACGGGAGTAGATTGGTAAATTAATTAAAAATTTAAATTATACTATGAAATAAGTTTTGCGTTTAACGAGTCTTGTGAACCAATAAGACCAATTATTACAAAAGATTCAATCCCCAGTAATGTACCTATTACTTATAAATAATGAATTGTTGTACAACTTGATAAAGACGACGTTATTTTAACAATTGCAAAGTATTATTTACTACCATACACCAGGTTTGCTTTGTTTGAATTTTGTCATTTTAAATAAAAACTATTAAGTGCTTATAAGTACTTAGTCAAACTTAACTGTTAGTTAATAACAACAACCAATAATTAGTGGGCAATTTTAGTTCATTTGGATGATATCAGTGCAGGTGGTTTGAATTGTTTTGAAATTTTCCTCTAAAGAAAAGACTCTAATAAATGCCCAAGTGTTCTCGGTTATTTCTGTAAATTAGTAATGTTATAAAAATTGTCTCTATTATTTATTGATATTTTATCCTAAATAGGATTTAAAAAAAAAAAAAAAAATATATATCTCAGTACAAAAAAAAAAAAAAAAAAAATCATACAGTTTCCTTAAAAATCTGAATAGTAATGAGTTAGTCATTTCTTCCTTTGACGTCGTACTAAAACATCTACTGTTGAAGGATTGAGAAGGGAAATAATTTGTCAGAATATTTTTTTAAAAAGTTCTTTCTAATTTTATAGGTCAATTAGGAATTCCTATTTATTTTTATTTGTAATTTTTAAAAATGAAAATGTAAAAGTGCAGCTGTATGTTTTGTGATAAAAAAAAAAAAATAGTTAAAAAAATCTTATGTTTGTGTATTAGCTACAAAGTGGATCTATAAATTTCCAAGATTGATCTAATAACTCCGGAAAAAATTATGTGAATTTCATACTGATTTAATATGCTTTAAAATAATCTCCATTTCCAATATGCACTTCCGTAATCAGCCGTAAAAGTTTCAAAAACGACTTTTAAGTTCTCTTTTGGATAGCTCTTCAATTCTGACGTCACTGTTTTCTTGATGTCTTCGAGAACACCAGACCTATAGTTCCCTCAAGTGAATTTTTCAGTTTCGGAAACAAGAAAAAATTTGCGGTTATCAAGTTCGGAGAGCCTGGAGGATAATTTATCTCCACGATCCCTTCTAACCTATTAACGCCCAAATTAACAAATTTTGAAAATTTTCTTTGAAATTGATATAAATGAGTAGAAATGCATAAATTAAGAGTATTTCAAAAGCATTTTGAAAATTTTTAACTTTAACCATAATGTTTAAGCCGTCCTCATTTGAGGACGCTGGGCGTTTGTAAGCACAAAAATGTAATATTCCAAAAAATTAAATTTTTTTACCTAAAATTATGTGTTTTTAATATATAAACAAACTAATAAGCAGTATAAAGTTAAGAAGCAAAATTTATTTTTACACTTGTAAGAAAACTTATTTTTTTTTACATTTTCAAGCTTGATTTTTTGTATAAAAAAGTGAAAAACATTCTATGCATAATATTACATTACATTTCATACAGTGTGTTCTTCTCTTTGAATAGCAGGTATCATATTGGCAACGCCTTTGTTCCCTTTGGAAAATGATATTCTGTATTTGGTCGAATTTTATTTGAGGAAGTACATTTTGAATCTAGATGTTATACGTTTCTGTACTTGTCTTCCTAGGGCTGCTTTTGAATCTGATCCTTTTTTTAATACTGCAATATAACTTCTAAAGTCTTTGATTGGCATCAACTTAGATTCATGTATCTTTTTATAAATGACATAGCCATTTACTACAGCCATATCTAATAAGTTTAGATTTTGTAAACCTCTTAAGTGAATGATGTTCATAATACCTGACGATCATTTCATCAACAGACAAATTTTCATGAAAAATCCCCCATTTCTGAAAATTCTTGGAAAGCATTTCTATCAAGGGACGTATTTTAAATGATTTATCATGTTTGTTTTTGTGATGTAATTTATTACCTTGAAAATGTAATTATCTCTTAAACTATAAGTAGAAATTTCTAGTCATAGTATTCTTCACTATTGTTACTCCTAAATCATCTGCTTCTGCCCAGTAGTCCAGTTCACTAGGTAAAGCATTATAACCTGAAAGTATCAAAAAACCTATAAAGGTTTTTATTTCATCCATATTAACATTATAATTCATTTTTCACTTCGTGAGCATATCAAGTAGTTTCCTTTTCAATCATATTATAAACACTTTCAGATAAAAATTCTTCAAACAGATCAACTGGATTCATATTACTAGTTTCCGATGTCAATTTATCAGAATTTCCCTTAGAAGAATTTGCCTAAGTCCCTAACGTATAAGAAGGGGTTTCGTTCGTTCATACAACTTTTTATGTTTCCCTTTCACTTTTACGGGAATTATTAACGATATAATTTAAGTTAAAAAAACGATATCATCATCTGGTATTGTAATCTCTAATGTACCTACAACATCTGATACAACTGGAGTGTCCAAAATTATCATCATCGAATTGTTCATCATCCGTTAGTTCATCGATATCCGGAGGCATTGCTATAATATCTTCTTCAATTTCTTCAGAAAAAAGATAAGCATTTGCCTCTTCTAAGCTTTTAAATATTTTCCTTCTATTCATCTTTCAGTGCTCATTTATAGTTTGACCACAACAAATTTAAGACGCGCTTGAAAACGAAACTAAATGGTGAATAAAAGTATACACAAACGCCCAGCGTCCTCAAATGATGACGGGTATGATTTCCTGCTTATTACGAATATTTTAATAACAATAAATATTGAAAACCATGTTAACAGTATAATATGGACTATCTAGATTTTTTATATATACCAAACTGAAATAATTTACCTTATATATCCAGTGCGATACTGAAGTATGAAGTTAAGGCCCTTACCAAAAAAGCTGGAAATTTTAGGGCATTTTCCCCGCACATTTTTACGTTAGTTTAAACAAATCGCATATTACACATTGTATAGTGCTCCCATCTATCAGACCAATTTGTAAAAAAAAGAAAAAAATACTTTTTAATTTAATAATAGAAATAGCAGTTTTTTTTACAGCGTCCTCAAATGAGGACACTGGGAGCTAATGGGTTAACCATAAACAGCATCACAGTCAAAGCAATGTGGTGCCTGGCATTGTGTTGCAAAACAAGCCTGCTCCTTTGCTGTCGAAATCGAGGGTTAATTCTATAAACTCAAAAACTTCCGCGTAAAAGTACCCTGTAACAGTAACCCCTGTAAAAGTTCCAGGTGGAACAAATTCATTGCGAGTGCACAAGTTGTGAGCATGCCGAAGGCTTAAAAAAAACCCGTGACGTTAGAAATTGAAGAGCATTCCGAAAGAGGACTTTAAAAGTTGTTTCCAAAACTTTTATAGCCAAACACAAATGTGCACTACGGCAAAGGAAGATTACTTTGAAACATGTTAAATGGGCATGTGATTCACATAATATTTTCTAGAGTTATTAGATTAGTCCTGGAAATTTAGAGCCACAACTCGTCTAATTTAATCTTAGTAATGATTATGCTTCTCGAAGAAACATTTTGTTATCTAATTAGTTTGGAAAATTTACCCCTATCTGTTTAATAGTTCTGCACAATAGGTTTTTATTTATTTTTAATAAAAAGAAAAAACAACTAAAAATAATTTTGTCATTACTTGAGTCAACAAACCCTCTCCAAGAAATAATGTTTTGCTTTTTCAAAAGCCATTAATTTTCTCTCTTTTTAATTTGAAGTTTAAAATGGTTTAATGTAAGTTATTTAACGTAATAAAAAGATTCGAAATATCCAAGTAGGCAAAATGTGGACCAGAAAAAATTTTGTGGGGCGTGAGCAACTACAGTTTTAAGACCACGGAAAAAATACAAAGTATTTTTTTAGTTCGGTTTACCGAAATATCCATATGTGTTTTTCAAATAATTTAAATTTGTTTCCGATTTATTCTCAATGAACAAAGGGTTGCAGGTATCAATATGCCTTATAAAGCTGAACATAATCTCCTCGAAATTGACCCTCTTAAATAAAAAAAAAAAAAAAAAAAAATTCTACTGATATAAATTCAGATTCAGTTCATTAAAGCAATCGTTATTCTACTCATTTCTGATGCAATACTTTCTTTTACAAAAGTTACTGAAAGAATAGTGCAATACTTAAGGCCATAACTTATATGTTTGCTATAAGTATATATTATTCTCTAGTTTTATGTTGGATTATATTGTATAATTTGTAACCATAAATAAATCCACAAACTTCTGTGTTTCCAGAAAATTCTAACATACGGATTTATTTCCGGATATACATACCCTAGGTTTCCTTTTATGAACTCTCGATTGCAAAATGCTATTCCCCAAGGTTTTTTCAATGAGTTTATTTACTTTAAGATTACAACCCATAGGCAATAGAAATATCTGAAACTGCCATCTGACTTTCTTCCAAGAATGATCCGATTTGCAAATATTTTATTTTGAAGCGCTTGTTTGGTGAAGTTAAGTTTGGAGCTATGAAGTGTTTTTGTTTGAAGAAAGTGGAAAATTTAAAATCTACCACGATTAAATAAATATCTGCA
Source organism: Linyphia triangularis (assembly GCA_963978545.1). Lineage (NCBI taxonomy): Eukaryota > Metazoa > Arthropoda > Arachnida > Araneae > Linyphiidae > Linyphia > Linyphia triangularis. Next base: position 59,515,803 of record OZ021723.1, on the reverse strand, counting down.
TTGCAGGTATCTAAACGTGTGGCAGTGCATTGAGCCAAATTTAAACATCCAAGATAGCCAGTTCAGCCCAAACTATTTACATTGATAGAAACTTGGTTTTAAATACTACACCTAACGCAACTGTATCTATTTAACCGTCTTCATAACGATAGTTCCCAGTGGGGAATAATAAAGTAAAGAAAAATAAGTCACTGAGCGCTTACCAGAGCAAGAAAGAGCTCGTATTAAAGTATTGTACTAGGGAGAATAAAAAAAAATGGGGCGCATTTGTCATGGCTGTGACAATAACGTAAATTTTAAAATACAAATTTATTTTAGAGAAAAAAAAAAGAAAAGAAAAAAAAAAAAAAAACTTAAGTTGCAAATTTGTATACCCTATAAAACGAGTTAATGAGGAAATGAATTTAAAAAAAAAATGCAATCATGAAATGTTGAAATCATTTCTTGGTAAATTAATAAACTGAATGCAAAAGTAATTTACTATGAAGGAGCATGATAAATTGTTCTGGGTCTTTTGAACTTCTGCTCCACAATAGGGTCATAATCAATGATGACTCTAATGTGGGGGTGGACACTATTTACAATTTTTTCATGATAATTGTGTAACATTGTTAAAATACCATTATCAATTGAGTCCAGGTCTTTTTGAGTAAACTTGTTACGCACATACCAGGGTGCGTTGGCTTCTAGCAAATAGAGCCGAATTTACACGCTATCAGTTGGGGTTCCAGCTTAAAATCACCAGTCAGTGACGTCACCTGGCTACTGGTTCCAGTAAGTGAAACATTTTATATTTACTGGCGCTGGCGACTCTCATCATCCAATCACGTGCGATACTCCGTGATCACCGACAGACGGTGCAGCTGTCGATTAGCTGACGTCATAGACCTGGTGATCTGAACTAGAACCCTGATGGTAGCGTGTAAATCCAGCTTATGTTTTGAAGAGTTTTCATCTTTTTCTAGTCAATTCTCTTAGCTGCAACCCACGCAGAGCAGGTGTACTGTACGATAGGTTTAATAACTACCCCATGAGTATGTAGGCTGATTCTTGACCCTTTGCCCATAATGGGATTCAGTGAAATAAGAGCTACAGTCACCTTTTTAATTACTTCTTTGATGTGGGTTTTGAAAGTTAATTTTTCGTCAAGATGACACCAAGGTACTTCGTGTGTTTGACGAATTCAATGTTGTCGCCAAAGATTTAAATTTTAGAGGTGATGCGTTTTCTAGTATAGTGTCTTCTGAAAAGGACTACTTGGGATTTATGGACATTAATATTAGTGCTCATTTTTCACACCTCTCTTCAAACCAAGTCAAAAGGGCCTCTGGGAGTTTGTCTATGGTTCTATCGCCGTATTTCGATGTGCATAGTAGAGCAGTGCCATCTGCAAACTGGGCTACTGTGCAATTAGGCAGTTTATGAAAGTTGTTAATATAGACGTTAAGGTATACATATACATTAGGAATCGTGAAATTTGACTCAATTCTGCGTTTTTGTTTTTTGGTATTAAAATATTCCCGAATTCCTTACCATTAAAATTATATCATTTTCTTTCTGAAACTCAAATTACTTTTTAAATTACAGTAGGTTTTGTGAATCTATTTTGTATCACTTTCATTAGTGTAGTAAACTTTAAACGCGTTCTTTGAAGAATGACATTTTGGTGTTATGTGACTTTACGCCAACGGTCATAACTTCATAATAAATGGTCCGATTTACAAAATACTAATTTTGTTTTGTAGAAAATAGTTGTGAATGTGTTTTCTATGGATAATCTAATATATATTGTTATAAACACATTTTTCATGCATATTTTAATCTTAATTTTGTGTTAAAAATTATGTATTTTTTTAAACTTTTTATTTTAAAACTTATAATTAAATAAATATTGAAGCCGAATTCAAAATTCTCCATAGGAACATGCGTCAATATAAAATCTCTTATTTGCAATAAAAATAATACCTCTAAGTTAATTACAAGTTTATTTATGTATATGTTCTAATAATGTCCTAATTAATCACTTTAATTGCAATTAGCTGATTAAAAAATTGACTGGGGAAAAAAAGTTTATTTATAAAAATGCATCATTTATAATTCTGATATACTGCCAAAAAGTTTGAAATTATAGCCTAAAAATTAAAGAAAATCATCTCAATTGTATATGTATACCTTAAAGAACAAGAATGCAAGGATGCTCCCCTGATTAACATCTGCTTGTATAGGTTTCTCTGAAGACAATGTTTGGTTGATGCTGACACGAATATTTTTATCTTTGAGGAACTAATTTGAATATGGATGCGGTCTATTGGGAGGTTGGCGTCACAAAGTTTTTTTAAGAGCCCGTGGTGCCAAAATAATTCAAACGTTTTTTCTACATCAAGAAAGCCCCAGACTACCATGACTTTTGTTGTTCAAACAGTTTGTGATAGGTTCAATGGCGTTGAACTTGATGCCTTGTCGAATGACCCAAGATGAACACGTAATGATTTTGGCTGGTGAAATTTATATCTTTAATGAACTTGTCATGTCGTATTTTGATGGCTTTTTCAAAGAACTTTGAAAGGCAGGGCAGCCGACCAATAGGTATGTAGCTGGAGGCGTGTAGAAGAGCTTTCCCAAGCTTTTTGAGAACAATGATTGCTTTTTTCCAATCATTAGGGACATATTTTAGTGCGAAACATGCATTAAATATGTTAGTGATAAGGATAACAGATTTGTAAGCGATACACTTGATGGCTTTGAAAGAAACGTCATCATATCCTGATACTTTTTTTGCATCGAGTGTGGGTTCACCATTGTAGGAGTACTGTTATTGAAGAGCTCATTTACCTCATTCATAACAAACTTCATAATGTCCAGATCAATGGGGTCTTTGAGTGAATTGAAGCTCTAAACTATCAGCCAGAACCTCAGTTATCTCTTTTTCTGTGTATGCCATGCTGCCACGATCTTGAAGGGGGGGAAATAATATTCAATATAATTAATAAATAAGACACTTCCAAAATACGAATTTAAGTGGTGTTATGTTGTTTCACAATATTTAATATACTTTACGGACGAAAAAAAATATACTTTATCCCCCTAGGAACAACATTTTCTCATTTGCAAGATTTTTAAAAAACACGACCATTGTGCAGGTGTGTTTAACATTAATTATGAAAACATGTGAATTAAAATAATCAATACAAAATTTTTTTTGGTACATTTTCACACATCTATATAATGTAAGCCATTTTAAATGACACCTTGATCATAAATATTGGTTAAGTAGTTAGAAACCGCAAAATCCTTATTATTCTGTTATAAAAATATAGCTGAATTTGAGAGGTACATAATAAGAAAATAAAATGCATACATAAATTGATTTTCAAACTTAAAATTACCCGACTTGATTATTAAATATGAGAAGTAAAGCAATCAACTTTTAATTTTAAGGATGAATGAGTTTAAACAACGGAGTCAGTAAAAAATCAATTAAAACCGGGCAATTTTCAGCTATCCCAAACTGCCTTAGCTGATATACATTAAAGATTTTCGTTTGTCTCCCTTTGAGCACACGTAAAAGTGTCATAGAAAGCCGTTTAGTACTTTTAGCGTGCCTTCGTTATAAACTATTAACCCAAAAATTAATATAATAGTATATAATTACGCAGATCTGTTTATCTAGTTACACGGATTAGAAAACGTTAAATTTTTACAATATCAAGATAACTAGTTCAAGGAAAAGTTATAGCATATCAGGTATGCAAATTTATTGGCTCAGTTAAGTATAGAGTAAGCCAATTAACTAATGTTTATAATTTTGTTTTCTATTTTCGATAGAAGTCTAAGATTTAATTATGCTGAACGAACCGTTATTTCACGCTACTGTACAAAATGTTATGTTTATATCTTAATCGGTAAGTTGAATAGGGATTAAAAGTAAGGGCGTGGAACATAGAAAAAATTTCAATTACACTATATAATATTGGTTATTGCAGTTCAATTCAATATGGTGTTACTTACAGTTTTCTTATTTTCTTTCATTTAAATAAGCCAGCTAATAAATATCGCCAGTTTAGCGATATTTTTGGCAATAATTTTTTCATGAGCAAAGAAAATGCAGAAAAATAAAAGTAAAAAAAATAAAAAAATTTGTTGTTTTATTCGATAGACATTACATTGCGCTTGCTTGTACGTGAAACGCAAAAAAGTCAATCGTTGATGGAGTGTTAAAGGCGCTCGTTTTTGAAATTTTTATGCTTTTATCACATTTCTTGGCGAACTTCGGAGGTGGAAATGGGTATAAAACCTTCAGAGGCATTACCACAGCTATTTAATCGTTAGAGCCGTTTGCCCTAAAATCGATGATTAATTAAAATCGTTCGAGCAATTTTTTAGCAATTACTGAAAAACATGATTTTTTCAAAGGTAGCTAGCTACCTTACGCACAACCTTAATGGTAGGTTCCTGTGCCATCATCAACATGCATACCGATTTTTCATATCGTAGGTCAATTTGTTTAGGAGCTATGTTGACCACATACACACAGACATAAATTTTTTCCAGGCAAAAAATCAGGATGTTCCAAAAAGTGGAATAATGTAAAAAAAATCGGTTTTTTTTTAATTTTTTTTTTTTTTTTATTTTTTTTTTATTGAATACTATATTTTCATTACCGTATGAGTAATTGAAAGTAAGAAATTAAAATTTGCTTCATTAAAATTGAAAGGATACTTTCAAGCAAGATAAAGTCTTACAAATTGACACTTATGTCATATTTGATCTCTATATCCAAAGAAAATCATAATTTTTGCGATATAGGGATAAATTGTTTCATTATATAAATCAATGATACATCCATTGAGTCAAACATTGAATCCATAGAACTCCAATTTTTTCTTTGATGAAAATCTAATGTTTAGTTTAGTATAAAATCTTAATTTCATACTTTTATACCAAATGTAAAGTTTTTATCTAAAGCGACTCATTAAATGTAGATTAAATATAAAGTATGCATATTTTAGACACAAGTCAGTTTTCATTATATCCAAATTATAAACCTTTCAACCAGAATAAACACTTTCACGCGTTTATTAGCGCGATATCGACAAAGAATGATACTTGTGTTGTGAAATTCTGTTCCATTTAAAATTAAGAAAGGCTTATGGAATTTGCAAAACATTCCCACATAATTTTATTTGCAACAATGTATATGGTAACATGGCAGCTCTCCGCAGACAAAAGATCATACTCAGCAAGCACTCCCAATAAACACAGGTTTACAATAACTACTTTTGGTGTTAAGCTTCTTTAGATGTATTAAATAGAATCTATTTAACTGTCCATAAAACTCTGATTCTTAAAAAGTAGAAAAGTAGATATTTAAGGTAAAAATATGTATAATTTAGTATACTACCACTTCACTTAATTCGAATTAATTTCTGTTATGGCATTACAGCAAACAAATAAGTGATAAACCGGAAAAAAAACCTGGAAAAAACATATTTGTCAATTATAGTAACTTCATCAGGGGATAACTACTATAATCAACATCAAAATAAGAGAAATTTTCTGTCTATGCCATGGCAAAAGCCTAGAAATTGACATTACATAGGTCATGTTTATTTTTTCATCAAATTTACAGCTGCCATGTTTATTCTTCACATCGAATTTAGATTAATTCTTTTATGACGTAATTAACAAAACAGTTCAGTTTTACTGAAGAGGAGAAGAGGGTATGAAATTGTAATATCTCTTTGATACATAAAAAAGGATAATTTGGATTGTAACGCTCTAGAACAGTGGTCTACAGTTTTTTCTCTTGGCATTGCCCATCAACGACTTACCCGTATGGGTAATGTAAGAATTATAAAAATGTATATCGCTAAATTTGCCTTTTTTTTTTTTTTTTTTTTTTTTTTTTTTAATTATTATTATTATTATTTTATTTTGGCCCAAGCAAAGTTTATTGCCAAAAATATCGTCAAACTAACCATTTTATCCAAATGAATGAAAATATGAAAATGGTAAATAACACCATTCCACGTCAAATTTGAATGCTTGAATGCAATAACTAGTATTATAGTAAAATTCAAAGTTAATTTTCCACGCCCCTAATTTTTACTGCATATACAGTTTGAAATTAAACTTGTAATCAACTCATTTTCATTCGGACATAGTCTTAAGATTCTGCATATCGACCATGTCATTCAAGTGATTCCATAAATACAACGGGTTCAGATCTGAGGAATAAGGGGGCCAGTCAAAGCTACATCCATAGTGCATGACATTCTCTCAAGAATTTTCTGGACAAAATAGACTCAGATATATTCAAGGAAAAGTAGTCATGTCATGTACATATCCTAAAAAAATCATCCCATTACACTAAGTATTATCTAAAAAATAACTTCTGATCTTTGTATAGGTATATTTTGGGATAAATTGTATCTATGATTTAGCAATTTCCATAAATGTTATCTTATAGTTACAATATGTGCTAGGAATTACTTATAACTTACTGAATTTGTCATTAAGAACATCATAAAAGTGAAGAATATCATAGTGAATTTTAGAAATTCCTCAATAAAGAAAATTGTGAATTCTGTAGGTTTGAAGAGAATTAAGGAAGTCCAATTGATTAATACAATAAAGGTTAACGTATTTTCAAACTGAATAAATTGGAAATAATATAAGCACTTGTAATCATACAATACAATTAAACTGAGGAGTTAAGGATTTCATCACAGTATTTGTTAAGTAAGTGTTTAAAGCGTGTGCTATTCCACAGTTCCACATGTGTTGTTTGACGTAACGGAAAATAACGGCATAGAGATTTTGAAAATTGATTTATTTACATGTTTAAACTATCTGCCGAATCATAGGGTAATCGTTTCGCATATAATTACAAAGAGAATCTCACAGAACATGGTCAAAGCAAAAAAGTATTATATAGAAGTTTTTTTAGCCGTCGTGATTGCATTTTTGGTAAGTTGAATTTTCTATTTAATATAATGTTCTTTTAAAAGCATTTCTTTTGTGATTTGTTTCAGAAAATACAGAGATAATAACGAGATTCAGATTGCAGAGATTATTAAAAAGGATTATTTTGTAATCAAATGCTATGCGATGAGTGTGCCTTTATTTGATTTCCTTTGTTAATTTTTTTTTTATCCTAATGTAAGAATTGTATGAAAGCAATGTGAAATATCGCACAACTACTAATTAAAATAGACTACTGGTTCTTCTTTAAAATTTGTAAGGGATTGTAGTAATAAATCTTTTGCATTTTCATACTCTCATTTCAAAATATAAGTAGCCAATTTTGAGAATTTTTTAAATATTTGTATTAAAACGATTATTTCCAAGTACTGACAAATTAGTAAGGTTGTCGGCAATTACGACAATAATACTAATGTTCAATTTTTAGTTCGGTTGACAAAATTGATAAGAATGGACAAAATTTTACAGTCACGTCTTTTAAGTACTACTCACTGCATATTAATACTATTTCTGTAAATTTTGCAACCAGATGATTAAGTGATTAACTGCTAACAACCCACACGTTTGTCAAAACTTCCAGGAATCACCTTCAAACATGGAATTGGTTGAACTAAGCGAATATATTATAACGTTCTGATTAACTAGGGAAGTTGCGATTCACTGACTTTTATAGGGATGCTGATGGTGATTCCAAAGTCTTTGTGGCAGTGAAAGATGTTTATGATTATAATATAATCACCAAATTGAAATACACCAAGAATGTCAAGAAGACAGTTGGGAGTCGTCTTGAAATGTTTAAAAGGGGGAAGAAGAAAGAAAAAAAAAAAAAGACTTGATGGTAAAAGGAAGTTGATGGATCTTTTCATCGATAAACTACAAAATTACCACGGAATTCAAATTCAAAACAACAAAGGACATTTAAAAGAAATGTAAAGAGCTATCATTGAACCTTTTCACCACTGCTGTTTAAGCAGCAAACACCCCATCTAATGACCAATGTCCATCAAGCACTGATAGTTGGAACAAGTATCAACGAGCAAACATATTTAAAAAGAAATATGTGGATAATTCTTCCGGCCTTTTAATGAACATCATAAATATTATAACACAATTCCCTAACTAGGAACTATTGAAAAGGTATCTACATGGGAATCAGAGTTTTGTGGTGTCTCGCTTCCAAATAAACAATTGTTGAGCTCCGAACATTGCAGCTAAGTGTTTATTTAGCTGTTTATCAGTTTAATATTGATTTCAAAGGTAGTTTAAATGTTTTCAATACACTAAGTTAATGTGCTGATATTTATATAACAGATGGATTGAAAATAAACGAACTAAGTGGTATAAGCAAATCAAAAAGAAATCCATCACTTGTAATAATTCTAAGCAAATCACACAAAGCAAAAAGCTACACAAATTGCAAGTATTGTAAGTATCACAATATGAAACCGGAGGTTTTTCAGCTGTTTAAGTTAGAGGAACTACCTTTTTAATGTAACTTTAAACTTTTTCTCAAAGTTCTGTTTACATAAAAAATTTCTTACCGTATGTATAATGTCTCCACTGATCAGAAATATTTTTACTCTAAAACTTTCTTGGTGTATTTGCCACGACACTGTTAATGAAATTACCTAAAACTATATGTTATTTAACAAGTTTTTTATTCACATCTACTTTTTGTAGAACATTTTTTAATTTGGGGGGGAAAAAAGACAAGTTATACATTGTTGTTCATTTTTACTTTCAATTATCCGCATGTTTAAGTAGAATAATGAAACTATTGCACTAGGTCAAACAAAGCAAAATTTCCTCCTCCCCCATTTCTACACAGTTTGGAACGTACCGAGATGAAAACGGTGGTATAGAAAAAATGTATTTGTATGTCTTTCTGTGGTCAGCATACCTTCGGAATGGATTGATCTACGGTGTATAACTTTTCCACACGTGTTGCTGGTGGACTTAGGAAATGTCATTAAGATTTTCGTCAAAATTACTCGTCTTACAAGGCATCTCTCATTGAAAAAACTTACGTTTTTCAGCAGTTGCCAAAAAACGGCTCTAAAGATTTTGAACAAAATTGCTGTGTTAATATCTTTTAAATATATTGTAAACATTCCCTCTACCAAAATTCCTTTAGAAATTCCATAAAGGCGTAATAAGTTTAAAAGCGAATATCTTAAACATAACTTTCTTTCATTGAGCATTGCCCATCACCAATTGTTTAGCCTGATACCCCTTTCAACGATACTGTTGCTCGTCGAATTGGTGATGTAGTTGAAGATGTACAGTGTCAGCTTTTCTCGAAGTTGAGTGATAAATTGTTTTCAATACAGCTGGATGAAGCAACAGATAGTAATAAAGATGCTCATTTAATTGCCTATGTTCGATTTTGAGATAATATGTCAGTAGTAAAACTACTTTTCTGCAAACCAATAGAATTCCAAATAACAGCGCTTGCATTATTTACTATTTTAAATGATTTTATGAACGAGGCAAACATAGAATGGAAAAATTGCGTCGGAATATGCACCGATGGTGCTCGTTCAATGTCCGGAAGATTCCAAGGTACACAAGCACGTGTAAAACAAAAATAGCCTCAGAGCGTCTGGACACATTGCATGATCCACAGAAAAGCTTTGGTTTCGAAAGAAATGAGTCCTGGTCTGAATATTTTGTTGTCCTGGTCTGCTGTTACACCGTAGTAAATTATATAAAAATGAGACCCCTGAAATCGAGACTATTTTCCGCACTTTGTAAAGGCATGGGCTCAGTACATTCAGCGTTGCTATTTTATTGCGAGGCAAGATGGTTATCACGTGGGAAATTTTTGCAACGAGTTTATGAGTTAAGAGAAGAAATCACCATTTTCCTAGTAGAAGAAAACAGACTGGAAGGCGAAAATTTTTGCGATGGTTTATTTGTGATGAAATTGAGCTACTTGATCGACTTATTCGAGAATTAAATAACTTGAATCTTCAACTCTAAGGAGCAAATACACATATGTTTGGTACGAGAGATAAAGTTAATGCTTTTTGTAGAAAATTGGAATTGTGGAGCAGAAATTTAGAGCAAAATAGCCTAACAATGTTTGCAAATGTGGATGATAGTATTAAAACTTAAAGGCTGAAGTGGAACATGTAAAAGTGGTTTTTGTAACCATTGAAAATCATTTAGCCATGCTGGCAAAGAATTTAAAAAAGTATATTCTTGCTGACGACAAACTGATAGCAAGTTACGAATGGGTTAGGGATCCATTTCATAAGACTCCCGAAGGACTCTCAACTGATGAGGAAGAAAAATTCATAGACTTCACGACAAGTGGCGAAACCAAAAGACAATTTAGTAATAAATCACTATTTTAATTTTGAGCTGGAGGAGGAAGATTTTTCTGCACTAAAAACAAGGGCATTTCGCATTCTATTACCATTTTTAACATCCTACCTTTGTGAAACTGGATTTTCTGCTGTGGCTTCGTTAAAAACAAAATATAGATCTCGGCTAAATATAGAAACAGAACTGAGAGTGGCTATTTCTAAAATTAGGCCTTCCTTCGAAAAACTTTGCTCTGCGAGACAGGCGCAAGGAAGTCACTAATAATTATTAAATTTGTTTCTAATTTATCATGTTTTGAATAAGTAAGTTTTTATTTAGTAAGTTGTTTGACTTTATTTGTTAAATATGTTGAAATATATTTTGTTTTCTATGTGTATGTGTGCTTTCAGTCAGTTAATCAATTTTTTTAAATAATATGTTCTCTTGGGTATAATGGCGCCTCCCCTCTAGTGTGCTCGCGCCCCACAGGTTGAGAATCGCTGAGCTAGTTAATAATATTTGATTTTTATAGCATGCGTCATGCGTCACTGTACCAAATACCACAGTAGTAAATGATTAATTTGAATTAATTGCGGTGAATTAAATATTAACAAATTCGTCATATTAAACTTTTGTCGTTAACTATAGTATATCATTTTTCATTTGTCATTGAATTTTATGTGCTATAAAATGGGAATGTTAATAATGATATTCTTTTTAATTCAGGTAATAGATGTGATTTGAGTTCAAGGATATGCGCCCCATCAGACATATGCTTGGTAAGGATTTAAAAATCGCCCTCATATTCAAATATTAATGTTTAGCACAATGCAAAACGTTAATTTTTTTAAACAGTATGTCGAAAGAAATTACTACCTAAGATTATTAATCTTAAGTTAAAAAAACCATTTGCAAACTATAAATAGAAAACTTTTCCTTTACTTTTAATTACCCAATATGTTATATAGGGTAATAAAGGTAGTATTACATTTGATCAAAGAAAAGTTTCGATTTTTTTTTGGGGGGGGAGGGGGAGCATTTCTACAAGTTTTGGAACGTCCCGAGTTAAAAAAAAAAAGGGGCGACTTATGTAAAATGTATGTTTATGTGTCCATCTGTGGTCTGCATAACTCTCGAACGTATAGACCTATGATGTTCAACTTTTATTCTACGAGTTAGTAGTGGCGCACCTGTCATTAAGGGTTCAGTTAATATTGTTCATATGCATAAGAAAGCTCGCATAGGAAAAATTTTGTTTCTCAGCAATGGACAATTCCCGAATTTTATTTTAATTTTTTTTATTCAATTCTAAATTTTTTAATCTAAGTTCACCTGTTGGATTTTGTCGAGAAAACGATTCCTTAGATTCGAATTGAATGTGACGTTACTTGATCTGAAACAACTTGACTTGAAACGCAGTAGCGGAAACTATTTTGTCAGTTTCTCTCAAATCGCGCTAACCTGTACGGGATATGGCAAGTGTCTACCAAACAAACCCCAACTATTTGGCAAAAACCTTACGATGACCATAGAGAACGGAAGGCTGTCATGACGTCACAGCTATAGAGGAGTGTTTTGATAGGACTGGTTTTGGCTCGGTTTTGTGGCAATCTCTTTTCTTAATATTTAAATTTTTTTTAAAGAACTTTTGTTAGAATATTTGGAATCAGAAAGAAATTTTTCATAAATATAAACTAACCTCATTCGTTTTTAAAAAATACGAAAATTGTCCTTTGTCAAAAATGGTTCTAAAAATTTTGATTAAAATTTCTGTAGTCATACCTTGTAAGGTGTTTTAAATATCCTCACTTTTAAAATTCCTGTAAAATTTGTTGAAAGCGTGAAAAGTTGGAAAACTAATGTCTTCAACTTAGTTCTCTTCTAACAAGGACCATGAAATAATTATCGACAAGCAACATCCCTTGAGTGTTGCCCTTCAACGATTGTTACTGCTCTGTTTCACTTATTTAGAAGGATGATGAAATAATCATTGACAAACGTATCACCATTAAAACCATGATATTTTACTAATACAATAGCTATCGCCACAATTAAATTTTTTTTAAATAATTAAAATATGAAGAAAAAAAAAAACGTATTTAACACCAAACTGTTAAATTTAAATGCAGTAGCCAGTATTTTTAAATGGTTCAGAAAAAATAAAAAGTCAAAAGGGTGAGTTTGTTGGAATACTTGTCGATAATCAATACTTTATTCTTTCTTGTAAGTGAACAGTGGAAAAACAATCTTTGATGAACGATGCTCAACGGAAGAGTATTTGGAATGGAATATTTGCTTTTTAACTTCTTACGCCTTTATAGCATTTTTATAGGAATTTTGGAGGTGGGTATGATTGAGACACCTTAAAAGCTGCTAATATGATAAAAATCATTAGAGCCGGATTTTGGCAATTGCTAAAAAATATAAATTTTTCAAAGGCAGCTACCGTATCAGATGCGAAATTCTGAGGAAAACCTTAATGACGGGTCCCATGGCCACCCCTAACAATTACACAAAATTAGAACATCGTAGGTCAATCCTTTGAGGAGCTATGTTAACCACAGACATTTTTTCTTTACCATTTTTTTTTTTTTTTTACTCAGCCTGCTCCGAAACGTGTAGAAATGCACTCTTCCCCCCCCCCCTTTTTTTTTTGTATCGATACCAATACTTTCATTGCACTGTGTTAAAAAATGGGTAATTGAATGTAAAATTTTCAGCTTTTAGAGATGGCAACTGAAAAAAAAGGGACATATTTACAAATTACAATAATATATATATTTTTAAGTTTATTATAGGCTTTTTTACTTTCAATTACCCGTATGGCACTCGTCAAATAATTTACCGAGTTTGAAAAAGTTATTTGGTACACGTTACATACAATATTTTTTGTAATCCTGTGCAAAAACCATTTTTAATACATATTGCTGCGTGGATGGGTTCGATAGACTTGAAGCCAAAGCAGATTAAAATTTGAAGAAATTTATTCGATATAACTGTTTGCAGTTTCTTTTACAACTCCAGAACTTTTCGTTCTAATAGACTTAATACAGCTCTTTACACAACAATGGAGCACAAACAGCAGTTAAAAACTAGATACACAACTGCTAAAATCGACGCAAGAGACAATTCAATACAGTTCACTTTCGAAACTACTCTGAATGCTCACTGAGAGACAACTAACTAAATAACTAGATCAACCGATCTCTTGATCTTATATATAGGAAAGCTAATCCTTCGCAAATCTTCTAGAGATAGAAATTTGGAGAGTTCATTGAGTATAAGTAACCGAAAGAAATTATACACGGCTGCTTGGTGGCAAACATTAGATTTAATAACTTTTTCTGGCTGACCATTTTACCTGGCATTTTTAATTTTTAATATATAACTTCTAGTTGTTTTTTGAGAGATTATATATTACACTATAATGATGTGAAGCTAAGAACAGTAATCTGAATTTCGGATTTGCACGTAAATCACAAAGAACGTACCTGGTCATCTCTTTGTTGAATAATTTCTCTTTTTGTTTCCACTTCACGACTGAAAAAGTCCTTCAACTTCAGCAAATAGATCAGATAGCCCTTAATCTGATTATCTTTCACTGCATTTTGAGGGCTGTAAATCTTAGAAACAGTTGGTTCTAACTCTTCTACCTGTTGAGACAGAATCTTGATTTGTTTCCTGGAAGTGTGAACAATAGCAATAAGAGATTTCCCTGTTTTTTGTATACGTATAGGGTAAGCATAAAATTTTGAAAAGATTAAAATATATATGTATATATACTATTGAGGCCAAACTATAATACCAATTGTGATATGGAAATGGTAGGTGCAGTATTTTTTTTATGAGCAGCATTTATCTAAGAAATATTCATTGTGTACTCTTGTCTATCTTGGACTATGCAAATTCGGTAATCCGATTCTCAATAGGTTTACCAGTGTACGTGTACGTTAGCATTTTTACAATAATACTTGACATGACATCTGATTTTGGATTATTTACATATTTTCAGCTACAGCTCCAAAACATCTAGACTATAGTATGTAGTGTGAACCGAATTATCGACTAATGCATAATGCCATGAACATTTCACGTTTAATTTGAATTCGCTACCCCCCCCCCCCAACCAGCAGTATGACCTTGAAAAAACTTTTAACTTTTGACGTCATTTGACCTTGTGGCGTCATATTATATTATGGCGTAATATTTCCTTGTCACGTCCATCGATATAACAAGGAGTGGAGTTAGCTAATGTTAAAATCCAGCGAAAGCTGAGGCCAGCATGTACCACGTGACACGTGCGGAAAAGTTCCCATTCTTGGCTTTGAATCTCTCTGTCTTGGCGACAGATGTAATTACTTACGAAAACAACCAACAACCAAGGAAATAACAAAACAAGAAAAAGAAAAAGGGAATAAAAAAAAGGAGAAAAAAAAATAAAACTAAGGATATTCATTAGGGCGTATCGAAAATATCGAAATTTTTTAAATCTTTTAGCGGTAGTGCGGAAAATTTGCGGACACCCATCACTAATACGTGTGTGAAATTTTAAAACTCTGGGTTAATATCTTCTGTCGCCTCAATAGCTTAAAAGTTCTGAAATTTGGGCTAAAAGTGATTAAAATTCAAAAATTCATAAAATATTCCAGATTTCGCTGTAAGTTTAAGGATGGTGCTTACTAGTTACTATTTTTGACAACAACAACTATAATTTTTTTTATAATTATAGGTTAATATCTTCTGCTACCTCAGCAACACCAAATTTTGAGGGAAAAAGACTAAATTTCAAAAAAATAAATAAAAAATACACGTCACACTTACCTCATTTTAAAGGGATCAGAAATTTTATTGCCTTTCAAATATACAATTAACGATAGCATTACTACTTGTAATCCTTTTTTGTCTCGAATTTCGACATGAGTTTTCTGGATTCTAGAGTAGCTCTTATGAATTTATCCCTGTTTTCAGGCCCAACTGTTTACTCGGAGGCTGCCGTGACAAGTTTCACAATTCGCTCGACTGCTTGTGTATGTGAAGGAAATTGTATGAAGTGCCAGCAGGCCTTCGCCATACCGTCCTCTGTCATTTTCAAAAGATCTTGAGAACTTATCTCTCGGAGAACTGGCTGCTATGTCACAAAGCAATTTTTCCAGTCAATGAGATGAATGTAGTATTCACCTTCAAAATTGATATCAGAAATAACGAATCTGCGCACATCTCGGCTAATTTCTCTTGCCTTTATAATTCTTCGAGCTGCAATGATTCTGATATGACATCTTTCATCAGTTAACATGGCCAAAAGCATGTTTTCTGGAGCAGCAAAGTAAACGTTTCGAGAAATAACTGGATCGATTACGTCACAATACTTCTTAGGCAAGTACCGAGATGAGATTATGAAATGCCACAGATGTCTAGGGCCGTCTTTTATGGAATGATTAATCTTTATTCGGAACCATGAGGGTGCGTAGACTCTTAGAATGAATTCAATTAAAGTTAGTAGCTCATTTGATGAGTCTGAGGTGGATATATATAACCTCAGTATTCGATTTGCAATTGTTAGCCAACGGTCCAAATTCAACGTTCCTGGTTCTCGGTTAGCTAGATCTAAACTACAAATGCCAGAACTAATGGCAGTGCAAATGTCGAATAAGTATTTCTGATCTGAACTGAGTAATCTACTCTTCAATGTGTGGCAACTCGCATTTAATATTATTAAAAGCAATCCTGAAAGTTTTTCACATCCTTTAAGTTTTCGTCCAATGTCTCTAGTGTAAGATGAAGGGCCAGAAGACTTGCCGTCTATTGACTGGAATAAGTGTCGTAATGGCAACTCATTAAAATGAAGTAAGCAGACAATCCATTGGAGTGGTCTCTGAAGTTTCATTTTAAGTCTGCGAATTACACCTGTAAACATTCCTGTGTTCACCAGGGGTGCGGTCACACCAACTGTGAGCTTGCTAAAAATCATCCAAAAAAGTACTTGTTACGTATTCGTAAATGCTGTTCGATACATGAAGACTACATCCACTTTCAGGTGTAACATGCCCCACGTACGAAGAACCAGGCTCCGATACAATACAGTAATGCGCTTCTACAATTGTTCTTTGGAACTGCTTTCCCTCGAGTGTTTCTGATGTTAAAGTTGTATCATGCCGACCATCAAAGTAAAGGCCAGATAGATTGGAACGATTTTCATTTAATTTTGATACCATTTGCTTGTAAACTCTTGATTTTCCGTCCATACTTTGTTTTTGTCTGTGACGAGACTGGAATTCGATTCCGATATTAAACCCAAATCTTTCATAACACTCGATTCAATAGCAGCCGTGCCTCTGTTAGAAACACCATATCTTTGACTGACAATAATTGTGTTGTCCAATTTTACACGCATCTGAAGACTCCTTGAATCCTGCTGAAGAAACGGTGTAGGGCGCGTCTTTGGTATCCACCTCCGCCTCCTCCACCATCATATCTTCATTTTCCAGAGTAAAGCTTGAAACAGAAGCAGGAGACGCCTTTTTTTTACTTTACACAGCATTTTGTTGTACTCGTATTGTATTTGACGTTTCTGAAGTCGTTTTGTTTCGGGTACATCAATACTTCCAATGAACATTTTTGTTTCCGTTCTTTGGTCTTTGAGGAACGTTTGCTCATTTGGCTGAACTTTGCTCTTTTTTGGACAGATATACTCCTTAAAAATAGCGCATTTACAGGAAGATATGTCAAACAGTTTCTTTGCCGTTTTAAAGTAAAGTTTTTTTTCCGTTTTAAAGTTCTCAACATTTTCAAGAGCAGTCTTACTTCTTCCCACACGTTTTATATTTTTCATGATTGAACGGTATTTTTTATGGTAAGCGTGTATCATATCACAAACAGGCTTATGTGAAACAGAAGGAATGGATGAATCGACGTATAAACTTTCAATTTTCAAAGCAACAGTTTCTGTAATAACAGAGAAGCATGGTTCTTTATTTCCATCAGTTTCATTACCAATACGTCATCTCTCATAAGCGCAACATCTTATGACGTCTTCATGTGTTGGCAGCATGCGTGAAAAATCCTTCAGAGTGCTCCAAAAATAGGGCATTGCAGCATTTGTTGACTTGAAAACTTTGAATGCGATGATTCTTGCATTTCTAATATTTACCAATATCTTTTGCTAACAAATGATTACGACACTAAGCTACGAGTAAAAAAAAATCCTTAAAAAGAAACAACTACATTGCTGCACATATGTTTGATATGAAGATCGAAACTAATTGACAGAAAATATTCTAGATTTATACTAAACTAGCTGAATACCCGTGCTGCGCTACGAAATTTTACCATTAGCATTTTAGCGATCAAAAGACATTCATGTATTCTACACTTCAGAGGTTTGCTCCCATTTCGATCCCGACAAATTGATTTATCAAAATAGGAAATTTCCTTTGTTGACATTTTAAACGAAATTTATAATTGTGAATAGTAAACTGGAATAGTTTATTGTGTTTATGTTTGCTCTTAGTTCTAAATTTCAAAGTAGTAGCTGTATTGGAATTAAGTTAATTAGACATTAAGTTAATCCTCGTATAGTTTCAATGTTGCGTCGTCTTTTCATCCCTTAAAAATTCGTTAATCGATATTGGAATGACTTATTTTTTTAACATTTGCAAAAATATATCAGAAAAATGACTACATAGGAAGAGGAACATTCGGATATCCCTCGTTTGGAACATTTAACCCCTGTTCCACCCCTTAAAGTGGGTTAATCGAGATCGGAATAACTTACTTTTTCTTCGTTTGTCTTTATTGATATTCTCACCCATTTTTAGAGTTGTGACGAAATGAGAAGTAAGACATTCGAATATTCCTCGTTTGGAACGTTTAACCCCTTTTTGAGCCCTTAAAGTGGGTTAATCGAGATCGGAATAGTTTACTTTTTCTATTTTTACCATTGTTGATATTTGTGCCGATTTTCAGAGTTGTGACTATGTGGGAAGTAGGACATTCGAATGTCCCCCGTTTGGAACGTTTAACCCCTTTTCGACCCCTTAAAGTGGGTTAATCGAGATCGGAATAGTTTACTTTTTCTATTTTTACCATTGTTGATATTTGTGCCGATTTTCAGAGTTGTGACTATGTGGGAAGTAGGACATTCGAATGTCCCTCGTTTGGAACGTTTAACCCCTTTTCGACCCCTTAAAGTGGGTTAATAGAGATCGGAATAGTTTACTTTTTCTATTTTTACTATTGTTGATATTTGTGCCGATTTTCAGAGTTGTGACTATGTGGGAAGTAGGACATTCGAATGTCCCTCGTTTGGAACGTTTAACCCCTTTTCGACCCATTAAAGTGGGTTAATCGAGATCGGAATAGTTTACTTTTTCTATTTTTACCATTGTTGATATTTGTGCCGATTTTCAGAGTTGTGACTATGTGGGAAGTAGGATTTTCGAATGTCCCCCGTTTGGAACGTTTAACCCCTTTTCGACCCCTTAAAGTGGGTTAATCGAGATCGGAATAGTTTACTTTTTCTATTTTTAACATTGTTGATATTTGTGCCGATTTTCAGAGTTGTGACTATGTGGGAAGTAGGACATTCGAATGTCCCTCGTTTGGAACGTTTAACCCCTTTTCGACCCCTTAAAGTGGGTTAATCGAGATCGGAATAGTTTACTTTTTCTATTTTTACCATTGTTGATATTTGTGCCGATTTTCAGAGTTGTGACTATGTGGGAAGTAGGATTTTCGAATGTCCCCCGTTTGGAACGTTTAACCCCTTTTCGACCCCTTAAAGTGGGTTAATCGAGATCGGAATAGTTTACTTTTTCTATTTTTACCATTGTTGATATTTGTGCCGATTTTCAGAGTTGTGACTATGTGGGAAGTGGTATTTTCGAATGTCCCCCGTTTGGAACGTTTAACCCCTTTTCGACCCCTTAAAGTTGGTTAATCGAGATCGGAATAGTTTACTTTTTCTATTTTTACCATTGTTGATATTTGTGCCGATTTTCAGAGTTGTGACTATGTGGAAAGTGGGATTTTCGAATGTCCTCCGTTTGGAACGTTTAACCCCTTTTCGACCCCTTAAAGTGGGTTAATCGAGATCGGAATAGCTTACTTTTTTTATTTTTACCATTGTTGATATTTTTGCCGATTTTCAGAGTTGTGACTATGTGGGAAGTGGGAGAATCAGTGATGAGTGAGTCAGTGAGTGAGGGCTTTGCCTTATATATATAGAGATACTAAACAAATGAAAATGATCACGTGACTTATTGGTCGCTCCGATTTGTTTCTCGGGGTGAAAATAGGGGTGTTCCACTTTACTTTTCTGGCAGTAAGCTAAACCCAGTGTGGTAGAAGATATTAACCAATAATTCTTGCATACTTGAAAAAAGTAAATTTTACTACGCGTTACCTCAAAACGATCAACGAAATCTGCGACTGCTGATTAAATATTGAATTGTATTCCTTTTTATTAAAATTTTCGGAATTTCCGGTTCACTGAGGCGACAGAAGATATTAACCTATAATTTTTTTTAAAAATATAGTTGTTGTTAAACAATACTAACATTTAACCACTACCCCCAATCGTTAAACGAAATATGGGAATTTTTAGGAATTTTTTAATTTTAAACACTTTTAGCCCAATTTTCGGAACTTTGGGGCCATTGAGGCGACAGAAGATATTAACCCAGAGTTTTAAAATTTCACACACTTATTACTGATGAGTGTCCACAAATTTTCCGCACTACCGCTAAGAGATTTGATAAACTTCGATTTTTTCGATACGCCCTAATATTCATACTTTTCAATTCATTTTATCTTTGTTTAGATTTATTTTGTTTAGGCTCTTTGTTTTATTATTATAGATTTCTACAAAATTATAAAAATGAGTTTTAACTATAAAGGAAAAATTGTCAATTAGTGTAGAACTTTCGTTTTGGTTAATGTTATTTTACGTACGTAAAGCAATTAACTAACTGACGTCAAAATATCGAGTCGCATTTAATTCTTATGGTCATTGTGGAAGAGGGAACGGTGAACATATTATGAAATAGGAAAGAGAAGGGATCAAATATGGATAAAAAAATATGACATCATTTAAGGACATCCCCTATAAGATCATTCACTATTTTGTTTTAATCAAATTAAAATTATTTTACCGCTAATAAAACAATTATTCAATGATATTGGGGCAAATTAACAATTCATCCAGAAGAAACAAAAAGGCATTTTGCAGATACAAAATGAAACAATTGTAATTAAAACTTAAATATTCTTAAATTTACAAGCAAACAATTAGCAAAAAACAAGTACACATTTAACTTATTAAATTAAAGCAAAATGGGATTTAACAGAGTGTTTCTTTTTACAAAATACTAAATAACTTTTCTGTTTTAATATATATAATTTAAGATTTATTAAAAACATTAGCTAATTATTTGAAAAATTTCCGACACACTTAACCAATATCCGAATTTATAATTTTCCCCTGTGATTCCTTAACTTTTTTTGACATTTGTGTACACTTAATATTATTTTGTGGTTCATTATTAAGTTAGTATAGTTCATTTTTAAATGTATTCCATACTAACTAATGTGACTTCTTTAAAACTATGGCACTTTGAAAAAGAAAGCAGACAGAAAAATACATAAGCAAATTAAATCTACCATATTGCTTTAAGAAAATAACCATTCAATAATATTAAGTACAGAAAAAATGAAGACATTTTGCAAAGCGTAATCGTGTTGAAAGGGGAAGGTCCGGTTTAAGCGTACGAGACTTTCCCTTTCAAAACGTGCCAAGCTCATGTCATACATCGCCAAGAACAGCTAATTGTTTTCATGCATATAACTCTCAAATTGCATCACATGGGTAAATACGTAGCATACAACTACCTTACTAATGAAATATACAATATATATATAACAATTGCTTAAGCAAAATAAATTACCTAGAATATATTAATTTACTTTTAATTGGCAAGATAACACAACTTCCCACTACGCTTCGTAACAAAAACTGATCAAAACAAATAATAATTCATAAATAAAAAAATTAGATTAAGTTATTACTCGTCAACTGCTATCGATCCACCTTTCACAACAACATCCCATTTAACTACAATTGTTGAGGAGGTGCTTAGCGGAAAAAACTGCGCTTATGCGTCCACGAACCACGTGACATGGTATGGTGTTCGCCCATAGGTTGGCATTGCTCTCTCCACCCCCCTTTAAAAAACATTTGAGTGCAAAGTGATAATTCTTCAGGGTACTTTCCCGTTAGGCGTGTACCAGTTTTGTCAGTTGTCGCCAAGCCTAAATGTTTACACGTTTATATGATGCATAAATGTATTGTCAAGTCTAAATCATTACAGTTTGTTAAATAATAACAGGTTGCTATAACAACCCTATAACGGTTGAGAGATAGGATTTATGTTTTAGGTTGTTTGGATTAATTATCGTTGCAATTTGGCGGGTTTTATCTGGTACCCGTCAAACGGAAGAGTACCTTCTTTAGTTTTGCAAAAAAAGTATACAACCACTACAACTTTTCAATGTTTATTAATTAAACGTGCAATTTAAAAGTACTATATAGTAAAGTACAATATAAAAAGTGTTATACATGACGTTTTATAAAATCTTCACACTTTTCTTGAAAACATCAAAAATAAACAAAGATAGAATTAAATTTCAAAACAAACTATATATTTATGCTTTTAGAACAAAATTCATGTATGTTTTTCTTTCGGGTTGATTCACATATTTTTAGCAACTCTTATCACGACCCACTTATAAAGCAGATACTGCATTAATGAGTATCAGTTACACTTCAGATATAAAATTTCTGCGCAATTTAACACTTACCTTTGGAGGGCAATTTTTCGTAAATCGTAATGTTTTTTCCCATAAGTGATTATTTTTCGCATATGCAAATCTTTCTTTAAATCTGACAGTTGGTGAGTAAGCTCATCTTCGATGATACTGTAATCTTCTGCCATGTGAAAAAATCCCCTTGAAAAGTTCAATATAAAATTCATTAAAAATAAAAATTTAGATAAGTACCTTTGAATGGTGAAAAAAGTTTAAATATTTTTTACATATGATTAAGTGGGATATTTAACTATAAGCTAATATTTCTAAACAAATATTTTATTTAACCATGTGACTCTCATAAACAAAACAAGTTTTTTTTAGATAATTCAATGAAATTAGAAATGATTTATTAAGATCATGTGTTCTTATAAAGGTATGCCCTGTGGCGCAGTTGTAGCGCATTGTGTTGTCACGCCACAGGTCCGTGGTTTGATCCACAGACTGAGCAGAATCGACTCAGACTTGCACCCCTTAAGTCGGTCTATTAAAGGAGAACCAAGCATGCTTGGGAACTAAACACTGGAGTTTCCGTGTCAAACTGACCATCATCTGACCAGAACATTGCTGTAATGCAGCCCCGGGCCCATGGTCAAGTAAGCTGAATAGGGCATAGCAGGCCAAGCCCCCCCCCCACCCCATCCCCAATGCGGCTGTAACGCCACTGAGTTTAGTTTTTAGTTCTTAATTATGGGTACTTACTTATTAAACGGTCGACATTTTTGTCGTAGAGAAAATCTCGCCAATTGCAATATTAAATTTATTTCCTGTTAGCAACAGTTTTTGCATATATGAACAAATTATTTATTAAAATTAGTTAGAGAAAATTATTAGAAAAAATTCCGGCAAGTAAATCGCAAAAAAACAACTCTGTAAAATAGCGCCAAGTTCTTCATGCAATAGCTATGGCCGTTAAAAGTATTAAGATCTAAAGTAGAGTTAAGTTTAAAGTTTTTATAAATTATGGGCAATGAAAAGTAGACAGATTTTCTTCTCCAAGTCATAATTCTCCTTCATAGGTTATCTTCCAGTTACCAACATGTTTGTGACACTTAGCCATTATGTATTCTGGATCACTTGTTGGTGCCGCGGCGCGATTGATCAAGTAGCACAAGCATTTTTGTAGCTGTAATATTGAGGCATATGAAGGGGAATTTTAACTTTAAGAATAAATCTTACTAATTTTCATTCCCCGTAACTTAAAATAACGTTAAACTTGACTCGACTTTAGCTATTAATACTTTTCACGGTCATGGTTATTGCATGGTGAACTTGACGCTTTTTTACAGAGATGTTTTTGATGGGATTTCTCTTCTTTTTTTACGGTACTAATTTTAAGGTATTACTTGTTTTGCTAGTTTAAAAATGTTTAGTTTCCACAATTTTATAACTTGTTATACTGTCAACTGCTGACGAACTCTTTTTGCCGATCAACTACGAGAACATTAAGATTAATCTTCTACTTTTTTTTAAATTTAATTTGTTATTTGGTTTTAAGCAAGTTTAAAAAAAAAAAAAAAATTATTTCCAACTAAGTCCAAGTAGCGAAATTTTTCTAATAAAGTTCAATTTGCCGGACCAAAATCCTTGAAGTATTTACGCATTCATGTGAATGATGATGATATAAAAATATTTTGAATGCATAGTTTATTCAGATTTGGAAAAAAAAATTTGATATAGGAGAAAAAATAGCAATTGGCGATCATTTCTTTACAGATAAAAGATATCGCCAATAGTCGATTATACAGGGTTACTACAAAAGAATCATTCATTTTCCAAACCATACTTATTCAAAAGTATTATACTTACAAATATGATTGATAAATGAAAATAACTACAAACTATTCAAGTTTTATGCTAACTCTATAAATGTTATATGTGTGCCCCCTGGTCACATGACTCACGTACAGGTGGTAATTTAATTCATTCCACACATTTTGTATCATGATCGCGTCAGTGTTCATCAATGCATTACTGATTCGTTTCTTCAGCTCTTCTATCGTTTTGGAAGTGGGGATACATAAACAATGTCCTTAATGTGTCCCCAATGGAAGAAGTAACACGGTGTTATATCCAGCGACCTGGGAGGCTAGGGTGAGAAAGCGAGGTAATTATCACCAACACGGGCAATCCAATTAAAGCCGTGTAACTTCTACCCTTGGTTACACAGGAAATTGTTTATGTACCCCCACTACCAAAAACGATCGAAGAGCTGAAGAAACGAATCAGTGATGCATTGATGAACATTGACGCGATCATGATACAAAATGTGTGGAATGAATTGAACTACTACCTGGACATGAGTCGTGTGACCAGGGAGGCACACATAGAACATTTGTAAAGTTAGAATAAAACTTGAATAGTTTGTAATTATTTTCATATATCAATCATTTTCGTAAGTATAATACTTTTGAATAAATCGGTTTTGAAAATGAATTATTCTGTTGTAGTAACCCTGTATAAGGCGTAACCTTTTTTTTTTATAATTATTTCTTGATATTAGAGGCTTAGCGGTGTGTGGTGAGTTTCTCATCAATTTATTTATGCTAATAGCTTCTAGTATTCTATGTTTTATAATTCTATCCCCAATGAAACTATATTAGAATTAAGATTCAAATTTTTCGAACATTGCATCCTTCCGGGCATTCGGAGGAGAAAATCTCAATTTTGAAATTTTTTCCTTTGTATGCATGTTAAACCTTACAAGCACAGCAAATTTTATAGTTCTAGCTCTACTAAAACTACCTTAGTATATTGATGATCAGTGAGTGGGTGACTGAATGGGTCTCAAAATATGACGATTTCAAATTTGATTATTTGATTTATTTGGAGACTTGAAACTTAGGGGTAAAACTAAAGTGGTTAGCAGCTACCCTTAAAAAAGAGTTCAACGTTCAGATATTTGTAATGTGCAGATACGAGACGGTCAAAATACCGTTGAGTTGCTTCCGTTAAAAGGTGTCTGGCTGTGAATTTGGCACCTATATTTGTTGATAATGTTGTTGAAAGTTCTTAAAATAAATTAATAATTTAAATTTAAAAATAAAAGTACACTTTTATCTTTAAATTTAAATAAGTATAACCTTATACTTATCGTAGTTGATCACAACCAAAATTTTTGTCAGTGGTTGATGGTTTAATACGTATGATATCATGGTATCATACGTATTAAACCGTCAATTTTTTTGTCGTAACAAAAAGTTCCCCAAACATGGTCGATCAAACGTTAGTAACCAAAGTATTGTTGCTGATGTTTAACAAATCAATATAATCTACTGGGTGACTTGAAATTCTAATTCCTTTTAATAAATGTACAATAAAAAAAATGCGATTGTACGCTTTCTTCTCTATATTTTTAAATAAAATATATGCAAGAATGCACAATCGATTGGGAATAATGTCATGTTGGAGCACTCAAGAAGTTAATTTCTAGTTTTTTTGTGGCCACAAGAAAGAAATTTAACAATTAGTGAGATTTTTGCTACGAAAAAAAAATCCACGGTTTAATACGAAAGTATCATTATGTTTATTTGACAACTGACAGGTGTTTACTTATATATTAATGTAAATTTATATATTTATATTTTAAGTATAGGTTTTATAGTTTAAAATTTGTTTCACTTCTAGTGCATTATTCCAAAATAAATTCGAATTATCAGCGAATCAGAAAACTAAAATGAACTTGTCCTGTCAGATGTTTAGAAAAGCCTGGCAAGTCACCGTATGCAAAGTCCATCGATTGTTATCGCTCCCATTATACGATAAATTTATGATAGATATTCAATGTTTTCCAATAAAATATTTTTTTTTATCCTGTTACCATTGGGTATAAGTTTCACTCATTTAATTGAGTCATTTTTTTTATTAAATAAAAAAGAATATAACATGAATGATGATGGATTAGATGTAAATTTCAATTGTAAACAGATTTACGAATTGGTGACATTTAGTCGTGTAACAACACCAATTTGTGGAGATTTTCCACCTTTGTTGATCCGATTAGATGAGTTTTGAGATAATTTATTGTTTAACTCCCACACATTCAAGCACCTATACGTCCATTTTTAGAGGTAAGATAATTGTTTGTGTAATCAAAGAAAATTAATAGTTCATATGATTATACTTTGAAAGTCGGTAAAGTTTAGCCATCACGTTAAATTTTGTGAAAATATGGTAACTTTTAAAAATTGCTTCTTTATAGCAAAAATGTTACTCTTGTATATAGTTGCACAGTGAATTGATACCACGTATTCTAGGTTCCAAAATTCATCCAAATCCCCTCACCGATATATAACCCATTCTTACTCTTAAAGATTAAATTTGGATTGGTACCATTTCGTTAAATGGGTACCAGCTAACTCAATTATCGCCAAGCCTAAATGTTTAGTAGTCAAAAAGGCCATAAACACAAAAAATACTGCTCACAGCGCTTTTTCTTTTTTTTCAGTTTGCACCCTAAGTTCACCTGTTAGACTTTGGTGAGAAAACCATACATTAGACTCGAATTGAATGTGACGTCACTTGATCTGAAACAACTTGGCTTGAAACACAGCAGCGGAAATCAGTTTTGCAAGTTTCTCGCAAACCGCGCCAACCTGTGCGGGATATGGTAACTGTGTACCAAACCAAAGTCAACTATTAGGCAGAAACCTCACGATAACCATGGAGAACGGAAGGATGTCATGCCGTCACAGCTATAGCGGAGGTTTTGATTGGACTGGCTCGGTTTTGTAACATTTTCTTTTCTGAATATTTAAATAGCTATTTTTTTAAAGAACTTTTGCTTGAATAACTGGAATCAGAAAGAAATTTTTCATAAATATAAACTAATCTCACTCGGTTTTAAAAGATGCGGGAATTGTCTATTATAAATTATATGAAAGTTGATAGTTTGGATGAGTAACAGTTGCAATTTGGAGATTTTTATCTATTACCCGTCTAACGGAAGAGATGGATTAAATTGAAAAATAAAGGCCAAATGGCTTTGAAATGATTTTCCAGATTGGTATGTGTGCTCTACCTTACTACTTGCTTCAATATGCACAATATACATAATCTTAATCTAAAGCAGGTTAAAATTTACTGTACATTGTCGGATGGCGACTTTAAAAAAAGTCGTTAAAATTGAAAATGACGTCAAAGAGCTATGTCGCCAAATCCGAAATGGCGTCAACACGCTTTGCTGCCAAATCCAAACGATCACTAGAATTAACGAAAAACTAGTCCACGGGTTGCCACATTCGGCGTCAAATCCCTAACTTTCAAAAAGTGGCCACCCGACTCCGTACAAAAAAGTAAATCTGAACCCAGCTTTGAAAATGTTATTTATAATTTTAACCTTTTGCTTAAAGAAATACATAATTCTGAAATTATACTTCTAAAAATAGCAAATGAATCCATATTTTTTTTAAAAATAAAATCTTTATAAGATTATTAATTTGAATTATAAAAGCGTAGTTTCTTAAACAGTTATTAAAAAAATGTTGCTAATTTACTTTTTGTTTTGGATAAACATAAGTTACTTACCTCGAAGTATATTATAAGCGATAAAGAATTTAACTTTATGAAAAGAAACACATAAAAATTCTTAATTGTTAGTACATTTAAAATTTTGTCTAAAAGTGCTGTCTAATCATGAAAAAAAATAATAATTACGTGCCATTTTTAAAAGTTATATGGTTTTGAAATCTTGATTCGTGATAGTCTACTAGTAGCAACTTTGATTAAAATAATTTTGCTTCATGAAAAAAGATTAAACAATTTTGATTTTGACAATCACTGTCAATAAAATGGCACTTCTACATATTCTGGAATTGTTATGTTTTCAAATTGTCTTAATTAGAAGAGGAGATACAAGTAGATAAAAAATGGCAACACTATGGAACACATTTTTTCCATGAAAAGAGAAATATTCAATTTCATTAAGTGCGCCAAAATTGGCGTTGATACAAATGTTTTTAAGTTGAAATTGGTGAAATTTTCTTAATCTTTTTGCCAAGCTTAAGCCATTTGGCTTTTTGAGTTGATATTTTAAGCATGAATAAATATTTTCTTTCTATACTAAAAAAAATCTAAAAGAGTAAGGATTTAAAAGAGTGGCTATTGTTTCAGAATTTTTCCTCCGAGCCCGCATTTCTCTGTTTTACAGCGGAAATATAATTGAGCATAAAAATATGAAATTTCCCATATTTATAAAAAAAGTTTTGGAAAACCTTCTGAAAAGGGATATTTAGAAATTCAAACAGGATTATTTGTCAAAGTGAAAGAATTTTGTTTGCATTGGCTGGCCTCTCTAGGAAAAATGTAACCGATGTATAAATTTAACAAGGCTAAGTCGCACAAGCATTTTTGTAGCTGGATATTGAGGCTTATGAAGAGGAATTTTGACTTCGAGAAGAAAATATTTCATTTTGTTTTAAGCGAGACAGCAGAATGTCTATGGTTAGTCAATACTTCAGGTTCGATGAAGGACACAGACTTCATTGTCTTTTGATACATTTCATTTCAATCCTGCGGGGAGCACAAGAGAAGCCTGTTTGTAGTGATTCTCGATAATCATTGTTATGAGATTTGCAAGAACTTAACCAGTTCTCCTTTCTCCTAAATATCTTAAAACAATTTATTTTATCAACCTTTCACCATGACTGACAGAAAAGAACTCTACAAAATTCCAAGTGATGCCACACCCGGCAAGCAAAACATGTATAATTTAAAACACAAGATATTTAGCAAATAGTTCAGAGTTGATGTCGTCACATTCTCCCACCTTTTGATTAACAATTACCAAAATTAATCAAAACAAATATAATTTTACTACAAAGGAATGAGTTTTAAAGTCAAGGTTCTATATAAACAGTTCAGTCCAATAGTCTTGAAGGAATCTTAATGGTTCTGCCAAACCTAGTCACAACAGTTTTAGTTGGAAAGTCAGAAACTAGGCGGTTCATCTTAGGAGACTCGTCTGGCTTATCCATTTTTGCATCTTCGACTGAACAAGATATTTCAAGGGGGAAAATTCTTCGAACAGGTCGAACTATCATCCCAGAAGTCGTTTTAAGACGTACAACCCGGATGTTGCCATCTTTTCCAGGATACACATCGACTACTCTTGCCATTGGCCACAGCACTTTGCGTTTGTTGTCACACTCAACGAGAACTATATCCCCGACTTTTATCTGTTGAGAAATTGGCACTATAGATGGACGTTGCACTAGCAGGCCGAGATACTCGCTTCTAAACCTCCTTCTCAAGCGCTCTCGTAGGTTCTGTAGATGTCTCAGCCTCTTGTTGAAATCAACTTTATCCAGGTGGTCCAAGTCAGGGACTCCAAACACTGGAATTTCACCTAAGAACAGGGACGGTGTCAAAGGGATGAGATCATCAGAGTCCTCAGACACATAGGTGAGTGGTCTGGCATTCACAGTTGCTTCGCAGTCACACAGCACACTCATTAATTCTTCATAATTTAGAGACGACTGGCCTAGGACTCGACGCAAAAGTTTCTTAATCATTTGAACAAGACGTTCCCAAAAACCACCCCACCATGGTGCTGCGGGTGGACTGAAATTCCATTCAATCTTATTTGTGGTAGCTTCGATCTCGATAGTATTCCAGTCAATTGACTTCAAGAGATTGTTGGATCCGACAAAATTAGTACCATTGTCGCTGTAGATTACAGATGGCCTTCCTCTACGAGCAATGAATCTTCTAAGACCAAGTAAAAATCCCTGAGTTGAAAGGGTCAAAATCAATTCCAAATGTACCGCCCTGAAAACAGCACAGGTGAAAAGTATAATCCAGGCTTTCCTTTTATTCTTCAAAATTAAAGGACCAGCTAAATCAACTCCAACAATTTCGAAAACATGAGCATCTCTAACTCTATTTTCTGGTAGGGTAGATGGCGCAGTCTGTAATCTTTTACTTCCATGTTTCCTGCACATGACGCATCCATATAAAGCTTTTCGAATTGTAGCTCTGCTTTTGACGATCCAAAATGTCTCTCTAAGTTTTGAGATCAATACGTGTATACCGGCATGAGACATAGATAGATGCTTATCAATTATTAATTTCTCCACAATTTTATGATTCTTCGGAAGTAACATAGGATAAATAAAATTTTCATGATCTTTTATCTCAGTTAATCTAGTCTTGACGCGTAAAATGCCTTCGTCATCTTGGAAAACACTAATTGACTTCAGCTTCTTAATATCCTCAGATGAAAAGGAATCATGTTGAATAATCTTCACGAGAGATTTCTCAGCTCTTGTCAACTCATGAACTTTTAACTCTCCTTTTTCTCTTTCTTCTTTTCTCTTTCGGACATTACCTATGAATCTATGTATCCACCCGATCATTCTAAGTATCTTCGTGTACTTTGAAAAATAGCCAAAGATTTGAGAAGAGATATCATTGACATTGCTTAGCGATACTATTATTGCTTTACGCCTTTCAGTATCCACCTCTTGTTTGTTATCGATTTGGACAGAACGAGGCCATTCTTCTTCCGGCAATGTCAACCAAGGTGGACCCTCCCACCATCTGGATTCAATAAGTTTCTTAGCAGAACATCCTCTTGAGGGCAAGTCGGCTGGATTTTCTGTACCTGGTACATGATACCAATTTTCACGGTCTGTAAGGCTTCTAATTTCTAAAACTCTGTTATTTACAAAAGTGCCCCAAGCTTCTACATTCTTTATCCAGAAGAGTGCTGTTGAAGAATCAGTCCAGTAATATTCCTTTGAAATTTCGATCTTCAGGTTCTTCTTGATAAATGAAACTAATCTCGCTCCAATGAGGCAAGCAAGCAATTCGAGTCTTGGTATACTTATTTTTCTCAAAGGAGCAACTCGCGCTTTGGCTTGCAGTAAAGTTACTTTGACTTCTTCTTCATTTTGACTTCTCAAATATACTGCACATGCATACGATCCCTGTGAAGCATCGGTAAACGTATGTAGACTAAATGATTGTCCTTCTGCAAGCGTAGCTAGTCTGGGAATCTTGATTGATGATAACAACGGCAGTTCTTTTACCCACTTCAAAAATTTTCTCTTGATGTCTTCAGGTAGCTCTGCATCCCAGCTCAGTTTTGTTTCCCAACTCTTTTGCAAGTATAACTTTGGGAGAAGGGTAAAAGGACAAGTGAAACCAATTGGGTCAAAAATCCTCTGTGCAATTGATAGAACGTTTCGTCTTGTAACAGAGAGATCACTTAAGTCGACATTTGGGATATCACAAAACAATGAATCTTCAAATTTGTCCCATAGAAGACCAAGTACTTTTAATGGTTCCTCCATTGTAGTTTCCACACTGTTCAGCTCTGTTTGCTCCCACCCTCTCAAGTCGAAGTTAGCACTTGCCATTAATTGAGTTGATTTTCCAATAAAGTATTCCGCTTCTTCATTCGAAGTGACCGAAGTGACACAGTTGTCAACATAGAAGGAATTTTTCAATTTTGTAGCCACTTCCTTTAAAGAAGATTCACATTGGTCTAAATGAGTATCGATCACTGCGGCTAAAAGAAACGGACTGCATTTTAGTCCGAAAACTACTCTACAATGACGAAATTCTTTGAGCTCTTTTTGTTCTGAATTCTTCCACCACATGAATCTTAGGTAATCCCGATCACTTTTTTGAATAGATATTTGAAGGAAAGCTTTTCTGATATCTGCGATAATCCCTATCTTTCCTTGTCTAAAATCAAGAAGCAATCCAGGAATCATTTCAATTAAATTTTGTCCTTTTGCTAGACAGTCGTTGAGTGACAGGTAATCCTTTTGCTTGCATGAAGCGTCAAATACATGTCTTACTGCTGTAGTAGAGTTATCTTTGAAGATCGGCCTGTGGGGAAGATAATGATTGTCAATTCGTTTCTCCTCTTCTGGTACTTCTTCTATTATTCCAGATTCAAACCATTCTTCAAACACTGCATTATATGCTTCAAATTTATCTTTCAGCATCAGCTTCTTTGTCGTGGAAATCAATCGTTTTTCAGCAACCTCTCTATTACTTGGCAAAGTTCCTTTCTCGTTTATCCAAGGCAAACTGACTTCATATCGATCTTCCACTCTTTTTAGTGTCTTGTGAAAGTGATCCCACACCGCTTCTTCTAATTCTGAATCAGATTTATTTTCTTTAGCATCTGTAATTCCCAGTGCTTCTAGCTTCCACAAGTTTTCTATGTTACTACTGTGAGTCAACATGGACGTTATCATTGACGACATGGACAAGAAATTCCTTTCTGAAGTATAACCATTCATCTTTCCCATGATTGTCCATCCGAGTAGAGATTCCACAGCAGTCAGTCCATTTTGTAATATCTGAATTTTTCCTGTTAACAATGTACCTGCGACGTTAGCTCCAATAAGGACTTCTATCTTCAAATCCCCTCTTCCTATATCAGATGCATGGATATTTTTCTGCTTTAGTTCTTCGATCCATGATCCGGGCTGTAAACTGACCACTGATCCACAAATCTTCGACTGTTCCAACAGGACTAGTCGTCTAGAAAAATTACCCTTTAGGCTTTTAACGTTTACTTCGTAGCGTTTGTGAATTTCTCTTTTCGTTGTTGCTCCTCCAAAAAGCGTATGAATCAAAGATTCAGATCCCTTAGAATGGCACCCTATTTCGACGGCAGTCTCCTTTAAAATGTACGAACGCTGCGACCCTGTGTCAATAAGTGTCCTTACTGTCTTCTGCTTTTTGTTGGCTTCGATGCGAATTAATAGCGTTTGAAGAAAGACTTCATCTAGGCAACTAGTACTCGCAAGTGATAAGTTTGGTGTTTCTTCTTCTTTAATCTCCTCAACGTCATTTCTTTTCTGATTGGTTTGTAAATTCGGACACATGACACCCCAATGTCTTTTCGAGCAAATCAAGCATCGTACATTTGACTTGCACTGTTTGGCCCTGTGTCCAATTTTAAGGCAGAAAAAACAACCCTTCTTTTTCTTAATTTCGTCATTCTTTTGACTTAAAGTCATCTTCTGAGCAGCAAAGCAATCTCGACTTTCATGGTGCTTTTCACAAAACATGCAAGAGTCCTTCTCACTATAATTGGCGATTTTACTATGGCCTGAGAACAAATCATTCGCTGTAGGCACGTAATGATCACCCTGGTATCTTTTATCCCGTCGACCTTCTTTCTTTGCACCAAAATCATTTAATTTAAAGCCGGATTTTGCCAAAGAAATTCTCTGCTCTCCTTCGACTTCATTTCTTAAAAACAACAACAATTGTTTCAATTTCTCAGAGTGAGAATTTTCGCCTGGGATTATTGAGGCATGATTTCTTAGCCAAACTCTTAATATTTCCTCAGGAATACAGGATTCAACGAGCGGAAACAGCATTGCCGCATACTTCTCGCTGGTCATCCCTATTGACTCTAACGAACGTAAATATGATTCCAATTTGTCATATAATTCGGACATACTGCCTTTTCCCCTTTGATCAGTAACATTTCTAATAATTAGACCCAATAATTCCCGAACATAAAATTCCACCAATAATTCTTCCCTGCCGAACCTATTTCTTAAGCTTTCTATAACCTTTTCATAATTTTCAGCAGTAGCAGGGAAGCTGTTCACAATGTCAAGTGGTCTAGTACCGGGTATAGTCGCTTGAACGAGATAATGCATTTTGTCTTCATTTGGAATTTCTTTATCTTCATGTATTCGCCGAAATTGTCCCCAAAACGGCAACCAATCCTTTATGTCACCGCCAAATTGTTTTAACTCAATTTCAGGTAATTTTAGTTTTCGCTTATTCGTATTTGGCGACACAGTTCCAATGGATTGTGTGGTTTGGCGATTAAAAAATAATTCCGTTTTCACTCGTATCATATCTAGCTTTTCTTTGTACTCTTCAACTTTTGCCCATTCACTTTCAAACTGATCACTCGAAGAATATTCGGCATTCAATATTTGAGTATCAAAAATATTAAGCTCATTAGATAAACGTTCTAAAGTTGCAAGTTTCGTTTTCGCAGTTTCTTCATCAGGAATTTCTTTATTTAATTCCTGCAAAATTATATTTATTGTTCTTGTAAAAGAAGCTCGGACAGGTTTTCGTTTTTCAATTAACGATTCCATTTCAATAAAATAGAACTCAATAGCAAATTTAAGCTTATACGAATAAGAATGTTCTACGATCGAAATATCAACCGTTACGAAAATAATAAAATGACTAACCTTGACCTCTTTTTTTTTTTTTTTTTTTTTGCGATTAATCTACGCTTCACGTTTGGGCGCCATGTTATGAGATTTGCAAGAACTTAACCAGTTCTCCTTTCTCCTAAATATCTTAAAACAATTTATTTTATCAACCTTTCACCATGACTGACAGAAAAGAACTCTACAAAATTCCAAGTGATGCCACACCCGGCAAGCAAAACATGTATAATTTAAAACACAAGATATTTAGCAAATAGTTCAGAGTTGATGTCGTCACAATCATGAATCCCAACTTTCTATTAATATCGTAGATTTGTGTAGAGAAAACGATATTGTTCTCTTGAGATTTGCAGCATATTGCTCACACAAACTTTATCCCGCTCGCTGCCATCTTGGTGCCATTGGACCTCCAAAAAAGTGTATTAATACCATATGTGATAGTTGGATAAAAGTCAATCTAAGCAAGACTATGAATATATACGATATTACTAGTGTAAGAATATAATTTTTCTAATAAAGGAATCAGCACAGCATTGTACATAATTATTAGAGCGATATAATTAGATTTATGGTAGTCAAGTAATTATGTTTGCAGTAGTCAAGTAATTATGTTTCAATCTGTTTCAGTATGTGCTTAAACCTATTCCAAAGAGTGTTTCAATCAACCCCTTTTACTTAAGGCGTAAACATGCGTAAAGGTTTCTAAGAAATTTATTCAAAATGCCTTACAGCTCTATTCATTGTATATTAAAATTCAATGTAATAGACCAAAGGTGTAACTTACCAATACCACTAAAATTAAGATTCTAGGGCTATTTGCTTACTAGAAAAAAAAATGTAAATTTGACAAGTGTTTCAACCAGCCCTAGTGAGGGGGTGAATGGATCTCAAAATATGTCGTTTTCTGCCGTTTTCGAATTTGCTTATAATTGAAGACTTGAATCTTAAGGGTCTTACTTTATGTCACAAGTAAATAAAATGTAGGGTAACTTCTACCCGTGAAAAAGTTTCATCACTCATGTATACTGTATTGCTCAGATATGAGGGATCAAAATATTACTTAGTTGCTTCGAGAAAAAGATATCTGGCAGTGAGATTGGAGGGTTCACTGCCGTTCACTTAGATTTTAAACAGACGGTCAGACACACAACCATTATTTTGTATGTGTATCCCACTTTTAATATTGAAAAATCATAAGTAAGAAAAGAAGCTTATTTGATTGCAGTTTTCAAAGGGATCTTACACTTGAGAAAAAATTTAAATTATTGATTTTAAGTTTATTATTGTTAATTAAAATTTAAGTTTTTATATTTAAAATAATGTCTCATTTGTAAGTACATCTTTTTTCGAAGTAATTTTAATAATTGTTTGAAGTGAATAAAATGTAGTTACATAAATCATGCAAATCCGAATTTCTCAAAATGCTGTTTTTTCATGTTTAGGGGCACATAGCTTAACATCCATCTTTATAAAGCAAATCCCTCACTAACTGACTGACTCACTCATCACTAATTCACTCACTTCCCATATGGTTACAACTCTGAAAATTGGTATAAATGTCGACAAACATAGAAAAAGTAAGCTCTTCCGATCACCATTTACTAATTTTAAGGATTAAAAAAGCAGTCAAACGTTCGAAACGTAAGATATTGAAATGTACCACTTCCAATACAGTCACAACTCTAATATTTTGGTGAAAATGTCAACAAGAAAAAAATACACTATTCTGATGTCGATTAACCAGTTTTAAGGGATATAAAAGGGGTCAAACATTTCAAACGTGGAACATTCAAATGTTCCACTTACAATATAGCCACAATTCTAATATTTGGTACAAATATCAACAAAGGCAGGCTATAAAAAGTCAACTATTCCAATGTTCATTAACCAATTTTTAAGGATCGAAAAAGAGTTGCAATGTTACAAACGAGGAATATCCCAATGTCTCACTTCCAATAGAGTCACACCTCTGAAATTTGTACAAAAGTCAACAAGGATAAGAATAGAAAAAGTAAGCTATTGCAATCTCGATTAACTAATTTTAAAGGGTCGTAAAGGGGTCAAAACAATCCAAACGAGTAATATCCCAATGTGCAACATTCAATATAGTCACAACTCTGAAATTTGATACCAAAGGCAACCATAGATCAAGTAAACAATTTCGATTTTAATTAAATAAGTTTAAGGAGTCGAAAAGAAGTTGAAAGGTTCCAAATGAGGTTTATACCAATACCCCATGTGGCGACCTCAAATATCAGATAATGCTTCTGTGCACTGGAGTACTCTTTTGCACAGAGGTAACGCATCTGTCTCCAGATACCATGGTCCTCGGATCAAAACATCGTCGCCCACAGCGAAAACTACAATACGCTTTAATGATGACCCGGACTAAAACGAATCATGCTGCCATCTATCGGCGCTTCTGAAAGAAGAGACTACATCGCAACAAGCGATCACATACGCAATTCGCGTGCAACACCGCAATAAGTGGGCACAACAATGCAACTAGCATTCCAAACCTCCAACTCCGATCAGACGTTGATCAAAACAACAGCATCGCTCCTTCGTCGCTGGGAGGATGCTGTGTGGCGACCTCAAATATCAGATAATGCTTATGTGAACTGGAGTACTCTTTTGCACAGAGGTAACGCATCTGTCTCCAAACACCATGGTCCTTGGATCAAACCCCGTCGCCTGCAGCGAAAGCTTACTAATGCTTTACCCCACTTTCAATACAGTCATAACTCTGAAGTTTGTTACCAAGGGTAATCATAGAAAAAGTAAGTCATTCCAATCTCGATTGTCTCAATTAAAAGGCTCTAAAAGGAGTCGAAACGTTTGATACGACGAATATCGCAATCTCCCATTTCCAAAGAATTCACAACTCAACAATATGATATATGTGTTAAAATGGTAAGCTATTCCAATATCTATTAACTAATTTAGAAGGGTCGAAAGAGGTCTAAACGTTCCAAACGAGTTTCACATCTGTTTGAGCGAGTATAGTTAAAATAATTGAAGGACTGTATTTCCATAGGTTAATTGTTTGGCTAGTGTCAATACAGAGCGCTTCTAAAAATAGAATCCCGCAGTTTCAAAAACAACCACGCAGGATTACCGGAGAAAAAAAGTTCGCCTAAGCGCCAAGAGCTGTGGAGATTCAGCCAAGGGAAAATGAAACTGCAGAACCACTTCCAATGAAGTCACAATTCTGTAATTTTGTACCAATATCTGTAAAGGGAAATAAATAAATTTAGCTCTTCCGATATCAATTAACTAATTTTAAAGGGTCGAAATGGGGTCAAAACGTTCCACACAAGGAATATCCATATGCCCTACTTGATCTATCACCTAAGTATACGTACCACAATTTCGTATACATCAAGAAAGAGTAGCATATGTTTATTAAATTTGTATTGCTGGATAGTTAGTTACCAGATACTTTTATTGTTGGAATTAATGTTAGTTATGTTTGGCGGAACTCTTATGTTCAGCGACCGTGGATGGAGCATAATATATTGCCAGCAGATTACAAAATTCTTATTAAATACCACTTTGACTGAGAATTCTAATGAGTTTTACCATATAAGGCATGATAGAGTCTATTTTGGTGAGCTATTATATTTTTCTTGACATCGATGATGAAGTATCATATATGGTGTGAAATTGTATTTGCCATGTATTGAATGAACCTGAATTCGATAGCCATCAGGTGTACATTGTTTAGTTTATTAAATATTTTAGTTTATTTGTCAATGTTAAAAGTTTATTTTATTTTATACTTAATATAATTTATTTTTATTAAAATATACACAAAATTTAAAATTACTCATTTTCCCCACCATGCATAATAAATTGTATAACTGTTAAAAGACATTTGCCAAAATTTAAAAACTAAGGTATTTAACACTTCGATGGAATAATCCGAGGACAAAGAACTGATTTGTTTTGGGTTTTAGTTATTCCTTATAAAGGTTTATTTTTTAAGAAAATACAAGAATGAAGAAAAAACATTTCAACATTTGATTAAAACGAAACATGAACCCAAAACACAGAATTGAGTTAAATGACATCTTTATTTCCAAATATACAATCAAAACATCACACATAACACAAGAAAATTTTATGTAAAGTTTATTTCTAGCCATTATTTTTCAAAACTTAATTTTATATATAATTATGGCGTTTATAAATATGGTGAACACTTTACGATTACTTTTCGCTCTCCAAACACAATTTTTATTCTCCTCACGACTACGACTGCTAGAATAAACATGTAATCTGTGAACTTTTTTGACTTGACTGTGGTAAGAAGCTGTTTGGTGATAGTAAATCTGGTATATACGATTTTAAAAAAAAATCAGGTAACTTTGTTTTATTATATAGAAGAAAGCAGGTTTTATTCGAAGCCATAACTAAATTTATGACAAGCTCTTGCTTTTTTTTTTTTTTTTAACTCAAGAAAGTGTTCAATCGACAAAAGCTAAAATATACGATTAATAAAACAATAAAAATATGTTAATATGTAATATATAACCATGGTTCTTTGTAGTAAACATTATGTGGTACTGAGTAAACGAATCAATGAAAAATATATTCAGACGTTCGACTGTTTACATTAGAAATGAACTTTATTAAATAAGCGTTATATTGCTGAATATTTGCATAGATTATTTATTATTTGTATAGAGTACGCATACATGTTTTAATAGGGTTCAGATCTACGCCATGTATTGGAAAACACGACGTAGCAACTCTGTTGACATCTAACAAGTGAATGGATACATTTTCCCATAGAAAAAAGTTACTTTTAACCTAATAAATGGAACATTTGAAAGAAAATGTTCTCCAAGAACTTCTTGATGGAGAGTTCATACGACCGTTGAGGAATACCAGATTCTTTGTCAAGTGGTTTCAAAAGCTTGCTGCAGCACGACACGATCACCTCAATGCTGAAGGTGTCACAGACTACTGTTTTTTCTTTTCTTCTGGTTAAGGAAGTTCTATTTGCACGGACCATATAAAAATAAATACATAAAAAAAAAAATGCTGAGAGAGAGAAGACACCTTTTACAATGTGCTACAATCGGAGTTGAGATGCTTGTTTGTATCGCAGTGCGGAATGATTTTAACTACACTGGACAAATAGATCTGGTCTTCATCAGTGGTTGTATAATCTCTGAGACCTATCAAGATGTGCTTGGAGAACATTGTTTTCATAGGGTATAAGATATCGGAGGAGATAAACAAATTTTCTGCAATATTTTGTGTGCCCATCCATAACTATCACTGTCAGAAAATTATTAACTAAATGCTAAAGGGATTGCTACTTTAATTTACCCACACACACACACAAAATGAGAGATTTGAACTCCAACAAAAATATTCAGTTGAAAGTGGAGCATTTGGATATTCCTCTTTTGAAATATTTTACCCTTTTTCGGTCCATTAGTTAATTGAGCTCGAAATAGCTTATTTCTTCTACGTTTATCCTTGTTGACATTTAAACCAAATTTTAGAGGTATGGTTGCATCGTAGGTGGGACATTAGAATATTCCAAGTTTATGTGAAATGTAGAATCCTATTTCGACTGCTTAATATTAGTTAATCGTGATCGTAATAGCTTATTTTTTTACGTTTGTCCTTGTTGACATTTGTACTAAATTTCAGAGTTTCATATGTAAGGGAAGTTGAAAAATTAGTGATGAGTCAATGAATCAGACAGTGAGATCTTTGCCTCTTACTTCTATAGATTTAAGTATTCGAACTATTATATAGGCCAGTCATTTTAGGGTTGAAAAAGATCAAACATCAAACAAATTGCTACAAAAGGTTTTCAGGCATTTTACACTCAGAAAAATATCATGACCAACTTATCAAAAGTATAGAAAAATCTAAGTTGGGGAAGGCCGCCATATTGGTCGTCATCTTGAATTTTTATCCTAATAATAAAATTCCAATATTTATTGCTACAGGGCTCCGATTTTCTTCAAATGGAAGGATTTTTAATACTTAACCATATCAACTAGAAACACATCCTATTTAAATAACTTTTTGACAGCGATATCATAAAAATACTTTTATTTGTTTGTTTTGATTGTAGTCCAGTCATTTTAGAGCTAAAAAAAGATCAAACATCAAATAAATAGCAAGGTATTTTTAACCTAAGAAAAATGACCTGAATTTCATATCAAAAGTTTAGAAAAACCTAAGTAACGGAAGCCCGCCATATTGGCCATTGGTCGCCATCTTGAATTTATGTCGTAATAGTAAAAGGCACAGGGCTAATTAATGCTACAGGGCTCCGATTTCACTCAAATATGTACTAAATGAAAAGATTTTTAATGCTTAACCTTAAAATAGAAATACTCCCTGTTTAAACAATTATTTGATAGCAATATAATTAAAAAATACTTTTATTGGCTTGTTTTGAATGCTCATTAAATCACAAATATAATACTTTCACAAACAATTTGACTGAAATCACAAAATTTATTGCATTTTATAAAATTTTTAAACATGAAAGTCAAAAACTACTCATACCAATTTTGATATTTAAAAATGGAAGCAGTTTGATGCAAAAATAGATAATGATATGAAACACAAAAAAAATTAATTTTCATTCGATTTTTCCACAATTATTTCAATTGAACACCAAAGAAATAGTTTAAATGAGTTAGTTCCAATACTTAGTGATTTACATAATGAGGAGAAATATTCGGGTTGCATTGGTAATCTTATGAAGAAATTTGGCTTAAAAGGAATTTTTGAACGAAAGTTTTGCAGCCATACACTGGTCTATATCCTTAGTTAGATGGCAGTAGTACAAATTATAAGAGTATATATAGTTTAGATGCGCTGCCTTGAATACGTTAGCAACTACAGAAGCTTTGGAAGTATCATTGTCACTTCAGTAGACTATTTTCACTAATTATAAACAAGTAAACAGGTAATGAGTTGCTACCAAATATATCAGAATTCCTTAGATATGATTAACCTTGTTTCCTAAGGTATGATTACTGCTACAGAAAAAATATGCATGAGTCAATATTGTTTTGAATTGGTATATTGATGTTTGTATTATATATTACTTGATGTAAGTAATAAAATATAATCTTTGCGAAAGAGTTGATTAGTTGAACTATTAGATTCTGTATTAAGTACGCAAGAATGGTTGACATTTAAAGAAGTACCTCCGAGCAGAATGCTCTGGGAAATTGAATCTGCATTTACTAACTCTGAAATAAATGCTGCCATATTTTCAAACAGGATACAATTCATGAACAAAATAGCATGTACACCTCAAATAGGTCGATAATTCTCACATCCAATCGTGTACAAATTCTTTCAAAAAGGTCTACTTGTTTTTCGTCATAGTAATGAGAACTGAGAAACTCTAGCCATTGGCTTTGTTATAGTGAACCGAAATTAATGAATTGAACCATCATATTGAAACGACATTAAATACCATCACAGGAACAGAACGATCAACTAAAAGAACAGGTATGCCAGAAGTACATTAACGACTTGGGGTTCAATCTATGATTCCATGTACAGATATTAATAACGCTATATATGTATTGACTAGTGCCATGCCTCACACTCGTTAACAAATACAAAGAGGTTTCGTACCCCAGGTAAGGACTGAAAGCATACAAATAAAAGCCTGCTTTTAAATAAAAAGAACCCCTTTTACTTTTGATCCACCTATGTGCAGTTAGACGTCAGAATCGCATGACAATATTCACAGAGTAAAATAAGTCGGTGGACTTGTTCTTATATTTATAAAAAATCAAAATATTTGGTCTCTCTATTCATCGAAAAAAATTTCACAGGCTATTACAATGGAAAAGAAGAAACTTCTGAACGGTATAAGACTTTATATGTCCTGTATGTTTGAATGATAACTGCATCATTGGATCATCTACGATACAAACGCTTGAGTGAAAAGTCGGCTAGCAAAAATACAGTCATATATTTTTGCCGTAACTCATACATAGTCACTTCCTCTAACATCAGCTACTGTTAAATATCAAAACTTTTTTATGACTCGATTCAACCTAAAATTAACTTGTATCTCGTGACTGGTTAAGACATTACAAAGAGATCAACTTATACCCATAATGACTGACATCCAATCAGCACCATTCCAGCTGTTGGATATTATTAGAAGCAGATACAAGACTTTCACTACTTTAAGGTTCAGTTGAAATAACTGTGAAAAAATTGTTAATTGAAAAAATTGTTAATTGAAAAAATTGTTAATTGAAAGAAGTAATCGTGAAAGAATTGTTAAATGAAAATAAATTGTTTTTGTGTCAACATTACATAATTTGATTATAAATTGTATCAAACTGCTATTTTTAAGTATCAAAGTTGGTGGTATGAGTAGTTTTTAG
Organism: Linyphia triangularis; assembly: GCA_963978545.1. Lineage (NCBI taxonomy): Eukaryota > Metazoa > Arthropoda > Arachnida > Araneae > Linyphiidae > Linyphia > Linyphia triangularis. Next base: position 59,473,082 of record OZ021723.1, on the reverse strand, counting down.
CTTCCATGTTTAAAATTTTATTAAAATGTAATATATTTTGTGTTTTCAAATTGTTTTTAAGAGAAATTTTATATTTTTGATGAATAACAGAAAAAGAAAACATTAAATTTATGATTTAAAAAGAAATCAAAACAAACAAATGAAAATACTTTTTAAATTCTATTACAGTGAAATAGTTGTTTAAACATGGAGTATTTCTAGTTTTTTAGGTTAAACATTAAAAATCCTTTCATTTGATTCATACTTGAAGGAAATCGAAGCGCTGTAGCCTTAATTTTAGACATTTTACTATTACGTGAGTAATTCAAGATTGAGGCCAATGGCCGGTATGGCGAGCTTCCGTTACTCAGATTTTACAAGACTTTTGATATGTTGTTCAGAACATTTTTCTGAGTCTAAAAATCTTTTGTTACAATTTATTTGACTTTTGTCTTTTTTTTTTTTTTTTTTTTTTTAAAGCTCTAAAATGACTGGACTACAATCAAAACAAGCAAATAAAAGTATTTTTAATACTATTACTATCAAAAGTTATTTAAATAGAGGATGTTTCCAGTTGATAGATTAAGCATTGAAAACCCTTTTATTTGGTACATATTTGAAGGAAATTGGAGCCCTGTAATATTTATTATGGGCATTTTATTATTACGACAGAAATTCAAGATGGTGGCCAATATGACGGCCTTCCGCCACTTACATATATCTAGACTTTTTATATGTTGTTCATGACATCTTTCTTTGTCTAAAATATCTTAAAAACCTTTTGTTGCAATTTGTTTAATGTTATCATCTAAAATGACTGGACTAATAAACCATAGTTAAACTTTTTTTTCCCTCAAGACATGGTGCAACTGTTTCTCATGACATGATTAAACAACCTAAACATATTAAATGGTGCAAGTCATATTAAGGTAAATGTTTTAAAATTATTCAGTAATAACTGTCTTGATAGCATATTTTAGAAAACCTTAAACGCGATTAGAGTTGAAAGATTTAAGGTTCTTTGTAACAAAATATGCTAAAGATTAACTGCCAGAAATACAAATCATGAGTATTAAACTGCATGATGCTTTATAAAAATGTATATTATTTATATATTATATAAAAATGCATTATATTTATATATTACATAAAACTGTACAATACTTTCATAGCTAAGCAGAAGAATTCTAGACCCCTTAAGGTGCTTTAGAGAAATAAGGATCAATGGTCATGCTATTCTTCCTATAAACAAGAGTTTTACAATGACTACTACACATATTATGACAATGTAAGAGTTCGTGGCTACAATCAGAATACAGATTCGAGAAATGAATAAGATAATGACTACGGTCATGCCACAACTGATACAATAACTTTTAAAAACTAAATTTGCATTAATATGAAGCGACTGGAAAATGTAGAATGTTGCATTTTACCCGTCTCTTGCAATTTATATGGATTTTGTTTTGTTTCTTATTTAAATTGTATATTTAAATGTGTTTGAATTTAAAGTAAATGTAACATATTGCAGTTATTATTGTCATGTTAAAATGTATGCTATATGACAATAAATAAATCCTTTTCAAAAGCTATGAATATGCTGTGCTTATTTACTTCACTAGTGAAACAATTCTTGAACTTCAACAAATAGAGCAAATAGTCCTTTAATTGATTATCCTTTAATGTATTATGAGGGCTGTAAATCTTAGAAACAGCTCTAACTCTGGCTGTAAATCTTAGAAACATCTCTAAATCTTCTTCTCGAGAGACAGAATTCTTAATTATTTCTTGAAAATGTTAAGAACAGAAATATAAGATTTCCTCATTTTTGGACCTATAGGGTGTGCATAAAATCGTGGAAGGATAAAAAAAAAAAACTACTTGAAAACTCTCATACTGATTTGTTATATGCAATTGGCATTTTCAGTATTTTAAGTTTAATAAAACTCTTACCTTATGCTCTTACTATACAGAGCCCCTCCAAAGGAGAACGTGCGCCATCAATTCAAATGCTCAGACATGCATCTTTAAGCCGTACATGCAATCATATGGAACTTATTATACAGAATCACAGCTGTGGATTGAGTTTGCGTCAGTCGCTTGAGACGCTCAATCTCAATACGATACATGCAATTATATGGAGCTTATTATACTGACCAGCCCGGGCGTCTTTACTGTGGTACTTATTTCATGAACACTTTCCTTTATACTTTAAATTACAAAAAAAAAAAAAAAAAAAATTAATAGTTCGATTCAAACTGAAGTTATCTCTGGAAATTGCGGGGATATACCGTCAGCACCCGCGTCGTGTTAATACCCCCATTTAACCTTAAGCACTAAACCTGTTTCTGCGGGGGCAGAGCCCAAAAGAAATTTTGACTTCTGCGGATGCCATGCGGGTCCGCACGAAGGTTTCAAAGTTGCTTGAAGCTTTTCACACCTTCTGAAAGTGTCCATTGAAAATACATTGGTGAAACTTCTTGCTCACCCGCACTCGCATCTATACCCGCTCCGTGTGAAAGAGCTCTAATACTTGCCACAGCTTCCGTTTTCCAAGCCTTCACCTACTTTCGGCTACAGCTTCTAAACAGCTAGACTGTATGTAGCGTAAATTTGGATTATCGACTTTTACATAATGCGACAAAAACTAGGGGTGTGGAACATCGCACAACTTTCAATTACACTATAATACTGATGTGGATTCGTGTAGTTTATCGTTTTTAAATTTCCATCCTTTGTTTAGAAAAAATGGATTGTTTGGCGATATTTTTGCGATAATTCTTATATAGGTCTTCAAAAAAAAAAAAAAAAAAAAAAAAAAAAAAAAAAACTTCGACAAAATGGTGATTTTGGTATATACTTATTGATAATTCGTATATTATCCTTCCTTGTTAGTGAAACTCAGCAGAGATGAAAAACGATCTTTGATAAGGTATGCTCAAAGAAAGAGAACTCTGTGTTCGTTTTTCAACTTTTTACGTCATTAAAACATTTTCACGGGAATTTTGGAGGGGGGGATGTTTAGAACACCTTAAGAGGCATTACCTCAGCGATTTTTATCAAAATCGTGAAAGCCGTTTTTTAGCAATCATTGAAAAGCATGCTTTTTTCAATGGCAGCTACCTTATGCGCATGCGCTATTTTGAAGAAATCCATAATGGTAGGTCCCATGGCCACCACTAACCCTCATGCAAAATTTGAACATCGTAGGTTAATGTGTTCGAGAGTAATGCTGACCACCAGACACACATACATACACTCAGACAGACATTTTTTCTTGATCACTTTTTTGAAATCAGGATGTTCCAAAATGCGGAGAAATGCAAAAAAAATCACGTAAGTATATTGAAAGTAAAAATCACGTTTAATTAGACTCTGATAGCTTTGACTCTGATACGCATAAAGTAGTTTCTGTATTGCAGCTACTATTTCCAAAATTATGAAAATAGATTATGTACTACAACGACTAATTCGCACAATATTTCATTTAATCTAGGCAAAAATCTATGCGCATTCTATTTAATAAGAATGGACATCGATCCAAACCTTGTCCTTCATACTTATACAAATCATAATAAGAAATGAGTATGAGTATTTGCATGGAAATGCCAAAAGATGAACTTATGACTCGGCGATAGGACACGCGCCCAGCATGAGAAGATACTGAATTCCATACACAGCAAAGACTCTTATCAATATTCTGACTTCAAAAACTAATGGAGAAGTATGACAAGGAATATTTCAGTAAGTGCTAAACAGAATGTCTGACTGTATAATGTAGCTCCAATTTAGAAAAATCGAATTAGGAACAAAAACGCCATGAAGTTATTTGAAAAATTTTGCGGAAAGAATATCAGCCTGAAAATAAAAGTAGGTTTAGATGTTGATACCATGTTCTGATTTTGTGCAGTGTCGATCTTTTGAGAAATAAATATTTAAATATAACTGGTGAACTGTGAACTCCAAGCAAATTGTGAACAGTTTTGGAGCCATGGTAGTCAGATTTGTATTAAAAAACTGGATATAATCAAGGTTCAGCGTAACTGTGTAGATGGGAACGTGTCTGAGAGTACAACATATACTTAAGTATTCTATATTATAAGTTCATCGTCCCATTTTGTATTAGTTTTTAAAAAATTTAACCATATTACAAAAGAACTTATTTTCAATCATTTCACACTTTTTACAAAAGAGTATAAGTATTTAAATACCAATTACACACCATTTCAAAACGAAAACAGAAGATTGAAATTACAAAATTTCAAAAGAAAGAAATTGTTTGGAAAAAAATTACTGAAGAAATGAAATATTTGTATGAAGATTCAAGAAAACTTGCTTTATGATGCCAAATAAGAACTATTACTATTTATCAAAGCTGTTATTACCTTTATAAAAAAAATTTCATATCCAAACTTATATTTGTTTAATCATGAACAATTTATGTTTAAAATTAAATACAAAAATCGCAATGTTACAAAACACAAAATTGTTTTTCTTATCATACAAAGATATGTTGATTGGGAAGAGTACGGTGCTAGAAATCTTGAATTTAGGTAAAACTCTGACCTTTTTCAAACAAACTCTGACTTTTTCAAACAATTACATTACCAAGTTTATTTACTTAGAACAAAAACCTAGTTCAAAATCATGTTTAATTCTTTTGTTTTACGTACAAATTTGTACGAAAGTAATGCTACCATAACGTATCAATTATTATTAATTAAAAGTACAATATAAAAGTAGTGCATGATAGTGTAATTTATAGGTACAGTACCCAAAAAAAAAAAAAAAAAAAAAAAGAACGATGGCTATATCTTCGGTTCTAATTATCGTAGAATCTTTCAGTTTGCACCAAAATGTTTTGCTTACGATTTTCTATATATCTGATGCAATTTTTTTTTCTTGAGGGACCGTTTACTAAGTAAAAGTAACGCTATCTTTGAAAATTTCAATACGAACCCTTATTTTTTATCATTTCATTCGATTCAGAATAGATCATTTACCCTAAATACCAAATTTCAATGCATTATGTTGAAAAACACGTCACTTTTGAGCGAAAATATTTCGACCATTTTTTGACCGATCTTCAGGGAGAATTTCCATAAAACGAAAGGTATTTTTAAGGTTCTTCTTCACAGCGGGAGAAATCGAACGGTCAATGTGGCACGTTTCACGAAGATTAAAAAATACAAGTATTAGTCTAAAATTGCATAGAAACTACTTGGATTTATAGTGTCATGTTTAAGATTAATACAAAAATAGCAAGTAAACGCAAAAGTAACATAATTTATTTACAACATTAAAGATGTGCATTCTTCACACGAAATAAATAAAATATCGAAAACTGTAATTGCAGAAATATAACGAATACTACTGATAATTAGAAAATTAATAAATATTAAATGTAGGCATTAGTAAACAGTATTTAGCAAAGCATGAATATTTTACAGAAATATTTCACTATAAACACAAATGTAACTAGATCGTTGAAATTATTTATAAAATGAAAAAGTCACATGATTCAGTAAAATTTTTAAAGGATAACTTATTGAAAATGCTTAAAAAATGTTGTTTTCAATAAATGGAATTTAAGAAAGCAAATTTTAAAAAAAAAAAAAATTATAGTTTACAGAAAAAATAATTAATAATTTAAAAAACTAAAAAACACGCTTTAATAGAAAATCAAACTAAAAAGTAGAAAATAATCAATAGATTAAAAAACTAAGAAACACGCTTTAATAGAAAAGTGAACTAAAAAGTAGAAGATAATTTTAAATAAGTTTGAAATAAGAATAGAGTGATTAACAAGAAATATTTATTTTATCGTACAAAAGCGTGGGGTGCTTTTTAAGATATTTTCATAATGGCTCTACTTTTACCAATATCTGTCATTAAATATTTACAAAAATTGACTTTTTTACGATAAAATAAATATTTCTTGTTAATCACTATTCTTATTTCAAACTTATTTAAAATTATCTTCTACTTTTTAGTTCACTTTCCTATTAAAGCGTGTTTCTTAGTTTTAACTATCGGTTATACGATAATTGAACGTTATGCGATTTTCCACACCTCTAGTTTACCTTGAATTAATCTTTGATAGTTTTCAAAAGTCGTCTACTATACGGTCCCTTAAAGTGAGCGTTTTTTACATTTTCTCTAAAAAATCGAGAACTAATAGTCAAAATGGAAAGAAAAAAATTGTGGGGGTGTTTTAGACCATGGTAAATCTAACGAAAGCAAAAAACATATATGTTTCTATTAAAAAAAAATTTAATTGCTTTATTAATTAATAATTAATTATTAAAAAAGAAATTGATTCAAAAGCTGATTGCTATTTATGTTTGGCCATTTACAAACTACCTTTTGAAAAAAAAATTACTGAAATATATTAATTGTTTAAGTATTTATGGCCAAAAAACCAACTTTTTTATTTAACATTAATTTATCATTTTCTTTTTATCATTTAAATTACAAACCATTCATTAGAAAATTACGAATTTTTGTATTTCGCATTCTTTTTTAATGCTGAATCCAAATATGGAATAATATCCAAATAGAATCCAAATATGGAATAATATTATGAGGTTGCTATTGAACTTTTTAAAGTTTGGTTCTGTTTTAATATGTAGATGACCCCTCGTGATAAAAAAAAAAACTACATACAATTATTAAAAACCTTTCACGATTTACAACGGTACCTTTTGTTTGTTATTTCAACAATTAGAACAAAAGATATAGCCATCGTTCTGTTTTTTTGTTTTTTTGGGGGGTACTGTACTTGGTAGGATGTTATAAAAGTTTTATAACTTTTTCTAAAACATTAAAATTATACAGATGTATTTAAATTATATAACAACTTATTTATATTTTTAGTGCATATATCTTATTTTCTCTGGTTACTTCAAATCAATACAAAACTATTAAAAAATAAAATTTGGATAAACACTTTTGGATGCTGAAAAAAATTGAAACATCATTTACAAATGATTACTTTAGATTTCTTACTACAGATAAAAAAAAATTGTGTTTGGAAAAGAAATACTCTTTTGGATCATTTTACTTTTATAAATAACTGAAGTTTCTTTTCAGACAACTGTATAAAATGAATACAGAGATTATATATTTCTTAAGGTCATAACTCATATTACTTACCACTGACAGGTCTTAACTTGCATCAATGGAAATTATACGCGATTTTATTGTCAAAGTACACAATTATCTTGAAAAATAAATCTGACAAAACCAAGTTTTAATATAAATTCTTTATGTGTTTTGCTTACTTTTATGTGCGATTGCAACTTATTTAAATGATTTTGAGCTGACATCAAGTTTTCATAGTGTTTGACCACTACTGAGAAAACCATCTAATTCTTGCCAATGACGACATTTGTTCACCAAAAATATTGATAGAATGCATTGTCATCGACAACAAGTCTATAAAGTTTCAGCTCGATTGGTGGCAAGTGGGTTACTTAGCCTTCCACAGATTTGCCACCGCACAAACAAAATTCAAAGTTAATATAAAAGATTTAACATTGCAACACTGAGAAATATTTTTTTCCTATTACGAGTAATATTAATTTATGTTAAGTACGTTGAATTGTCGTTATTTAAGAACATACACATTGTTTGTGAATTTAGTATCAAATTTTGTGTCTTTTTACCAAATTTTACTCCAATATCATTGCCAGGATAAAAGTTTCCATAGAGTTTCCAAGAAACGCGGCATTGAATATTGCTGGACAGTTGATCACCTCATCCTTTAACTTTTAATGAACTCTACAATAGAAATACACTCAACACATACATACGCAAATTTTTTCACCTTTGCTACAGTAAGTAAAAATATTTGTGAATGTATTTAATACTTTTGCTTCATAGTAAATCTAGTCACATGTTTAAACTATATTTTACTCTTAGAAAAAGAATACTTTATAAAATTAGTAACCTTTTATAGAAAGTTTTTAATTCCCTCTCCAAACGAAATTTCTTCAACTGCATTGTTCTGTGGAGGTCACTTCAAAAATCCGAATCATCTCTGACAACTACTTCTTTTAACGGTCTAGCATGGTTGATGCCTTGCTTTATATAGATTCCCTCCTGGTACTTGTAATCTCCACAGTTTATTTGGCACTCAATAATAAACGCTTTTTTCTATCTCTCTATTCAACAATCATTAAAATATTGATTGATAAATTTTACTTAATCTAATTTATAAATAATACAAAAAGTGTAAATACTTAATAATAAAATGCCATTGCCTCGAGATAATAGAGAATCTGCAACATTAGATGCGCTCTAAACAGACAATTTAATTTTTCCGAAAATAAACGTTAAGGTGTTATGTTTTAGAATTCAATCATCTATAAAATGCATGATGTAATTGATTAACTTAATTCAATAACTTAAAGGGTGAATTCATACAGAACTGCGCTACTTTGAGAAAAGATATACAATTTTTTTCTCAATTGTAATAGTTTATGTCTAGAAATGTAGTTAAAATAAGATATATAGTATACATCAGATAAATATTTATTCATTTTTCTTTCGATAACGTGGGTAGATAAACATAAAGCAATTTGGAAAAAAAAAATCCCTGCACTTTATTATATTTAATTAAAGAGTGAATGACTTTTTTTCTATTCCTCTAAGAAGATAATTTTGTGACAACAATAGCTTAGTGCAGTGGAACGTGCAATTAAATCATACGGCATGTTCGAAGCAAGATAGCCCCAGGGAAAAGAAAGACAACTGCCAGAATTTGAGAATGTGCACTTTCCTTATAGTTTTTTTCCTGTAAAGCTTCCAAAAGAATGTAGCATTGTTCCTATCATTGTATCAATATATTTTCAGCATCGTTATTTCCACAAGCAGTGAGAAATTTTTCAGATTTTATTACTATTAATTATGAATATTTAATTATCCTGGATAGAACAATTTGCTGCGATTGGCAGTAGTTCTGCATGAAAATGTACAAGTCGATGGGATATTGAAAGTGGGTAAATAGTTACAAAATATGATGATGCAACAAACAGGTAGTAATAATAATTCTGGAAGGTTTTTAAAAAATTGCATCGAAATCCCACGATTTTTTAAATTATATTGTCATGTACAAAAGATTGGAGTGGTGGGAGAAGAAAAAACATTTTTTTTTTCGGTAGAGGAAATGGAAAAGAAGTAAACATTTGAAGAAAAAAAAAGAGTATTTTTCAAATGCAGTTTTAAAAGTACCTTATTTATTTAACCTTTTAGTAATAATAGGACTTTTTTTTATTAATAATAAGGTTGTTTCTATTAATAGGATTTTTTTTATTAATAGTAGGATTTTAATTTAGGATTCAAGATACTGATACACTAAATTTACAATCTTGTATTGGTATTAAAATATCACTTCTATACTCTATTTAATTCCTCAACTAAGAGACCTTTCCAATGCTCTCATATATTTCAAGTATGACCTCTGCAAAAGGAGATTTTGATACATCTAAATCTAACATTCCTACACAAAACTTCAAATACTACAACAATACCATTATAAAAAATTAAATGGCATGTCAAAATAAGTTCTCATTTCTAAATTCAAATAGAAGTGTTAAAAATTGCAACCGCAAATAATTTGATAACGTATATATAAATACAAATAGTACAGAAGATTGTACCATACTTTAAAGGACTCGGTGTGATCAGTAAAATATATAAACTCAACTTATATTTTCGACTGAAAATGGTTAACAATTTTGACAAAAAGTGATTTCATGGTAATGCGAAGTATAAATTTTGGCTCCAAATTCGGAAGTTGGACTGGGGCTTGGTAGTTTATTTTGCTTCAAATTTCTCCAACTTTTCCTATTTTGTAAACATTTACGAACATTCTAAACTTTTTATAGAATGTCAAGAATCCTAGTAGGTTATATAAATATACTTGCCTTCCGAGACGAAAGTGGTCGAAAGTGTTCAAATGTTGTCTTCAAATACTACCACTACACTTTAATTTTCAATGTGATGATGTCGCTTCTCTTCTTTAGCGCCAAATATTGCATCGTTTAAAAAAATGAGCTAAGTTGGTGATATCTACTAAGCAACTGATGACATAATATATATTGCCAACTTAGTTCACTTTTAAAAGATTAACAGTTTCGACCATATTTCCTTTGATAGACCAGTAACAGTTGTTGCTGAGGACACCGATATCTGAGTACTTTTGATTTACCATAATACACAAAATATTTATATACAGTCTTCTACTTCAGGCGATTGTAATATTAAATCGATGCAACATGTGTTTATCGATAAGGGATAAAAATTATTCCGGATGCTATACCACAAGATTTTTATTCGATAAAAGTAAATCAACAGCACATAGACATTTTTGGAAATGTAAGGAATTTAACATTTGTGCTTTTCTATTTTGGATTAGAAAATGGTAACAGAAAACAACTCACAGACATTGGTATCATTGTGCGGTGAAATCCAAAGACTAAGAATCTGAACCTAATACAACATAATCTCTACTTGAAAAAAATTACAACTGCCAAGTTAATTTTGAAGACTGCCACCTACAGAAGATGCTGTTGTTCATCATCTTCTCCGATAACTTTTACAATGTCTTTCTTGGAAAACTATGAACACCAATATTGCCAATCCCGAAGAGTGGGGTTGGAAAAAAGTAGGAGCCCTTAACATGTGAAATGAGACCTGCACAGTTATTGCTCCTGTAAAACGGATACAAATTAGACGTGTGGTAGTGGTGGATGTATATGTCGACTATGGCATGCAATTAACCGAAATATATTGTAACTGCTTTGGTAGAAATTGCGCAAATACTGCACTGAAAGTAAGCACTTCAGAAATATATATATATATATTGTTGCACAAATTGTCTGTATATAGTGTAAATAGTGACGTATTATTTTAAAATTCTATTGTAATTTATTTTTATCTTATTTTATTTATTAACAGCGATTATACAAGTTAGAAAAAGGTGGCAACACCTAAAGCAATCGAGAAGTTTCGAGATATTTCTTTTCCGATGAATTGGCTGGAAATTTCGCGAATGTCTCACGCGCTTGTATATAAAAGACTGGAGAACGGGAAAGTTTTCAGATTGACCTCGGACTTCATTGAAAGCTGATCGCTTTGTTTACCTATTGGAGTGAGCTTGTATAATCGCTGAATTCGAAGTTATTTTTGTTGAAGCTTGTGTTGAAGCTTGAGAGTAATTAAACTGTTGCCTGTGAATAAATTTTGTGAGTTTTCTGAAGAGAGAATAAATACTTTTAAACCGTGAAAACTGTGCCATCATTGCCTCAGTGGAAAAATTCATAACAGTGGTGTCAGAAGTGGGGTCTCGTAATTTTGAATGCCGACAACTAGAGGAATGAGGGAAGACCAAATGAAACAATTAATGGAAATGATTGCTGGAATAAAAGCCGGACAAGAATCCACGGCCGCTGAAATGAAAGCCGAAATAAAAGCCGGACAAGAATCCACGGCCGCTGAAATAAAAGCCGGACAAGAATCAACCGCCGCTACAATCGGCGCTGGTCAAGCGCGTCAAGAAACGACAAATGCCGAACTCGCCGCTACAATCGCCGCTGGTCAAGCCCGTCACGAAACGACAAATGCCGAACTCGCCGCTGCAATCGCCACCTGCCGAGAATCCACATCAGCAGCTATAATTGGGATTAAAGAAGAAATGCAATCCGAACTGCCTACAATGGTGGAATCTACGATAATAGAGACTACTACAAGTGTTCTACAATCGGTAAAAGAAGATGTTCTGAGTGAAGTAAGAAAAGAAATCAGTGAGAGTTTTGAGGCGGTTAATGGGAAAGTTGACTGCTTGGGAGAAAAGGTTTCTACAATGAAAGGAGATCTTGTGACTATGAGGAATGAAATCGAAGAAAAGGTTTCCACCATGAAAGAGGAACAGGAAAAGTTTCATGACGCTGTTGAAGAAAGGCTACGGAAAATTGAAACTTGTGAAGCTATGACCGTTGCAACGCCTAAATGGGATAATGTTTCCACTCCCTTCATTGCGCCACGTTCCAACATCAAAGTAGCCACTTTTGATGGGAGGTCGTCTTGGCGCGTTTATCAAACGCAGTTTGAAATTATTGCTTCTGCGAATGGTTGGGACGATACTTCGAAGGCATTCCATCTCGCAGCATCTCTTCGAGGTGAAGCTGCTGACATTTTACAGACACTACCTGAAGAGAAGCGGGAAGAATTCGTGGCGCTGGCAAGTGCGTTGGAGTTAAGGTTTGGGGAGCAGCATCTAAAGGATTACAACAGACTGCAATTGAAAGTGAGACAGCAGAAGGCCAATGAAACTCTTCAAGAATTGGCATCGGATATAGAAAGACTGTCGCTCCTCGCTTTCCCAGACTGTCCCTCGGACGTACGAGATAACCTGTCTCTTCAGTATTTCGTGGATGCCATCAAAGATCCCGACATACAGCAAGCTACCAGGATGTCAGACAGCAAAGATCTGAAGTCCACCCTCGTCTATGCCATGAGAGTAGAAGCCGCACAGCAAGCTTCTAGAAAAGATCGGCGTTTCGTACGTGAAACATTGGTAGACGATTCCTCTGAACTTTTCACGAAGAAGTTTCAAGAACTGGAAAACAAGATGGAGCGAATTATGAGAAATATTCCTGGCTCAAGGGATCGAAAAACTAGAGTGGTTTGTTGGCTCTGCAACCGGGAAGGACATTTCAGACGTGATTGCCCTGAATTGGACAGGAGAGGGGACAGACCCTCGTCCGAACCTCAGCAGTTAAACTAAAGAGCGGCTATCTCGCGAGGCGGAGGTCGCCGTGTAGAGCAGGTGGTGCCCCACTCAGCCTCTATCACATCTCATCCCTTCAAGGAGGAAACCATGGTTTATTAGTGGAGGGCAAGATCAATGGAACTCCCTGTCGTCTAATAGTTGACTCAGAGGCAAATGTAACCATCTTACGGACGGATGTAGCACGGTGCCTGGACAGCCAACCTCTTTACACGGCGCCTTCAGTTTCACTACAAACTGTGACTGGTGACAAAATTTCTGTGCATGGGAAATTAAATGTCAACATCTCTTTTGGATTTCACACCTACACTCACACCGTTTACGTCGCTGAAATTATTGACCCATGTATTCTTGGATTGGACTTTTTAAAGAAAAATGGAATTACTTTGAATTTCGAGAAAGGCGAGCTTCAAACAGGGAAAGAAGAAGTTCCATTGTTCGGTTTGGACTCGGAAGAGCCGTGTGCATATCGAATAGTAGCTCTTGAAGACATCACCATCCCCTCCATGACAGATTTGGTTGTAAAAGGTTCAACAGAGCTCCCGAAGGCCTTCCGATTCGGAGTAACGGACTTCCCATCATCGAATAGCGTCCCGAAAGGAGTGCTTGTAGGAGCGACGCTTGTGGATCTCTCTCAAGAGGTGGTGCATGTGAGAATGGCCAACATCGGTGATTCTAAGAGAGTTATCAAGAAAGGAGAAGAAATTGCCACTTGCACACCCGTTACAAGCATCGAACGAGGATCGAAGGAGCTTCCGACCGCACCACCCGCGGATTTAGTGGACCAGCTTCTCGAGGATTCTCGGTTGGAAAGAAGGCAAGAGAAGATTGTCGGAAACCTTATAAAAGAATTGCAGGACGTTTTCTCCATGTCATCGAAAGATGTAGGAAGAACGAAGCTTACACAACATCGAATTGACACTGGGACCCATTTACCGATTAAACAACATCCTCGAAGACTTCCATTTGCAAAACAAGAGGAGGTCGGGAGATTGTTACATGAAATGGAAGATAATAGAGTTATCGAACCCTCCTCAAGTCCATGGGCCTCTCCAATCGTACTCGTTCGAAAGAAGGATGGTTCCACCAGGTTTTGTGTGGATTACCGGAAGCTGAACGAAATTACGAAAAAGGACATCTACCCTCTGCCAAGAATTGATGACACTTTGGACACTCTATAAGGGAGCCAGTGGTTTTCGACTTTGGATTTGAAGAGTGGATACTGGCAAGTGGAGATACATCCCGACAATCGTGAGAAGACTGCCTTCACTACCGGCCAAGGATTATGGCAGTTTCAAGTTATGCCGTTTGGCTTGTGTAATGCACCGGCTACGTTCGAGCGACTAATGGAGACTGTGCTTAGAGGACTTTCCTACGAGACCTGTCTGGTATATTTGGACGATATCATTATCACCGGGCGGAGTTTTGATAAACACTTTCAAAATGTGAAGAACGTGTTCTTGAAGCTTAGGGAAGCCCACTTGAAACTTAGCCCATCAAAATGTAAGCTCTTTAGGCGGAAAGTCAGTTATCTCGGACACATCATCTCATCCGATGGAGTAAGCACAGATCCAGCCAAGATCCATGCTGTGCAAATTTGGTCTCGACCGCAAGACGTTCATCAATTGCGAAGCTTCCTAGGACTATGCACGTATTACCGTAAATTCGTGAAAGGTTTCTCCAAGATCGCCAGACCCTTGCATCGACTAACAGAGAGCAAGCAGAAGTTCCTATGGACTGCCGACTGTGACGACTCCTTCAATCAACTGAAGAACGCTTTAACATCCGCGCCTGTTTTGGCTTTACCCGACGTTAACAAGGACTTTATTTTGGATACAGATGCCAGCAATGAGGGAGTGGGCGCCGTTCTTTCCCAGTAAATTGAAGGACAGGAGAAAGTCATCGCTTATTTTAGTAAGAGCCTGTCAAGATCCGAGCGGAACTACTGAGTCACAAGAAAGGAGTTACTGGCAATAGTAAAAGCCGTTGAGCACTTTCATCATTACTTGTACGGCCGAAAATTCCTTTTAAGAACTGATCATGCGTCTCTGACTTGGTTGCTGAATTTCAAGAATACAGAGGGACAAATAGCAAGGTGGATTCAGCGCCTGCAGGAATACGACATGGATATCCATCACAGAAAAGGAATGTTCCATGGGAATGCAGACGCTCTTTCTAGAAGACCATGTCCGGAGAACTGTCGATTTTGTTCCAATGCCGAGTCTAAGTTTGGGGTTAACACATCGGCCGTTCGGAAAATAACTACCAACTCAACTACTTCAGACTTGGACCCTTGGAGTGACCAGAATGTTCGAAAAAGTCAGGTTGAAGATCAGGACTTGAAACCTCTAATTGAATTCCTGGAAGCGGCTACCAGAAAACCCAGTTGGCAGGAAATTGCATGCTATAGCCCAACAATGAAGAGATATTGGGCTATGTGGGACTCTTTGCACTTGAAGAATGGAATACTCGATGGGAGTCCGATGACGGCAAAAGCTTCCGGTGGCAATTAATCCTTCCAAGTTCTAGAGTTACCAACGTTCTAGAAGAACTTCACAGCAGTTCTACTGGAGGACATTTTGGTGTCACGAAAACTCTTCAGAAAGTTAGGGAAAGATTCTTCTGGGACAAAGCAAAATCCGACGTGGAGAAGTGGTGCAAGTCCTGTGATGCATGCAATTCGCGGAAGGGACCGAAGACCCGAACTCGTGGAAAGTTGCAACGTTACAACGTAGGAGCACCATTCGAAAGAATTGCTTTGGACGTCTTAGGCCCCCTACCTCACACAACTAATGGCAACAAATACATCCTAGTTGTCATGGACTACTTTAGCAAGTGACCAGAAGCATACGCGATTCCGGACCAGGAAGCCACAACCGTAGCAGAAGTCCTCGTACGGAATTGAATCTCCCGATTTGGCGTACCCCTGCTGATATATTCCGATCAGGGGACGAACTTCAACTCTGCCGTCTTCACTGGGCTGTGTGACTTGCTCGACATGGAAAAGACTCGTACAACTCCCCTGCACCCACAATCCGTGGAATGGTTGAACGATTTAATAGAACGATTCTGAATCATCTCCCCTTGTTTGTTTCCAAGAACCAGCAAGATTGGGATCAGAAACTTCCATTGTTCCTTTTGGCCTACAGAAGTGCTACTCACGAGACCACCGGATATACACCATCTGAAATGATTTTCGGAAGAGACCTTAGACTACCCTGCGACCTCCTCTTTGGAAGACCACCGGACACACCTTCCTCGCCTGTCCAGTATCTAGATGATCTCCAGGCACGTTTGGAAGCCATACATCGGTTCGCCAGAGAAAGAATCAACATCATGACGGAGCGCATGAAGGTCCGCTACGATGCCAAGGCCACGGAACGTTCATTCCAGGAAGGTGATAAGGTGTGGTTATGGAATCCTAAACGTCGGAAAGGACTCTCCCCTAAGCTCCAGACGAACTGGGAAGGGCCGTATGTGATCATGAAGAAGATCAACGACGTCGTGGTAAGGATTCAACGGACACCCTCCTGTAAACCTAGTGTTGTACATAACAATAGACTAGCCCCATATTATAGTAGAAGTGATTGAATTGCCTTTTCTCTTAAGGACTTCACTGCCCGGGACGTACAGTCTTTAAGAAGGGGGAAATGTTGCACAAATTGTCTGTATATAGTGTAAATAGTGACGTATTATTTTAAAATTCTATTGTAATTTATTTTTATCTTATTTTATTTATTAACAGCGATTATACAAGTTAGAAAAAGGTGGCAACACCTAAAGCAGTCGAGAAGTTTCGAGATATTTCTTTTCCCATGAATTGGCTGGAAATTTCACGAATGTCTCACGCGCTTGTATATAAAAGACTGGAGAGCGGGAAAGTTTTCAGATTGACTTCGGACTTCGTTGAAAGCTGATCGCTTTGTTTACCTATTGGAGTGAGCTTGTATAATCGCTGAATTCGAAGTTATTTTTGTTGAAGCTTGTGTTGAAGCTTGAGAGTAATTAAACTGTTGCCTGTGAATAAATTTTGTGAGTTTTCTGAAGAGAGAATAAATACTTTTAAACCGTGAAAACTGTGCCATCATTTATATATATATATATATATATATATATATATATATATATATATATATATATATATATATATATATATATATATATATATATATATATATATATATATATATATATATATATATATATATATATATATATATATATATATATATATATATATATATATATATATATATATATATATATATATATATATATATATATATATATATATATATATATATATATATATATATATATATATATATATATATATATATATATATATATATATATATATATATATATATATATATATATATATATATATATATATATATATATATATATATATATATATATATATATATATATATATATATATAAATGGTTTTTTACCACTGCATAAGCTTTTAGTTTTTTTGGTCACTATCTTGTGGTTTTACTTTTTAAAAAGAAATTCGGAATCTTTTTCAACATAAAATTTTCTCTGCCATTTTGATACCCCACACGATTTTTTTTATAAATTTCCAAGATGGCGGCCAAAAAAAGTTGTACGTTGATTTTATCATATAATGTACTATGTAATAGTTTGTTTACAGATGATTGATTTAATTCACTTAGGCTTTTGTGATAGCATTTGATGGAGAAGAATGATAAAATTGTGATTAGATTGATGTTCTGAATACAGTGAAGGTGATTAACGTCCGAAAAATTCTTAATATGTATGTTTTGCATAAGTAAGCGATTATATCGCAGTTAGGGATAACATAAAAAATATATATATAGTTCAAAAAGTGTGGGGGGAAGGGGGACAATTGTTGCTTTTTCATCCCCTTTCCACTCTCGATACGATGCTACTGGTAATGGATTGTGACTTAAAATATGTTTTGAAACAAAAAAACGGGAATGAATTTATAATGCGTAAACACTAGGTGCATGAAACAAGAAAAGTTAGTGAAAAATATTAATTAATTGAGTTTAATATATGATCTTTAATAGTATATAAGATAATAATTATCGGGAAAATTGATTGGCGACCATTGATTCAGACTATTGATTTATGTATGTGGCACGGCATTGCAGTGGTCATACTTCATTATAACAATCAGTTCTGGATTCCTAAATTGCTCACAAATTGTGTAGATTTTGAGTAGAAAAATTATTTTTTAACAATAAAATTTAATAAAAAATGAAATTTAATAATATTGAAATGTTGACATTGAATGAAATAATTTTTAAACTTATCCTCGAAATTAATAAATGAAATAAACGGTCATATCACATTTGAAAAATTAGCAAAAAATCAATAATTATGCGAATGATAATTTACAATTATATTCTTAGCATGAGAATTAAACCAAAAAGAATACTCCAACTTTCTACTTTCTTAGTTAAAGAACTTTAATATTCATTATTAACTTTATTGGGAATATACCTACTTTTTTTAGTGTTCCTTTTCTACAAGTTTGACCGCAAGGTTAACAACGGAACACTTAAGTATCATTTCCATGTCTGGCTCACTGTCCGTCTGAAACACTAGCCCTTGCACAACATGGGAACTAGTAAGATAACTGAATAAAATTTGGCACAAATCCTGTCTAATATCCACTTTAACAGGCAAATTAGAAAATTTTGGGGAGAAAAATTGGATTTCTGGAAGGATATCAATTATGAAAAATAAATTGTTTAGTAACGCTTTGTTGAGTATTAATTGAAATCTATAATTAAAATTTTCAAAACGCTTTAATTAAAAAAGCACCTATATAACTTATGCATGAATACGTCACAGTCAACTGCTATGCACAGGGAAAAATTTAATGTGCATTGTGATTGGATGATAGAATATTAAAATAAAATTTGTTTTTAGGTCATTAGCTACAAGAACAAGTCATGTGATAAAAAATAACTATACTGCAAATACGATGCGAAAAATTATAATATGATGAAAAACGCTGCAACTAAAATATTGCCTTGCATAAGGTTCATTGAGAATTGAAAAATATTTTATTGAGAAAGTATTAATGCATCATTGACTGTTGTATAATACATCGAACTTTGCATGTTTTGTGATACTTACAAAATTAATTTTAGGGACTCCCCTCCAGTGACGCGATGTTCATCGCATTAAAAACTTTAGAAGTGAAGGAAAAAAGGATACTTTATTGTCACAGAATGTTATTTTTTTCCTTATTAAGGCATTTCAATTTGCATGTGCCATATGAAATAAATGTGTGAAAACATCTCTCTCTCTCTCTTTTTTTTTTTTTTTTTTTTTTTTTTTGCGAGACAAGACACACCTTTTACAACGTGCCACAGTCTAAGTTGAAATGTTTGTACGGCGGTGCGTGGTGATTTTGACTGCACTAGACAAATAGATCTGATCTTCATCAATAATCATATAATCTCTGGATCCTATCAACATGCACTTGGAAAACATTTTGTCTTCATAGGGCATAAAATATCGAAGGAGATAAACGAATTTCTGCAAGGTTTTTTTTTTGTGCCCGTTTATCTATATCAGGCTTCTAAAATGTAAAGGCTAATAGGGTTGTTACTCTAGATTTTCCTACAAAAATAACTTATTTGAATTCGATTGATAAACTTTAATCGTAGTTAGAGCAAAAAATATTCAGTAATGTAACATTGTAAGAGATTTAAGGTAGTCGATTTCAATAGTAAGAAATCAAACGTCTGATGATATTTTTCTTTGACTCAATACCACACATTAAATTTACAATATTGCATCACTTTTTTCACTCTGTATTATAACAATAGCAAAGTTAGCTAGGATAGATTTTTTTTTTTTAAAAATTTAGGTGAGATATGTGATTTGGAATTCCGGCTATTCTCTCCTGAGGATAAATGCGAAAATTAAACTCATTCAGACGTTGGATTATGACCTGGACGTTGCATTTCGCTTCAAATCATACTTGGCGTCGAATTTCGCCAACTAAACTTTTCTCATTGCTGTTCACATTTACAAGGCCAGAATGTGTCGAATTTATTGTTACCGAACCACAATACCCTTTGCAAAGAGATATTTTGTTTCTTTTTTTGTGTTTGTTACAAAATGAATTTCCTTGCTTTTCTTTAATAATATCTCTGTTAATAAACAATAACAAAAGTGCCTGTAGCAGCGATCTTATAATTACAGTGTAACTGCTGAATTCGCCACCAAGAGCAAGTTCACACTATCGATGGTGCCACACAAGCATTGATCATCGAAGCACACAAGAATCTAAATTCTCTTTAGAAAACCCATTATAAAGTAGTGATCTCTACATGCTGCCATCTATTGTCGTGTAAAGAAACGAGAAAGTTACCATGGAGATCCTTTTTAAATGATGCATTAAAACAACATTAACCCTAGATAACTGAACTTAAATCAGTTTTACTCTGTAATTTATCCTTCTAGGCTTCTACTCATAGACTGTGAATAAAATACAAGCATATTTTTACATGTCCTCTATTTATTTCTAACAAATTAGTGTACCTTAAGGGAAGTATTATAATATTTAAGTTTAAAAATTGAAAGGTAGTAAAAATTAGTGTTTTCACTCTTAGAAGTTGTTAGAAGGGAAACGGGAACATCTCACAAAACTGGCAGGAGTAGGTGGTTCATTAGGGTTAACGTTAGCTATGCTAAATAACTTTATACTATACAAACAGTACTGATATATAAGTGTTTAAAATAGGTTTGGATCGTATCTTCACAATTATTATTTTAATTAAAAAAAGTATGCAAAGAATTTTCTATTCATTTTGTATTAATTTATCAATATTAACGAAAATAAAACTTTTACAAATTTGAGCACAGAGAACTTTTCATAAACTTGGCTCGGCGCTCAGATCAACATTTACATTTTTTTTTCTGCTCTGGGGAAGGGAAGGGGGGGAGGGGGGGGGGAGAACGAAATTATAATTGTCTTATTCATAGCTACACGTAAATACAGGTCCCCGTGTCAGTGTAATCAATGCAATTTTCGTTTTAGGGATACTATAGGATAGTAATCGTTTGAGTGTCAGTTATGTGGAGTAGTATTTGCAGTAGAGATTATGTAAGAAAAGAGGAGAAATATATGGGTTCAATATTGGAAGATGGCAATATGGGAAGAAGCTGCAATATGTATTTGATCTCGTACGGTATTACCATAAAAGGGACTTATATTCACTTTGTAGGAAAATATAATTTATGTTACAATAACTTTTCATATCCGATTTTCAACGTTTATTCATTCCAATTATCTTCGTATTTTCTGCAAAAGTAAATTGAAATTATTGATTTTATTTTTAACATGCAAATAACATATAGAGTTTAAGAATTTGTAAACAAGTTTTCTTCAAGTAACAAAAGGATTTTAAAATGGTTTTTAAAATCACCATTCAACACATCAACCGAATTATAGCTCCAAACATCCCTTTTACATTTAACCAAATTAAGATTTTTCCCTTTCTAAATATTTAAAAATGTATATTGAAAAGAATCTAAAAAATAAACATAGTTTTCTTTTCAATTAGTAATAGTTTGTGAAATATTGATTTCTTGTAGAAAACTTAATGACTGTTGGTGATTTTCATTTTAAATCCAGTGTAATTTTGATAATGTTCAAAAATAAATATTGATAATATTCAAAATTAGTTTTTTGTAAGGCATTAATTTTTGTACATTAAGTTATTTAATTTATGTACATTAAGTCATTTAATTTGTGTACATTAAGTCGATTAATTTTTATACATTAGGTCACATTTAAAAAAAAAAAAAAAAAAAAAAATTGTACACTCAGCTTTGAAACACCACTCCAAGGGGAAAAATGATTTTTTGACATTTTAATCAAGATACTACCATGTTAATGTCTTTTTTCCCCCTAAAGATTAAGAAAATCAATACTGGTTATTTCATATACGCGGGAATGGATCTTAAAATTATACCGTGAGCTTAGAAAAGTTTGTGTTGGGTTAAATTAACATTAGAACATTTTATTTTGTATGGTGAAGTTTAAAATAATATCATTCTCTTCAATAATATGGAAAAATGCATATTTGTACAATAGGGTGGTTCAAAAAAAAAAAAAAAAAAAAAAAAAAAATCAGCTACAGACCAAGACACCCTCTATTTTTTTTTACATTTACTCATAGTATAATTTTCCTAAAATTTTAGCATCCTGCTCCTATAAGAAGGCGGCGCTCAATGACCATCCATTTTTACACTTTTTTGTGATTTCACATAATTTTCGAGTTTTATGCTGACAAAAATGTATAAGTGCATTTAAAAAAAAATGTTTTTATGGTTTTTTAATACATGCAATATAGTTTGGCAACAGTTATTTACTGTATATGGCATTATTCATAGTATCAAAAACACCGTCTGATCGTGATCGTGAAGCACTTCTTTTGATTGTTTCAGAAGTCGCAGCTTTGGGGCTTGTTCCACAAACGTTTCCCCTTTGAAAGAGGGGTAAAAAATCAAGAAGAAAAAAAAGCTAGAAAAGAATACGATGACTCAAGAAACGGATAAATTCAAATCTGATTGTCCTGTAGCCCTTCAATGGAACGGCAACTTTCTGCCAAAATCTTTTGGATTAAGAAAGATCGATCGTTTGCTTGTATATGTTTTGGGAGATGGTATCGAAAAACTTCTTAGTGTCACAAATTTCAATGGTGGAAGAACAGTGAAATATATTTCAAAAAAGGTTTTTATGCTAGGCAACGGCAAGTTACGAATTAAATTTGGACAACGTTTTGATACTACGAGTATAACTACTGGTTCTGTATAAGAGGCATGCATTAATTTGGGAAAAAAATCGGACGTGACATATTGTGGCTATCCTGCCGGAACCATATTATAGAACTACTATTGGCAAAGTTATTAAAGTGGTGCTATAGGCCATCATGTTCCCCAGAAGTTTCCCTCCTTAACCGACTTAAAACCGTTTAAAAAAGAATTATACAAATAAATTTAAAGGATTTAGAACTGAAAGAAGACGCTTAAGAGTTTAAAGTTTAAAATGTAACCTTTCTTTCAACTGAGGATAAATCTATGATGATTATAAGAAAGTAATCTATCTGACATTAATCGTTTTGGACATGCATTAGAGAAAATCCTTTGGAGAGCAGCAGGTG
This sequence comes from Linyphia triangularis, assembly GCA_963978545.1. Lineage (NCBI taxonomy): Eukaryota > Metazoa > Arthropoda > Arachnida > Araneae > Linyphiidae > Linyphia > Linyphia triangularis. Next base: position 59,450,128 of record OZ021723.1, on the reverse strand, counting down.
CTATTTATCATCCACGGTGGATGTCTAAACTCCTATACAGTTTTAAATCCTTCTATCACCAAGAAGTTTTCCATATAACTAATAGAGAGAAGAGTACAGTTTAATGCTTTTTTGTACAGTAAAAAGATGTATAGAAGCTCCACTTGCTTCGGAAGTTTCTGGTGGTGACCTGAACTTGTGGAAAAACGTTAAAAAGTATAAGATTATTGATTCTAAAATTGGAATTGTAGCTGGAAAAGTTTTGAAAAAGCTTATATGGTATCTTTCAAATTAATTGGTTGGTTAGGCCATATTTTTACACAGAATTACAGCAATAGAAAAATTAAAAAGTATTGCAGATATGAATAACTCAAAAGATTACAGAAATATAAAAGGGAGCGAGCTATTCAAAATGTTGAAATATAATGCCAGTCTTGGAGTATTTGTGACAAAAAGAACTCTTGATATTTACTTTTTACTTTTTACTTACAAAAAGAACTCTTGATATAGTAATTTTTCAATAATATGTAATCGAACATGTCTCTACTATGACAGTGGGTTTCGATAATCTGGACGGCAACATCTGCAGGATTTATGTTGTTTACAATTTCCATATCTAGCTCATTAGATGTTATTAACTGTTCATTCGACTGATTTCAATTAAATATTGTTCTTGGTAAGAGATTGAGTGTCGTTTGAAAATGTTCATTAAATACAGCTGCACATTTAAAAACTTAGAATAGAGCCGAAACTTAGACACTACTTATACTCGCTAGTCCACTCTTTATTGAGTGAGAATTTTATAATTTGAAATGATATTATGGTATTTACATAATTTCCTATCAACCTTTTTTGGCTTACAAAAATGTAGCCAAGTGATACTGTAATGCTTGGTTAAATGATGAAATAAAAAACACTACTGATCTACATAACACCACACTGATGAGAAATTTCGTATTTAGGTGTACTAATCGCTTATTTTGAATGCTTTTCAGGATTTTATACCGCTTAATTTATAGGGGCAATTTTATCAGAATTTCAAAAGTTTAATGGAGTAGCATGGGGGATTAACAAGCGTTTGTAAGCAGGGGCGAACCTTCTAGTGTTAAATTATTTCATAAACTTTTACTAACTTATTTTAAAAAATTTAATTGTGGTATAGATAAAAACTTTCTTTAAGAAAATTTCTTTCAATTATACTTATTGGCAAATCTACTACAAATACCCAAAAACGCAAAAATGCGAAATTTTACTGTTCATTGAGCGCCATCTTTTAATTGAAGTAGGATTCTGAAATTTTGCTAGAACATTTGTATGGGTAGATGTAAAATATGAGGGGGTGTCCTGGTCTCAAGGAAAAAAAATAATCCGAATGATGACTATATCTTGTATTCTAATTGATGAAATAACAAAAGTCAAGTACCCTTGTAAATTGTGGAAGGTCTTTATTAATTTTATATATTTTTTGTTATCATGAGGGTTCATCAACATATTAAAACTAAACCAAACTTTAAAAAGTTCAATGGTAACTCCATAATATTATACCATATTTAGATTGAGAATCCAAAAAAATGTCTAAATATTCAATTTCATAATTTTCCAAAGAGTGGTTAGTAATTTAAATTTCAAAAAAATTATAAATTATTGTTAAAAAGAAAATTTGTTTTTTAGGCCATAAATTCTTATATAGTTAATATATTTTAGCAATTTTTATTTCAATGGATAGTTTGTTTAAGGCCAAACATAAATAACATGCAACTTTTGTATTAAACATTTTTTTAATAGTTAATTTTTAATAACTAAAACAAATTAGCAAATATGTAAAAAAACTCACTTTAAGGGACCGCGTAATAGATTATGTCTTGAAGCATTCAAAACGTTCAATTCTTCCCCGCGATAAAGAAAGTTTCCCTAAAGATCGTCCAAAACATTTTCACTCATAAGTGACGTGTTCCTCAACATAATGAACTGAAATTTGGTATCTAGGGTAAACGAGGTATTCTAAATCGAATGAAAACATAAAAAATAGAGGTTGGTATTGGAATTTTCAAAGATAGAATTAAATTGACTTAGTATACAGCCCCCTAAGAACAAAATTTTGCTTCAAACATATAGAAAATCGTAAACAAAACATTTTGGTGCAAACCGCAAAATTCTACGATAATTAGAACCAAAGATAATAGTCATCGTCCGGATTTTTTTTTTTTTTTGCGTATTGTACATGCTTCGTACTAGCAGGAATTCAGTAATTGAGTTGGGGAAAAAACAACCTGGATATGCCGTAGGCTTGTGTTTGAATGTTTAATTTAGCATCATAGAAATAAATGATGAATATATGTAAATTAGTATGTTTTAGATAATAGGCCATAGAAATGAATAATAAAAAATAGTAATCAAACTTTCAGACGAACAGCTGAATGCTAATTGTCTTATACCAAAATCTCCAACCTCTTTTTTTAATTGTAAATTCGTGAAGATATCACTAGATATTGAAACTAAAATGGAAGTTTCATGTTCCATAGCTATTTAAAAAAAAAGTAGGATATAGCTTATTGGGCTCCATTAGTGGTATTCTGAAACTCGTGTCGTAATACATCTACAAATGTTTTCTGAACGTAGCTATTTATCTGTGGATAAAGCTGAAAACTATTTTTTATAAATTTTACTTTCTTGTTTTTATTTGTAGAACATTAGATAAATGTGAATGTTTCTTACGAATTGAGTAAGTTTAGAAATAGAGCAAAAAGTAACAATAATTAATACTTTCAATACAACTCTCTAAACCAAAGCTCAAACTCTCTGGATAACTCTGTTTAAATACTCCTATTTTCAAATACTGCTAGAACTCAACTGTATCAAGGATTTGAAGGATAAACTTCGTAAACAAGTCCTTTGGAATAGCATTCGGTAAAAGTATTCAATAATTATAAATAAAGAAAAAACAAATATTATTTTAGGGCATTAAACAAATTCACTCAATTCCGCAAGTGTTACTACATGTCCTTTCCGATTGTCGAAAATGGAAGGGAAATCAAAAATGTGATCAGTCAAATTTTGTTTTAGAAGCTGTAATGTACTCTTATGTTGTCAATATTTTTGTCGGCGTGCTAATTCAGGTGCACAATTTTGCAATATATATATATATATATATATATATATATATATATATATATATATATATATATATATATATATATATATATATATATATATATATATATATATATATATATATATATATATATATATATATATATATATATATATATATATATATATATATATATATATATATATATATATATATATATATATATATATATATATATATATATATATATATATATATATATATATATATATATATATATATATATATATATATATATATATATATATATATATATGTGTGTGTGTGTGTGTGTAGCTCAATATTATATCTTATCTCATATATTATTCCTCAAGAATATAATTCCAGTGGGAAAAAGCCATAATAAAAAGATAAATTGTATATATCGTTAAAAAGAAATTAGAGGCAATAGTGAATAGTGTTGAGTTTGAGTAAAATGTAACTCAGCACCGACCATTTCTGATTCAAATTTATTTAACACCCACATGAGCACTTTTACTACATGAATGGTTTGTAATTTAGATTTCTATTCTATTTGTGAGTTTTATTTCATTTTGGTTAAATTTAAGTTGAAATCAAAATACTTAAAATTTACATAAAATTACTCAAAACCCCAAAAAATTATACGGACTTGGATGTTCAAAATAGTATACACTTAATTTTTGATGTGTGAAATTTGTGAAATGTTGAACATACCCTATAGCTTCATACTTAATATTATAAAGCAAGTTCGTTTAATATATGAATGAACCTTCTGAGGAGGACTGGCAATATAAAATTGAATTTTGGAGATAAAATTCCGCTTCCATATTAAAAAAAAAAAAAAAAAAAAAAAGTTCAAGATAACGAACGTTATATTGAATATTGTGTTTAAATATTAAACCTCTATAAAAACCCCTTTAGACCTGCTGATTACATTTGTAAATATGGACTGAAATTTAACGATGGAACATTTGAAGTATCACTCAAAACAAGGAATGAAGTTATCTTTATTGGTTCTGAACTAAGTATCATATTGTTTCTATGATAAATATATTTTAAGAGCAAGATTCTGAGAGATCGAGCCACTTAACATTAGGGGATGATTCACACCATCTCCGATTGTCCCCAAAAAATTACCAGTTGCTAATAAGAGTATAAAATCTGAAATTATTTGTTCCGTAGTTGCACCGCTCAATTAGGGTATTCGACACCATCAACAAATAATTACCAAATGTGACATATACATAGTATTTAACCAAGTAATAATAATGTAAGCATTTTTTATTCGAAATAATTGTTCAAATTTTTATAAATCGAATTTTAAAAAAAAAAATGGTTTTCTGAGCGCATCGTCATGTGATCAGAAACGATCGCTTAAGCTCCTCCCAGAGTGTGACGTCACTATTGTAGAGTGGAAGTTTGTGAACAAACAACTTCATACGTTTATTTTTAAGCTTGGTTCTTCTTTCTTCCTACTTTACGATTAATTATGACCATTGTAGGCGAATTTTAGGAAATATTTATTTAAAGAAGCTTTATTTGAAAAATGTATGACAGTTTCGTAAAGGTATACAGTTTTAAATTTACTCAAAATAGACACATTGATGGTGGGATTCTTTTTCAAATCAAGCCCAGAATGGTTTTTTTTGCAGTGTTTACAAATGTTAAAACATCTGTGTATATAAAAAAATTTGCCAGTTACTATAATTTGTAAAACAAGATTACACATTTTCACAGTTATAGTAATTATAAAAACATAAGCAAAATTATTAGCGATTAAAAGAATCGTTCGATTACTTAAAATGAGGTGAATTAGAAACTTTTTCAACTTGGAAAGTAAAAATCCGGTGTAATAATATCGTTAACGAACTAATTTTTGACTTTGAAGCTTGCGTCATACCTTCTTCTATGATGATCAACCCCAAAAATGTTGGAAAAAACATTACTTGCATTTATTTTGATTTTATTCATGATGTTCCGATTTACCCCGCAGAAAGGGATGAATCGGAACACTCTTTATAATATACGTCTGATCTTATTTAAATATTTACAGGGTGAAAAAAATAAGTTATAAAATGCAAAGAAGTGAATAGAAACACTAAGATTATCATAAAAAAAATGCTATAGTAAAAATCCGCCATAACTTGGAGCGGTTTTATGCGAACAATTCTTAACGCAGAATTCATTCCGTACTTGGACATTTTACCCAAATAAGTGTTCAGCTGTTAAATTAAGTACTTGTACAGGTGTACAACACAATACCGGTAGTAAATTTTCTCAACAAAATCAAAAGAAAAGAACACATTAAGGTTACACAAACTTACTTGAAACTCATTCGCGATGCTATTTATCCAATAGTGACGTCACACAGTCAGATGGGATTTTGAGCAGCGTTTTAGGGGCGGGGCTTCTGCTTGCATTTTAAAATGCAATTTTTGGAGCTTTGTGTCATTATTTTGGAAAAAGAAAAAATACGTGTCTTTTATTTTGGGCTTACGCTTTATTTAAATCATTTTTTGAAAATTTGTCAAATACCCTATTCTATGACCTGTCAAAGATCACCTTTAAAAATGAAAAAATTGTTTTTGTGATTCATGAAAACTATTTTTATCCGTCTAAAACTTCACAAGCAACTTGCCACCTGCATTTCTTCTGTTATGGAATGTACTTGAATAGATCTTTATCAAACATATAAAAAGTTCATGGCAAGTCAATTGCTCAAGGTCACGAAATTTCCAGGTTTTCATGTTTTTTACCATTTTCAAGACTGAATTATACCATGCGCGTTTGATTTGTCACTTCAAACTAGGTGTCATTAGATAGAGCTATATTAGTACTATTTATTAATACATACAACATTGAGGCAAGTTGAACTAGTTGAAAGTTATTTGGCGCTAAAATCGAAAAATCTCCGAAATTTACACAAATTTGAGCTCGTATATCTTGCTGAGGGAACAATATATAGACACAACGCTGAGACTATTTAAACACTCTTTTATTTTACTTAATGAGAAATTAAACTTTACTGAGGCAAGTTGAAGAGAAAAAATAAATGATTTTTTTTGTTGCACCCCATCCTTACATATTGATGTATTACTGTTTTCATTCACGTTTTCAAAAAACAATCGGTTTTCACTTCACTCTTCCTCATGTTTATAACAATTGCTTGTTGTATGTCTTTTAATCTAGGAACTGTGACTGGATCGGCTCCAGAAAGTTGCAAAAGGCGGGGGGAAAAAAACGAACTTCGATGCACTGTGTCGATAACATCAAGCAATGGCCACTTAAACTTAACAGCTCCTCTCTGGTGAAAAAATTCCATTTGAAACACGTTTCCCCCACAATTTTCTAGCAGTTTACCATTATAAAATCGTTTATCGTACAGGACTGCGTATAAAAAATGGGGCTGAATCTCATATTCGCAGTCCTGATCAGCAATTAGCTTTATCTCTTTTATGATATTCTCCATTTGTTGGGGGATAGTAATTTCGATTTCAAATGTGAATTCACCATGCAATCAGTTCCAGGCACAAGTCAGACCATACCCTAAAGACGAAGATAATATCATTTAGCCGAAAATTTATAACTCTGATATTTTGCCCAGAAGAAAATTGTACATCAATGTCTGAAACTTCAAAGGATTTGTCCCTACATATTGCTAGAGGAAAACACCAAATTCCTAAAACAATCACAGGTCAAGACAAATCCAGGAGTGCATTTTCAAAAAGAATGGAAGCAAGGACAAAAAAACTAATAATGAAATTACTGCAGATTTTGAAGAATCCACTACAGAGAATAGGAATTGCAGCTATTCAAGCCATCTAACATACCTGATTGTCTCCAATGATTCCAAGATAAAATTAGTCATCTTGTTCAATGACTTTATCTTCAATAACACTGCATATTTCAATCGTACCTTTCATTCTGTGGAAATGTGACATAACTTGTTCCCGTGTCAAATATTCATTTGAACAAAATTTCTTCCTTCCATCAACTGTGAGATTTCTCATCATACTTGCAACAGTTTGGGGTGTTAATTTATTTCCTGTTTTATTTCCTTTGTTGAAGTATTCTAAACTGTTTTTGATTTTGGTTCTTGAACTTTTCTTTTGGGTTTCAGTGCCTATCCTTCTTTGTGTAGAAGACTTGATTAGATGTAATTTTTATTATCTGTAGTGGGTTCTTCAAAAGCTGCAGTAATTTTATAATTGGTCTGTTTTGTCAGTGCTTCCATTCTTTTTACAAATGCACTTCTGGTTTTGTCTTGACTAGTTATTATTTTAGAAATTTGATGTTCTTCTCTATAGCAATATGTAGGGACAAATCCTCTGCAGTTTCAAATGTTGATGAGCAATTTTTTTTCTGGGCAAAACATCAGAGTTATAAATTTATGGCTGAGTAACATTGTCTTCGTCTATAAGGTGTGGCCTGATTTGTGCCTGGAACTGATTGCATGGTGAATTTTCAGTTGAAATCCAAATTACTGTCCCCTAACAAATGGAGAATATTATAAAAGAGATAACGACTGCGGATATGAAATTCAGCCCCATTCTTTTTACGCTGTCCTATATACGATAAACGGATTTACATTAGTAAACTACTAGAAGATTGTGGGGATGACGTTTTTAAAATGAAATTTCTTGATCAGAGAGGAGCTGATGAGTTTAAGTGGCCATTGCGTGATCCGAAGCTCAGTTTTCCTTGGTACTTTGCAACTTTCAGCAGCCGATCCAGTCTAAGTTCCTAGCTTAAAAGACATACTACAAGCAATTGTTATAAACATGAGGAAGAGTGAAGTGAAAATCGATTAATTTTTTAAAACATGAAGGAACACAGTAATGTATCAATATGTAAGGATGAGGTGCAACAAAAAAAAAATCATTTATTTTTTTTTCTTCAACTTGCCTCAATAAAGTTTAATTTCTCATTAAGTATAATAAAAGACTATTTAAATAGTCTCAGCGTTGTGTCAATATATTGTTCCCACAGCAAGATATACAAGATCAAATTTGTGTCAAATTCGGAGATTTTTCGATTTTGGTGCCAAATAACTTTTAACTAGTTCAACTTACCTCAATGTTTTATGTATTGATAAATAGTACTAACATAGCTCTATCCAATGACACCTAGTTTGAAGTGAAAATCAAACGTTACATATAATTCAGTCTTGAAAATGATAGAAAACATGAAAACCTGGAAATTTTATGACCTTGAATGACCTTGAGCAATTGACTTGCCATGAACTTTTTATATGTTTGATAAAGATCTATTCTAGTACATTCCATAACAGAAGAAATGCAGGTGGCAAGTTGCTTGTGAAGTTTTAGACGGATAAAAATAGTTTTCATGTGTCACAAAAACACCAATTTTTTCATTTTTAAAGGTGATCTTTGACACGTCATAGAATTTGAGCGGTGCAACTACGGAACAAATAATTTCAGATTTTATCATCTAATAAGGGTAGCAGCAACTGGTAATTTTTTGGGGACAATCGGAGATGGTGTGAATCAAGGGTGGTTCAACTTCTCAGAATCTTGCTCTTAATGAAGTCTTTGTAAACAATGCACCAATTAGCAATAGTTTCATGAATATTTAATGATATTTTATATTTTACTATTAGTGTGTAAAACCGTAATCCAAAGTTTTAAGTCTTTTTATTGCCATGTAGGTAAATGAAATGCTGTGAAATTTAAATTCATTCGTATTCATTAACTTTCCCAACAATTAAAATAATGTTTTTAGCACAAAATTTAAATATTAAAACATTCCTGTGTTTATTTATAAAATGTTAATAAAGATTTATTTACAATAGAAGCAAGTTGATGACAATAAAATTTCTTCATCTATTTTAATTCAAGACACCTTTTTTGTGTTTATTAAGGTTTTTCGAATGATGACAAAAGATATTTTAAGTTGTTTTAAAAGCATCGTAGCCTTGACAATACCACACAATAGGATCTATTTATTCAAAAATTTCTTTCAGAGGTAAAATTCTATGCCGTTATCAAAGTTAAAAAAGTAGAAAATGAAGAATCTTAAGAAGTTGACAAATAGCACAAATCAAAGACATTATTCACTTAAAATGTGTTCACAAAGACAAATATACTGGAACAATAATATACAGTTCGGTTGTTGTTTTACGTAATATGTTGATGGAAACTTGAAGAGGAGAGGGGGACCGTTTTTGTTTTCCTTGTTTCAACAGGCAGGGCTTTAAAGTACAACTGGATGAGTACTTCTATAGTAATTCTATAAGAAGTTCAGATATTGGGAATAAATATAAATATCAGAAGAAATCATCTATATATGATGGAAAAAAAATTTTGGCCAAGTTTGTCTCCAAATTTAGCAATTTGGCTACATTTGCGTTTATAAACTTCGAACTTGCTAGGTTTTTGTTTTAATAAGTCGTCATCTATAAGGAGATGTATTTCAATCATTGAAAACTTGTGCATGCTTGGTGCATGAACTTGGTGTATTTCAATAGAAATGCACGTAGAAACTGCCTTTTAATGGCAATGAAAGTCATGGAGAATCCGTTATATTAATTGATGTCGCAATCAATTCCAAATTGCAGTGAACTTGGAATCAAGTAAAAAAAATGAATTTAAAACCAAATTCACTCTATAAATATTTACTACTAGCGTAATTGAGATTTGTTTTTATTACACTTAAAATTTTTATTTCTAGCTTTCATACTAAAATAAAATTTTAAAAAATACTTACATTCATGCTAAAATAATAATAATAATAATAATAATAAAATTAAAAAAAAAATAAAAAAAAGTTATTAAGTTTTTAAATGAGGAATTCCTAAACAGTTTTTAGATTTTAAAAACATTTTAATTTAATTTTTTTAATAGCTAAATATTAATACTTACCTTCAGTATTCATCTATCACTACCCTGCATACTATCAATTTTCTACTATGTATCACTACCCTTATTATTTACTTTCACTATTCCCTAATTTCGTATTCAGTATTGAAAGAGATAAAGAAGAGTACAATTGAAAAAAAATTACCATATCTAAAAAAAAGAACAAAGTAAAGTAAAATTTTCAATGAAATAACGTTCATTGTTGAATGAATTAAATCTGATAATAAATTGGGATACAGAGTAGTTAAAAGATAAACAAACATTGAACGTTTTGCTTCCGCATTTTCTCATTTCCTGTTAAAAAGTTTCTCATCTTCCATTATCGTAATTTGTTACAGGGAGCATCCGGAGTTTCTTTGTGCAGTGAGTATCTGAAAGATTAAAAACTAGTGTATAACAAAAATACATAACAGTAAACAGAAAACAATGCATTAAAATTGCCTCTTATTTCATAAAAAAGAATAAAGTTTTTTCAGATTGCGAAAGTGGAATAAACACGTTTCTTGGATATTTTTCATTCAAGCTTATAAAATTTCACTTTGAAAGTATTAACTTAACGCAAGAAATTTAGAGGAGATTTGAAAGAAAAGATGCATTAATGTAAGAGCTTTTTTTTAAGAATAACAAACTTTCGTTGTAATTTCTCTATTTGGTATATTTATAAGTGTATTGCTATTGGTATATTGGCTATATTTGTTAGGTATGAACGATTTTCTTGAAAATTTTAAAACTAAAGATCACTGATGTCTATTTTGAGATAAAATCATAATGTTCATATTCAAGCAATAAATTTATATTAATATGTTTTACACAGAATATTTTGATGATTTATAATTTTGTTAAAAACTCTTCTATGTAATTTTTCTCTACAATCATTCATCGATTTAAAGTTGACATTATTTTGAAAGTATCATTTCCAACTTTTCAAACTATGACGGGTCTTCTAAATTAAAGTTACAACACCATTGAGGTCAAATGCCAAACTTTTCCTTCTTCTGTACTTTTGAACTTTCCTTCACAAGTTCAAGCTTTTTTTTTTTATAAAAAGCAGGGTTTTTCAAAAATTAAATGTAACAAAACGGGTTTGAACAGTTAACATTTCTTCTTGTTTCAACATAAATTTCAAGGATCTTTGACAGAATTACTGAGAGTGTTCATTATTTTAACTTTAAAAGACATTTTTACAAAAGAAATGGTGATATAACGAAGTTCAACAAAAGATTATCGTTAGTTGGGTCATTTCTCAACATGACCTTTTAAGGAACCACCTTTATTTCTTAAGATTATACAACTAACTGTCACAAGATCCATTCCAAAAGAGAACTTGAAGGGATTTATTTCTTATATGCTTCAAGGAAAAATTGTTTTTCTATATAATACAGAATTCTTTTATGTTTCTCTTAGTAAAAAACTATTTTCCTGTTTTAAAAAATATTCGACAAGGCTTGCAACATTGTTCTACTCAAAATGTGAAGTATAATAATTTATAACAAAGTATTTATTTTTCTAGTAACATTTAAGCTGAACATTTTAAGATTTTTAAAATAAATATATTAATTTAAGTAAAATACTTAATGCTAAAAAAGAATACTTAAAAATTTACACTATGCTTAGAAATTAATACTTTAAATCCAAAGGAGAAAATTTAAAAAAAGCAATATGTTTAGTTATTTAACAAAGAGTAATTATATGTGTATATTGCATTTCAATAGAACTAAAATATGTCTTAAAAGTATTTTTTAAAGTTAAAGAGAGTTATTTTACTCATCTTATATATATAAAAAAAGGAACACTGAAATTTAGATAAATATAAAACAAATATATAATACTTACTCTTCATAGGAAAACAATTTATTATTATTATTTTTTTTTCATAACATCTTCAATTGTTCTCGTTAGTATTTTTATTTTTATAAGCATCCATAATAGTTTTAAGATGGATCATCGCATGTTTAGTTTATATTAAAGAGATTAAAAAAATTCTAAATTTAACAACGCATTTGGGCTTCTCGTATTACCAAACGTATAACGTCCGAAAACATTATCAAAAACATCATTATATTCTAAACTGCTCATTACATTTAAAATTGAATGCATTCCAGACAATCAAGAAATTGCTCCATACTTCGCTAAACTTATCAAATAATGATTGATGGGGTTAAAATAAACTCCTGTCTTTTTTTCTTTAGCAGATGGAAAATGGTGTACATTTATATAGATCGTACGTACTTATATTTCTGTTCTTAATAAGTATAATGAACTGTTTTCTAGTTTCTTTCCTCTGCATCTTGAAATAAGCAAATATATATTTTCTTTTTTAAACTAGCCTCTCTTTTGTTTTTGATTCATTCTCAAACAGAGTTGAACAACCGATGTTTCCTGATGCGAACTGCTAAAAGTGTATGATTATACTGCTCAATGTGTTCTTCAGACGAACATCAAATCATTATTGTCGTATTTTGTTTTCATTAGCATATTCTTTCAATGACAAAAAATCCTGCATAACTTGAAAAATGGCTAATGTTTTCGCCTGTTCGTGATGAGGCTTTTTTGCTGATTGTGAAGAATCCTTAATGTTGTATGATTATAGTTATTTTTAAAAAAAAATTATCGTCATTTTAGTATCCACAATTGCAGTTGAACTGTTGTGATTATTGCATGGAATTCTTGAGTGTTCATTGAAGGTTAAATATTTTAATGACACATAGGTTCATTTTTTAAAGCACAATCTACACATCTAGTACTTTTATAAATTTGTCTGGGTGAAATATATCAGAAACAGCGTCCGGACGATAAATCAATAATAATCATTATCTTCAAAATAAATACTATTCCTCCTTAAATAGCAATTTTCTTCAAAATTCATAATAGCAACATACCTAAAAATGTTTTAATCGTTAGAAAAAAAAAAAAAAATTAAATATAATTTTCAAATGATCTCATTAGATTTAAAATTATAGAAGTTCAATTTTTTTTTCTTAAGATATCCTATTTAAAACTGGATTTTACCACAAATTTCTAAAAATATAATCGTTTTCTGTTTTCAAAGGAATTTTTTATCTCAGTGATTGGCAATAATCTTTTATTGGAGATATTTTTTCTGTTTGTCATTTTTTATAATAATTTATAACTTTGCTAGGTAATTTAACTCAATATATTTCATTGAAATTAGATAAACGTAAATTTTAAAAAACATGGAACATTAAATTTATATTATTACTCCTTGTATTTCTACCTTTATGTCATTTTGTAAGAATTTTATAAATTGTCTAGGTAATTAAACTCAATATGTTTTAGGTACGAATAAAAGTACTCACATAGAAAAGGATTCAAAATAACTTTCTATGAAGATCTATTCCTTAACAACATCAAACTTTTATGCCAGGCTTTCAATAACTTATTACTCTTAAATTTAAACGTAGCTTTCAGTTTAGATATTAAATAAAAAGTTCGTGATATTTCTTAATAAATTGGTCAATCATAGACACACAGGTCTTTTAAAGGTTGGATGTATGTGCAGAAAAATGTTGATTATCTAGTTCAGTAGAACAATCAAAGTATTGCATATCTGCAACATGAAGAATTTAAAACAGAACGGAAAAAAAATAATAATAATGTTCAGGAATGTTTCAAAAACAACCAAACCAAAGACAACAAAAAAAAGTTTTTACAGAAAAGAAATTTAAATGTAAAGATTGTTTTACAATCAATCTCTTTATGTGTTAGTACATCCTCATAAAAATATGAGTGTTCATAAAAATATGAAAACTAGATAATTTAAAATTGTATGTGGTTCTGTTAATATGGAAGTCGCCCATTCAGTATAGTGCTTAGCGCATCAGACTACCACGCTGGTGAGTCTTAGTTCGAATCCGGGGTAAGACATGGATGTAAAACGTGAATGTCCTAAGTTAGGGGCAACGATGGCCCACCCACTGGGTGCCCCTTCACAAGTGGTCATTGCTACCGGCCTTATAGTGACCAAGTGACTGCGAGCACTAACAAATGATTGTAAGTACTTGGAACCGCCATTAGAAAAAAAGTGTTAATATGGAATGCATTATATATGGGAAAATTATAATTCAATTATTGTTTCTGGGTGGACTTCCAGTTACTATGATATAGTTGAATTCTATTATAAAATTAATAGTCGTATAGGTCAAAATCTTCATTTCGGTAGAGATATCATTTTCAATTTTATGAAATTTATGTTACAAGCGAGTAGTCATATTTCCATGCAGTGGGAATTGCACAATATTGGTTATTCGCCCCAATTTTCCATTCTTCCGTTTATTCCTCGCAACAAGGGAAGAGCATGTGTTTACATGTTAAACGGGTATAAACTCTCGCCAGCAACATCAGAGTATTAGGTTAGCAGCTCAAAGTGAATCGTGTTCTATTATTCTTAGATTAAGAACTTTTCATCGCAGGAGAAAGTAGAGCGATTAAGGAGACCACTCCGCATTGTGTATGATTCAAAGAAAATGTCAGGAAGCAAATAAAAATAATGCTCCTTAAACATCTACGAAGAACATAATTTTTTTAATTCGACCAATTCTTTCATATTATTTATTATAGTTACTTTAAAATACCGTTTGGTAAGACATATTAGAATGATAAATTAAAATAATGTTTTGCAAAAAATGTTAGCTATCCACTTTTGGCAGCGGCGCCAAAAAAGAACGGTTTTATTCGAAAAAATACAAATGTTGTATTTAAAATTTGGTATCGTTATTAGTAATGTGAAGGATATCACATAAATATATGATCAAATTACTTTACAAGCTTTTTTAAAGTTGATTAGCTTTTTATATGGAAGTTGCAACAGTACTTTATTCTTGTTGCACTATTTAAACACATTCTGAAAGTTAGGAGACTCCGTAAGTCATCTTGTAGTGTCTTAACAACTATCATAATAGTTTTATTTATGGTGGAATTTCATAATTGAATTAATAACTTTTAAGCGTTTCAATAATACAAGAAAGGTATGTTTTTATTTTGTGAGAAATCGTATATTTCCAAAATTAACTCCTACTTAAACAAGAGAAATTTTCTCATGTCATACTCAATAAATGGACCCTTTGCACCTCATTATTAGGAGTGGGGCTGCATAGTAGTCAACCCCTGACGAAGTTACCATGATTGACAAATATGCCTTTTTTCCAATTGTTTATTTCTTAGTTATTTATTAATTATTTACTGTAGCTGCATAAAATGGCAACATTTGTTGTAACCAATCACAACACATCTTTAAATTTAAAACATGCGCATGGTTATTTGCAGATTTCAAATCATTGCGGATTAGAGAATGATCGGGATTTGGAAGTATATATCTTCCTTTTAAATTGCCCTCGTTCTAAATCATAATTGTTTGATCTTTGGAAATTGTCTTAAACATATAAATGTCAAAACTAAGGACTTGTATTTTACAAACTTTAAATACACACTTGCTTAGAATGTGAAAAATTGTAACATAACATTTGAAAAATATTAATTACTTTACCTGAAACACAAAATGTAAAGTTAAGTATTTGAAAGGATTGCACAATTTTTATTCTTAATCTACCATCATATAAATTTTCAGAACATCTAAGAACACAATAAAATTACTATATGAAAATGATTTATCAAAATTTTATTTCAAACAGAATAGATAGAGGACAAAAGATAATATTTCAAGGGGAGTGACACGTGGAAATGTTTCATGAGCAAAATTAAGTTGGTTTCTCAGTTGGAAATGTTTTGAAAGGATACATTTCCAATCAATCGGGACAGACTTCTTGGATTTTTATAATCGTTGCATTGCAAAAGGACGAACTTACAAACACACATTCCAAACACGAACAATAACTAACCAGCATAATCATCGTGATGTTAGATAACAATTGAATACGTCGTCACATGCATGATCCTCAAGGAACTATATATTTGTTAATTGATTACACTTTATATCGAAAAAATTTGGGTATAGATAAATCTTAAATGAAACTTAGCTATATATCACTACTGTTAATGTACACAAAATCTATCTTCCATTTTACTCAAAAATTTGACCATGAATACTCTTTTAATTTTTATCCTACTGTGATGTCGAGACAAAAACACAGAGGCGGCTCGTGCACTACAGCCAGTTAAGCCGGGCTGCATCTAAATTTACTAGTTCAAAACTAAAATTATATATTTTACAATTCTCTAAAATCAAGATACAATTTCTACGGTACGTGTAGAAAAATCCGACAAACATCAAATACTCATGAAATCCTCAATTTTCAATTCACAAGGCAAAAAAAGACATTTCCAATCAAGGTGATCTTCCTCCGAATGGCAGCCATGTGTTCCTGAAACGCGTTTCGGCTGCAACATTGCCATGGTAATCAATGGAATCCAATAGAGCCTTTCTTCCACGTAATATGTAGCGAGGCAACTAGATCAGCGATTTTCCGACTTCGACTGCCCTTGAGAATTTGTGTTTTAAAATAAACTCTAAATAGAATTTTTGCAAGAAAATAGTATCATCTGAAGGCTAGAGAGTTATTTTATTGGTTTGAAGTAACATTTTGTTCTAAAAATAAATTTGAATATTTTAAACTGTTTTTGGCACTTGAAACTTCATTTAAACAGTGATAACCGAAGTTTGATATAACTTTTTTTGAAAAATGATTTGAGATTTCAAATCTGCATTCACTATTAAATGTTCGAACAGCAGTCATATCGATTGGAAATGAAAATGAATTCTGTTAGATTTTTAAATGCAATAGTTTTTAGAAAAATTGAGATTTTTTTTCTAATTTCAATGTTAAAAATATTCTATTTCAAAAACTAAACATTCTAGAAGCTGGATCAAACAAATATTTAAAATGATATTCCGAACAATTTTCGACCGTAATTTCTTTTCTTGGCCCAATAAAACTCGAGTAATCACTGTTCAAAAATATGCTTATTATAGCAAGTTAAATGTTAATTAGTTAATTAATTTTTGAATAAAACTGATTTTATTTGTCATTTAATATCATTACTAATTTTGTACTTTTAAGTAAAAAAAAATCCGATTTTTAAAATGGTAATTTCAACAACAAAAAAATTCAAGTGTGTTGTACATTATTGTGGAAAGTGTGTGTGTGTGTTTGGGGTGGAGGGGGAAGGGATTGTTGGGAAGTCGCATGTTTCCGGCTGCACTAACATTTTCGACCACCTGACGACTACAAGAACATGGTGGCATGGTAGCGATGTTCGCATTAATATTTCTTTGATTACAACATCCACAACTCATAGACTTGACAACTTAACTTGATTAACTACATTGTATAATATCCAACAACCACGCATACATGTCCACATCAAGTTTGAACCGGACATTTCTCACACATTTTCAATGAAAGATGGTGATCATTTCGTTCTCCACTCTCATAGTTCAAATCGTTCTCGTTCTTACATCTTTTACAACACCTAACTGTCCTCAGTTCAGTTACTTCTCTTCTGCTTTAAGGGACGTCCCTAAAAAATAACGAACAACAAAACGTAGTTCTTCAATTTGGCGAGCGCCATCTATTTGATATTGCTGAAGTCATTACACCAGACTAATGTTGTAAGAAACTTACAGAAAAGCTTTCATATACGTATACTTTAAGTCATCATTCCCTAAATAAACACATTCCACAGGAACATGTGATATGTCAAATGAAAGCTCTCGTAAAGGCGAATTCCTACAAAAAAAAATTAACCTGAAGATAATGACGACAGGAAGTCAATTTGCAATTAAATAAACTTAAGTTATATTATTACAGATATGTATCAAATATCACTTTGAAAGTATCGATATGATTAATATTGTTGCGTTGGACGGGTTCGAAAGATTTGAAGCCAAAGCAGATCAAAACTTGCAGATATTTATTCCAATATCACTCTTCACAGATTCCTTTACAACTCCAGAACTTCTCGTTCTAGTAGACACAATACAGCTCTTTTCACAAGAATAGGGCACAAAACAGCAGTTAAAAACTTGACAACACAATTGCTAAAATCACTGCAAAAGACAATGCAATACAGTTCGCTAGCGGAACTCTCTGAATGCTCACTGAGACTCAGTATCTCAATACAGTAATTCCAGTCGACTCACTGACTCAACTCGGTCAACTAACTAACCAACCAACTCCACTCACGGCCGGTCTTATATAGGAGTCAATCCTTCTTGAAATTTCTAGAAGTAGATATTTGGAGAACTTTCCAGATCGTAGTCGAAAAGTCCTATACATGTACATGGGAACCGAAAATGTCGCCAAATGGTCGCCAACTTGGCGAGATTGCCATTACCATAATGTTAAATGCCCTGCTCCTTGTAAAACTCGCTTCCCAACGTTATCTCTGTAAAAATCGTTATCAAGCATCAAGAGACTCATTGCAGGAAAACAAACTAGACGAACTTTTGCACTGCCTTATGCAAAATGTACATACATTTTACTATTTACAAAATTAACAATACGAAATATTTACAAATATACAAAACTTCGTAACAATATTAATAGGATTACATAAAATGCTGCATTAAATTTCAAACGGAAGTGCATTAAAGTTCGATACACATTTTCGCTATAAATAAATAAATAAATAAATAAATAAGAATTGGAAGTTAGATATTGGATTAGAAGTTTGCCAACCACGTCGTAAAAATCAACAAATTGGTGACACGTTTGTTTGTATTAAAACTCAAAATTGGAACTATGTTTGTTATTAAATGTCGCTTATATAAATATAGGTATATTTCAGTGACAGAATGTATTGCCAAATTGTACGTGATTGTGAATATGATGCTTCATTATTAACGTGTGTAAAACTGTCTTTTAGTGGAAGTGACTGTTACCCTCCAAATTGTTTATTCCGAAAACGTATTTCAGAAAACGAAGAATTTTGAAAAGGATACAATTTCACCCAATTGTAAGTCTGAAAGCATTATATTCATTAGTTTATTTTATTTGAGCAAAGAATTTTGAGAATTATAAAAGGTTATATTAAATTTCTATATATTTCAGATTGGAAACTTTTAAACTTACTTTGCTTCATTTTGGGATACTTATGTTCTATTAGATTTTTCAGAACATTTTGCATTTGTTGATACTGTTCTGAAATATTTATTAACAACAAAATTACCTAATACCATCTGATGACTCCTTGATAAAGATGTTATAAGAAACCTTGAATTACGGATGTGAGCTTCTATTGGGGTCAAAAGTTGTTTGTGTTTTAGAAATGAATAGAAATTGAAGTCAAATAAAATGGACAAAACATGAGGCCACCATCACCTTCACTCGAATAGATGGGTAGTGATGTTAGCAAAAAGATATAAGGAAATGTAATGACCTACATGTTGGTTTATGCAATAATATATGCGAATTCATATTTTAGACAAAACACAGTTTTGCTGTCAATTTGAATAGTGAGAAGGGAAGAATAGGCAGAAATTGTGATGAGGTCAAAGTAGCGGATTGTCTATATCCTGCAGCTCTCATGAAAATTACTTTGTGTATTGATAATCAAATAGGTGATGGTCACTTCATACGAAATGACTGCTATAAGCGGACATTGCTACTATTTATTGAATATAGCGGAAATACTTAAAATAAAAGATCAATCTTTCTTATGATTATGATTGGAGTTTATTTAGGCAAATGCATTCTGCATACCGTGAGAAACATTTTATAAAATAAACATTGTAATGCCTTTTTGTTATGAAAGAATACAAAGAAGTCTTCTTAATTGTGACACTAGTGAGAAAGAACTTTTTAAGTACAAAAATATATTATCTTTATGATTTTTTTGACAATTTTGGTTGCTTACTTTTAATCGGTACACTACCAGTACAAGAAGATTTACGTAGTTTTAATTAGAATATTTTTTATTGTATTGACTTAGAAATACATTTCTAATGAACTATTTCATTATATACCGAGGATTACATTAATTAAAGTACTACTACAAAATGGCAACATGCATCCGTATCTTTGCTTAAAATAAGGTAAAGTATGTTAGCTACTGAAGCACATTTTTGCGTTTGATACATTTAAACAGATTCATCATTACTTATGTCAGATTATCAATGTATCTTACATCAATTAAACATAAATCACTCTATCAATCTAGGTTCAATTTTAATTTACTGCCTTATGCAAAGAGTCTCCCATGCCAATAAATGTGTATCTTTAAATTTCTTACAAAACTATATAGATTATTTTAAGTCGATGCATCTTTTTTATAGTTGTTTCAATTTTTCACAACATCGGAAATGACATTCGAAAGACTATTTCTGCCCCATTTCTGCTTCCTGCCGTCTTCCATATTATTTAACCTGATTTGCTTTCAAACAATATAAGTCCCACGGACCATCGATGCTATAAATCAAAATATTCAAATGCAAAAAATTTCGGTTTCTTTTAAAGTTTTACGATTCATGATGCTCGTAAAAATAAAAAAACTTCCTCGGAATGCCTCTCGACCTACATATTTAGCAATGTTTGAGCGACTTCGATAAAAAAGCATTGTGTCTCAATGAGCGCATTTCTTGAATTCGACATCTTAACGCCTAGAAAGTTATTCTTTATTTTGTTTCTTCCTGACCATCTTCTGTCTCTGTGGATACAAGCGATTTCGAATGGGGTCAAGTCAGCTCGCGCTGATTATGAAGATGGCCCTTTTAAAAGTGACCACTGCATTGTGTTGGAAATCGAAAATGTCTTCATTCTACTGAAAGTTATTAAGAATTTGCTCTGAAAGAAATTGAAAGCAATGCACGTTTTGTTTGTTTTCTTATTTGAGTAGGTAGGATTTGGGGAGGTTTTATATTTCTTTATAGATAAATCTGTTTGGATTACTGAGTTAAACAAAAGCTATTATAATTTCCGGCACATACTTACTGTGTTTTGAGATCTTTAGCATATATTATTACAATAACATTGCTTTTAGGCTTTTGTTTTCTCTGAAATGTGGTTATAATAATTTAATTTCATATTTTTTTCTGATAGTTGTCTACTAACCTAAAAATGTTTTGGCAGAACTTCATTTCATGTATATCTTTTTCAGAAATGGTACAAATCTTGCAAAAACATAATTTTAAATGTTGAAATTATAACTTTTCTAATATATATATATATATATATATTTCCCCTGCTAAATCAATTTTTCACTCTCTAATAAAAAATAAAATTGAAAATATATTATTATAAATTTTATTTTTTCTGATAGATAAAACAAATTACATTATTTGTTTATAGAACTATAATTATATTTTATGTTAAATAAAATGTTTACTAAAGTGGAAAATTTAACTCTCATCTTAAAAATTAAAAAAACATGATCATGTAGAAAATGTTCAACTTTTGATTGAATGACAACATCATTAATGTCGGGGAAAATCTAGCCCAATAATAAGTAAAATCATATTTGAAATATGTTGACGAAATCTCTGGTTCATAAAACATTATTCAAAAATTCGTATTTTGAAAGATGCACTTAAGCAGCTATCAAATCTAATAAAACCTTAAAAACTATAGCAATGAAAAATTATCATGTCGAATACAGTAGACCAAAACCCATATTGCAAGTGTTTTGAAATGAAATCGAATCTTTATATCATGAATATAAATGCGACCAAGATCATAAAACACGTAACTAAACACGCGTTACACTTCCAAAAACCCATAAATTCTCTCCATATCTTTGTTTGGATTCTCACCGATGCACGACAAACCACTTAGAAAAACCACCGATAAATCGCCGGAACAAAACGACATAAACACAATCTCGCAACCCCCCTATCGAAACCATTTCTCTTCCCATCGCTGGTGAAGAGATGACAGAGCTTCCAAAGAAAAGTTCCGACCAGGTGCAATTTCGTTTTGTTTCAAAGCTATGTCCGTGGCCTCAAAATGTAAGGAACCGTTTCTTGATAGATTATTGGGGAGATCTATGTTAATGCGGAAAAAATGGGAGAGTTGTCCGATGTCCACAGAAGAATGGGACATCGTTGGCAAGGAGTAATCGGAACCGGAAACGACAGAGATAAACAGTTTGATAAGATACACAAGAGGACGTTTTAGTTGACCATCGAAATTTAGCTTAATTCTGTACTCAACATTCGGCATTTTTATATTAAACTTTACTTATAGATGGAACTGTAACTCTTTGAAAATGCTTTGTCATAGAAGCTTTCAAATTCACACTAATTTAAGAGATTTATTGTACCTTACTAAATCAATGATGATATTTTTTTTTAATTGGATTATGATTTTTTAAAAGATATTTGAATTAACCATTTACTGTTACTTTCTTCCTAATGGAAATATGAAAATATGACCATAATGCAAAACTACGAATAACGTAAATGCAAAATAGATACATTTAATATCTTAAAATTTTTGTACAGGGTGGACAGCATAAAAGAGCCTCCAGATTATTTTCAAAACATAAGTTTGGAATCGATCATTCAGAATTACATTTAAAATTCTGAAACGAGGGGCTTCTTTTAAGCTAGTCACTCTGCATTACTTCCTGTTTTTAAATGTAATGTCATGGTGATGAAATAATATGTTTAGAGAACTTCTTAATGCGTTGCATCTGATATTCTGTACCTTTTATTCGCTGTTTTATTTCTATTCTCCGGTATCTAGATTTATGGAACCAATTGAAATGAACTTTTCCTTTAAGTGTTCACTTGCATGCCTACTTGAATGACGTACAAAAACCTTGATTTTGATATTAAAAATTTTACTACAATTACTTTCATATATATTTTTTTTTTATTTGTCGTATTTTCCTGACACATGGAGGTAATTTATAATGGTCCAATGACTGTTCTCTAGTATAAAGCTGTTTTCAAAATTCACAAACTAAATATAATCTAAACTCTAACCAGGATATAAATTACACAAATTACAAACTGCATTCAATTCAATTAGAAAAAATATAAGTTAAAGAAGGTGACACACAAATGTTAAATTAAAATTATTAACGTTTGAAATTATCTATGTTAAATATGGCATGAGTGTTCATCGTATAAGTAAATTCCAAAAACTTTTACTTTTTTTTAAAAAAACTTAATTAATTTATATTTCCTAGAGAATAAATACTTGAATCTATTGAAATAAATGCTTATTGTCTAACGTCTAAGAATAGGGAATATTTTAAGTGAGGTGTTGTGAATGTTGGTGCCACCAAGCCCAATTCATGGCTTTTCATATCTTGTCGTACGTATACGCATTAATTGTATAAAACCAACCAGGATTGTATGTTACGTTAATTTTTACGTATTAACTTTATTTTAATATACTGTTGTCGCACATCGCATATCAAATATATTTTGAAATAGTTTGTTTAAACATTCAAGTATGTCTCAAGGATTCAAGTTTTAAGAACTTAGCGAGTTTAATGGTTCATAAACGTTTACAACTATTTATATCAACGCATTTTTTAGTTCAGATAAGTTTAAGAAAAAAAAATCTGTTTAAAAAACGTATTGGGAAAGTTAATAAGTATTTTTGTCTTACAGCATTCAATTACTTGAAATAGTACCCTTCTTATCATCAATCTTAATTTCTTTCTTTACTCAACAAATAAGTGATCCCACTCCCATAACCGCCAATTTCGTTGCAGAAATAACGGCGATCAAGAATATATTTTCACACGAACGTACCTATTACTGGCGGTTTCAAAGAGATATTTATTAATTTCGAAACAGTTTTCTCTCCTTCGCCATTCTCTTGAGCTAAGAAGCAGTTAGGTAAGATAAGTCATAATTAGTTTCAGCAGTTACCATTTACTACGCATGCCTAGTCGAGGGGGAAAATCCTCATGATTAATGGTTTCTAAACAATGGTGCGAATTACAAAAAGCACGTGAAATCTATATCACCAGCTTTAAGAAAGATGGATGGTATTCTAGCACTAAATGCATTGCATTAATGCATGGTTAGTACCGAGCAAAGCTTTTAAAGTTACTATCCAAATATGGGTGCATTTAAAAAAAAAAGCTTTGAAAAAAATTTCTTTAAAAACGATAAGGTAAATCAGTCATTAGGAAATTTTCAATATTTATCAGAAGTCGAACGGTGGAAATTTTGAGTCTTTATAGAAAAATCCGTTTCAGTTTTGAAATGAGTAACGATAAAACAAACGTGACTTGAACTCGCTCCAAATATTGTGTTTGCAACGTTTCTTCTATAACCTTCGTTTCTTAGAATTCCGCTCTAGTGAAAGGGTAATTCAGGGAAAATACTTTTCACTCGCATGGCAAAATTGATGCTTTATTAACCCTCTGCGCTCGAGCGACCCCTCTCAGGCGCCACATGATTGGATGCCGCAACTCGAGAGTACCACTAGGTTTGATGCGGAAATTTGATGCAAGGCCAATGACTGTGTTTAGTTTCTATGAAGAAGATCCGTAACCCCGGTCCGAACCTAAAATGCCGGCGAAACGTCTCACGTTGCTGGGACCTCCAAGCGAAAATGGCCTCGAGTGCAAAGGGTTAAAATAAGTTCTAAGAAACTACGCAACATAAAAAAGAGTGTTTTAAGTTTTTTATTAGTTTGAGAGGTAAAAATAAACTGATTTTCTGATACAATTAGGTGCTAGGGAAGGAGGTAGATTAATTATTTTTTGGATATGGTGATGAGGGGATAAATTATTTTTTGGATAACCGATCAAATTTCAAAAAACCCTTTTACCAGTATCATAAGAGCAATATAAAACAAAGAAACATGAGTGTTAAACGCAAAATTGTATACGTTTTCTACCACACTTCTTGCAAATAACTTTATTTAAACTAATATTACATTAAAATGGACCTAAAGTTCAAAAAAAGTCCAAGACTAGAACGAGTTTATGTTAATCAGCGTTTAGGATGATTTGAATTTAGATAATCGATGTTCTACGATAGATATCAATAAATAACATCCATCGGCACAATTTTCCTGATGGATTTCCTTTCGATAATCTCTATTGAATTGCCAAACATTCATGAATCATTTTCAATATTTAATGTCTATTTATTGTTTATATGGCACTTCCAATTATACGGAGAAATAAATGAACACATTTTCATCCTGTTCTTTAAAGATGCATCTGGTTCAAGGTTTAAGAAATTAAAACAACTTAAACGGAATTCCTAAAATGTTGGCCATGATCTACAAGATATTTAAATAAATTTTAAACTTGATTCTGGGAGTGAAGTACATGTAATGTTTATTATAATTATTTAAAATAGAATATTTACAAGTTATTTTGAAACCGTAAATTTATTTTAAATGTTAACTGATACGTAAAGAATGCAATTGTGGAAATTTTTCTAAACACGTATTCTACTTTAGTGTTTGCCTTAATAGATATTTTAGGAAGTTTCAAGAAAAATCTATCAAAAGTTCACAATTGTTTTACTTATTCGACATATCAATCATGAATCTGAAATAATTTTAATGACATTTAACACACCTCCGTTTTACTCAGTTGTGTTTGTCGTACATAATTTCTTTAAATTTGCTCGATCCGTTTTATTTTTAAATATTGCAATTTTTAAACCCTTTTTCTATTGATCTGCAAGCTTTAAATTAAGCATGAATACCTTATCCTAAAAAAAAATACACCATTCCATCACAGTAATCAGTCAATCCTACGATAAAATGTTATTAATACAAGTAACCTGTTTTAATAGCTGATGCTGATAATTAGTATTTTGGGAACATTGGATATAGTATTGACTTTTCTCACGGAAAGATTATATTTAATACATTTTTTCTCTCAAAAATGCTCTTTTAGTTTCTAAGAAAAAATAGGCAGAATGGTTTTTAGTCGTAACTTTATGAAAATCGCAAAAGGTTTGATTAGAAGAGAAACAAATTGAAAGTAGTTCAAAGGCGATAATGCCAAAATTTAGCAATTATTTTTTTGCACTTTTGACACTTTTTGGCAACCTCATAACTGCCACTGTAAAATGGTAAAAATTTTCAACGATTGTTTTTATTTAAGTTGTAGCAAAAACAGTATAATTTTTTAAAAAACTTAAAGGCGTTTTTTTACTTTATAGTACATAAAGAATGTATCGATTAAATACTATTCTACACATCAAACCTACAGTATGATCATAATTTAACTGAGGCTGTTTATAACTGAAGAGTTCATTTTACTTTAGACATTTTTCCAAATTTGTGATTTTTTATTTTTGCGCGGTAACTTCCTCATAGTCTAAGTAGTATAAATACAGAATTGTTTCATATTATGACAAACATTTTTATTTATTCAGCTTCCAGATTCCTCTAAACCGTTTGAATTTAAATGTAGCCACCATGTATACGAAAGAATTTGAGATATGTTTTCTGGCAAAAATGTAAAGTGCTATTGCTCCTACATCTGATACTTGGGCATAATTATGTAATGAATATTCAAAAAGTGGTGCAATTTTCTATAAAGGTTAAATATTCCCTATGGCGTTGCCATTGGGATTGTCATGAACTTCGCGAGATATTTGTAAGATAGATAAAGTTAATGCTCATTTGAGGTCAGTATCCCCTTGGTCACAATCGGTTACTTTCAAAGAGAATAATAACGGAAGTAAGATTGAAATATTCATGGAAGGTTTATTATTACTGACATCACATAAATGAGATTCCAATTTACCTTTAGAAGAATTTTTGCGTTGAACATGAACTTGTATTCTGAACTATAATAAACATTATCGAGAATAATTTCTTAAATATTCAGGTTGCACACACACATGAAATTTGTAAAACTCAAACTTTAACCCGAAAACATTATCTCCAAAAGTAGATTTTTATTTCAATGTTGAAGTTTCTTTGACTCAATAGTTATACTTTTATTCTTAAGAAGTTAAGTAGTTAAAATAAGTAAATTTTAAAGAAACTAAATAAGTTTTTTGTGACTTGTTAACAAAATATTATAGTATTATACGACACATATAGAGCTTTATAAAAACTTCACCAAAATAATATATCATTCAGGGATTTCACGTTGTCATTATGTATACTGACTTTTTTCTTGCATGGACTATTCTACAAAATTTTCTTTTACACTCAGATTTCAAAGAATCATTCGGTTGATTTACAAAAATTAATGATATCCATCTCCAATGGATTCCTTTCCATGTGGATCTTTACGGAAAGGAATTGGCAGACAAACTAGCAAAGGAGGGTTGCACCCAACCTTCTTCAGAGCTCTCTTACCTGAATTTTACTCTCAGATTAAATCCCAAAGTATGAATATTTGGCTGTACCCCCCCCCCCCACCCATTTCTGGAATAGAGGTACGTACTAAGATGGGTCTTCCTTTAGCCAGCACATGTGACAGAAAATCATGTACCAGCCTTTCGCGCCTAGCCAATGGCCATCTTAAATGTCTTACCTTCTCTAAAGGCAAGAAAAATTACCCTCTTTATCCAAAGTTCCACCAACACCAGGCCTCAGCTAAACATATGCTTGAGTGTTTGGGTCTCCTTTGGGATAAAATTTATTCTTCTTCCCTTCTCGTTATAGACTTTTTGTATGTCAACGGATTCCTTGACCTGGTCTGACTCCATTAGATTGGGTCGGAGATTAAAACCAACAACAGCAACTAAAATTAATGGTAGATCAATATGCTAATCAATTTTGAAACATGAGATTTCAAACATAATTTATCTAAAAATACTTTTATTCTTAAAAAAATCAGTTAATTAGGATACATTTAATTAAATCTTCTTGGTATCATACTAAATTTAATTTTTTAATGTATTATCAACAAATTGAGACTACCTCAAATTCTAAAATAAATTACACTGATAACAATTTTACCATAATGGGACGTATATCGAAACCCTTATGGGTAGATTTCAACGCAGTTAAAATGTACCAACATATTTATATTTGTAAGTAGCTATATCCAATTAAAACACTAATTTCTGACACGTTAAAAAGTTTGATGGTATCAAATGCAAGTGTTATTTTTCTCTAATAAAACAGTACCTGAGACTTATATGGGATTTACTTATTATATTCACTCTTCTGAGCATAAGCCTAGTGGCTTTTCATAAACCAACCTTACTGAAAAATGCGTTATCATAAATAAAAATAGTCGTACCTTATATCTATCGCATTACTTCTTACAAATAACAACTAGCAGTTTAGAAAAAGTAAGCATAGTTATTGGTACATTTCAGTGGCTTGTCTTTGTCTAATTAGCCTTTACATACATATATTTAAATATATCTAAGTTTATATATTAAAGCGTATTACTAGTTGTAAATAAAACTCTTAATATTTGGAATAAATGAGGCCTAAAAAAATCGAATCTAAATATCGGATAAAAATCAACATTCTAAAACGGTGTTACAAGATGAATCTTCTCATATTGATTGTGGAGCTGAAGCTTCTTTATAAGATACTTATGAAATGATCAGATTTGTAAAAAAAAAATTACTTCCAATGAAAGGTTCAACTAAACAAAGTTATGCTTCATCTCAAGTGTAATTTTTAATCTATTCTTTATGATTAGATACCATGAAAAAATTTACTGTCTTCCCAACATTTTACTGCCACACATAGTAGGGGAGACTGGGGCTTCATAAAGGGCATAAAAAAACGTTAAACCAACATTATACGTACGAATGGAAAGTTTATGTCAACAGGTCTGTATTTTAAAAAGAAAAACTGATTTTAGGAAGGGCGAGTAAATTTTCAAAGCTTCATAAGATATCGCATTTTGGGTAGCGTAAACTAGTTAAAGTTTTTGATTTATAAAGCGTTTATAGTGCATAGCTATGGCTTACTATTCATCTTTTTAAAAGCTAAAGTGCAAGGCTACTGGTATTTAGCATCTTTTAAAGTTAAAATTGCGGATTGGGGCAGTTTGAAACAGTGTTTCATTCCCTCTATGTGTCCTCTATCAAGGCTTATGCCCAAGTGAGGTTGAAAAATTGCTATACTAATATGCAACTAGAAACAATGAGCTTGTTCCTTCATTATGGGCCTTTGCTGAAGCTGATTGGTTTACTGTATATCTAAGAAGACATAGATTTGCCCATTAGAAATCCCCATGCAACTAGTTTAGCTCGAGTTACCAGCTTTAATCAACACGATGCCAAATTATTTTTCGAAAATTATTCTCATGACTTAGAAAACATAATTTCCAACTGCTGACCTATACAACATAGACGAGACAGCAATAACTAGTCCATTGTCCAAACAGAATTATTGCAAAAAAAGGTATCAAACAAGTGGAATCTATTACCTCAGTTGGGCGAGGGACTTTAGTGACCGTAGCTATAGCGATTTCTGTGACAGGAAATACAGTACCATCGATATTCGTGTTTCCTAGGGTTATGTTCCGAGATCATTTTATTTTAAGTAGGGGTCCAGAATGTGTAGGGTTAACCAATTTTTCTTGTTGGATGGAAGACACCGACTTCATTTTCTTTTTGAAACATTTTATTTCAATCCTGTGGTGCACACCAAAAACGCCTGTTTTAGAGATTCTCGATAATTATGAATACCACCTTTCTATCAGTATGATAGATTTGTGTCAAGAAAGCTATATTGTTCTCTTAAGATTTTCCATACATTGCTCACACAAACTTCAGCCCCGTCATCGTGGTGCCTTTAGACCTCCAAAAAAAGTGTTTAAACTGTATGTAACACTCTCGCCGTGACAAGACGAGCCGCTGCGAGTG
Organism: Linyphia triangularis; assembly: GCA_963978545.1. Classification (NCBI taxonomy): domain Eukaryota; kingdom Metazoa; phylum Arthropoda; class Arachnida; order Araneae; family Linyphiidae; genus Linyphia; species Linyphia triangularis. Next base: position 59,420,463 of record OZ021723.1, on the reverse strand, counting down.
GGAGAGTGTATCCTGACTCAAGCGGGAAGAAGCCTAGCGCACCAAGTACACTTTCTCACTCGCAGCGACTAGTCTCGGCGAGAGTGTACTGGTACCATGACAGTTGAGTAAAAATTAATCCAAGCGAGACTATGTATACGATCCCGAGTAAGGGGTTGGTTGAAGCATGCGTCAAGGTTTCTTAAAAATTTGTTTAAAATACCACACAGCTCTAAATATAGTATATAAAAATTCAGTGTAATTGACCAAAAGTGTAACTTACCAGTACCACTAAAATTAAGTTTCTGGTGATATCTTTTACGAGAAAAAATGTAAATTTGAAAAGTGTTTCAACCAGCTTCGGTCTCCCTTACTAAACATTGAAATGAAAAATATTTTGCCCAAAAAAATTTATATCAAAATCTGTTAACAACACGTAATGTTCAACTAATTTTCAATAAAAAATATAGAGAAAATTACTATCAACTTTCAGAAATACGACACATTTTTATACAAAACATCTTATACTTTAATCAATTTCATTTTCTAAAATGTCTTTTATGATTTTTATTATTTAGATTAGAATCAATTCTCAAACAAAGGTGTTGTGTGCACATGCTCACACATTTTAAAGAAGCTACCCAGACAGCATGCAAGCTTACGAAAACCTTGTCATATGCTTGTCATTAGACTTGCAGTTCTAAGCTTGGAAAGTAACACCTTTCGAAAAGGATATGTAAAGGGTCGAATTCCAGGGCATCAGCAACCCCCCCTTTTCGAAAGGGTAGGTAAAGGGTCGAATTCCAAAGGCTGCAGTCTTTCCCCTCTAATAAAAGGGTTTGAAAAGGGCAGCCGTAAAAAGATTGGAAAGTAACACCTTTCGAAAAGGATATGTAAAGGGTCGAATTCCAGGGCATCAGCAACCCCCCCTTTTCGAAAGGGTAGGTAAAGGGTCGAATTCCAAAGGCTGCAGTCTTTCCTCTCCCCTTGCCGCAGATCAGATAAGATCTCCCCCGTAAAACGTGTGTGACTAAACGTATCTCGCAACCGGTTTTGAGTTTGGCATTCGAATGTTGGTTAAAGAGCTTGACCAAGAGCTTGACGGACACGGAAGATGAAATACTTTCATCTTTAATTCCCGCTGTAAAAACCGGTACGTACGTTGTTTTATAATTATAATTAATTAATTTTTTATCAATCTGCAATAATATTATTAAAACGGAAGCGTTGGAACGTTTTATCAAATTCTTAAAGAAATAGGCTTAATTAGTTGTTGACACATAGTAACGCAGCCTAGAAAACATTAATAATTTTTTCATAGACAAGTAACTTTTTTGTTTCTTCGAAAAGTTTTATGGGCCGAAAAAAAATCAGCTATTTTTGTGGCGAAAAGTTATTGAATTGCGTTGGGGTAGAATTTTTTAAATAGTACATGCTTTGTTATAAACAATAGCTTAATTCCATAATTCACTCTGAGCGTAATTTTTACCTCGTAACACGTTTTTACGATACTACAATTTATAAATCTGTACTTAAGATAAACTACCAGGAGTGCAATGTTAAACACTAAATTGAATTTATGGGATCCCGCATTTTATGATAGTTTACTTCTGAGGTACAGAAATGTTCCTTATGTGCTGTAAGTTTAACATAATGAAATGAAATTTAGCCGTGTTTCACCAACATTCCCTTAAATACAGACAGGGCAGCCGATAGGATTTTCGGCCCCTATGCAAATGTAACTCGGGCCCAATTACCCTCCCTCGCCCATATACACATATTAGCGTCGATACTAAAAAGATAATATCTCCACAGTTATTATAACCACATGCATTCAGGACATTTAACCTAAGAATAAGATGAAGCAATAAATTATTATACATTTTTTCATTGTTTGGGTAAACAAATACTAAACTTGCTGCGTATTCTCAAACCAGAAATATAGAGAAAACGAGAAAAAACAAAGATAAATTAGAGGAGTAAGATGAACTGATAGCACTGTTCTCAAATACCAACTTAAAGTTAGCGGCCCCCTGGTACCTTCCCAGTCAAAATACAGAGCAATCAGAATGCGCTATATGAGTGCGCCCATGATGCGTCACAATTCCAATTGCATCGAGCTTTTGTTGACGTTCGTTGTTCTCTTGTCTCCGACTGAGGTAGACGGCAAATTTTGCTGTAAAATTTTACACATGCGCGTGTTGCTAAAACGACCTTTGCTTTTTATACACTTGATTGGAAAAACCCCGAGTTCGATTTCATCCAAAACGAAGAAAAAAATTGATGTGAAAAATCGAGAATTTAAAAAAGAATGAACTAAATCGTATGCGTTAATTAACACCAAATTTGGACAGCTGACTTGTCTCATTCAGGCCCGTAGCCAGCCAAAGCTTGTAGGACGGGCAAAAATTTTCCCAGGAGGGGCAGAAATATAAATTATTTAATTGGTTTTCAATTAATTTTTACAATTGAAATTTTTACAATTATTACAAATTTACACAATTTTTACAATTCGTAAAAGAGTATTTATCAGAGCACTTTGTGAAGTACATATACAAAAAAATATTTAAAAAAAGAAACATTGTTAATGTATTTTTTATGTAATTTTATTTTTATTAATTCTTTTAAAGATTCTACACCAGAAATTTTTTTGATAAAAGCAAAACTTTCAATTAAAAATTTTTTAAAGTATATTTAATACAATTCTATTCCTTTGAAATATTCTATGCTTGTCCATCTCTTAATTTTTCACACATTTCAACTTAAGAATATCTACTTTAAAAATAATTACAAATATAAAAATTAGTAAAAGTTAATTTTACATAAAAAGTTTTTTTTAACATAAAAAGTTTTTTTAACATAAAAAGTTTTTTCGAAGTTCTGTTCTTACATTTCTATTTAAAAATATATATTGTTAAGCAAATTACATTTTTCTATCATTGGTCTTGTGGAACAGCTACATAACTCTTTAACAAACTTTTCATTTAAGAAATTCTTTCAGCAATAAAAAGTTATTTACATTTTTATATAAAAACTATATCTTTAATATATATATATATATATATATATATATATATATATATATATATATATATATATATATATATATATATATATATATATATATATATATATATATATATATACACATTACTAATAGAATTGCATTTTCCTTTATTTTCTCCTATCATTTTCAATACTCTGAAAAATTTATCAGATACTATTATAATATAAAAACCTTTTTCTATTTATTTGCATATTTTATTAATTATAATATAAAATAATAGAAATTCATTTTTCTATTCTTGGTCTTATATTAAACATTTTGAAACTTTTTAAAATACATAGCGTAACAAAAAAATCTAAAATAAAATGATAAATGTTAGTATAATAGCAATTTCCTATCTTTACACCATATTAAACAATTTCAAAACTCTTATCTCTACTTCAAATGCCCAAAACACTAGATTTGCCATCCTTTCGTGGCCCATTGACATTCTTTAGTCTTTAGGGACAATTTATGGCCGTCAAAGTGGAAAAGGTAGATTCGCAAGTTGCTGTGCTACAACCAAAGGTATCAACATACAGCAGCAAAATGTTCGTTTCTATTCAATCATAGATATAAAGGTTTACAAATGATTGGGATAAAATTTTCCAGGACAGGCGAAGATTTTTCCAGGTCTTGCCCCACTCTGGCTACAGGCCTGGTCTCATCTGCCATGATTTTTATACTATAAAAATGTTCGTTGTTAAAAACTCGTATTTCCGCTCTTTAAATGTACTTTCTTATGTACTGCGATTCTGATGATTATTGAATGTTTGGCTCTTTGCACAGAAACGTCTGCCGAACCCTGGTAAATGTAAAAAAGGTTTTGGTAATAGAAATAGTACACCAGCGTTAATTGGGTGCTCTCATGATATGTTTTGGCTTTATAAAATACTGTAATACAGCCTCTAAAAAAAAATTATCTCAATAATATTCATTTCTAAACATTAAAATACAAGAATTAAAATAAATTATTGTTTTAATTTTTTCGTTTCAATAAAAGTTAAAATGTCCTTATGTGTACTGATTTTTAAGAAAATAGTTTGTTAAAACATCTTGTGAAATGCATATCGGCTTCCATTTATTTATTCCTAGTAAGAGGTTACATTTTTCGAAAGCTATTTTATTGGCTTATTTAGGTAGAAAAATGAAGAGGCAAACTCCCATACGCTAGAAAATATTTAGAACTGATAGTTTTTGTAAGAAAGAAAAGCAACGAACAGACATTTTGGAAACTTTCGAAAACAGCATTTTAGATTATGTGACCTTTATTTAAACAGTTTAAGGTCTCAATTAAATTCATTTCATGGTATTCGAGGTTATTGCATATTCAACATAATAGGCCAAGAAATACATATATACTTATAAATCAGCATACTAAAATATCGTATTTTCTAGACAAACTAGAAAGGATAGGACAAAAACAATATCAAGATTTTTTTTTTTTAAAGTTTTAAATTTTAAAATAAAATTTCAATTATAAAAGTTTGCTGTCGATTAATCGAGTACTACAATTTTACAGAATTTTCTGATATTTTAGAAAAACTTATTAATTAACTAATGATTATTAGATAATTTTTATCTCAAGGCAAAATTTTCAAACAAATCAATGTATTGGATTTCAAAACAATTACGTATTTACCATTTTAACAATTTTACGGACATTTTTAAAAAAAGCAGTATAAAAAAAAAAAGATTTTTTTTTCTTTCTTTCCCCCCCCCCCCCAATAATATTACTTAAGGGTAAAATAATCAAAAGGGTAAAATAATATCATAAGGGCCTAACATTTTACAAAACGTTGCCTGCAAATTGAACCAGGTAGTTCTCAAATATTAAAAAATTTCTACATAAATTACAAACACAATGAATTAATAATCATTTTAGATATGCATTAATTTCTGGTGATACGTTCTTACATAAGTAATGAATTTATCATTTCCTTATTGCTTGGTTGTTTTCAGATTATCTGGCGCCTTCAGCAACACGAGGGCTATAATGCGCCGAAACATTCGTCATTAGACAAGCCAACATACATTTACCAACACCCATGCCTAACACGGGACTCAAACAAGCAGCCTCGCGGTCTATAAGCTTTCACTCTAAACACTATACCGTTTGGTCGGCCATTTCCTTTTTAAATCAATGAATAATATAAATACCATTTACCCAAATAACAAATGCTTTTGAGAATGTAAACTTGGTATTTTGAAAAATAATTATTTAAACTTTAAATAAATAAATCTTTAAACAAATTACTTTTATTGGTATCGATAGCTAGCTTTTGAAATTAGTTTTAAAAAAATTCAATTTTAAATGTATAAATTCTAAATCTTGACACACATACTAAAATTAAATGTTACTCTGAACTCATACATTCTTATCAATCGTATATTGCAAGCCCACTTTAAGGACACTCCGGTGCATCCCCAAGGCATGTCTGGTCTTTTGTCAAAGAGCAGACATGCAGCATGTGTGGCCAATTAACCAATTTCCCAAGGCTATAACGCTGTTGAATGGTATTGACAGATACACCGAGCCCAAGTGCTTCTTGGTTTGCGGGGCGGGGGTTAGAAATAGAGGAGGTGCTTTTCTCCATCTGAAGTTAAAAAAAAAATTCGGTACCTTTTGTCTTTTTGTTTTGTTGTATGGATCCAATAAATTTTAAAATGTTTTAGTAAAACAAGATATCGCGGGTTCTTCTTGACAAGCCCTTCTTTGTTTTTATTTAAATTTTATTTTAGTTACTGTGTTTTTAATTTTGGCGAATTTTCTAATCGCCAAATGCCCAATGTCCCTTTCAAACTCTGTTTAAAATACATTTTCCAATATTTCTCAGAAAATTTGCGTTCCACAACTCAAAAGATCTGACTACAAAATGCTGAAACCCAACTCAAAGCTATCTCCTGAAGTTTGAGGTAAGCTTTTTTTTTTTTTACTTTTGTAATTTTTAATCAAATGTGCGTAGTGTTAAAAACAATGAATTCTTCTGCTAGTCGCTTTCCTGGTAACCTTGTTGACCAGCTCTTCAAGAACTACTTCATTATTTTCTGTTGTTTATTTTATTACTTTTTCATGTTTTTTTAGTATTATGGGTGAAATTATAATTTTTCTAATGTTTATTTTTATTTAGTCACCATTTTTTTTAGTGTGTTTATAGGCTATTTTCTTGTAGAGCAGTCTCAATCTTTAAAATTTTATTTTATTATTTCATTTGATTATTAATTTTTTGCAGTCACATTTTAGAATTGGAGGATCAGTACTTCTACTACACTTTTTTAGTAGTATTATAGTTACTCACTATTTAGTTTTTTTCTTTGGTTTTCTGAAAGAAAAAAAAGACTTTTGTCTGCTCTTGCCATATTCATGTAACGCCTTAAAAAACTGAACATTTGATCATAATAGGAAAGAGGGTTGGGCAGCTAATATTAAAAAAATAATAAAACTAGTTTTAAATTAAAATTACTCACTTTTTAACATTATGAAAGGAAATTTAAAACTGCAGTGTTTCACAACTATTCTGTTAAGGTATTGAAAAACAAATAATCTTACAATTCTACATTATAACGAAAAGAACATTTAATAAGCATTAGTGCCGTTTCTAAAACACAACTTAAGCATGTGTTATTAAAAAAACGTAAGCATGAATGTTATAAATAAAATCAATGTAAACACATAATACAAACAACGCAAGAAGTAACATGTTAAAAAATCAACGCTGGTGTATACAGTGAAATTTATTAAATGTTAAATATTGTTATGTTATAATGTAAACACTGTTTATTGGTGTATTCTAAATCCCCTAAACAAGGCAATTTCATTGGCTACTGAAACCAAATTTTTATGTTGTTGTGAATTGACAAAAAGTGCCAGTCTGTTCAACCTTGTTTTGCTCATAGAATTTCTTAATATGATGTTAATGATCACAAAGTTGAAAGCTCAGAAGTTTCAATTGAAACTGGTAAAATACATTTTTTTTTTAATAAGTGACGTATATTCGGAAATATGTCTACAGAACATTCTGCGAAAGCATCAAGAAAACCTTTCTACTGGGTTACTACAAAAGAATCATTCATTTTCAAAACAAGATTTATTCAAAAGTATTATACTTTTGAATAAATCGGGTAAACTTGAGCACCACCTGGAGCATAAAACTTAAATATTTTGCGGTTGTTTTCTTGTACCAATCATATTTGTAAGTATAATACTTTTGAATAAGTCGGGTTTTGAAAATGAATGATTCTTTTCTAGTAACCCTGTATTTTGTTTTCCATATTTCCTAATCTGCTTCGACGATGTTTTGAAAACCAAGAAAACCTCTTTCATAAAATTTTACCAGATTTTCTATGGCAGATTTGTATTATTGGTATCAGGAAGGAGAAGTCTTTGTGTCTACGCATGCTCTTTCATTGAACCAGTAAGTTTTCTCTGCTCTGACCATCTGAAGGACGTCATGACCCCAGCATATAGAAATGAGAAAGAAATGTAAAATCGGAAGAGTTTGAAATGAAATAGATGTGCTTGTATTTTTGTGTTCATTTCTCGTTGTTATAGTTATTTTGAAAAAATGACTGACTCGAAAAGTTAGTTAAATGAGGATATTAAGTATTAACTATTTACAAAAATTGTTACATTACACTTGGAAATATAATTTTTCTCAATTTTCAGGGAGCTGTAGCCCTATCAGCCTCCTCCCTGTATACGCCACGGACTTCATATGGCTAAGCAATCCTACGTAAGTAGAATCCTTTATTTGTTCTGATCTTCAATACCAAATTATTAATCGTGGTGAAACAGGGAATGTTAAATTTTTATCGAGCGAGGGGAGTACTTTCATTTCACCTAAAATTATAAAATAGCATCTAAGAAAAATCGAATATTTCAATAACGTACGTATTAGAGGCATTAAAGTTTCAATAAAGGATGTATTTTGAATTCTTTAAATTAACTTCGATTTTGTGTGAGTGTCGATAGAGTGCAAGTCTGCGGATGCTTAATTAACCCACCTTGCCGTCATCCAAGCGGGCTGAAAGTTGGTAGATAGATTCGATGTCGATGGCAATACATTCTTTCACATTTTGGGTCTGTTATTGTCACTAAAAAGTTGCTTATACGGAATACTAATAAACTAACTTGCCTTCATCCAATCGCGCTAAAATAGCAGTAAGCCGATCATTGTTGAAACTCTTTGATATTGCCAAATTTTTTTTTAAATAAATAAATAATAAAATTGTTTTAATCAAAATAAAAAAAAAAGATGTTTGGATGTGAATGCATAAATGCACGTTCATTTCTAATAAATACATTTTGAAACGTAGTTTGCAACACATTTTGCTGATATAAATGTGTTTGATATTTAAAATTAGATACAAGCACCAAGCACACGCTGTTAACAGAATCGGCGCTGTGTTAATGAATATAAAAATTGGCGATGTATATAAAGGATTAATATTTAAAACTTTGTTTTCATGGGTTATATAATTATGTCTCGCGAAAAAAAAAAAAGAATAACGTCATTTGAAAATGAGTCAAAAATTCACAAATATTTGAGTTCGCAGCTGTATGCGACTAAAACAATTTATAGAGGGATCTGTCTTGACGAAATAATTAATTTCTTCAAGAAGTTTAGCTAAATATTATAATTTTATTTAACAATATCAATAGCATGGTTTATTTCATATGTATTTAAAGTTTTGCGAACCAAAACGCAAATTATTTTGTAAAACTTGGCAATTCTCTAGTAAAAGTTCCCGCGCGGAAAGAGTTTCTACTAAATGTCCCATGCAAAAGAAAGAAAAAAAAAAATTCGCCACAAGACTCTGCTTCTCGGAGTTGACAGGAGTGAACTGCCCCCTATAAATCAACACCACAGGAGGTGAGGAAGCTGACCAGACCCCCCAAAACCTCGAAGATCCCAAAACGCCCGAAACCGCCCGAGAAACCTCTGCAGAACAAATAGTTCTCGAGCGCTGTAGGTTTCAGGGGGTTAAGATTATTTTAACACGTATTTGTGGAAAGCAAAATTAGAAAGCCAAAACTATTTATGTTGAAACTTTCAAAGCTCTAGGCCTATTAGAAGTCGCTTTTTGTTAAAAAAAAAATTCAAAGAATCAATCGAAAATCAAATTAAAATTTTAACATTCTGTTTGTCAATAGTCCAATTAGAATGCCAAAACTACTTGTATTGAAAATTTCAGAACTGTAGCCCAAATAGAAATCGTTTTGTAAAATATTTTTTAATTAATTAAAAAAGAACTAAATAAAAATGTAAAATTATGTTTTTCAAACGTCCAATTAGGAGGGCACAACTACTTATGTTGAAAATTTCAGAGCTGCAGCTCTATTAGATATCGTTTTGTTAAATATATATTAATAAATTAAAAAAAAAAAAAAAAAAAAAAATTAAAAAGGAACTAAATAAAAATTTGAAACTCTGTTTTTCAAAAAAAGGCCAAATAAAAGACAAAACTACTTATGTTGAAAATTTCAGAGCTGTAGCAATATTGGATATCATTTTGTAGAATAGTTATTAATTAATTAAAAAGAACTAAATAAAAATTTAAAATTCCGTTTTTTAAAAGTCCAATTAGAAGGCTAAATCTACTTATGTTGAACATTTCAGAGCTGTAGCTCTATTAGAAACCGTTTTGTAAAATATTTATTAATTAATTAAAGAAAAAACTAACAACAAATTTAAAATTCTTTTTTTCAATAGTTCAATAAGAAGGCCAAAATTACTTATGTTGAAAATTTCAGAGCTGTATCTCTATTTGAAGTCACTTTGTAAAATAAAAGTTAGTTAAAATATTAATTAAAAAAGAACTAATTAAAATTTTACATTCTGTTTGACATTCATAAATTAGAAGGTCAAAACTTCTTGTGTTGAAAATTTCAGAGCTCTACTCCAATTTTAAGTAGGTTTCTATAACAGATCCACAAACAGACAGACACACAGCTTGTTTTATTATTATAGATTTTAAATTTGTTTATTTTTTTCAGATAGAAATGAATGGGATTCCCTTTAGTTTTCCTCAAGAATCTTCCAGAAACATCTTGTCAGATGCAGCAAATAAATGAAGAAATATTTGTAGTATATATTTAAAATCATGTTTAAATTATATTCTTTGTATAAAATGAAAAAGCAACTCATTTGTGTTTGTTTACTTCAAAATAAAGAATTATCTAAAAAAGAATTATCAGTAAAAATGCATTTTTAGTTGTATATGTTTCTAATAATAAAACTATAAGTAGCTTGGATTAACCCTTTAAAACAAATTTTAATGCAATTTAAATTGTCTAACGCAACCTACTAAGATCTCAATGCATTTTTTTAATAATATATACATAATTTTTTATTGAATTTTGAATTTTTTTTTTTTTTTTTAAATTCTTTACAAAAAAAAGTAAATTATGTTTATTATTCTAGTAAGTTCTACCTAGCAAATAAATTAAAATTTATCAATAAATTGGGTTATGATTGATACCATTAAAGGCAAATTGTAATTAAATTCCTATAGAATAAATATTAATTTTTCATTAGCCACTAAATTTAAAGCATTTTCCGACAATATTGGAACTCTCCCAATTAAGTGTTTCTTTTTGAACACAAAAGATAAATGATACTTTATAAAGGAAAGTTTTTGCAACTTTTCCTATATCTACAGGGTGGGAACCTCAGAGTGAAAAGGTTTACACACCCTTTACAGTGAAAACCTTTTGGCAAGCCTATTATGAAAAGGCTTATACAACCCTTACGGCAAAAACCGTGTGGCAGGCTTATCACGAAAAGGTTTACACACCCTTTACGGCGAAAACCTTGTGGCAAGCTCATCCCGAAAAGGTTTACATACCCTTTACGGCGAAAGCCTTGTGGCAAGGGGGGTCATGAAATGGTTACCAAAAGCTTGACGTCTGGAGACTAGGACCCTTTCTTCAAGGTTTTATGATGGTTACTCCCTTGTCATCTGAACCTTACTCCCTTTTCGCTTGAGAGGTTTAGACAAGGGTTTTAAAAGGATAAAATGCTATCTGGGTACAATCTAAATATTCAAAATTGCATGTTATAAAGGTATTTTCTTGTATATATTTTACAATGATACGAACGTTAAAGAATTCTACCTAGCTTTAGAATAAACAAAACATTTCAAAACATATTTAATTGAAAAAAAAATTTTAAAAATTTGAATAATGAATATAAATTTGGAAAAATAAGTAGAAAAATCCCTTGTTGAACATTTATCTTTACGTTCTAGGATGATGTTCTGAAATTGAACAAGCACATCAATCCAAACATTCATGAAGGTCAATTTTTCAAGGCAAGGCCATTTAAAAATCTCACAAAAATGCCCTCGCGATAAGATCAGAAAATGTTAAACGACAACTCCCTACTTGCGGAAAAACCAGAATTCAGTCCATGCCTAACCCCCCCCCCCCTGCAACCACGAAAATGGTTAAGGACAAAAAAAAAAAAGGTACACCAAGGATTAGTCTCCGTCCATTGTTCTGCGGTCCGCATAACAAGATACCAAATTGGAGAAAGTCGTCTCCAAAGGAACAAAAACACGTGCGTCGAAAGAAAAACATAAACAAATGCTGCCAGTTGTGACCGCCAGGCCGGCAACCCTCCCCCCCTCTCTCACGTGACCCACAGATCTGCCAGTGCATCGACACCAGACCTGCGGAACCGGCTTTAGACCAAATCGGCTTTATTCTTTGAAACTCTTCACTCTCGCTCTCAGTCCATTCGCATCCAACAGTGGCGAGTGGTTGCATTTCCAGAACTCTCCTCGTGCATCCTAATCCTCCTCATCATCATGAGGAATTTGCTCTCTGTGGTAGCGGCTCTACTGATAGCTGGACTTCAAATTACTACTGCAGCCCCACAGCCCTTAGATCTTTTGAGGACGGTGAATATTGCTGATTCGGAGGCGGACATTGCCAGAATTTCTGATAGTGTTGGCACCGAAAGTATGAAGTTCACAACAACGTTGAGGAATAGTAATTCAGAGAGATCGAGTACACCAACGTCCCATGACAGTCCGACTACGATAAATAGCAATGGTACTGAAAATTTTAAAGATGGCGATCCCAACAGTAGTAGCATAATAGAGAGTAAGTCAACTTCACATTTGGAGGAAGGTACTGATGATTTTACGACAATGACTGAAAGTAATGATGTTACTCAAACATCAACTGCTTTTTCTAAGGATAGTTCTTCTACAGACGCGTCTTTACCAGAGACTATGAATAAAGAAAGTGAAGATATCAAAGAAAATTTGACTACAACAACCAAAGAAGTACCAAATATTTCTGCAGTACGATATGTTCCCCCACTTGATCCCATGAAACATATGCTAATGATGGCAGAAGCGAAGAAGCAGTTAGAAATCGCAAATACTGCACACATATCTGAAATAACATCAGCATTTACACCTGCAATTACTGAGACAATGTTGGTAGAAAAAGATCTAGTTGGAGATTCCACTATTGAAGTTTTCGACAAAAATGACACAGGGGCAGGGGAATCTGAAAAAGTTGAAATTTTTACAGTAACTAATATCAGTTCTGATGAAGTAGGTGATAAATATAGTAATAGCTCTGAAACTAAAGACTTTATCACATCAAGAAAGCCAGAGCAAGCAACAACTAGCATGCCTTCTACTACAACAGAGATTGAAGCAACGTCTACTGAAGAATCAAGTGAAAGTACCTCTGATATCAATCACGAAAGTTCTATACTTATTAAAAGTTCTGAACTTTTTTCGGGCAAAGAAGAAGAGGTTCTTAACGCGGAAATATCTACGGAATCACCCGAATCTACAGATACGGAAACTTCAAATAATGAATTTGGCACATCTACTTCTAACAGCTACTCTGAGACTTTCACAAATACAAATTCCCATATAACCACTGAAAATATAGAAAGAAACGAAATTACTAACTCTTCCAGCTTAGAAAGAAGTGGTGTTGAAATTGATGTTACGGAGATTACCGACCCTAACCAAAAGCCTGTAGTGACAACAGAAATTAAAGATTCACTAAATGAAGAAAATACTTCAAAAGAAAGTTCACCCTCTACATCAATATTCCCATCTTCATTATCAACCATATTAGATTTAATAACGACCCCTGCCTCAGAGTCTGATTCCATAACTGAAAATAAAAACTTGGAAAAGTTAGCTTCACATAGTGAATCTGCCAGAAATGTAAGTTTTGAGGAAGATATAGAATTCAGAGGAGGCCTTGTGGATTTTAATAATTCAAACGTTACTTATGAAGAAATAAGTGAAATACCTTCCAATGAAACTCTTCCCTTGGTAGAAATAGAAAATTTCTCAGAAAAATCAATCACAGAATCCACAGAGGAAGAAACTAATGAAGAAATTTTAACTACTTTAAAAGAACTTATGCTTTCTACAACAGTTTCGCCAGTCTCACTGATTCACAAAATAGGAAACGAAATAATAACTGAAGAAACTATTGAGAATAATGAAGAGGATTTTCAATCAGATTCCGCTCCACCAAATTCAACCTCTGAAGTAATGAAAGTCGAATTATTAAAATCCGATACCAATAACATTTCTTCGAGTGAATTAGACATTTCAACAGTCACAATTTCTGAGCTGGACTCAGAAACCAAACTTGTTGATGATGATCAAAATCAATCACTGAAAACATCAATTGAGAGCAGCAGTGAGGACTTGAATAGTTCAGAGAACAATCAAGATCCAGCTACCCCAGAAGCAACTGCAAGTTCTGAAACCTCAACTGCAGAAGATAGTATTGTGAATTTAGAATTGACTACATCGACTAAACCGGAATCTGTTGGTGCTATCTACATCAATGCTCCTGTTGATATTCATGGTGATGCTGATGAAATTCCAACATTCAATGACATGAATACCAAAGATCGATACATTAGTGGTAACAATACTGACACAGTGGCTGCAGTACAGTTTTTGCACCATCACGATAAATCTAGCTCAGAACAGTGCTTCAAACTTGTTAATGCGCATTGGAACTATGCAACAAATCTCAGCGAGGAAAATAAAAAGAAACAGGTGAGTGATATTTATTTGATTCTTCTAACTTTTATAGAAATCAGTTTGTTTAATTTTTTTGTCAATTTCTTTTGCATCTGACACAAAGTTCATCTGTGCCTAAATCGCAGTGTCATTTTATTCTTGAAAAGTTATGCGATAAAAAGTTTATAAGTCTAATGAATGTATTCTTCTATACGTACTATGGTATACCAATCTATCTTAAAAAGTATTTCTTGAAAGTCATTTTAGGTTTGTTTGTTTTTTAAACTAAAAAAAAAACACAAAAAAACTTTGCATTTAAATGAGTTTAGTTTAAGATAAAACTATTATTATTTTCTTTGAAATTAACATTAATTAACTTAAACGGAATACATACATAATGTTAAATATTGTAATTTGTTTTTATACAGAGCATGCACTATAATTTTTAAACTAATACAAATTTCTTTCGCAATAAATATTCTTACGAAGAAAAATTTAATATTTAAACAAAAAGTTATGAATATTACTGAATCTTAAGTAATAAATGATATAAGATTCTTGAAAATATTGTCAAATAATGAGTAAATTATAAACTGCAACAAATTAAACATTGATTAAGCTAAACTCAGTGAAAGTATTTAAATCTTAATGTATTTTTAGTCAAACATCTCTAACTTTCTAAAGTGAAACCAATATTAAAAATTGTAATTTAAAAGGCGATGACTATAAATTTCATATCTTTTTCTTCAGTAGCGTCGAAATAATTTCAATAATTAAGAAGTCCTAAAACTTCAATTTAGTCATAAAAATTGAGTCACTATAATGAATGAATAATTTTTATGAAATTTATACTAAAAGTCTAAATGTATGACGGCAATTAGAACATAATTCTCAAGAGGTTTATACGTATCCAATGAAAAAATTTCCATTACTTCATCAATTGAATATTTATTGAGGTTAGGCTGAGATTAAATTTATTCACATGTAACTTGTATATTGTCTTAATATGCTATATCACTGTAGATATAATTAAACAGACAAAAGGACACAGACATAATTTTATAAAATCAGGGTTTGTATCATTTTCAATGGCAGCAATATAATTTCAGAAAATCAAAATAATTGTAAAAACAATGGGTGATTTTAGTTTCAGGTTAAAAAGTATCCATTATGTATGATAAAAATAAATGTAAAATTAAATACAACAAAAAAATGTATTACAAAATTTAATTTTTTGTTCGATTTCTCTCAGAGTAATTTAATAAAATCCAGTGTGGATGAAACAAAATTAAAGATTGAATAGTAAACTTTTTCTTCATAGAAATAGAAAAAGGCTGCAGAATAATGTTGTATTTATCTAAGGAGGTATGTATTTTTCTCTGTAAAATTTTTAAAGTGGACAGTGCATAAAAATGCATTCCCAGGATTCCAACTCATGCCTTTTATATAGCTGGTAATTTAATTCAGGATTGAACTCAAAAGTTTCACATCTTAGATGATGTTAACGAAATACAAGTTGGATTAATATCCTTTTTATTGAAATATTATAGTTCTAAATTAGGTAATTTTCTAATAGGTGGGTTTTAGGTACTTGTTTGTAATTTTTGAAGTGTAGTGTTTTTCAGATAAGTGTGGTCATTCTATAGGTCCTGATAGGGAATCGAAAATATAATTTTAGGCAAATAAACTTCCGCGATATCAGAGTCTTGAGCGATTCATACGAAACCATAGTAGGATTTTTAAATAATTGTTTAGTCAAGTAGGCCAATTGGGTTGTCAGAAGTAAGAGCTATTTGGTAAAGATTTAAAAAGCACATTTTGTTAAATCTGTTATCCATTTTTAATAATAATTTTTTTGTCTAGTATAAAATTTCTATACAGCTAAAAATAATTTATTCGTCAATATACTCAGGTGATCTTAACAGCGATTTAGTAAATAATAAAAATATTAACAAATATATATTTTTTAAAAATCACTAACAATTGTTAATTAAATATAATTAAACAATGTTATATTTGTGAACCAGTGATAAAAATGCTTATTTTTTTTAAATCACATTCAATTTAATTAAAATTAAAATATGTATAAGTATATATCAAATGTAAGGTTTTAATCGAAGCACAAAATATAAACATTTACTTTCAATCTAAGTTTAAAATGAAAAAATCTCACCATCATATATAGTAACAGGATTGACACATGCTATTATCTGACCATATTTTAATAACATATTGCAACATCTGTTTTAACATATTGATTTGGATATTTAGATTGTTATTTACAGTTTCAAGATTGAACTGTATTCACTTTAATTTTATTTTTAACCGAAATGATAAGAAATGTTGAACTTTAACATTAAAGTACAATTAACTTCCTTTACCACACTTTACAAATGAATGCAGTCGGTATAAACATCGCACTAAAAGTTAAATGTTAAAAATTTTGTATTTATACCAAACAAATGGCATTTATAATGCTATTTTAAACATATTGATAGCAATTAACTAGTTTTAATTTTTGTAGATTTTGTTCTAATTGAGTTGTATGGAATGATTCATTTGTAGACACAAGTTGGATAATTTTTCTTTCCCATGTTACTTATAATTTTATACAGCAAATTAAAATATAACTATGAAAAATATTGAAATCAAGCTAATGTATGATATGAGAAAGCCACAAATTATCTCTTTAGCTTTAAATGTTCTCGTGTATTATTCTATATTCCGTGTAAAACAACTATTTCAGTAAAAAAAAAAAATTGGGCGTAATTTTAAGAAACAGTCTCTGTAACAATCTTTATTTCCTTAAAAGGGCTTATGCTTTTAATTTTGAATTGTATTTGAAGAATTAATAGAAAATGATAAAAGATTCTCACTACTTAGGGAACTGCATAAATATGGATTTCTAATGGTGCATTAAATAGTTTATTCAATTATATTTCGTGGAGTACATTCAAACGGAAAAGGTGAAATATTCGTGAAATTTGGAATAAGACAAAAAAACTTCATAATTGATTTAATTGGCTCGTAAAATGATTGTGCAATGGTACATTTAAAAGTATTTTAATGTTCATATTTAAAATAAATTTACATTTCTAAATTTAAAATTTTCAAAATAATTATTTGTATGACTTCCTCAATGTTTAATATGTAAGTGTTATTACGCACACAATCACTTATGCATGAAATACCAATATCTGCTTTATTGAATTTTGTGTTAATATATTAATTGATTAGTAAAAATCTAAGAAAAAACGCAAATATGCTTGAAAAATTAAAGTAAAATTATTATATCTTCCGGTCGCACAATTTCAACTAGTCTCCCACTTGAAAAACGAATGTTGATACCCAAACAATACTAACAACCTTGTAAGCCTACTTTTCAGTGATAGTTTACAATGCATGGTCAAATTTTGATTCTGTGCTACCGAAGCCCACCCACAATGTTATTCGATTCATACCAGTGCTTGTAATGAATAATAACCAGAAATCATTAAACATTCGTAACAATCAACATCTATTGTTCTCAGCCTACCTCGGAAGTACAACCGCGCTTCACAGAACAAACAAATTCGGAATGCTATCAACTCATTTTAATACAATAAAACCTACTTCTTTTATGACAATTAGAAAGTCGTCATATAGTGATTGACGAATGAGATTCCAGATGTCATATCAATTTTACGCTCCTTTCATTTAAGGGTCGACATTTTATTATTTGTTTCACTATATTAAACAAAAATCCAAAAAATAACTTTTGTTTTCTCTATTGTATAATGAAAAAAATTGTTCTGTGTCAAAAAAAAAAAAAAAAAAAAAAAAAAAAAAACTTTCGAACGTAAAGCACATTCTTCCAGAAGTTTATTGTAATACTTTAAATAAAAAAAAAAAAAAAAAAAAAAAAAAAAAAAAAAAAAAACCTAATAATATTTCCTTTTATAATTGTTTTTATTATTATTATTATTTCTGATACATGAATTAATTTTGATAATTCGATTAAATTTGTATCACTAACCTAAATAATAATATCTTAAAAATTACATCGCTGTCAGAATGTCCTTTTCCAGACTACAATTTTCATTTCTATGCTTTAATAATTTTTATCGTTGTCAGACATTGTCGTCATCATCGTTGTCCGTCCATTGAATAAATAAAATTTCAGTAAATTTCATAAAATATAAATTTATATTTTAATAAATATGTTATTTAACAACTATATTTATTTAAATTTGGGCATGTCTGACGGCATTCTCCTTATAAATTTATGACATTTTAGTTTTATTAATGAAAAAGTAATTGAAAATAAATAAAATTATAATATTCATTTAATTGAACAAAAAACTGGATGTAACTAGTTATAAAACTGCATTTATTTCCGTAGTATAAATGAATAAACAATATGGTTCATTATGTGTTAAAATTGAATTTAACGTATCATTTGAAAGGTACATATATTCAATAGTAAAATATAATTAGCATTAAAAAAGTTTCTCCAAGTAAATTCACATTATTTGCATATGGCACAGTAAAAATCTGAAATATCATTTTATACAAATTTTTTTTTATCATTTTTGTTCTTTTGAATATGAAATATTCCTCAAAAACAAACTGAGGAATAATAATTCAGTGTCAGAAAAAACTAATCTATGTTGTAAAATGAAGGAAAATTTAGTTTTATTTATTAGTTAATTAAAATCTTACTCATAACTCATATGTTTTTATTGCATAGAATAAAATCAAAATTATTAAAAATTTAAAGTCATAAACAAAAGTAGTTACATTTATAAATATATTAATAGAGATAGAGAAATGTATCTGCTAATTTAGTTGCATATTTCTGAACTAGTATTTTATGTTTATATTGTTTTAATATTTTCAATAGTTTATCTGTAAAGTTAAATCTAAGCTATAGGTAGTGTTTCAAGTGGCAATAAAGGTGAAATATTTATAACTTTGTGATTTACAATAATGAACACAATAGTTTTTTCGCACTGAAAATCATTTGTCTTTCTCAAAGTTGCCTTGGAGTTTTCGACACAATTTTTCATAAAGCTGCTTACGAATGAAAAATGGAGAAATCCCGAGTAAACAATACAATTTCTGTGATTTTAACGAATGAATAAGATTTAGATTTACTTCAATGATTGTTAATTCTCTAAGGTCCTAATTTTGGGAAGTACATAAATCTACACTACGTAAATTTAAAACGTAAAAAATAACATTAAGGAACTTTGGGTATTATAGAATAAAATATATATTTGTGAGTGTAACAAAACATGGAAAAGAATTAAAACTCTAAAGCCAAACCGAATAAAAACTTTAATTATTTTATGAATTATATTTTGTTCAAAATAAATTATCAGTATTTCTTTTTAACCAAATTTTTAATTTGCATTTGGAGGGTACTATCAAATTAGTCGGGTAATATGTTATAAAGTGTTTAAATTGAGGCAAATAAACTTTGAAAAAGGAAGATATTTAATCAACTTTTGTAGTTTTCCCTATTTGAATTAATCACATATATAATCAATACTCTCTTTTCCTTCAGAATAAAGGTTGTTCAACAAATAACAAGCAATACAATATCGTAGAATTCGATTTTACCCATCAAGCCATCTTGGGAAAAAAAAATGATCTGTTACGTAAATGAAACGAGAAGACAGTAAAAAAAAAAAAAAAAAAAGCTTTGTCTGGGAAACTTTAAGTCTTCAAATATACACTACCTTTACTTTTAAAGTAAAAGTAAGATTTCTAATAATTAATACAGGTTTTTAGGAAATATTAACTGAAATTTTATGAAGTTAGAAAACAACTTTAGTTCGATTTCTAAAGTAAGGATCAAGTGTTATAAGTAAAATTTAGAAGAAAATCCTTGATGTTCGATTGATACCTGAAGTTCCCATAGGTTCATAAATCTGTATCTATTTTTTTCAATTGTTTTTTATAGAACTCAGAAGACGGGTTAATTTAATTGAAACATTGAAAACGCTGCTTTGTAGTACTTCGCGAGTTTTAATAATATTAAATAATTATTAAAAATATTAAAAATCTGTTTTCGAATTTATTTTACCAAAGAAGACAACATGTATTAACATTCGTGGTATGGATAATCTTCAATTCAAAATACTAGACTATCACTGTCTTAGAACAATCTAAATTTGAAAAATAAAATTAAGATATCAACACTTTTAACAAAATTTCTTACCCGTTATTTTTCACTTAATATTGAAAGCATTTAAACACTGCGTAACTCACATAAAACGTTAATGAACATTTTCCAGTCAAAGTATGTTTTGAAGTGCAGTTTTAGTTTACTTTCGTGAACAGCAATAACAGTCATTCTGAAAAAAAAAGCTTTTAAATGCATAGGGAACAATGCTTGATCTCCTTAAAAATAAACGATGCAATTTACCTTTACGTTGAGGATATTTTTTTCAGCTTCTTTTTCTGTTTAACTGTTTTTCTACTTATGCTACGTTAAGAATTTCTATGGCTCAAAGAAGATATCCAAAGTAAAGTAAAATATATGCTTTGAAATTGGGAAATATAATCCATTATTTGATATGAACTATACAAAGCAACGTCAATATACATTTAGAATTGGCTTTTATTCATCCAGTTCTTGTCCGAAGATAAGCATGCGATTTGTTCATTTACATATATATAATCAGAACATCTTAGTTATAATAATCGCTCTTTACAAGTTCAGTTTGTATCTCAATCACATCAAATTTAAAATTAGTATTTCCATCAAAAATAATCACAAAAAGATGATCAGCACATCTTAAGAAAATCGTCATTTTTCTCTAAACCACAATCACTTGCATTCTTTTCTTGATCAACATCGTCACGCGCTACTTACCGTAGACCAGGAGTTTTTGACATAGATTCATCACCACCAATCAACCCAATGTTAAAGAAGACCCCGCGCCATCCATTAGAGGCAGGAAGAAAAGAATTAAAACCTAAGCAAACAATAAGAAAGATAGTAACGAATTCTGAAGATTTCGGCATCGGGCCTTTGAGACAGTATACTACATTTCGGTCCAGTTACTTTCGATTGATGATCATGCTCGAGTGCTCGCTGTTTCGAGCAAGTGCGAGGGAAAAGAAAGTTATGGAAAAAGAATATGCAAGGAATTTAAACACATCACTCAGATTCTTTTATAGTTAGAGCAGAATGTATTTGTGGAATATTTATAGTTCTTTGTTAAATAGTGAAAGTGCTATTAGAAGTACTGATCGCTGAATTAGTACAAATAACTTCATGTGGAGAGATTTTTCTAGCTTATCGACTTTGTGATTATTTGTCCGTCCTTACTGCTACTGTTAGTATTTGAATTTATACAAAACGTAAAACTAAAATACTGAAAAAATCTAGAATTTTTTTTTTTTTAAATCTAATAACTTGTCCTAATAATAACTTTTAAACACTTCGCAATGTTAAAAGTTTTCAACGTACATATAATTTTAAATCTACTTGACTTTCATACTTTGAAATAATCTGAAATGTCTGGATATTTTTAATTACCTAAAATAATGTTTAATATGTAAATTTAAATTGGAATTTTTGTCATTTATTTTTAAGGACGAAAGTAATCGGTACGAATGTTAGCTATTTTTGCATATAATTTCCAAAATAGCTAAGTAATTATATTGCTTTATATTTTGTACAAAATCATTGTGCTTCGTCTAACTTAAAAATAGTGCGGTAGCTTAATTTATTTTCCCTAAGAAAGTCAAAACATATTTGTCTGAAATAATTTGAGACATGTATTTTAATTGTTTATATTAAAATGTATTCATTAAATATAGTTACTATATTAATTTAATATTAATTAAACTTTAAAATAATATCTCATTTTATATTTATGTTATTTTCGTATGTACTTTAATCCTATTATCATTCATATGATTCCTATTATTACTTATATTATTCTTAATATAATATTTATATGTTTTAAGTTTGATGGTGAATTATTTTGAAGCAAAACTAATTGCTTTAAAGGATTACCGAGGATATTTTTTAAACAAAACTACTTTCAATTTATTTACCGACTAATTGTTTGTAAAATATATAGATGAGGTGCAACAACTTCAAACACATTTATAAGAGTAATTTATATATACGGATTTTTAGGGTTTACAACCCATTTGTTGCATCCAGTAAAACTTTTTATTTTAAACACTATCTTGCAAAATATCATGTCGTATTTTAACGGTACATTAGTTAACCAAAGCGAAAACTTATTTAATCCTAGATTCAGAATTAATCATTAATTGCGATATCCATAATCTGCCGACGTGCTCACCAAAATGTCCTCAAGTGTCAGATTAGCATTTTAAAAATAACACAGAAATTCCAATCTTTGCGACACGTTTCAATGTCGTCGGATTTCATCTAATTATAGGACACGATCCAGTGCTCGCGGAAAGTACATTGGGGAAGTATATTTGAGCGTAAAGCTTACTTTCTTGTACTTTTTCATTCCAACAAAAAGTTTCCACCTCCTGGATGAAAGGAATAAAAGGTTGCTAACATGGCTGAGCAGTCCATAATCCTTTAATGTTAAGAGGAACAAAAATATTTTACGACCTCAATATCTGCAGCCAGCCTTGAAGACGATCGACTGGAATAATGGTTAAATTTTTGTAAAAGTTTCAACGCGAGTTGCTGAAGATATCGAGGTCAGAATCTTCGGGAGCTCCTGGAACAATACTTTCTCTGACTTTTGAAGATAACCCCGTTCAAAGTTCTTCCGAAAGCTCTTTGTTAGATATGGATTTCATCAGATTAGATTCATTTCTGATTTGGAAATAATTTAGTTTGGATGCGGTTAGGAAATTGAGATGATGATAAATTGGTGGGTGTCCATTCAGTGGATTATAAAGAAAGGACCAATTTTTGTCATTACTCTTGGAAGGATTCTTGGACCTAATTAAAATTTAGTTTTGTAGTTAAGATCTTTATTGAGAGTTCAATTTCGTAATTTCGTATATTAAAATGAAAATGACTAGACGACATTGCATTTAAGAATAAACTGTAGAAAACAATTTATAAAGATTTAAATCTAAATTTTATCTACTAAATTTTATTATTTCTTATTTTTTATTTTAAAACAGATTGTACGAACACTATAATTTGAACGATTTATTCTTTTAAAACTAAGCAAGAAAATTTTAAATACTATAAATATATCATTTTTTATATTTCTAAACAAAATATCCTATTATTCTGAAGGCACTTATTTATTTAAATGCATGCAGTATATATAGCTGGATTAAAATGGATAACACTGAAAATAACTTTTTAGGAGTAATTTTCAAAAAGTATATTAAATGTACTATTTAGCAGAAGCAATAGTTTTGACGTTTGTGTAAAGTTTAATAAACTGTTAAACTCTATCCACGTCATAAAACACTTGCTTTCTCTTGAATTTTTCTTATAGTAATATATATCTTACCTTATACATTCAACTATTAACTGTTGTTTGTTAAAACATTTGTATTACTTATTTAAGTTTAAAAAGTTATATTACTTATATTCAATATTTCCAAATTTGCAAAAGTCATTTATTTCATGAATTTGAACTGTTTAATTTATTTTCTTATTCATTATAACGTTTTCGTTATTTCGTAATCAAATTTATATATTTATCTCTTTTTACTCCCCATCTTCTTAATTATAAATGTATGTATCAAGAACAAAGTTCGGAACCCTAACCCTAAGCGTATGTTGTAACCAAGGAAAAGTCCTTTTATTTTTCTGTTCCGAACACAGACGACAATGGAATATTCATTGCGAAACTTTCAAATCGTACATATTTACCTACATCTTAACTAATCTTCAAAGTATCCTAAAATACTAAAATAAACTCCAACATCACGAAACTTGTAAGATTCAACCAGACAGATATCGAGGGCAGCTTTCAAATCCCAAATTTTGTCATGCGTGTTTTTTTTTTTTCTCTCTCTCTCTCTTTATCTCTTGACTGGTCACGAGTTTCTGGGATCGTGATCTGGGAATATTCCGAGATGAAAGTGACACAACCATGCAGACATTTCCAAAGAATGACTCGAAGCGAGGTAAATAAAACATTCATAAGAAAGTGGCGCGAATATTTGATAGTTTGAACTCTAAATTCCGACGACGCCTCATAAATTTCTATTCTCCTGCAGTTAAGATCAACAGATAGGAAAACGCCTTCCCCGCTTTTTGTAGAGTCTTCTTGTTGCCGCATATTTAGGACATCCATGCCAACCTACTCACGTTGTCAGTGTCTCCTCTCTCGTGCTTCGACTAGGAAAGTCGCACATTTCTTTTTCCCAACTTTCACAAATATTTTACTACGTACGAATAAATCAGCAGCAGGGATTGCCTAGTGAACTACTCTAAGCTATTTGGGCCATTCCTGTTGTTCTGATTTCGGAGGAATGGTTCAATTTTTTAGGAATTTGTTTATAAAATTGTTGGAGAAATCGTGAATCGAAATTTAAGTATGGTAACCTTTAAAAGATATCAAATCATGGAAAATGCAAGAATAATTTATTTTGTAACATAAATGGTATTTTTAAGGAAAAATAAACTCATTTATCTTTTTCTTTAATTTTGTAATTGTCACTATGATCATTTTACTTAATTATATACAATGATATAATTGCCTGTGGTCTGAATTTGAAAATTTTATTTTTTTTAAAAAATAAAGGTTTTTATTTTTTCTATAACACAAGTCATAATTCATACACAAACAAACAAGATAAAGCCTTTTTTTTATAAAAACAAAGATGTAATTAACACACTCTTTTACAGGTTTGACTTATTTGGAAAATAATTCAGAGTGTAGTTAGAATAAAATATAATTTCATATGTTCACTATGTTTTAGTAATTAGTAAAACAATTATTTATTAACAACTGATCCTGTAATACATATTAAAGTATTGTGTTAGAAAGTACATTGAGACAAGTTTGGAACATAATCCTAAAATAAATCGTAACTTATATCAATTTAAACTTGACAAAGTATTAAAAAATAACAATTAGAAAAATAGATTCAAAGTTACAAAATTCAAAAACTCTATACCAAAGTTTAATTTATTTCAGTTCCTTGTTATTTGTTAAAAAGCTTTACTAAATATAGATAGAAAAGACAAATGTAGTAGAAATAGATGCCCGATTTTGTTTACAGTAGAAATTCAGATATAGGCTTAATGTATTAAAGCTTTATTCCCTTAAAATTATTCGTTGTACAAGATATAAAAGTATAATTTTGACACCATTGGATTCAACATAAAATGAATCTCTTATAAATGACGTAATTTATTTTATATTTCTGATTATTTTGTGATCCAACCAGGCTGGAAAGCTAAGTCAAAGATTAAAAAAAAAAAAAAAAGATACGAAGTTTATATGTATATGCAAATTTTATGAAATAAATTTACTCAAAATTTATTGAAGGTTGCATGTTGCTTTAGTTTTTTCCCCTTACCCATTTAATTAAAACTTACCTCTCCTACTGAAAACAAACATATAAACATAGTGTGCTTAGAATATTGTTTCTATGTTGGTTGTAAATGGAAAAAAATCTATTTGAAGAGGCATCTAGATATGTCCATTTAGTGAATTTCAAAATTTGAAACCAATCTCAAAATTAAAGTATAGTGTTTCATTTTATTTAGTGTTTTTTAAATTATTTGAATTGGAACTAAGCCTTTTTAAATAGTTAAGTGATTGTTGTCTTATAAGAGAATGTAGTGTACTTTTTCAAATTAATTTGAATTCAAACAGATTTACTTTTTAATTCAGACAATTTTGATTTCTACGGATTGCATGTATTCGATTCTACATCTCCTAAGTAATAAATTAGAATCATTCCAGATATAATTAGATTGAGACGGAAGTGGAAAAGGAAATTCGGTATTCATAAGGACATAGTGAAGGTCAGTAATAAGATCTTGACCTGAATTTGAATTGGGAAGATGTAACAAACAATTGCCTTTTGTTAACGCCTTTTACAATTATGAATTCGAAACAAAAGGCGTTAATGTATTATTTTAATGCATGTAGACTCAATCACTCTTTTTCATTCGGGCTGTAATAAATCTTTAGTACATGAATGGTCAGCGTCAAGTTAGACTTTACGATATCATGCAACATTATTGCGCACGATACCAACAGTAAAACAAAGCTATATTAGTTTATAATATTAAATAAAGTATTTAATTTCAAAAGGGGCTTTGATAAATAAACGAAATGTATACTTATTACCACCTGATAAATTATTCATGAGAGTCTGGATTTTTTCGGGACACCTATGGAAAATATCAGTTCCAATCAGTTCAGTATATCTCAGTTTCTAACATAGCCTTTTTACAACCTTCACCTTAATTTTACCCTGTTCTCCGATTTCACCCCATTAATCATCAAACAACTGAATGAAATAATGTTTACAACAAACCTGAAATTATCATCATACCTCTACAATAAGCCTGGTTCAAAGGGGTTCAAAGTATTTTACGTTATGATCATATTCTCTTTCACCACCTTACTCTAATCCTAACCTTATTGATTATCCCCTTCCCCAATAAAACATTGTAATGTAATTATATTTCTGGTAATCTACATAAAAAAAAAGGATCATGTTGGTACAATAGATCTCAAGTTTCGAGCATACTCCTTTCCCCGATTTCATCCCCTTAATCACAGAACATTTGAAAGAAATGTTTTTGTTTTTTTTATTTATATTTTTTCCCCCATTTTGCTTAAAAAGAATACTTGTGCAAAATGTCATGCTTCTAGCTTTGTGGAAAGTGTGCAAACTAGTGGTTTAATGAGTAAGTCAATCGTTGAAGGCATTCGTTTTTGTTTTTTTTAAAGTATAGATAAATGCATATAATTTTTATTGAAATTACATGTGTTTTAAAATTTACAAATATGTGTTTGAAAATAATTTTTATGACACACGATAGTTTATAGTAAATATTTTAAATGTTTTAAACAATATACATAAAGTTGCAATTATTATAAGATTATTTCTCATGCTCATAAAATAGAATTTTGTTTATATTGTGTTCCTTTTCAAAGGTGGCATATTTGAACTTATATAGTTATTATATTTGCTTATTCAGATAATTTATTTATGAATGAAAAGAAATGTACCATTAAAGAATTTTAACCAGAAATAGTAGTGAATTGCGTGAATAATTGTAATTTGTATATCTTGTCAAGTGAATTAATTATTATTTATAAGCACAATTTGTGCTATGCATCTTGATTGTAAGTTATTTTGAGGTAAATAAAAGTACAATGAAATCCAATTTTTTTTTTTTTCTTTTTAAGTTTAAATCAATCACTAAAAATTACACTTATATCAATAGAATTCACCAGACCTATTAAATCCATTGTATAGTTAGTACTCGCATAAGATTTTTTTTTTTTTTAATAATAACATCTAACTGTATTTTTATTCAACTACCATTCAATGCAGCTTTCTTTTATTATTTGTCAAAGTAGGTTTTCCAACCATAACTATCCAAATAATTTAAATTGCAAATGAATTCGCTTTGAATCCATAACTTATAAAAACTGTAACTTCTAAAATGCATTTCCTCCTGATATCATTTCTTATTGTGCCAATGAGATTTACAGTGTCATTAAGGCAGTCCTATATACATTACTTTTTAAATGTAAATTTTCTTCTAGAAGGAAATCTTGCGAATATCTCGATAACATCATAAAGAGGTTTTGTGCGATATAAATATATTTTACAAACAGAGTTACGTTACAGCATCTCTTACACACAATAGACTCTAACCAACAAGTAACAACGCTTCATTTTCTTCTAACATACATGGATATTTCTCTTTTATCTGTCTTTACACATCAATGAAACGCCTTTTCTTCCTTGTTTCCAATCGTTTCTAATTGTAGATCGTCAATGGATTCAGCCCATCCCTGGTTTTGCTATTTGAGAGAGGTCAAGCCTCGCCAAGAGACAAGGACATAATGCGTGGTCTTTCAACCACAGACGGTTAAAAATATCCATCTGATTATAATACACTTTCATAGGGTAGTTTATTGAGATGGCAGTTTCGTTTACATTTTGAAGGATGGACTGTTTGAGTGACAATTTTTGCTATATGCAGGAAGTAGGGGTTTTTTCCCCGCTTGATTATCGCAGTCTGCATGACTAGCAAAATGCATACTACGGGATATGAGTTTGAAATGATGAATTAATTTAACCTGTTCGCAAACCCTTTCTGCGTTGAGTAAGTATCTTAAGTGTATTGATTTTCGAAATAACTTTTTTTTTTCAATACACAATTTTCTTTGAGTAACACATCACATTAAATCTACAGATATATAAAAAAAAGTTGGATTATGCCAATTTTTTTTCACTAAAACGCCGCTTCTACACATATTACCATTATGATACATCAGGTCCAAACACCAAACATGTATGTATAACTTTTAGAGATTAAATTTCCTTCCTGTTAAGATTGACCATAGCAAAATCTCGGCCGATTTGAAGCTCTTTATAAACAAAAATGTCGCTACTGCAAGCTTTGCGATAAAACATGTCACCGAATATCCAAGTTCTAATCAGATATATCAACAGTCAATCCCAATTAACGCTAAATCGCTTAATATGAAATCCCGTTTAACGCGAAGTAAGAGAAGTTATCCGTACTTAAAACTTAAGGTTAATGCATTCGTATAACATTAAGTTCGGTTAACGCGAGCAATTTCGGCTACCTCGTCGTCTTCGTATTAAAGGGGTTTGACTGCATTTGAAGCGAAGATGCGGACTTCTCATAAAGTAACTATGGTAGCACTGTCCCAGAAGAATTTTACAGCTCTTCCGGAAGAGCTTTATTATGGAAACTTGTCTCAAATAGACCTTTCATTTAATATATCATCGTTGTCTGTAGAAGTTGTAATTTTGTCTGAGAATATTTACTGAGAGAACCGGAATATATACTGAGAGGACTGAGACAACTGGATGGATCGTACATTTGGTAGTAAAGGGTACTTAAAACACATTTACTGTTTAGAAATATTACCAAAAATAAGATCTTCTTTCATAATTTTATACTTTAAGCTATCATAAACATAAGTTTAACTTCTTCTAAATCACCTCAAAATTATACATAAAGAAGTGAGAATTTTGAATAAAAAATACCAACCCAAATTGTTTCTAAATTCAGGTTTCAAAATGCAGGTTCAAAGAATTTCATTTGATTTTGAATTAGCACTGTCAACAGAAACCCAACTGGTAGAGTTACTCTTATTACTAGAATAAAAATTTCCATATAAATATTTGTCATAATATCTTCATACCCTAACTATTTACTAGTGTATCCAATCAATAATGTTTAATCACAACAGTATTTACTTCCGTTTAAATTTATTTAGAAAATATTTATATTTTAGAACAGCTTTTTTTTTTTTTTTTTTTTTCGTATTATCAAATAATAATGAACTGGAATTGTATTTTCTAAATACTAAAAAATTATAAATACAAATAGACCTATAAAGATGTTGCAAATTTCAACTAACTTTTGATCTGCTACAACCAACAGCACTTTGAATATTCGCATTTTAATATTTGCCTTACTAACAAGTCCCAATGGGAATCCGGAAATTTATCACAGGCCATTGTTGTTTGCACAAAGCTCACGTCCGACCTTCCAAAGAAAAATATAACAAATATACAAAAAAAAAAAAAAAAATCGTTAGATATCCCACAGTAAAAAAGGTATGTGCGAGACAACAAAGCTAGGCTCTTTTTTCAACGGGTAACTTTTCATTTATGTATTTATACAGTAGCAATCACCGGAGCAGAACGTTTTTTCTCACGAAGTCGCTCCCCTTTTTCAACCATTAGTAGTAAAGGATATGGAAAGATAGCTATAATCCAGTATGTTGTTATTTGTGGGTTTATTTGTGTCATTGATACTTGAATTCTATTTCTATAATTGTAAAAAGGTTATCAGTGACAAAACTAGTTGTTCATACTGTTATAATAATCTAATTTGTTTTCCAAATTTAGCATTTGTTTATTTTTCAGTATATCGCATATGTGTTTACTTTTCAAATTTATGAAGAGAATAAAAGAAAAATAATAATAATGGTTAATAATTTCATCTAATTTATGGTGCTTAAATAAAGAGATATACATTCATAAAGTGTTCAAAGTAAATGTTTACTTATCAAAAGTTTAACTTATTTATATAAAACCTTGTAAAACTTACAATTTTTTAATAAATTTACTTTTTACTACTTTTACTTGGATAGGGGAAATAAAATATATTCTTACAGCTGTGGAACTAAAACCTAGAACAAAGAGTAGGGGGAGAAACAATTTTTAAGATAAATATTCGATATTTTATTATTTCAAGCAACATAAGAAATTAATAGATTTATTTGAATATATTTAATAGTATGCACTTAATTAATACTTTATAGTATTTCACCTTTAATAATAATTAATATTTGATAATATTTGCTATATTTATTTTATTTTTAATATTTAATAATATTTTTAATCGATTTAAACCTATGTTTTTAAATGCGCGTTTGTGTATCGATATCTTTTATGAAATTCCATAGGAAGAAATTATTTAGAATTTGCGCTATAACGTTATAACCTAGAACAATCAAGTTAAAATCTTATGTTGATTAAAACCCAAACATCTCGGAATCCTTTTCAACAGAAAAAAACAATTTCAGTCAGATCTTTCCAAACCAATTCCTAAACTTAAAACTCTTGCGAGTAGCTTTGAACGATTCAAAAAATCACACAACAATCGCATCTAACACAATAAAAACCTTTGACAACATTAGAAACAAAAAGGTGTAAAAGTACACCACTATGTGTCCGAGGTTGTCGAACAATCCCCTGAAAGCAATAAATTTCTGCAGGCAGTAGCCGGTGCTTGACCTTCCATTATTACAATAAATCGAATACTGCCGTCAGCTGCGAACGATACATTGTAACCGCTGTGGGTCAACGGGTCGGGACAGGCCAGGAAGGTCAAACCAATCAACGGTCGAGAATCTTTCCGCGGGAAATTATTTGTTACTTTTTTTTTCAATGAAAGGTTAGTTTTGTTTAGGAGTCGAATAATTAATTCGAAGGTGCTAATTAACGAAATGGGAAGTTGTTTAGAGATGTTCCCTTCCTTGTTTTGCTAATTGGGCAAGAAGTAAATGGTACTTACAAGGGAGGGTTTCAAGAAGTACTTCATGCGTTTAGTAAATAACCTTCATGGTGGTTAGTTTTGCATGTAATTTGTTAGGTGACGCTAGGTTTTGATGAAATGGATAGCTGTGATGATGACTATGTATAATTAGAAGAAAATATTGTTGGTTTTTTTAAATGTTATACTCTCCTATATTTCATGAAAATCCTAAAATACTTTATAATATAGAGTGAATTTGATTTTTTCGTTAAGCTACACAGATTTTCATGGAAGGCCGAATGCATATCAACCAATAGTGAATGGTTTTTCATATATTGATCAAGAATTTGCATCCTTTAAGGATTGAAGTAAACTATATGGAAGCAATTAGTTTATTATTAATTACTTTATAATTAAAGCATCAAATAGCGTCTTTAGAGACATTCCCTGACACTAAACTAATAATTCAATATAGATTTTAAAGTTTGATATAAGATTAAATTATATTGCGGAAAAAAACTTCCGATATTTAATGAAATAAAATTGTTATCCAAGAAAATATAAATTTAATAAATATAAATTGTTTCTTGAGATAGAATTCGGGATTATTTTATGTGTTAATTTTAACCTACAATTTTGTCGAACAACTTTTAAATGAAAATATTCTGTCAATAGGCTTTATAGATATTGTCTGAGATAAATTTAATATCGGTAGTACTTTTGAAATAACAACTGAAATCTCTAAGTCGAAATAAATACTAAAATACTTAGACCATATTAGATGATTTTGTATTAAAAATGGAGAAAAAATTTATATAAGATGTAATACTATTATCGACTACATAGTGCAGCTATTTAATTTGAAGGGGTTTTGATGAATAACAATACATTTTTCAAAAAATTTATATTTGTTCCAACCTTAAAAACAAACACAAGCTTGATAAAACAATAAATGACACTTTTCATGATCTATTTTTCACGAGTTAACTATTTACAAACTCAGCTTGGTCAATTCGTATTATAAAGAAATAATGTTCTGCATTCCATATTTTTTGGACAAAATGGATATTAATTTCAATAAATTTTGACACAAATTTTTTTTTAAATTATGATCTTAACAATTTACTCTTTCAATCCATTTTTTTTAAGTGTTATTTAACTGCCAATAAAATTATGGTTGATTACGTCCTTTTCTTTCAGCTTGAGCAAACACTCGAGTATGCCCTATTCCACAAAGAAGCGTGGAGAAATGCAACATCATTTGCGTGGAAATCGTTCAATGACACTCTGCTAAGGAGATGGTTCAAGAGTTTGTCAGTGCTAGGCACTGCTGCATTACCCGAAGACAAGCTTAATGAGGTAGGAAGAAGTTTTCTGGGACCACAATAATTATCTATTATTTCCTGACTTTTATGATGTGTTTAAGAGCAAATTACACCTTATAAACACCTTAATACGGAAATATACTCAATTTTAATTTTGTAAGGATGCCTTGTTAAGGTGCAATATTGTGAAAGTACACAATGTGACAATTCCAAACTTCAGATGTTCGATGTTGGAAATTAATATGGCCTATAACAACAAGCGGTGTTATTTTAATTAATAAGTTTGCCATAGTAAATGTAAAAAGCTTATTTTATATGTATAAAACATATCTTTGTTTCTGCAGTTACCTTGCTTTTCTTAAAAAAGAGATACTTAAAACAAAAGATAATACTGATAACTGTAAAAACATAATTTGAACTTGAGAAATATAAAAACCTCTGCTATTTGATACTCATTACATTCAAAATAAGTTTAATCTAGAGAAATCCAAATTAAGTCATAGAACGACATATTTTTCACAATTGCTTTATGCATTTCATGCGGTCACATTTTCTTTATTAATTACGGATATGATTCAATATCAAAGATTATTTTAAATTAAATCAAAATAAGCTTAATTTTCAAGTTCGAATTAAACTATTAAAGCGTACAAAAAATTATAATAAAACACTTCGTTCAAAAAAAAAAAAAAAAAAAAAAAAAAAAATGCATATAATATATTCAAATTCTAATCAATTCTTTGTTGATTTGGAATGGATTCTATACAAAAGAAAATCTATCAACATTACCCAATGAAATTTTTATTTCATATTAAAAATCCTCTTCTATAAACGTTTTACAAAACTTGTAATATATCTGAAGTTTTATAATACAAAAATGAGTCATATTTATGTTTGTCTTCTTCTCATTCTCATACATGCTTCTTTAAAATATCAGTTCAACAGATTGAAAGCGGAAATGAAAAATATATACAGTACTGCCAAAGTCTGTGAGTATAGTTCACAATCTTCAAGCAGAAGTCGAAATCTTCAGAAATCCAAAGACTGCAAACTCACTCTAGAACCTGGTATAGTAGTATAAGAAATTATTTTACTAAATTCATTGTAATTCTTTTAATGCTTTCATTTACCCACTTTAGTAATAAAATATGGCACAGATAACTTTTCATTGATATTACATCTTTAATTACCATAATTTTTTCAAGTAATTTAGTTGGAATTAAAGTTGCGAAATTATGATTTTGTTAAATAAATATCTAAAAATATTAGACGCTCTAGTACCTATTCGAATCATGCTAATATAACAATTTAAGTGCATGTACACACTTAAAGTTCTTTTTTAAAAAAAATTGCAATTAAGAGAACATAATTAGTAATTATGTTTACTTTAAAAAAAAGTTGCATTTTATACAAAAATTTATAAACTAGCATTTAAATCGTTAGGCATATTTTTGAACAGTAATTACTCAAATTTCATTAGGCGCAGAAGAAAAATTATGACTGCAAATTGTTCGTATTATCATTTTTATTCATTTTTGACCTTCAAGTTTCTAAAAAATATAATTTTTAATACAATATTTTAAACTTTGAAAGTAGAAAGTATAAAAAAATATTAAAAAAAACTTTTGTTTTTAAAAAGATGGAAGAATTTATTTTCTTTCCCACCAATTTGACAGAGGATCAAAACTTCCAACTGATAGTGCCGATTCTAATGCTTAAATAGTTTTTCGAAAAGATATTATCAAACTTCAATTATCACTGTTCAAATGAGTGTCACGTGCCAAAAACCCGATTCTTCAGAAAAATGAGCTTCAAGTTTTAAAATTCATTTTCATTAACAGTTCTTTAATTCACCTTCAAATTAATAAAATAGCGCATTGTATTTCAAATGATAACATTATCTTGCAAAAATCTACCGACTGTCTTCAGTCAGTTACTTTGTATAAAAATATATTTAAGCTTTAAAATTCTTGTTTAAAGATTACATTTTCACCCTCAAGTTCTTTAATTTAAAAACAAATCCAACACTGCTGTTTTTGTTGAAACTTCATTTCAAATACTTATCATATAAGTTGAATTAATAAGTTCTTATACCACTACAAATGAGTAAGAATTGCGAATCAATTAGTAACGCACTTTCAAAAAAAAAAAAAAAAAACACCAAGTTTTACTCTAAGAACATTCTATAAACATTGAATCTGTTGCAGAAAGAACGGGGAATTCAAAATCAGGTCATGTTACTACTGAAATACTAAACCGACTAAAAAAATGCACTTCATTGTGTCATTTTATCTAATTGATTACCCAACGACAAATTCTTTCCCGTTACCTTAACATAATACGTGGTAAAAATACGCTTACCTACTAAAAAAAATCTCAAAAGCTAAAACTCATCCGTCCTAAAAGTGAAGGTAAGATTACAATTAACCTTAGTCAGGGTCGAGGTTATATTTTTTCTGAAATTTATAATTTCTCATCGGAATTCTGAGAAAAACCTCCTTCCCCGGGCTATATTTTTTGTAGAAAAATACCCGAGATTTTCTTGATTATTTTTTCTAAATATAGTGTTTGTCCACAGCCCAATCTCAGCGTTTTAACCGTTTAGACATGCCGTATGAAGCCTGATATTAAGCCTTGCAGGCATCATTCATAACGCATTTTAAAACTAGAATTTCTTATTTCCAAGGTTACGACCTTGAGAAACTCAACTTGTTTGTTTTCTGAGTGAAAGTTCAGAAAAATGGTTTATGGTTGGAATTTGTTTATACGACCAGAATAATTATTTTTTCGTTAAATTGACCGCATTTTTCATGAATTTCTGTAAGGTCGTAGCTTTATATTTGTGAATGTTGCTTGTGTCATTATGGAATAACAAACTGTCATTGTGAATTATTTTATTTTTATTATGATATATATATATATATATATATATATATATATATATATATATATATATATATATATATATATATAAATAACCCAGGTAGCACAGTGGTATTGGCAAATGTCGGCAAAGGGGCTTTTTAAGAAGATTGGCCAATCCATGCAGAAACTCAAGCATCGTTCCAAAAAAAAAAAAAAATTAAAACCATCAAAAAACATATTTTTTACCATTCCGTCCTTTCTTATAAAAATATATTTCAATTTTGAAACTCTGCAACAACATTTCAAATCTTCAAATATATTTTACCTAAGCTCTGGATGAAATTGGAGAAGATCCGGAGCAACTGGTAGTCTATAACGTTCCACATCAAAATTGGCCCAGGTTGAATGATATTTGCCAGCTTATTTGTGCTACTAGGAATATTATTAACACTATTTAAGCATAGCATATTTTATCATATTGTTTGAATTGTTGATGATATTACCAACACACCGAATCAATTTCATAACATTCTTTTTATTTTCCACACAAAATAAAATGAATGCGTCAGTATTTGTAGAGCCATTCATAATTAATTCAACATTTCTGAAAAATTAATAAAATAACTTAGAGTAAAATTGCTTATCAAAAAAAGTTTTATTTTGTAAATTTATACTAGATATACAATATGAGAAACATGGTAGGTTACAGTATTTAAGTTTTTTTTTTTTTTTTTTATAAACATAAATTATTTCAATCAATTCGATGAGTGGCCTTTTTGTAGCTAAGAGTATGACAAATTGGTGAGAAATGGAAGATTTTAACTTATTCCTATTGACAGAAGAACCACATTTAGAATTTGACCTAGAAAAATTATATTTATAAAAATAAGTACTGAATCTACTACTTAGAGTCAGTATAATAACATCACGAAATATCATTTTTTTACTGGCACAGAGTTAATAATTGTGTAACAAAACCGGAATTTAAGCTGCTAAATACGGCCGTAATTTTGTTAAATGATTATTGGTGATAACTTTAAAATGTAAAATCGGATGATCACCATCCACCTTGAACTTTAGTAGTGTAAAAGGTGGAAAGTATAGAAAGCAAGAGCTTTTTTAAAATAAACTACATCACCAATTAAAAAAGTATGTAGAAGATTTAAAAATGCTTGTCTATATTTTCTAACTGGAAATGGCTCGTTCTACTCTTTGGATGGTCTGGCTTATTCCCGCAACCTAAAACTATCTTTGAATGCGACCGGTGGTAATATTTGAAATATTCGCTTTTTTGTAGATTTGCAGAGAATCTTGACTAGGTCGAGAGATTACGATGAATTAACGTATGTTTGGAAAGCCTGGCGAGATGCAGCAGGTAAACCTCTTCGAGAGAGATACTTGAGGTTTGTCGAACTAAGCAATGAAGCAGCAAGATTAAACGGTAAGAATAACTAGTCTTTATATTGCACATTTATTCTATCACATATTTCAATTTCCTCATCTAACGAATGTGAAGCTCTGTCTTACATACCTCTAATCAATGCGTATATTACCGAAGATATCGTCATCGAAGCTTGCTATGAGTTATGCTTTTAGTTTACCTATGTTGAGCTATTAAAACAATTATGTCACTAATTGCTTATTTTGCTTAGCTGATTGTTCAATTGTAATTAGGCTAATTGTTTAATTGTAACTGTGCTAATTACTTAATTTTAATTATGCTAATTATTTTATTACATGGCACACATCCTCCTAGGGAGGTCTCTAGGAAGTCCCCTTCATCCCCGGGACTCCGAATGACTTCCTAGGGACCTCCCTGGGAGGATGTGTGCTATATTGGTATTAAAACAGTTTCAATTTGTACAGGTGTTTTTGAAATATTTGGCAAAAATTTAAAAACAGGTAGAGGGAACTAAAACAAGTATATTTTGTAATGAAATGTGTATGGGCGGAGTGCCTTGAGTAGTAAGAAAAGGAGAGTGCAAGGGGCGTAATTAGAACGTGTGGCAAAGGTGGGGGTTAATTAACAGATACATGTTTACCTTTTTGACAGTGAAAGGGGTACAGATATGGACATGACCCCTATAATCCAAACATGCCCTTTAACACCTCAACGAGCCTTTTGCGCCCGCACTTTCCTACACAAAATTTGCTAATTTAGGCTCCCTCTACCTGCTTTTACATTTTTGCCAGATATTTTAAAACATCCTGTGATTAGATATTTTTAATTAAATATTTTTTTTTGTTTCGATATCTTAAATTTAACGTTAACTTTTATTATTTTGACTATAAAATGCATTCTCTCTTAAATTAAATTTTAATAATATATATTTCCTGTATTGTTTATGAAAAATATTTCATGTATTTTTTTATTTGAAATTAGACAAAAACGAATCCACAAGTATCATATCTATATTACATTTTCATATTTGCATTTTTTAAGCAGTTTAAAAGAATGAGTAAGA
Source organism: Linyphia triangularis (assembly GCA_963978545.1). Taxonomy (NCBI): domain Eukaryota; kingdom Metazoa; phylum Arthropoda; class Arachnida; order Araneae; family Linyphiidae; genus Linyphia; species Linyphia triangularis. The sequence continues at coordinate 59,382,579 of OZ021723.1, read as the reverse complement.
AGAACTTAATATATCCGGTAAAATATGTATAAAAAAATCAACTAATTAATTGCAATGGCTTACACATGAAATGTTCAAAAAAAATTTAAATGCCATAGAGATATCTAAAAAGGAGGGGAAATGCAATTTTATCGATTTTTATAATGACAGTCGATTTGCATTTTAGATTTTCCTGAAGTAGTGAACTTCAATGACATAAAGTACTTCAAAGCGTTAATGGACAAATTTTAACAAAATATCTCATTAATGCCATCTAAAACACTTTTTTATCACGCTAACGTTAACAAAAGCAGTATCTCTAAATATTGTAACAAAACATTCCGTTACCCTGCATTGGTAGACAATTTTCTTTCTAGGTTTTTCTGATACTGGTGACATGTGGCGAGAGGCTTATGAAAGTGACACTTTCGAAGCGGATTTAGAAGAACTGTGGAATCAACTGAAACCTCTGTATGAAAATTTGCATGCTTATGTAAGGAGGCGACTGATTCAGGAATACGGCAGTGACAAAATACGAGAGGATGGCCCTATTCCAGCTCATCTATTTGGTATGATTCTAAATGTTACTTTGCATTTGAATGGACTCAATGATTGAATAAAACTTCAGGATATGTTACTTAGCTTTGTTGAAAAACATAAAAAATAAACATCAAGAGCTATTTTTTTCTGGACTTGGATCACTTCAGCTTTTGATTCAAGTAAATGAAAATATGTGTGTATCTTTGTAGTTATATTCTTCCTAAAAGGTAGTAAAATAATACAAAATACGTTAAAAAACTTATCTGCTCAATCAGTTTAATTAGTAAGTATTTGATCATGCTTTTGCAACTAATTAAGCACAATACGTAGACACTTTGTTTAGGTGTTGATATTTAAAATCTAACTGAATTATCTTATAATATTTGAGAACTTTCAAAAGCGCAAACATTTTTTTTTTTTTTTTTTTAATTTTTTTTTTTTTATAACTATATGCATATACTTCTATGTATTTTATGTTCTGAATTATAAAAGCAATATTGTGTTTATGGTTAAGCAAATTGTTAAGTCTCCATTAGTACCTCACTTACTTTGGCTATCTTTTGATGACGCCTTTTATTATAAGTAATTTATTATATTTTATTTAAAAAATGCCAAACAATTATGTCAATTGATCGAAACACTATCAAAGACTACTTCCTTTATCAACAGCTGACAGTTTTTATTTAATTGAATTTCAAATAGTCCTCTCATTTATTTAACGCATCCAAGTTCGGAATAAATCAAGTAAAAAGCATCTAACAAATTTCAAAACACTTACTGATTCAGCTGGAATATAAAAAATATGCCTGTGAAGTTTCCACCCTTCCTTATATTTTCTTATAATGGATGATTCAATATTTTGAATACTCAAAATAAATGCATGTCCCACCCTTTATTTATCTCTTTCGATGAACTTAATTGAAGTGATTTCCTACCAGGTAACATGTGGGCCCAATCGTGGGTGTCACTCTTGGACATTACGCAGCCATTCCCAGGAAAGCCTTCAGTCGATGTAACGCCCATTATGGAAGCGAAGGTAACATTAAAGATTTTGCTTTCTGTATTTCTCAATAAAATTATACTTAGTTCCTATATTTCTGGTTGGGTGGTAAAATTTTATAATAGATTGAGGTTAATGTTTGCTGTGTTCTGTAAATGTTGTTGTATTCAAGTTTCTTAATTACAAGGTGAAGATCGTGAAAGTAAAAGATTAGTAGATACTTATATGTTAGCTTACAGCTCACGTCTAGTGACCTATGGAAAGTTGCTAAATGTTAAATTCATTTAAATGCTATGAAGTAGGACACAGTTTACAACTCTGCAAAAAATTTATCTAAATTGAATACAGTTGGAAACGCAATTGGACTTTACTTATATTTAATTGTATAACCTTTATAAGTTTAATAATACCCTATGCAAGAGTTTAGCTTTCAGAAAGTGCTTTTAAATAAAGGTTATAATATGTATAATAAGTTAATTTCATTATGTTTAATCTTTAAAATGGACTGCTTTTAAATCCACATAGTAAGCACATTTTATTTTGTATATAAATGTGATATTTATAAATATTTAATTTGTCTATTGATGCACTAATTTCAAATATGTGTAATGAGCCACGGAAGGCCTATCACAAGGGGTGTCCGATCCGAGCGAAGAAGTTCTGGGATGAGACGATCATTAATCAGGTAGTTGGGGAGGAGCCTTCGATACGCTCCATTTAACCTCATTAGAACCCTGGTCATATAGAGACGCGTTTTGTATACATCCCCTCTTCCTCGGATCGCTCCAGAAATGTGTTCCTGTGTACCAAAGAAAAGGCGCGGGGCGATTCTCTGCTTGACGCACAGAACAAAGGAACAATGACAGCAATGTTAAAAGTTTAAAGTTAGTCTTTGCTTTCTGAAATTATTCGTTCAGGACTCGGACAAAGTTTTAGATTATATATTCTTCTACTTCATATCTAATCAGCGAATGGAGATTTTTGTTGTATTGTCTTATAGTGCTATAAGAGTTTTTGTCCCAATTTGGTTCTTGTAAGAATAGCGGCATAATAAGTGGCAAATTGAAGAAGACGTAAGTTTTCAAAATGATTGTAATGGTACCAGTTGTAAATTAATGAAAACCCATATATTATAAATATTTTGATTAAAACATTTTGGCATCAGGAAATAGTTTCAACAAATGATCGGTTAAAATGGGATTTTATTAGTATTCCGAAGCGATTATAGAAGCATGTGTAATTGTAAAAGCGATCTTTTAGTGAGAATAACAGTCCCAAAATTTGTTAGTGACAAATGTCATCGGCATCAAATCCTATTTGCCAAGTTTCAGATCGATTGGATTATTGCAAGTGAGTTAAATTGGCCTCCGCAGAACATTTCTATAAGCAAAATATGCGGCAAACTACTTTTCAAAATTTAATCCTTAACTAGGGGTATGGAACATCGCACAATTTTTCAAATTCACCAAATAATACTGATCATTGCATTAAAATATGATACGGGATGTTATTTACCATTTTCATATTTTCACTTATTTAAAGACCCACCTAATTGGCGAAGATATTCGATAGACATTACATTGTCCTTTCTTGTGCGGGAAACAGATACAAATCAATCGTTGGTGGGTGATGCTCAAGGGCAGAAAACTCTGTGTTAAAGTAATTCGTGATTATTTTTATTTTTTCCCCCTTTTAAAAAAACTTTTTACGCTTTTATCGCATTTGTACGGGAATTTAGATGGTGGGGAAGTTTAGAACACGTAAGAGGCATTAGCAGAGAGATTTTAATCAAAATAGTTAGGGCTGTTTTTTAGAAATTATTGAAGAACGAGATTTTTTCATGATTTTTCATTATTTCAATCTTATGAGCATGCGCGATTTTGAAGAAAACCTAAATGACAGGACCCATGGCCACCGCCAACCCATGTACCAAATTTGAAGAGTGTAGGTCAATTTGTTCGGGAGTTATTCTGACCACGTGCACACAGACAGGCATTTTTTTTTCTATAATAATCTTTTTTTTTTTAAATCTGGTTGATCCAAAAAAAAAAAAAAAAAAAAAAAAAAAAAAAATTAATCGAATGCTGTACTTTCATTACCCTATGTAAAGATATAATACGCAGATTTGCCCGCCATCGACATACACAGCCAACCATCCACACACAAATTCGAAGTTATTATAAGGGATTTAAAAATGGATCTATTTTAACTTAATGTCAAAGCCTGAAAATATTTTGCAGTATTTCGAATAATTTCACGAGATTGAGTAGTTCTGATCGTTTCAAACTTAAATTCTATGAATACAGTTTAGATATAAGGTGAGTTAAAAATAGCCAGGTAAATTCAGATGGCTACTTTCAAATGATGCTGATGGTGTTGGATTCCGATTCTTTTGGAAGTGAGCATAATTTATCAACACATCATTTAAATGTCTTTGATAAATCAATCTTAAAAGTAATTTACTAGCTAATTTCAAATATTACAAAAGTGGATCTAATACGGAAAAATCTTTTTAAAAACGGTTAATTCTTTTAAAGGGGTGCAGTTACTTTTGAATTTTGAGTTTAACATACAACGCACCTTTGAAACAATTACATCCATACATTTCTAAACATGTATTTGTTAAAATTGCATTCCAAACCTCTCATCACACGTACATTCCTTTAGTTTGCAGTTTTAATTTATTAAATTTCTTGTATTAACTTCCGACTTTGTGTGTATATTTATGTGTTTTGTTTGTCGATGGCAGGCAAATATACGGAGGCCTAATTATGTGAGACTCTTTGACATCATCAAATTGGGCTGAAACTTAGCAGATAGATTCGATGTTGGTGACAATGCATTCTGTACCATTTTGAAGGCTGTCACTGTCACTAAAAGATCATTTTTATGGAATGCTAATAAACCAACTTGCCGTCATCCAATCGCATTGAAATAGCATTAAACCAATCATTGAAGAAATTCTTTCCTGTTGACAAAATAATTTTAGTATAAATAATAAAATTGTTTTGATCAGAAGAAATAAAAGATACTTGGATCTGAGTGCATAAATTCACATTCATTTTGAATGAATAAATTTTGAAAAGTAGTTTGCCACATATTTTGCTGATAGAGAAGGTGTTAGCATCTAAATTTAAATTTTTAAAACAAGCACACGCTGGCAGCAGAAACGGTGCTATGTTAATGAATATAAAAATTGACTTATGTATACAAAGGATTTATATTAAAAACTTTGTTTTTATGGGTTATATTATTTTTACAGTCAAAAACGATTTTTTTGTGAAGTGTTAGTTGCAAAATCGCTTTTTACTAAAGAGCGCAAAAGGCTTTTTTTCCTAGAAAATTTTATTTTTTAATAATATCTTTTGCGGAATAGGAAGGTTTATGTTCTTTAACTGGTAATTTCCAAATCTCCCTTCTTGCTTATACCAGCAAAGAAATTGTTTTTTGATGGATATGCATTTACAAGATGATTCATCCTAATGTCACTAATTGTAGCTGGTTGTCTATAAATTCATATTTGATCTAGTTAAAACAACAATTGCCTTTGAATATAATTTCAGAGTTTTGAAGAATGATTTCAGCTAGCCTTCGTCAAGTCTAACAAGCAAATCTATCACAACGTTCTTACGCAGCTAGGTAAACCTTCTACTCGAGGTGATGTGTCAAAATTGGAAATGGACTGTTCCACAGGTTTTCTCGGGAGACAATTTTATAAATGATCCAAAGTGGACAACTTACAATAGTATTTACCTTTCATAATTCAATGTCAAGCGCAAGTCATGACTCCAGTCAACACACCTAAAAATCTAAAATCCTTTTGTTGTGGAAATTCACGCTTCAAATAACCGCTGGTGAGAAAACGGAATCGTTAATCTTAAAATAAATATCCATACCCTCTGGTCCCGAATGGTGTTAAAGGGTAAACACCATATAGGACAATGGAATTTTCTTTGGTTTACTTTTTCTTTTGAATCCGATAGGGAGAAGAAAGGGTTAAAGAGAGAGCAAGCTGTTTGCGTAAATTAAAGAACTTTAGGCTGAAAATGTTACTGGATTTGATATTATCAGGGCTCACACTCAAATCACAGAATGAAAATCACTGGCTTTTCAATGACTTTTATGGATCTAAATAATGTTTTTAATGACCTTTGAAAATTGTTTTCGTGCATCATGTCGATATATAAATTTTTAATAGAATATATTATACCAGAAAGTTTACAAGTTGGCGCATGCGTAATAAAATATGTCACAGAATTCTGATAACAGTGCGGACAAGTGGTGGTCACTCGGGGATAGCAAGTCTGAGTAGTACTATTATAAAATTTGCGGTTGGCACAACAGCCGCAAAAATTAAGGACTTTTAAGCACCTCTAAGCATTTTCAAGTACTTTCAAGGCCTTGAAAACAAGTTCAAAAATATTAAGCTCTTTTAATAACTTTCAATGACCGTGGAAACCCTGATTACGTTAAAATGGAAGATTACATTAGAAAAAGATTCTAACTTTCGTAGTCAGCAGTTAAGAGCTTCAAAAGAATCATTCCTGCGATTATTAACATCCTAATCAATTATGGATTACTAAAAATGAAAATCAAATATTGAATTGTTTAGCTGAACTTATGGAAAATATAAACTTTCTTTATTTTTATTTTTCACCCTTCTTATATATTATATTTATAAGTTCAAATTGCTTTTTCCAGAGAAAAGCAAAATAAATTTATTGATTTTGATAAATATTTTGGTAATCGTTGCGGAAAAAAACCCTCCCTTTTAGAGGGCCTCATGAGTTGATTTCTTTTAATATTACTTTAGAGTATTCTTTACCATATAATGTTTATGTAAGTGTTTACTGATAGAATTAAAGCGTTAACAAAATTAAAATCGGAAAAAATACAAATTCAAAGTTGTGTCGGCTAAGAATATTTAATCCCTTTTAAGGCATCTATGTAGAATCCAATAATACATTTAGACGTTATCAAACGCAAAAACTACCCTAGGACATTGATGCGCCAAAACAACGTGAACCGTACACAGTCTGGAAATGGTGTGTCTTTCAGGGGTTTCCACTTTTTTTTACTCTGAAAAGTTCTGCTTGTTCTACATTTTTTTTTTTTTAATTAGACTTTATAGGCCTTTATCAAACTAAACTAAACTGTAGCCCCTAAAAAAAAAAATCTAACTCCACCATTGTTCTGTGCACACATTAGTACACCATTATATTTTTATTCAACTATTTTTGTAGTTGAAAACAAAGCTATGAATGTTTTCCTCTTTTTGACATTTTGACTGTTTTCACCCCTGGTCTTTGAAGAGTAAAATGTCGCGCATTTACGCATCAAGAAGGAGAAAATCCGAAAAACTCTCTGACAATCAACGCAATACTATCTGTCTACTAATTAATTTTTGTAAGACAATTTTGGTAAAAATCATTTGAGAGAAAGCATACACTTTTTACAAAATGATACTTGTTCTGAACAGATATTGTAAGAAATTCTTTCAATTGGTCTGTCAAATAAATCGAATTTTAAAACTCAACAAAACTGCACATTATGAAACATTAAAATACATTTGTCTTAAAAACACGAAGCGTCATCGTCCGTATCCGTAGTTGGGTTGTCCATCAATAAACACAATATTTGAAGTTTAAAAATACTGTTTAATATGTACATTGTACATACTTAAAGGAAGAGCCTTTTTTTTTTACAAAGACAACTAATCAGTTAAGAATTTAACTTATTAAATTGTGTTATTAAAGAAAAAGTGACCTTCTATTGTTGGTGAAATTAAACTTCCTTTACCGTCTTAATTATAATTTAAAACAAATTAATCGAAAATATATAACTTCAATATTTAAAGCAAATTAGTAATTGTGTAAAATATAAATTTCTGTTCGAGTTTGAAATCCCTCGTTGAGATCTTACGATGAATCAAAGTAGGTACGTAATGATATGTAGTATAACTGAGTATTGAGTCTTTTAATTGACTAATTATAACTATATATTAGGATGGTCTATGTAAGGCATCAAAAACGAAATTTCATCTGATTTTAACTCTCACCCCTTCATTCCTTTCGTTTTGGTCTATCTTGACAGTGTGCCAAATTTCATTTCAATAATATATTAACCCGTGTCGCAAATAGCCTGAAGTTGTTAAAAGATTACTAAAATTGAAATTGTTTGAAAAAAAAAATATTAAATTTCTTCGGCTTCAATTTCATACCCCCGAATATTTTTTCTTTTGACCTATTTTTGTAGAGAACCAAGTTTTATTATGATAAATTAGTATTAACCCTGCTAAATTGATATTGAAGTTTGTAAAAATAAAAACAGAATTGACAAAAATGAACGAACATATTCTAAAAGTTTTATTTCCTAAATTTAAAAAAGTTGCAAAATATTGATACAATTTAACTAACAAAATCTAACATTTAAACAACAAAAATGTCAGATTTTTAGCGGTATTTTTTTTTTTTTTAGTAATGCCTCATATTTTACAATATGTGTAGTACTGCTTGCAGTGATCGTCCACACGTTGATCGTTGCTGCACACATTAATCACTTTTCATTTACAAAAGTGACCACAATAATATTTTTTATAGTCAAAGGTAAAAAATGGGGGTAAGAATACAAAATTTGTAAGTTGGAAAATAAGGAACACCCTGCGCTGTACAGTAAAATGCAGTTATGTGATGCGAACTTCCATTTTCCTTACGGCACAGCTTAATCTCTTTAAATTTTCAAAAAATTGCTTACAATAATATTTTTATTGCCAAAGGGAAAAGAATTGGAGGGTGAGGAAAAAAGAAATCTGAAAGTTAAAAAAATAAGGACCACATATATGCCGTAGTCCCTTATTACAAATTTTTCTGTTACACTTTCTAGGCCATTTTGTTGCGATTTAATTGCAAAATCTGAAATATGATAAGAATAGCTATTTGATATGCATACAACTGATACCATTACAATCACTTTGAAAACTTGCGTCTTCAATTTTCCACTTATTTTGACGCTATCCTTACAAGAACCAAATTGAGACACAAACTCTTATAGCACTATAAGACAATAAAAAAAAAAAACCTCCATTCGCTAATTAGATATAAAGTCACAGAAATTTACGGATTGAGATAGAGCATGTAAAATATGTTATGTTTCAATTCTTCGTCTTTCTGAAAAAGGTAAAGAAGTCCAACAAAGAGGCAAATGAGTTGAACTGCCGACCGCTGAACTTTTTTAATTGGAAGGTCCTTGTAAAGAAACTTATTTTTAAAATCTAAAACTTTGTCCGAACCCTGAACAAATAAGTACAGAAAGCTAAGACGAACTTTTAAGATTGCTACTCTTTGTCCTATGTTATGTGCGGTCAAGCAGAGAATCGAGTAGCTCCTTTCTTTTTGTATTGAAAAGTAAGCACAGTCCTGGAGCGATCGCAGAAAAGGGACCGTACACAAAGTGCATTTCAACGTGACCAGGGTTCTAATGAGGTTAAATGGAGCGTATCGAAAAATCCTCCCCAACTACATGATTAACGATCGTCTCAACCCAGAACTTCTTCCCTCGGATACAGAACCATCACAAGGTGAAGGCAATCGTAGAAAATAATAGTCAGTCATTGTTCAAGCAGCCATATACTCAATTTATTATAGAACACAGCACACCGCACATTTGATTTACATTAAAAGGCAGAGATAGAATGTGTGAGAAAAATGTATTAGTGGAGCGCAAGGAAAGAGTAACGACACGAGTCTGGGAATCTTTAATATTAAATAGGGATAATTGAAAGCTTCATCGCTATGTTAGAGAATCATGCGTCTGAGAACTAAGACAGATCAGGGTATTTTAATGAATATATGAGAATTAATGAGGTCTCGAAAATGGGAGAACTCTTGAATGACAGATGATTGAGAAATTAAGAGAACATTGATAATAATTATTGGGTGGCGCATTACAAAATCATTACATATATGAGTTTCTTAATGTACAAAATGCAAATAAATTTATTTGCTTTTCTTGACTTATGTAGTACAGTGGGTGAAAATTTTTAAACGAATAAAAGATAAATAACGTGAACATATATATATATATATATATATATATATATATATATATATATATATATATATATATATATATATATATATATATATATATATATATATATATATATATATATATATATATATATATATATATATATAAATATTTTAAAATTATTTCAATCAAATTCAATTTTTCCCCTATTCCAAGTATGAAAGGTCAGTTAGCCAGTTCTTCCGACCTGTTCTTCAACTTTTCTACTGTGATACATGAAAAGTTTGACTGGATTTTAAAACTTCAATATCACGATATGATGGGGCAAACATTTTGTCCACTACATTAACCCTTTATTTACTGATAAGACTTATAAGTTCCGTTAGATTTTTCATGGTACTAAATTAATTTAAACGCTTTTAGACCCATCGGGACGTTGAAATTCACTTCTATGAAGTACGTTCTTCTAATGCTGGATGGCAGTACAAGCTCATTTCTCTTTATATGCAAATACATGGATGATTTTCAATCTTCTTTGCATCCATTTTTGCCTTACTTCGTCTTATATATTTGTATCTAACAAGCTTGTACTTCTTCTTGTGCTATCATAAAACAACTGAAGAACGAACTTCAAGGATTTTTTAAAGTCCCAACGGGTATCAAAAAGTTTAAATTAATCTATCATGAGAAAACAGACGAGACTTATAAGTTCCATCAGTAAATAAAGAGTTACAATTTCAAAGGTCTCAATAACATATGTCGTATCACAAAGCACATTTTGAAGAACACATAGCGAGTATTGAATTGATTGAGAACTTAACTTAATCCGATATAAAAAAAAATGCACAAGTTCAATTTTACTAAAGTAATTGATGTTCATAAGAAATTAAAGAGATGTACTTGACACTTCCAAACACCATAAATCAATCAGTATAATAATTTTTAAGTAATAATTGTTACATATGTTTAAGTCAGTATACATTCAGTATCTGATTATAAAATAAAATAAGTTTAGTTAATTTGTTTTGTTGATTCTTGAATTCATAATTTTTGTACCACCTTTAGAATTTATCAGCACTTGAAATGTTTCAAATATCCGAAGAATTTTTTACCTCTCTGGGACTTAAACCAATGCCAGAAGAATTTTGGAAGCATTCTCTAATTGAAAAGCCAAAAGACAGAGAAATAATCTGTCACGCATCTGCTTGGGACTTTTGCAACGGAAAAGATTACAGGTTAGTCAAGTTTGATTTGTCTCACTGAAAACATTTCTGAAACACAAGCCCAGCTACAATCATCCTTATAAATATTGAACTCCTAAAATATCTGAACAAAAATAATTTATTCCGATAAATTAGAAAATATATTAATTAAGGAGACAAAAATAGAATTTTATTGATGTTAATTTATGAATGGTTTATGGTTCAAGAATAAAACAAGCGCGTAAAATGATGTTCTTAGAAATAGTCTTTTCATGTCAATAATAATAAATCAGTGCGGCATATCCATACATAGAACTTATATTTAATTAGTTAAAATTAAATGCGTTGAAAATCACAGTTGATCTTTGGTCACTAGAGCTTGGAAAGCACTTTGTTTCCCTCTTACAAAGGCAAGCACATCGTTATGAAGAAAAGCCTTATTACATTTGAAGTTTAAACCAGCAATAAAAACGATGTTTATTATTATTTTTTTTTTTTATTTATATAGGATAAAACAATGTACAGACATAACTATGGAAGATTTAATCACTGTTCATCATGAAATGGGTCATATTCAATACTTTCTTCAATATGCGAGACAGCCCAATGTCTTCAGAGAAGGTGCAAATCCAGGTAAGATATCCATGTATTGATAAAAGACAAATTTTGTTTTGAAAATTATAGAGAAATAAAAAATCCAAATAAGTTTATTTCTCAAGTTAAAATTATATTATTTTTTTTAATTGGGCCTATTTTTACAGACAATATTTTGTGTAAATAAATTGTAATAACCTATAATTAAGCCTGTAATAATCAATAGGTATTTAGGTAATTTTACATATGCACCCCTGAAAAATAGAAAATGATCTATAAAAAATTAAATTAAAAAATAATTATAGCATTAAAAAATATAAAACATAAAAAGTTTAAAATGGTTATAATATCACGCATATTCGGACAGACATTCATAACTTTATCAAATCGTTTTGTTTTTGGTTTAGACTTTTCAGGCCTTCAGCCTGCAAAGTCAACTTACATATAAGTCCATATAGTCATTTCCATTAGTGACGCACATTCAAACTAATGAATAGTTTTTCTACATATATCCTTCGATTATCTCAGTAGAACCTACATCAAATTGTATCAATATCAATCGATTATTACTACTAGATCCAGATTGTTTACATTTCAAAACTTTAATTATCTACTCATTTTACATTATCTTTAGGCTTTCACGAGGCGATTGGTGATGTTCTTGCTCTTTCTGTCTCCACTCCAAAGCATTTGCAATCGATAGGGCTGCTAGAAGAAGTTTCGGATGACCCAGGTAAGAAAATTGATTGTAAAATATTTGGTAGAACTATACGCATTCTGTAAACAACTTTAAACTGAGGACAACAAAATAGAGTAGTTGAAATATTGTCAATTTGGATTTCCTGTCTATTTTAGATGAAGAAGATTTTTTTCAAAGGGTGATAGTTTTTTTATTTTTTTATTTTTTTTATTTTAAAAAGCATTGTTTTTTCAATGATAACTATTATATTTAGTGTTAAAAAGACATTTAAACTTGGAACAAAAAATGTAAATAGTTTACTTGTTTTTGTTAGTTTGCTTGTATTATTGTTTCAATAGGTTCATGTTGCTTCCTTTTTCATTTAGCTTCATTATCTTTTAAATTCGAACCATAGTTTTAATTTTTCAAAGATTTTCATTGGTTTAGTTATTTTTAAAGAGTAAAGTAAGCTTTCAAACAGTTAAAGTTCACAGCTATGAACTTTTTAGAATATTTCTTAGTGTAATTGAGGAAAGTTAGCGAAATATTTTTAACTTTTAAAGAATTTAGGTTTTTGAATTGTGTAAAAAATTGTAATGCAATTTTTTTATATCTACTTTTTTTTTTCCTTCCTTTTTATTATGCAACTTACAAAACATAATAATTTTTATTTTCAATGTAATATTATCAAAGTTTACACAAATTACAGTTTAATTAATACAGTTACAATAATTACAGTTTAACTTTCAAAATGCTGTTAGAAAACACTGAACACTCGTCAGAATTTCCTGAAATTTAACCTGAATATACACGAAGCGGAAAATAGTATGACATAAGAAAAATAATAGTTCGAAATAGTTTTACTTTTTTTACCATGTCATTTTCTTTTCTTCGATTTTATTTAGGTCAAAAATTTCAAGTCATTCCAATCAGTGCAGTGGTTCTTTTTTTAAATCTTTTTGAACGTAAATCATTAATTATAATTAACTTGTAGGATAAATAACGTTTAAAAGCAAACTGTTGAATATTTTCTTACTCTCTAATTATATACAGCACATTAACTAAAAAAAGTAAAAATAATAAAACAATAAATATTAAAACACTAAAAAACATCACAAAATTCGCCACAAATAAATTGAAAATAATAAAGTTAGTTAATTTCTCAAAACACAAGATTTTTTTTTAATTATTGGCTATTATAATCTGGTATACAAAAAATTATATATTTTATGCAAATAACTTTAAAAAAAAATGCTTCTGATGTATAAGGTGAAATTATTCTAAAGTATTCTTTTCTCTTCTCAACAAATACTATGTACAGCTTTAAAAATGTGAAACTCTTAAGAAGCCATGCCTTCAAACAAAATACAAGTTCAGCTAAATTTATAAAAACATTTTTTAATTCAAAAACGCCTTTTCTTAATCATATTATCAATATCAAAACGAGAATAATGAACTACATCACTTACACCATACCATTGCTTCATATTGTAGAGGGAGACTTAAACTTCTTACTTCGAACTGCTTTGGACAAAGTGTCTTTCTTACCTTCGGGATACCTCATTGACCAGTGGAGATGGGGATTGTTCAACGGAGAGATTCAACCTGAGGAAATGAATACAAAATGGTGGGATCTCAGGTAAGAAAAGAAATGTGGTTAGATAATGCAAAAATCTCCCAGAGACACTGCTGACTTTACGCATAAACGACATACAAATGTAAACAATGTATCTTCTATTTTTAAAAATGTGATACAATACATAACATCATATTAAATTTTTAGGAAATATGATAAAAACATGTAGAAATGATGTTGATTATAAATAGGTATGATACTTGCAGTTCTAAAAGGAATTTGTTGAAATAGTAGCATTTTAAATAATGCTCCTTGATTTGTGATATTCTAAAATAATTTTTGTCAGTGATTTTTCTTGCAGTGGCTATAAGATGTACTAATAATTTGTAACAACTTAAGAAGTAATTTTTCTAGGATATAATAATGATATGTTTTAATCGTAATTATTATTACCTTGTGACTGAATAAGTGAAATTGCATGCCGGAACATTGAATAGTTTATTTTTATATGGATCAGATAAACTTTTTAAATGATTCTATCGACAGTAAAAAGCTTGTTAACTTGCCCGATGTTAAATCTATTTGTATGGTGAAACCGTAAACCCCAGGAATATCTGAATACAAAATTCAATTTTAATGCTGTTCTAGTTTTGAGTAATCTACTGCAGTTTCTAAGTAGTTGACATACAAACTATATCATAACTACAGTGAAATTTAAAAAAAAATCTTCCCTTTTCATTAGAATAAATATGGTAGTCCTTTCAAACATTCCAACAACGCTATACACTTTTAATAAATTGAAAATAAATTATAATGTAAGAACCGATTGAAGAATAATACATGGAACAAATTCTTAATTGAAAAACTATCATGTTTAATATGCAATTGTTTTTTAATCAAATTGGAATGATGAACTGCGTTCTTAAATGAGATTAAGTAATTTTTTTCTATCTTAGAAGTTCAATGGATGAAGCTAACGAATGAAGTTCTGGATTATAAATCCTAGTCAATTCGAATACACTTTGTAGTTTAAATTTCAACCTAAAATCAAATAAAGCATGACATTGAAATGACCCATTTACACTTTAAAAACTAAGTTCATTTTTAAATCATAGGTAAAATCAATCCAAAATATCACCAACAATTTAATTTATCATTTCGCAACATCTTACACAATATCTTCTATGATATTGTGACATTTGTATTATTCCAGAACAGTAGTACTGATTTATTGATAGCAAAAGTAAATAGCAAAATAATCCATTAAAACTTAACCTGAACCACTTCCTTTTGTGTCACATCTGCCATGTTAGCGAACCCCATCTATATGGAGATCACAAACACCTATTTATCCGATTCATAATACTTTGAAAGACCCCTTCATTTGACGGGTCATTAACGTGGCCATTGAGCAATCCTCCAGGGAAAGTTACTAAGCGAGTATCTCATTGTGTTGCATGTTCAGATAGGATCTCTAGTGTTGATACGATCTCGTTGCCTTTGTTTTTCTCTCGTAGGCTGAAGTACCAAGGAATCTGTCCACCGGTCAAGAGGCAAGACACGGATTTTGACCCTGGGGCAAAGTATCACGTACCCGGTAACGTACCCTATATCAGGTGAGAACTTAAGCTCTTAAGAAATAGGATTAGGTTGCTAAAAATTGTGTAAAATATTGCTATTTATTGTGGGAGACTGGCCTAAAAATAAAAGTTTTAGGTCATGATCAGGAAATATATTTGGAATTCAAATTGAACATATATTTTCGCTGACATTTGAAATATTTTGGCAGATCATAATTTTAAAATTAAATTAATATGGTTTATGGTTTTAAAAATAAATAAATTTGTAATTTAGTATAATATAGTAGAAAGGAAGCATCGTTTCTGTAATTATAATACTTCGTAAACCAAAAATTAGTGATTTGGTTTTATAAGTTGTGAGTATAGTGAAATTAATGATAAAAAATAAGAAATATATATGTTTGGCTGCATTGTAAGGAATGCATCAAGACTACAGATTTGAAATGTGCCCTCAAAGTGTTGTACGAATTAATAAAAAAAGTTAATTATTTGTATAATATTTCATGGTTTTAATATACTACACATTCAAAATTTTAGGTATTTCGTGAGTTTCGTAATCCAGTTCCAGTTCCATAAAGTTCTCTGTGATGCAGCCGGGCACACCGGTCCTCTTTACAAGTGTGATATTTACAGATCCAAAGAAGCTGGACAAATACTTAGGTATGTAGAAAGATAGCTCAAAGAATGCAAAGTAAGGATGGATAGGAAGGAGTTAGCATTTGAAACTTATTGCATGTATCTATCGAAAATACTGCAAACAATTATTTGGATTACATGTTTTTGTCTAATCCTATAAAACCCTGCTTGTGTTCAATTGTAAGCCTTTGTTGCAAACAAATAAACACTTACATTAAAGTTAAGCTACACATTTCTAAATAGCCATCATGGTGCATTAATTTGTGCATATTTAACATTCGATTAAATACGATAGAAAACAATAAACAGTTCATTTCTACTATACTTCCTTTTTAAAGCAATAACCTAATGGATTTTATTTTCTCCATTCCTTCAGGTAGGAATAATGTTGTAAATGGTGGCTCATATCTTACAGAATCATAATTTTAAGAAGATTTTTATTGTATCACTTGCTGTGGGGCCCCACGTTGCGGAGACCCGTCATTGGTGTATAGATCCCAGCTTTAGGCGCTTTTCAAATAGGTTCGCTTCGTTTGCAGAAAGGTTCATTGCTACTCAAAACTATTGCTACGCAATCCAATTAGAGGGCCTACTTAGGTTGAAAATTTCAGAGCTGTAGCCGTATAAGAAATCGTTTTATAAAATATGTGTTAATAAATTAAAAACATTAATTAAAAATACTAATTAAAATTTAAACCTTATGTTTGTCAAAAGTTCAATTATAAAGCAAAACTTCTTATGTTGAAAATTTCAGAGTTATAACTCTATTAGAAGTAGTTTTGTAAAATATTTTTAAGTAGTTAAAAAAATTAATTAAAAAGTAACTAATTTAAAAAAAAAATGACATTCTGTTTTTCAAAAGTCTAATTAGAAGGCCAAAACTACTTGTGTTGAACATTTCAGAGCTCTATGCCTATTTCAAGTAGCTTTCTATAGATCCACAGATTTGCAGACTCTTTGTTTTATTATTATAGATAATGTGACATTTGTTTATCAATTATTAATGGAGATTGTCTTTAGTGCTCGAGCAACACTCTAGTGAGTGATGGTCACAATAAGTTAATTAAGAAAAACAGTTAATCACTTATTTTGTACTCCTTAACTCGAAATAAGTTTATTGGTGGACAGTGACGAATCGACTTCAAAGACCTGTCTTTATATTGTATGCATAATGGGAAATGAGAAAAACTGTACAACGTAGGCTTTCGAAAGATATCTGGTTTATGAATAAAATACTTTTTAAAAGTAGTTTACTTAAATAACTATGTAAAAATGCAGCAAGCTGGATAGGTCATTATAGATTTAATCCCTGCTAATGAATTGAATTACATCCTATATCCAAAAATGGCAAAAATCACCAAATAAGTAGCATACATTTTTGTCTACAGCAAACTTTCTAAAATTTTCAATGAAGACGGGAAAAGACGATTTTCCACTTCTTTGCCTCATCAAAGAAGCAACAATTTGGCACGAGGGCAAAACTATCTACTATTCATTTTCTCGTTGAAAGTTAAGAGAGCCATAGATTGCAGTTCCTGTCAAGGAATATACCTATTTTTTATGAGTTATGACTGGGAGAAAGTAGCTATCAGTTTACAACTGAATTTATAAAGAGACAGGATTTTTTTTTTTACTTTAGATCATTATTTTTTTTTCCTTCTGACGTAGAATCTGTCTGTTAATATAACAGTATTTTTCCGTTATTTTACATAAGCTACTTGAAAACAAATCTTCATGCTTGATCAAATGCCTTTTTCTTTTCCAAAGTATCCGCATGGGGAAAATTTATTAATTTTTAACGTTTTTTAAACGCACAATGTTAAAAATTAATACATTTGCCACCATTTTGAAATTTCATTTTCCTCCACAGCCAAGTGATGGAACTGGGTAGCTCCGAACACTGGTCAGAGGCGATGAAAATCATGACAGGAGGCGACACGAATCGAATGGATGCTGGGCCCATCCTAGAATATTTCCAACCACTCCTCGCCTTCCTCGAGGAACAGAACAAGAATGAGACTCTCGGATGGAGTTCGTCTGATTCCACGATATGCCCTTAAGCATTCCAAGATTCCAAAAAAATTGGAATAGTGAAAGACAAAAATGTTAATTCATTCTTGTAGGTTATTGGTTACGCTCATTCTTGGTGAACTCTGCACTGTATATATTTGGAACTAAAATCGAACTGCGTGGCCGGGTTTAGATATGATGGGGTTCATATTACGTCTGATAATCGAACGTTCCTTGATTTGATTGTATTGAATGTGAGTTAAAAATTCGAAACACTAACATTTTGAATGAGAAATTAAATTTTTAATGTTATATGAAAATAAAAATTCAGTTTTAATTTGGAACTTATTTCAAACGGTCCAAACCGCATTCAATTACAGCAAACTCTCGTTCAACAAAATTATTTTCATAATATTTTTATTTGACTTTTTTTAGACTCATACTAGAAAATAAATTCTTGTTTGGAAAAAAAACTATTCCATAGAACTCTAATAAAATGTCATTCTACCACGGTGAAGAGATATTTTTGCATAACAGTCCAAACAAACAAATGTTTTATCCAAGGATGCGTGCTAAGGAACTTCATGCTTTTTGAACGCTTTAAAGATAACAATCGGCAGCAATACAATATTTCTTTTTTAACTATTTGTAACTTCAAAGTATCACTTTTTAGATGAAGAACATGGTTTTTACTTTTAATTCAAATATCATTCAAGATGGATAATTTACAACCGATCTCGTGATATTCGCATAAACAATTGTATTATTCAACTACGGAGACTTTTGGTACCAATACTTTTAGACAAAAAACAGTTTAAAAATTATTGATCATTCATGATTTTCCTCCACGTAATCATTCCCTTTCAATTATCTTGATGTGACGTCATATGAATGTTATTATTTTTAAACTCTGGTTTTAAAACGGTAAAGTAAGTGTGGTATATAAAGACTAATTACCGTTTCACATACACATTATACATAAGGATCAAGTAATTCCTCAGAAGCCATAAACTAAATCGCCTGTCTTCCCATGAGGATAAACTTTGTGTTGCGTAGAAATTAAGGAATAATGTGCATATAGTTATTCTTTAATAGTGTAGGTGTATGTAGACTTTTTTGTGTTTGTGAGATGTGGCTTTCTTTTACTTTTATTTTTACTCATTAAGCATGCTTGAAAGGCTACAATACAATACATTGAAAGGCACATTCACATTAATAAAGATAAGGTATACTTAAGAAACTATTCTGTAAATGCAGTAAATATTATTTTAAAGGTGGATAGTGTTGACGCTATTTTACCACCATCAAAACCTGTTCTCATCAGGAAATATTTCAGATAATAACATACAAAAATTTTAAAACAGGATAGACAAAAAAAAATCAAATAATATATACAGATAGTAGACAATTATAAAGTTCAGCTAAATTAAATAAAGCATCAACTTTTCACTGAACGCTACATTTCAATTAAAATAGTTATAGGAAACTTGTCAACTTCAGATTTAATATCAATGACACCATTAATATGACAATCAAACTGTATTGTATTATCATTTTCATCAACAAAATTTGAAACAACTTTTAAGATGTTTTCAGTTTTAAAATTTTATTTATCATTCAAGAGAATATTTATTCCCATTCCATTAATATGTGGCATTCCCATTACATTATTTCTATACATATTGAAAGCTTATATAATTTTAAACTGCTCAGGCAGTGTGATGCGTTAAATTGTTTAGGAACTAAACTATTACTTCCTTTACCAATTGTCTGTAATTAATGTTTTTCGTTTTTGTATTTTAATCACAATAAAATTCCTGTTTTAGTTTGTTTTTATTTTTTCCACACTTTTAACATGCTTAACTGATATCAGTTTTGTTATAACTTTCTTTTAAGTATAATAATTTAGTTGGGTTTCTTTTATATAATTATGAAAAAATATGTATATAACTGCTTTTAAAGTATATCACATTCGGGTGGTCCTCATATGGGGTCAACTCTCACTTCCTCATTTTTTCCCTTCTGATTTACTTTGGACAGTATACCAAATTTTATTCCGATAAATTATTATTAGCCCGTTCCGCAACGAATCAGAAGTTGCTAAAACTTACACTAATATAAATTCCATTAATACTTACACCAATATAAATTCCATAAACACCAATATAACCATTATAACCATTTTAACCAATATAACCATTTTTCATATACACCAATATATGAAATTTTTTTTCAAATTTAATTTCTTAGGATTTGATTTCCCTCCCCGTGTTTTTTTCCCCCCCCTTTTTTCTTTTTTACCTATTATGATACTGTACGAAATAATATTCTAATAAATTAATATTAGAATATTCGTTGCACATTGATATTGAAAATGTTAAAAATGGATACCGAATTAACAAAAATAAACGAAAATAATCATAATTGTTTATTTTCTCAAATAAAAGATCAAATTGAAAAACATTGATGCAATTTAAGAAACAAAAGAAATGTAACATCCATATAATAAAATTTTTTAATTTTTAATGATATTTACTTTTTAATATATTTTTTAAAGTATGATTACTGCTTGTATTGAATAACCATACATCACAAGACGCATTCGTGTTTAATGTTTTTATCAATATATAAAAGTCCATTGGAAAATTGTGAATCAACATTTGTCCCTTTTTATGTGTTTGTGTATGGCATTTTTATAAGTATTGTTTGATTTTTCACAAGGGTGGTCGATACATTTTAAAATACGAAATAATTTTAAGTTTCATAAAAAGATTGAAGCTTTTAATTGATACAAATTTAGACAATTTGCTCATCTAGCGTAGTAAATATATTAAAAATTAATCAGATGGGGTGTAGACTTGTTTTATTTATAATAAATCCTTTGTGATAAGACTGAAATTTACAAATCAATGTCTCACTTTCATATCACTTTCTTTATTTTTATTTCCCCATGAATTACGATGAACTTTAAAAATAATGTATTTTTAAATATTAAATTCACAAATTAAAGGCCACCTTTAGATTAAAAAAATTGTTGGCATTGATTTAGAGAAACCACTCTTTACTATAACGCCATAGTAGAATAAAATATTTTTAATCAGAAAGACTAGCTGACACAATTGGTGCATATGAGCTCATCATTTGTGAGATTTTCAACCATTGACCTATAATCTATCTCGGCTTTGAAAGTGTACAGAAATATTTTAGAGCGCGAGGAAAAATTTCAAACAGCAAGTTCTTTCTGGTTAAGCCAAAACTAACAATATAATCTGGTTAGTATTTACATTTTAAAAACTGTATTATAAAATTATAAATTTCTCACTTATGAATTAAACAAAGATGCAAACGTAAAATAAAACATAGTTCAATCATTAGTATCCTCACCAAGATGAATAAGAGAGTTCTCTCAATGCCTAGGCATTACTGAGCAAAATTCCATAGCATTTGTGTTCTAGTATTGCAGTCAAACTCGTCAACAAATAATTATAATAGATATAGAACTTCATTTAAATATCCCAAAAGGCAACATAATTCATTAAGTACACATTCTTAAATATTTAAATTTATTTTTCTTTAATTCGTAGTGTGTCATTGAATCGATTTAAAAAAAAAAAAAAAAAAAAAAAAACAACTCAAGACATGTTTTAATTCTCAAGGCACCAGAACGTTCATCTATGACTTTAAGTAAATTTTTTACTAGAAACATAACAGTATATTTAGGCTGTTACATCATTGAATCTTAGAAAAAACTCAGAAGAGTACAGATATATTTTACTGAATAAATAATAAATTGCCTTTGCTGCTCGCTTAGCATACGGCAAATATTACGGCAAATATTTTTATTTTTAAATTAACTTTGACACCTAAAAATACGATACAATTTTAATTATTCTCTTTAAAATAATTTGGCTTCGTTCTTGTTCTTTCTTTTAAAAATAGTAATTTTTTTTTAATTTTTTGTCGTTCTAAATCTCATGTAAATATGTTGTCAGATCCTGAAAATTATCCTTTGTAATACAAATCCATTTTATCCAAAGTATTTTAAAGATTTCTAGGTCTAAACTTTTTTTTTTACTTGAGCTAGTTTATTTTTAAGTACTGAATGTAACATAAGTATTAAGAACACTTGTGCGACAAATTTAATGACTTTAACAGGTAGTTAGGTTCACCTTTCGTTTTTTTGTAAAACAAGAATGGTAAACTTTTTGATTCAAAGGTAATTGCTACCTTTTACCAGGGGATGAACTTTACCAATTAAATATTTTCAACATTACTTCTACAGTGGTAACTGATGTTACACTCTGTAAGACTCTTCGATGTACTTTTGACAAATAATAACCACAGAAACTAATTGAAATTACACTCTGTAAGACTCTTCAATGTACTTTTGACAAAGAATAACCACAGAAACTAATTGAAATCAACAGTGAATTAAAAGTAGAAGGGCAAGAGAGTGCTCTATTACATTTTCGCCACCCTATACACCCCACTATAAGTATACTTCGCCTGAAAATCTCTTTCTGAGTAGAGTTGTATAATTCTACAATATTTTCATATTGTTTGATAGTCGGCTGTGTTTACGTAACGTACAAGAGACAGGATCAGTGATACAGCGCAATTCAGTAGAATGCGGCTACAGGATGCGAACTGCAAGCTCGTTGCGGCACTGGTTAATCACATTTAATTTTTTTTTGAAATCCATAATAATCTTTTTTTTAGCCAAAGAGGAAAAAATTGATAGAGAGATGGGGTTGAAAAATTGAAAAAAAAAAGGACTTCCTGTAATATCTCATTCCATTCATAACTAATAATAGAAGCGACAAGTTGTAACATCACAATCGTGCAACTATCCTTTGTGATGCCAGGTTCTATGTATTATTATACTTATGAAGTTAGAATCGTTATTTTCAGTGGGCATTTTAAAACTTGTATATAAATAATAGTATCTTTAGTAGTTGGATTGTTTAAATTTTCCAGATTTTTTAACATGTGGAAGATATCGGGAAACTTAGTCAACAAATTTCGACTGGTACCTATAGGGCAACTGTAGTATCTATTTAAAAATAGAATCATGAATAATTTTAATGCTAAATTCTTAAATGGTGTTTCAAAATAAAAACAAAATCTAACTGAGTGAAAAACAAGCAAAAATTTAAAATTAATTTTAAATACTCTGCTCAGCTAAATACATCTACACACGAAGAAAAATAGAAATACATGAAGAATTTAAAACGTATACAATCAAAATATTTCGTAAAATTTTTTTCAAAATGCATCCACGAGAAAATGAGTCACCACTTATATAACTACAAGGTTTTAAATGCTCAAATGTTGCTGGAGTAATTTAAATTACAAATACCAACGGGTGGTTAGAATGAATGGACGATCTTGACGTCCGCCGTGACTAGCAGCCTCAATCAAGTTTAAAATTATTCACAATCATACCTGATTTTTATAAACTTCAAAAAGTATTAAAGAAATAATTCACTTGATTTCGTAATAATTTGATTCTAATGTTTAAGTTAAATTTTTAAAAAAAAATTCAAAATAATTTCAATTGCGCAACATAAAATAAAAATTCAATGTATTAATATGGGTATATCAATTTATGAAGTTATATTCGAAGTGTATATATGACTGCAATACTTATGAGAATAAAATGAATTTTGTGAGAGAGAGTGGGAGAGTGCCTTATCCTCTCAAATAAAATCATAAATTTTGTTTGTTGGTGCTGCCCTCTAGTGCAAGACAGACGAAAAATACATTTACGTAACAAATTTGAGTGGGAAAAACATTTCTGTTTGAAAAGAGAAAAGAAAAAAAGTAATTAAATTTGAAAGGGGGAAAAAATAACAATTTGGCAAGAATGAATGTGTTTGATTTTAAAATATCGCATCATTTATTCAGGAATATAATATATTATATCAAATTTATAGTTAAATTGCTCTGAAACTGCGGAGTATATCTGTTAAGGAATTTATACCAATTTAAAAGTTTTATTTTTATCCCAATTTAAAAGTTTTATATTTAAAGCAATTTAAAAATTTTATTATAAATAAAATATACATTTGAATTAATTTTTATTAGACGTGAGTTCAGGAAGACTGCTTTAGTAAGTTCTTTCGTATACTTACCTTCAATAACTTTTAATTTAATTGCGAAGACCGAAGAAGGTTAAAAACAATATCAAGAGTTTCCTTATTAGTAAAATAACTAATAACACTCCATTTCCTTAACAGATATGCTACGTTAATTTTAATGATATTTAAAATTAAAAATACCAAATTCCTAAAGTTAAGACACAGTTTTTCAGTTATAATTAATCTTTTTATTTTACTTATAAGTTGAAGTAAAATTATTTTTATTTTAATATATATACCTATAGTAGGAAATTCACGTTGTGTATTAATTTCTCTTACATTTTGAATGTTTTTTTTTTCTAACTCAATTTAATAAAGTCAATGCAGAAATAGAATCTGTGATCCCAATTTGAATCTTTCAAGAAAAGCTTCATAATTTGATTTTGTTTTACATTTTTTTTTTAATCATAAAAATATTCATATATTTATAGCTCAGTTTCATGGCTGATCAAACACATCCATATTCGTTCATCATAAAGTTATCAAAAATATAAAAGTACTGAAACGGCCATTTGGCCTAACATGATCATCCAAATAGCCACTTCGCTTCAATATTAAAAATTAGTAATTAAAAACCCTTAAATTTACAAATTGTTGCATTTTTATAGAAAAGTTTCCAAAACTTTAAAAAAAATTAAATTAGAAATTTTTGCAATGGAAAAAAGTAAATTCAGCCATGAACTCCAGCACATAGTTTTTGGGTCCAAAGAAAAACATTTGGTACTGAATCCATTGAATTTGAAGTTCAGAAACTTTCGTTTTAGAAGCATTTTTGACTTTTGACTTCTTGAGCAGCACCGTTATGATCAAATCTAATAACACTTTTTTATTAGTTTTCCTACCATTGGAGATTTTCTCTATAAAATTGTTTCTTTTCTTCTGATTTCTGATGCTGTTCGCGTTTTTTTTTTTTTTTTTTTTTTTTTTTCAGACTTTACTGTCAGTTTCACGCTATAAACTTTTTATCTCGTTGCTCTTATGTTTTCTGCTGTTGTCAAACAAGGAACATAAATAATGCGCTTTGGATTCACTGAAAGATAAGTTCCCGGTCATTAGTATAGGAAAGTGCTGACATTTCCGTTTGGCTGTTCAGGTTTAGTTGGATTTGCAGGTGTAGGATAAAAGAAGGAGATTTTCTGTCAACTCATCAACAACAAATCTTTCTTTCAAGATGCTTTCGCTAAAATGAGAAACTTCACTGTTTTGTTAAATATCACTGAAGCATTTATTCAAAGCCCAAAGGACTTGGTAATAATCCAAACAGAAAAATTGGAGTTGATGCTTCGCAGGCAAAGAGACCAAAATCCGCAAAAAATAGTCTGACCACTTTTGCGCAAAAAATTATATTACACTGAAGTCGTTCTACCGTAACATTCCGAAGGAACTACTTCAACAACCAAAATTGATTTATGTTGCCAAAGTACTATCCTTGAAAAGCAATTTGTTCAAAAACTTTGTCACTCGGTGTCATATTAATATATATGCAAACTAAGCTTTTCTCTTATATTGGATAGATTGAAAACAACTTCGATAAACAACACACGAACCGGACTGAGTTTTTAAAAGTGAAAAAAATTATAAATAATATATCTTGAACCTGGGGGGGGGGGGGGCATTGCAAATGCATAAGTACTAAATTAGCATTTATCCACTGATATCTTATTTCTCCTAACGACTCTTACTATCAAATCATTTACCGGACAAATGAAGTTGGTATTTAATTCTATGGGTATAGTCAGGTTATTTAACTAAAGTGAAACATAAACGAGAGAATACTGATAAACTAAGCTTTTAATATTTACAAGCGCTCTTCACAGTATTAAGAATCTAACTAATTTCTAAAAGGAAAACATACAACCGTTTTTGTGAGCGTATTGTTTTTTAATCAAAAGCAGTTCACGAGAGAGCATGAAATGAAGATATAATATTCTCGCAAAATAATCCCGCGCTACAGACTTCTCCCTCTGGATTCGACACCGTCCCGGCAAGGATCGAGCAAGAGAGTCTTTTTCAGTTCATCTTGGAACGACCTCTCCTTGCGTAGAGAGTTTACTGGGCTACTGTTGTCGTGAGACTCAAGGCAAGGGCGTAGAGCTGAAGTGTGATACACTCCCAATGGCACGTCTGGATTATTTGGATTTGCCACTTCATAGCTGGTTAACGAGCGTTGAGTTTTCACTATATATGGTCCATCACATCATGGAGTGAACTTTGCAGATCTCTTCTTAGCATTACTGCTTAGAGGATGAGTGGTGACCCAGACTTTATCGATAGGTGCGTACTGTACTGCGTTTCTGCGCTTTTTGTCTGCATACTCTTTTCGCTGATCTTGTTTTTCCTCAACTCGGTTCCTTATCTCCCGACTAAGATTTGCAAACTTACGCAAGTATGGTGTGATTTCTGCCACGAACTTGTCGTTGTGGATAACACTGCGTAAGTCATGGTTGGTTGGTTGTATTCAGATTATCTGGCGCCGTCAGCAACACGAAGGCTTATAATGCGCCGAAACATTCGTCATTAGACAAGCCAACATACATTTACAAACACCCATGAATAACACGGGACTCGAACCCGCAACCTCGCGGTCTAGAAGCTAGCACGCTAACCACTATACCGTTTGGTCGGCGCGTAAGTCATGATTCACGTCGTCTGGTGTGCGCATTTTCCTACCAAATTGCAGGAAGGCAGCAGAATATCCCGTTGAGAAGCATTGAGCAGAATTCATGGAAAAACGAATTAATGGCAGTTTTTCGGACAAGGCTGTGTGAGGGCCGTTTCCAACTAGGATAGCAATACGAGGTTTTAGGTCCCTGTTTTTCCTCTCAACCGGGTTTGCCTGCTGACAATAAACTGGAGTAAGAATCTGTGCAATGCCTAGTAGATTACAGATCTGCTGCATCACCGCACTGACGAACTGCGAGCCATTGTCAGAGATAAGACGTCTTGGTAGCCCATATTTCAAAATCACCTCTTCTAGCAATGTTATGGCACACTCTCGGGCTGTGGCATCTTGCAAGGCGAAGAGTTCTACCCATTTCGTCGATGTATCCTCTACTATGAATATCCATTTCTTCCCATCTGGTGTTTCGGGCAGAGGACCAAAAAGATAAATTGCTAAAATTTCAAATTGCTGGGAATAAACTGGATTTCTTAAAAGTCCAGCTGGATTCTGATTTTCAGCTTATATCGACTGCAATCAGGGCATTTTTTGACATAGTCGGAGATGAAGGATCTCATTCCTGACCAATAATATCTTTTGGAGATTCTTTTAAATGTCCCTTCTTCACCATAGTGTACAGCAGTCGGGACATCATGATGTTCTTTTAGAACGTTATTACATTCTTGTTTGGGAACTACCAATTGTGTCTCCTCCTAGTCAAAATCTGGTGAGTATCTGTAGAATACTCCTTGGATCATGAGGTAATCACGATTCGTCCAATTGAGGAAATTCTCGTTCTTTGCTCTTAGTTCAAAAGTCTGAATAATTGTCTTCAATTTTTCATCTTTGAGTTGTTCTTCCTTGATGTCATTAGACGACTTGGTGAGGAGGTCCACCATAACAGCATAGGACACGCAATCTAATTCACTATGGATACAATGAGGTCGGGATAACATATCCGCAACTACATTCGCTTTCCCAGGCAAGTATTCAAGCTTTAAATTGAATGATTGTAGTTGTAGAGCCCATCTAGCCAGACGTCCTGTAGGAGTTTTCAAACTCAACAACCACTTTAGCGGTTGATGATTCGAAAGGACCCGGATTTCAAAACCTTCGATATATCCTCTAAATGTCTCCAATACACAGACGACAGCTAGAGCTTCCCGTTCAGTTATAGAGTAATTTATCTCAGCTGGAATAAGAAAATGACTTGCAAACTCTATTGGGTGTTCTTGGGAACCTTGCCCTAACCCCTAAGCTCCTAAAGTGTAAGCCGATGCATCCATTCTTAGAAGGAGCGGTTGGCTCTCGTCTAGTTGTCTGAGGACTGGTGGTGAAATCCGGCTTTTCTTCAAGGCATTAAAGCTGTTCTGTTCTTCCGATCTCCAGGTCCAGGCAATTCTTTTTCTTGTGAGTTGGTTGTATTCAGATTATCTGGCGCCGTCAGCAACACGAGGGTTATAATGCGCCGAAACTTTCGTCATTAGACAAGCCAACATACATTTACAAACACCCATGCCTAACACGGGACTCGAACCCGCAACCTCGAGGTCTAGAAGCCAGCACGCTAACCACTACACCGTTTAGTCGGCCGTTTTCTTGTGAGATTGCTCAGTGGTTTTGCGATTCCAGCAAAGTTAGCTATGAAGCGTCTATACCAGCTGCAGGTCTGTAGAAATGATTGAAGCTGCTTTACTTTCTTCGGAGGAGGAATATCCATAATGGCTGCCACCTTGGCAGGGTCGACTTCAATACCAGAATTTGTGATGTAATGTCCAAGGTATTTGACCTTTTGACAAACGAAGTGACACTTCTCACGATTTGCTTGTAACTTGAATTGTCGAAGTCTTTTGAAGACTAGGCGCAAATTTTCAAGATGTTTTTCAAACGTTGGAGACATGACAATTATGTCATCCAATAGGCTAATGTATTGACCTTTAGCCCATTTCTGAAAATGTATATCAATCTTTGGAAAGTTGCTGGAGCTGTCTTCAATCTGAAAGGCATTCGAGGGAAGCGATAAACTCCAAAGCTACAAACAAAAGCAGTCTTATCCTGGTCCGGTGGATACACCTTGACTTGATGGTAACCTGATTTTAGATCGATGGTGAACATAAAGTTAGTCCCTGAGGCTTTCTGCAACAGGTCATCCATAATCGGCGATGGGTAAGGATCAGATTTCGTGAGTGAATTTAATTTCCTGTAGTCCACGTATAGCCGGAATTCTCCATTCGGCTTAGGAATCAACACAATTGGTGCTGCATAGGGCGAGTCACACTCTTTTAAAACTTCCGAGGCAAGGATAGAATCCAGTTCCTTCTTGAGCACGTGCTGGCGTGCAGGTGACAAGCGATACGGTGTAATTGATACCGGGGGTGCATTTCCTGTGTTAATACGATGCTCCATATATGGTGTAGGGTCTCCCTCTAGATGGAAGATATCCTGGAATTCCAATACCAAATGGTTTAATTGGGTTCGCTGCTTATTGGTTAAGCCTTCTCCTTCCTTTTCTCGAAGTCTGCAGTTGACTGGTTGCACAACCTCATCAATCTGGGATGCTGCTATGTCTTCAGGCAGGACACCTGATTCAGAGAGATTTTATTGTGAATCGTATAGTTCTGGAACAGCTTCTATCGGATGTACGAGGCTAATTGGAATATCTTCTTGGAAGTGAATCTTCCGCTTTGGGTTCTCACAGAAGTGCCAATTTCTGTTCTTCATGTTGAGTACGATAACAGTCTTTTCCAGGAAGTCTGTCCCTAGCAGTGTACGATTCCCTTTTGCTCTTGGCAGGGCCAGAATATCCAATGTAATGGATATCTCTTCAATTCTAATGCTCACAGGGGCGGCGTACGCTTCTTCCGTGGACTTGCATCCGTTTGCCAATGTCATCGTAATTGTTGTGGGTTGGAATTTCACACCTTTGTGCAACAGACAGGAATATAAGATCTCTCCCGCAACCGATCTGGATGCGCCAGTGTCTTCACAGACTCTAGCATTCACTCCTGATATTCTGGCGTCAAGAAAAGCCAGTGGTGAATTTATTGCTTGGTAGGTGTACATAGTCAAGAAGTTGACAACAATCTTCTCCTCTCCCCCAAGTGAACAGGTAGGACATTTAGTTTTAATCACTCCTATTTTACCACAATCATAACACCTGAGAGTTGGTCTTTCCCCATTTCCAGTTTCATTTCTAGAGTTTGAGGGAAACGTTTTCATCTTTTGTGGACCAGGTTTAGAATTTCGATTATTGATGACCCCTTGGATAGTCATTCCTCCTAGGCTCTTGAGATGTAGCCATTTACCTTACATTTCGAACTTCGTCGTAACTTTATTCGCAAGTTCAATAGGGTAGACCAAATCCAACCAATTGTCCAGAAAATGTTCTCGGACATCGGGTGGAAAGCGACGCTTAATTTGATCACTGATCATCAAGTCACATAGGGGTTTAAACTGTGTAATTCCGAGTCCTGATATCCATCCGTCAAAAAAAGTTCTGCAAATCAAAGTAGAAATCCCGCCGCGTAGTGTCAGGGCTTTTGCGATGTTGTGTAAACAATTGTCGAAATTTCTCGGCACTCATCTTAAACCGCTTTAGAAGAATTCTCTTCACATATTCGTAATCCTGAACATTTTCATCACTTTCCTGAGCAATAAGTTTAGCGATTTTGGGAGAAGACTAAGCAAGTACACAACCCATTTTGTGACTGGTATGTTGAAGAATGTTAACCGTCTTTCGAACAAATTCAGGAACAAACTAATGTCATCACTATTCGCATTGAAGTTAGGAATTAATT
Organism: Linyphia triangularis; assembly: GCA_963978545.1. Classification (NCBI taxonomy): domain Eukaryota; kingdom Metazoa; phylum Arthropoda; class Arachnida; order Araneae; family Linyphiidae; genus Linyphia; species Linyphia triangularis. Next base: position 59,352,159 of record OZ021723.1, on the reverse strand, counting down.
TCTCGAATCCTAATATTGGAAACTCTGTGTCAGTAGACAAAACAGATCCCGATGAAGAATTCGAACTTCTGAACGTGACTGTATGCTCAGTTTTTCCAGTTCGTATGATTGTTCTTGCTTTAGCTTTTCCATTCCAAGATTCTCTTTTCGTCTCTACTTCTTAAGATTTTCTTTTCGTCTCTGCTCCTCAAGATTTTCTGCAGTATTTCTTTCTGAGATTAGTTCTTCAAGAAAAGTTTTCACATAATCAAGGTCCTCTTTATAAGCTTCACTTCGCTGAATGTTATTTTTCAATTCTATTACCTTGAGATCGACACTACACTCTACATTTAAGTCATCTGCTAACCTTTGTAAGTCACACTTTTTACCTTTCGCGAGGAACGCCATGGTGTCACCCGGGTCAACTGTCCAAATTCTATACCAATACACTTAATGAGGTATCACTAATGTATACTCTAGGTGGTATAGTATAAGTTCTTCTGAATTATCAGGAATAACAAAATAATCTTTTTCAGTTACTAAAGATAGGTACGCACAAGGAAATTTTATAGGAAGGATTCCTTTTGGATTTATTTCGACCGAAATGTTCCAAAACCAAATTTGAATTTGATCATTCAATTTTCTTTCGTCCTTGAATTCACTAATAACAAGAAAAACCAAAAGGACTTTACTTATCTTTATTCTGATGTAGGATATACCTCAACCTTCAACATCTGTTGACGTAGTTATCCGTTTTTCTCAAACTACAACTTTCCGTAACAAAACCATTGGGGGTAAAAACGCCAAGTCGCCATCTTGCCACATTCTTGGACCGTTGCGCTACGTTGAATAGGGCGTATCGAAAAAATCGAAGTTTATCAAATCTCTTAGCGGTAGTGCAGAAAATTTGTGGACACTCATCAGTAATAAGTGTGTGAAATTTTAAAACTCTGGGTTAATATTTTCTGTCGCCTCAATGGCCCCAAAGTTCCGAAAATTGGGCAAAAAGTGTTTAAAATTCAAAAATTCCTAAAAATTCCCATATTTCGTTTAGCGATTGGGGGTAGTGGTTAAATGTTAGTATTGTTTAACAGCAACAACTATAATTTTTTTTAAAAATTATAGGTTAATATCTTCTGTCGCCTCAGTGAACCGGAAATTCCGAAAATTTGAATAAAAAGGAATACAATTCAATATTAAATCAGCAGTCGAAGATTTCGTTGATCGTTTTGAGGTAGCTCGTAATAAAAATTACTTTTTCCAACAACAAAAAGTATGCAAGAATTATTGGTTAATATCTTCTACCCCACTGGGTTTGGCGTACTGCCAGAAAAGTAAAGTGGAACACCCCTATTTTCACCTCGAGAAACAAATCGGAGCAACCAATAAATCACGTGATTATTTTCATTTTTTTTAGTATTTAGTCTAACTCTAGAATATTTTCTTTCAATTAGTTTCGATCTTCATATCAAACATATTTGCAGCAATGTAGTCGTTTCTTTTTAAGGAATTTTTTTACTCGTAGCTTAGTGTCGTAGTCATTTGTTAGTAAAAGATATTGGTAAATATTAGAAATGCAAGAATCATCGCATTCAAAGTTTTCAAGTCGACAAATGCTGAAATGCCCTATTTTTGGAACACCGAAGGATTTTTCACGCATGCTGCCAACACATGAAGACATCATAAGATGTTGCGCCTATGAGAGATGGCGTATTGGAAATGAAACTGATGGAAATAAAGAACCATGCTTCTCTGTTATTGCAGAAACTGTTGCTTTGAAAATTGAAAGTTTAAACGTCGTTTCATCCATTCCTTCTGTTTCACATAAGCGTGTTTGTGATATGATACACGCTTACCATAAAAAATATCGTTCAATCATGAAAAATATAAAACGTGTGGGAAGAAGCAAGACTGCTCTTAAAAATGTTGAGAACTTTAAAACGGATGCAAAGAAACTATTCGACATATCTTCCTGTAAATGCGCTATTTTTAAGGAGTGTATCTGTCCAAAAGAGAGCAAAGTTCCGCCAAATGAGCAGGCGTTCCTCAAAGACCAAAGAACGGAAAGAAAAATGTTCATTGGATGTGTTGATGTACCCGAAACAAAACGACTTCAGAAACGTCAAATGCGAGTACAACAAAATGCTGTGCAAAGTAAAAAAAAGGCAACTCCTGCTTCTGTTTCAAGCTTTACTCTGGAAAATGAAGATATGATGGAGGTGGATACTAAAGACGCGCCCTACACACCGTTTCTTCAGCAGGATTCAAATAGTCTTCAGATGCGTGTAAAATTGGACAACACAATTATTGTCAGTCAAAGATATGGTGTTTCTAACAGAGCCACGGTTGCTATTGCATCGAGTGTTATGAAAGATTGGGTTTAATATCGGAATCGAATTCCAGTCTCGTCACAGACAAAAACAAAGTATGGAGGGAAAAATCAAGAGTTTACAAGCAAATGGTATCAAAATTAAATGAAAATCGTTCCAATCTATCTGGCCTTTATTTTGATGGCCGGCATGACAAAACTTTAACATCAGAAACACTCGAGGGAAAGCAGTTCCAAAGAACAATTACAGAAGCGCATTACTGTATTGTATCGGAGCCTGGTTCTTCGTATGTGGGGCATGTTATTCCTGAAAGTGTAGTCTTCATGTATCGAACAGCATTTACGAATACGTAACAAGTACTTTTTTGGATGATTTTAGCAAGCTCACAGTTGTCGGGTGTGACGGCACTGTGGTGAACACAGGAATATTTACTGGTGTAATTCGCAGGCTTGAAATGAAACTTCAGAGACCACTCCAATGGATTATCTGCTTACTTCATTTTAATGAGTTGCCATTACGACACTTATTCCAGTCAATAGACGGCAAGTCTTCTGGCCCTTCATCTTACACTGGAGACATTGGACGAAAACTTAAAGGACGTGGAAAAACTTTCAGTCGTTGCTTTTAATAATATTAAATGCGAGTTGCCACACATTGATAGTAGATTACTCAGTTCAGATCAGAAATACTTGTTCGACATTTGCACTGCCATTAGTTCTGGCATTTGTAGTTTAGATCTAGCTAACCGAGAACCGGGAACGTTGAATTCGGCCCGCTGGCTAACAACTGCAAATCGAATACTGAGGTTATATATATCTACATCAGACCCATCAAATAAGCTACTAACTTAAGTTGAATTCATTCTAAGAGTCTATGCACCCTCATGGTTCCGAATTAAGATTAATTACTCCATAAAAGACGGTCCTAGACATCTGTGGCATTTCATAAGCTCATCTCGGTACTTTCCTAAGAAATATTGTGACGTAATCGATCCAGTTATTTCTCGAAACGCTTATTTTGCTGCTCCAGAAAACATGCTTTTGGCCATGTTGACTGATGAAAGATGTCATATCAGAATCATTGCAGCTTGAAGAATAATAAAGGTAAGAGAAATTAGCCGAGGTGTACGCAGATTTGTTATTCCTGATATCAATTTTGATGCTGAAGACTACATTAATCTCATTGATTGGAAAAATTGTTTTGTGACATCGCCGCCAATTCTCCGAGAGATAAGTTCTCAAGATCTTTTAAAAATGACAGAGGACGGTATGCCGAAGGCCTGCTGGCACTTCATACAATTTCCTTCACATACACAAGCAGTCGAGCGTATTGTGAAACTTGTCACGGCAGCCTCAGAGAAAACAGTTGGGCCTGAAAACAGGGATAAATTCATAAGAGCTACTCTAAAATCTAGAAAACACATGCCGAAATTCGAGACAAAAAAGGATTACAAGTAGTAATGCTATCGTCAATTGTATATTTGTAAGGCAATAAAATTTCTGTTCCCTTTAAAATGAGGTAAGTGTGACGTGTATTTTTTATTTATTTTTTTGAAATTTAGCCTTTTATTTTCCAAAATTTGGTGTTGCTGAGGTAGCAGAAGATATTAACCAATAATTATAAAAAAAATTATAGTTGTTGTTGTTAAAAATAGTAACTAGTAAGCACCATCCTTAAACTTACAGCGAAATCTGGAATTTTTTATGAATTTTTGAATTTTAATCACTTTTAGCCCAAATTTCGGAACTTTCGAGCTATTGAGGCGACAGAAGATATTAACCCAGAGTTTTAAAATTTCACACACGTATTAGTGATGGGTGTCCACAAATTTTCCGCACTACCGCTAAAAGATTTGAAAAATTTCGATTTTTTCGATACGCCCTAACGTTGAATAATTAAACATCATCCGATAATTCAAACATTGTAGATCGACCACTAGTTGGGCGCCAATTTATAGTCAGGTTACTTAACTAAAGTGAAACATAAACGACAGAATACTAAAGATTTAAATTTTTAATATTTAAAAGCGTTCTTCACAGCGTTAAGAATCCAACTAACTTCTAAAAGGAAAACATACAACCGTTTCTGTGAGCGAATTGTTTTTGATTTAAACGCACTTCACGAAAGAGCATGAAATGAAGATATGATAAACTCGCAAAATAATCCCGCGCTACATGGGTAATAATATTACAAAATTACAAAAGTGTTGTATTTCCATTTTAAAAGCTCGAGTATATATTGAGCTTTACGCCTGAAACAATTTTCTACTCCTTTAATAACTCTCTTGTCTCCTTTCCGGCCTAATCGCCCTAGTCGACCGAGTCCCATTCCGGCCGTGTCTCTTCACTCACAGTTCCTATCCCCCTTTCTTGACTGGACCTTGGAGGTCCGATACCATTAGTGGCACACTACAATGTGACAGCGAACTCTCTTCACAGCGGGGGTGATTTTTAGTAAAACTCATCACAGCAGGGGGGTTGTTAATTTTTAAGATTAAAGTATATATTAAATATAAAAGTAGTTAGAAATTGGGCATCCTGGGCCATGGCGGAGCAGCGGAGCAGGTATGGTATGGGGGCGTGACCGGATATGATGTCACAGGAAGTGATATCACCGGATATGACGTCACCGGAAATCACGTGACCGGAAGTGGAGTGGAGTTGTTCCCCTCCTGCTGTTGTTTTAGTTTCGGTTTCGTTATAAGCTGTTTGTGTATGACGTCACAGTAGGTATGACGTCATAATTTGTTTTATATTAAAGTTTAGAGCGATGGCAACACTTTTTAGTTTCGATTTACCTTTAAGATGGAGTTGAGTTGTTCTAGGACTGCTTGTAAATGAATAAGTTAGAGTGATAGGTTTTTATTGCGTGACATCACAGTAGGTATGACGTCATAATGTGTTTTATATCAAAGTTTAGAGCGATGGCAACACTTTTTATTTTCAATTTACCTTTAAGATGGAGCTGAATTGTTCTAGGGCTGCTTCTTAGCGAATAAGTTAAGAGTGATAGATATTTTTACTAGTGACGTCACAGTAGATATGTCGTCATGAATTACTTTATGTTAGAGATCGGAAAAATACTTGCTTGCGATTGGTCGGTTTTTAGACACATCACCAAATACTCTCTTCTCATTGCTTGAAATGTGTCACGTGATTTCATTGGCTATATAGTTTAGTAAGATAGTTTTCTACAAAATTTAAGGTAGTGGCACCATCTAGGGATGAATTTAAGAGTCATTTACATTAAATTTCTAAGATCAGAGATACATGCAAATAAAATAAAAAATCTTAACACGACTTTTAAATTTAATAAAAGTGAAGGCCATTTGCTAAGGGTCTAAAAGAACCCTAACCCCGAGCTACACGTGACATTTCAATATTTTACCAAACAATTGTTAAAATATCGACTATCGGACGTTGCCTTCATGGTAACTCATCTACCCACCCCCCTTCCCGAACCAATTTTGAATAAGCTAATATGAAAGACTTTAGAAAATGTTAATTATTTTGAAGTTAAATTTTAAAAGTGAGGACCCACCTCCAGCCCGATACCTCTTTTAGGAAGAATTGGTACCGCCTCACTCCACCCTATCAACAAAAAAAAAAACCTTATTCCAAAGAACGTATATTTCCTTGAAATATGAGGTCACTAACCAACCATCCAATAATATCTTTTAAGAAGACACCATCACCTCAAATCCTAATCAATTTTGAAATTTAGGAAATCTGAAAAGAAGATTTGTGAGAACGTATATTTCTCTCATGAATTAAATTTAATGGTCACATACAAAATCCTGAAAAAAAAAATTAACGTTAAATGAGCTTTTAAAAAATTTAGGTAAAGTAATATTTTAGTTAAATTAAGGTGTAAAGAGATAAAAAAAATTAAGGACTAAATGAATGATTTAAGGAATTTTGAAGTGACCATAGGCATAACTAGTTATACCATCCTCCAACAGGTATCGCTTGTCATCAAATGCCGAGAGCGCTCACTTTCTTTGCTGGATGGAGAAAATGTGATGTTTTTCACTACCGATCCGATGCTGAACCACAGATGAAGGTTGTCGATTGAGAAGACAGTCTCTATAGGTCTGATGTTTTAGCTGTCTTTGAGCTGCTCTTGCGATTCCCTTGGCCGTTTGTTTCTCACCACACTCGCTTAAAATGGAATACATTTTGGAACGAAGCCCTATAAACTCCAAAGCAGATTTTCCGTTAAGTTCATCCTTAAAGTAGCCGATCTTCTTCTTGTTAGACACATCGTGTAGGGAATGATCTGATGGATAGTCAGAAAAGTCAAAAAATCCCTTTAACTGCTGTAAGTCAGCAGTCAGATCTGGGGTGGTGAGTCCATAAGTGAGTGAATCTGTGTCGGTGAATAGTAGGCGGGCATTACTTCCATACCTCTTCATGATGACATTATAGTGGAAATCATACATTAAAACCTTGCTCAGTTCTAAGATGGCGAAACCAGCATAAATGGGTCTATTAAGTGTGAGACTCTTCACTTTTCTTTGTACTGCTGCCAAGCTGTTATCAAACTCAGTGAAGGCATGGAATGCAGGAGACGCGACCAGTTTCTTGGCTTTATGCGGGTTGTTCACCAACTGAACATCCACTCTATTCCTCAGATTTTCCATAGTTTTCCCGAACACCGCATTGTTGAGAAGTTTGAAGAAATCTTTTTCAAACGATGTTTTGGCCAGTTTTCTCTGCTCCGTATTAAATGCTATGTAGTCCTTCAGCCAAGGTTGTTGGTAGAATTTTAGAATTCTATGGACTTTAGTTAGTTTCAGTCCTAAGGAAAGGTATAGCTTCAGATTACGATAGTGTATAACATAATTCTTCTTTGACTGAAGATTCGGAACGAGTTTCTCGCTGGAAGAAGCGGGCTTCATCTGCATTTCTTCCAAAATCTCGAGGGCGGTAGGAGACAGCATATTTGGCTTTATGGTGAAGCGTTCGGGAGCCAGAGGATAATCATTATGGAGATCGTGGAGTTCAGCAGGATAGTCGAGATCCACTTCTAGGATGAAACCCTCATCTGCATCATCTGCTTGGTCCAAGATGGTTTGAGTAGAGATGTTTTCAGGGTCCACCCACTGAAAATCACCAACAGGTAAATATTGAGACATGGCCCAACCTGAAAGAAAAATCCAATTAAATCATTCAATATTAACATAGAAGCTAAATAAAAAAAATGACAGTTTTAAAGTAAATTCATGCTTACCATAGAGGTTATTGGCATCCAGGTACAATATATGTTTCTTCTCCTCAGCAGCATTATATTCAGGACAGCCTGGATGGTTTGCCTGGCTATGACGATGGGTGATGACGGAGACTCCGCCCCGAATACCCTTCTCTATGAAGAGGTGCATGTCAATGTCGGTGAATAAATCCAAACCGACATCTGACATCTTGAGAGCGGCTTGCCACGCTAACCCCGGAGACGTCATCATGTGAGCGGCGTCTAGCTGGTAAAAGTCCAGAGTTAGGCGGCGGAAATTCTCGAATACGTCTGCGAGGAGGAGCACATCCGTCTTCACGTACAGGTCGTGATATTCGCCAAGGTCTTTGATGCCGAAAGCTTCCCAAACAAATTGAGCGTGGTCATAATCTGCATCGGTGATGGAGGAGTTTGTAAGGGTGCTATAGAAGGCTTGCTGAGGTTGCAGAGATGTTTCTTGAAATTTAGTGAACGAGTCCATATACTCATAAGGGTACACTCCCTTCTTCAGCAGGAGATCTAAGGAAAAAATAAAAATTAAATGATATTGTTAAGAGAACATTTATATAATATTAACATTGACTATATTACGTACCATGGTTAGATGCGATAGATCTCTTCAAAATGTGAAACTTGTCTCTCTCCAGATTATCGACAAGTTTCTGAAGCGATGCGTTCAGAAACTGGAGACTGTCAATAAACTGGAGAGTCACCGGGATCTTGTCAAGTTTCTTAGTGATGGAGAAGGAGATGTATTTCTCCATCGTTGTAGGGATGACTCCAATGTCATGGTCAGCCACTTTCCCTAGCCCCTGCATGATCAAATGCGCATCATAATTCTTCAGGTTGTGGAAGACGCAGGGAATCATTTTCCGCAACCTGAAGGCAAGGTTGCATTCATTGTGGAGCACTTGACGGAACTGACCGGTCAAGTGATCGTGGTCGTTCACCCGATCAGTTCCTAGTCGGCCTTTGCAGAGGCCGCAATGAGTCGTTGCGTTGATAGTAATTTGATCCTGTGCAGTGATCTTCATGGGGATGATGGTGGTCAGCTTCACCGCCAGCTCGTCCTTCTCTGCAATGATACTACTGATGAAGTGGTCCACTGCATCTTCTCCCCTGTAGACAGAGATGGGTTTGGTCGGCTTACTATCTGGACCTATAATGACATAGGCGTATCCGCAGGGAATGTGGGTAGCCGTCTTCACAGTGGAAGTGGAGGTGGTGATGTCTAACTTCTCTACAAGGGCCTCAAAGTCCGCGTATATGATATACGGGACTTTCTGGGTGAACTTGTACTGACTGAATTTCAGCACACAGTCCTTTGGAGACGGCATCTTGATGTGTTGGGGTGAGTGCTCGTTACAGTACGAGACATGTGCTTTGAGAGTCTCCTCCTTGGCAAAACGATGCAGACAAGAATAACAGTAGAAGCTCGTGCCGTGATGTTTAGTGAGGTTGGTGAGAAGCCTGGACATACTCTTAATTAGGCAATAATGCTGCCTCTCTCCTTCTATGATGTAGAGGAGGTTGATAACCTCAGGATCCTCCCTCTTAGAGATGTATAGAGGTAATATCTCATCATCTTCATAGCCGTAGACGTTAATGCGGAGGTTGTTCAGTGCCTCCACAAAACGAACTTTGCAGGGTTGGACGGGACAGCTTACATTTCCCATCTTGAGCTCCTGCTCGTATTCTGCATAGTGGTCGACCCTATACGGATGGTTACCATAGGCAACAGGATGGAGGGCAGCCAGGACAGACCATATGAAACATTTACTGTCTTCGTTCTGGATGTTGAGGACGGCCTTCTTTGCTGCCAACTTGTTGGGCAACTTGAAGTGGCTGGCAGGGGCTAGAGGTTGGTACGTAGCAGTCTTCACCTCCAAATGGATGATTTCATCGAGGACCCATCCAGATCCCCGCTCGATGAATTCATCGAAGGAGGACTTGATTTTGGCGAAGGCTTGGTCGATGTGTTCAGGGAGGACGCTGTCATCCAGCTCCATCTGCACCTTGCTCCGGAAATAGGGTGTGGCATATTCCTCGTCTCCCTCATCACTCTTACGAACGAACCGGATCTGGGACACAACATACCACTTGATGGCCCTCTTCTCTCCCAACTCCTCCTGTAGCACATCCTGAACTTGGGGAGTACTTTCCCTAATGAAGAGAAGCAGGTCTCCAACTGCCTCTTCACTCGGGAATAAATGGCGAGTGGCAAAGACATCTGACGTCTTCACCTCAACTCTCCTCCTTCTGGGCACAGAGGGTGCAGTTTGAATTCCTCCTACTTGGGCAACTCGAAGGTGGGTGAGAAGATGTTGCATCATAACATCCTTACGACCGAAACTCTTTCCACAATCAGGACAGGCATGAGGGGTGGCGGATTGATGACTCTCCATGTGACGGATTAAGTCTGCATTACGTGTGAAGGACTTCTGGCATATCTCACAGGTGAAATTCTTCGTGTCAGTATGAATCTTGAGATGGCGAGTTAAATTCCGCTTCTCCGTAAAGGACTTGTTGCAGATGTGACACACCTGTTGAAAAAATAAAACTATGATGAGTTTCAGGGGGGAAAAGAAAAAGCAGATTTACATTTTATTTTTCTTTATCGACATAACTTTATTTCAATTTTTTTCCCCAAAACTTTATTTAAAAATATCTTTTCATGAAAACACATTATTTGCAGAAATATCTAAAAACTTTATTAAAAAAAAATGGCTTGAAAATCTTCAAATATATTAACCTAAAACATTTTACAAAATATGTCTTCTCTAAAAATTACTTAAATTTGTAAAATATCTGAAAACATTTTTTATTAAAAATACTTTATTTCTATAAACTATCTACATCTGTGAAACATACTTTATTTTAAATCAAAGTATCTAAAAAACTCTCTCTGCAAAATATAATTTAAAAATTAATACTTACATGAGGTTCAACATTGGAATTCCTAGCATTGGAAGGTCCAGCAATCGAGGATGCAGCATGTTGTGAGGATCCAGCAGCAAGTACCTAAGAAAATTATTTAACATTTAAATAAGCTATTTTAACATATTCTAAACAATAGTTTATCCTTAGAATGTAATACTTACAGTTTTCTGATGGATTTTCATGTGCCGGGTAAGAGTAAATTTCTGTGTAAAACCCTTCTTACAGATGGTACAGACCTGTTGAAAATAAAAATTTTGAGTAACATGTTTTAAAAGTTAATATTCTTTCACCTAAATGATTGAAATAATACTTACATGTAAACCGCGTGAGGTGGATGCAGCATTAGAAGGCCCAGCAGCAGCAGTAGGTTCAATAACAACCTCCTAAAGTAAGATATTGAAAAATTATTCTTAAGTGTTTTACGTCAGAGAAAAATTTTGGCATGAATTTGGAGCGACTTTGAATAGTTACAATATTGAAAATTGCTAAGTACAAAAAGTAATGAAAATTTTGGCTTGAATTTGGGGCGACTTTGAATAGTTACTGCACTGACAATTACTAAGTACAAAAAGTAATGAAAATTTCAGCGTGAATTTGGGGCGACTTTGAATAGTTACAACATTGAAAATTACTAAGTACAAAAACAATAAAAATTTTGGCGTGAATCTTATACTAATATTCAAGTGAATGACATTTAGAAAAAATACCAAGTACAAAAGTAATACAAATTATGGCGTGAATCTTATACTAATGAATAACATTTAGAAAAAGTTTTAAAGAACCCATTATTGACGAATTTCAAATATAATTGAGAAAGTTTTAAGTGAACAAATCAATTATGCAACGTTAAATAACACAGTTTAAAATTTATCTTAGACATTAAACATTCATCTACTTAAAAGCAACAAGTTTAATCTTATTTAAAGAATATTCTTTAAGATACATAGTAAGTAATTTTAAAAGTTTAAGATAAATACAATCTATAAGCATTCAAACATAATTTAAAAATATATTACTAAAAGAGCACTTACTTGGTCATTAAGACTAGAGACAACGACAACCATGGGAGAAGGAGAACGTGATGATGACATTATAAATAACTGAAATTGAAAAAATATATATAAATATCGAAAGAAAAAAACATACATTTTCAATACAAGTTGGAAATAATTTTTATGTAATAGTTGAATCGACTACTTTAACATGATGCGATTGTTAAGCCTAACAATGCACGCGATACTTAATCTAGCAAATGCATTTGATAGTCCATTTCAATATATAAATTTAACACACGATAAATAACTTCAGTTAAAATAATTTGTCTGCTAATATTAAATAATATACATACATCTTAAATTTACTGAACGGATAACTTAAACCTTTAACATGTAATACAGAAAAATATTTGAATGAACGCGATTCTTTACCCTAATACATATAGTAAAATAATTTAACATTTAAATATACATGTTACTTAAAACATTTGAATACACATAATACTTAAAAGATACTAACATTTCACAAATAATAAAAATTCACTTACCGAATAATTCAGATGAAATCAGCAAAAAGCTATAATAGCAGCAAATACAATAAGCAAGCACGATAAGCAAATACTAAGCAAACACGATAAACGTCTTTCGCACTCAGTAATCTAAGTAGAAATGGAGAGACGGCAACCGGTAGCGTATATATATATATGGGGGGGGGGGTGATCACGTGACTTCACCGACCAATCAGATTTCACGGTAGAGGGCGCTGCTTGGTTCTAACCGATCAGAGCGGGTGGGGAGCTAGACTAGGCATGTTTCAACACGCTTCAACGCGTTTGCGAGTTGAGTTGTTGATAATGATTGCAAAATATAAACTCATTGGCTTTTAACACATGGCGTCATAATGATGATATGGCTGGAATCTAGCATTTAAACAGATAAGGTATTGGCGCTTATTTATTAAATGAATATTTATTTATAGAAAAATTATCACGTGGGTTTTTAACGTTGATACTTGTTGAAATGGAAAGATTTAAGTAATAGTTGATGAATAATTATAAAATATAATTTAAACTAATTTTAAAACTTGCAGAAAAATTACCACGTGGTGGGAATTGAAGATAGCGTTCTTGCTTGAAAAATATTTATGTTACGTCACAGAGGGGATATAGTGGGAATTTTGCATTTAAACGGAGTTTCAAGGAATTTTAAGGTATTGGTATGATCTTAAGGATATTAATTTTATCAAGTTTTGTTCTTTATAAGGTAAAGTTTATAGTTGAATGTGTTAGTTGCAAGTATGGTTCTATCAAGTGAGGTTGTGAATACTGCATACTTGTGTATTTGTTTATGTGTTGCATTATTATTTATTTATTTTTTAAGTAGTAGTGATCGATTCGCTATCGATTTTACGCTTCGTCTCAATGAAACTGGAAACTTATCTATTTCAATGTGAAAATGTTAAGACTTAGGATACAGATAAGAGTTAATAAAATTTCTTGCTGTAATGAATGCGACGTATCAAGACCCGGGTCATGTAGCAAGTTTCGGTGGTATCGATGCATTATACCGTGCCTCAGGAAGAAAGATTCCCAAGAAAACGATACAGAAATGGCTAACGAGGGTGGATGCGTACACTCTACACAAGTCCATTCGTCATAAATTTCCTACGAATCGGGTGATTGTTTATAACATTGATCAGCAATGGCAAGCGGATTTGGTGGATATGTCAAGTCTTCAAAAGTTTAATGATGGTTATCGCTTTATTTTGAGTTGTATTGATGTGCTATCAAAGTTTGGATGGCTAATTCCTCTGAAACGAAAGAGAGGTATAGATATTGTTGAGGCTTTTCAAATAATATTCGATCAACGAACTCCGAAATCACTTCAGACTGATCAGGGAACGGAATTTAAGAATAATCTATTTCAGACCTTGTTAAAAAAGAAGGGGATTAGATTTTTCACGACATATAATTTGTCGAAAGCAAACATAGTCGAGCGTTGGAATAGAAGTATTAAAACTAAAATGTGGAAGTACTTTACTGCTAAAAATACGCATAGATACATTGACGTATTACAAGATTTAGTGAAAAGTTATAATCATACTTGCCATTCAAGTATAAAAAGAGCTCCCGTGGAGGTGAATGCCGAAAATGAACAAGATGTTTGGTTCACTCTCTATGGAGATATGGAGAATTTACCTAAACCCAAATGCGTATTTAATGTAGATGATGTAGTTCGCATTTCAAAGAAGAAATTAACCTTTGAAAAGGGGTATGAAACGAATTGGACGGAAGAATTGTTTGTCATAACAGAGTGTGTCAAGAGACAACCTGCAGTGTATAGAGTGAATGATTTATTAGGAGAGCCTATACAAGGAACGTTTTACGCACAAGAGTTACAAAAAGTAACAATGAAAGACGAATTTCCTGTTGAAGAAGTTTTAAGAAAACGCATGCGTAAAAAGAAAATGGAATATTTTGTGAAATATCGAGGATACCCCGACAAGTTTAATCAATGGATCCCCACTTCAAACTTACTAGCCCTATAAATACTACTAGCACATGTTGCAAGACTCATTTGCTATCATGAGTTTCTACATAACACTCATCTCGGATAGTTCCATGTCCTATTTTCCTGAAAATAAAATTTCCCATTTTATTACTCCCTTACCCATACCAATTGAACTGAAAGGAGAATGGGAAGTTGGAACGGTAGAGGTTTTATATCCGCATACTTGGTATAATGTGAATCATCAAAATAATTTAATTGGATTCGAGACGAGTGGAAAGTTAGAGGTAGGAAGAAGATTACCTCCGGGTTGTTATGAGACAGTTCCTGATATTTTAAAGGCTATTTATGTGAAAGAACATGATGATAAAATTGTCACAAGTTATAATGCGGTAACTAAGCGTGTTCAGATAACTGTGAAAAATAATGCGAAACTCATATTATATCAAGGACTTGCTGAAATGCTTGGATTTGAACCTATGGAAATAACTTCGTTTGACGCAAGTATAGAAGCAACTGTTGTGGGTCCATTCGTAGCCGACCCCTCTGCACATTATCGCGTATTGATGATTTATACGGATATAGTGGAACCACAAATTGTGGGAGATGTCTTAGCACCTCTCCTTCGAGTGGTTAGAGTGAGAGGACAAGATGGTGAGATGATTAGCGAACAGTATGATAGACCGCACTACTTACCTGTAAACCGGAAAATTATTGAGACTTTGGAAATCGTTATAAGGACGCACTCGGGATGTTTAACGCCATTTGAACGTGGGCGCTCATACGTGAAGTTACACTTTCGTCAGAAGTCTCTCTCATAATGTATGTCCCTTACCAGTGTTGTCAAAAATCTTTCGAAGATTATTATGTGCAGCAGACGGGAAAAGGCTTGAATTATTATCAAGGAAGTTCTTATCAGAGAGGATATGGATTAGGAGGTCTATTCAGATCATTTTTTCGTGCCGCAGCTCCGCTACTGAAATCAGGTGCTAAAGCTATTGGGAAACCAATGTTTCACAGCGGTGTCAACCTGATGAATGATGTTTCTCAAGGTCAAGATTTTAAAATGGCCGCCAAACGAAGACTCAAAGAAGCTGGAAATGTGTTAACAGATAAAGCCGCCACCAAAGTCAAGACTATGATTGGTAGTGGAAAAAGACATAAAAAGCGTATGCAGAAGAAAAAAACCATCATTCCACGTTCAGCCAAGAAGAAGTGCACATCGCATGATATTTTCTCCTAATGGCTTCCTTCATCTACAAAGACTCTGCTCCTTGCGTCAAGTCGGAATTAGATTTATTTTCAATTCCCCCAACCCAGACCGTTATCGAAAAAGGACAATTTGTCGAATTTCATCCCCTTTCAAGTGTACGAGATGGTGGACCGATTGAATTTTCAATATCAGGAAGTAGTGAAGAATATGTGGACTTAGCTGCTTCCTATCTACACGTGAAAGTGAAAGTGATGAAAGCAGATGGAACTAAACTACCAGAAAAGGAACCAGTTGCTCCCGTCAACCTTTTCCTACATTCGCTTTTCAGTCAAGTAGACGTTAGTTTAAACGAGAGAAATATTTCTTCTGCAAGCAACACTTATCCTTTTAGAGCCTATATAGAGACATTGTTAAATTATGGGGAAGATGCCAAGAAAAGTTTGCTGACCTGTGAAGGATTCTACAAAGATACGCAACCTGATATCATAGACCCCATAGATGAGAAAGCTGATGCTGGATTGAAGACGCGTTACAATCTTATCAAAGACAGCCAGACCGTAGAAATGATTGGTCAACTCCACTGTGACATTTTTCAACAAAATCGTCTAATGATTAACTTGGTAGATATCAAAATTAAAATGATACGCAGCAAATCCTCATTTTGCTTAATTTCAACCAAAGTGGATAGGGATTATAAGATAGTTCTAGAGCATGCTTCTATATTTATAAGAAAAGTGAAGGTTAGCCCTGCCGTTGCTATTGGGCATGAAGGCTTTGGAGAAGACATCGTGCAAATATCCAATTGATCGTGTGATTTGCAAAACTTATAGCATTGCCAAAGGGAGCTGGTCCTTTTTACAAGATAATGTGTTTCTTGGACTCATGCCAAAACGTGTCATTCTCACCTGTTTAGGAAATGCTGCAATGAATGGGCAATATTCAAAGAACCCATTTCTCTTTTCTCACCATAGTGCAAACTTTGTATCTATTTATGTAGATGGACAACCGGTTCCCTGCAAGCCTTTAGAGCTTAATTTTGATTCCAACAACTACGTTCGGGCTTATCATAGCTTATTTTCCGGATTTAATCGTGATAAGGGAATTTACTTATCTCAAGAAGAATATGCCAGAGGTCATGTACTTTACTCATTTGATCTAAGTCCTGATCTTTGCGACGGAGAACATTTTAATCTGCAACACCAAGGAAATTTACGTGTGGAAATTAAATTTTCCGAGGCTATTACGGAAACTTTATCAGTGCTCATTTATGCAGAGTTTCAAAACGTGATTGAAATATCCAAATCACGTCACGTGGTGTGTGACTTTCCGAATTAATGGATACTCTACAAATAACTAGAATTCTTTCAGGAAATGCAAAAACCAAGAATATATTCTTGGGTGTTTTCTCAAGTGATCGATTACCAACATATGTTCGAAACTTTCCAGCCTGTTTTATTGCCAACACTGACAAGTCCAATCAAGAAGGTACCCATTGGGTGGCTTTTTATATAGAATCACCTACAGAAATATGCTTCTTTGATTCGTTCGGAAACCCACCGTCTTATTTTCCCGGAGGAATATCAAGTTATGTAAAGCGTTATCGACATGTAGAGTTTAATCATATGATACTTCAATCGAATGCGAGTTCCGTGTGTGGACAATATTGTATTTTTTATTTATATTCTAAATGTAATGGACGTTCTATGAACGATATTCTCTTGTCTTTTGTACCCAATCAAATATGTAATGATATCAAAGTGCATCATTTTGTAATCAAGCACTTTAGAATTGTAGCACCATTTTATCAATAAAGAAAGTATTTAAACAGTAGCACTATGTCTCGTCTCTCATTCAACATGGAATTTCCAAAGTTGCAACATCCTTTTACGATGGTAATCGCCGGTCCAACAGGATGCGGTAAAAGTTATTTTGTGCGGGATTTGATAAGTGAAAAACAGGGGATGTTTTCAATTGTTCCCGATAAGATTGTTTGGTTTTATGGAATACATCAACCCTTATATGAAGAAATTGATAATGTGACATTTGTAGAAGGTCTACCTACGACATTTAAAGAATTTTTGGGCGAGAATACACTCTTCGTAATTGATGATTTAATGTCAAATGCTAACAGTCATTTAACTGATCTTTTTACAAAAGGTAGTCATCATTTAAACCTGAGTGTTATCTTCATAACACAAAATTTTTTCTACAAAGGGAAAGAAATGCGTGACATTACATTGAATGCACACTATTTAGTACTGTGTAAAAATAGACGAGACGTGAGTCAAATTTCACATCTAGGAAGACAATTATTTCCTCGACATGTCAAGTTATTTCAAGAAGTCTTTGAAGATGCAACGAAAAACCCCTATTCCTATTTATTTATAGATTTACGTGCCGAAACACCAGAAGAGTTACGATTACGTACCAAAATTTTACCTACTGAAAGACAGATCGTGTATCAATTTAAATGATATAAAAGTGAATGACTTTGAAGATAAGTATCATTTAGCAAGATGACGCTTAAGAAGGAGCAACTCAATCAATTACGACTGTTGCAAATTTGTCCTTTAAGGTTACGAAAAACTTTATTAAGTAAACTCAATAAGAACTGTATAAAAGCCATATGCGAATGTTGCATTAACACATTGAATAGAAATATCCCATTGACTGCACGACAGAAGAAAACGCTCTCTAAACATAAGAAGATATTGCGTCATTTAAGTAATCGTAAAGTGTCTTTACCGAAAAAACGTCAAGTCATTTTACAGAAAGGAGGTTTCCTCAACATACTTATTCCTGCAGCCTTGAGTGTTTTAACTACATTATTTCATGGCTCAAATTAAGAAGTTTGCTCTTATACCCGAAGAATTGGTGACAAAACATACTGTTTCCAATAAAAGGCTTAGTGAGCTTGATAAGGCAATGATACAAATTTTACATAGTGACTTACCTGATCATGAAAATTTGGTCCTCTATCATGAACTGTTGAAGAAAAGTTTAAATCTGCAAGAATTTAATAATTCACGTCCGAATGAACAAAGTAGTAAGACAGCTGAAGAGAAGAAGAAAGAAGAAGTGGAGAAAATAGAAGATAAGAGGAAAGTTGAAGAATCTGTGAAAGTAGAAGAAATAAAGAAACTTCAAAAAGATGATAATTATCAAGAACTTATATTAGCATCACTTTCTAAACCCATGCGAAGAAAAGCTGAAAATACACTTGCTCTCATCAAGAATCAACCTGATATCTTATCATGGAATTCCAAGGGTCAAATCTCCATTCACGGAGAAAAAATACCAAACTCTAACATTGTCGACTTTTTCGATTATATGTACAGTACCAAAAGTAATGTATCACAGAAAAGTTTATTTAATACTGTTTTGAAAGATTTAAATGTTCCGAAGCAGTTTATCGGAAATAAGAAGTTGCTAAAGTCACCTGTAAAAATTGTCCAAACAAAGTTGAGACGACATGTAAAACCACCTAGAAAGTGGGAAAATTTATGATTCAATAAAGTGATATTGCTTTAACATTTTTTTTTTATTATTATTTCACATAAGAAAATCACACACACATATTTCCATTGAATAATTTTTATTTACAATTTCAAATAATCTTTCAAAGCACCATAAACTGTATAGCCAATGAAATCACGTGACACATTTCAACCAATGAGAAGAGAGTATTTGGTGATGTGTCTAAAAACCGACCAATCGCAAGCAAGTATTTTTCCGATCTCTAACATAAAGTAATTCATGACGACATATCTACTGTGACGTCACTAGTAAAAATATCTATCACTCTTAACTTATTCGCTAAGAAGCAGCCCTAGAACAATTCAGCTCCATCTTAAAGGTAAATTGAAACTAAAAAGTGTTGCCATCGCTCTAAACTTTGATATAAAACACATTATGACGTCATACCTACTGTGACGTCACGCAATAAAAACCTATCACTCTAACTTATTCATTTACAAGCAGTCCTAGAACAACTCAACTCCCTCTTAAAGGTAAATCGAAACTAAAAAGCGTTGCCATCGCTCTAAGCTTTAATATAAAACAAATTATGACGTCATACCTAATGTGACGTCATACACAAACAGCTTATAATGAAACCGAAACTAAAACGGCAGCAGGAAGGAAACAACTCCACTCCACTTCCGGTCACGTGATTTCCGGTGACGTCATATTCGGTGATATCACTTCCTGTGACATCATATCCGGTCACGCCCCCATACCATACCTGCTCCGCTGCTCCGCCATGGCCCAGGATGCCCAATTTCTAACTACTTATAAAAGCTTGCTAAATTGTGAAGTACGTTTTCCATGAACTTTATTTCAAGTAGAAACAAATCCGCTCAACTGAGCTTCTATCAATTTTGAATCCAAAGATATTCAGAAGTGTTGCCACATAACAAATAACAATTACACTATTATTTTTCTTATAAATACAACTTCAACACTTCCCCTTATTTAAAAGAAAAAAAATTACGCTTTTAAATTAAGAGTCCTAAGTTACACTTCTGAATTTCACACAAGTCCCATCTTTTCACACAGCATCAACAGTCTTGGTTTGTGAAGGGGCTTTGTCATTAAATCAGCAACTTGTATTTCTGTTGAAAGCTGCTGTACATTAATTTCTCCTTCTAATACTTTTTCACGAATGAAGAAATGCTTTAAACTGATGTGCTTCGTTCTAGGGATGAGCTTAACAGTTATTGTTAAATAACTGCAGTTACATTAAAATTATTAGGAAATAACGAAATATTATAACCGTTATCCGTTATTTTTAAAGTAAAAGGTAAATAAAAATAAATACATGGAATAAATAAAACATACCTGTTTTTCTACAACATTCTCTTTAGATATCAGTTAATCGATTTTAAATTAGAACATCTTTCAATATAAATTTGTAAAAATATCAAAATAAAAGAAATCATTTATAGTTTTGAGGTTATTTTATAAGAATTTTGTTTTTTATTTTTTTTATTTTTATGATTTAACAATAAATTGGAGAAAGAATTTACAATACAACATAATTCATAACTGATACATATAAAATGAAAGTGATTTTTAAATGAAAACACATTTTGAAACATTTTACGTGCACAGGCTTTAAAATTATTACTTACATATAAATTTTATGTAATATTGTGAGAAAAATGTACATTTTCAGAGGAATCTTTGAAGTATAAAAAATATATGTTTTAAATATAGGGATATTATTATTATTTCAATAACTATATTTTTGAAATTATTGTAAATTAATTATGGCGCGTTAAAACTATTTACAGAAATTATGTATTTTATAAATAATTGTGCCGTCACGACCACATTTATGTATACATAAATTCATGAAATAAAAATTTATAAACAAAAATTATAAATTTAAGTTACGATATTAAACCCGAATAAAAATATTTTTAATAAAAAATTTGAAGTAAAATTCAAATATTATAAAGTTAATCAAACTAAAAAAGATGAATGTCCATGTTTATTTAAAAAATTCAATTCATAATTAATCAAGAAAAGCAATTTTACAAATAATAAATTCCCTTTATTTAGTTCAAATTGAAAAATGATCATAAAAAAATTAAAAACCTCTCAGGTAATGCGTTAAATATAAAAAATATATGCATAAACAAATTTTTGTTTAACATTAAAACCTATTTAACTACGCTCCAAATTTACTACACAATCTTTTGATTATATCGATTTGAAATTAGAAGCTTGCTTTACAAGGAAAAGAACATAATTTATTTTCCATCAAAAGGAAAAACTCAAATCCTACGCTCTCTTTATTTTTTATATATAGTATCATTTTCTTATTCTAAAACAATAGCGAAAAATTTTCTTACCTCCAACCAATACGAAAGAAACACAGCGAGTCTTTAAAAGTCTCATAAGAAGACTGAAATGAAATGCGAACGTAACGTTCAAAACCTCTCCCACCAAAGGAATTCTTATAACATAAAAAAAAAGAGCCTTCAGCAAAAACACGCATGCATTTCTTCCTAAATCCTAATCCCCCACCTTCTTTCCCCCATCTCTGTCATTTAAACCCAAAGAATGTTGCGTCAGATACTCCCCCCCCCACGCACATTCCTCTTCACCCTACCACTCATAATGTGCATCAAATCATAACGAACTAACAAAAATCAACGAAAAAACAAAAAAAAAAACAAAAAAAAATCGAAACGAAATTTAAAATACCATCTTGAAAAGCAGCGCTAACAAAGAATGGTCCAAAAGTTATTCCAATACAAAAACTTCTGTCAATATCTTATAACAGTTATATCTACTTTTATTGAAAATTATGTCAATATCAACTGATACCAATCGGACAGTTAGTTATTCCAGGAATAACGACCAGGATCCTAATATCAGAATCACGATAAAAAAATATATTTTTCCGTTCACCGTTATTAGAAAAATATATTTTTCCGAATCACCGTTATTAGAAAAATATATTTTTATTTCGTGATTCTGATATTATGATCTTCAATAACAGAAATATATGGACATACTAGCGCCATCTATTGCATTTATAATAAATGAATAACTGTTACTTAGAAAATTAGGTAACTGTTAATTCGCGTGAGTTTAAGTATCAATAACTTTTAACTGTTATTAAAATATGGCTCATCCCTACTTCGTTCTACGATGAAATTCAGGAATTGTTGAAGTTGTATTTATAAGAAAAATAATAGTGTAATTGTTATTTGTTATGTGGCAACACTTCTGAATATCTTTGGATTCAAAATTGATAGAAGCTCAGTTGAGCGGATTTGTTTTTACTTGAAATAAAGTTCATGGAAAACGTACTTCACAATTTAGCAAGCTTTTATATTTAATATATACTTTAATCTTAAAAATTAAAAGGTTATGGGATCACAGTCACGCTAAATGCGCTGCTATGATTAAAGTAATGCTTGATTTTGCTGAAGTTTCAAAAGTTAGCAGGATAGTTTTTCACTAACGGCAAGAACTGTAAGTTTTTCATCCTAATTATTCAAGTCCTGAAATCACTTTTTTTTAAAGACAACCTTTGAGTGAATTATATGATTGAAGTGGACTAGTTATTGAAGTGTTTATAAGATTACTATATCGTAAAGTGAAACACTAATTATGGAGATAGGAAAGTTACAGACTAAGCCTTTATGTGGAGAAGCTGACTGGCCGATGTGGAAGTATAGAATAAAATTTGCTTTAAATTATTGTGCCGATGCCTTAGAAGTTATCGAAGGAAAAATAATTAAACCAAATCAGCCGCTAGAAGGAGCTGATGAAGCAATTTTGAAGAAATACGAAGAAGATCTTTCACGATATAAAAAGGCTAACACTTGTGCCATGATGGTAATAACGAATTCCATGAATGAAGAAACCATGAAGAAAATCACGAGGTTTGATCATGCTAGAGAAGTATGGTTAGAACTTCATAAGTTATTTGAAGCAACATCTGACAACCAACTGTATAACATTTGCCTACAATTTTTCAAGTTAAGTGGACAATGAATGACAGTATGGCTGCTCATTTATCAAAATTAAAGAACCTTTGGAGTGAATTAAATTTAGGTCTTGAAAGAAAGCAAGAAACTAAATTGCCTCAGATGTTATTAATTTGCAAGATTTTAGACACACTACCTCAAGAGTATCGTTCTTTCAAGTCAAGTTGGCTACTTTTGAATGAAGATAAAAGAACAATTGATGAGTTGACTTCTCAGTTATGTTCTCAAGAAAGAGAATTTAAAGAAGAAAAGTCAAAAGGGGATGTCCAAAATCAAGATGGATTAGAAGCTAAAGCAAGTAGAATAAGGACAGCTTTCAAGAGCAAAAAGCAGATAGGAAAATGCAATTATTGTCATCAGAATGGACACTGGGTAAAATTCTGTCGAAAATGGATAGCTGATGGAAGACCAGCAAAGCCTAATAAGAATGATAAAGTCTCAAGAGAAGATGATGTCATAGCAAGTGTGTCCATGTTAGCTCTAGACGAAGAAGTATTTTCATCTGAAGAAAACTGTTATGATTGGTTTGTGGATAACGGAGCATCAAAACATATTACCAATAATAGCAGTTACTTCACAGAATTTGAAAATTTTTGACACCCCACATGGAGTTACTGCTGCAAATGGCGAAGTACTACCAGCTGTAGGTAAAGGAACTTTGAAAATTGTGACAAGAGTAAAAGAAGAGAAGCAAATTCAAAGAACTAAAAGAAGTTTGGTTTGTTCCAGGTATTAGTAAGAACCTATTCTCTGTACTGGCAGCTCAAGATAAGAATAAAAATAGCAGATTTGAGTCAACCGCAGAAGAGTGTTGGTTGAAAATCAACAACAAGGCTGTACTCTAGGGTGGAACGAAAATGGCCTTTAAATTTTTTTTTTAAATTTTAGTTTAGTAATAGTAGGGAAAAGTTGCCTTTTAATTTCAAAAAGAAGGGAAAAAAATTTGGTTGCAATACTACAACATCTTGAGGTGCCGCAAAGAGCTTAAAGTTTATAAAAAAATGAAAAATTATCAACTTTGTTAAATTATTTTTTATGAATTTCTCGTATATATAATGTTACAAAAGACGGTTTTAAATACATATATAAGCATTAGAGTTGGAAAAAATAATTAATTACAAAATATAATAATAATAAAAAAATATATTGTTATGTAAAATTTTGTATTTCTTACTTCTGTATCCTTAATGATTACAAATGTTACATTTGCAAAATGTTTGTTTCTACTTCATTGCTACATTAAACTGGTTTTTTGTATTAAATTTTGGTATATTCCTACCGTGAGTAAATTTTTGCTCTTATATATCCTTCTCTTGCGGTTGAACCACAGACATTTTGAGCCGATTCGGTCACTAGTTTCACAGTTCTTTCCACTGCTTGCGTGTGACAAGGAAGCCGGGGAAAGTCGATAACCGGGTCTACTTTACTATTTGGTTCATCTTCAGATGCCTTCCGTATAAAGTCGTCTTTGAGAGAGTAACTGGAAACATGTTTTAACAAGGGAGGTTCAGTTACGTCATTTTCAGACCATGAAATCATATCAATGTAATCCTTTGCATCGAAGTTTATCTTTGGAACTTTAAACTTCCTGACTCCGCCTCTACTTTCTGTTCTTGCTTTTAAAACACGTCGTAAACCAAGTTCTCTTTGAATTTTGCGTTCATCACATAGCATGGACAAAAGGAGATTTTCTGGAGCCGCAAAATACCCATTTCTTTGAATAACCGGATCTATAACGTTCTTGAGATCGTCAGAGAGATAGCGTGAATATGAGATAAGGTTAAACAGATGTTTGGAACCATAAGTACATGAAGGTTTTAACTTAATATTAAACCACACAGGCACATACACTTTCACAATGTACTTAGCCAGAGTCTTAAGATTTTGAGTTGGATTTTCAGTTGCCACATACTATCTAAGCAAGCGGTTGGCTAGTGTCAACCACCTGGAGTGAGCAAGCTTTCCAGGGTTTCGTAAAGATAAATCTAGGGAGCAATTTCCACTTGATACAGCAATACACATATCCAATAAATATTTCTGATCTGTACTTAAATCATTTTTGTCCTCCAAAAGAGGAAGGTTATTTTCAATTGACAAGAAAGTAACCACAGGAAGATTAGTACAGTTTTCTAGCTGATGAACTATTTCACCTTTAAACTAATTGGGTCAATTTGTTTTACCATCTAAATGACAAAAAAGATGTCGCAATGGTAGCTCCATTACCATGGAACAAACAAATTAACCATTGTAACGGTCTTCCTATTTCCCTTTCCATCAAAGAAATCACACCATTATTATGTCCAGTGTTTACAACGGTTCCATCACACCCAATAGAAGTAAAGTTTAAAAGTTGTTTGTTGTGTTCTCTATCTTCAAGAAACTTCTGTATACTGTCTGCTATGTCTTTTCCAGTGCCAGATTTAGGTGTTACGTGGCCTAAAAACTTTGAGCTTGGTTCCTCTATTAGTGAAACGTGCTCTTCTGAAATAACTTTTTTGTATAACTTACTTCCTTTCTTTTCTTGAACAATTGTTTTGTCTTTTCTTCCATCAAAAAACAATCCTCTATTTTCAGTTATATGGTTATAACGAGTGTCATTAATGAGATCTCTTCGATTGGTTGAACTTGCTCGTCTAATTTTCCTCCTGTCTATAACGTTGGTTTAGTCTTCTTCTGTTATTACACCAAAATCCTGTAAAGCAACACTAGCTATAGCTGCAGCATTTCTATCTGATAATCCGATACGGTCAGCAATAGAAGCTGCAGATGGCAATTTAATGCGCATTTGAGTGATTTTCTCTTCTTTCCGTTTTGAAGGGCCTGGTAGATGCATCTCTTCTTGTATATTTGAAGGACCTGGTTGGTTTGCATCTTCTGGTATCGAACAGTGCTGTTCTTCAGCGCTGTCATTGTCGCCAGTAACCGTTTATGATACACTAGTATTTTTTGTCCGTTCTTTATTAAACTTGACTATTCTCTGTAGTTCTTTCATTTTTCTTGCTTCTTTCTTCCTCAAAGCGCTTGTGGTAGCTATATCAACATTACCTATCACCATTTTCCTGTCAGAACGTTGATCGCTTAGAAACTTGTGTTCCATAACTGGTACTTTTCTTCCTTTATACAAGTACAAGTATTAAAGGTTACACACTTACATGCAGCAATATGAAATAAACGTTCGACCTCGCCTCTACATTTCGAGAGGTTGCAGTCAAACTTTTCTGACCCTTTTCTGCTTTTTTCATTAGTAAAATTCTTTGGCTAGAAACAACGGAAATAGAAGCTCTTGACCATATTTGCTCTATTTTGGGAACTAAAGTGTCACATATTTCACGTACAGTAGGATCCTTCTCTGAAGCATTTTTGAGGTTTTGTCTGATATAACAGTAGCACTTCATAACAGATTCGTAAGTAGGCAGTTCAACATCAAGCAAATCACTACATTTCCCAAAAATAGGACATTCCGACATTTGTCTTGTCTTCACTAATTTAGACTGAGTCATTTTTACTCACAGCAATAGAGTAGAACACATACTAACAAAATATTATGTTAATCTGTAACACATTAGACGTAGCGGAGGCGCCAACTTAACTGAACTCGGCACAGTTACTGACCTGACACCTGATCTGAGCTTGTCACCGCACGCAGACAAATCTTTGCCCCCCCCTCCCCCCACCCACCCACACACAACATCCGCTCTGGCGATGACTCAGGCTCCTGGATGCCAATGTAATACTAAAACTGCTTTTATCTTTCTATTTATTTTATAACGCATAAATGAAGCTTTTTATTTCATAATCGAGACACGCAAAAATCTTTGAAAAAGTTCAAAAAGTGTGTTTTTATGAAACTTTAACGTACTTGCGGCACCTCAAGACGTAATCTAATATTTTTCATATTTTTAATTTATCTTATCTACACCATAAGGCAACTTTTCCGTGCTATTACAAATTGAAATCAAAAGTTGATTATATCGTCAAAAAAAATTTAAAATATAGCAAAAATTTCAATTTTTCGAAACTTTAATGGCTTTGCGGCACCTCAAGACGTACTCCAATATTTTTCATATTTTTAATTTATCTTATCTACATCAAAAAGCAACTTTTCCGCACTATTACAAATTAAAAATCAAAAGTTGATTTTTTCGTTCCACCCTACTTTACTCTATGGTACAAGAAGCATAAGGGGTGGTCTATATAAAGTTCACATGGAAGTACTTATTCCGAAGAAACCAGTAGAAGTCAATACAGCTACTACAGGCGATTCTGTTTTGCAACTATACCACGAGAGTTGAGGTCACCAAGACAAAAGGCATATTAAGAATGTTCTAGAACAACAAATGAATCTCAAAGTTGAGTTAGACAATCAACTATGTGAAGCATGTATATATGGCAAAGCACATCGTTTGAAATTTGGTACTAGACAGCAGACCACAAGACCTGGAGAACTTATCTCAGCAGATGTTTGTGGACCGTTTGACGAATCTTTTAAAAGATATCGTTACTTCGTAGTCTTTAAAGATCATTTCACTAAATTTAGATAAGTATTTTTTCTACGTCAAAAATCAGAAGTTGCAGAAGCTATTGAAAATATGATCTCCCATGCTAAAAATTTAGGACACAACATCAGAGTTCTTAAGTGACAATGGCGGGGAATTTGATAATGAAAATGTTAGAAGTATCCTGAAGAAAAGTGGAATAGTTCAAAGATTAACTGCTCCCTACACTCCACAGCAAAATGGTGGAAGTGAGCGTGAAAACAGAACGTTGGTAGAAATGGCAAGAACTTTGAAAAATTCAAATTCAGAAATTAACTTTCCTTCGTCATTATGGGCAGAGCTTATTAGTACATCTGTGTATATTTTGAACAGAACAGGAAAGAGTTCTTTTTCAAATGTAAGTCCTTATGAAGCTTGGATAGGACAAAAACCTCGAGTAAAACATATGCGTATAGTCGGATCAAAATGTTATGCTCACATACCTGATCAGAAACGCAGGAAAATGGATAAGAAAGCAGTAAAGGGTTACCTATTATGATATGATGAAGATGAAAGATATCGTGTCTGGCTAAGAGAAATAAACACAGTTATCTGCTCTCGAGATGTGGTATTTCAAGAGAAACCACTGAGAAACTGTGAAAATCCAATAGAAATACCTTTGCTTGAACAGTTACCTGAATCCGAAAATGAAGGGAAGCACGAACAAGAAGATTCAGAAGATCAAACTAGTTCAGAGAGTGAAAACGAAGATGAAGAGGAATCTTCTACTATGGAGTTAAGAAAACGTAGTGAATTAAAGAAGATTAAACGTTTTGAAGATTATATGAGGGCAACTGAAGTTTTTATATGTGATGTGAATGAACCACAGTCATATAAAGAAGCTATTATTTACAAAGAACAAAAATCCTGAGAAAAAGCCATGGAATCTGAAATTAGTTCTTTAAAGGAAAATGACACATGGACACTAGAGACACTTCCAGATAAAGCAAAAGCTCTTTCTTGCAAATGGGTTTTTCGAATTAAGAAAAATCCGGATGGCACCATTGATAAATACAAGGCGAGACTTGTGATTAAAGGCTTCAAACAAAGACACGGTATTGATTATGATCAGACCTTCAGTCCAGTCACAAAGCTAGGAACTATGCGTTCACTCATAAGCATTGCAGCCAGTGAGAAGATGCATCTTATGCAATTTGATGTTTCGACTGCCTTCTTATATGGGGATTTAGATGAAGCCATTTATATGCATCAACCTGAAGGCTATAATGATGGCACCAATAAAGTATGCAGACTTAGGAAAAGCTTATACGGTCTGAAACAGGCTTTGTTGGCATAAATGTTTCGGAAAATTCATGATGGATCTTGGCTTTAAGATCAGCGAAGCAGATCAATGCTTATTCGTTCGAGAAAAAGATGGTAAAAAGTTACTTGTTGCACTTTATGTGGATGATGGATTGGTTGCCGCCACAGATGAAGAAGACTCGAGTCATTTCATAGATGAACTGAAGTCAAAATTTAAAATCACCAGCAAGCCAGCATCATATTTCTTAGGACTAGAAATACAGCGTCTTGAAGATGGAAGCATTAAGATAGGTCAAGAAGCATATGCAACAAAGATCCTTCAACATTTGGTATGAGTGATTGCAGACCAGTTCATACACCTATTTTGAAAGATAAAGAAGTTTGCACAGAAAAAGTCAGTGAAATAGATTTCCCCTATCGTGAGCAGTTGGAGCATTAATGTATTTAATGATGGGGACAAGACCTGACCTGGCATACTCGATTAGTGTTTTATCATGCAAACAAGAAAATCCCTTTTAAAGAAGACTGGATTAAGGTAAAGCGTGTTTTTAGGTACATTGCAAGCACTAAGCAAAAATGCATCAACTATAAGTCAAACTACAGACTAGGAGTTTTAGAATGCTTCAGTGATGCTGACTTTGGAGGTTGCATGCAGAAGGGCAGATCAACAAGTGGAGTTATATCTCTATATGCAGGAGGTGCAATATCTTGGTTAAGTCAACGTCAAGCCATGGTAGCAACATCAACGACTGAAGCTGAGATAGTTGCAGCAAACGAAGCTGCAAAAGAGTTGATTTGGCTGAAGAGACTCATCGGTGGAGTTTCCTCCCTGAAAGAAGTGCCAACAATTTTTGTTGATAACAATGCTGCAGTTAGACTGACTCAGAACCCTGAATTTCATCGTAGAACGAAGCACATCAGCTTAAAGCATTTCTTCATTCGTGAAAAAGTATTAGAAGGAGAAATTAATGTACAGCAGCTTTCAACAGAAATACAAGTTGCTGATTTAATTACAAAGCCCCTTCACAAACCAAGACTGTTGATGCTGTGTGAAAAGATGGGACTTGTGTAAAATTCAGAAGTGTAACTTAGGACTCTTAATTTAAAAGCGTAATTTTTTTCTTTTAAATAAGGGGAAGTGTTGAAATTGTATTTATAAGAAAAATAATAGTGTAATTGTTATTTGTTATGTGGCAACACTTCTGAATATCTTTGGATTCAAAATTGATAGAAGCTCAGTTGAGCGGATTTGTTTTTACTTGAAATAAAGTTCATGGAATACGTACTTCACAATTTAGCAAGCTTTTATATTTAATATATACTTTAATCTTAAAAATTAACAGGGGTAACAGATAAAAGTCCGAAACACGAATACTTTGTACTGGTAAAGAAAAGAAAAACGCTTTAAGGATATACGAGTTGTCAACCTCTGCCTGGAAACCATATAGTGAATAGTGATAAATCACCTTTACTTTAGCAGGGGTCTATTCCCCGTCCATCTAATTGCCGCAGTTGGAGGGTTTAAAAAGTAGTTTATTTTCTCGGGAGGGAACCCGGTCCCTAAAGGATATTCCAGAAAACTGCTGAGAACTAAAGAGTTAAATTAGCTGAATACCCATGCGGCGCTACGAAATTTTATCATTAGCATTTTAGCCTTCAAAAGACATTCATGTATTCTACACTTCAGACGTTTGCTCGAATTTCGAGCCTGACAAAATGATTTATCAAAATTGGAACTTTCCTTTGTAGACATTTTTTAACAAAATTTATAATTGTGAATAGTATATTGGAAAGAGACATTTGAATATCCCTCGTTTAGAACGTTTAATTCCCTTCGAGCCCTTTTTAATTACGGAATCGAGATTGCAATAGTTTATTGTGTTTATGTTTGCTCTTAGTTCTAAATTTCAAAGTAGATGCTGTATTGGAATTGTAACATTAAGATAATCTTCGTATACTTTCAATGTTGCGTCGACTTTTCATCCCTTAAAAATTCATTAATCGATATTGGAATTTTTTTTTTAATTTGCCCTTTTAACATTTGCACCAAATATCAGAATTATGACTTTATTTGAAGAGGAGCATTCGCATATCCCTCGTTTGGAACATTTAACTCCTTTTCGACCCCTTAAAGTGGGTTAACCGCAATCGGAATAGCTTATTTTTTCTATGTTTGTCTTTGTTGACATTTGCACCAATTTTCAGAGTTGTGACCTTATAGGAAGTGGGATATTCGAATTTGGAACATTTAACCCCTTTTCCAACCTTTAAAGTGGGTTAATCAAGCTTGGAATAGCTTAACATTTCTATGTTTGTCTTTGTTGAAATTTGTACCAATTTTTAGAGTTGTGACCATATGGGAAGTGGTACATTCGAACATCCCATGTTTGGAACATTTTACCCCTTTCCACCCTTTAAAGTGGGTTAATCGAGATCGGAATAGCTTGCTTTTTCTATGTTAACCATTATTGGTATTTGTACCAGTTTTCATAGTTGTAACCATATGGGAAGTGATATATCCGAGTTTGGAACGTTTAACCCATTTTCCACCCCTTAAAGTGGGTTAATCGAGATCGGAATAGCTAACTTTTTCTAAGTGTGTCTTTATTGATATTCGCACCAGTTTTCAGAGTTGTGACAATATGGGAAGTAGGACATTCGAATATCCCTCGTTTGGAACGTTTAACCCCTATTCGACCCCTTAAATTGGGTTAATCGAGATCGGAATAGCTTACTTTTTCTAAGTTTGTCTTTATTGATATTCGCACCAGTTTTCAGAGTTGTGACAATATGGGAAGTAGGACATTCGAATTTCCCTCTTTTAGAACGTTTAACCCTTTTTTGACCTCTTAAAGTGGGTTAATCGAGATTGGAATAGCTTACTATTTCTATGTTTACCATTGTTGACATTTGTACCAATATTTAGAATTGAGACCATATGGGAAAAGGTAAATTCGAATATTCCTCGTTTGGAACGTTTAACCCCTATTCGACCCCTTAAAGTGGGTTAATCGAGATCGGAATATCATGCTTTTTCTATGTTTACCATTGTTGGTATTTGCACTAATTTTCTAAATTGCGGCCATGTCAGAAGTGGGACATTTGAATATTCCTCGTTTGGAACGTTTAACCCCTTTTCCACCCCTTAAAGTGGGTTAATCGAGATCGGAATAGCTTACTTTTTCTACGTTTGTCTTTATTGATATTCGCTCCAATTTTTAGAGTTGTGGACATGTGAGAAGTGGGAGAATTAGTGATGAGTGAATGAGTGAGTGAGTCAGGGCTTTGCCTTATATATAGAGAGATTCATAACATTGCCTCCCTCCCAAGGACTGCTCGTCCCGGGCAGTATAGTCCCCGGAAAGAAAGGCTTACTTTCAAAGCTATAGCAAATACTCTGCGTTCATTACTAAACTATAAAGCTTACTAATTTATATACAGAAAGACAGAAACATTACTGAATGAATAAATGAACAATAAACTTAAAAATTTATATACACATACGACCATGGTCTTAATAACTAAATACACTTTATGCATTAGGGGGATTACAAACTATGGCCATAGTAAGGGGCTAACCTGTCGTAATGAACGCCTGTAGATTGGATCGAATTAGATGACTTACGGATTCGGACCACGACATCATTCAGCCGTTTGAGGACTGAGTAAGGACCATCCCAGTGAGACTGAAGTTTGGGAGAGAGTCATTTGCTTAGTTTCAGGTTCCAGAACCAAACCTTGTCACCTTCGTGGAATTGATGTCCTTTAGCCTTCGTGTCGTATCTGGTCTTCATCTTCTCCGTCACCAAGTGGATTCGCTCTCGGGCAAAATTGTGCAGAGCTTCAAACCGTGCCTGAAGATCCTCGACGCACTCCTCTGGCGATGAGGGTGCATTCGGAGGGCGACCAAACAACAGATTGCAAGGCAGACGAATGTTACAACCAAAGATCATCTGGGATGGGGAATAGCCGGTAGTATCGTAGACAGCGCTGCGATAGGCCAGAAGAAACAATGATAACTTCTGATCCCAGTACTGTTGGTTTCTGGAAACCATCAGTGAGAAGTTTTTGAGGATGGTTCTGTTAAACCTCTCCACCATGCCATCCGACAGTGGGAGTAAAGGCTTCGTCTGGGTTTTGTCTATACCAAGTAGTTTACAAAGTCCTTTAATTACAGATGAGGTGAAATTTCTTCCAAAATCAGAATGTGACTGAAGAGGCATTCTAATTCTGGAAATCCATCGCTGAACCATTACCTCTGCAACTGTGGGAGCCTCTTGATCAGGGATAGGATACGCTTCTTGCCACTTCGTAAAATAATCCATGATAACATGGCGGTATCTGCTGCCGTCAGCAGATCGTGGTAATGGTCCCAAGATGTCAAACGCAATCTGTTCAAAAGGCGCTCCTACGTTATAACGTTGCAGTTTTCTTCAACTGCATTACTTTGGTAATTTTCGGGCTGCACAGGCAGCACATGATCAGCACCAATTCTTCACGTCAGCCCTCACCTTACTCCAGCAGAACCGCTCTCAAACTCTTTGCAATGTCTTCATTACTCCGAAGTGGCCTCCAATGCGACTGCTATGTAGTTCTTTAAGAACGTCTGTGACTCGAGATCTTGGAAGCCATAGCTGTCATCGAAATGTCTTTCAATCATCAGATTCGTACTTCCGGTACAACGCGCCGTTTCGAATGTGGAGAGAGTCCCAGAGGGCCCAATATTGCTTTGTTCTAGGACTATGAATGGAAATGTCCTGCCAAGTAGGTGTCGCATTCGAAGACTCCCTTTAAATCGATTATTGGCTTGATGTCGGGATCTCCCAATCTTGGTCATTTCTGACTTCTCAGTCACTCCACAGATCTGGATTCGATGATGTTGAAGATGTAACTTGGCGTATTATCGGATCGATCAGTCCGTAATTCGCTTTGACCCTGGAACAATATCGGCAGCTCCCTGGGCAAGGTCTCCTAGACAGGGCGTCTGCGTTTCCATGTGAAGATCCTTTCCGATGACAGATATCGATGTCATACTCTTGGAGTCTCTCTATCCATCTGGCTATCTGACCTTCAGGATTCTTGAAATTTAGAAGCCAGGTCAACGATGCATGATCCGTTCGGAGAAAGAATATCCTGCCGTAGACGTAATGATGGAAATGTTCTACGGCTTTAATTATGGCGAGCAACTCTTTCCTGGTGACACAGTAATTCCTTTCCGATTTAGATAGGCACTTACTCTCATATGCAACGACTCGTTCTTGGCCGTCTATTTCTTAGGACAAAACAGCACCGACACTCTCGTTGCACACGTCCGTGTCAAGAAGGAATTGTTTATCGGGGTCAGGATACTTCAGGATAAGGGCAGATGTTACAGCCTCCTGCAGTTGGTCAAATGCATCCTCACAGTCTTTCGTCCACAAGAATTTCTGCCTGCTCTCTGTCAGTCTGTGAAGGGGTCTTGCGATGTAAGAAAAGTCCTTCACGAATCGTCTATAGTAGGTGCAAAGCCCCAGGAAACTCCTTAATTGATGTACATCTTTGGGGCGTCTCCACTCTTTAACTGCCGACACTTTTTCTGGATCTGTGCGTACACCCTCGGCAGAGATGACATGTCCGAGGTAGGTCACTTCATGTCGGAATAACTTACATCTGGCCGGACTTAACTTCAGGTTGGCGTCTTTTAATTTTCGCAGCACCTTCCTAAAATTTTCAAGATGTTCATCGAAACTTCGCCCCACGATAATGATGTCATCGAGGTAAACGAGACAGGCTTCGTAGGAAAGACCTCCTTGCACTGTTTCCATAAGGTGTTCGAATGTTGCTGGAGCATTGCATAATCCAAATGGCACCACCTTGAACTGCCAAAGTCCTTGTCCGGTCGTGAATGCTGTCTTCTCTCTGTCATCAGCATCAGGGTGTATCTCAACTTGCCAATATCCCCTCTTGAAGTCTAGTGTCGAAAACCACTTGTTTCCAGAAAGAATGTCTAGAGTGTCATGAATTCTAGAAAGAGGGTAGCTGTAATTTTTCATGACATCGTTCAACCTCCTATAATCGACGTAAAATCTAGTTGAACCATCCTTCTTCCGTACCAGGATGATGGGAGAGACCCAAGGGCTGGCTGAAGGTTCAATCACTTCGCTATCTTGCATTTCCGTTAGGAGACTTCCTACCTCTTCCTGTTTAGCAAACGTTAACACTTCGGTCCCCATGTACCTGTATAAGGTTTTTCGACTGCGATCTGGAAAATTCTCCAAATTTCCATCTCTAGAAGATTCGCGAAGGATTGATTGACTTTCCTACATAAGGTCGGCCGTGAGTTGAGTTGAGTTGAGTTGAGTTGAGTTGAGTTATCTAGTTAGTTGTCTCTCAGCGAGCATTCAGAGTAGTGAACTGTATTGCATTGTCTTGTGCGACGATTTTAGTAGTTGTGTATCTAGTGTTTAACTGCTGTTTGAGCTCCATTATTGTGTAAAGAGCTGTATTGAGTCTATTAGAACGGAAAGTTCTGGAGTTGTAAAAGAATCTGAGAAGAGTTATATCGCAATAAATTTCTGCAAGTTTTTATCTGCTTTGGCATCAAATCTTTCGAACCCATCCACGCAACAATATGAACACCCACGCCGAATCTCTAATAGCTGTTCCTTTAAAACAATTATATTATCTGGCATTTGGGACTTTGAAGAACGTCTAACAATAGATATTAACAATTTTGCTCTCTTTTATCTGTCAAAAACAATAATTTTTAACCTATCAGACTCCGAGCTTGATAGTATAAGTTGGAGTGCGTCTTACTGGAGTTCCAGTTATTAAAATTTTAAAACTTGTGGGTGTGGTATCAGCACTTCAGTTGTGACAGTTTGTTAAAGTGTCAACAAACAGTGGAATAAAGTAAAAATTTCACCTACTGCGATAGGAAAAGTTTTGAAGTGAAAAGTTACTACTCGAAATCCTTCTTTTGACCCACTGTGAGATCCCTGTGTCTCATATAGCGTCCTTAATAACAATTCTCTGTTAATTGTATGAGACGCAAATTTATATTGGTGAGCTCAATGACATTACTATAAAAATATTACAACACAAATATCGTGAACTACTTCGTTTTATTTCCTCACTCTATTAATGTTCATAATATTTCCTCCACCTCATTTAGGTTAATTACTTTGTGTGCAATAGCACACAAAAAAAAATGATTCTTTTAAACAGCTAAATATAAAGCCAGGGAAAACGTGTACTCCTGCGGAACCTCCACTTGTCCTACTCTTACCAAAGCTGATCCTAGATAAAAACTGCAATTTCCCCTTTACTAATGCTTCTCTTTAAAAATTTATATTTTTGAGAAGGCCTTGTATAAGATAATGTTTTATACACTGATATACATTCATTCACATAATATTTTAGTTATAATTATACATCGACATAAATGGAAATTTCATGCTTAGCGTCTAGGGTAAAAATATATTAGAGGAAACGTCAATAGATACTTATACAATCTGATACAAATGGAAAATCGGGTGGGCGTCCTATGCAGTCAGTATGTTCAAATGCATCTTTTATAGATTTAAAGTCAGCAAGAACAACACTTTGTCTTCTGCCCATGCGCAAATTGAAAATCAGACAAAAATTATCTAAAAAAATGTGTTGCAAAATAGACAAACTATACACTAAATGCGTAGAATAAGTATTTATGTGCTTTTTACTGCATTTGAAATTGAAGCTTAACTCGGGTTGAGGTATGAAAATAATTTTGTCATCTCAGCAGTTTGTAAGAAAAGTATCTTCAGCAGCAAATTTTATTTTTATAGGAATCATTTCATGTTTGTATTGGAGGCATATTTATTTGCTGAAGAATGAAACTTAAAAAACTGGCGAAATCGATATCCAAATGAGTACTTAGAAAAGTTAACAATAATGAATGAGATTGTTTTGTTCTAGTGTGAAGGAATATAAAAAGAAGAAAAACAATTTGTTTACCTGATCATCTAAATGCTTTATTTTGAGTGTTTGAATGAAGAATAAATGAATTACTGCAATTGTCAATTTCATATTGTAAAGGAGAAAGTGTATACTAATAACGCCACGTTTGTGGCATGGCTTCCAGTAACACCACACTCCTACCAAGATTGATCACAAGTTACTCTTGAAGACATTTGTCACAAATTATAAGGCCAATTAACATAATTACATATAATGATTGGTACTACTGGATTTTTCATTAGACGATATTTTATCACAATGGGGCAATGTATGAAAACACAACTATTTTCTGAAAAAGGAAACTTTACAAACTGTCTAGGTCGATATCCAAAATGAATATCTAGAAAGCTTACCAATGATAAATGAAATCGTTTTTTCTATAGCCCAGTGTGAACCATTTTAAGTTTACCCATGAATTTAATTGATACGTTCAGAGCCCGTCACTATGTAAAAGTGTGATTTGATTTTATATTTTATGAGTGAGTATCAATGTGTGTTTTAATGTACCTACATTTCTTTCTTTTAATTATTTTGTTTTTGAATACTTCACATTTGAAAGCATTTGGATTGGTTCACAATGTCTCTATTTATATATGTTACCGGCAAAGTGTGAAATGCCGTTATTGTGCAGAATGCCTAGGCATTGTATAGAATGCCTTTTGCCATAAAGCAAAGTAGAAAATATGAGAATTATTACATACTTTCCCTAAGCATTCTATAGAATGACAAATGCTACTTATTCAAAACATTACTTTTATTCATAGCGTTTGTGATATTGAACTTGAAACTATATACCAATAAAAATCAGAACTATATTTTGGAGGCCAATTTATGAAATTTGAGTTTTAAAACGCGCTCACCAAACCTTTTAGACTTTAACAAGTACAAACTAATTTTAAAAAAAGTGAGATAGGGGGTAAGATACCAAAAAACGACTGCCTGAAATAGGTAGGTGTACGTTTTTAGGTTCAATCGGCCTTAATGCCAACGAAATAGGTCGTAATTTTTTCTTTTAGAGCGTGAAGCGTTCACATACCTTATTTTTCAGAGAGTTTTACAATATCAAGTGATTAAAAAAAAGTTATTTTGGGTGTGAGATGCCACAAACAACTGTCCAAAATAGGTAGGGGTATTTTTTTAGGTTCAATTAGCCATAAGGCCAACGAAATAGGTCGTAATTTTTCTTTTTAGAGTGCGAAGCGTGCGCACACCTCACCTTACATTTTAGAGAGTTCTACAGTACTAAGTATTGAAAAAAAATGTGATTTTTGGGTGAAATTCCATACTTAAAAGGAAGAAATACAACCTATTTTGTTGGACTTACTGTCAAATAAACCAGAAAAAAATACCTCTACCTATTTCGGGCAATATCTTGTGGCCGCTCACCCCCCCCCCCCCAAAAAAACACACCTTTTTTTTAATCACTTGATATTGTAAAACTCGCTAAAAAGTAAGATGGGAGCGTTAAAAGGCAGTGGCACGGGGTATTCGAAATGAATCGGAGATGTATTTTATACTTTGCCCATTTCTCATTTTTCATTCTATAGAATGCCTAGGAAATGTGCGAAATATGAATCGTTTCATACATTGCTGGCTAGTTTTTAGGCATTCTATACAATGCCTAGGCATTCTTTGGAATGCCGGATTTCACACTTTGCCGGTAACATATGTAACTGATTGTGATTAACAACCGTGGTTGATAGGCCATCCATTTGGAATCCAATTTAATTAGGAAGTCGTATAATTCATTTACAAAAATTCCATTTGAATTTGTAACATGAAAAATGGATATATGAATATGGCACAATCGATTATAATAAAAACAACAAAAAGTCCACAAAGCCTAATTATATAAATATAATAAAGAAATTGATCAAAATATGGATCAATCAAGTACAAATGGAAATTGTTTATACAAGAAAGAAATAATACTCATGGAAAAGACTGACCTATAGACAGGTCCTTAAATTTTGGCCAGTTGTGTTAATTTGATGTACGATTTTTTCGTTAAGAACGGCATGAAACCAACAATGGGCAAGCCCATTGGCCCAGGTAAGGAATGTCTTCTTCTTTTCGTACTTAACCCTACTGAGTGCAAAACGACAAAAAGTGCTACAATTACCTTAGATGCCACATCCATCTCTTCTTAATATCAAAATCCTGTACATCCGCCTAAATTGCTCTGCGTTTATTTAAACAGTTTGCAGCTGATTTCATGTTTAGTTCAATGCGAAATTTGTTGATGAAATATTCAATTAAACTGAATGCATTCGAGTTGAAATCGTTTACGTAAAGTCTTTGGATCAAACTACCTCTGTTTACAGTCGTCTGAAGTTTTAACCTGATCGTCATAAAATTTGTTCATCAAAAGTTCACTCAACAATCTCTTGTTAAGATTCACGCCATCTGTCATTTATTGTCTATTCAGTGGTAAAATGTTGAACTGTTCTGATATTTTTTTGCGGGGGTTATTTTTCTTAATTCTCAAAAGTATGTGTACAAATTTTATGAAAATATGTTGATTAGAAAATGATCTATTATTTCTAAAGCGTGAAGTTAACGTAAAATCACAGTCATGATTGACCCAAAAATGTTTGTAATTTTAGGGACTTCTTCGAATTAAAGAAATTCCAAAAATTAAAGAATTATAATTTAAGAAAATGCTTAATGTAGTGTAATAATTAAAACAGGGGAAAACTAATTGTTTCTAATTTAATTTGATGCATTGTAAATTCTCTTTAATGATTTTTAAAATCCATACAACTTCTTTTGAAAAAAATGTTTTTAAATTATTATTGTTATGTGATATTCATGAGTTTCTCTTGATTTACCATAAGAGTTGTCCTTGTAA
Organism: Linyphia triangularis; assembly: GCA_963978545.1. Lineage (NCBI taxonomy): Eukaryota > Metazoa > Arthropoda > Arachnida > Araneae > Linyphiidae > Linyphia > Linyphia triangularis. The sequence continues at coordinate 59,312,831 of OZ021723.1, read as the reverse complement.
CTGACTGACATACTTATATACTTACTCTGTAACGTTGTAAGTTACATTTTAACCGATCATTATTGACCAACATTGCGTGTTAGTAACGCTGTAAGTGAAAGAATATTAACTGATCATTATTGAAACCCTTTCCTGTTGCCAAAATTATTTTAATCAGAATGAATAAAATCTATTAAGACGTGAATGTATAAATTCAAGGTTCATTTTTAATAATTAAATTTTGAAACGTACTTGCCGCTAAAAGAGACGCTATCTAAAAAGACGTAATTAGCCATCAAAAGTGCATGCAAAAGAAAAGCCCTTTTCTTTCACTGATTGCACAAATACTACATTACATACTACACATTCCTTAGTCTGCCTATCAAGATAAATTCTTCGATATATATAAATAATTCTTTCTATATATTTATTATACTATGTTCTAGGTACGAGTATTTTTGAAAATTTACACTCAAGATGATTAAAAAAGAAAAAGAAAATCTCGACATTTTTTCGAATATTTTCCTCGTTTGGCATTTTATTTAAATAACATGTAGATTGTGAATATTATAATTTTTCACATTCTAAGGAGGCGTACGTTTAAAATTTGTAAAATACGAGTCTTATACTTTCACAATTAATGTTTCAGATCAATTTTCAAAGGTAAAACAAAAACAATTTAGAAGAAGAACTTCTTATATTCAGATTTTTTAAAAAAATTCGATCTTACGTTACAAGTAATAAAGGATATTGTAAAAATCTTCTCTCAAAATCAAAATCTACTTTTCTTTCGAAAAAAATAAATGTATTAGCTTTTCAGCAAATGCCCAAAAAAAGTTCTTACGGTTTTGATCAAAATCTATGTGTTAATGTCTTAAAGGTGCTTTAAACATTCCCACCTCCAAAATTCAAATAGATATTCTGTAAATGAGTAAATACACTCACTTCCAAAAGTTAAGCTCGGAGCGATAAAATGCGAAAAAAAGGACAAGTACTGCTTTGATTGATACGAAATGCTGCAAGTAAGTAGCTCTATGTTTATTCATGAAACAAAACAAAAATTACAAACAAAGATAAAAAATACTGAATTTTCATAAATTATAAGGTGACGTCTTATTTGCGTCATTAACAAAATGATGTTTAAATTCAAAACAAACAACAAAAACCAACATTAATAGGGTATGTGAGCACCACTTACCTGCATTCAAAGGTGTACAGAGTGTGATGCTTGTTACGATTTGATCAACCACTGCAAAATCCAGGAATCACCCTTCCTCCTGTAGAGCAGTTTCTATATCTATGAGAGTAGCTGGAGGTGGGAAACGATAGCACAGTCTAGGGCATCCCAAAGATTTTTAATTAGATTAAGGTCCTGCGAGTAAGCCGGCCGCTCCATACGCGCAATCCCCTCAATCTCCAAAAAGTCGTCAACGATGGTAGCCCTATGAGGACGCGCATTATCGTCCATTGAAACCAAAGAAGGACCATCTGCTGGATCTAAGACTTCATCTCTATACATTACTGCCGTCACTGAACCTCGCCTGAAGATGTGAAGGTCGGTGCGATATCCCAATGAAATCCCTGTCCAGACCATGATGCTTCCACAGTGGAATGCGTGATGTTCTGGGGCTAATTGCGTGGGCCTTGTTCCCTCCAGACCCTTACACGCTTATCATCGGATTGTAGGTTTAAGTCTGGACTCATCTGTGACCACAACGTTGCCCCAATCAGACAGTCCAAATCACATGCTGGCGACACCACTTTACTCGTGCCTCTTTTGATTGGATGGATAAAGGAGCGTAAACTCGTAGTACCCGTGTGTACAGACCATTCATACGAAGTCTTCAACGAACAGTAATGGCATATATCGTCTTACCAATGGCCTTTGCAACCATAGATGTCACACATATGGAGGGCGATCTTCGATTCCGCTTGACTACAACAGCAATATATCGATCTTACGCGAGGGTTGTAACCCATGGACGACCGGCTACAGGTCTTCGAATAACTGTTTGGCTGGTTTGAAATTGTTTCCATAATCATGAAATAACGGAATGATAAACGCCGAAAAAAAGAGCACCATCTTTGATAGACTTCTCTGATTCAATGCGTACAAAAGCCCGCCAGTGTTCAGAATCTTCCATTCGTCTTGTGGAAATCATAGAAACACGCATAACTTGAAAATAAATCGTATGAATGTTCTAAACACCTTTCATCAGAACTTACATGCAACTCCTGTAACACTTCACAATGCCGGCTTCTTATACGACTACTTGTTTTGCATATTTCTCGAAGCGAAACCATGATTGGCTGTTACCTAACATATTTGCATACTTCCTTCTACTTTTGCAGCAAATTTCAGCTTCTTTAATTCAGATTGGATTACGGAAATTAACATTTTCCTCTCCGTACTGGAAGTGAGTATAGCTAAAATACGCATGAATTTGATATATAGTTCTCTTCCCTTGAGCATTTCCCATCAACAACTTTTTCCCAAATGTTTCACTTACTCGAAAGGAAAATATAATACTTATCGAAAACCATATCGCCAATTTTACCATTTCTTTTTTTTTTACTAGCATAAGTAGCAATATATTATAGGGGTAAATTGGTTTGTAGGTTTATTTAATTGATTATTTATGATGATTTTTTTATGATTATTTAAACTAGTTAATCTTGATCAGAGTTCGTCTAAACAATGAAGGTATATCGGTATGAATGTTTTTTAAGTATTATCACAATATATAGAATGTACAAAACACAATTTTAAACAACGTTATTTAATTTATCAGTACAATCGTTTCACACAAACGTAAAAATATTTTTTTTTCTATTTACGTGAGTATAAATAAAGTTCTTGTTTTTTCAGCTGTAGACCTATACCAAGTATGCCTTCGAAATCTGCCTGTTTTCCAAGTGGCATTCTAATTTCAAACTTTTGTAAAATCGATGTTAAATATAAAAATACTTCAACCTCTGCTAGTATTTTTCCAGGACAAGTTCTTTTTCCTGGAAAGAGAGAAATTGGTTAATTGGTTTAACTAATGTAAGTTTGTTTCTTGGAAAAAATATGCAGTTACAAAACAAAAATGAAATGCTAAAAGGTGAAATTAAAAGAATATACTTAGAGTTTGAAATAAAATTGGATAGCGATATGGTAAGGAAAGCGCTTCTTTTTATATTTTACAAATATAATTCATCTTAAGGGGAGTTGGTATCCTCTATTTCGGTAATGTTAATTTGACATATTTCAGGTACCTTTTTCTCAGAAAGTAATTGACATAGAATCTTAATTTTTGCAATGTATTTACTGAACACTTGTTGTTTTACTGAAGTGTGCTTTTAATTGTAATTCATTTACTTTTTTAAATGAAGTATTGTAAAAGTCAACTTAAATGGGTAAAAAATTACACTTTTTTGACAATAAAAGCCAGAACCTAAATATTAAAAAAACTAACAATAAAATATTACTTTAGTATATATAGATATTTAAAAGGAATGTGTGGTAAAAATCTTAGATAGATTGTTTGTGTTGTTTTTGAGGAAAATTTACATGAGTAATAAAAAAAAAAAGCTTTGGGAAAAATGCTTTTTAAAGAAAACTTTACTTACACTAATAATTCCCACTTTTTGTCTTCAAAAGGTTATTAAAAATACTTCTAAATGAGGTATTATTACAAACAGAGTATCATTTTAAAGGGAATAATTTATAATAAACACAAAATTGATTTTTTTTTAAATCAATTTTAGTATACCAACTCTCTTTAAGTGTTGTTAGAGAGACTGAAATTAATGATTAAATCTAACACATAGAGTAACAAATCTAAATAATTTGATTGATTTATTAAAATTATCTCAAAGCAATACTTTCTAATAAATACAATTTTTTTTAATCATTCCACTTCATAAATGTTTAATGAAGTAATGGTTCTATAAACTCAACTGTAAATTATTATTTAAGATAATGGAAAAAATCATTTTATACAAATTATTATAACATATTTCTCCATATTAATGTTGTTGTTGTCGTGTGACAAGTGCAGAAAAAAGGTGATAGGACAAGTCAAATGGAACCAAAGGCATTGAGCACAGTCCTGGCCACATCTCCGACTTTATCGATATAAAGGGTGTCATGGCAGCAGTTGAGATCGATGTTGAAGAGGGTCGAGGCAACAGAGATGCAACTGAAGAGATGCCTCGGATCCAGCTGAACTCCTGGGCAGAACCTGCATTCTGCATAAGTTCTGGAGCCGTCAGGCATGATCTTCATACCTCTCATGTGCCCCGTCCGCAATCTGCTGATGGTAGTGGTGATTTCGCGGTCAAGATTAAGCTCCGGAAGGCACCATTTCTTCCGAAGTCCGCCGCAGAGGTGATGTTTTGCAACGGCATTTGCATCGAAGCAAGTGGTTTGTCTCCATATTAATAAATTTATTTTTATATAGATAAATTCGTACAGAAGATAAAATATTAAATGAGTTTTTTTTTTTTTTTTTCCTTCTCCTTATATTATACATTCGGTATCAGATAGTTTTTTTAGACCATAGTTACTAAGTTACTTCCGAATGAGATGCATTTAAAGTGTTTGCAATGTTCAGAAAATTGCCACTGGTTAGAGAAATTTTGTCTAGATTTAATATTCTCGAACTTTCAGAAGTCAATACAATGGTACTAAAAATTTAGTTTCTTTCAATAGTAAAAATGTTGCTAGCTATACTGTGAATTACGATCAAAGACAGTGTAAAAAAATCCAACATAAACAAGTAAGGAAATGCCAAATAAGAATATAAAAAAAAAGTTTCTTAATAATGAGATCATTTAAATTAAATACTAAAACGTGATTATTTTATAACATTTTTGTTTAAAAAAATTCATCACAGCATCTTGTTGTGACTTAAGTTGTAGCGGCAAAGTTCAATTTATGTAATTCAAGTACTCACCTATTGAGAAGGGAATAGAGAATTCAGGTTTTACAACTTTCTGACCATCAGCACTTAAAAACCTTTCTGGTCTAAAGACAGAAACATCTTCTCCCCATAATGACTCATCGTGGTCCACTGCCCAAAATACAGCAAGAACATCTGTTTGCTTAGGTATAAAATATCCATTCAATTTTGTGTCCTTTATTGTACTATAAAAAAGTATAATGCGAAAAATAACATTACATATAAGACAAGTTTCAATACAAATCTTATTATGTATCCTTTTCCAAGTATTTATTACTGCATGATCATGGGTGCCGGCAAGATTATTTACAGGAGGGTGCAAAGAGTACGCCAGGGGGTGCAATGCTACAAAAGTTGGTGATCAAATCTTTATTATTCGAAAATGTGAAATGGATTTACTAATGCAATGATTATATTAAAAGCTTGATATTAATTTTCAGTTTTGATGAATAATTTAAAGCCTGTATTACACTTCTTTATTTAAGTAAATTGGGTTACTTTATCCAGTTTTCCTGTAATTTTCAAAAGCCAAGGGTGTGGAATGCACCTCCTTGCACATACCTGAAGGCGCACATGTGCTCGATTTACATAAAATGATATCGTATTTGTTGTATAAATCAAATATTATTCTTACTAATCCCCTCATAAGTTAACATCAAAGGATCCAATAAGATCACATTTATATATTGTTACACAAATGTTCTGTATATAATTGTAAATAGTGACGTATTTATACTTTAGTTCTATTTTATCTTGTTTTATTTGTTAACAGCAATAATACAGGTTAGAAAAAGGTGACAGCATCTAAAGCCATCGAGAAATTTCGAGATGTTTCTATCACATGTCCCTATAAATTTAAGACCGCGGCCACAGTGGTCTGGGAGCGGCAAAAACCCCGGTTTTTAAGTTTTGGGGAAAATGAAAATTGACATTATTTTTTATTTTAAGGATAGTTGACTACTAAGATTTCAGAATTTAGACATTAAATAGACATATTTTTATTTATTTACACTCACAGAAAATCATCACACAAAAAGTAGCTCGTTTTGACGTCAATATTTATTGATTTGCCATTAATGATATAAACTATTAAAAATATTCTTAGGACTGTTTTTCTGTGATTTTTGTTGAAATCTTTTTTTAATATGTGGTAAAATACGTTTTTCATGATGATTCCTATAATATCATATTTTCGTATGAATAAAAGGCTATAACTAATGTGAGTCAACGTGCACTAAAGTCTTATTGGTATCAAACTGTTCCTTAAACAATATTTTAACCAATAAACATAGAATCAGCTGCTACAATCTGCACCTTTGGTGATTATCTGCATAAATCTGTGAAGCAAGCTGTCCAAACACCATAGAAAGCACATAAACAAGGTTATGCCGCACTTGTAGTGACGTATAAAAATTATCGTTTGCTAAAATATTTTACAACTAATCGAGCTCTTGTAATAAATTATAGATTAATAGCCCCGTTATCCAAACATGACTATTGTTTACTGTTTTAAGGCAATCTGCAAAATAATTTGGAAGCGATGTTTTCCCTTCCTTACGACCAAGTTTTGAATCAGAAGAAATGTTGTTATCCAACTGAAATTGATATTTCTACATTCATCCAGAGAAGGTGGTGGGATGGTTCCTCGGGACATAGTATAAACAGACTTCTGAAAATGAGGGCGAGACTGATACAATTATGTTCCTTACTTCTCTCGTACCTTTGTGTATGGTTGTTACTGGTACGATTTTTTTTTTTTTTTTTTTTTTTTGATTTTTTTTAAATCTTAGACGCCATCGACCTGATTCTGCAGACCTATTCGGTTTAAATTTTCTAAATAAACACCCGATGTCCTGAGAGAGGAAGTAGTAGCCCGACCTCCTTGAATGGCAAAGCCATTACAGAGACTCATTTTCTAGTGCTATCAATGATCGACGAGAAGGTCTAATTCACACAGCGTCTATGTCAGTGTGTCCGATTTGTAAATCCAACCAAATCAACAGAAACGAACAACTTGGAACTCTTAAAGAGTAAACCCATTTATCCCACTTGGCCTCTCATCACTCCATGTTCGAATAAAATTCAGTACTCCACATTGCATATAACATGGATGCTTAAAAATGTAGGAGTAATAAACAAAGGAAGTGAAAGAAATTTAAAAAAGAAAAAAGGTAATTCTAGGAAAATCTCAAAAGAATAGAGAATTTTGGGTTTGCAAATTAATGAGGTGAACAACCAACGACGAAGGAGATTTTTCAAAGGTCCTGATATCACATCAGATATTAATGGACTGGATAATAGCCTAATTCACAGATTCAAAATTTTTTATTTAATGATATTTAGGGTTAAACTTTACGTTAGGATGAATTTTCCTTCAATTTTTTTATTGATGTATTTTGATTTTTAAAGTGTATTTTTAAATCATTATAAATTAAAGAATTTTAATTAAATCTTTAATAATTTACCAAAATAATTTAGTGAATAACTAAGTAAAGAATCAAAAAGAAATTTTTACTTAATTGTTATTCAATAATTATTTGACTATTCATTATTAGATCATGTATTAATGATTAGCAAATTAAATAATAATGTATTAAGTGTTCAAATAAATTAAAATAATGAAATTATCGAAATTATTTAACCAATTTTATTCCCGCCACCCCATCAGAAGTTTTCTGTTTATGCTCCTGCTAAAATGGTTGTTCGTACAAACTTGGCTATAGCATAAATGAACTCGGAGAGATCAAAATACTTAAGAAACAGAGGTTTTCAAAGTTTTCTTCTCAAAATAGAAGTTTTTCAGGGTTTTTGCCGTTTTTCGGCCTTTTCCGACCACTGTGCGGCGCGGCATGAGATCGAGAGAGTTCAGTTTAACCTCGGATGTAAAGCTGGGCGCTTTGTTTACTTTTTTTGTGTGCCTGAATTATCGCTGTATTCGGTTACCCTGTAACTGAGTACCCTTTAGTCTACTCAGTTACTTTTATCGTTTTATGTATAAAATTCTGAAATATGAACTCACCGTCGCATGATATTCAAAGGTAACGTACTCTTCCACCTCATTATTTCACACAGGGCCGCTTCAGTGTAGGGCATGCTGAGGCGGTCCCGTCCTGTAGGAAAGCGATCTCGCCCCAACACTTCGTCGATTTCGTTGTGGATTTTCTTCTGGACATCGGGAAAAGCCGCACAGAGCAACAACATCCAGTCGACTGGGATTTTTACAGTCTCAGTTCCTGCTCCGAAAAAGGCCCTGGATAAATCCGTTAATACTTCTCCTGCATCAAAATACACGCAACGTGGACTTTAGTAAACGAATTTAAAGGAGATTAAAAGAGTATCAAATGGTGAGTGTTTTGAAAAAACATGTAACTAATCTAATTCAGGATATGGAGGATAAAAAAGATTAAAATAATTCATATAGAATACATTAATATAAAATTGTTATTTAGTTATAAAAATACAAATCGAAAACATGCAAATATATCATCTCATTAGGAAAAATGAATAAAATCATTTTGAAATGCAAAGCTTTGCAATCTTCATAAATTGAATTTAAGTGGAAATCGTCTCATGATTATGAAAATAAATTCGTAAAACTATAAAACAAGGAACGAAGTATTTAGAAAATTTGAATTCTGCCTCGCAATATTTTCTTTAAACATTTAAATCGAATAAAACTAATTGGATAGGAAATAAGCCCTTATTTGTAGTTACAATAATTTTGTATTTTAACACATTTTATCTGGTCTTTCTTAGATAACTGCAAAAATGAGCATTTAAAAATATTTTTAAATATATATGAGATCAGTAAGAAAAAGTTTTGTCCGGAAAAAAATTATATGAAGCTAAATTGTTATTGCATTTTATATACTTTTATTTATTTTATATTTTTTTATGATTAAATTTTCAATTTACGAGTGAAAAAGTACAAAAATACACTTATTTAGGAAGAAGTAGTAAAAACACGCACCCAATTTTTCTTTGTAGTATAAATTTCTAAAATTAAGTTAACTTTTTACAATTATATCGAGTTATATTTCTTAATAAAATCGTTACTTGATTTTTATCAAACACTATGTGAATAATTATTGTTTTCAAAAAGTTACTGTCTTCAGTACGTTTGAAGGTAGAATCCGGAATGTTAGCCTTTTTATGAACTTCTAGCAGATAACCATCCAAGAAATCACGAATGTTGTTCGTTTCAAGAGTTGCCTCGTGTTCAATTATTTCCGCCCTGAAATTATTAAAGACCTGAATGAAATAATCAAAACAGAATTGTTGTCTTATTGAAAATATCAATGTGTTTCATATTGCAATTGTTCCTATTGCAATTTACTCTAACATTTCAAAGAAACTTACAATTCAGGAACATGCAATTTCAGTCTGGGTGGAATTTTACTATTTCCACTTGTCTCGTTACACCAAGGCCGCACTGGACCATCGATATAGATAAACAACTGGACAGACTGCTCCGATGGCAACACAAGGCGAAAAACGCGCTGGCAGGAAGGTTTGCTTTCCTGCCAATGATGGGACGATTTCCTGAAGCATGGTTACTTACTGTGTTGCATACAATTGCAACAACAGCTCATATAGAGAAAATATAAACAAGAGTTTTCACCGGTAAGTAAAAAATAGTTATTCAAATATGTTAATGTATTTTTTTATTATTATTTATTTTTTAAAAATATCTAAAATGACACTTTTAACATTGATCGCTCGTGGTTATGGTTGATCTCTTATATGGCAATACATATCATAAATAATCTATTTTAAATTCAGAACAAATAGTATTATGATCTAGAATAAAACACTTGATTTATATTTATTTCTTGTTTTTATGCGTTTTCAAAGGCATTTGGCAAAGGAATGGGAAATGAAATTAACTAGATAATTTGTTTTAGATATGTTTTATTTATTCTATATTTTTATTCGTTTTCATGAACCTTTAGTAATTGTATTAAAAAAAGGATGAAATGGAAAGAGAAACAATGACTCAAAATGCTATTGTTCTCTTGTAAATTTATTTATTAATGAAACTGCGGACTGCAAACGGCAAAGTTTATCAGTTTCTTTATTACTTAAGTATTTTTTTTAAAAACTAATGCAGAAATTATTTAGTTTCGGTAAAGTTTTCTACATTTTTCTCACTTCAGAATAAATGGATCAAATATTTGTCTTTTACTTGCAATAAACAAGTTTCAAAACCATATTCATAGGTTATATAACAATATTGAGTATGAAAAATTAATATAATAGTTTGCCTTTGAACGCGAAATCGAAACGGCCCCTTGAAATTGATCACGTTAACCGAATTTCGTGTTAAACGAATAAATTAACGTTAAGTTTTAAGTAAGGAGAACTGATGCTTTTACTTTGCATTAAACAGGATTTTATGTTAAGTGATTTCGCGTTAACAGGGTTTGACTGTAGTATAAATGAATTTGTATTTTGCAATCTTATTGTTATATATTTTCCCTGTTTTACTGTATTTCTTCAATTATCTTTAATTTCTACTTCTAAAATAAATCTATTTTTAAAGTCTATTTTCATTAGTTTACTGTATTCTCTTAACTTGTTGATAATAATTTATTTTTAAAACATTTAATTTAAGTAACTTAAAATTTTAAGAATTAAATTCAAATCAAAAAAGATAAAACACGTTTACAGATATCGTCAGTAACTAATCTCAAACGATTGTTCCAAATATACAAATCCTATACTTAGAATTATTTTGATCACTTATATTTATTGCTTAAACTATTTTCTTCAATTATGTTTTTTTTTTGTTTTTTTTTCTTGTTAATTTGCCAATTATCAAAAGTAACGAGAATATACCATAAAGATCGAAGAAAATCCACATCGGCAATGCAAATTCCTCCATCCAAGCATCTCGCTACCGCGGTGGCTTTCCCGCAAAGTTAAGCAGTATATCCAGTTGTTTATCTATATCGATGCACTGGACTCTCCAAGCCGTAATAATTTTCAAAAGCCTACGGGTGCGAAGGAAACGGGTTGTTAGTTCCATTTTATCCCACTAAACAAGGGTAGCGCTGCAATCCGACCATATTTAAATTTGGTAGATAGATTCGATGTCGACGACAACGCATTCTATAAAATGTTGGTGACTCTCACCGTCACTAAAAGGTCGTTAAAAACCAACTTGCGTCATCTAATCGCGCTGAAATTTACAGAGAGATTAGCTATCGATAAGATTGCACTATATCAAATTTGGGATCTGTCACTCTTAATAAAAGGTCGCTTTTACACATGCTTCGATTGGCGCTTGGGATTACTAAAAAACTAACTTCCCGTCATCCAATCGAACTGAAATTAAACAGATAGATTCGTTGTCGATACGGTTGCATTACATCAAGTTTTGATTGGTTGTTTTCAGATTATCAGGCACCGTCAGCAACACGAGGGCTATAATGCGCCGAAACATTCGTCATTAGGCAAGCCAACATTTACAAACACCCATGCCTAACACGGGACTCGAACCCGCAACCTCGCGGTCTAGAAGCTAGCACGCTAACCACTATACCATTTGGTCGGCACATCAAGTTTTGAAGGATGTCACATTCACTAAATGGCTACTTTTACAAAAGTTTCTATTTTCTAACTTTAGACTTATCAACTTTTACTCACGTTCTATTATCCAGATACCAAGCTTAATTCAAACATTCAATTTGGCGATATTTAATTACTGAAATCCTTGATAAAACTGAGTGTTTCATCTGTTTCTTGGGCACCATGTATAATGAGTAGTCTGTTAACTAGGAACAGCACTCCTTTTTAGAATCTTTATTTTCAAGCTCTTAACGTAATTATCATATTTAAAAATGAAGACTTGTCATTAGTGTGTAGATTGACTATGGAAATCACTTTTTTTCAAACGAATGCTACGCTGAGACTAACTAAACTGAGCTAAGATTTGGCTACAATGTCAGCGGAGCCTAGTCCACGAAAGTACTTACGAGAAAAATATCTAATCGCACATCATAAATAAGGAGATCGAGTTACAAAAGACCATAACGTCGTAACAGCGTCGCTCGATTTAAGACTTCAAATCACTAGGGCTCCGCAACGCCGATCGAGTGCAAAGGGTTAAGCTTAACTCGACCAAAACCCGCCAACAAGTCTGATTGGATAAACCTTTCAAACTTACTCGCTCTAAACCAATGTCTTTAAAAATAAACCCCTTTTCTGTTGCTAGGTGTAGGCGTGTTGAGTTTTCTTCCGGTCCAAGGAAGTCGGATGAGTCAGTTCCCTGGAGGAAACACATGGAAAAACGTACTTTTTCGGCCAAATATAGTTTTATTTTTCAACAAAGTCTCCTTTTAGGTCAATACACTTCTTTCAACGATACTCCAACCTCTTTAACCCTTCCTGGTAGTAACTGTAATCTTTCTCTTCAAAATAAGAGTTTACATGTTGGATGACCTCCTCATTTGTAGAAAATCTCTTCCCACCAAGTGAAACTTTAAGGTTAGGAAACAAGAAGTAGTCACTCGGGGCCAGATTTGGTGAATACGGTGGATGTGCAACCAATTCGAAGCGCAATTCATGAATTTTACCCATGGCAACCGTCGAAATGGGAGCAGGCGAATTATCCTGATGGAAAAGCACTTTCTTCTTCTTCAAATGCTGTCGTTTTTTTGCAATTTATACCTTCAGCTTGTCAAATAATGATGCATAATAAACTCCAGTTATTGTTTTACCTTTTTGAAGATAATCGATAAGCACAATTCTGTGCATATCCCAAAAAACAGTCGCCATCAAGTTCCAGGCTGATAAAACCGTCTACACTTTTTTCGGTGCAGGTTCCACCTTTGAAGTCCACTGATTTTATCGTTTTTTTTTTTTTTTTTTTTTTTTTTTTTTTTTTTTCTCAGGAGTGTTGTGGTGGATCCACGTTTCATCAACAGTTATGAATCGGCGCTAAAATTCCGACTTGTTTTATTTAAACCTCTTCAGCAGGAACTTAGAAATGTTCATTCGAATGCTCTTTTTTGTCCAAAGTGAGCAAACACGGCACCCTGCTCGCGGATAGCTTACGCATATCCAATTCTTCAGTTAATATATAACAGATACTTTCTTTTTATATGCCCATAGCCTCTTCTAACTCTTTAACCTTTATTCGACGGTCGTTTAGTACTATTTGGTGCATTTTTTCGATGATATCGCTTGTGGTTGCAGTTTTAGGGCGTCCCGAACGCTCATCATCAGAGAGGCTGATACGACCATGTTTAAATTCAGCTGCTTATCTGTTCATGGTGGCAAATGAAGGAACAGATTACCCATATACAGCATCCAACTCGGTTTTAATTTGCGTGGGTATTGCCTTTCAAATGCAAATATATAATCACGGCACAATATTCGATTTTTTCCATTTTCACAAAAACATGCACTAGGTTTTACTCAAACGACTAACTTTTGTTATATATATATACGAAACAGTAACAGACAGACAGGCATGCATAACATGCATTAATTATTTGTTTTACTATTTTCGATTTCATGGAGTAATTGATTTTCTGAAGGTACTCTAAATTAACAATCTTTAATGTAAAGATTTTATAATTCCTATAGCAAACCATTATGGAGTTACTATAGCAATCTCATAACAAACCGTAAACATTTAGGCTTGTTAATAGATTTAGGTGTCATTTAAAAGTATAAGCATTTAGGCTTGGCGGCAACTGGTACCCCTCTAACAGAAGAGTAATTATCTGATTTCACAGAGTTTCTAAAAGTAATTGCAATATAAAGGATGTTTTAAACAGTGTGTAACAAAACCCACCTTATGAAGTCCTTCACTTCAGCTATGGCCTTCACTAGCCTTCCACATTTCCCTATTCTGAAATACTTCAGGAAGGCTCGAATCCAGGGAAAGTATACATGCCAATTTAGTGCTCCAGCCAATCTGGCTATGTCATTCCAAAGGATATCGAGACGTTGTCTTCTGGGATTATCGTGGCTCATGCGTTTTCCGAATAGCAAGGATGCAATGTTGTTTGACATGCTGGGAGCCAATAGATCAGACATTCTAACGGGCTTTCCGATGTAATCCGACATGCGGCCAACTAACTCTAAAATTTCTTCCTGGAATGTATGAAGTAATAATTTTAAACATAGAGTTTTTAAATTGGAATCTTTAAAACGTGGGAAAGTCGTGGAATACTGGTCACTGCAATTAAATTTGCGATGGATTGATGTAAATTTCCGTTTTCATTTTAATATTTTAAATATATACATATATATATATATATATATATATATATATATATATATATATATATATATATATATATATATATATATATATATATATATATATATATATATATATATATATATATATATATATATATATATATATATATATATAAATATATATATATTTAAATAGTTAGTTTGGTTATATTTTTGGGGATAATTATTACATTAGCAGAAAAACACCTCCAAAATGGCGAAATTGGCGTTATATTTTTTAATAACCTTACATATTATACCTTAAAGAAGGATTATAGTTTAAGAAGAGAATTCGTAAATTTTATTTTATTTCAGACGCTGTCGGCTCTATCGTAATAAGTTTAGCCACTGACTCCAAGACAGTGAAAATGCGCCAAAAATAGAAACCCTTAATTTTCTTTATTAGCTGTTATGTATCTCTATATGATTTTAAGTCCTCCGAAGATTTAAAGTACGAACACTTAATCACATTCCTCACCTGTATTATTTAGCTCAAATACATATACTTTGACTCTGCACACTTTGGGGTAGCACTCAAACAATTTTAGGCTCATCAATAAGAACTATTTGTTTTCTTTTTGGGAGCCAACGTTTTATAATTACGGTTCCCAGTGATGTGATATTTCATGCCATATTATTTTTGCCAAAATGTAATTGTGTTTGATGAACAAAACATTAATCTAATTAAAACAGTTTGTAAAAAAAAAGTTAAAAAAAAAAACATTTAAATTCTGTGATTCAGCTTCAAAATATTTGAAGGATTTGGAAAAATTACTCGAAGAATAAACTGGATGAATGAAAGTTCATTGGAATACACACAAGCGAAACAAAAAATATGATTCAGAATGAATTATAATTGAAAAAAAAAGAAACTCACGTACTCTTAATCTACATGAATATAGTAAACGTTAACATTGGCAAATATTTACTTCACGAAGAAAATACCAAACTTATGTTTAAATTTTATTGGCTCAGCATATGACCTCTCTAGCAAAACTGGTGATCTTTTCATGCTTGCCAAAAATAATCCCAGCGACGCCGCTGCGATTCCTTCAGAACTACGTCCTGTTCCAGCCACAAACTACTCAGTTCGTAGTTACTTCGTTTATAAAGATCTCCTGCGGACATCGCACGTATTAATCCGGACAGGTGAAGTAGAAAACCTCTTAAACAACCGTATAATGGGCCATATATGGTTCTACCTAGAGCAGATAATTTTTTCGTCATCGACGTCAACGGATGGCAAAGATATAATTTCTATAGATCACCTGGAACGTGCATTCTTTCTGAACGAGATAAATGACGTAAGCTTATCTTTAAAGTTAGACCTTACCAAAACCTCGACGGTATCGAAACCAGAACTTCAACCAGCTTCTTACACTCTGCGAAATCAATCCAGCAGGACCATCCGGTTTGTAGATCGTCAGGGAATTTAGGTTGTTGTCGGGGCTACAAGAAGACCCTTAAGGAGGCTAAAGGAAACGCGTTTGCAGACTACGATTTAAAGGGATAAATATGATATATATATATCTCTCTCTCTTTCTCTCTCTTCTTTTCCCAGGCACTTTGATTTGGTGCACTGGCGCAACTCACCTTTTAATGTAGCAATAAACATCTGTTCCTAAGTTAGTGTATTTATTTCGAGTCAGAATGACAGGCTACGAAAGTTTTTAGCCAAAAACACTCATTTCAAATTAAATTTTAATTGTCTTTTCCTGTACTTCTGATCGGAAATTACTGCGAATTTTAGTAGGGAAATTCAACACGAAGAAACTTTGCATTTGATCCGTCGCAGTTGTTTGTAGTATTTGTAGTTTCTACGGAAATGTTGACTTTAGGCAAACGTACAAAACCTTTGTATAAGCATATATCCCTTAAACTGAAGTGTAGAAGCTAAAATTAAAAATTATTATTTTTAAAAGTATATTTCTATCTCAGGAGCAAACCTAAATCAAATTCAGGCAACTATAAAAGAGAAAAAAAAACTAATCTTATTTCATAACTTTCATTAATTGATTTATAACTGTTCTTGTAATGTTACGATATTATGGTCCGATAAAAAAAACGAGGTAGGGTGACGAATTCATGATCGGAAGATCATGGGTTCAGTTATGCCTGAATACGATACGTACGTATGTACGATATTGGTGGATGGCACGTAAAAAAAATCCGTCGCAGCCTATATGTCCTCTCGTGGGTGTTAGGGTTGGAGAGAGAGGTGCTCGTACATGTCATGGATATTAACCAGATGGCCAGACCACTTGAGAAGGACTTCACTGCCTTACATTGGTGGAAGAGGGAGAGATCGTCTTAGGTTCCGAGCAGGAAAGACGCATTATTACCTTTTGACGCATTGTATTAGCCTTTTGGCTTGAAAAATGTTTAGGCACAGGCCTAACATTTTGTAAATTTACACAAGTTGAGGAATGGACAATTCTCGCATTTTTTAAAAACGAGTGAAATGAGTGTATATTTATGAAGAATTTCTTTCTAATTCCAAATATTTAAACAAAAGTTCTTTAAAAAAAATTAGTTATTTGAATATTAAGAAAGAAACTGCCTCCGAATCGAGCCAAAACCAGTCCGATCAAAACACTCAGCAAAATACGTGATGTCAAGTGTTTCTATGATTATCGAGAGGTTTCTGTCAAATAGTTGGCGTTGAAATAATTGGCGTTGGTAAACCATTGCTACATTTCGTACAGGTTGGCGTGATTTGCGAGAAACTTGCAAATATGGTTCCCGCTGTTGCATTTCAAGCCAAGATGTTTGCGAAACCGTGACGTCACATTCAATGCCAGCGAAATGATTCGTTTGTTCGATAACGTTTAACTAGGTAATTTTGATCTCAAATCATAAAAAAGAAGCGCATTGAGCAGAAATTTTTGTGTTTATGGCCTTTTCAAAACATTTAGAATTGAATAAAAAAATAAAAATAAAATGCGGGAATTGTCCGCATTGTTAATAAACGTTGTTTATTGCTACAACAACGTGTTACAATAGCCTCCTTTAGACTTTTAAGATAGATTAAAGAAAATCCATCACAAGTATCGTCTTCTGGCGACTCTTATCTCATCAGAGTTTATACTTACGAGGCGTATTTTGCTGTGATAGGCGATATAATTTTGCAGAAATAGTCAGTCAGAACTTTGCTACTTAAAAAATAAGAAGAAAACATTAAATTTTAGGACATAATCTGCGATAGAACAAAAATCACAAATTTAGGGCTTTTCTTCATAGTGCTTTGAGATACAGATGAATAAGTTGCATAAAACCCATGTATTATTTTAATGTCAATGAATGGATAGTAATTCAATAGGAAATTTTTAAATAGAACTTCAATACTTTTGAAAAGGAGTGTATATAGCTAACGTTTTCATGATAAAAAATCTCTGCTCAAAATATGTTTTTGAATCAACTAAATTACAGTTTGCTACATGAACTTTTTACTCTTAGAGTGACAAAAATAACTTACTTTAATATGTTCCTCCATACGCGTTTTCCCCAAACCTACATTTCTTAATGTAAACAAGACAAACCGTCTTTGTTCTTTCCACGGTATTCCAAGAAATGCATCTGTTCCTTCATAAAAAAAGAATATAGATTCCTTAAAAACATAAAAATATTTCAGTCTATGGAAGTGCAAATAAGAAAATTCAAGTTTTCCTTAAAAATATTTGAAGTGCTTTCATTTACAAGGTATGTAATTAGGAAATCAAAATATTGCGTTAGGGTAAAAAGATCAACGTTGATGTTTGCGGTGATCTAGGCATTTGGCAGATGCCAAGTTCAAAACAAAAAATTGTACTTAGGACTGTTTATGAATGGTTTGATGTTACGATTAGCAATATTGAGGTTCAAAAATAAGGTTTTTGTCAACATCAAACTTATGCGGAAGGTTCTGATAATTAAATTTCTTCTTTTTTTCAGCAATTTCTATAAAGCGATTATAACCATTTTGCTTTTTAAAAAAATTCTGCCAATGTCTCTGTATGTGCTTATAATAACACCATCACAAAATTCCAGTAAAAATAAAGTAAAATCGTAAAAAGTTACAAAACGAACGTCTTTCAAAAATGAAAATTATCATACTAAACAGTCAACAACAACTTCTGAACTACATTTATTGATAAATTGGTACGGCACTTAATATTAATATATTTATTGACAAATAGTTTTTGGCCAAAAATGTCGTAAAACTTCCCAATTAAAGCTTTGGAAAAATAATTATTGCCAAACTTGCTAGATTAGTGAGATTTTTTTTTTAATTAAATGAAAACGTAAAACCATAAATTAAGCTAATGGAATTCAAATTTCGAACCAGTGACGATTATTATTGTGTAATGGAAAGTTGCGAGATGTTCCACACCATTAGTTTTGTATGTTTGCAAAGTTATCAGAAACGTTTAAAATATTACATTTTCCTATTTTCCACAATTCTAAGACAGTGAAATTTGGCAAAGTTCGTGAAGAAATGGTATTCGTATTTTCAAACGTTTTAATATAGGAGAACATTTTATACATACTTATAGTTTCTGCGCTCAGTTCAAATGGCAAATCTGGTGGGCGACCTATGAAATCATTGCTTTCAAACGCTTCTTTTATTTGTTTAAAGCCAGCAAGAACTACTATAGTTTTACTTCCTAACTGCAAGCTGAAAGACACAAAGAGGAAAAGAATCTAAAAAATATTCAGGACCTATATTAAGGTACAATACGCTAAAAAAGGAAGGAAAAAAATCCGTATGATGGCTATATCTTCGGTTCTATTAATCGTAGAATCTTTCAGTTTGCACCAAAATGTTTTGTTTACATTTTCTATTCGTCTGGTGTAAATGTTTTTTCTTAGAGGGCTGTTTATTAAGTAAATGTAACTCTATCTATGAAAATTTCAATACGAACCCCTATTTTTTATGTTTTTATTCGATTTAGAATACTTCGTTTACCCTAAATAACAAATTTCAGTTTATTATATTGAGAAACACGTCACTTATGAACGAAAATGTTTTGGCCTATCTTGAGGGCAAATTTCTTTAAAGCGGGGAAGAAGCAAACGTTTTTCTCGCTTCAAGACGTAATCTATTACACGGTCTCTTATCTAGCCTCTTAAAGTGAGCTTCTTTTTTACATTTTTACTAAAATATTAAAAACCAAAAGTTAAATTTAAATGAACAAAATTCTGGAGGGGTTTTTGACCAAGATAACACTCATTTGAAAATTATGAAGTTTGGTATCTAGTAATTTTTTTGGATTCTAAATCTAAATATGGTATAATATTATGGGGTTGCCATTGAACTTTTTAAAGTTTGGTTTAGTTTTAATATGCAGACGACCCCTCATGATAAAAAAAAAAAAAAAAAAACTTATAACAATTACTAAAGACCTTCCATGATTTACAATGGTACTTGTCTTTTTTTATTTCATCAATTAGAATACAAGATATAGCCATCGTTCGGATTTTTTCCCTTTTGCATAGGGGAGACTTGTGTAAATAGGGCCACCCAACTTTTATGGAATACTGTTTACTTCTAAGTTTTTTTACCTCACTTGGGTAAGTTGCAACACCCAATTATTCTTTTGGCAGCCATTTTGAAACCTTAGAGGAGAAAGCTGTGGCAAGTTATAACGTTATTATATGGTCTGAAGTAAAATTTTGCAGCTCATGTCTTTTATTAGTTTACAAAGTTAAGCCAAATATTTTCTTAGAATTCTAGTTTATAATTTTGTTTGTAACAATAAGTACTAAATGAGATGTTTAAACAAATCCTTTCTCCATGTGCAATTTTAGTAGAAAACATTTTATATGAAATTACGAAGTCGTGTACCTAGGCTACATAATTGTCTTGTACCTGGGTCTATGGCCCTAGGTGCAACTGCTGTCATATCTTTTATGTTTTTTATTTTATTGAAAAAGTTGTATGAATAAACTAGCTAAATATCCTTGCTTCGCTACGAAATTTTAACATGTGCAATATTTTAGCTAGCTGTGAGGCCTAGCGTTGCGGAAATCTGTCATTCGTGTATAGGACCCAGATTTTGGCGCTGCGCTCGCAGGAAGGTTCATCGCTACGCAAAATCGAGCTCGCTTCGTTCGCTGAAAAGTTCATGAACACATAAACACAGGCTTGTTTCACTCGTTAAAAGGTTCATTACTATGCAAGCATAGGCTCGCTTCTCTCGCTGAAAGGTTCATTGCTGCGTAAGTATCTAATTGATACGTAAAGACTTAATATTAAAAGCCTCTCCCTTTTCAAGAAAAAAAAATTCCCCGTTAATGCAATAATACAACACCACTTTAAGATTATTTTAACACGTGTTTGTGGAAAGCAAAATTAGAAGCTAAAACTATTTATATTGAAACTTTCAGAGCTCTATGCCTATTCGAAGTCGCTTTTTGTGAAAAAATTCATTGAAAAACAAATTAAAATTTCAACATTCGTTTTGTATTCTGCTTAATTACATTTTCTACCTTTTCCTATTCAGATATTTCTTATGATTTCCAATTTGTATTTAAAACTATTCCCGACCCACCAAAAATTGACAAATTATGGCGATGACAGTCATTTAAAAACACTGGACAACATAGTAAATAATTTAGTCATTTTAATAAATTATATGCTCATTAAGTACAATAACACAGTTGGCGAAGATATCCGAAGGATGATATACATAAGTGAATTACTTTGTGCATGGGAAAAAACTGAAAATATATATAATTAACTATTCTGAAAATTTAAAATTACCAATTGAAATAAGAATAACGCAATGCCTAGAAAATGGTAAATATATATTAAAATGCAGTACTTTCAGACGGTAAAATATAAGGGGAAATGATTAAAATGAAGATAGTTTGATTGTTTAAAAAAGTAAAAGCACAAGTTTAAAATACTGACCTGTAGACGGGTCCGTATGTTTTGGCTAATTGTGAGAGTTTAATATACGGTTTTCTTGTCATGAACGGGATGTAACCAACAATAGGTAAACCTATGGGTCCCGGTAAGGTATTTTTTCTTGTTTTTCTTCTTAACCATTCCAAAATCAAAACAAATACAAGTCCTACAATTATAAATAGCATCCCATCCATTTCTGCTCAAAATCAAGTTCTGCTTAACATATGCGTAAAATTCTATTATTACACATCTGGAGTTTTATTTCATCAGTTTGTAGCCGATTTCACATCTGATTCAATACGCAATTGAAATCCTTTTGTTAAAATAAGCGTTTCAATTCTGACGATAAAATATCGCATTTATAAAGAGATGAAACAGAGTGATAATAAACTTTCCTTTAAACTGCTAAGTCTTGTAAGTCTTGTGAGGGAGGGGGAGAAAAGTATCATCATTAGAAGTCTACAGTTTTTGTGTTTATGCAAAAAGTCATCAATTCGTTTAATTAGAGCATTTTTTCACAAATTCTTTTGACTTCAGACTTAACATTTCTCCCCGGAAGTCTATTTAATAATTAATTTCTTGTTGAGAATACATACTTACAAATTGACAACATATTCCTATAGTAACTTTTTGAAATAAAATTTGCCAAACTTGATTTAAAATTAAATTTTTTTTAACTTTTTGGTAAATTGGTATTCAGATAAAATTTTATGGGAGTTTTAAAATGTCGACTTAAGTCACCACTATAAGTAAGTTTTAAATGTGCCATTTGACAATATTTCCCTATTGTATTTTTTTTTAGTTAATTTTGCTAAGTGCGAAAAATTATTGAATTTCTAACTCATAGTATGAAATTTTTAATTAAAAACGCTACTTGCAGAAGGACTCTACAATTCGACATAAAGCATATATAACAGTACATGACTTTTTCCACAAATTCTCAAGATATTTTAGAAGTGCAATGAATAATTTCAAAACTTGAATGGTCTTGAAAGCTTTTAATTTTGAGGAAAAAAATATAAAAGGAGATACTAAACAAAGTTCAAGGAACGTGTTGTTTAAATCTTCAATGAATAAGTTCAAATCTTAATGCTCACAGCATTTTTCAGTTTCCTGATGCAATTTCGGTAATAGTACAAGACAAATGGAGAATATGTATCGTATTCAACAATCAATCAATTAGAAATTTATAAAATCTGTTCAGTTCAATGACAAAGCACATTAAAAGAAACTTGTATAGTCACGATATTTTGACATTTTTTTAAATAAATGATAGACTACCTGATCAGTAATTTCCTTACAAGCATTTCAGACCTTTTTTTTTTAAATGCCGAATACACCATCAGTAAAAAAGAAGGTAACACAGGGAAAAAAAACTTAAATCTCTTGACAAAGCGTAATTTCGTAAGTTTCAAACTGTGGCAACTCAGAGCAGTTTTACACACAAAATCTTTGCTTGAAATAAATTCATAAATGGAATTTGGTTGCTGGCTGTTGGTAAAATTTTAATATATTTCAAGAAGAAATTGCGTAGGCATTCTTCTAATTCTCAATTTTTAATAGAAAAACAAACAAAAAATTATGTTATAATAATAGTCTATCTGACATGGCAAATTTTAAGAAAATAGCGAAATAAAAACACTAAAACTTTAAAACAACGTCAATTTAAAACAGTTTGAAATAATAATAATGAAAAATAGCATTTTTATCAGAAAATTTTAGTTAAGTATAATTTTTTTGCAAAGTAAAAGCTTTTTAATCTTACGCGCAGTAACAACAGTGTTTCACCTTTAGTGACGTATATATCTTTGTTTGTCATAGTTGGTAGGGAGGTGTTGATGTACCATGCGATCAGCAAAAATTTAAAATGATCAGATTAATGATTAGATATTTACTTATGTATAGACTTATGTATAAATGCTTCAATATGTGTAAGATATGATAAAATGCTATTGTTATTTTTGCGAATGTTAGTGACTGAAGTTTATAAACTAAAATTAAAATTGTACATTGTTTTATTTCTTCGAAATCAGATTATTTTTAAAGTTCATTATTTGTATATAATTTGAAATACATTTTAATAATTTGTGAAGATATACAGAGCACTTTATCCCTCTTCAAAAACCTTTCTTTCAAATTATTTGCCCATTCCTTGTCAATATTGTTATGTGTTTATAATAAATTCTAATTCTTAAATTACACCTAAGTACTTATAGTCCGAGATGCGACTGCAAGTTTTGGACCCCATTGAACATCATTCTGAATTTTTTATAGAAATTGGAGAAAAGTGGGTAGATTACGAATCCACTGGTCTGCCGTGGCAAAAATGGCCGAAACTGATCAAAAATCGACTTGGAATGAGTTGAACTAAAATTAAATTGCCAAATATGTCATAACTTGCCAGAAAGAGAATAAACTTTTTCGTCTGGCAACCCACTGCATTTTGATTTTCAATGAGAAAAAACGCAAACGATTTCTGATCTCTGGATCGGAAAACTTGTATATTTCAAAAGTAAGCCAAATTGGCGACATCAGTAACGTCATCAGTGACGTAATGCTTATTGACAATTTGGCTCATTTGTGAAAGATGCAAGTAAGTCATAGCCACACATACGTCTGCAAACTTCTTAATTGAAAATTAAAGAGTAAGGGTTGCCAAATAAAAAAAAATGCTTCTTATTTGGAAAGTTATGGCGCATTTGGCAATTGGATTTAGTTCAACTTAATGAAAGTCGATTTTTGACCAGTTTCGGCCATTTTTACCACGGCAAACCACTAGATTCGTAATCTACTCACTTTTCTCCAATTTCTATAAAAAAATTCAGAATGATGTTCGATGAGGTCCAAAAATTGCAGTCGCCTCTCAGTCTATTAGGTAGTATTAAGAAATATTATACAAGTAAAAATTATGCATAAAGAGAAAAACATAATGGCAATCCTGAAATCACTCATTTACAATTTTTTTTCTTTTTTTCTTTTTTTCCCCCCAAGTTAGTCAATTTAATGTAGAAATGGTAGAAACACGTAAAAAGAAGCTAACGTCTTCAAGATATTTTGGCGATTTCTAGGAATGACGTCACGTACGTATTTCTTATTAAAATTTTAGCTTCTAGCTCAGTAACGAATCTCCTGAGAAGCTTTGACAAAGTCTATGTTTGCCCAAAGTCATCATTCCTTCAATAACTGAAAATTTTATATTTTGGGTATATGAGGTATCAAATGAAATGTCAAGCAGAGGCCAGTTTTCATATCAAAACTTTAACAAAAATTACGACCAAAAATACCATGGACGAATATATGAGACTTTGCTGACACGCAGGACGAACTCAACAAAAGATTGTTGTCAGAAAAACGCGTTTGAAAAGTTTTCTATGTATTGATTTTCCCATGCTTGGTATCATTCTCAGAGTATTTTGAGAGGGAAAGAAGGGGAACTCAACAAAAAAACTATGCTTGCAGATTTAGGATCTAGATTCGGATGCCGATAATAAAAAATGTTTGACCCGATGTTCTCAGAAAACGGAAATTTTTCTGCAAATTTTATATAAAAGTTTAAAAAGTAACTAGCCATAATAAAATATCGGCAGGGGGAGAGGGCAAAACATATAAATTAAGTTTGTTAATGCACATGCTAAATTATTTTAATTTTAAATAATATCTTCCGGTGCCCCAAAACACCTGAAAACTGTTCATAAGTCACATTTTATGCAAATTTTGCCTCTAAATGAACAGATCATACAGAGTACAAAAAAAAAGGTAACAATATGAGCGTTTTATACATAATGACTTTCCTAAACATAATTTTAATTCACTGCATGTTTATAAAGTGACACATGGTGGTTAAGTTATTAAACATATTTAATTTTTCTTAAAACGTAAGTTTACATTCTAAACCATTCAAAATAAAATACTATCACACCTGTTTCTCTAAGTCAGACATTCCTATCATTTGACCATGAACACTGGATCAAAAATATGTACTACATTCAAGAAGGAATTGAAATAGTATCCAAATACTGAAAAAAAGAAGAGCGTTTTACAGTTCTTCAGGAACTAAGCTCGCAATATATCGGCCATGTTACTGTGAAAACTGGAAAAGTAAAAACTAAAAGAGTTCATAGTACAATTTCTGAAATTGGAATAGATATGAATGAAATTTGTGTAATTGAATGTGATGAACAAACGTCGTTGACATTTAGTCCATCACAAAGGAGGAGTAATTCGTTTGCTGGAGCTGGAGCTTGGAAGACCCTTACAATGGTGCATTTGCTTATTTCATACCAACGGACTGCCCTTACGACACCTTTTATGAGCATTGGATGGGGCCACAGTTGGTCCTAAAACATTTTCCAAGCCATTAAAACCTGTGAGAATCTCACTATAAAGAAATTTGTCTCAGTAAGTTTAGAGAATATGCCGTATATATATTCTTTGATTCTCAGTAATGACCAGAAATGTTTATATGATATTTTTGTAGCTGTATCACTTGGTGCATGTTCTTCCGATCTATCACTGAAAAAACCTGGTCTTGTTGTACACTCAAGATGGCTAACAACTGTAAAAGAATTATATTTTAAAAACTAAACATTCTTGAAACTAGATCAAACTAACATTAAAAATGATATTACAAACAATTTCTGACCATTATTTCTTTTCTTGGCCCAATAAAATTCTCGAGTAATTACTGTTTAAAAATATGCTAATTATAGCAAGTTAAATGTTAATTAATTTTTGAGTAAAACAGATTTTTTTTTCATCTAAACATCATTACTAATTATGTACTATTAAGTGCAAAAAAATCCGATTTTTAAAATGGTAATTTAAAAAAATTCAAGAGTGTTGTACATGATTGTGGAAAGTGCGTGTGTGTTTAGTGTGGAGGGGGAAATGAATTTTTGGAAAGTCGCATGTTTCCGGCTGCACTAACATTTTCTATCGCTGGCCGCCACTGCAAGAACATGATATCGATGTTCGTATTAATATTTCTTTGATTATAACATCCACAACTCACAAACTTAATTAACTACATTGTATAGCATCCTACAACCACACACACATGTCCACATCAAGTTAAATACTGCTGACCACACATTTTAAATCGGATATTTCTCATACATTTTCAATGCGCGATGTCGACCATATTGTTCTCCACTCTCACAATTCAAATCGTTCTCGTTCTTACATCTTTTACAACACCAAACTGCCCGTAGTTCAGTTACTTCTCTTCTGCTCAAGGGGAAGTCCCTAAAAAAAAACACGAACAACAAAACGTATAGCGATCGCCATATATTTGATATTGCTGAGAGGGGAGAAGTTGAAAAATAAGAACTCCCCTAATGGGGGGGGGGGGGGGGTCTCATTCAAAACCAACAATAGAAGCGACAAGTTGTGACAACACAATTGTGCAACTATCCTTTGCGATATCAGGTTCTATGTATTTTTATACTTATGAAGTTAGAAACGTAATTTTCAATGAGCATTTTAAAACTTGTAAATAAATAATAGTAACTTTAGTAGTTGGATTGTTTAAATTTTCTAAACTTTAAACATATACAAGATATTACGAAACTTAGTCAACACATTTCGACTGATACCTATAGGGCAGCAAAATCTAAATGAGTGAAAAACAAGCAAAAATTTAAAATCGACATTGGTTTTAAATACTCAGCTAAATACATCTACACACGAAGAAAAATCGAAATACATGAGGAATTTATAACGTATACAATCAAAATATATCGGGGAAAAAATTTCAAAATGCATTCACAAGAAAATGAGTCACTATTTATATAACAAAAAGCATTTAAATGCTCAAATATTGGTGGATTAATTTAAATTACGAATATCAATGGGTTGTTAAGACTGAATGGACGACCATGACGTCAGCCTTGACTAGCAGCCTCAATCAACATCAAAATGATTTACAATCACACCTGATTTTTATGAATTTCAAAAAGTATAAAATAAAAAAATTCACCTGATTTCGTAATAATTTGATTCTAAAGTTTTTGTTATATTTTTTGAATATTTTTTTAAATAATTTCAAATGCACAACTTAAGATTAAAAATCCAATATATGAATATGGGTATATCAATTTATGAAGTTATATTCGAAGTATACATGTAACTTCAATACTTTTGAGAATAAAATGAATTTTGTGAGAGAGAGATGGAGAGTGCCTTATCCTCTCAAATAAAATCATAAATTTTGGATTTTCGTGCTGCCATCTAGTGCAAAACAAACAAAAAATACATTTACGTAACAAATGTGAGTGGGGAAAACATTTCTATCGGAAAAGAAAAAAAAGTAATTAACTTTGAAAGAAAAAAGAATAATAATAAGTTGACAAGAATTAATGTGTTTCATATTAAAATATCTCCTCATGTAATCAAGAATAATATATTAAATCGAATATTTAGTTAAATTGCACTGAAACTGCGGAGTATATTTGTTAAGGAATTTATACCAATTCAAAAGTTTTATATTTATTCCAATTTAAAAATTTCATTAGAAATAAAACTGTACATTTGAGTGAATTTTTATCAGACGTGAGTTCAAGAAGACTACTTTAATAAGTTCTTTCGTATACTTATCTTCAATAACTTTTAAATTAATTTAGGAGAAGGTTAAAAACAATATCAAGAGTTACCATATAATAAAATAAATAATAGCACTCCGTTTCCTTAATAGATATGCTACGTTAATTTTAATGATATTTAAAATAAAAAATAGCAAATTCCTAAAGTTATGACATAGTTTTTTTGTCATTATTGATTGTTTTATTTTACTTATAATAAGTTGAAGTAAAATTATTTTTATTTTAATATGTATACCTATTGCAAGAAATTCACTTTGCGAATTAATAACTCTTACATTTTGTATGTTTTTTTCTAACGCAATTTAATAAAGTTAATGCAGAATTAGAATTTGTGATCACAACTTGAATCTTTCAAGAAAAGCTTCATAATTTAGTTTTGTTTTACATTTTTTTTTTTTTTTAATCATAAAAATAGTCATATATTAATAGCTCAGTTTCATGACAGATCAAACACATTCATATTCGTTCCTCATAAAATTATCAAAAAATAAAAGTACTGCAACGGCCACTTTGCCTAACATGATCATCCAAATAGCCACTTCTCTTCAATATTAAAAATTAGTAATTAGTAACGCTTAAATTTGCAAATTGCTGCATTTTTATAGAAAAATTTCATAACTTTAAAAAAAAAAAAAAAAAATATAAATTTTTGCAATGGAAAAAAATAAGTCCAACCATGAACTCTCTACTTCAAGCACATAGTTTTGAGTCCAAGTTGAATTAAAGTTCAGAAACTTTAGTTTTAGTCGCATTTTTTGACTTCTTGAGCAGCACCGTTAAGATCAAATCAAATAACACTTTTTTATTAGTTTTTCTGCAATTAGAGATTTTCTTTTCTTCTGATGCTATTCGTTTCCCCCCCCCCCCTCCCCTTGTAGAATTTACTGCCAGCTTCACGCCATAAAACTTTTTTCCCCGTTGCCTTTACGTTTTTCGGCTGTTGTCAAACGAGGAACATAAATAATGCGCTTTGGATTCACTGAAAGAGAAGTTCCCGGTCATTAGTATAGGAAAATGCTGACATTTCCGTTTGGATGTTCAGGTTTAGTTGGATTTGCAGGTGTAGGATAAAAGAAGGAGAATTTCTGTCAACTCATCAACAACAAATCCTTCTTTCAAGATGCCTTCGCCAAAATAAGAAACTTCACTGTTTTGTTAAATATCACTGAAGCATTTATTCAAAGCGCAAAGGACTTGGTAATAATCCAAACAGAAAAATTGGAGTTGATGCTTCGCAGGCAAAGTGACCAAAATTCGCAAAATAGTCTGACCACTTTGCCGCAAAGAATGATTTTACACTGAAGTCATTCTACTGTAACAATGCGACGGATCTACTTCATCAACCAAAACTGAATTTTGTTGCCAAAGTGCTAGCCTTGTAAAGCAATTTCGTTCAAAAGCATTGTCACTCGGTGTTATATTAATATATATGCAAACTAAGCTTTTCACTTATATTGGAAAGATTGAAAACTACTTCAATAAGCAACACACGAACCTGATTGGGTTTTTAAAAGTGAAAAAAATTATAAATATCTTGATTATGCATTGCAGATGCATAAATACTAAATTAGCGTTTATCTACTGAAATCTTATTTCTCCTAAGATGTTCTTTAAAAAACAAATGAAGTTGGTATTTAATTCTACGGGTAATAATATTACAAAATTACAAAAGTGTTATATTTCCATTTTAAAAGCTCTAATATATATTGAGCTTTACACATGAAACAATTTTCTACTCCGTTATGCTTAAATTGAATTTATGAAAAAAAAAAAAAGTCAGTAAATTAGTTGCTCCTTTGCTCCGTTTCTAATAAAAGTGATGTTAAATTTATAATTAATTTAAGTGTTTCAATCAAAATATAATCTACTTATTCATTATTACATTGCATAAATTTGAGGTTTTATTATTAAAATTCAGAATTTGGTGCAGGAATTTAAAATTTATAGCAACAAGCATTATTATGCGTTTGAAAAGGATAATCATTTTTGAAGCACTACATTTCCATTGACATTAAATAAAACTTGAATGTAGTGTACTTTCAATCTTTAATATTCCAATAGTAAGTATGCAAATAATGTTTATTATATATAAGATTCGGATAATATCCTTAATTAGAAATACATATTTATAGTTATATTTTTTGTCTCTATTTAAAAATATTGGGTCTTCAATTTTGAACTTTATATAACTAATTGTAGTTCTTAAGTTTTAGGGACTATTATTTTCTCATGTCACAATTATTTTTTTCTCCACATTTTGTTTGAACTTTCATTATTTTCCATGCTATTAATATGAAATTGCATCCAAGGTGGTTCAATAGATGTTTTTCAGATGGATAATAAGTCTGATTTTGTCTGCTCCTTCTTTTTGTTTGTGTTTAAATAATCAATTGTTTGTAGTTTAGTTCTGTAATATGAATACTAATATGCTTAATATACATAAAACTTTTTAAAATAAAGTACTATACCGTATCAGCACTAAACGAATTAAGAAGAATTATTTGAAGAATTAAATAGAATTTGATTATTTTTTTTAATTTAACATAACCTACACACATCACGACACACCTCATTGTAAGTTTTATTATAAACAAACGGGCATCACATCAAATTAAATAGTGTAGGAAATATTAAAGTGGAAATTATCTGCAAATATCGTATGCATGAGCTATCGGTATAGTAACACTTTACTCTCCAAGAACATATTAACAAGAATACTTTATTTCACGTCACTATTATTTATAAGCAAGTACATAGACTATTTCAACAAGCAAGCACATAGACTTCAAACTACGCATTATATTTTAAAACATTCACTTCTATACAATTAATATTATGATATAAGCAAGAGTCAATCAGAGACCAAGTAAATAACACCGCTTGTACATTTAATAAGAAATAATGAACATTAAGAAACAAATGATATAACCGCAGACCAATTAGTAGCTGCGCTTATAACTTCAAACTATATATTTAGCCTAATGCCCTCGTGACAAATGAAAAACCTCATGTTACAAAAACAGGGGGAAAAAGAAAATTTTTGGATGGAACGAAATCCACTGGAGATTGTTTTTGGTGCCTTCATATACAAAAACATTAAAAGACAAGAATAAGCCAAAACTCGTTTCAACTGAATCTTAAACATCGAGGCATGACTTTAAACTTTTTATTGTGTGTTTTGTTTGAACCATATTTGTTTATCGTATCTTTAGGTTCCTACTTCTTTTGTTCTTGTTCTTGTAGCCAGAGGTACTTAAGCTTTATGTTGAAAATATTTCTTTGACTTTTATAGAATCCTAATATTTTTAAAAACTCTGCAAATACTTTTACATATTTTCTTATATACACTGCATGAAAAAAGTAGAAGGACACATGATTTTTTTTTATAAATAAAAAACACTGATTTTTTCCCATAACAATTTAATGAGTAACACTTTAAATTACTAATTACAAACAGATAACTGTATCTGAAAATTGAAACAAAAAAAATACAGGTCAAGTACAGCAATAAATCAGTTTTGACTTCATCATACTCTGTGAAAAAAGTAGAAGGACACTTCTAAATAATGCAAATAAAAGTCTTATTAATAGGGAATTCTTCCACCATTGGCTTTGATTACTTCAAAAATTCTATTTGGCACCGAATCATATAAAGTTTGAATTTCTGTTTGGCAGAAATTGTCCTATACATAATTCAAAGTTCTCCGAAGCTCAACTATAGATTCAAACTGCTTGCCTTCCGCGTAAACGCGACGAACAATCATTGCCCATATGTTCTCTACAATGTTGAGGTCAGAGCTTTTAGCAGGCCATGGCAAAACCCGAACATTATTTGCTGCAAACCAATTTTTAACCCCATTAGCTGTGTGAATTGATGCTCCGTCCTGTTGAAAAATCCAGTCATTTCCGCCTAGCTCAACGCCGTAGGGAAGGCGATCTGAATTCAAGACTTGGATGTAGTCTGTGTGTTTCTGCCTGCCACTCAGGAACACTAGGCTTGTTCTTCCTCCGTACCCGACTGCCAACCAAACCATTTAACTCCCTCCTCCCATCTGTCGGGTAGAATAAGTCTTTTCTTCAGTACCGAGACAGAGCCAATAGTATTTGTAGCCATCTGGACCGTCTAAATTAAATCTTTTCTCATCAGAAAATATAACGGAGGTCCATTCTGACGTCCAGGACATGTGATTTTTAGCCCAGTGCAGTCGGTGTTCAATGTGCCTTTCATTCCATTTGGGATGGTGCTTCCTTTTTCGGAATACGAAATTTTCGGACCTTTTTATGTAGTTGTAGACAGTTCTTTTTGAAACGTGTGTGATGCCTGCATTATTTCGAGCTTTGGCAATACTTTCATCCGTTTTTTTTTAGTTCCCGAATGATTTTTCTTTGATAACGTTGAGTCAGTTTTTTAGGTCGGCCAGTCTTCTTTTTGGTTCCCTGACTACTAGGATTTCTTATATAGTTTGAAACAATATTTGGACTAATATGTAGCTGGCGTGCAATCTCTCTCACACCTTTGCCATCGTTTTTGTAGGCATAAATTTGGCCTTTTTCAAACTCACTTAAAGGTTTTCCTCTAGGCATTCTAAAAAGATGAAAACGACGGATTTCCAATAAAATAGTATGTTTTTCTTAACAAAAACAGTTAAAAAGAATGAAACACCTACCTTTGAGGTTTACAATATTCCAAAACAAATTATTTTAGCACGTGTCCTTCTACTTTTTTCACACACCAAAAATCGTTAAGTACTGTTTTTCTTA
The DNA here is from genome assembly GCA_963978545.1 of Linyphia triangularis. Classification (NCBI taxonomy): domain Eukaryota; kingdom Metazoa; phylum Arthropoda; class Arachnida; order Araneae; family Linyphiidae; genus Linyphia; species Linyphia triangularis. Next base: position 59,280,402 of record OZ021723.1, on the reverse strand, counting down.
ATTTTTACTAGTGGTAGATAAAATTTACTCATTTATAAAAAAGAAAAAATAGCCAAACTACATAAAAAAAAAATTTAGATCAGGAGGATCGAAATACAAAGCATAAATTACAAAATATGACTGTCCTTCTACTTTTTTCCCGTAGTGTATAACCGATATAGCTTGATAAAAAAAAATGTATTGAAAAAAGTTCACTTTCATTGAACTAGGGCTTCGTTTGAAAAACTAAAAAATATTTTAAGTATGGCGAAAACGCGGCAACCATTTAAAGAAGTCTCTAAACGCTCTCTATTTCATGGGACTGGCTCCCTGACAAGAAAGGCATTTGGAGATGTTTGTTCCAGTGAGTTATCTTAATTCAATCCCATGCGTCTGTAACTCTCATACCTTTTTTTTTTTTGTCAAGGTTGTGTTCCTTTGCCCCTCGTTCATCAATGTCACACCACTGAAAACAAGCAAGAGCTTATTTGAGATTGAAATTTTTAAACAATCTCACATTGCGATCTCAACCTACAAAACGCATCTACTGTTAAGACAATTAAAAAGAAATACTTAAGTATAGTAGTAATAGTAACACTTAGTTTTGAATTGACATGCTAATATGGTTACCTAATATCATGTGTAAAGCAAAACGTTATGCAGGAATAAATTAGAGAAATAATAAAGTAGACTAATTAAAATGCGTAACTTCTGGGAAATAGGCAAATATCATGTAAGTAATCATGTCTGAAAAAATCTCAACTACTATCTTACATAAAACTATAATGTTTTGTTATGGAATTTTTAATCATACAGCTGTATGATAATATCGAAAAATACGCTTTTCCATTTCGGGGCAACCTCTTTTTTTTTTTTCATTTTCGAATATTTCATAAATTCAATCACGAATAACTCAGTTAATTTTGCAGATAACTTCATAAAACTTTTTCTTGTAGTTTCGTCAGATTACTGTGAACATTTTTCTAATTGTACTGTTTACCGATCTCATTCAGTGTTGTTGTTGTTGTTTTTTTTTTTTTTTTTTTGTAACTTCAATAAATCGCCGCAAGGGGATGTGTAAACTCTCTTAAAATATTTAGCAGGGTCACTTTACAAAAGGAATACGTTACTTCCCTGGTTATCTGATGATATGTTGTTTCAAATTTAAGTATATATATATATACAATTTCTGTTTTAAATGGGAGCTAGAGTAATATATCAATGGAAAGGCAAAAAATACTTAAAACAAAATGAAATACAAATTCCAAAATTGTTTTTATTATTATTATTATTTTTAGAGTGTATTGAGTTTCTTTAAAATAATATCCCATATTTTATTTACAATAATGCCCTTACTCGTTTTTTTTTTTTTTTAAACTATATGATTTTTTTGTATCGTGAAAAGTTTTTAAACTAGACAGTTTCACTACTTGTTGAAGATGATTTCTTAGAACACACTGATGCACCTTTTCTGCAGAAATACCGAGATATGCGAAATAAGGATTCAAAAATGTCTGCAACTTGTACTAAAGAAACTCCCAACCAGATTCCTATGAAGCCACCTATATAACTGAAAGCTTCCACTTCCTGCAATACAGAAAGTAATCAGTTAAAACATATCTTTAAAGGTGTCACAGCTCTAATATTATCTATTAGATAACTAAATCGGAAATAAGAAGAATATTATTTACTTTATTAGCAAGAAAAATGCTACAAAAGTTATTTTAAACTATTAAAATACGTGTCAGTATTTTGGTTTCATTCATAGTATAAATCAGTCATTAATTTTCCTTGCTGTTTTTATTTAGTTTTGTTACCTTGAAAAAAGAGTGACGTAATTAGATGAACTGGTTGATAAAACAGTAAATCATATTTAAAACAATTTCATGACTAACATAATTATTTTGGACATGTTGAAACAGATAATATTTACATGGTATTTCAAAAATTAATTCCTTAATTCTAATAATAAACATAAAAAAATGGTTACTCACAGAGTATTAAAGAAATTTTTATGTCTATTGGTATGTCTGTCGACATTCAGAAAATTAATTTGAATTTTATGTTTTTAAGGTGCTAATTTTTAAAACTAAGGGATACACTTTATGGCACCTGGTATGTAAAAAAACACTTCATTTAAATTTAATTTCATATTTCTTCAATCTTCTGCATATTACATTTATTATTACTAACACAATGATAAATTACCTGAAATTGGGGTCTGTAATGTAAAGCTATTATCTCAGAATCTTCAAAATCAATTTTAACTTTTATTAGACGTCTGTAAAATATTTCAAAATATTTATTTTATGTAAGTATTTGAAATAATAATAATAATAATAATAATAATAATAATAATAATTTTGAATACTTGTTCAATTTTAATTTATTTTTTGGATAAACTTAAACCAAATAAACTTTTAACAATAGTCTGCAGTAAATTTCAAATGATTTTTTTAAAGATTTTCATAAATTAAATCATTATTCTGTATTTCTTATTAAATATGGTGTTAATCTTAAATATAATATAGTAAATGAATGTGTAATTAACTATTCGAAAATGCTATTACTAATAGATAACTCTGATGTAAAAAAAGCGTTTTTTGTTGTTGTTTTTCATAATTAAAGGATTAAATATGCTATAATAATCATCATAATATAAAATATTGTCACAACAAATTTTCCAAACACAAGTTAAAAAAAAATTCTCACTGTCCATTGTGGTTGTTATTTGTCTTCCACTGCAAAAAAAAAAAAATTATTTTATTTTATAAATTGTAATAAATATAATAAAATTAAATAAAGCGATTTGTTGACAAACAAAATATAAATACATTCTACTTTTTAGGTATTACATATCTGCATTATTATTGTATTTTGTGTAATTATGTTTTTTAAAAACATATTGTGTTTTTCATGGACATTAAATATCTATAAATTTCTCTATTAATTAGAGTAATTTTTCTTACAAATAGAGTGTTACAGTTATTTTTGTTATTTTACTTTTTTAAATTAATGGTTAACTTTTTTAGGTATTCAACAAATCCATAAAATAATCTTCATATGTTAAATCTCTTTCCTACATTAAATGTTGACAGTAAAATTAAAAATATATTACCTTTGGTACCATATAAGTTTTAGAAACATCATAGGTGTACTTCATTTGCCTGTAAAGGATTTGTTATTCTTTTATAATTGTGCATTTATTCAATGTCATAGTTACATATGCAAATCACTTTGATTGAATACAGACTTTATAACAATTGTTTAATTAGTCCAAATGCTGAATAAACGTTAAATGAACTTTAAATTCTAATATTTATTTATCAGTTTTTCTTCAAGTAGAACTTTGAAGCACACATTCTGTAGGAATTGATTGATAGGATTATGTTTGATATGTGCATTTCATATATTAGTATCCTAGTAAAATCTCGGTAAGTCAGAAGTACGCAAGACTGAAATGCGAGAACTTCAGTCTAGGTCATGAATGTGCAAATGTATGATACATATATTTTTAGTAGTGTGACAACGTTATTTGATTCCCTACTTACAAATATAATTTTGTGGGAATATATATATATATATATATATATATATATATATATATATATATATATATATATATATATATATATATATATATATATATATATATATATATATATATATATATATATATATATATATATATATATATGTGTGTGGGTTGGAGATCCCTCCAATAGATGGCATTCCCTGCTACGGATGTCGCCCCTGGCGGAGAAGTCGTGAAGTAGGAGAACGTGATGACGGAAGGGGAGAGGGAGAGAACATTCTTCTGGAGAGAGAGAACGAGAGCGGAAGGTGCTGTGGGGTTTTGTCCCCCTGACGATGTATAATAACCTTAAAATATGTTAATTAAAGTTCAATGAACAACTAATGCCTAATTATTCAGCCCCACTAGCCTTCCCACATGGGGGCTCGGCCTAAGGAAAAAATGGAAAGATCTTCGGCCTACAAAAGCCAACGGTAAACCTGCCGCGTGAAAAAATTGTTAGATACGGTCGCCTAGCCGCGGAGTATCAAAAAAGTAAAACTGGACACTTGCGAGTCGTCTCACCTGCACAGCAGCCCATAGAAAAGATTTCCCTATTACAATCCGGCAGAAGCGAAACTACGGAGAGCCAAAGCAGAACTGATACCTCGAACTATGCCAGCACTGGAGCATTTGGGGATGAAATGATGAAAACCTACCTGAATACTACAGACGGACTGTAAAATCAACTAAAAGAAATTGAAAAGTGCACAGGGTGCATGAAAACCGAAACGACGAGTGGAAGCAACGAGTGGCTATATCTACGGGGTTTCTATAGTGTCTGCACGGGTGTCTACACTGGATCCTGTGAGTAGAAATTTTTGATTTTCGAAACTAACCATGCCGCTAAATACAGCTGCAACTTCAAATAAACCAGTTATGACCTTTTTGGCGAAGGCACGAAAATGTGATTTAATAGTCCTTGTTAGAGAACTTAACTTAACTGTTCCTGAACATGCGACAATTGCACAGATGAATAAATTAATTACTGAGTCTAGTGATTATTCTGCGGAAATCACTAAAGATATGTTAGCTACTATAGTTAGCGAACGTGAGGAGGAAGAACGACAAGCTCAACTCGATATTGAAAGGGAAGAAAGACAAGCCCAACGCGATTTAGAACTAAAAAAATTAGAAGCCGAAACTGCAAACCGACAAAATCAGCCGATAGAAAATTCCGGAAAAAAATATGATGTTTTAAAAATTATGAAACCTTTTGATATGAAAAGCGACGTAGCTATATTCTTAACATTATTCGAAAGACAAATTTCTAGAGCAGAAATAACAAAAGAGAACTGGGTTACCCATTTGTTAACACTACTTCCTTTAGAGATCGTTAATTTAATTGCACGGGAACCAGAAATCAAGGCTAACGATTACGATCATATAAAAAAAGTACTTCTAAAACGCTTTTATTTATCACCAGAACAGTTTCGTCAAAATTTTGCTAGTCATAAAAAAGACATTCAAGCTTCATGGAGAGATTTCGCTTTTGAGCTGACAAGCTTTTTGGAAGGATGGCTACAGGGATTAAAAGTAGAAACTTTTCAAGATTTAAAAGAACTAATGATCGTAGATCAACTGAAACGAAAAATGCCAAAAGAAACTCGCGAACATTTTCTAGATGACCTGCCTAAAATATCTCGAGTAGAAGAGTTGATAGAAAAACTCGACGATTTCGATTCGGTTAGAAGAAATATTTCAAACATAAATTTACGAGGAAATAGGGGGTACGAAACGAAGTATAATGATAGTGAACATGTAACAGGTCATTATAATAAACGTGCCCAAACCTGGTCAAAAAAGCAGCTTACTAACCCATGTGTATATAATAAAAATAATAGTGCATCTTGTGGCTATGACAAATATAATAGTGCATCTGGTGGTTATATTAGAAATAATGATTCTTCTTATGTAAATAATGGTAGAAGTAATACTGTAAATAATGATAAATATAATACTGTAAATGATTATGATACTACCAATAGAAATAAAAGTAGTTTAGTTGATAAGAATAACAGTATAGTCTGCTGGCACTGTAACAAGTTTGGTCATAAAAGTTTTGTGTGCCCAGACAAAAAGGTAGTTAACAGTGTAAATAAAGCTTTACCAGTATGTAATAAAACTTGGAAAAAGTTAATTATTAGAGGTAATGAAGTTTTATCTTTGGTGGACACAGGGAGTGATTTATGTCTATGTAATCTAGAATTTTATTCAAGTATTGGTAATCCGGAATTATTACATGAAAGTATTATTATTAATGGGGTTAACACACAAGGTATTATACCAAAGGGATATTTTTACTGTGATATTGAAATTGATAATTTTACCATATCAAATAAAGTGTATGTGATGGATAATCTGAGTACCACATTCATTCTGGGAATGGATTTGCTTTCCAAAGTAAATTATGTTTTAAGCGATCAAGAACTCGTAATTCGTAGTATTAAAGATCATAAAACGATCTCTTTAGCTCAAATGAAACAGATCAAAATGCCCAAAGAACAGGAAATAAAAAGATACTTTATTTCCAGCGTTTTTATAAAAGAGGCAATTCCGTCTTACGATAAATTCAAGGTCAAAAGGTATCACTCTTCAGAAATCAATGAGCTGCATGATTCGCAAATATCTTTCGGAGGTAAACAGGGCCACGTGCTTGTGGAACAACATGGCGGTGTGCTCACATCACAACAAAACCACGTGCGTTTGTTGACAAACAGAAAAAGCTGCGGATTCCTAACAGTTCATAGATTAGATTCAGATAATGAAAAGGCTTCTATTCCGGAAAGAAACATTTCAACGAATAATGATTTTAAGGAAAATGATATTTTTAAAACTGTTGGAATTTTAAATGATAACTTTTTGGATTTAGTGCACATTAGAGATTTAAGCGTTAGAAAGGAGGTTTCGGACTTAATAAAAAATTACGTTCCGAATAAAACGAAGAGTACTAATTTAAAGATGAAAATAATTTTGAAAGACGATATTCCTATTCGTCAACGTCCTAGAAGATTAGCTTTGCCCGAGAAACTGGAGGTTGATAAAATCGTTGCCGAATGGCTTGAAAAAGGGATTATACGAAACAGCTGTTCAGATTACTGTTCTCCAGTGGTCTTAGTGAAAAAGAAATCTGGAGAATCACGTTTAGCAATCGACTATAGGTTGATTAACCGTCGTTTAATTAAAGATAGTTTTCCCCTACCCATTATCGAAGAAGTTTTAGATCAATTAGGGAATAATAAGGTGTTCTCAAAAATTGATTTGAAGAGCGGGTTTATGCACGTCGACGTTGAGGAAGACAGCATAAAATATACTTCTTTCGTGACTCATTCTTCTCAGTTTGAATTCTGTAAAATGCCCTTCGGGATGTCAACAAGTCCGGCAATATTTCAAAGATACATTAACTATATTTTCAGAGATCTTCTTAAAGATGGAACTGTGCTTATTTATCTTGATGATATAATTCTGCCATCGCTTAATGAACGTGAGAATGTCAACAGTTTGAAGAGAGTGTTAGAAACAGCATCCCAATACGGTCTTGAATTAAATTTAAAGAAGTGCCAATTTTTAAAAAAGAAGATAGAATTTTTGGGACATGTCATTGAGAATGGTACAATTAAACCTTCGTTCGACAAAGTTAAAGCGGTCCAGAACTTCCCCACACCTAAAAATGTAAAAGGCGTTCAAAGTTTTTTGGGATTGACGGGATATTTTCGTAAATACATCAAATCATATTCCCTTATAGCGAAACCATTGAGTGATTTACTTAGAAACAACACTACATTTTATTTTGGGAAGGAGCAGCAAAATGCCTTTAAAGCACTGAAAGACATCCTTTCAAAGAGTCCTGTGCTTCACATTTATCAACCGGGTGCAAGATTAGAGTTACACACAGACGCAAGTTCTTATGGGTATGGTGCAATTCTTTTCCAGGAAGCGGAAGATAAGAAGTTGTATCCCATATACTACATGAGTAAAAAAACATCGGCACACGAAGAAAAATATTCAAGCTATGAATTAGAAGTTTTAGCAGTAATTGAAGCTTTGAAGAAATTTAGAAACTATTTATTAGGCGCTAAGTTTAAAATAGTTACCGACTGCTCCGCATTTAAAATGACCATGAGCAAGCGTGATTTAACACCAAAAATAGCCCGTTATGCACTTATACTTGAAGAGTATGACTACGAAATTGTACACAGACCTGGTACTCGTATGAAACATGTTGATTCTGTAAGTCGACATCCTGTTTTGATAGCTACGTGTGAAGACATAACACGAAATATCGCCGCTGCACAAGCAACTGATGAGTACATCCAAACAATCAAAGAGGCCTTAGAAGAAGGAAGAGTAAACAACTTCGTCGAGAAGAATAACATTTTGTATAAGGTTGTCAATGATAGAGAGCTACTGGTAGTACCACAAGAAATGCAAGCAGAAATTGCGAGGAAGACTCATAGTAATGGACATTTCGCTGCACAAAAAACAGAAGAAATTTTGAAGCAAGAATATTTTATACCAAAGGCACGTTACATCATTGAAACAGTCATAGCAAACTGCGTTGAATGCATACTTTGCAATGCGAAGAAAGGAAAAGCAGAAGGATTTTTAAATCCCATTTCGAAAGACAGCATTCCTCTACATACTTACCATGTTGATTTCGTTGGACCCCTACCTTCTACAAACAAGCAGTACAAGCATATATTTTCTATCATCGATTCTTTTACGAAGTTCGTATGGTTTTACCCAGTGAAATCTACATCTGCCAACGACGCCATACAGAAATTAAAACAACAGCAAGCCATTTTTGGAAATCCGTCACGAATAATAGCGGATAAAGGGTCAGCTTTCACGTCGAAGCAGTTCGAACTTATATACATAGAACTTATTACCATAACAACTGGAATTCCGAGAGGTAACGGACAGATCGAAAGAATTCATGGAACTTTGGCACCAATCCTTGCTAAGCTGTCGATTGAGGAGCCTGAAAAGTGGTTCAAGCACGTCGATAAAGTCCAGCGAACAATGAATTCAACAACAAGTCGAAGTACCAAGAGAACTCCTTTCGAATTACTAACTGGAGTCAAGATGCGAAATAAAGAAGATTTGAAGATTTTGGAAATGCTGGAAGAGGAGAGAATGGCAGAGATGATGAACACTCGTGAAATAGAACGCGAAGAAGCGAAGAAGAATATTCTTAAACTACAGGAAGAAAATCGGAGAAACTTCAACAAGAAGAGAAAGGTCGCCCACAACTACAAGATCGGAGACCTAGTAGCAATACAAAGAACACAGATGGGGCCAGGAATGAAACTGCGTCCTAAGTTTCATGGACCTTATGAAGTCATCAAGATCAGACCGAAAGACCGATACGATGTGAAAAAAGTGGGTCATCATGAGGGACCAAATCAGACGTCGACTGCGGCCGATCTCATGAAAAAATGGGGACAATAGAAAGTCATAAACTAAAAAACTTTTTGGTTGTGAACTTTTCCCAAGTGTTTTTGAACTCTTTCAAGAGAACTTTAATTTCGAACTTTTTCGAATTTTGAAACTTTTTCAGTGTTTTTTAACTTTTCGAGTGAACTTTGAATATTCGAACTTTTCTAGTGAACTTTTTAAGGTTTTCTTGATAACTTTTCAAGATGTTTGAACATTTTCTAGTGATTTTTTTTTAAACTACAAACTTTTTGGGGAGAATCCTGCAAGTTTAGAACTTTTCATCACATCCTACACCAAATTTTTGTAAAATTTTAGAACATTTTTCTCTCCGTTTTCTTTTGATTCTTTTCAGAATTTGATATCAGGCGAGGACGCCTGCATTGTCAGGACGGCCGTGTGGGTTGGAGATCCCTCCAATAGATGGCATTCCCTGCTACGGATGTCGCCCCTGGCGGAGAAGTCGTGAAGTAGGAGAACGTGATGACGGAAGGGGAGAGGGAGAGAACATTCTTCTGGAGAGAGAGAACGAGAGCGGAAGGTGCTGTGGGGTTTTGTCCCCCTGACGATGTATAATAACCTTAAAATATGTTAATTAAAGTTCAATGAACAACTAATGCCTAATTATTCAGCCCCACTAGCCTTCCCACATATATATATATATATATATATATATATATATATATATATATATATATATATATATATATATATATATATATATATATATATATATATATATATATATATATATATATATATATATATATATATATATATATATATATATATATATATATATATATATATAGAGAGAGAGAGAGAGAGAGAGAGAGATTAGTTTTATAAACTGAATTAAAAACATAAATAAAAACATGGATTTCCTTTCTCAATTTTTCTAACTACTACTAATTATTTTATTCATTATTTTTTCATTCAAATATATTTTGAATTTAAGGACTCAATCTGGACCAGACTAAATTCAGACATGTACTGGTTTATTAAATACTCAGATTCATACAAATACATTCACTCATTATAATTATTTAGTTGCATACTTACTTTTTTAATGCTGTAAATCTCATTTATTAATCCAAATAATTGCATTCTATTGTAACCTATCTATTTCGACATTCATATTGAAAACGTAATGAAGAAATCCATGACACAAAATTGAACAAATAAACAATTAATTATATAATTTTGCCCCCTATAAGTAAATATTATTATAATACTAAAATAAGAAGAAAAAAATCCTGATGATATAAGGTAAACTAAAAATATCAAGTCAAATAATATATCATTTTCCTCTTATAACAATACCTGGAAATTTAAAATATTAACTCACAAACAATCATCTTTGCATTTTTCAAAGCAGATATATTCCATTTGGTCAGCTATTTCATATTGCTTGGTATCATTTCTCAAGCAAGGAGATGAATTTAGTTCCTCTGAAATATATGTTCATTCACTAGAACATTTCGACAAAATAAATTGGTTAAACTCTTATTTACAATCAGTTATGACACATACAATCTTTCATTTACATTATTATATCTTCTAAAGAAATGTGTTACAAAAACTACAGAGTGGTCTTAAAATGAAACTTTTCCGGTATATGAAACCCTTACATATTGCTTAACCAATCGCAAGAAATTTTTAGATAGTGGTATTTGAAGGTATATACTCGAGTTCGTGACCTTTTTAAACAATAGACCTCTCACGGTGACGGAGAAAAAATTTCAAAATCATCGAAAAGCGACACCCAGTTTTTTCTGCGCAAATTGTTCAGCGCATTGAAAAACCATAAATGAAGGTTGGAATGATACACTTATGACAAAAATTGGTGGCGTAAAGCATTTGCAAAGAGCTTTGTAAATGACCGATGACAACACGGAAAGGAGGTGCATTGGTCCACTTTGCATAATTCACAGAGATAGACAGTAGAAGTACCAATCACAGAACGCGATTTGCAAACCATTGCTTGTGGGAAACCATTAATAAGCAGTTTGGAAAAATTCTGGTGTTGGAACTAATATGGTATTCGAATGGGCCAATAAGATGATACTTACATGGCAAATTTTCATAAGGTTTTACTCCACCAATTTTCATTACATGTGTATCATTGCAACTGTATTGTTTTTCAATACGCTGATCAATTTGCTAAGAAAAATAAGTGGGTGTTGTCATTTGAAAATTTTAAAATTTCTTCACAGATATATTGTATAAAATCATCTCAATCTTGAGAGCATAACTTTAAACAATACTGAAATTCTCCTTCGATTAGTTGAGGGTTCGATTAAGTGAGTTCATTTATTAGGGAAGGTTTTATGACAACCCTGCATATTAATAAATTTCCATGACAGTTCCTAAACATTAATGATGTGCTATGGAAATAGATATGCAAAAAAGGAAGAATAAAATGTATGAAATACAATTATAAACCTTTATCTTTTGTCCCAGAGTAACTAATGTATGTAAATAATACTATAAAATCAGTAAATCAAGCTTAAAGTAGTAGTTTTTACTAAGTGGTTCGTTAAAGCATACCTGAAGTACAAATTGGTATTTCAGTCGGATATAGAACAGTTGGATAAGTACAATTGAAGCAGTAAATTGACGATTCTAGCGTGCACAAATCCTTACAGGTCTGAAAATTAATATCACAATTAAGTTAATGTTACAAAAAATAATCTAAATAAAATTTCAATAAGTTTTTAAACAAGTAGTTTTGATTTAAATAATTAATTACTGTGAATAAAAATATAATACATTGGAAAGAAAAAAAAACAGTGCCATGAAAAAAGCAGATATTTGGTTTTTGTAATATTATAACAAACAAAAAATTATGGTAAATCATAATGACAAGCTTCAGTACTTTAAAACTAGACAAATCTAAAAAGATAAAATTTATTAAATTTCATTTATTCATTATATTCCAATACCAATCAAAAAATTCTTCATAACTTTTTATGTTTACTATTCTTTCAGACCTTGGTATGTTATTATAATCTACAAATGTTATTTTGATTATCGCTCCTAGTTTTGTATAACTTTTTAAAGATTTTAGAAATTTATTTTTCCTGTGTCAACTTATTTTTAGCATTATAATCGTATATTTCATCATATATTCCAATTTACTTGCTTTTTGAGATCTAGGTCCTTCTTTGTTATTTCTTAGCCAAATGTCGGTGTAGTTCAAACAATCTGTTTTGTATGGATGAGGTAGCAATTTTTCCTCTTGCTGAAATTGAAAAGTACTTAATAAAATAAGCTTACTCATTTTTTATGCAAAATTATTGTTTTCCTTCAAGTTTTAAGAAAAGAAATTAGCAAATTGATTTGTTGCAATTTAACGAATAGAGTTCAAGAGTTATACTACATTCATTATATGTTATTCTTCAACACATCAATTTCTTTCTGTATACATTAAATGCTTTTTTTATTTTGAAATAAACAATACTCAATTTTAAAAACTATTATTCAACATAAGTAATGCCTAAGGTATTCCAAAAAGATTAACTTTTAAAACTGTAAACTCTCCCCCTCCAAAAAATTTCTTTCTGTGAATATAAAACACCCTGAATTGCTTCAGAATTAAAAAAAAAATATTTAGAGGTTCCCCATGATCACTAAATTTACATAAAATAGGCAAAAATAGTGTGAACTGCTATATTTTCATTAGCTACATTAAAAACTATTATTCTTTAAATTACATTTATTTTTAGTTATAAATTATACTAATATATTGTTTCATCCAAATTCTGTATTAACTATGCTTTTGCTCTGAGTAGAGAGAGACATAAAATGTTACAGAAATCATGAAAAATATCACCTAGTAGACATTTCTACCGTCTGTATAATTATGCTCAAAGGGAACTTAAGTAAGCAATTATTTCAATTGTTAAATAAGACCAATGAAAAACTTTTCAAACGATTATGTAATTACATTATTTTATCAACTACATTTTAGGGAAATATTGGCGATTTCACTTAGTAAAGTTGTTCCTGTGCATCTCAAAGACAAAAACTGTTTTTGTGCTTCTTTCTTAGTTGCACAAATAAAGTGTTCAACAACATTTGTTTAAAGCTAGTTTTCGGAAAATACTGCAGTTTATTTTATATGATGGCTTTTCAAGCCAACCTTTTACTGGTGCACTGAGGAAACTATCTTTTTTTTAACTATTTCAAAGAAACTATAAAATATTCACAAATCATCCCATTTAAGAATAAGTATTTCTAATAGATGTGAACTCGAAATCATTTCCTTTTCCGTGCTCAAAACTAACTTTGATTTTCACTTGTCGAAAACAAACTAAGTTTGCAAGCTCACTTAAATACCAGGAATGACGTTAACTTTTTTTTTTTTTTTTTTTACTTTTATTGCTAAATTGTTGGTCGTCATATTCGTTCAATAAGTTCTCTGTAATTATCCCGAGCTATTTTTGCAACAATTTTTAACTGACCAGAAATCTAGTTTTAAAACTGCCTGATGATGTCTGTTATTATGAGTATTGATCGTTTTTAGTTCATAGTGGTTAATTTTGAACCGATTTTCTCAGAATCTCTTTAAGGCTTTCATCGCTAGTAGTAGAACACAGTAGAACCTCAAATATGTGATGCCGACATGGTATTCCCAAAATGTTCTGCATATGTTTCCTTCAAGAAGAAGTACGTGCTCCACTAATTCTTTTACTATTTTTGATATTGCAGTGAAATACATACACCAATTACTTAGGATTAAGACTTCCACGATTGAAAGAGTTCGGAAATAGTACCAGCTGCTGCTTTGCCAGTTCCAGACAATAACTTAGGAACGCCATGAAGTTTAGTACTTTTATCTTGCAAATAAGAAACTAGTATCACTAAAGACCTAACTTTCCTTTAATTTTAGAGGTCAAATTGGGTAACAATTTGCCATCCAAATGAAAGTCGACTTTTCTGCTTCAAAGTGTGTTTTTAATTGTTCAGTAGTTTAATGGCGAATACGTTGGCGTTCAAGCTAAACGGTACTTTTTGAAAGCACTATAGACTTTACAGACGGATCTGAAGAGAAAGGTCAGCCTTCTTTGTTTATTATAAATGGTATTACTATCTGAATGTATTCTTACAACGAATTCTTCATCAAAGCTTTTTTCAGATGTTTTATTGACTTCATTTTTATCCAAAACCATTCCATTCTTAATCTCAGCCACGCCATAAGACTTGGTAGTATTCTGCAATTTCCATATCAATTAGAAATTAAAATTGGCACAAATTCCCTATTTTCTATTAGCTTGAAGGACCTCCAAAACTTTGTGAAATGAGTTGATTTTTGATCACGTTACGACAGAGAGGATGAGACCTGGCATTTTTTTGAGGGGAAAAGGGGGGAAAATCGGCCTCTCCCGAGACACCCTAGTAATGCCATAATCCAAATTTAATTTTCACTTTAAAATAAAAATCCTATTTTAGATTAAGTGGCTTAAACTACATTACATATTCACCATTTGACCTAACCAAACTCTATTTAAATACACTGATCATCAAAAATAAAAGATAATGTCAGAAATAAAACAAACTGATACTTAATGAAATATTACTAATAGAAATGTGTACAAAAGTCTAAGTTAAAATAAACTATTGTGTTTGACAGTTGATTGTTCTCAAAATATTGAAATTAAATCCAAATTTATGGAAATTTGGAAAATAATGGAAAAATTAAGTAATCTCTTGTTGAATTTTTTTCTCTTTATTATGGTGTATGGTCTTCTCGGTCAGATATGTATATCTCACATCTTGATTTCATAGACTTCACAAAAATATTGATCAATGATCAAACTCAGTTGAATTGCACACCTCTCTTTTAAAAGTGCACTTTTCCTGGAGGGTCAAGAGAGGAATTTTGTGAGCTGAAATTTTGCACCCTAAGACATCCAACACATGCTTAATCAAGATCAAGTCGATTGAGTAAGCTGACCAATCCATACGAGTAATATCTTCTGTTTTCAAGTATTCCGACACCACATATGATCGATGTAGTCGAGTATTGTTATCCATTACAAAAAAATTCTGGGCCAACAGTGCCCCTAGAGTTTAACATAGGGTTCCAATACCTCATCCACCTATCTCCGAAAGGATGAAAAACATCTTTGAAAGATATGAAGTTGAGTGCGGCTATTTGTCGTGATTCCTCTTCAAACCATTAAACCGAGGTCGCTGAAACGAGATATTTCACGGACAAAGGAAAGCAAGTTTTATGCTCTTGCCTCTCTCCATATCAAAACACGTCTATAATCAGTGTTCAGACTATATCTGGACTCGTCAGTAAGCAATATTAGGGCTCAGTTTTCTTGGCTCCATTGAACATGACGATGGCACCATTTTATATGGGCCCCTTTCCCTTTGGAAGCTGGAGTGAGGGGGCACAAACCACTGGTTTTCTCACATACAGTTCAATCTCGTTAAGCCTTTGTGTAGCAGTAGAAGGGCTAATTCGAGTTCCTGTGACAGCCTGAAGGTCTAAAACCAAATTTCTTGCTGTCGCTTTGCGGTTTCTTCATGCCGACAATCACAGAAAAGGATCTTCAGAAGCAGTTGCTGCTCTTGACAGCCCTTGACCAGATTGTCTATTAACTGATCCAGCACTTAAAAAACGGCTCTATACTCTTGATATGACACATTGAGGGATATTCAAATCTTGGGGCCCCTTCATTTGTGTTTAACTTCCCTCGATTCATCCCCTTTCACTTAAATGATACCATTGAGTCATAACTAATGAATACTGATCATTCTCAGAAACCACATTCGCGCAACACGACAGACTGGCATTCTAATATGCGTATATTGCGGGCCACATTGTCAATCACTAAATTTGTATATTTCCGGAGCCAACTTATGAGCGTAAGAACAATTTTATGTTCAATCGTATTTAATTAACATAAATAATTGCAGTTTAGGCATTGGTTGCAACATTAACTTAGTAAATATTCTTATTCCTTTTTTTTTTCTTTTTTTTTTTCATTATCCTTAAATTTTGATGACCAGTGTGACTTAATAATATCCCTAGATTAAGATCAGAAAGTTTTCCTGTTAAATTTAGTTTTTTACTTGCTACGTCACAATGATATCCAATCTTAAAAATTCATTAATTAACTCCTCTAGGTCGAAACAACCCTTCCTCATTGAATTTTAGCTTCTTGCAGATAAGGTGGCTTTCATATTCTGGTCACCAAAGTGTATGAGTTGACATTTGTCCTTTTACTCCAACTTTATTAAAAGATAAACTCTTTTTAACATTTCAGTCTGATAAGTTGTTTAAATAGTCTTGTAGCTACGTATTTTTTTCATTACAATTTACATCCATAATCTACAATTCCGAAAAGAAACTGAAATTTCCCATCTGAAAATAATTCACACATCAATTATTAATTTTCTTTTTTTATGTTACATAAAAATACATTACTTCAAAACAAACCAATGATTGATAAATTGTGATCTTTTATAGGGAATTCAATTTTAATTATTTTTTCCAAATTCAGTTTCCCTAAAAGTTTAATTGAAAATCTTCCAGTTTGTTTACTCTGTTCATTATATGTTTAAGAGAATAAATTTACTTTTTACTTCCAAGTTTCAATAAGATTCTCTTATGTGATCTTATTCAATAATAACAATCGTTTCCAGTTTAAAATAGAAAGGGGAGGGGTGGAGAGATTTTTTCCACACAAAATAATGTTAGACCAATTCCCTATGTTAGACTTTACAGAAACAACAATTCTTGAAAGCTATTTAAGAAAACTTACCATACTAATAGTTATTCTGTAGGCATATCCTGGTTTGAGGAAAATTCCTTTATCAAAAGGGTTAGCTGCCGAAAAAGGAGAATGTATTTGAAATATAACTCCAGCCCTTCCATTAGGATTGTAAAGTTCATTTTCTTCAGGATCAAACAAAAAACTATGCTGAGTTTCTTTCCCTGTTGACAATAACAATGATCTTTTTTCAGAAATTAAACTTGCAATATAAATAATTTTTTTAATTTTTTTAATCCAAATACTTCAAGATTTTTATTTTTATATTCAATTTACCAAAAATGACGATATTTTAGTAATATTATTTCAAACAGCAAGATTTAATTTGATTCCTTAAAAATAAAATAGACACATTGAAATTCTTATAAACAGTCAAATGTAGTAAATAAATATATCTAATTGTTTAAACAAAAATGATTTCCTAACATTTTTCTTTCATATTAAACATCTCTAATGATTTGTAAAGTTGTGACTCTGATAAAGAAGTTAATTGGTAAAACATATACACTGGTGTCCAAAAGTTAAGCATAAATTGTAAAATGCGAAAAATATGGAGTAAATATTCATAAAATTATTCCAAATTTCTTGCGGATATTAATTGGGTGAAGAAGAAACATTGGGTTAATGCAAAACTTTTCAGTCGACTACGTCCTGCGTGAAACACCTGCGCATGCCGGAAAGTAGAGAAACCAATTCACGCAGCATAGGCAGTTTAGACAATTTTCGGGCAACTGCTGTGCGAAAGAGCGTTGTTAACCATTAAACAAGGTGAATGATGGCACAAAGACGCCAATTGGAAATGTTTGCGAAACGAAGAATCGTTGGAATGCTGGAATCCGGACGATCACAAACCGAAGTATCTCGAATTCTGAATGTTAACCAGTCTGTGATCTCAAGACTGTGGCAGAGGTTTCAAAGAACGGGAGATGTTACCCGACGACCAGTATCAGGTCGACCAAGAGTCACAACCCCTCGCCAAGACCGATATCTGGTAATAAGTGCGCGACGTCAGAGGGGCAGTACTGCCACATCACTGAGTTCGGCGCTCACAGTCGCCACAGGAATACGAATTTCGAGACAAACTGTTTACAGGAGACTCAATCATGCTGGCCTGTATGCCAGAAGACCAGCAGTTTGCATTCCCCTCACGTCTGCTCAGAAACGCGCTCGTTTGAACTGGAGTTTGAAACATCAACATTGGAGTGTGGGAGAGTGGGCCAATGTGATGTTCAGTGACGAGTCCCGGTTTAGTCTGAGAAGTGATTCTCGTCGGGTAAAGATATGGAGAGAACGTGGAACACGTTTTGAACCAAGAAACATATCGGAAAGACATAATTTTCCATCAAGGAGAGTAATGGTATGGGCAGGCATCATGATGGACGGCCGCACAGACCTCCATTTCTTTGACATGGGGTCGGTGACTGGTCAAAGATACAGAGACGAAGTTCTTGAGCCTTATGTACGCTTGTTTCGAGGTGCTGTCGGTCCTAACTTCATATTCATGGATGATAATGCGCCATGTCACCGAGCGGTGCTGGTTGATGACTTCCTTGAAACGGAAAACATCCAGCGCATGTCATGGCCTGCCAACTCCCCTTATTTAAATCCTATCGAGCATGTATGGGATATGCTCGGGAGACAAATTGCAGCCCTTTCGCACCCACCAAGCTCCGTTACAGATCTGAAGAGAACTCTCCAAGAAGCTTGGAACCATTTCAGCCCACAACTCATTCATCATCTCATAGCAAGTATGGTAAATCGCTGTGCAGCGTGCCTAGCTGTCAGAGGTGACCACACGCCTTATTAAACTGCAGCATCAGTATTTTATTTAATGTTTTCTTTCATTTTTTCTTTAAAATATGATTCCTTGCTATTCTCAGTTTCTTTCAAACTGCTACTTTGGATAATAAAATTAATTATTATCGTTCTTTTTTTATTTGCTTCCTTATTTTATAACCATTTTACACTCCCATATCACGTTTCCCGCCATTCTGATGTACAGTTCTTTTTTTATTCACATAATTGTCAATTATGCTTAACTTTTGCACACCAGTGTACATAAGTGAAATCCCATAGGGATACACAGGTATTCAGCTAGTACAGCTTATGCAAAATAATGGATTGCCGATCAAACGGTATAGTGGTTAGCGTGCTAGCTTCTAGCCCGCGAGATTGCGGGTTCGAGTCCCGTATTAGGCATGGGTGTTTGTAAATGTATGTTGGCTTGTCTAATGACGAATGTTTCGGCGCATTATAGCCCTCGTGTTACTGACCGCGCCAGATAATCTGAAAACAACCAACCAAAATAATGGATCAATGCAAGGTGTTGTTTTGAGAATTGTTGAATCGAATGGCAACATTACGGACATGATTGTAACCAATCGCAATTCCCCTTTAATAAGCAAATTATAATTTACAAATTTTATCATCCAATCACAACGTACATTTAATTTGCACGTGAAGATAACAGTTAACTGTGTGATGCTCATTTGCACAACCACCATTAACTCTTAACCCTTTGCGCTCGAGCGGCAGCTCTCGGGCACCACATGATTGGATGCCGCAACACGAGAAGACTACTAGGTTTGATACGGAAATTCAATGCAAGGCCAATGACTGTGTTTAGTTTCTATGAAGTGAATGCTTAACCTCAAACCGAACCAAAAATGCCGCGAAATATTTCGAGTTGCTGGTCTCTGCGTGCGAAAAAGGGCTCAAGTGCAAAGGGTTAATATACAAACCAGCACAACGAGTTTTTATGAAGATAAGAAAATAATTTGATCTGTCATTGAACTATATGTTCTTTCTTAAAATACAAATCCACATTAAATAAATGTGGACAAAAATAAAGTAATATATAAACAGCAAAGTTAAGTTTTTTATTGAATTTACTAGTAACCATATGTTTCAATTTTGTTTTACAAACTTTCAATTTTATACAAATTTAAATATGTATATATATATATATATATATATATATATATATATATATATATATATATATATATATATATATATATATATATATATATATATATATATATATATATATATATATATATATATATATATATACGGCTTCCTAATTCATACTAAAGATTGAAAACCTTGACTATGAAATTTATTTTACTTGTATTAACCCTTTGCACTGGAGGCCTTTTTCGCGCGGAGGGACCAGCATTTCGAGACATTTTAGGTTCGATTGGCGCTTATGGATTTGCTTCATAGAAACTAAACACAATCATTGACCTTGCATCGAATTTCCGCATCAAAAACCTAGTAGTCCTCTCGTGTTTCGGAATCCAATCGTGTGGTCCCCAAGAGGCGCCGCTCGAGTGCAAAGGGTTAAAGAAATCTTAACGAATATAATAACACGCATCAACAGTTAAATTTGTTTGGCAACATTTTGCATTTTAGCTTTAAATACGGATTCACAATTTTCCAAATCCACAACTAGCCATTCCTGTTTAATTCAAAACTATTTTATCCTAAACACTGCAATGTACTAACATAAGTCACTTACGTAAGAACATCGAGATCACTTATTTAAGAAAATTTAAATAAGTACACTAATTACTTACACCATTTTTGCCTTTTTGTCTGTAAAGGATCAAGAGGACTGTTTATTCGGGAATGAAAAGAAAAGCATCCTGTTACATCACCTTCCTCATTTCTGTACCGTGGAAAGGGTCCAAATGGTTCTTTCCCATCTTCACTGAGTCAAATTCATTCATTTTAAAAATATGAGTTATTATCTGAGTAAATAATATAGTGCATGAATAAATACGAGTAAAATTATTTTTATGAGAGTTCTTGGGCTGTTTAGTTATGCAATTTCATAAGCACAATAATATGCTGCCCTCCAATTGTAATCCAGAATAAGTTGATTCTGTAGTTTGTACATTTAACTCGATGCTCGAAATATTGACGTACACTGTATATCTTTCGGTAGATTTTTGCAAGCCATTATTTGCTGCCACATACGTCTGACCCAGAGTAGCACAAATCCGCTGGCGAAATATCGGCTCGACACTGGCCAATCTAAATATGGACCGTTATAGACTGGCTGTTGCTACGGATCCTGGCCAACCTCACCCAGTGCTGATTAAATATACTGGAAGTTTTGATGCAGAATTTTAAAATAGAAATATTGAGTTATAAGAAAGGAAGGGCAAAATATAGGTTTTATGATGGTTTTGACATATGTTATATAAATAGTGTATTTTGGAAAGATGCTCGAAATTCGATATGAAGTGTTCAATCTACCCAGAACCGACATAGACCAATACAGCTATGCTACCTCATAAGTTTTAATGTTTAATTCCTTTCAACTAAGTTCAAGTTCATGCATCTAGACCAACCACATCGGATTGGTTGTTACTGCGAGTTGTAGTAGCTCAAGTGGAGGTAGAAATAAATTGGCTATGGCTATCGACTTCTGATTTCACAGATTGAATTATTATTTGTTTGGATTCTATTTTAAATAAGCAGTTTCTCGTCCATTAGCAGTCGTAAAACTTCGAAATGAGCAATCAATCTAACCTCTTATATATGTTACAGACTAAACCCGATTTCAAGATAAACTATTTTGTCCAAAAATTTGTTTTCAATGGCAAGATATCCATATAAATATCAATAATATGGTCTGGAGGTGAAAGAATTTTAAGATGTAATCAAAATTAAGCAGACTGCTTCTCCGTGAATAAGAAGCCCTTAACAAGAAAGAAAACTAAAGTCAATGTGTGATAAGGAATGCCTGTAAATGACATCATTTATTCATTTTTCTTTCAAGAGCGTACTGTCTTGGAGCGTTTGTCTTGGGATTCAATAAATCCGTTTCATATAAATATAAAATTGAAACTTTGGGTGAGCTGAAAAAGCGTATCATTCAAGCAATTCATTTAATAACTGGATTTGCTATGAAATAATTAAAGATAACTAGATTACCGATTAGACTTGTGCCATGCTACAAAAGGTGTACACTTCGAAATCTATTGAAATTAAAACATAGTGATATGTTTTCTCTATTTAAATATATTTATTTTTTTTACATTATATTTGGTATTTGCTTAAAAATAAGCTATAACTTTTTATTACATTTATTCCGTATACCCTTAATTCAAAATAACAGGTTAGTCACAAATAAATTTTTTAGATATATTGACCTCTAGCGGCCGTTCCGTTCAACAAATCGAGATGAGATTTCACGTACAGTTATTCAGAGGTATGAGCTCGAGATTCTGTAAATAACAGCAAAATAGAGCTTAAAGTTACTGTTATAGATACAGAAACTTGAAATTTTCCTTGAAACTGCAAAATACTTTACGCAAGCGAAAACCCTAAACAGTGTTGGAACGTTACGTGTATCACAAAAAAAAAAAAAAAAAAAAAAAAAAAAAAAACGGACACGTTATACTCGCGCAAAATGAAACTCTGGGAACGGCCAACATAAACACGGTCACTGCACACGGCGGAAATTTCCATACGACAAAGGCCAAAAATACTAGTAACAGAAAGCCACTCACCAGATATTCATATATAGGTGTCTTTGGCCTCTATCACATGCAAAAAAAATTTCTTGTGCCCCGATCGTGATTCAGTTGACCGTTCACCAAGCTGTTTTTATTTTTATGCGTGCATAACACGTCCATTTTTTGTGATACACGTATCGTTCCAAAGCTTTTAATGGGTTTTGGCATACGTTGAGCATTTTGCGACGGTAAGAAGTTTCTGTATCTATAACTGTAACCGTGCACGCCCTTTTGTTGCCATTCTCAGAATTCTGAGCTCATACCTCTAAATAACTATACCTGAAATCTCATCTCGATCTGTAGAACGTAACGGCAGCTAGAGGTCCATATATCGGAAAGTTTCTTTTGGACCACCCTGTATTTCATTCACTTTAAGTACATAAAACTTATTTAAAAAAAAAAATCTATGCGCAGCAAAAAATTATAAAGTAAAAGGTAATATCCATTTTCTTTGAAATGTCACTGCACTCAACACTTTTTTAATAAGATTAAAAATCAAAACCAGATAGCAGGTGTGATTTTCTCTAGTAAGCAGTTCCTTTTTTTTCTGTCAACTCTTGTCTAATGCTTAGGCTCACTAGCTACAAAACCTTAAGGTGTGATCTGAAGCTTTAGAAACACTGAAACAAAGAAAGCTTCATTCGAAAACGAAAGTTTCAAAAGAAGCTTTGTTCAAAGAACAAGTGCCATGAAAAAATAAGAACCAGCAAGATATAAATAGAACTTCTAATGGTAACAAGTCAAACCTAAAATACTTTTCGTACTTAGTAATTCAACTTCGAATTCCACATTCAACTAGATTACTTAAGATTGCTAAAGAGATTAGTGACGTGTTTTATACAAAGAAAATAAAACAAATACACCTAGAACAAATATAGTAAACTTTTCTTACAATAAAAAGGGCTGACGTTTAAATAAAGTCAAACTATGCAAACAGAAATATTCATGAATTTAATAGTAACTCATAGTTATTTACTTTAATATACAATGAGTATTCATATTCAGAGACAAGGGGAAAATATTTCATTTGTACTGAAAATAGTTTCATTATTTCAAGTCACTATACAAAAATTTTTAGAACCTTAGAAACAACTCACTATACAATAATTTTTAGAAACTTATTTCTTAAAAATTAATTAATATTATACTTACTCAATTTTCAAACTTTTAGTTTAAAAAACAGATAGAAACCGCCAAATTTTTGTTATGTTTTGTTTTTAACTAACAACCTTTAAATCATCTATAATTCCTACAAAAAACCGTTAAAGGGTTATTATAGCAATCCTATTATAAACTGTAAACATTTAGGCTTGGCGATACATTTACATGTCATTTAACCGTGATAGCATTTGGATATGGCGACAACTGCGCCAACTCGTAATCATCCAAAAGAAGAGTACCAAAAAAAAAAAAAAAAGTACTATTAATGAAACGTGCACTTTTTAATGTAAAATAAAATCCTTTATTTATACACAGTATTCAATAAATAGATTTATTTTTATAAATTTTATTGCTTACACTTCCTTCCTTATCAGAAATTGTTCCAAATCATGACCGAGTTCAGAGAAGTTACCGTTAAGAATATTTTCTTGGAAAAAATATTCTTCTTTGGGTACCTATAAAAATATATTACAACATCGCAGATGTATTAAGTATTATGAAAAATTATTTATGTCAGGAACTACTGCTTTTTAGACATACCTTTGTTTCATTTTCACCGCAGTAAAAATGGTATTTCTGGCAAAATGTTATATCTGGTTTCATGCATTTTTCTGGATATTTCTGACAGAACTTGCTTCTCTTGATTCTATAATAGTAAATAAATATGATAGTTAACTTCAATTTGTTAGAAATAAGTGCAATAAATTGTTAGTTGATTTTATGTATGTAATGTAAAAAATAATACTATGCAATCTGTATTATTGCGTCTCTCAATTCAAGCTCACTTCGCTCGCTAAAAGAATAGACGTCTTCAGAATACGTCCCAGCATAAGATTTTATTAATGTCGTATTAAATAGAAACGCAAACGTCATAAAATTGTTTCTAACATTTTGTTTATTTCTCAAACAATTATCTTTCTTTTTTTATTAGACTCCACAGAAGAAAAAAAAAACTTCCTACATACAATATGTGCCGTGTTATTCAACAACAACTCTCCCATTGGAAACTAGGCTGTTGTCAAAGATATCTTCCTTATATATATATAACGATAAAATAGTGTTGACACTCTTAAGATATAAAGAAAGCAGCCTAGATTAAACAAATATAAAAGTTTATTTTCGTGAAGGCTCAGAATTAAGGGGTGATGCAAAGAGGCGGATTCTAAGAGGCGGAGTCAAAACGGATTACGTAGCTTATATGAGTTTGAGTGACGTTCTACTATGTTCTAAGTGGTTCTCGCTAACTGGAGAATTTACTAGAGCAATCTAATAGCTACATTGACGATTCCAAAGCGAATACATTACACGAATACATATATATATATATATATATATATATATATATATATATATGTATTCGTGTAATGTATTCGCTTTGGAATCGTCAATGTAGCTATTAGATTGCTCTAGTAAATTCTCCAGTTAGCGAGAACCACTTAGAACATAGTAGAACGTCACTCAAACTCATATAAGCTACGTAATCCGTTTTGACTCCGCCTCTTAGAATCCGCCTCTTTGCATCACCCCTTAATTCTGAGCCTTCACGAAAATAAACTTTTATATTTCGGAATTTGAAGCATCGCTGTCAGGTTTTTCGAGGTTCTGCGCATAACAAAACGCTATGCATTCTGGGATTCATCCTAGCTCTTGTAGCTGTCGCGGACTTTAGAAATATCAACGCAATTCAAGGAGAATAAAGTTTAAAATAAATCTTTTTAGTATTTTAATGTTCGAATAACCAATTATGGCTTGTGTGGCCTACAAATGTAATAATAGATGTTCCAGAAAATCTGAAAATATTTCATTTCACAGGTAAAAACAATTCTGAAATTAAATTAAAATTAGTTTTATACTTTTTGTAGCATGCGGTAATTTCTAAGTTAATATTGTGGTAATATTAGGATTAATGATTACTATTAATGCAGTGTATAAAATTTTTCAATGTCTTGTATGGATGTTTAATTTATGAATTTAATAAATATTATTGTTTCATTATTATTGATTTCATCTGCACGTGTTAAGTAGGGATAGTGGTTGTTGATATTTCAATCGTTGGATTTTGTATTATAGTATTCTAATAAGTTAACAAAATCTAAGCAAGCACTTTATAAGGGGCAGAAATAGACAGTCCGTAGTTCCAAAAAACAAAACAAAAACAAATCTAAGCAATTAGTCTAGATTTGCGTAATTTAGAAATCGAAAGTTATGTTTTTAATTAAATATACTAGTTAGTGGGTTGAGTGAATTATTTCAGTTATTCCACGTCTCTAAACATAAAATGCTCTTCTGTATTTTATTTTTAAAGATATGGGCTGTAATTGTGTAAATGAAACTTTAACGTATAATAATATAAATATTGTGTGGAATTGTTAATGTTTCAAGGTTACTAAAAACTGCTCAGCAGTGATTCAGGTTTATTTAAGTAGCAAAATATGTAAAGATTATGTGTCTAATTTTCCATACCATTCAAATAGTATTTAGGTAAAATTTTATATTCTGCAAAACTCGCACTGATTATGCCTGATAATGATAACCACAATATATATTATATGGTAAATATAAAATATACACTAGTGTGAAATGATTTTTCTCTTATTGCATAGCCTTAAATATATGAATTTAATATTTTTTTCTTATTTTACATTTCACATATTTTTCCCCTTTTTTTTACATTACGATTGATACCTAGTTTCAGTGTGTAAAATGTGAGGGACAATAAGGACAAGTAATTGAAAATTGTAATTAGTTAAATATTCAGATCAAAGTATATGTTGTAAAATAATAGTTATGCAAATTCAAATTGTACCTTATCATGTAACTCATATATAGAACTAGGTCCTTAAATAATATATTTAGTTTTGGGAAATTATTGTTTCAACATTTTTTCAGCCAATCTAGAAGGAAAGGTATTGTTAAATTTGTATGTCTCTTCTAGCATTCCTTTAAAACCTTTTTCACATTCATGCCATTTACAAAATGTGTGAATAAAATCAAAAAGGCTGAACATGCTTTCATATATTGTTAAAAATTATTTATTCAAATATTTTTATTATGTTTGAATATTATTAACGCATTTTTAATTTTGCTGAACCAAAAACATATTGCTGAATAAAACTTTGTAACATAGTATACATATATTTTTCACACTACAATAAACTATTTTTTATATATAAAGTGTTTTTTCTTGTTATCAATACTAAAAAACATGTGGTAAACTAATACATATGTATAAAACTTTTTTTGCTTATAACCTAGTTATTTTTTGACAACTAACTCTACTCTTTTCCCTCGCGTTTTACTTTAAAATGTACTTAAGAATCACTTCAACAAATAACCTTAATTATTAAAATATATCTTCAGTAATTTATAAATAATATGCAAATATTTAATTCAGAAAAGTAAATATTTAAATTAAAATATTTTATTTAATTTTCAGATGTATTTAAATTTGCCACTACAATGTTGTAACGAAACTACGATAGCCAGTTTGGGCCATCGGGTTCGTCTGCACTTGGCTATCAGAAAGCGAAACTGCTAGGATGTATCCCAGATGCATTGCGCAGGCTGCTTCTTTTGTGCGCTACTGCGCATAAACCGGGGCCACTCCTTACCCCCCTCTTTCCTCCTTGATTTCAATCAACCATTGATTCCGATATGTAAACAAACGGCCGGCGTTGCCAATCCTCATACACAAATGGTCTTTCTTTGGGGAGGCACACGTAAAAAAAAATATATAGATAGAATTTACGTATTAATAATATAATTAGTTCCCCAAAGAAACCTAAAAAACTACGTCAAGCTAAATAAGCTAACAGAAGCAAATAAAAATGTAACTATTTATGATATTTTTATTATATTGAATAAAATAAGTGCATACGTGAATACATATAATCATCACACACGAGTCATATTATTAGGTATATAAATGTTATTGCTATTACAGTTCCTCCTCTATAAAGTGAATTTGATAACAATAGACAAATGTTTATGATAACTAAGTTTCTAATAACCCTAAATTTTAAAAACAGGAATTCTTGGCATAATTATTGAAATTCGAAATTTTTAGACAATGCGTATTATATATGCTTAAATCAATATAATATTTTTATTACGTTTTCATAGTTATTAAGAAAGTGGGTAAATTAGCAATAATAGTTAGTAGTAAATTAGACAATTTATAGACAAATTACAACTGATTGTTATTTGAACTTATTCATTAATTTCAGTGTGTATTCACTTACTTGTTTACGTTGCAAAATGTATAAGCAGGCGTTAGATATGAGTCAGGCTTCGTGATTTCGATGTTCACAACAGTCGGATAAGAGAGGATGTAGCTGAGGAACTTGATGCATTGGTAAAGGAATCCGGCAGTAAAAAGTACAAATACCAAAACTCGAAACACCTTTCTCGGAATACTCCCTGTCGAAACAATTGCCGAAACAGCACTTACTGATGATTCTTTGAACACTTTCGATGCATAACCGCGAATGGATTTCTTTTTACTTCGCTGAGCTTCTATAATTTCATCAGCCATTTTTATATATCTGTGAATTAATTTATCAATGATAAGGCTACTTAATATTTTAATTCACTGAACAATAAACTGTAACTAATCAATGAAAGTATTCTACATTAAAAGCAAAAGCGTTAAGCAGTGAATATAAAAGTTTATGCTGAGGTATAAGGGAAAATCAGGGCATGTGAATAAATGAAAGGAAGTATAAGTTGAGAAACTCTATTGTGGAACAGCGTGTGTAATATTAATAAAATTGCAAATTGAGGTCTAAGTAAAAACAAAGTTAGGTGAAAATGAGGTAATTATTTAAAAATTAAGGTGAGTATAAAGTATGGCGCTATATGTGAAGTAAAGATAATAAAAAATATATATATTATGTTTAAAAACAACAGTTAAACTACCATAAAAAATCTTAAATAAATATTTTTAAAAGAAGTTCCTTAAAATGAATCCTTATTGATTTTTGTAATTATGTGTTAGTTATATAAAAAAAGGGAAGGTCTATTTATGAGAAAATCTTTACTTAAATAGTTTTCATTTAAGCTTAACTGATTCTTCTTAAACTAGCAATTTTACTGTAGTAAAAATGGGTTGATTGTTATCTAATTTGAAATTTTAGGACAAATATTTATCATCTCTTCATCAGTTGTAACTACATTTGTCTTAATGAAAAAAATGACTTTTCTGCATTATGACCCTTCAATAGTTATCTACCGAAGTAGATACAAACTAAAAAATAGATATAAAAGTACTAATAAATAACGAGCATTAATTTATGTAAAACTTTCTTAGTGAAAATGTTTACGAGAAAGTTTCATTTATTTTAAAAACTCGAGGTCTCTCGAATTTTACTTGTTTCGATTAAAGTGAATAAAGACAACAAAAATGTCCAATATAAACAACGTATTTGGTATAAATATTTTTATGCATTGATGATAATTCAATTATTCGAATTGAATGTAATTATAAATTTTATATGTGATTTTGAACTCAGATCGAGTTTTCGTAACTCTTGACCTCTTCGGTGAAAGCACCCATTCAGTGTAAAGTTGAAGTCAAATACATCTACCAAATTTCGGTTCAATTGGATGTCAATTGGAATTAAATAATTATCTTTGTAATCCAATATTCTCACAGTGACACTTCATTGATTAAAAAAAATTCAATTAATTTTCGTCTACTACCGTGAGAAAATGAAAGGCAACTAAACTTAAAGAACACTATTACTAAACAATGGAAAATAACTCGACATATTATCAATATCATTCCACACATTTCCTAAATTAAAAACAAAAGTAAAAAGCCGTATTTTAAAGTACACTAACTTTATTTCTATTTGAAAAATGACTGAATAATTATAAATTACAATTAATGCTGTTAATCTGTAATTTCACTTTTAAAAACTTCTGTGATAAAAAATATATTTGAAAATCAGATGTTTTATTTAAATGGTATTTTCATTTATTGAGAAGAACATTTTTTAACGTTTTCTACATTAAAAAGTCACTAAGATAAAAAAAATATATATATAATCATAATTAACGTAATGTATAAACTTTCTACATCATTACCTTTATTTGGTGAATTTATTGGAACATCCCATTCTACCGTTTTAAGATCCTTAACAGTTATTTAAAAACGAAATATAAAGCATATCAACTTACAATTATGTGTCCTCTTCAATCAGCATTCATACGCACTATATATAACATCACTAACAAATATCATAATAATACTAACTGTCACACAATATAATTCATTATTTTTTAAATAAAACACTCTGTAAGTATTTTTATATTTACATAAATTATTTAAAGTTCCAAATTATTCTCAAACTCTTTTGCAAATAATTTTTCTACGTAAACACAATTTATATTTACTCCAAGTCCCAAACAGAGGCTCACTGTAGTAGAAAACGGCAACAAGTGAAGCTAAAGGGGCTAAAAATATCAAATTCGTCCGACATCCCTTGCTTGAGGCTTATGAGCATGCGCAGAAGTTAAATGGTAACCTCAAACAATGCATAAATAATCTTCAACCAATTAAGGGCTCATTACTCCCCTGACTTTTTATATCCTCGCAATGTTTTCATATTGTTGCTTTCGTAATGCGCGTTCTCCTAATACATCTTTTTAAGGTTTGTTTCCACAAGCTGAATGGGGAACGGGGAGATAGGAATATATAGCTCTGAAAACAAAGCATCATTTTTGTGTATACACAGCTGAAGATGCTTGACAAGTGATGAATGGGGAAAAACAAAGGATAAAAACAACATCTTTCAGTGTGGTAGCAAATTGAGTAAAATTTAATTAATTTATGAATAGCGGCCAGCGAATTATATACTTGACTAGCTGCATGGTCAAGCGTTACCCTCGACTAGGTAATTTGTAGATGGAGACATAGTTTCAAAATATAAAAATTATCTAATTCTAAAAGATACATGTAAATAACTTAGAGAAATAACAAAAGGTTATACCATCAGCCACACTTATAAGGCAATAGGAACTCATATGTAAGCACTCTTATAAAACTGTAAAGTTCTGCTCACAATTATTTGGATTGATCGAGATAACAATCCAAATATAACTCTTGTAATACTGGCTCATAACATTTTAAATTAAGCACAAACTCCTCTCCCCCCCTCCCTCCTCGATTTCAAAATGGAACATGCAGAGCATTACACAAAAGTAACACAAATTTTTAAAAGTTAAACTTTAACTGCTGCGGTTTGGTTTAAAATATTTATGGTGCAAGGGTAGTACGTGGACCATATTGATATTAATAAATTGGTGAACATTAGCTCAAAATTTAAAATATATAACCAATCCCTTACACGGGTTTGGTTGAAACAGTTGCAGGGGCTCGTTGAAACACACACTGGATCAGATTAAAACATAATTATTTGACTACTGAAAACATAATTACTTGAGTACTCTAATTCTAATTATTTGATTACCATAATCACAATTATTTGACTGCTGTAAATATAATTATTTGACTATCATAAACATAATCTCGCTATAATTAATATGAACAAAGCTGTGCTGATTGCTTTATTAGAAAAACTGTATTCTTAAACTAGTAATATCGTATATATTCATTGTCTTGCTTGGATTGACTTAGATCCAACTGTCACATACTCTAATAATACACTTTTTTGGAGGCACAAAGGCACCACGATGGCGGAGATGAAGATTGTGTGAGCAATGTGGTAGAAAACTCAATAGAAAAATATCATTTTCTCTACAGAAATCTGTGATATTGATAGAAAGATGGGATTCATGATAATCGAAAACCACTAAAATAGGCTTCTCTGACGTACAGCACCGCGCGATTGAAATGAAATGCTTCAAAAAGACAATACAGTCGGTGTCCTTCATCTACCCTGAAGGATTGGTTAACCCTACACATTCTGGTGCCCTACTGAAAATAAACTGATCTCGAAACATAACCCCAGGAAACATGAATATCGATGGTACTTTATTTCTTGTCGCATAAATAGCTAGAGTGACGGTCACTAGAGTCTCACGCTCGGTTGAGGTAATAGGTCCCACTTGCTTGATACTGTTTTAACAATAATTCTGTTTGGGTAATAAATTAGTTTTTTCTATCTCGTCTATGTTGTCTAAGACACGAGAATAATTTTTGAAAAACAATTTGGCATCTCGCTGTTTAAAGCTGGTAGCTCGAGCTAAACTAGATGCTTGGGGAGATCGAATGATCAAAGGTATATGTCTTTTTAGATATCCGTTAAACCAATAAGCTCCATCAGCTTCAGCAACGGTCCATGAGGAAGGAACAAGCGCATTATTTCTTGTTGCATATTGATATACCAGTTTTCTAACCTCACGTGAGCATAAGCCTTGATA
Source organism: Linyphia triangularis (assembly GCA_963978545.1). Lineage (NCBI taxonomy): Eukaryota > Metazoa > Arthropoda > Arachnida > Araneae > Linyphiidae > Linyphia > Linyphia triangularis. Next base: position 59,248,546 of record OZ021723.1, on the reverse strand, counting down.
GAGGACACATAGAGGGAATGAAACACTGTTTCATCCAGCTCCGTCCCCTTTGTTTCAACCTGCACCAATCCACCATTTTAACTAAACAAGATGCTAATTACCATTAGCCATGTACGTGTGCTTTTAAAAACAGATGAATAACAAGACATAAATATGCACTGTACACACGTAATAAATCGAAAAATGTAACTAGTCAACACTACCCAAAAGGAGATATATTGCAGAGCTTTGAAAATTTACTCGCCTTTCTTAAAAACATTTTTTTTCCTTTTAAAATACAGAGCTTTTGACAGGAAATTTCCTCTTGTACGTATTATGTAGGTTTAACATTTTTTTATGCCCTTTATGAAATAAATGCCCCTATGAAGAAAGTTAGACATTTAAATGCGGTTGTTTCAACCTGCCCCGGTTTCCCCTATAGGTAAAATTTATATAAAAGTTAAAGATGAAATGTTTTAGGGAAGGAAGAATTCCACGAAAAATGACTCGGGGTCTCTCAGACAGCATACAGCAGTTGAAGGTTAATAATTCATGAACATTCAAGAGTAGGATTAGGCGGTCTCACCGATATACTCAGAAACAAAGTCAAAGTTCATTTTTTACAAAACAAAGCATATATTTTTAAAAATTATTTTTTATCAATAGCCTATTAAAACAAAATCTTAATTAATACATCCAGCAACTAACTTGTACAACATAGAGAAAAAGAATACAAATACCTGCAATGATTTACTGTGACCTAAACTTCCCTAAAAGCGTTGCCTTGTGTACCTAGACATTCAGTCCCCTCTCTGACTATTTATTACTCAATAGTTCACCTGATATTCTTTAGTTGTAATTCATCCCATTACCAGCACCAGACCATCACTTTCTCTTTCTCCCTCGTTACGTAACATAAGCTTAATATACAAGACTTTTTGACAAAGGAATCGTAATTTATTTCAGAATGGAAAAGCTAACCCAAATAATTATTTTTGAATCGTTCAAGATCCATCTATTGTAAGTTGCATTTATTGCATGCACATAATCTGCACTAAAGATATGAAAAACAATTCTCTACAAAAATGATTCTCATGATCCATTTCTTGATTGAACGTCATTAGTTCTTTAAAGAATCCATTTTAAATGTCACTTGATTTCATAATAATTCATTCAAAAATCATCAAAGTGAATATTTAATTCCACATTCATTAAATATATTACTCACTGAAAATAAATTTGTTTTATAATTCCATATCAATGTAATTGCTTAGAGAATGCTCACTAACTTTAACTTGGAGATATCATTTTCAAATTAATTAAAATGTTTATTTGTTTTAATTTCTCGTCTATACTATAACAATAGCTTTTAACTATATTATTTGAATGCGAATAATATTAGTATTAATCTTTGCTTTAGTTTTATTTTATTAACATATATTTATCGAATACCAGTTAAAAGTTAGCAAAATTCTATAACTACTTTCTATTTGTATCATCGATATTATTACTGAAATAAAATAAACTCTTTTGAAGAATATAGAAAATTTATTTATTAACTCTTTATTAGTAAATTAGCTTAAAATTTACTCACTAAAATACATGATCAACTTAAAAGTTACGTCTATGAGTGAGTATTAATTTAATTTGAAACAAGCTGATTGAAAATAGCTGTGATTTATATAGTCTCCTAAAACAATTTTACATGAAGCTTATTTTGAAAAATAATGTATGGATTTCAAAAATTCTGGCCACGAAGTTTCTTTTTTTTTTTTTTTTTTTCATTTTGCTATTACTTAAAATTTGCTAATACTTAAAAAAAGAAGAAAATCATAAAATTTCACAAGCATAATTTTAAAACGTATTAAAAAAATTGAGATGGCACCCTTAACCTATGCTTGCCAATTATAATAATAAATAGTAATATTTAAGCTTGTTACTGCATTAAAAACATATTCGTACAAAAACTAAAACAGTTTTAAAGACTATTATCATCAATGCATAAAAGCTAGTCTCACTTTTGTATTGTATGGGATATCTCTTTTGGGAAAACTTAAAAGCAAAAAATAATTTCTAATTTGTTCAGAACTACATAATGTAGAAAACAACTTCATATATTATGTACGTTGATGTAGACAATTTATAACGTCATTAAACAGTAGCAGAACAAATATCCACTGTTGGGAAACACCAAATAAAAATATATTATAAATTCAATTTAATTAGCAGGTTTTTTTTGTTGTTTTTTTAATTTTTTTTTTATTACTACTTTAGTGCCTGAACATTTTTTTTATGTGGATATATATCATTAATTTTAGGGTTTCAATTATCATAAATTGTTTACTTTTAAAAGCTTAAAACATCGCTTTTTCAAAAGTTATTTTATTATGATCATAATATTTTGACTGATTATAAATGAGTTATAAATTATTTACAGATTGGAAACTTTAAAATCAAATTCCTCCTGGATTGTTTACTTCAATCATTTCTCAATATCCACTACAGACGTTTATTCCCTAAAAGTAGTGAGAAAAGTACAAAATTGTTTAAAAACGATTTTCTCATTTTCAATTCTCTTAGTTTGATTTCTTAAACTTCCTTTGCATGTTATATTATTGATTAATTGTGTTTTTAAAAGTAATTTTAAATGCTTTAGTAATGGGATTTTACTGGGTTATTTTAAATGCCATAAATAATTTTTGATTATTTGTAAAATATGTATGTACAAATAACATGAGACGGAACGTCATTAAAATTTCTATTTGTACTATTTATAACTCCTTTCGAAAATAATTTTTAAATAGAGTTTCTTACATTGTCAATATGAGTAAATATGTCACTGACTCACAAAAAAATATGTATAAAGACATTCAAAAATCTAGATATAGAAAATGTATCGGATTTATTTATTTATGCGATTGATCGCAAATTGGAAATTTATTGCCAAAAAGCATCGTATTATGTCTATCGTAAATAAATGTATGCATTCACTATAATAAGAATTACTATAATTCAAAAACTTCGTAGTGATATCTATTGAATATAAAACCCAGTTAAGTTGCATGTTACGTAGATTAATGCGGAGTGGTTGTATTGATAATTTTCCTATGTAAAAGCTATACAAAGCTGATACGGAAACATCATTAATTAAAATTGTGTATGGATGCAGGAGGTATGCCTACTGGAAGATCTTTCACGGTGTGCTGACACACATTTGTATTTTGAATGGAAGAAAATACGGTTTAATCCATGTAGGGAATATTAAATAAAAGAGATTCATAGTTTCTTTCGTATCTCATGTTAATATGTAAAGTTCTTGTGCAATCCTGCTTTCTTATTTACTAAAACAATGAATATAAAATACATATTTATAAAAGTAGAACTGTCATCTTTGGTATCTCTCTCAATAAACAATACACACTGCATATTAAAATATGATACTTTCTTAAATTACAGGCTATGTATTTATGCGCCTTCAATTTATTTTATTATAACCACGCTTGAAAACAAATATCAAATATCTTTGAATTCGTAAAGTAAATGAATTTTATATTCTGGTAAATTATTGAGTATATATTTAGTAAATGCCATTTACCACTTGACGAATTTTTTTAAGCGTGTGTTATTTTTATTATAAACTAGCGGAATACCCGTGCTTCACTACGAAATTTTAACATGCGCAATATTTTAGCTAGCTGTGAGCCCTCGCGTTGCTGAAATCTGTCATTCGTGTATAGGTCCCAGTTTTTGGCGCTTCGTTCGCAGGAAGGTTCATCGCTACGCAAAATCGAGCTCGCTTCGTTCGCTGAAAAGTTCATGGACATATAAACACAGGCTTACTTCACTCGTTGAAAGGTTCATTGGTATGCAAGGATTAGGCTCGCTTCTCTCGTTGAAAGGTTCATTGTTCCGTAAGCATAAGCTCGCTTCACTCACTAAAATCTATTTTCTAGGTAAAGCCTTAATGATGGAAGCCTCTCCCTTGTGAAGAAAAAAAATTCCCCGTTAATACAATAATACAACACCCCTTTAAGATTACTTTAACACGTGTTTGTGGAAAGCAAAATTAGAAGACAAAAACTATTTATGTTGAAACTTTTAGAGCTCTAGGCCAATTAGAAGTCGCTTTTTGTAAAAAAAAAAATAAAAAAAAAATTAAAACACAAATTAAAATTTTAACATTCTTTTTGTCAATAGTCCAATTAGAATGCCAAAACAACTTGTGTTGAAATCGTTTTGTAAAATATTTGTCAATTAATTAAAAAAATTAATTTAAAAAGAAGTAAATAAAATTTTAAAATTCTGTTTTTCAAAAGTTCAATTAAAAAGCCAAAACTACTTATGTTGAAAATTTCTTATCTGTAACCCTATTAGTATTCGTTTTGTAAAATGTTTATTAATTAATTACAAATAATTAATTAAAAAAGAACAAATAAAAATTTAAAATTATGTTTTTCAAAAGTCCTATTAAAAGGCCAAAACTACTTATGTTGAAAATTTTAGAGCTGTAACCGTATTAGAAATCGTTTTTTAACATATTTATTAATTAATTAAAAATAATTATTAAAAAAAAACTAAATAAAAATTTGAAATTCACTTTTTCAAAATTCCAAAAAGAAGGCCAAAACTACTTATGTTGAATATTTCAGAGCTTTAGCCCTATTAGAAATCGTTTTGTAAAAAGATTTGTTAATTAAGAAAATAAATTTTAAAAAAAACTAATCAAAATTTTAAATTCTGTTTTTCAAAACTACAATTAGAAGGCTAAAACTACATATGTGGAAAATTTTGGAGCTGTACCTCTGTTTAAAGTCGCTTTGTAAAAAAAAAAAGTTAATTAAAAAAGAACTAGTTAAAATTTTAACATACTGTTTGTGATGTATACAACTAGAAGGTCAAAGCTACTTATGCTGAAAATTTCAGAGCTCTACTTCAATTTTAAGTAAGTTTCTAAAGATCCACAGACAGACAGACACACAGCTTGTTTTATTATTATAGATGAGATAAAGTTACATGAAGTTTTATATTATATGAAGGGTAAGTACGAAGGGTTATCTTTCAGTTTACTTATTTAGTGAGTAAGTATTTAAGAATATTTTATTGTATCATACAATAATGTTTAAACTACCAGCCACTTACATGAATTCTTAAATTCAAACATATGTCAAGCATATAGGACTTCCCCCCCCCCCCCAAATTCCATCGAAATTATATCGTTATTTGTATAATTGCAAATTGCAAAATGTTTTTCAGACTAAAGAAAGAGTAAAAAAATATAAGTTTCAATTTACAAATCGATATTTTGGGTAAAATTGTTTAATAAATGTATTGTAAAAGGTTTTTAAATCAAAAAGTAAAGACCAAAAATGTTCTCAAAACTACCAAAAACACATACATAAGTTAGAACCTCTCTTAATGAAGCAAAGCTAAAAAACTAATTTCTACCTCTTGAAAATATCATATCAAAGAACCTTTTGTGATTTTCCTTTTGTCACTCCTTGTACTCATTTCTACAACTGAATAAAGCTTTCAACCTCAATTATATTCTTCTAAACACTTAAAAAGTTTTGATCTTTAGTTACTGTACCTCACAAATAGGAATGAATTAACAATGCAGGAATAAATTTGATAGCTTAGAAAAACTTTGACCACTTAAACTCCACTACCGTTTTCGAGTAGTATATTTTTTTATACCTCTTGTAAGTTGCACAATATTAAATTCTAATATTAATCTCTATATTGAAATCCCTTTGTTAAATTATTCGATACCTTTTTATAAAAAACGCATTACGAACGACAGTAATTGAACACTTTTTTAAGCATACTCCTTGAAACTTCTGAATGTTTGATTTTTTCAAATAGCCTAATAAATGCCATTTGACTTGCAAGGAAAGGAAAATAATCTTTATATGCATTGAAAATTGCTTGTTGTGAGGAAAAGTTAAACTAAAAATTGACTAATTTTTAATATATATTCTATGTTTAATGAAACCTAATAAATAATGACTTATTTTAGTTTGAAATTACTACGCTGTCTAAATAAATATAAATTAAACATGCAAATTATAAATATTAAATTATAAAAATGATTTGCCTATTCTTACGGTAAAATTATAAGTAAAAAATTTATTCTTATTGATTTATTGATTATACATACTTTGATTGGTTCAATAAACTTCGTGGTTTCAAAAGAAGGTTAGAAATTTATATATATAAAATTGAGTTGTCTGAACATCTGAACCTTATACAAACCCACAGTTTTGCCCTTAGACGTACGAAATTTGGTACATAGAAGGATTAGTACATGGAGATTGTAGAGAACAACTTTTTAATTCGATTAAAAGTTGCTTTCAGTAAAATTTAATGAAATTATAAAAAAAATCTTGGAATGGCAAACGTATTTTTTTACTACTTCAGAATAAAATCAAAAGTTATTTTAATGTGTCCCCCTTATTTTTCTGATTATTTTTATGTATTACAATCGTCTATCCGATAAACAGTTCGATTTTTATTGTAATATTTCACTATATTTACGATTACCGTAAACAACTTCTGCGCATGTGCGGTTTTAAAGCATTAATTTTGATGCATAGTTTTGTTTTTCTACGTTTTAAATTCATCCTGTTTTTGTTTCAGTTTGTGTTATCATCAACTCAGCGAGTATAGACATTTTGATTTTATTTAATGAGTACTAATAACATTCAAACAAAATAAATTCATTAAATTCCTTTGTATTTTATCAGAACTTATCTTCTGCAATACAGTTGTTATAAATATTTAACATCTAAAAGTTCGTTTACCAACATAATTTACCACTAATACGTTGGTGCCGTTATGGGATGTTTTCAGTCGGATTTTGGTCAACTTAATAAATCTATTATATCTTTTTTCTAGAACGTGTCCATTACAAGATCAAATGTAAGATGTCCATCTAATGTAAAACACCTACGTATATCATTAGGTGTGTTGTGTGGCACCGCGTTGACCAATATTGGTACTGTTATGTTATATCCATGCCACTTGGCGATAATTTTTTCAGTTGGCGAACAATTTGATAAATAACGCTATTGTATCGATGTCTGTTAAGTTTTCTCTTAGTACAGATTCTGTTTTATTTTAAAACAAAAACTAAGAACTTGGTACAACATATTTTCTTGATTATTTTTAAAACAGAGGCTAGAGCTGCACTATAGACACTTGGCATATATTTTGTTGAGTATGTTTACCGGTGTTTTGTACATGTTAAAAAAAATATACAAAATTTGAAATGGTCAAATTTTTCTGGCTGGTTTAATTTAAATTATGTATCTAATTTAATTTTATGAGAGGTAGTCAAAATATAAATAAAATCTAGCATAACAACGGATTATTTAGACTAAATTTGACTTCATCACTTGCAGCCTCAATTGTAGATTCGCCGAAGATTATTGAAATTTACTGAAAACTTTCATATCATTTCGACATTTGCTAATATGAGGCTAAAGAGAAGAACGAATATAAGTGCTGTATAAAGCTAATCGGCCACTAAGATAGCTAGGGCATCACCGCTGTAAAAACAGCATAGATTTGAGAATGACCAACCCCCCCCCCCCCATTATGAAATGAACGAAAACATGCATATGTTACAATATAATGGAAGCTGATCATAACAACAACTAATCCGAAAAAATTCCAAGTCTATGTAACACAGAACTGATATATATATGTCCTTCAACAGGTCCCCAGCAGCGCGGGGGCACACAGCTAGTAGTAGATAAAATTGAAATATATGTAACATACTGTATTTAAACTGGATTTGTTGATATAATCCCAAATGTAATATATTCATTGAAAATGATTACTGAGTAATACCAGAATGTTAAGAAACTAAATCATAAATAGCGTTTATGTTAATTATTTTGTAAGAGGAAAAAATTCAACAAATTATTATTACACTCTCACACACAAATATGCTTGTTTTAGGGTGAAAACAAAATCAATAATGTGTACCTACTAATCTCTCTGCTAAGTTTGTTTTTAAACGGCGTAATTTAAATTTTTTAAAACTAAAAATACAGAGTCATCGAGAAAGAGAGTTAAGATTTCAGAGTTGTGACTACATTGGAAGGGGGACATTTCAATACTCCATGTTTGGAGCATTTTGGATCCTTTTCGTCTCCTTGTAATTGGTTAATCGAGATCGGAATAATTTGCTTTTTATACACTTGTTTTTCTTGTCATTTGTACCAAATATCAGAGTTGTGACTACATTGGAAGTGGAACATTATAATAATCCTCGTTTGAAACATTTTACTCCTTTTCAACCCCTTAAAGTTGGTTAAATTGGATTAGCTTACTTTTTCTATTTTTGTACCTAATATCAGAGTTGTGACTATATTGCAAGTGGAACATTATAATAATCCTCGTTTGAAACATTTTACTCCTTTTCAACCCCTTAAAGTTGGTTAAATCGAATTAGCTTACTTTTTCTATTTCTCTACCAAATATCAGAGTTGTGACTAAATTGGAAGTGTGACATTCGAATATCCCTCATTTGGAACATTTGACCCCTTTTCTACCCCTTAAAGTTGGCTAATCAAGATTGGAATGAATTACTTTTTCTATGTTTGCCCTAGTTGACATTTGTATCAATTTTCAGAGTTGTAACTATATGGGAAGTGGGAGAATTAGTGATGAGTAAGTCATTGAGTGAGGGCTTTGTCTTATATAGAGAGAGATATTCATATCATACGACCCGAATCGTCGTCCATACCTTCTACATACAATACTTTCTCATTTATGCTTTTTTTTTCCCAGAAGTAAGATCGTTAATTGCACCACTCAACAAAATATTTTTTATCTGGATCTAGCGTTTCTATTTGATCATGATTAGTTTGTATAAAGACTTAAAATTCCAAAGGTAGTTCAATCTTTCTTTTCAAAATATTAAAAAGGGGAATCTATATTTGTTGTCCTATTCTAATTATTGCTATTGCTTCCCCCCTAAACATATAGAACAATATATTTTAAATACATTAAAAAATTAAAAAATAATGTATTTATGTTTTGTGAAGCGAACAAAACATGCTCATAAAAAGATGTGTTAATTGTTTAGGCAGGATAAATTTATGTTAAATTAGTTTTTGCTTGAAAAAAAAAACTTTACTTGGTTCATATTTTAATGAAATGGAACTAATCGTATACAGCTTTATTTAGAGTTTTACAGATAAAAAGCTAAATTAAGTCGTTAACCAATATTTTGGTCATTCAACAGTTTAATAGAATTTTCTGGAATTTAACATTTTGTTCGGCATATTTGTATGACATAACAAAGTTTTTGTTTAAAATAGTTAAGAAGTATGATATTCTTGTATACTTGAATGTAGAGACTATTAATAAAGTACTTTTTAATATATTAAATGAATATATGTTTAATCATATGATCTAAAGCCCATTTGTAATTGAAACACCCCTGAATGGGTAAAAAAAATACTAAAACATTGTCACAATTATTGCTTTCTTAAGGTTTTCAAATAACAAAGACAACATTTGGAGAATGGTATCATCTGCTGATTTTCACTATTACTCTCTGTGAAACAGTCTCAAGAGTTATTTAATGGCATTGAGGAGTTAAAGGCATGGAATTTTTGTCATTGATAGTATTTTAAGAGCAATTATTGTAAAAAAAAAAAAATGTCTTGTGATACATTACTAAAAAACTCTTTAGTTGTATAAAATTTGAGTAAAACATTTCAAAATAATTTTTGCATAGCATTCTAGTTTATAAGATTTACGTTTACTGCTGCCATCTATCAAAATATAATATAACTATATTTCTCTCGAAATAAAAGTAGGCAAACTCCTCTTGAATTAATTACACGTAAATCTTTTTATAACATCCATACATTAATATTATCAGGAGAAAACATGATAATTTCAATGAATATGAACATTTTTAAATAGGACAGTACTAGAATAGCTTACTAAACAAGTATCACATATATATCAGCTTCGTTTCAACATCTTCAGATTCATATATACAATTTTTATACTTTAGTACGTTTAAAGATCGTGGTGTTTTTTTTTTTTTTTTTTTTTTTTTTTTTTTCACTTTTTTTTTTTTTTTTTTTTTTTGCACTTTAGCATATAAAGAAATATGTATTTAATGTATTATAATTAAACTAAATATTCCCTTTATATTGCTGGACCCATAACCCATTGAGTGAGGAGTCAAAACATCAACCAATATACCAGTAATATACTTTATTAGAAACATTTTAGAGATTCTCAATCTTTACTTTGAATTTGTTTGAGAAATCCTTGTATTTCAGTTATTAAAACTTAAAATTTGTTTAGTAAGATCCTATATTAATACTTCAAAATTTAAATTTATATATATATTGATCAAAATCTCGAAACGGGCCAAAACGTGTCTCAAGTGTTTCTACGTATGAAATTAAAGAAAATGCTAATAGAAAATAAAATAAGTACAAACCTAATGATTTTTTTTTTTGTCAAGAAACTTTAAAAAAAAAAAAAAAGGTGATGGGTGCAAATAATTTTATAAAAAATAGTTTTAAACTTCGAAAACGCAATTTCGGCTACTGTCCTCGGCGAGTATCAAGCGTAATTTGTATCATATGCGAAAAAAAATTTAATTTCCTTTTCAAATTTTAGCTAATTACTAACTATGAATATTCTATAATAGTAAGAAACAGACTTTTCTGCAAAAACTAGTCTTGTTTTTTTATTTATTCGGTCTCATTACTGTGTCCACGATTTTTGAGTCATTTCGATGATGTCACCATTTTTCACTTTAAAACCGTATCCTTCCAACGTAAACAGTTGAAATTCTCCTATTTTAGTGCAATACTAGTAATTTTGCCCATGAATAGGTTTAGGAAAGTGGACGTGATCTTATTTTTCACATTAATATCGATTGATATTTAGTTTTAACTTCGTGCCTACATCTATTATCAATCATTCCGGTGATGGTCCATTTTTAATATTTTAATATTCTGAATATTAAACAGCTGTTATTAATGATTACATTGACGTGTGGCTTCTTTTTTGACCGCCCATGACCCTGGTACTCAGTTAAACCTAATCGCCACATGATATAGAAAGGAAGTTCGTCATTCCGGAGACAATCATTTCTAGGCGTCGTCGAAATTTTCTATTCATTTCTTACATTATTTCGAGTTTTTGAGGATTTTTAGAAGAAAAAAACGAAAAGGGGAAAAAAAAAAAAAAAACTCGAGCATTTTGAACAAAATTCTTTAATTTCGAAATTCTGGTTAGCCGTTTATTAAGTGTTCAAATTCACTGGAATAAAAATGCAAAAGTCGCAAGAAATATTGTCTTACACGTTAAATAATGTTGAAATACTATTAAAATTTTAAAAAAATAGTCCTAAGAAATATAAGTTAAGAAATTTCTTTATGGAGCAATATTAATTTAAATCATGTCACTTTTGACTGGATTACGGCAAATATATATATATTTAGTATAGGAATTTAGCGTGCAAACTTTGAATTCCTATAGAAAATAAGTTTACTGAAAGAAATAAGGAATAGCAAACTTGTTTGCATGAGTTTTAAAATCAAATTCTTGATAAGTCATATTTTCCCGTTTCGTGATTTTGACCAATATACGATATTAATTTACTTATGGTCTGATCAGACTAGTATTTAGGATGCAAGAAAAGTTATAACTAGTTAACCTGTACTGTACACAAGCCCGAAGATGGGTGAAATAAGAAAAAATTGCTGTATACTGAAATGAAATTTTTTTCCCATGTAGCATAGAGGTATATTGAACAAAGTCGGAAACAGGTTTTCTAGGAAGATTGGCCAATCCGTACCAAAACTCGAGTATTGCTGCAAAATACACATTTTTTTTTTATTATAAACATATCAAAACCATCATAAAACATATTTTTTGCTCTTTGTCCTTTTTTATAAAAATGTATTTCAATTTTAAAACTCTTCATCAGCATTTCAAAACTTCATGCACATTTGACCCAGCAGTGGGCGATATAGACCAAGATCCATAGCAACTTGTCTACAACTGTTCACTTCGGGATTGGCCAGTTTATTTGTGTTCTGAGATTAATGGAGTTGTAAGATATAGAATTACGGGACCAACAAAGAGCCAAATCAAATATGAGAAGGGATAGCAGGATTTAGATGCATATTGTTTCTCACGAAAAGCTCGAGTGTTTTGGTGAGTAAACGCACCGAGTTTGTAATATGAGTAATTCAAAATTGCGAAGGGAATTTAAAATGTGATAAGCACTTCATAGTGGCAGAAATAGACAACTGAAGCCGTGCAAACTAAACTTAATTTGGCACGTCAACGTTCTTCTAAGGTATCAGTATGATCAAGCGTTTGCACATTTAATCATTCCCCATCAAAACGTTATGATATTTCTACTTGCCTGAAAAACCTTCATGCAATAATCTTTATTTTGTAAAATTTTCAGGCAATAACTTTTGTTTCTCAGTTGTATACAAAATATACAAACTGTACAGTGAATTGTCTCGGGGCGCTACTGTCTACAACAAGAGAGCAAATGGGAAGACAATTGGGTAAATGCGGTAAAAATATAGTCTCATTATTTGGTGGTTGATTGGCTTGTACGCTCAATGAAACAGTTTTTTGCTCTCTAGCAGTTGATCAGGACAGGACCTGCACAAATTGACATGAATTCTGAACCACTACTAAGATGTAGGCCTAACCCAGAATTCGAACCCAGAATCTTTGACATACGAGGTCAGATTAAAAACCACATTGCCAACAAATTTTTTAAATCGTAAGAAAAATTATTAACTTAAAAAAATATAAATAAAAGAAAAAGAAAAAGACCCTCTCCATGATAAACTATCAAACCTATTTCCAGCACCTTATCTAGGTAATAGACCTCTATATTTTGTCGAATAAAACCCTATATACTTTCGAATAATAAAACATATATTCCCATAGTACAACTTTCCATATTAACCAACCGCATATTATTAGAGGTTGAGAAAAATTGTGAAAAAGAAATCTAAGCGTTGCCATATTGAAGCATCAAATTAATCATAAGTAAACAATTATTTTCATTCAACGAAATGCGTCTGAAGAAGTTACTTGCATTCATGCTCTATCAATTTCCAGATATATTTCTGTAGTAGGTTTCCTCCAGTTTAGCTTCCACGCAGATCATCTTGATTTAAACAGTCAAACAAATCCCCTATTAAGAAACACGGAGACCAATCTGATATTCCGATATGAATTTTCCAGTTATCAATATTGTGTTGTTTGCGGAAGATATGATATCGTACGTTGCAATCATGACAGGTGTGGACTGGAATAGTGAACTCAAACTAGGAGAAATGCGGTTTCTGATGCGCACAATATTCACCGAACAAATTGGACGAGCTATTATGCTGAAGCCCCTTGTTGAACTCGTTGTCGAAGAAGTTCAATCTTATGGATTTTCTATGCAGTACTATATGATGTTTTCAGGTGCTATAGCAAGTGCTTATATCAAGTACATTGGGAAGAGACTTGTGGACGCTTTCTGTGGGCCATATGCCTCAGGCATACTGCATCTCTGCACTTTTTTTAGTCAAGTTTGTGTTATTTTAATACAAAAACGAAAATGGATTTTACTTTCATTGACTATTTCAGAGTTTGTGTGTATTTTACTTCAGCCTCATATTTTCCCTTTTGCGAGCTCTGTTTATTATCTTCATGAAGAGGCTCGTGAATTTATGCCACACTTTCCAACGTAACGGTAAAACGGTTACTTTTAGACGTTTCAAACTATGCGTGTAGTTATTTTCATATTTTGTATGCCAGTAGGGTTCTATTAATACTGATTTCATCTAATGATGACAAGCCATCTAATGATTACCATTAATCTGAACCATGAGCATATCTCTGACGATTATATTAGAAATTAGACTTCAACTGCATTTCATTTCACTAAGAAATTACATTCGTTGCTTCACAGGTTTAAAAAATGTAACTATTAGTATGTTATTTGGTGAAAAATCTGTTTTTAATAAGTAGAAAAGTGATTTAAAATAAACTATTTTTAAATCATTGTGTACATCAATCTATTCCTATTTTTAACATGGAAATTCTCATTTCAATGTCTAATAGGCATTCCAGACCTATTGTAAAATATTTTCAAAAGTGAACTCATTTGTAAATAGTTAATTCACCTTTAGAATGTCTCACCTATAGAAATTTTTGAATAAAAAAATATGAATAATTTCTTATTCGCTAAAAATTTATGGTAACATATTTGTATTGTAATGATCGGATTATTGATGAGTCCTCCAACTCCTGTGCGGATACGGTGCCTAAACTGGTTTACATAAAAACAGCACGAAGTTACAGCAAACATAGGCAATTCACTTTAAAAAAAAAAATCCGGGTGCGTAATCGCTTGGCCTTAATCGCCTTGACCAAATATTCATTCAAATTGATCACTATTCTGTAATTTGCAATTGTTCTTTCTTTCATGTTAAATTATTTTTACGAGGGTTTGGCGCCGCATGGCACTAGAGTTGCTTTTGCCGCTCCAAAACTAACCAACCACATTCAAATTGCAAGTCCAGCTCCAAAGAGTGCTTTCAAATTATATGCTTGGATTACGCTCAATTTGATGTTTAAGAAGTGATTGTTAAATTACTTAAAGAAAATAAATTTCACTAAGGAAAATATAATCAGAACTTGTCAAATGATCGCGGCAACTGAGATCTCGTTTCAAGGATACTTTGATACAGTATTAGCCATCGTGTAGCTGCCGACCAAACGGTATAGTGGTTAGCGTGCTAGCTTCTAGACCGCGAGGTTGCGGGTTCGAGTCCCGTGTTGGCATGGGTGTTTGTAAATGTATGTGGGCTTGTCTAATGACGAATGTTTCGGCGCATTATAGCCCTCGTGTTGCTGACGGCGCCAGATAATCTGAATACAACCAACCAACCATCGTGTAGCTATTGGAAAATAAAAATTCCTATAAAATCAACTAATCGTCAAGTTTAAGATCGTTTAAGTTTGCCCTTTAAAAATTCAAATGAACTTATTTTATTAGTTACTCGTTAATGATATATAATTTAAAATAACCTAGCTTAAACAAAGCAACTGCAGCAAAAATGAACGAAATGCATTCAAAATATACCGACTCAAACTTTTCCGAATTTTCATGGACCTTTAAATTTGTTTTGAGAATTAGTCACGAGTTGAGAATAAGCAATAAACCATGCCTTTCTTTATCATTTAACATATGTGTTTGTAGTGTTCTGAATATTACATTCTATAATCTACAATACAAAGCTGATTTCTTTTATAAGTTTTTAAGAAGAGACTTGACATTGATATCGGATTGAGTGCAGAGCTGGGTTTAAAATATCGATAGGTACGATGGTCTGCTTCTGAAAATAGATTGCATGGCCTTGCTTTTCTATTCATTCTGAATTTTTCTAGATATCCTTATACAAGACGCAAATTCTGTGAATTTCCTTCTAAGAAAAAGATATCTAGTTAAAAATATACTGAAGGAACATGACCGAATTCCTTGATATAAAATAGAATGTTCGTCCAGAAATGTTAAAGGTCACTGGATTATTTAAAGAAAACATAATTAAAGTAACCTCTTACAGAAATTCATACATAAACTTCCCAGAATGTGGTTTTAGTAGTATAGGAGATAACCTGAGAAATGTTAAAGGTCACCGATGGGTAGACACGGGAGTGATTTTGACAGCCTCTTGTCGTTTTCGGGCTCGCTGGTGAGGTAAGGATTTTTATTAGCTGAAATGGCTCAAACATTCAAAGTTGTTTGAAAAGTTCTTTTACATACACATGGATAAATAAAATAATAACCCAAATATTTCATGTCTGAACTGTAGTTGTAATTGGGTATAGGGGCAATGGGGGACAGCAGTCCCTTTACCCTATCATCGACCTTTCTATAGTTTTTCAGTGTTTGTCGTCGATATCGTTAAACACTTACCATTTGCTACTTCACCCCCACTTTTGGCACATTTTGATGACGAACACTGACACTAAATATTAATTTGAGCGCAGTTTGAACTAACATATTTTTTGGTGAATAAAACTTGTATGCATAAACATTTACGGAATTGTTTCGCTTGGGCACTGTCAAATTAAAGGAATCATCGGTTGTCAAAGTTTAATACTTTCATTGGATGGGGGAGATTCAAACTCAATTACCTTAAAATTTCATTTGACGCATCTGCGTAGTTAACCATCATAGTATCCTATTTGGTTGAAGGTTATTGTTGAAAAATCTTTTATTTTTGTGTGCTTACCAGTGGTAGAAGTGGGAAAAAAAAGGTGGGGGGACGGCCAAAAGTTGGCGACATGTGCACCCCCCCTCCTCAACGAAAAATTGTATAATTTCGTTTCTAATAACAATAAATTTATAACAATTAACTAGTAGAAAGGAAACAATTTTCAACACGAACAAGGGTCCAAAATTTATTGTTATTTTAATGAATATTCCGAGACTTAGTTTTTTTACTAGGAAGTAAGAGATGAAGTGAAGAAATAATTCAACATTATATACATAACTGTTTATTTAGATTTAAATATTGCCTCTAAATAAGCATACTTTCATAAAATTAAATTAATAAGGAATTTTAATTTTTTTTTAAATACTTTGTCTTTGTATTTTTTTCTAGTTCTTCCAAAGTTAAAATTTGACCAAGTGAAAATACCTATATCTTTATACAAAGTAGTATAATAAATTTTAATAACACAATGACATAACTAGTTTTTTTTTTTTTTATAGTGACTTAAAACTTTTTCTCATTACATTTCGCATTTCCCTACATGCTTGGTATATTTTTTAAGAAGAAAATCTATGCTTAATTAATTTTAGTACTATCTATTATCACATGCCCAGTATTGCTTAATGTTCAAAGAAATTTATAAACAAAATTAGTGATAAAAACTGAAAAAAAATAGTCGGGAATAAATAAAAAAAATTATACAATTTTGAATTACATGACTCGGAAGACAGTGATAAGATGAATTTGTTTCAACAATTTTGGCATTGATAGTATATACAAGTATTGTATCGTGCATTCAAAAATTGAAAGTAAAAAAAATTGCAAAATGATATTTTACATTCTTAAAGGAATTGTTTGCATTTTTCAGCTTTCTCGTTTGGCTTCATGGATAATTTTTCCTGCACATTAATGAGTTTTACTGGTTTTGTGTTTAAAAATCTGCTTTCTTAAGGATTCTCGTTAGTCAAATTCCTTGTCTCCATGTGGCAAAATGTTACATACGTTAGAAAGTTTCAAATCTTGTTTTTTTCTGGTTCCAAGCTTTTTAGCAGCTTTTTGTATGAGTTGCATCCAAGTTTTTGTTCTTCACAAACAAGCCATAGATACTCGTTATATTTCTGAAGGTGCGTATCATTTTGTATCCAATACTTTGGATAATCATTACTGCAGTGCGTTTTTGCTTACTGTTGCTGCCACGTGCTATATTCTCTCTCCACGTGGTCTCTTCAACTTGATGCACTTGCACATTTTCCACTACTCCTTCCTCAACGTTCTGTAGTGTAGCCGAGTCATTTTTCTCACAGTTTTGAAGTCAAATATATCAATCTCATCTTGTTTTGTTCTAGATGGATTACGAATACAAATGTCGTTTAGAATCAGAAGTAAGAGTTAATGGTTAAGTTGGAGGAATACACGGTTTTCTACTTATAATCAACAAAACGCAAAACATTTTTAAGATAATGGTGGAGAACAAAACAGGAAATGATAGTGCAATAAATATGTCTTTTTCTATCCACTCCTCAATAATCCCAGACAACGGGCGCCAAAACTCGCCGAGCATTTCCAAGAAAAATTTACTGAATCTGCTTTAAACAAAACAAAAATGAAAGTATACAAACAGCCAGAAAAAGCAGAAGTAATGAAAATGGTTAATTCTATTTTCCCCCCTCCCCTTTTAGTTTTTAGACGGATTGAACGTTTTTTAAAATTGGGAGAATAGATTTCGGTAGTTTTAGAAGTGGGGGGATGGATTTCAGTGATTTTAGAAGTGGGGGGATGGATTTCAGTGTTTTTAGAAGTGGGGGGACGCATGGGTATTTTCTGGACAAGTGGGGGGACGCGTCACCCCGCGTCTACCCACACTTCTAGCACTGGTGCTTACACTGGTAAACCAGGACACTTAAAAATAAGCATAATGTACTCATTTTAAAGTAAACTGGGTACTTCTTTTTAGCTTCAAAATCAATTGTTTAAATTTTGATTAAGATAAGCATTTTTAATAATTTAAATTATTAATGCGCAGAATGCCCAGTTCAGCTGCATCTTGCCTTACAAACTTGACTTCCTTTTCAAAACAGGAAATAATATTTTTGTTTTATTTCAAGCGAAAATCGTTTTGCAGGCATTAAAGTTTGGGTGTGCGTCAGCGGAAAAACTTCAATGAATTCAAACAGTTATATTTTTCATTAAGGGGGGGGGGGGAGGGTCTGGGATCTAAATTTTTAAAAAATCTCACTTTTTTTTTTTTTTTTTTTTTTTTTTTGTAAAATATAATAAATAAAATATAATAATAAATAAATAAAATAACATAAAATGAATAAATGACATAGAACTAGAAGTATTCAAGTTTTTGTTGCATGGTATAATAAATTTTTCAAAATATTTTATTGAAAAATCATGAAGATAATTTTTTATATGAATTATAAGACGCAATTTAATGCAAAAAAGAATTGATTTTTTAAAAAAAGTTTTTTATACATCATTTAGGTAACGTCAAAATTTTGAAGTTTTTTCATTTAAAATCATATTTTTTAAATTTGAAAGTTTAAAATAGTTATTTTAATTTCAAAGCATAATACAATACTACAACAAAAATTTTAGAAAAATAATTCTAAAAATAAAGATTTCAGAATTTTGAGTCCTGGATATCCTTAAGAAATCATTGTGTAAATTATTTTAGAAATGTAAAGCGTGTTTATGATACTTTTTTTATTTAAATCTTTACTAATAAAATGATCAAAGGAAGAGTGTTTGGTTTTTGAGTGAGTAAATTGCTCGTTTTGAAAACAATTTTGCTTAATAAAACGAGTTAATGAAAAAAAAAATTGTTTTAGTAGATTTTTTTAGTATTTTTTGGTATATGGTATTCCATAACATAAACAAAATAAACTAATCAAAAATAATTAGACGATATTTTCTCAAAATTGAGACTTGCATACCATATAACATTGATTATTTCTGAAAAGAAATTCCAAAGAGAACAAATATCAGACTTAATCTTCAGCAAGTAATTCCACTACAGGACCAACGTTGAATTTAACAATAATGCTAAATTATTCAGTTCTGATAAGTTGCGTAGAAAACATCCCAAAATTAATCTCAGTTACAGACCACAAGTACAAATTCATTTGATTGAAAATCCCTGCTTTTAACACCAATCATCGACCCAATTCTTTTAAATTAAGTTTAATTTAGAACGAACTGCGAGGTTAAAGATCAATAGTTCATCTGGTCTGGCAATTTAAAGCAATTAAAAGCAATGCACTTGCAAGCTTCGCTGTGAGGCTTGATGGTGATGTGAATTCGTCTGATTACTTTATAGCAAAGCTTCCTGATGTTAATTAAAATTCGATAGTTACTATCGATTCCATACAAACTGCTATGTCATCAGGGCTACTCATACGCATCTCTCCATAGTATACAAATATGCGATGAGCGTTTCCGAACTCTACGGAGCGAAGGATATCTAAATGAATAAATATTGATTCGTATTCTAAGAATACGATTGGATATGAAGTATGTTTAAGTATGTCTCAAAGCATTCTTAGATTCAGTCTTATATTAACATCTTGATTTGTAATTTATTGTATAAGATATCAACTTAATTAATATGATTAAAATATCTAAACGTGGGTTCTTGAACTTACCAACAGTAGTTTCTATTAGTTCTATTATATAAAGTAAATATTCGTTTTTTTATATATATGTGTATATATGTAGATATATGTATATATATATATATATATATATATATATATATATATATATATATATATATATATATATATATATATATATATATATATATATATATATATATATATATATATATATATATATATATATATATATATATATATATATATATATATATATATATATGTAGATATATGTATATATATATATATATGTAGATATATATATATATATATATATATATATATATATATATATATATATATATATATATATATATATATATATATATATATATATATATATATATATATATATATATATATATATATATATATATATATATATATATATATATATATATATATATATATATATATATATATATATATATATATATATATATATATATATATAAAAGATAGCAGAGAAAATTCAAATGAAAATAAACTAAAATAAAAGTGAAAAAGATCGAACCATAAATGGAGAGAATGAAGGCTATGTATTTAAAGTTGCTACTTCGCTTGTGAAAAGTAGTGCTGGGTTACAGTACTTTGCAGTATAAGAACACTCCGCATCAACAAATACATACCACGACCCATAAAAAACATAAAAAACAAGTTGCAAAAACTCTAGACCCAAATGAAACAGTAAAAGAAGTGATGGGACAGAAAGATGCAAAAGAAAAATCCATCCTGTATGTAATAACATACATCTTATCAAACAAACTCACAAGATAATCAATGATGATGCGCAATTAAAAGTAGTAAACATCGAAGAGCAAAATCAAAAGAGTTAAAAACTATCACAAGATAAGAAAAAAATTTGTGACTCACCTCGACTCTTTTTCGAACAAGAATGCTGAATTTGTTAGAATAGTACTGATAAAGAAACGAGTCAATGTCCCCCAAAATTTCAAGAATATGTTGCGTTCCACTCCAGTGTAGCTAGCGTCATATTTTTTCTCATTAGAGCATCTATAAAATCTCTGAGAAATATATTTTTAATTGGAGTGTTTTTTTAGATTAAGTAATAAAACCTCTGTGTTGTCCAATTTGCTGACAAGATTGTTAATTCGATCAACTAGATTTAAAATAATGTTTCGATGAATTTTTACATGAATCCAAGAGTATATATTTATATATATATGTGTGTATGTGTGTATATATGTACTTATGTATGTATATATACATGTATATACGTATGTATGTGAAATGTATATACGTATGAATGCAAAATGTATATACGTATGTATATAAAGTACTATTTTTCACAATATGTAATAAGTCGAATTTCATAATTATTATTGTTTACTTTCTAGTTATTCAAGTGCACTCAAATGATAAAAAAGTAATTTTTTCAATTTTTGTTATTTTCTGAAACTATAAACATTTTTGCATTCATTAGTGTTTAAATTTTACTCTAGCTACATTGGAAGTATTTTTTTTTTATAATATTTATTAAGCAGTAAGCATATGCAAGATTTTCCCCATATCCTTGTTTTCTCAAAGCATGTTTTTATCTAAAAAGGAATATTTTCGAAAACACTATTCAATAATTTATTCTAAGACTTTTCATATCTAATAGTCAAATAGTATGAAACGATTCAACAAATGTATCTGTAATAAATATAACTGAATAATGTTACAAAGTACAAAATGTGTTAGAATTTAAGTATTTTTTTAAAAAAAGTAATCTACGTATAGAAATAATTTTTTTTTAAATGGAACCAAGCCTTCAAACTATAAAGACACATTTGTCAAACGAGTTCTTAAAATGTATAGTAAAATATAATGAGATTTTTTATTTAAATGGTTTTTTAATGTACCTTAGAGACAAACAATTTTAACATAATTTAGAAACTGGATGAGTTGTGTACACTTAGCCCCTGAAACCTTTTTAAAGTAGCAGATTCATCCTTTAAGGTTAAATCACAATAAATGCGACACTTCCGCAGGGATAAAAATATTTCCATACTTAATTTTAAGTCAAATTTCCCCCGTTAAATTATTCAGAAACATAATACTGTTTACTTTAACGCACTTTAAACAGTATTTAGTCATATCTGAAGTTTAATAAGGAAGAAAACAACTACTGCTTCAGTCGTCTCCTGAACGCCATTAACTTCAACCGATTAACATTTTCATTCTCCTCGCTCCATCGTTTATTTCTTCATCTACAAGAGCGTAATTACGTAAGTTTTAAGCTTATATTAAAAATAAAAGTAAGCAGACACAAAACTAATTCATTAGTCTAGAACTAAATTAAAAGAAAAAATTTGGGGAAATATGTTTGGGATGGGTTTTATTTCATATAAGATATTTTTATATTCGGTAACCATTCAGTAGCTTCCGTAAATGCTATAATGATTGTATATCCGTTCTTTTATTTAGTGAATACAACCTTACTTCTGCTCTCTTGTAAGTTGCTTCAACGTCCTCGTTTAATTTTTAAATAAATTGTCAAATAATTATCTTTAAAAAATATTTCATATTAATAGATAAATATAGAAATTAATAAAAAAGCTTTACTTTTAAGCTATATGTTTTATCCACTATAGTTCCTTTCCATATCACGATCTCCATAATAAATATACTCACATTTTCTTATTCTATTTCTACTCCATAAATTTCCGAAAACTCACTATTTTTAAAAAAAAACACATCTACGTTTAATAAAATTGGATAAAAAAAAATTGAACTAAACATCCAAATTCTTATGATGCAGATGTAACTCTCTCTCTCTCTTCAGAGACGTCATTTTAAACGTAAGTTTAACTGTTTAGATCAGTCTGCGTAAAAATCAGCCACATTATGAGCTGTACCAAAAGAAATATAAAACAAAAACCCCTCTGCCACCAAAATTTAACAACTTTAAAGTTTCAAACTGTAATGAGTTCCCATGATGATTACAAAAATAGTCAAACAAAAAGGTTTGTGGTTCTAAAAACAATAAGACAACGACTAAGAAACTATTTGAAACCAGAGCTTTGTTAACATTGCATATGAGTTACTGTGATGGCATTAGACTCGGAATAACAGTTATTAGTGAAGTGTGTCTTTTTCGCAATAGTGTACACCAACACTATTACAAAAAAAAATTAAGAAATATTTGATGTTATTGGTTGGTGAGAACTACGTTCCTCTGTTTTATTAACATATCTATAAAACAATTTTCAAAGCGAATACCTAATCCTATTTGCTGTGACAATAGTACGTTACCATTTATCTGCTGTGTGATAATGATAATTTTTTTAATTTCCAAATATATTACTTCTCCCTTGGTATCTGAGATTTGATCACAGTTTTTTTTTTTTTTTTTTTTTTTTTTTTTTTTTTTTTTAATGATAGTTTTCTACGTACTCTAAAGAGAATTTTCTAGTTCAAAAAACAAAAAACAAATTAGAATTTTAAGTGTATTCCTTTTTATTCTTTGTTCTGGTTTGAATCTGAGCAATTCAACAATTATGAAGTAACAACAAAAGCCTTGCTTTGGTTCCCCCCTTTTCTCTGATAGAAAATGTAATGATTTTGTCACTTGAGTTTTTATATATATATATATATATATATATATATATATATCACTAAGATATGAAAATAAGATCGAGAAATAAAGGATACAAAGAAAAGGATCAATAAATTCGTTCACACTTGTCTTTATTACTAAAAGAAATATTTTTGTATTAAGGTAATTAATCTAGTGTTTACTTAGAATTCTCTTGTCATACTTTGATACTACGTGATTTTTTGTTAATATTATATAGTTACTAATATTTTAAACATTTTTCAAACATAAAAAACCTTCTTCGAATCTGTTAATGTTAGACGGTATAAAAATAAAGTGAAACTCAAACAATATAGTTAAAAGGTACTTATTCTTCTGCCACTAAGTACTTTGAACTGTCCAAAAAAAAATTTTTAGTTAATGATGCATTTTATACGTATTACTAAACTTTTTTTTTATTAAAAATAGTTGAATTGTTATTAACTTTTTATGCAGCAAAGTAAGGAAATAAAAAATTTATGTTTTCCAAACGAATTAGGACTCACTTGTGAATTTGTAAGTACATTTTGAGGTTAAGTAAGTAACTCAGTATAATATTTCTTACAACAATTTAAAGGATGTCGAAGGAAATTTTATGAGTCAGGATCAATTAAAGAAGTTTTCTATGAGACATTTAATTTTAACTATAAAACTGAAGCGTGAGCTCCTGGAAATTTTGACTTTCCAGTTTGGTCAGTTTTCTATTATTCTAGTGCGTATTATGTAATGTCATAATCTACCTCATTTAATGAGAATATGGATAAAGTTTTGAATAGGAATATCTAAATTCATGAAAAATGTCAATATAATAATCATTTTTCAATCAATAAATGTATATGTATGAGGAAATGAGTACTCTAAGGAATTCTCATCATCATGGTGGTAATAAAAGTTTAGTGATACTTTCAAGTTTGGTGATACTTCAAGCATCAAAGCATTTCTATACACATAATCCTAGCCCGTTATTCTAATCTGATGGTGAAATACAAATATTCCACAGACTTTGGAAGCCCATATTTCCACTGAAACATTTTGAATGGCTGAGAAACGCAATTAAATTATAATGCACTTCCAGTCAGAATTTTAAATAATTATTATACTTTCTATACTTTCCGAGACATGCATATGTAGTACGTATTTTTTGAATCTGCGCATTTTGATAAAGATCAATCTATGCAATTTTTGTTGATTCCTTTTGAAGTGTAAAGTAGAATTTTGTAATGTAAACTCGTTTCATCAAGGCATTCAATATGATGTATAGCAAGCATCAAGCATTTATAGTTTTATCTGTGTTTATTAACTTTATATATACAGATGACCTTCTTTTGCAAGCTTTACATAACTTTGTAATATATAAGAATGTGCAAGACAAAAATAAAGCAGCCTTTGCTAATACGAAATTAATTTTCTCATTTGACATAAAATCAAATGCTTCAATTTAAATAAATCTAATATTAATTCTTCTGAAGATACGTTCTATATGTAAGACATTAGATGACGAAAATAAATAATCACTGATTAAAGTATTGACACCTAAATTCGTCTTTGCGTCAGGTAATCAACCCTCAAACTTTTCAACTACTTCTCTTTGGAAAGTTACATAGAATTCCATTATAATCTCGACTTCTTAATTTTGTCAAGTATATCTACTATTTGACTATTATTATTTGAGTTGAATCTGAAGATAATAATTCGATATAAAAGATAAAATTCTCTGAACCAGATGGAATTAGAAAAAGAGATCGCCCTTCTACTATGTGGCAAGATAGCGTTCTAACTTCACAAATATTCACATCGTCAAATTTCCTTTTTATGAAGTGAGTGCTATAATTCTAGCATAATCACTAAAATTACACAAAAGTTCCTTCTTAGACATTCCTTTCATTTCTCACTCATAAAAAGTTAAATCTTTAATTACAAAATTCGAAATATTTTAATGGAGACATTTTATAAGCTTTAGCTTTAAAACTAATTAGTTTAGGAATTTATTAAATCAATAAAAAAAAGTAAGTTAAGTAAACAGGTAGGAACAGTAATATATAGTCTATTAATGGCACATATTCAATTACCATGTTGTGCCTTTTAATGGCTAATGCTTAAACTAACAGTTAATATCAATTAAATTCGACAATAAACATAAAATAAAACCACAGCTAAGTATATAACCACTTTAATCGACAATTTAAAGACCAAGCCACAGTTTAAATTTAAAAGCAATAAAACGCGTCGCAATAAATTACTCAAAGCTTTTGCTTTTACATGTAAGCAGCTATGGGAAAGTTGAATTTTTTAATTTAGGACATTTTTCTGAAATAATTAAGTAAATGGTTTCTTGAAATGGTGCATAAGAAGTATTTTTAACACTATACTTGAAACTTTTTGATGGTTAAAAATAAAGTTAATTTATTAAAGAAGCTTATAACAAGTGTTAGATTAGTTCAGCACCAGTCACAAAAAACTGAGTCAGGTGCAAAAAAAAAAAAAAAAAAAAAAATAATAATAATAATAATATTAATAATAATAATAATAATAATAATAATAACTCGCTTTTTGTGTCATTACCAGCCAATAATTTTAACAGCCTTTATGGACCACTAAATGACTGTTGATCTGAAACACAAACTATGGGAACATGAGCCATTTGAAGATTGTGATTGGAATAACAATACTGCTTGAAAATATCTTTATATATCTTAGTTAGGATTGCTCAAACTAAAGATTAGTGAAACTATTTTATGGGCGTCATTATCTTAATCTTACTTAATTAGTTTAAATGAAATTCAGTTTTATTGTTTTGTATTCTTTTGTTAGATTAACGTGTTCGAAATATGTAATTGAAAAAATATCGTTTATTACTTTGTAATAGGTGTGAAATTTTATTACCATCCATCCTAAAATTTATAAAAATGTATGCCAATGGTACTTAAAAATGGTATTTACACTATATTTGTTTATATTTCACTGTATCTATTTAGCTCAGACTTATCACAATTATTAATAGTTTAAGAATTTCTCACGGCTATGAAGACAATACTCATGACTAGTTAAGAAATGTTGCAGTTAAAAATGTATATTAAAAAAAAAAAAAAAAAGAATATAAAAACAGTTATCTTTAATTTTTTAACCTACATACAACCTTTTGTTTTAGTTAGAGTATTAATTTTGATAGGCTAACAATTAATAAAGTAAGTGAAAATAGCAGTAGGGGGAAAAAGTAAAAGTATCATTTTTATGGCAGAGAAATAGCAAAAAGATAATGAAAGAAAACGGGAAGAAAGACAAAAATTGAAGAAAAATTTTGAAGAATACGAAAAAAATAGAGCCAAGGAGAAAGAACATTATGAAAGGAGAAAAAAAGAAGATAAGCTGAAACCTACTGCAGAAAAAACTAAATGAAACTTGCAAAAATAACGAAAAGGTGGAAAATAAACTTACAAGCTTATCAGAACAAGATAGAAATTGGTTTCATAAGAGTTAGTAAACAAAAATTCCCCATTATGCAGTTAAAGTTTAAATAATTTAATCACCTCATGTATGAAAAGAATTTCTGAACAAACAAGGGTCTTAGGAAATTGAAGTGCCACTTCCAGAAAAGTGATACATTTAGAAAGTTCTTTAAATGCTACAAAAAAGACAAAAAAGCAGCTAATATATAAAAATGGTATGAAAGACTCTAAAAAACCAAAAAAAAAAGTCTTGAAGTTCAGCATAGTTACATACAGATTTGAAAATCATACTCTTCTGTAGAAAAAAAAAAAAAAAGATTTTTGTAGAAATGAAATAATTGTGGTATTATTATTATGTAATTAATTTTATTATTATTAGTGTGAATTTCTGTTATCGTTATTGTGAATTACTGAATGATAAGATGTTCAATATGAGCATTTTATAAGGTATTTTTTTTTTTTTGGAAAATGACATCCAGTATTATTATATTATTTTAGTAATATTTCCACACTTTTTATTAGTACAATGAAAGGATGTATTGTTCAAGATTTTATTAGTCAGAGTGAGAGGAGGTATTATTTCTTTATTTAATTTATTGGAGAAAATAGTATTGCACGAAATAAGATATAAAAGAAATATGTAAAAGAAAAAATTAAGTATTATATGAAAGATAAAGAGGAAATAATAATTATTGATTTTAGTACATTTAGAAGAATATATATATAGAATTTAATCAAGCTTTTTATAAACAGTCATTCAGTTTTAATTATATATTTTGTAATGAAATAAAAATGTGTTAAACATAGAAGCGCTTTTTTTTTTTTTTTTTTTTTTTTTTTGTAAAGTCTTGGCATTTTTATTTTGTACACAAAATACCACAAAACTGTTATGAAAATGGTAAGGAAGTATCTTAATCCTCTTTTAAAATTTTTAAAATAGTGTCACTTTGTCATTTCCTGTACAAAATTATTGGACACTGTGGTTTTTGTATCAATAAAATTAGTTAATATTTTGGACATGAACTTTCAGCAAAAGTAGCAATAGATTTTACGAATTAAAATGAGACTAGCTATAGCATGATAAAAATAGATCCAACTGATAATTAATTTTCGTTAAATCATTGATTAATTTTTTATCATTGTAAAATCATTTATGATTGGTTTACACTTCCGTAAAACCTTATCTATTTTATCATTTCATAATAAATATTGAACATAAATTTTATTAAATTAATCACTTAAGGTATTTTCGCATTTTTCGAAAAATAATTTCATAAAAAAATCAATCATGATGAATATTCCTTTTTCTTTTTCATGATCAAATGTGATATCTAAACAGCATCAAGTATTTTATTTTTTTTAATTTGAGAGGTTTTTCAAAAAATAAATATCATTACCTCTTCTTCACTCTGAAATAATCATCCTGTGGAATTCATTAGCACTCGTTTCTAATGAAAAAAATATTCATAAAGGTGTAATGATGGATATGGTATGCACTTTTTATGAAATATGACGGCGTGCAAAAGACGCTTTGGGGTGGAATTCCACAAACTGGCGACTAACAATCATTAATATTCGCCTTAAAACCTTGAAATACTTCGGGACGTTAATGAGTGTTCTTTAGTAAAAATACTAAAGAACAACAACAGGCTTCTAATATTTTTACAGAGTAAGTAAGAAATGAAAACTTGTCTATCTTTTAAGTTTATTAGGCTGAAAGTAATTAATGAATATTGGAAAGTAAGAAAATGGGAATCTTATCAAATAACATACACCGTGTATGTTTTAATGGACAACACTAGTTTCCTAAAAGATCTTAACTAAAAGAATATACTATTAGAAAATTTAAATAAAACTTTCGTTCAATGGAGTTTATTCATTTTGGTGACTTACGAATTAGTATTTAGGCATCTATTGTTAATTATACATTGACAAAATATGTATCTCAATAGTCTAAACTATTTTAACAACAATTTCATATTGTTACGTGTTAAGCCTTTTTTATTAATTAAATATTATGTATTATTTACGATTAATTTTAGAACATTCAATTAATATAATATGTAAACACTGTTGATTATAATTACATTTTTGAAACAATAAACCACATTCTTGATTTAAATTTTTAAGAAATGCAGCTTTAATTTAGCTTCCTTAATAATGCAAATATATAAATCAAAATGGTAATATACACTTAAATATTAAAAAATTTCACTTGACTCAATACTATATAGTTTTTAAGATATCGTTACAAATATTATAAAATAGCAAGAACAATCTAATTAAGAGCTACTAATATGCATGTTGTATAAGATTTTTACATAGAATTACTGCTCCCACTCCCACTATGAACATACACAGTAAATAAGATTATCGTACATAAAATGTTCGTTATTTAAAAAATTTCAATGTTTGAAAAATATAGATGTCTTATATTAATCAATAAAAATATTTTAATCCTATTTTAACATATAAAAATAAATTTTTTATAAATTCTCGAATTATACCCATTAAAAAATTATAATATTTCCTTTTATTTGGTATTCGTCGATTCAGTGGTCAAGAAATTAACTATTGGACATTACAGTTTTGAAAATGTAATCAACAGCACTTTACAGGTCAACAAACAAAATGTTGTTTTATCTGAATTTTTTTATGAAAAAAATATCCCTTCAAGTAATCTTTTATTGATTTTAAATACGTAGAATTTCATTAGAGCATACCGGTCTACGTTGTCCTGGAAACAAAAACAAAGATATTTCAAAAATTTGGTCTTAGTCATTTGAACCAAAAAAACCTCATCTCTTCTTTCTTAAATGCAACCATGCAATAATTGAGCATACAAACTTCATAAAAGTATAGAAATTTAAAATAAGAAAATACAATGTGTGTTCCACTATAAGATGATACAATTTTTTTTATTAGCTACAGCAATTTATTTAAAAGTATCTGTTTCTTCAAAGAACTTTATAGGTTTGTGAAACTGTTAAGAAATTGACCTTATATATTAATTTCTTTTGTAATTAACAAATATGTATTATACTTTTCTAAACATTTTTAAAAAGAATGAATTACAAAATACTATTTTGAAAAGAATGAATTACAAAATACTACTTTAAAACAGATCGAAACAGCCTACACCATTATTATCTCTCATAATTTAAATATTTAATTTGAAAATAAAATGTAATTAAAGCAATATTTGTCTTTACAACAGAATTAATTTCATAAAACATTCACACATAATAAACACTTACTACTAATTCTTCAATTATTTTAACTAAGATATAGTTTGTAAACACATAGTTAATGCACTGCAAAGGTACTTCGAAGAAATATTTTTTGATTTATACTAGTTTTTAAACAATATCAAGAAAAATAAATATTAAAAAAGCCAGTTTATACAAATGTATACGCGTTTTCTTTCATTTGATTATTACTTTTAGATTTCTCTGAAACATTTCTATAAGAAAATAATAATTGAAAAAAATATATCAAATATTTTCTATTTGGTCCACTGAGGCCATACTTCATATAAACAAAGGATAAATAAATCGTGCATACGTTTTAACTCCATTATAGACAACGAGTACAATACAATTCAGACCAGTCTTTACTCTTAAAATATATTTTATCTCTTTTTAACAAACATTCGAAAGATAAATAACTATTCTCCCTTGTTTGGGAAAGTATATTAAAATGTAAGTCGGCTCCTTTTATGAAACTTTAATAATCATTTTATACTTAGTAATTATCAGTATTGTAAGTTTTTCACATTTTTATGAAAAAAGGGTATCAGTGCGTTATGAATTTGTTCGCAAAGAAAAGATGTACAAAAATTTCTTTTCTGTTTTAAATTACGCATTTCTTTGTAAAGAGAATTCTAAATTTTCAAGTTGATTTATTTTATTTTTAACATTGTGCTTCATAACTTCGTAAGTTTTTCATAAGTATATGCTAAAGTCAGTGGTAAGAAAATAAAAGTATCATTTAAATCTATTTGTATAGTAATAATTGAAAATCAAGCTAAATAGAAGCAGCTTCATTATTACTATCAATACATAATAAATTCCTTAAAAAAAACTTGAGCTTTTTTTACTTCTGCGTTTTAAAACACAATTTTAATGTCTCCCTAATCAATAAATATCTAATAATTTATACATAAAAATGTATAGACGTTGATAATGCATGTTCTGGACACTAAAAATTATGCTTGAATTAATTTTTAAGAAATCCCTCTGGATTTTAGACATTCATGCAGACATGAATAAAATAATCTTATTACATTCTCCTAATTTTTCATACACTTCTTTGGGCTCATATGGGAAGTTCGTGAAATGTAAATTGCGAAACTATTAATTCACACCTAATAATTATGTACACATATCTTGTTAATGTTCCAAATTTTTAAAGTTTAAGCATTACTTTGATGTACAACAGCCTAAAATTTATTTAAAACATTACAGTACAAAAATTAAAAATTTTATTAAGGATTATCAACGAGTAAGGACACTTAAAGATCTTTATACATTTCATATTTTCCAAGAAACTGTTTATCCCTCTCATTTTAATATTAAAAGTAAGCGAAACAGGCTTACTTTTTGAGAAAAGCACCGGTGAATTATGAAGTATATCAATAATTGATACACCATATTTTTAAAAAAATTCATCATATGGTTCTTTACTCAAGTATAGGATAACATCAACTATAAAATCTTTCTCATAAGAATTTTGATTCTTATCATGCTATTACTTGAATATTTAGCGAAAATGTAGTTATAATTCATGTAATAATGAGATGTTAGTCGTTAATTGCAACCGATTTATATACTTTAAATAGTGCCTACTCAACTAATGTGTTTTTAAAAAAGAAATTTTCTGTTTTGAATTTAGATCTTTGCACTTTGATATTGAATCATTTAAAATTTTGTTTTTTAACTTAATATTTTTTTAACTTTAATATAATAAGTTCATTATCTAAGAATCTTTATTTAGATTACTTAATTATAACTTAAATTCAAATTACAACAGTGCATCCGAAACAGTAATAGACAACAGTTGTTTTTAATTTTACAATTGAAAAATATGAGTAACAATTTCAAAATCATTTTTCATTATAAATATAACATCAAAACAATAATAATAATGCACAAAAATAATATCACACAACCACAGACTTTGTGATAAAAATTAAAAATTAAATCTACTGTCTCAAAAGTTTATAGACAACTCATTTTGTTTTTCCTTCGACGTTTAATTTTTTTTTTTTTTTCCTAATCACTTCAAATACTTGATCAGGCATACTCTAAGCAAGAATGTGAAGAAATTCTGGCTTTAGATAAAACCAACTTCGTTCAATTTGCAGCTTTAGGTCTTGAACAGCTGCAAATTGTCATCTATTAGCATATCAAGATAATAATAACCCCATAAGCTCAAGATAATAATTCCCATAGATTCTCCATTAGGTTCAGGTGTCAGTTCCAAGGGCTGACAAGTCCATAACAGTTACTAGATTTTGTCTAAACCATTGCTTTGTAGAGTTTGACTTGTAAATGAAGCAATTGTTTTGTTGATTTATCCATTTGCCCCCACCAAGCAACTTTCCAAAATTGAAATAACTGTACTTCGAGAGTTTTCTGGTAATCTTCGAAACATAGACGATCTTTTAAAAATTCAATATCGGTTATACCATTATAATAAACTGCTCTCCACCCCATAAGTGAACTCCCTCCTTGTCTGGTGAAAAAAGTTCGTGGTTCCATGCGAGTATCGTGCCAGTAATATTCAACCATCGTGACCATCTAAATTAAACTTCGTTTCACCACTTAATAGAATACTCAAATATTCATCTGTCCAATTCATATTGTTACGAATTTCTGTATATTTGTAAATATTTCGTAGTATTAATTATGTAAAAAGGAAAAATTATGTACACTTCGCATAAGGCAGTGCAAGAGTTTGTTTTTACTTCGCTTTCCTGCAATGCGACTCTTAATGCTTGAAAACGAGTTTTACAGGGATAATGCTGAAAAACGAGTTTTACAAGGAGTAGGCCATTTACCATTATGGTTAACGGCAATCTCGCCAAGCTGGCGATAGCCAAGCTTAGATAGAGCCAAGTTGGTGACGGTTTTGGCGACTAATTTTGGTCGCCAAATTTGTCGAGAAATCGCCAAATGTCACCAAACTTGGCGACCATTTGGCGACACTTTCGGTTCCCATCTACCTGTATAGGGCTTTTTGACTACGATCTGGAAAGTTCTCCAAATTTCTATCTCTGGGAGATTCGCGAAGGTTTAGCTTTCCTATATAAGTCCAAGAGAGCGGGTGATCGAGTTAGTTACTTAGTTGTCTCTCAGCGAGCATTCAGAGTAGTTCCGAAAGCGAACTGTATTGCATTGTCTTTTGCGTTGATTTTAGCAGTTGCGTATCTAGTTTTTAACTGCTGTTTATGCTTCATTGTTGTGTAAAGAGCTGTATTGAGTCTATTAGAACGGAAAGTTCTGGAGGTGTAAAAGAATCTGCGAAGAGTTATATCGGAATAAATTTCTGCAAGTTTTGATCTGCTTTGGCTTCAAGTCTTTCGAACCCATCCACGCAACAATATGATTTCGGGCTCAATAAACTCGAGCGTATTTATGCCGTTTTGTTAACTTTGATGAACAACGCCTTTGTGATAATTAATAAATTTACTTGCCTGCAGACGCCGTTGCAGCTTGGATTCTGATACTGGAAAGGTCACTTCTCTTGACATTGACCTTACAGTCAGCTTCTGGGTGGAAACTAATCTCAAAATTACTCTGTCTTGCCGTTTAGTTGTTTTCTTTGGTCGACCAGAAAGGGTTTCGTTTCAAAATTGTCGCCTTTGACAGAATTCGGTAAATACCAAACCTGATGCATCCAATTTTTCTTGTAATGTTCACAACTTTCATTCCAAGACCTTTCAAACAATAGATTTGCAATATTTCATTCGTGAAAAACTACACGTTGCGAGGCATCAATGCAATCAGTCAAAAAAAGAAAGGAAAATTCGCTTTCATCTCAGGAAACTATTGCGTCACAAGTACATGACCTTGGAATATGCAAATAAAGGTAAAGTTGTGTGCGTGTTTTATAATTTTTATTACCTCAATGCACATTTGCATAATTTATTTCGTCTTTCTTACTAGTTTAGTTAGCTCTTAAATCCAAAAAATTGGTTATAAACTTTTGGACGCACTGTATCCATTTCTTTCGGAAATGGATACAAAGCGAACATCTTATTTTAACAAATATTTTATTTTAAATACAATAAAATATGTTTTTATTCTTTGAAATAGTAACAAATTATACTTTGTTCTGGATAATGATCCTTTAAAAAAAATCCGAACAAATTTGATGAAACAATCAAGTGAACTTTTTTTTTTTTAAATGTAACTTTTATTCAGATCAGAGAAATCAAAATATTAAGTCTGGTAATTTTGATTGACATACATAAGACTGTTTTTTTTTTTTTTTTTTTTTTTTTTTTTTTTTTTTAATATACCCCATATATCTGTAGCTCTTTTTGTAGTTACATCATAGTTCAAAGTTCTATTAAGAGTTATTATTTTTAATAATTAGTTACATGGAAAAACGTTATCCGATGCCTTGTACCGGATAAGTATTAAATGAAGATATAATTTTAAGATATTCAATTAAGTATTTAATGCTACTTTTACTTATTTAATAATTATTTAATACTATTTTTGTGTTTCATATAATCTTGTATTGGTCAAGATATATGCATAAAAAACTTCGTTCAAATTGTTTTTTGTGATTCTCAATTTATGAGCATACCGAATTTCTTTTATTTCACCTCCATATCCCCCAACCCCCACTCCTACCCCACCCTAAAACTCATTAGAATAAAACATGTGTATTTTTGTAAATAGTTTATAAGAAACTCTTGTGCCAAATTTCAGATTTCAATCTTTTTTAAAAGTGTGGAAATTATTGACGAGTGAGTGTCAGTGTGAGTGCATTCTACTAATAATAAAAATCTAAAGAGTTGTTCATTTAGATAATTTTCTAAAGGAAAACATCAGTACTTATTGTAATTATATTCAATATTCATTATTCATTTATACAATATTAATTTCAAATAACAGATAGAAATTCTAATATGCACACATACGCTCATGTTACTGAAACACTAAAATTTAACTAAAACGTTTTTAACTCTAAATCATACCATATTGAATGGCAAAACTTTTCCCACATATCTAGTGTTCAATGCTATAATAGTACTTCCACATTAATATTCTCTTCATAATGGTTATATATAAACGCCTCCCTCGATTTCAAATAGTTATGAAAGAGAAAGCATAAAACTTAATAACTTCCCTCAACCTCATAAGTGTTATACTTCAACCCTCTGAAGGCTCATACTTTCTCACCTTAGGTAATTTTGTGAACCTTAATAACATCATCACATTTTAGAAAGCAATTATCTAGACTGATACTTCGAATCAAAGGCCTCGAAAAGTTACTTAAATGTAATATTTGGGTTACAGTAAAGTGATTGAAAAGGAATTTGGATAAAAGCCTCCAAGTGGAAACATTATTTAAGTAAAGTTTTTGATTGATCGCCGTTAGTTGACTATTTCTATGTTAAGAATGTAAAGATTCATATGAAACAGTTTTTAAAGTTTTGTTTTCATAAATAATTAAATTAGGGAAAAAAACTTTAATGTGGTTCCTGTTTATGCGGATGATGAAAAGAAAAACGATTTCTTTCCAAAGATGAGCAAACAAATAATAATGAATTCCCCTAGGAATGAAGAAGAGATGAAAAGAGAAAAAAATATTATGAAACACACAAATTAATGGTCTTAAAATGAATAATTATCAACTTATTTTAATATCAAATTATTCTATATTAAATGTGAACGAGCTATGAATTTAATTAAAAATGAAACTTGATAATTAAATATTTCTAAGAACAAGATATAAATAATTATTTTTTTATTCTTACTTACTAAAATATATTGGTAAAGACTGACATTTTTAAAGTAGAATATTATTGTAATTGATTTCGAATTTTCAAAGCTCATTTAGAATAAATTACTTCATTTTAATTACTTAAGCAAACATTTAACCAAATAAATTGACTGTTATAATTAGTTATTAATTCCAATATTTGGTTCTATATTTTTGTTAATTTGCACAACTTATTAATAAAACTATATTTTTATAAATGCGACTATTTAAAAGTTAGAAAATACGATTTATTCTACGTTCATTACAAAAAGTAAACAACATTCCAAACGTTCTCAACTTAATAATTGTTCAGAATCACATTCAGGTATATATACGCGAGCTGCATTCGTGTTTTTGTTAATTTTTACCAATACTATTGGTCTAATAATTACTTAACTAAAGAAAGAAGTCTTTAGAAGATGATTAGATGAGTTTCATTTGTTCGAAAAATAAAATATCGTTGATTTTTTGTTAAATTTTAAAATGCGAGTAGGTGTCGTTTTAAAATAAGAGCAAAGGCAGCTAATCAAAAAATTAATCAAAGAAAATCAAAATCATACTAAGCTTTTAAATTGTTATTTCTTTTGCAACATATGCTATTTTCTTAATTATCATGGATAGTTCACATCTTTATTCAGGTATACACATAAATACATTTTTAAGGCTTGTATTAATACAAATGTCTAAAATTACGAAACAAATAAGGTCACATAAAGTATTTTTAAAACCATGCATGCATTAAAATGGCACTTAACAAAACAAATCAGAAATATTGTTTATACTTCGTTCGTTTGGGAGAAGATTTTCACAATTCAATATTTTTTGCTTTTAAGTAATTCTTGTAATCATGAAGTTTATTAAGGGGAAGGATAAAATTTTCTTGTAAATGGTGCAAATGGGAAAGCTTGTAGATAATGTGGAAACATAGAGTTACTGTTCTAATAAAAACTGCAGACTACCGGGAGAGTATAAACTAATTAGCTACTATACTAAAATATGTTTATTAACCTTGTAAACCAGTACAGTTTGTATTCATATCGTATATTGTTTATCAGCGTGTATGTTGATTCTAAAGTTTGTAAGATAAATTATCATAATTCTATTAAAATAACTTCTTACAATCGAATGAATATTGTTAAAGGAAGTTTTATCAAAATGATGGTTAGGTTTTTGTTTACCAGTTTCAAACTCTCAATTTCAATTTTTCATTACATTTTAACCTTGTAATTAATTGCTTTGTGTGAATG
The DNA here is from genome assembly GCA_963978545.1 of Linyphia triangularis. Classification (NCBI taxonomy): domain Eukaryota; kingdom Metazoa; phylum Arthropoda; class Arachnida; order Araneae; family Linyphiidae; genus Linyphia; species Linyphia triangularis. The sequence goes on along the minus strand of OZ021723.1, from coordinate 59,211,346 downwards.
TTCTGGCATTGTAGAAGCAATTTTAGAAATTACGTAGAAAGCACTTGATTTGTCTTTTAGATGTCTCGAAAGAAATCAGGACTGAAGGTGAAAACTGTTTTCCATAAATTGAATCATATTGAAATGATAAAGATTATTGTATCTGAGAAAGAGAAAAATAGGGTTGCAAGAAATGCAGTGACAGCAATTACGTTGATCATGGCAATGAAATTTACGTTTTCGATTTCTGTAAATAATTAATTTTTAATTTTTTTATTATCATAAAATGAATGGTTTCCCAAATTTTGATTTTCATTTAAACTTGTTTATTAAAACATATTTCTTTGTGTAAATAAATTTGTTAAAAACATTATTAAAAAACGAAAAATAACAGTATCACATATATAAAAAAAAATGTATACAAAATACTGAGCTTTAAATTCATAAATAATATTTTTTTAAAGAAATAATGAATCTTGTTGTAAATTTTCAGAGCTAAGCAATGACAAACATAAATCATAAAACAACCAGAGTTGGTTTCCTCATTCACATCACTAGCCAAGTAGCACAACAGTATTGGCAAATCTCTGAAACAGGGGTTCTGAAAGATTGGCCAATTCTGGCCTAAACTTGAGCATCGTTTTAAAGTACACTAGTTTTTCGAAATAAACATGCCAAAAACATCACAAAGCAGATGTTTTTGCCCTCTGTCTTTTTTTACAAATAACATATTTCAATTTTTAAATTGTGCATCAACATTTCAAAACTTTCTGTATGTTTTGTCCAACATTGAGCGAGATTGGGTAATATCAGTAACCAACGGCCTGTTTACAACGTTCCACATCGTGATAGACCAATCTCGAGCGATATTGACTAGCGTTCTTGTACTACTTCGGTAACTCTATATTTAGTTTCAACCCTAGTCAAACTTTCAATCTTGAACTCTTTTTTTAACTGAAAAATAGAGTAATATAGCAGCCTTTCCAACACACGACACATATACATTTTTAAGCACATTCTTAATTTTTGATGGATTTCTTTTTTAAATATAGTGCCACTTATATTTACAAAGTCAAAAATACGAAAATAGTACATTTGTCTATAATTACTATACAATATTTTAAATATCATAGTACTTTTCACTCATAATAATATTATCCCATTGCTTTAATACAGTGGTCAGTCAACAACATAAGGGACATCAGAGTACTACTCAAACAGATATTTGTCGTCTCTTCGAAATACCACATCTGGCCTCTCTCCGCTTCCTTCTACCCCTTCTTCTTTTCTCTCATTGCTCATTACATAAAATCAGAAAAATAATCGTATCTACTAGATAAAATTAATTTTTCTTATTTTAAATCACTAAATAACAAAAACAGAAAACTAACTTATTTTTTTTTAGAAATTATTATCCTTAGAATTAAATTCAAGTACTTTCGAATGATATTGAAGAAATAATTCAAGAAATTTTTCAATTCATAATATCGTATACCTTATATCATTCATGGAAATTAACATAAAATATGATGCATACCAAAGCGTCTTCATTTGACATAAAGACTTAAGTAGTGGTTACCTTCCTATGTACGATGAGCGATTAAAATATTTAAATTAATATATACGAGTATTTCCGAAGAAAAAATGTATGAGGAAAGAATCAAAATGAGCTGATAAGTTATGCAAATTTTATATAGTATTAAATATTTATAAAGCATTTAAGCAAGGAATAATTGATTTAATGAAACTAAAAAAAATACTAATCAACTAAATAGAGTAATACGATACTATTTTTTATTTTTTTTAAATCTACAACAAAACTTTAATACTTAAAATAATTAAAATAATTTTTCATTTAAATTTGAAACCCTATTAGAACATAAAAGCTCTTAAAAGACTTTTTTTAATAAAAAGGAAATTAAAATAAGAAAAACTACACATGAAATGGAATTCAAATATTTAATATAGCTAACTTTTAGAGGATATGAAACTACTGCATTTATTTTTCTTCAATATAGCTGAAATCTAAAGGAGTTTTTTTCTTGAAAACTAGAAAAATAAGAGTATTGCATTATTTAATGAATGGGGAAAAACTGAACGTCTGAAGAGATCAACAAAAAATCTTTTTTGCGTCTGGTAAATTAGTAAAGTACTCTGCTAGAGTATTATAATCCTTCAAAGAAACTTAGATCCACTTTATTTAAATTTTCATTTTTCTTATACCTCATCTAAAATTACATTCACAAATAATGGCATAAAATATAAGGAAATCTATTAAGTTATGGCTTAACATACACACACGAAATTGAATGTACGGAAAATAAAAGCTATGAAATCTAGTTTTCTAGAATCGTTCACAGTGATTCTATGATTGAGGCTCCATAAAATAAAATAAAAAAATAAAAAAAAAAAAAAAAAAAATAAAAAAAAAAAAAAAAAACATTATAATTCATTTCGATTCAAGCCGAATAAATTTATACGTGTGATATGCAATTGGTTGAAAATTGTATACTAAAATTAACTATATACCCTTACTCATTTCCTAAGTAAAAGATTAAGAGCTCGTAAAAAACAAATATGATTTTTACGATATAAAACTTTATAATCTGAACAGGTACTATAAAGAGAAGTAAAAATAGATTAAATATTAAATCTACTTTAAAATTATGGTAAACATTCTTTCAATGACACAACCCACAACTTTTTATTCCCAAAAATTAGTGTAACATTAAAATTAAAATAATAATAAAAAAAAACAAAAAAAAAAACGTTATCTAAAATATAATGTATCAATAAAAAAATGAACTGCTGATTATTAATTTAGAAGGAACCTCTTTCAAATCTCATACATTTATCTGACAAAAAAAAAACTTATTTACTTTTTAGTGTATAGCTAGCTTTAAACTTTAGATTTTACTTTAGTTTAAATGTTTTTATTATGTAATTTTTAGTGTACAAAAGGGAAAGTGTATGCCAAAAAACCTACTCTGGAATAATTATTACTTGTGTACAGAAAGAAAGCGTGCTGTTTATCTGTAAAAAAATTCAATACAGGATGAAGTAAATTGCTATAGATTCAGTTTCTAAAAATTGCGTTGCAATGTTCAAAAATTTTGAACCTTGGATTAAATGAATTATTATTTTAGAAGTTCATTAGAGTTATGCACTGTATATTATTTCCGAAAGATATAAAATTCCTTGGGTTTCCAAAATGTGCTTTTATTGCAATTTTCTCTATTCTATACTGTTATCATCGACCGTATACAAAAGTGCATTGCAAGTACAGTACAACAGAGGCTAGTGCATGAAAGTAATTATTACTTTTTGCGGTTGGAGTCAAAAAAGAAGCATTTGTGGGACATTAAGTTGGCTGAGATCATCTTTTTGCAACACATATAATGTACGTTTTTTGTTGTTATTCAAATCCGATAAAATTCATTACGCCTACAGTTTTGAATCTTTCATTTATTCACTACATAATATGTTATTGTACACCATCATCAGTTCTTTTCATTACGTATTCTAAAATAAAATGAAATGTATACAATGCGAGGTCTACATTTTGAAATGCACCTTATCACAACTACCTGAATTCTTTGGGATATTTTTTATTTTTTAACTTCGATTTTTAAACAAATAACAAAAAGTGCAATCTTAAATAAAATACTCAACTGAAGCTGAACTCTTAGACTTTAAGTTGGTACGTAATTTGTCATTATTTGTGTAATTTTGTATTATTTGAAGAGAAAAAGATCATCATACGAAACACAGTCCGAAAATAATATATAAGATTATTATTTAGATTTACAAACAGAACTTCATCCAATCAGTACTTCTATAAACAAATGTTCAATCGTTTACAGGATATAAGCATACTCCGGACATTCCTGAAAAGAATACTTAACAAAACAATCGGTCCTTTTTTAACCGTTCAAAGTTTTGAAAATAGAATTTTAATCAAATTGATTAACCAATTCTCAAGATATTTTCGTACATAACGTTTTACTAGATGTTCCGGATAGTCCGTAAAACACGTTGAAAAATTAGAGAAATTATCTTTAAAAGCTCATATTCTATATAAACAATGAATTACCTAAATCCGTTAATCTATTCTCAAACTAATTCCTGAATGTTTTAATTAGATATTTAGGAACTAAAACAAAAAAAAAATGACTTTTCCTGAACAGTTATAAGATTTAAACAAACAAAAAATACATCATTAAAAACTTTTCTGTGATTTTCAATAAAAGTACGCATTCAATATTTTACCCAATTTCAGGCATATTTTGAACATTTTTGTAACCATTTTTTTTTTTTTTTTCCCTTTTCCTTCTTAAACCTGTATTTTAAATTTTTATTGAATATGAATACATTAGAATTTAAGTTTAGTTTGTATTCACAATTTATAGGATTTCACAGAAGTTCCCAAATATCAGTTACTACTGGGAACATGATTAAATTATTCTTTACATTATATAAACTCTCATTCAAATGAATACATTAGTTCTTGAGAAAGTATATGATAATATAATGCCCATTCATTGAAAATATTTTGTAGATGATTTCAAGGATTCTGGATTGCAGCACACTTGAAATTGAAATTACCCATTCATTAAATTAGTCTCTCAACGTACTTAACATGTTTGATTCCATGCTTTATTTCCACGTTAAATGCAATATTTGTAATTAACTATTTGAGTTTCAAGGGAATCAAAAGTTTAGCCCCATAAATTAGGTTTCAACTCACATATTTGCTTAAACGCAGAGCATTAAAATTGGGTTTTAAAACATATAAATGGTATATACAAGAAAAAACATATGTACTTAAATCAATATCTATAATAATTAAAATGTTACTTAATTTAACTAACGCGTTTCATAATTCATTGTATTATTAAATTACAGACTAAAGACTGAACATATAGATTCACCTCAACTTCCTTTAACGAAACTAGTGAATCATTTGAAACGTTTTAAAATTCAGTTTTAAAAAGAGGCAAGAAAAATGTATGCCAAATGAATCTTTGTCACTGTATGACAATGGACTTTTAACTTACTCAAGACATTGTAAAATAGCTCTTTTTGAAATAACTTAGTATTTTTTCAATAAACACATGATAGTTAGTAAGATAGAGTAGTAAGATGTTATAATTGGTGAACTAAAATTCAACACCACATATTCAACCTTATGAATGAAACAATCAGCAGGCACATAAATTACAAATACTAATTTTCCTAAAAATAGAATTTTAACATGCTAAATACCGACATTAAACAGTTCACAATAAAGTCAATCTTTTTCATACGAAAAAATAAATATTTAATTTTTAATTAATAACTGCTATGTTATTCAAAGTGGTTGTGAAAGATGTCCGAAAAAAAATGCAATTTTTTGTTCACAACTTCTTAATATTGCAATAAGTTGATTACATAATTTAAAAAGTATATATGTTTCAAAATAACCTAAATTCACTCCAGATTTAGGGGAGAATTCCCCAAAACGGGATAGGCATGCAAAACGGGATATTGAGCCTCGGATCTTGACTGGGGGTACTATCTCGCGGGAGAAAGGCTAAACTGGTTCCCGACCGCCATGACACCATTCTCAGTTGATCTCTCAACGCTAGCCACGTGTTTCTCAAAGAAATATTTTTTCAAAGTTTTCAAGTGAGATTTTTACTTACTTTGTACTTTTTTCGACTGCAGAACAACTATCCTTGTGCTTCTCCGTCCTTCGGAACAATTCCGGTAAGTACTGTGTTTTGTTCATAGCTCTTTTAACAACAATTTCATGTATTTAAATATTGCTAGTGAATGACGTTTTGGGGGTCAGCCATTTATGTTGTCAAAAGTATCACGGTCGGGCAAAACGGGACACTTTTGGGGTGCCCAAAACGGGATACAATTTTGATGTGTCCCGTTTAACCCGACCATTTCCATTAATGTTTTGGCAATGTGTTTAAGTTATTTAAGTTGAAATAAGTAATGAATTAAAATATGTATAATCAATTACAACAATTTATTTTAATTTTAAATAATTATATTTTCGAAATAAAATAATTTACTTTACTTTTGGGGTACAAATAATTGGCCTGAGTTATGTACAAAATTTAGTTATAGGTTAAAACTGTAAGTCAAAAAAATGTTTTGACCAAAAATTTAAGTTTTAAATTAAAAAAAGTTGAGTTTTTTTTTAAATCTTTTTTAGGGGGACGGCGTATACAAAGATAAACCAGAAAACCACACGTTGTGCGCACTATAATATTATAAAACAACTAAATAATCACAACTAAACAGCAATTATAACAGGAAGCCCATATAAACTTGAGTTGGAAGAAGAAGAGCGTGAAGAAAAAGAGCGTGAAGAAAAAGAACGAGAAAGAATTCAAAAGCTGAAAAAAAGAGCTGCCAAAACAAGTCTCTTGAATGTTCCGAAGAGAAAACAAACGAGGCATAAAAGAAAACCAAGTGGAAATGCAAAACAGGCAGATAAAGTTAAAAAATGTTACTCTGAACCTGTAAAAAAACCACAATCATCATTTGCAAAAATTGAAGAAAATGGACCTAACATAAGAAAACCTAAAAAAAAAAATCATCAGTTAGCCAAGGTTGGACGTCGTCGTCTTCAGAAGATGAAGCTGAAAAAGATGAAGCATGTATTTTCTGCAACGCTCTGTATCTTGAATCGAAATCTGGAGAAGGCTAGATACAAGCTGCCAGGGATGGGCCCACGAAGCCTGTTCCAGAGCAGAAGAAGAATACTACAAATTTTTATGCGATTTCTGTGTTATGTAATTTTTCAAATTTACAATTAAAAAGTTTCTTCCTATAAAAACGTAGCCTATTTTTGTTCAAAAAACTAAATCAAAAGTAAAATCAGCAAAAACCTAATAACATAAAAATCCCTATCCCTTTTTACCCACCCTTGGTAGGGTAAAACGGGATCGTGTAAGACTTTGTGAAACCAGTATTTTCACATAAATATTATTGAACAAATGCGACAAAGGTCCTATTTTAAGTAGTTGAAAATGTATACTTTTAAATGACGTCTAGCTTTGGAATGTACCTTGTACACAACAAGAAATAAAGCGAAGAATAGATAAGCTATTCCGTTTTGGGGTAATTTCCCCTATTTATTTATTTGTTTGTTTGTTTATTTATTTATTTATTTATTTATTTATTTATTTATTTATTTATTTATTTATTTATTTATTTATTTATTTATTTATTTATTTATTTATTTATTTATTTATTTATTTATTTATTTATTTATTTATTTATTTATTTATTTATTTATTTATTTATTTATTTATTTATTTATTTATTTATTTATTTATTTATTTATTTATTTATTTATTTATTTTTCAATAGTTTGTGAACATCTACTGTTCAAACAGCATCCTTTAACATTCTACCAGTTTGAATGACACACTTTCAAAAAATGTTTCCAAAAATGTGTTATTTTCCTAAATGCTTAATACTAATATCAACTAATTATATCTTCAAACAAGTTAAAGCGAAATCTATTTTATAATTAAGGTCGTTAAGTTTGCTTTTCGAGAAATAAATTACGTTTATTTTCTTTAACCATAACTAATGTTCTTTTATTCAGTTAGCATTACAGACAACAAATATATTAACACTTTTTTTTATCAAAATCATAAATAAGGATTCATTCCTTATAATGCTGATAATAGTGTAAATATAAAAATTTCTACGAGAGAAGAGTAAAATTGATTAAAAAATGTAGACAAAAACAAAACAAAGTAATGCTATTTTAAAAAGTTTGTATTTACTACGAAAAGATATTATCTTAAACTTTGTTAACCTTACATTTGAATAAAAAATATCTTAGCTTCAAGTCATTCATCAGTACAATTTGGTGTCCAGATAAGAATTGTTTCTTAACCCCATTAACTGTTGATGAATTAAGATTTCGATATCGTGGAAAGAGAAGATTCAAGTCAATTTATCTTCAATTCAAATAACAAAAGCATAAAACTTTTGTTAAACTTGTATCTTGAATAGAATCATTTTTATAGCTCCTCTGAGATAAGAATATTCTCAACAATTGTGAGATTGAGCATTTCCATCTGCTTTTGTATCGGCCGTAAAGGATGCTTTCTAAAGCCTTCAAATGTAATGCTTGATCCTTCTTTAGATACAGATTCCCTTTTCTGTTTCGCATCGCAAAAATGAAACTTTATTCACAGACTTACCTGACTGTCAGTACGAATATTTGGGAATGTATCTTATTTTAAAAAAAGCTGACGTTTTTGTAAATTTAAGGTAAATTGTGATATTCAGCATTTTGTGATTCTTCAACTTGAAAATGCTCAAGTTTGTATTATGGTGACAGACAAAAAAACATATTTTTTTTTTTTTTTTTTTTTTTTTTTTGAATTAAGGTTTAGAAAGGATTTTATTCAGTGGTTTCAATGTATCGAAACGAAACCAGTGATATAGAGGATTTAGAGAACAATTTTGGGAGATAACAAGCATTCAAGTTTTATAAATCACATTTAATTTAAAAAATAAAAAAACGTTTCTTTTACAATGCAGAAAATGATACATCAAACAATCTACCTGGTCACATTGTAAATTATGCAGAAATTAGTAATTACAAAAGACCGTTGGATCGTCATTGAAGAACAAGTAACGAGTAGTTATACTGAATCAATCTAGATTGTTTTTAAGCCTGTAGTCGGTCGTCAATTTTCGTATTTCCATTTTTAAATAGAATCTTTTAGTTTATGACTCTGGTACATAATTAGAATAAAAATTATTTTATGGTGTGCATAATTCACTGTTCTAAGGTAGATGCAAGTACATAGAATAGGCTTTCTAAATTTGATATAAATTGCCGATTTCATAAAAGAATTATTCCCACAAATATATAAAACTAAGTTAAGCAGCAATGTTATATATACATCGAGAGATTAATTATGTACATATTAAACATAAATTATAACATTATATATATATGTTTGTGTTTACGTACTTCTCTTTGCATTTTATTGGTTATTGTATAACACTCAAGTTCACCTTGAAAATTTGCAGGGTTCGCCAAATTCAAATAACAAAGAGGAAGAGCCTACGAATGCATACTATATTTACCGCGATCAGACCAGTTATAGACCCCTCACAAATAGGCTCTATTACATAGTTGAATCTACATTAATATGCCGCTAATTTCCTGGATGAAAACTAGACGCTTCAATTAGAAATAATTGGAATCGTTCTAAGTGTGTTTTCATCCGGGTACTTATTGTCCGGTTAAGCGGATTTCAGCTATAGAACTCTTATATTTTGCCATTGAGATTTCCTAGGTTTGTAAATGAATTATTACAACGTAATTCTTAACATTGAACAAAGAAACATGGCTGATTAAAATAACTCTATAAATCCCCGAAATGTTGCTCTTTATCTTTTCTTTATTTTCTGATACTTCTATTTATTCCTCTGATAGGGACCAAAATTGGAGTTGAAGCGGTTTGGTAAACTATGGTAATTTCTCTTTATTTTGTTTAGCTCTATTAGAGGGAGTGTCATCTGTATGTTTCGTTACTAGCATGGGTCCCTTCGAGAAATGGTCTTGTAAGTCAGGAATTTTAGTCAGATTAGTTTTTTGGAGGAATTTTACTATCAACGATTTATTTTTTGCACAATGATGCCTAATGGGGCCAGAACTTACAGCTTAACATGGATGTCCAAACACAATGAACATCCATGCATAACCCGGGATTCGAACCCGGCATCTTTCGCGTGAGAAGCCAGAACGCCAACCACACAACCACCAGGTGGACGAATTTTAATCTGGGTAAAGAATCGAAAAAATATCAACTTCTTTTGTATGCCTTCTTCTACTCCATTAAAAAAAAAAAAAAAAATGAATTACTTTTTTACTTTAAGTTGTATTGTTAAAACAATATATTTATTGATAAATAAAATTTACATATTTTCAAGTAAATTTGAAAATATGTAAATCACTTTTTAAAGTTGAATTTTAAATACAGCAATGCACCTGTTTGGGTTTTCAAAAACATACCTTTCACACACTTGCCTCACGTTTGAATGACTATACCACTTAAACGTAACAAATGTTTTTCAAACTTAAACAAAAGCTGTTTTTCAGACGTATTTTATTCGAATGCACTAGCATGACACTCAATTAAAGCATTCCATATATAAAACAAACACTTGCACTTTATTTATGTCACTTCTTGTTTAAGTACTCAAGTTGAAGCGAAATAGGTTCAGATGTTTATTTTTGAGTATACATGTTTTCCTTTGTATGATAGAGAGTAACAATATTTCAAACAAATTAATTAGAATCGGGGTTTTGAGTTCAAACTTAAAGCGCTTTCATGTAACGTCCGAGTGTTTTGAAAGTGACTGAGAAGATAAACAACATTTAATAATATTTTTAGCTTAGTATTTCTGAAACTCTCTTCAATATGACATCCTAGTATAAATTGTTGCTCTAAAGCTAAACGTCAGTGAAGTTAGTGTGGATTCTACTTTTGCCTCCTTGTGAGGAATTTGATGATATGATTATTCCAACTAAATCATCCATCGACCGTATCTTCTGATCTCAAACATAATCAAGAAGTACAAAAGAATTTATGTACCTCCCCCCCCCCCTCAAAAAAATTATATAAAAAAAACCAAGTAACCAGAAAAAATTGTTATATATAAAAGTTGACACTGGCCACGTTAAAATTATGTCCATACTTGACTCATAACGAACTAAATTATAATTATTGGGAAGAACTCTTGTAGGTTATGACAGGCTGCAGGGTTTTTTTTTTTTTTTTTTTTTTTTTAAGTAATCTCGGTTCATATATGTGAGCTATTTTTCATCCATGAGACTAAAATGAAATTATTTGTATAAAAAATTATACCTAAATATTGAATGCATATTGGGGTTTTTAAAAATTTTCCAATTCTTTCATTATATGGAAAAAATATCCCAAACCCCAAAGAAATGAAACTTGGTCACTTGGCAGCAACCATTAGCTTTTATGAGTTTTTCTGGTTGACCGTCTTGGCTGCTTTCATTGCAACCACTAGTTTATAGAGAAGATTATAGTATGCAAAAAGTATGCAAAAAACTTACGTACTAATAATGCATATATATATATATATATATTTTTTTTTTTTTTTTTTTTTTTTTTTTTTTTTTTACTTTCTGAAAATAAAAATTGCCATGAGGGAAAATTTTTATTACAACATCGATGTGAGCAGTTGTATTTTGTATCTAGTTTATGTATCACATTTAATCTTTAAATGAATAGTATAAGCAATATATTTGTAAAATGGAAAAGACAAAACACTATAATAAAAAGTATAGAGAAGAATATAGAACTCTGAATATAATGAAGATTCTATTAAAACAACTTTACAGAATTAAAAGAATTTTAAGCTATATTTTTTGACAAAAATATTTGTTCAAAAATCGAAAAGAAAATTTGTCCAAACAGACAGTAATCCTAAAATCACAGAATAAGTACTTTAGGTTTTATCTGTTATAATTTTTCACATTAGAAACAATTAAATTAAAATCGAAGTATGTTTTAAAATAACACTATTAAAATAATAATAGTATTATAAATACTAATAATTCTAATAGTAATGTTAAATAGTAGTAATAATTATTAATGGTAACTTAATTTAACAATAAAAATAATTAAGAGTAATTATAAATAAATTCTTATAATATATAACAATAATAATAAATAGTATTAATAATAAAAAACAATGATAATCAAAAGAAAGCAATAATAATATCTAGTATTAATAATTAAAAGCAATGATAATTAAAATAAAGCCCTAATAATAAATAGTAGTAATTAATAAAAGCAATGATATTTAAAAGAAAGCACTACTAATTTATAGTAATAATAATAAGTAATTAATCATTAAAAACAATTTTCCATAGAATTATTTTAATAATAACAAAATCAAAATAATAATAATATTATTAGATATAGTAATAATACTAATAGTAAAATGTAATATTAAACTGTAGCAATAATAATTATAATAGTAATTTAGGTTAACAGTAATGATTATTAAGATTAGTAATTATTAAAAGAACGTACTAAATATATAAAGAATAATAATTATTAAAAGAACGTACTAAATATATTAAGAATAAATAATTAGAATAATGAAAATTATTAATAATTAGTTTTAATAATTCATATTAATAACAATTAGTAGTAATAATAATTAATAGTAAATATGGAAGCTGATATTAATAAAAGAGGAAAAAGATGAGTATGAGGATAAGAAAAGAATGGAAATCATAACATGAAAGAAGACAAAAAAAATTCAAGTGAATAAAAAAAGCAATTTAACTGATCTAACTGCTTCAATGTTCAACGCGTTTCCCCACACTTCCAGTGAGGTCGACACATCCCTTCAACCTGATAACTTCTTCTCTGCCACACATCCATCCTTTCTTCTAGAGAGCAGCCGCATTTCACACCGCTCTTTCGCCCTATTCACGCCGTCTTGCTCCTCGAAAGAAACTCTCTCTCTCTGTCGGACTTCATTTACCAACAAAGACACGTCTTTGCTCCATGGAAATGAAGCGGATTAACACGAGAGAACTGAAGTAACAAATGACTTCGGGAAGTAGTTAGTGCTGAAGAGATAAACGATTGGTAAAAACAGTGCTAAACAATGACTTATTGTGACGGATCGTATTTGTTGTGTGTTTTACTTATTATCCGAAGTTTGGAAGCTGCTGTAGGTAAGTCGTTTGATTTTATAAATTTTGTTTTATTCTGGAAAACATAAAATCTGCATGTCGAAATGAGATTTTATTATGTTTAAAAGTTTATTCCAAATATATTGTGTTTTGAGTACGGTCAAAGATTTTTATGAGATGTTTCAGATTATGTAGATTTTGTCTCTGATGTTCATGATATTTTTATGCACTTTAAAAAAAAATTCCTTACTCACTTCTATACTTCAGCCATTAATTCAATGTTTATATTTTTATAAAAACCAAACTATGATATGTATGTTTAGTTTTCAACCAGTGCGTTTCTACCAATCAACGAATCATTCCCGAATTCAGCATGCATATACTTTTGAACACTAAAATATTCCTTTGGAATTAATTGTTTTTCTAATTAACTTAAGATTAGAATGATATCACTATCAGGCGATCGACACAACAGCTTGTTACAAAAGAATTTTGAACACACTCTTGATAAAGATATTTTTGATCCCAAGTGAATAGATAATTAAAATAAAAATTAATTATAGCAGTAAGCTTTAAATTAGAATGACATCATCATCATCATCATACGATATTGACTATCGTGAGTTTCCGGAAAGCTTTTAACATAACCGCTGAAATGTTAAACCATGCAGCCAAGCAACATTCTGGTAGGCTACTCGAATATGAAAATTCGAATTTATTATTGAAGGTGTTATTGTTATTGATTACGGTCTGTGGGTGACGTCGCACATTGCAAAATGTAGTCCAATGACGCTGTCGTGCATAAATAAACCATAAGTAATTTTTATAGGAATTGTTTGATAATCATATAATATTTAAAAGTTATTTAGAAAATACTATTAATAACGCATATAAAAATATTTAAAAGTTTTTTATTTAAACCAGTAATGGTGAATTATTTACATAAGATTTTTGGAAATTGGTTTTATTATCAAACCGTAATTTGCTAATTTTATCTACAATATTACTGTAATATCTAATACAGTTTTAAACAAAAGTAATCATTTGTGCAATTTAGAAACCTCATTAATCCATTTTGCCAAGACATCTAAAAAATTAGATAACTTAAAATTGATATTAACAATTTCAAAATGTCTTTCATAGAACGGTTTTACGCAATTGATTATAATTAACATTAAACATCCCAAATCTTGGAATTTGAAAATATCAAGCCTTAAACAATTTAACTTTTAAACTATTCATAATAAAACTTCTTTAACGGCAAATTAAGAGAAATTTTGACGCTTAGAGACAAGTTACACCACACACGTAGCAATTATATTAAATTCTCAAATACATTAAAAAAATTACATTAAACAAACTTCAATACAATAAATGTTGATTGCCAATCTTTCTCTGCACTATACAAAGTAAAATCATATATTGCATTTCACACAAAAATTAATACATTAATATTAAATCTTGAACTTTTTACCTCTTTGTGAAAACTTGAAATATATGTAATACGATCATTTAGAACTAAAAACAAGTTAGAAAATATCTGGTGGCAACAGTATTTGGAAATATCGTAAGTTAGACATAAATAGTAATAATCTTCAGCTACCAAAAATTAATTACAAAATAAAGTAGTCTGAGTACATTATTACGGAAGATAAGTCAAGAAATGTTTCTATAAATAGTTTCAATATTAACACATTTTTTAAGTTTATACTTTTGACAAATATGTGCCTTCATCTATTTTCTTCGAAAAGAAAATTTCTAAAAACCTCCATAAAATAACCATTAGCTATTACGTACAGGAGATATGAATAGATTTTTATAATTATTTTTAAGAATTAATTACTACATAAAGATAATAAAATGTATTGAAAATAGAATTCATATTTGGGGCTCAAATGAATTTTGTCCTTTTACTTTTATAATATTAGATATACAGATACTCTTCTAGAAAAATATCTCAACTTACAATATACGGCCTAAAAGCAGATATTCCATGAGTTGTAAATACAACAGGGGGGGGGGGGGATATAACATTAAATATTCATAGAGCCATTCTACGTATAATTGTATGTTTTGGTTTGAATAAAAACTGCTTTTTGGTTACTGCTTTGTTGTGGATTGCAAAGTGTAGTGCAATGAAAAGTTGTATTAGCCACACAAACGAAACGTGGTGTCAATTTTATTTTGATATTCTTGCACTGCTTTTCTAGTCGACGTATCTTAAAAGTACCGTTATTAAAACAGTTGAATTAATCAGGCTTTTATATTGAGATGTTAAAGCTTTTTGTAAAATAAACTAGAGCAAGTAAACACAATAATATTGAAAATATTTCCATTCATTTGATGATCATCGGTATGTGCATATAAATAAACTTAATTTAAAATTTAGAAACATTTTAATTACTTTAGAAATTATAAATAAAATATGTTGTTTAACTCCATGTTACATATTCTTTTTCACTTATTAAAACAATTACATCTGAAATTTATACTCCCATTGAAAATAACTTATATTTTGTCTAATTACTTGCTTTAGACAAATACAACATGCAAATTGTAGTTTTAGCCTTATAATGATTTTAAAAGACTGCGTAAAAAATTACTAACTTACCATAATATAAAAAATCGAATGTTTTTATTTTAGCCAATTACTCGTAAGCAACCAATATTTTACAGCACGTTTTATATTTCACTTTGGTTGCTTGACTTTAATTGGAGTGTATTTTGTATAATGACTTGGCATTTTGTCACATCTTCTTTATGTGCATTATATATTTTGACAGTACTCTTTTTCTATTTTATTGATTCTTATCTCTGAAGTTTTAAAACTGTTTATTATTTTATTTTTAGAAACAGCCTAATAATATTTTATTAGCATAAGTTGCAGAAGCAAAAAATTGTGTGAACTTCCTAAAATCCTTCCTGTGAAAAATACGTTTCTCTTTTCTTTATTAAAATTACTTTGAAATAGCTTTAAAATATATGTAAGTTATAAATATGGGTTTTTCTATTTTATAATTGATTTGCAATAGAATGCAGGTATATAGATTTCCTGATAGTGATAAGAATGAACTACATTATGATTCACGAAGTTTTGAAAGGAGAAGTTTACTCCTACTTAAAGATATAAACTAAAGACTAGTTCAAATATTCGCAACGAAACAATCTGAGATGACTCGGGTAAGAGTTAATTGCATTAAATCCAGTATGCTCTTTCATGCGTTGTAATGTAAGCAGCAATATCTACAAATTACAGGAACCCAAGACAGGATTTTATTCACCTCATGATTAAACTAGTAATTTGAATGCAAACCTCCCAAGAACTTACAATTATTTTGATTGAGGCACTGTATATTCTTTATGTAGCATGCAACAATACAGTTAAAAAATTGCAAATTTAAGAATTAGATTTATTTAAAAATATTGAAAATAAGAAATAGGAGATGGATCTTGTAATGTTTCCTTTAATTTTCAGACGTTTTAAAAATTCTAAATTTATTTATCTAAATGTTTTATTAAAAGTATGCCTGTATTATTGAGAATTTATTAAAGTAGATATTATAAAGTGCAAGATATAAACTTTTTTTTATAAATATTTTTTTTATTTAGTATGTGGTAGAATTTAAAAATATGTTTAAATAACTATAACTTAGTTCATTTTGTATTTTAATGCTTTAGAATATTTCTAAATTTTTGTTTTGATGTTTAATTAAATTTCATCATGAAATGCTTGAACAATTAACCTGCATTATTATTGATTTATTTTCACATTATGAATAATAATAAGAAAAAGAAGAAAAAGATGAAAAGAAGAAGAAGATAATGATAATAATAATAATAATAATAATAATAATAATAATAATAATAATAATAATAATAATAATAATAATAATAATAATAATAATAATAATAATAATAATAATAATAATAATAATAATAATAATAATAATAATAATAATAATAATAATAATAATAATAATAATAATAATAATAATAATAATAATAATAATAATAATAATAATAATAATAATAATAATAATAATAATAATAATAATAATAATAATAATAATGTCTTATTAATGAAATTACCTTTTGTTATCAGAAAAATAAAACAAATGGGTAACGAAACTAATACGAAATTATTTTTCTTTAAACACTTCTATAGTTTTCTATTTTTAACAGATATCTCACAGTACATGTTAAAATATAATTTCTTATAATCATTATTTTATCAATTGGTATTCAATTTATGACTTATTATATTATATAATTTTATTAGTATGACCAAAAGAAATACGTTAAAAGCTATTGGCGTAATTTAATAAATAAAAATATACAAATATAAATTTTAGTTTTAGACAAATTATGCTAACCCGTTTGTCAAAACATATTAATACTCTTCAACACAAATAAACAGGCATACATCGAATACTTTTAACACATCTTCTATATTTTCAGTGTATATATCCATAAAGGAACGCCATATGAATGTAACACAATGAGTTCTCTACGTACTCAGTTTGTTGATTTTTCATAAGATTATTGTTTTAATAAATACAAAAGTTAATTGATACTAATAAAGCTAAATCTCAGCTCTTTCGTGTTGTCAGAATACTCTTAATGGTTCTCGAGTACAACCCTTGTATCATTTTAAATTTTTTTATCGATCATATAATTATCATATTGTAACCATATCTTCTATAGAATTATTTATTAAAATTCAGATTTATAACGAAGAATGAATAGAAAACTTACCACAGCATCAAATTCAGGGAAAGTCAAAGAAAACAAACTCATTTAACTTTCTAATATAACCTCTAGAGGTTTTCTACTTTGTGACACTAATTATACGACCTCTGATAATAAGTAAAGACTACATAAATATTCATCGAATCACATTAATATCCCCATTAAATTCAAAGAGAAACTTTTGCGTATGCTCTGTGATTGTCTATTTTCTTAGTATTTCTTAATTTTATTAATTATATCAAATTTCTATCGGTCTCCTAGCATCAACTAATAAAAAGGTATATTCATTCATAGGAACATAATTTGCAAACATTAACCCCAACGATGCTAATAAAATTTAATTAAAGTACTTGTAACTAAGTGTCTAATGAATTTGATTGCATTAATGATGCTAGTTAATATAACTTATAACTAAGAACTCTTATTAATTATTTCAAATACTTGAAACTAGTATCCATTACAGATTTGTAAACTACGTGCACTTCATGTGCAAATATTGAAATAGATAAGATTAAATATTTCACACACAATAAATGCAGTACATATATGAATTGTTTATATCATAACATTAGCAACAATTGCTTGGAATTAACAGAAAACTATTGGTAATAAATGGTTATAGCTGATCCTGTAATTTTGTTATATGTACATATATTTCTTTCTACTGATGAGGATTAATAATTCTATTTGCTTAATGGTCATTGCGTTCAATTTAGAAAGTAAATTTATGTTGGTAATTACAGTAGCCTTTTCGAAGATTTTGAATGAGAATAACGAGAAGCAGTTATTTTAATTGATTGTGGGTGATAAAGCAATTCAATATGTGATTATCATTTAGATTCAAGTGTTATCTTCCTTTTTTATTTTATGACACCGTTCCAATTTAAAGAAAAAGGTAACTAATAAATTTTCCTCAAAATTGATTTAATCTATACCTCCACATTTTATTGTGGCATAATATCAGGTTTATTTCGATAAAATGGAACAAGTTTTTATTACTTTAATTAAAAAATTCAAAGAACTCTGTGACATCCCAATACTTAATCAAGCATTTCCATCCAAAACTGTTTTAATTTAATTATAATGTATGAAAACATTTTGGAGAAGGTACGACTTATTAATAAAATAAATTGAAAACAACTTTTATAACTTTTTATATTTTCAAAATAATTTAAATTAATCCAAGAACATGTTGATCAATTCTTCTAATATCAGAACTATTTTAATATAGGATATTTAGCATTTATACAGATAAAAGCGAAAACCTCGCTTAGTAACACATTCAATCATCCTTAAATTATTTTCCATTATGCCATAACTATGCAGTTTCAGACAAATTTCAATGATTGCGAATTAATAAAATGTAAACTACTCTAATATCGATTAACCAATCTTAAGAGAGCAAACAGAGTTCAAACGCTCTATATATAGAACATCCTAATTCTATACACTTCCCGTAAAGCTATGGTGCTGAATACTGGCACACATGTTCCCAAAGCTCATTATAGTGAAACTAAGCTATTACGATTTCGACTAATCACTCTTAATGGGTCAAAAGGGGGCCAGACGTTCTACATGGGGAATATCCCAACTCAACTCCAAATTCAACCTGCATGCTTATATTAGTGCGTATGTTTCCAAAGTTTAACCTTTGGGATCAAATAATCTAACGTGGGAAGGTTGCGGCACCCAACTTTTCCTACAGCCAGGATGCAGAAAGCTTGCACGCGCGAACTCAAGTTTGACATAATAAAACTAAGCTAGTCCAAACTAGATTAAATAACTTCAGAAGTAACATTGCAAAGAGTAAAACATTATAAATGAGGAGGTTCTATTCAAAAGCAAACAAATACATAAAAATCAAAGGTTACTTGAGAAATTTTTATTTAGCCTCATCCTTATATACAGTTAGAATCAGTTTCACTAAAAAACATGAATTCCAATTTTTTTTAGCTTTGAAAATCAACGTTTTGTGCAAAATATTAATACCTTTTATATGTTCATGCAAAAAGTTACCATTACAATCTTCCTTAGCCAATGACGAACTAAGAAAGAGTAACGTGATTCTCAGAAGGTAACAGGTGGTTTTGTTTGTTTTTTCAGTGTAATTTTTTATTCTATTAGAAAAAGTATTTTAATATTAAAGTTTTGTTTATTAGTTCACCTTTTTTACTATACAATGTATATCAATGTTATAATTGAGTAAAAAAATACTGAAGATGTTTTTTCTTATTGTTGTTCTATTGGATCAGTGATTTTGATGTTAAAGTGTTGTTTATTAGTTCACATTTTTTACTATACAGTATACTTCAGTGTTATAATTGAGTAAAAAATTAGTGAAGAGGTTTGATAAAAAGCAATGGTGAATCTAAAAAGAAATCTAAAACTGTTGTAGAACGAGCTAAGAAGAAAATACAAAAGTACAGTGCTCCTTTGGGATACAACTCCTCAATCCGTTATATCATCACAGCAACATAGGGCTAAAATACTACAAAGTCAGACCAACACATGCAATTACATTAAAAAAATATATCTATGATACTCCAGATAAATATTAACAAAATCCCAAAACAAGTTCATACCAAAGTTTTTGTAACGTAAAGAAAATTGAAGCGTCAATCTCATACCAATAATCATAGGATAAAAAACACATGGATTTAATGTTAACTATTGCATTTTCAACAGTAACGTAAAAATTATTCCTGTCTACAAATTTGTGCATGCACCTAACTAGATTAACAAGGTTTCGTAATATAGTTAGCAAATCGCAGAAAATAAAAAGCTAAGTGATGCTCGTGATGGTGATCATGATAACGGAAATCATTTAGCAAATCAGTTAGTTCGGCTGTTCAAAAAATTTTAAGAAAATTAAAAGTGCAAGAGAGTCGTTACAGTAGCAAGAAGTCTTAAGGAATTTACTTGAATTTCAATCTCAAAATAACTATTATGATAAAGTGAAAAGAATATAGGGAAAATGACAAAACAAAATATAGTTTATGCAAAATAAAACAGCTATCATGTCCAAGCAAAAAAAATATATATATATATACTAAAGTCAATTAACTAAATGTCAAAAATATTAATATTCCTATGAAATTTCGCCTTCAAATACTGATGTGAAAATATAAAATAAATAAAAAAATATATAAGTGTGAGGTGTAAAAAAAATATTAAATAACATGTTTTTGCATCTTTCTGTAAATTTTTTAGAATGGTTGGTTGTATTCAGATTATCTGGCGCCGTCAGCAACACGAGGGCTATAATGCGCCGAAACATTCGTCATTAGACAAGCCAACATACAATTACTTTTTAGAATGGACTTGATTGCTTTTGCGTAGCACCTCTTTATATGTAAAGTATTTAAATGATCTAATTCCCACATAATTTGAGTGCTGAAAATTAGAACATATGTTCCCAAAGCTTAGCATAGTTAAACTGAAATATCCTGATTTTGATTTTATAAACTTTTAAAAAAAAAAACTTAAGAGGATGAAAAGGATTTCAAACTTTTTAAATTTGGAATATCTCAATGTCTTACTTCCTATAAATAGAGGGAAGTGAAAATGGATAAACATGTTTACCAAACCTGTACATAGAAAAATAAAGCTCAGCTTCTATATTGAATTGAAAAGAGGTGCAATTGAAATTTCAAAGGATATTTATCAACAATTAGTCGGAAATAAATACACTTATAACATTATATTAAAGTACTCATACCATATTTCATAGCTTAAACTTTTCTACTTCAGCGTATACAGCACAAGAAAGCATTGATAAATAATATCCTGTCATAACAATATTTGGAATGAATCCGTCAGAAACCTATTTTATGCTGTTTGATTCTCAAAACCTATTTTTAAATCCTTTTTCCATTTCCATTGAACTCGACTTCCTTTCTCAAACCAAGTTCCTTTCCGAATCTAGTTCGTGAATTTCAAAGCGTTACATCTGCGTTAGATCAAAGCGATAAGTCATTTATGTACCTACTTGTCAAAATGAGTTATTTTCCCATTCGATACCAATTTCCTACTTTCGCTGCGTAAGTCCTTCATCTGAATCTAATTTAATTTTATATGAAGTGTAAATACGAAACATCAGAATAAAGTCAAAATTCTAATCTCATTTGAATTAAATTTGTTTATGGATAGAAATCTTTTGAAATGGTTTAATTTCTCTCATGTGGAACCACCAATATTTTTAATTTGTTGCAACTTTGAAATCTAAAATGTATAGATATTATTTATATATTTAATCAATTTAATGTACATAAAATAATTCAGAGTTTATATAATCCATTCGTATTATTACTTTTATAAAGTTTTTAATCCACTCTGCATGTTCTTATTCTATCGCGTGTATTGTTATTGTTATTATTATTATTATTATTATTATTGCTGTTTTTGTTTTTGTCTCGAGTTTGTACACTTTTTGTAAAAACATCTACTTTAATAACACATTTGTAATCGACTTAATAAATAAAAATATATATTTTAAATAGAATCAATTCATATAAAATAATTAGCTGCGTCTACTTAGTGTTTAATTCCCTTGTTACCAACAGATCTTTGAATTAAACAATTTAACCAAACATTGGAAACCACCCAGTATTATTATTATTTTTTTTTTTACTTAAAAATGAGTCACACTCATAAAAATTTTACCTGTAAATAAAGTAAGAAGTATGTAAGGCTCATTCACAAATCCAGGCTTTATTCATATTTCTTTTTATAAATTTTAGAACATAATCACTGAGTTGAATTTGCACCTATATAAAATTGAATAGCTACCTTAATTTGGTTGGTCTTGATCACAGGAGGAATTTTCAGTAACCGAATTTAGTGAGCAACGCAAACTTATACACTATTTCACTTTGATTATCCTGTAAAATATTTGATAAATTTTACAATTTAATAATTTAAAGTTAACTATGATGAATTTTAATAAATTTAGGTATTCACATTAAGTTATTCACGTTAGAGAAATCGTAAAACCTCCCGAATTCGTAATACCCGTTATATGCACAAAATTGTCAATCTGCTGAGAATTTGAGCCACAAAAGTTATGTGCATTTTGTTCATACTCAAAGAGTCTTACAATACAGTTTGAATAGAGAACATATAAGTTGGTTTCGATCAAAAGTTAAAGAAAATATGCATCCTCTTTTCTTGAATGACATAGTACCAACGGAAAAAAGCTTATATAGCCTCCATATGTTAGAAGGAGAAGAAAATGTAAGCTCTGAACAATGAACTCCTTCACATTCAGTGTAGATATGAATTTTATAAAAAGGTTTTTTATTCAAAAGGGAAGGAAAATCGATAAGATTCTCTTGCACTGGACAAAAGGATTTTTCAATAGGTTGACCAAAGGACTTTTTTTTTAGTCTGTTATGGTATTGGAACACCACAAATCTCATTGCATTACTTTTTATTTTTAGTAACAGATCGTTAAAAGATTCATCTCATTAAATGTTTTTAGGAATTTCGAATCACATAATAAAACTAAACACTATGCATATGACTAAATAAGAGGGATTATTTTATAAAAGGATGGGAAAATTCTAAATCCTGCTTAAAAAGGAAAGATTTCAAAACGTGTTTTTGACTAAAAAGATTTTGCATTTACCCGACTGTACCAAATTTTAAAGAAAATGGCTTTTTGAATACTATGTATGTATATTAAGAACTTATGGAATGTATGGACTGTTGTATGAATGAATTTATATGAATGAATTTATTCTCACATGTTACCTAAATGGCTACGTATATTTGTATTACATTAGGTGACATATTAAAACATTCAGAACGTTACTGTAATAGTTATAGAAAACATAATTGCACAAACATCTAGTGACATCTAATGAAAATAAATATATATAATTATATTCCATGATTTCTTAAAACCACCTGTTAAATCCTTTTAAACACATCTTATTGCAATCCTATCCAATCCTTTTCACAATTGCATTCTTTCAATCTTTTTCCAGTCAGCCATTTTTATAAATATTTTATATTAACTTTGGTTGGTTGGTTGGTTGGTTGGTTGGTTGGTTGGTTGGTTGGTTGGTTGGTTGGTTGGTTGGTTGGTTGGTTGGTTGGTTGGTTGGTTGGTTGGTTGGTTGGTTGGTTGGTTGGTTGGTTGGTTGGTTGGTTGGTTGGTTGGTTGGTTGGTTGGTTGGTTGGTTGGTTGGTTGGTTGGTTGGTTGGTTGGTTGGTTGGTTGGTTGGTTGGTTGAGGTTTTATTGCGGAAGGGCTTCACTTGGGCCATGCTGCACCAAATATTAACTTTGATTCTGCTTATCTGGTTTTTTTGTTTGTTTGTTTGTTTGTAAATCTGCGGAGGTATAATTAACCCATTTCCCGTCATCCAGTTGAGCTGAAGCTTAACAAATAGGCTCGTTGTCGATGACACTGCATTCTATTAAGTTTGGGTTAGCACTAATAGCTTCACACGCTTCTATTCTAGTTTCGGAGATCTAGTTAACTTACTTGCCGTTATACATTCAAGCTGAAATTTGGCAGATAGATTTGCTATTGATAAGAATACATTCCATTAAGTTTTGAGGGCTGTCTGTAAAACGCCGGTTTTGCACACGTTTCTATCGTCGGTCCGTATGACTAGGCCATCCACTTACCATCATCTAACCTATCTGAAACTTGGCAAATAAGACTCTTTACCGAAGACAATGCATAACTTTTGGAAGCAAAAAAAAGGTATAATCTATATCGCGGAATCTATGGTTTTCTTCATATTGGTAAAATACTATAAAAAGTCGATCTGAGCTCCAAATCGCTACAATAAGATAAAATTGTTTATAAATATATTCAATTCAAATAAAGGATTTATATTAAAAGCTTTGTTTTAATTGACAATTTTTTAGTTTCTTTGAGTCAGCCCATTTCAAAACTTTCTCGCTCCAGTTGCAAAATACAATACTCAAAATTGTCCGATATTACACCTCAAATATCATAGGGTTTTAACTTTCCCGAAATCTCGGTATTTCTGTATAATGATCAAATTACACACGCATGTTTCTAACGGGTTCTACTTTGAAGGCTATTTGGCTTCATTTATTGATCAGTCAAGACCTCTTTCAACTCATTCCACTCCCTATGTTGCTTTAATAAATTTCGACTGCAAGCATAATGATCTGGTGCTACTATCCAGAAGTATATTGCTCCACCTATATCATATATATTCTACAATTATTGATGTTTGAAAAGGAAAACCAACTGTTAACTTTATCTTAACAATACTTTTAATAAGGGAATTAAATTATTTTTATTCCATACTGTCCACTATCTAAATAGGATATTTATTTGTTACACTATTGTAAACTTAAGATCCTTAAACATTCTTTAATAAATAGTAAAAACCGGAAAAAAAATTCCATATTGCCATCCATTTTTTTCACTATTTTATCAAATACAAACTTTTTTATACTTAAATATAACTTGAAAAGTAAATAAATATACAACAAAACTTTGAACTAGTTTTGAAAAATAGATTTATAGCCTCTTAATCCAAAACCAAAACATTGAAACCGCGTCTTTCAGAAGATACTTTATGGAGGGTTTTTTCCCCTTAAAAAGTCGTTAATACTGTCCAGCGGGAGCAGTTTCGCAAGTAAGCAAAGTACTCTCTTAAAAACTACTTCTGAAAACGTCAGCCTCTATTCGAACTTTTCGATGAGAATTCGAAAGAAATCTTAGAGTCAGAATTGTGAATGGTTAAGGTTTTATAAAAAATGTGCAGTTTTGAAAATAACACACGTATATTTCAAAATATTGTTATGGCACAAAATGTAACAAAAGTATTCTATTTTCAATAAGCAATTTTTCATTTCGATTGAAATGAGTTTTCTTTTACTTCAATTGAAAGAAATGAGTTTTCTTTTACTTCAATTGAAAGAAATGAGTTTTCTTTTACTTCAATTGAAAGAAATGAGTTTTCTTTTACTTCAATTGAAAGAAATGAGTTTTCTTTTACTTCAATTGAAAGAAATGAGTTTTCTTTTACTTCAATTGAAAGAAATGAGTTTTCTTTTACTTCAATTGAAAGAAATGAGTTTTCTTTCAATTACTTATTTACCCAAGCTATCAGAAATAATAAAGAATGATTTTAAATCAATTGAATTGAGGTTCAATGTTATTACACTTTTCTTCAAAATTGAGTTGTTAATGTAGTCATATTTAAAGTTTTCGGCACAGTACTTTTCTTCAAATTGTAATCAGAACTTTAATATGCTCATATATACAATGAATAAACTTCAAAAGAGCGGTATACTATAAAATGATAACAGTTAATATAAAATCCGTCCATAAATATTATGGGAGTATAGATATTCATAAAGTTTTAGTTAGTTCATTAATGTATATTTTATCAATAAACTGCTTAAAAATTAGTATTTTGAAAGAAAAATATTCTAAGGTTTCCTACAAAAGATTCATTTCGTGATTTTTTTTTCTATATTTCAATTTTAGGAAATGTATTATCAAAGTTAAATTATACGTAATAGAACTCAAGCAATACACATTACTTCGATCTTGGTATGACTGATTTATATATTTTCGTTGTGAGATTAGTAAGTAATGAAAAATACGAATAATTTTAAATTGTCTAGATACATTTAGCTGTTAGTACATAAAGGTTCAATACAAAGGGGAAAAAATTGTGTTTGTAACTTTTTGTAAATTTGTATCTCTTTTATATTAAATTTTTCTTAGTTATCAGCTCAAGTATCTTAATTGTACTATATTCTTAGTATTTCCAAGTAATTATTCTAAAGTATTAAAAGAAATTACACAAAATTTGAGTAAACTAATTTTTACATATTGACATTCCCAACAAATGTTTGTAAATATTTCTCATAGATCTCAAAGTTTCTAAATCAAAAGTGCTGTTGATAGCCAATAAAAGGAATAAAGATCCATTTAGAATGACCACCTCCGACTCCAGTTGCTGAATTGCCAGCAAAAGAGCTGAATCTTATCTCCAGGGTATATCCCTAATCTAACAATATGGTCCTCCATAAAATCCTTCAGGATAATTCCACTTTATTCGTCTGGATATTGGAACCTAGGATATCCTCTAATTTGCTTTTTTCAAACTTTTCTTTCTCGGTGGATCCAAACCGTTTATTTTCTTGGACTTACTTCATTTCCTTTGGAGTTCATATCGCCTTAGCTTCTACCTTTGGGACACGAGACCTATTTGCGAAATCTGTCTTGAAAAATTTCACTCTCCGGTTGGAAACGCGGGAAAGAAGCGGTTTCCCGTTTGTATCGAATAGAAATGGAGGGACCAAAAAGCTTTATCGCGCGGGGTATATTTTTTGGCTTGATCCCTTATTGACAAAGACTTAGTTTTCGTGTCGCGTTCCACTTTAACGGGAAGGGTATCGATGCCTCTATTTCTCTTTTGAATGGAGATAATGTGCCTTGCTTGTGAAGGCAAAACTTCTGTCAATCCTGCACTTTCTAAAGAGGCTCGTTGTATTGTATAAAGTATGTTACAGACATATTTATTATCTGATTTACTTAAATTGAAAATTGAATCAACTGATATTTAAATTAGATGTTTAGATTTTACGCTAATACTCCAGCATGTGGACAAATAGTATGAATGCGAAAAAGAATTTGAGTTATATGCACTATAAAATTAGCTTGAGAAAGAAATGTTTATTAGTCAGCCTATTAACACTGTTAACAATAATTATCAAGATGGAAAAGTGGGTCTATATTTAATGGAATTAAGTAGGAATTATAATTGAATTTAAGTAAATGTGTGTGAAATAAAAATTACTCATAACTTAAAATAGCTATAAATTAGAATAAATCTTTTAACTTTAGAATAATCACAAATATTCCAATGTCATAGATATTCTAGGAAAACATTTTACAAATAAAATATCAATGCTAAATTTATCAATGGAGAATTCCCGCATTTTTTAAAAACAAGTGAAATTAGTATATATTTATGAAGAATTTCTTTCTTATTCCAAATATTTAAACAAAAGTTCTTTAAAAAAATTAGTTATTTAAATATTAAGAAAAGAAAAAGCGCCAAAAACAGTCCGATCAAAACATTCAACAAAATACGTGACGTCAAAAAATCTTATTGTTTCTATGGTTATCGTTAGGTTTCTGCCAAATAGTTGGCGTTGGTATACCACTGCCAGATCCCTTACAGGTTGGCGCGATTTAAGAGAAACTTGAAAAACTGGTTTCCGCTGCCGCATTTCAAGCCAAGATGTTTGGGATGCATTGACGTCACATTCAATTCGAGTCGAAGGAATCGTTTTCTCGCCAAAGTCTATAAAATTCTCAAATTTAAAAAAAAAAAAAAAAAAAAAAAGCGCGCATTCAGCAGAAATTTTTGTGTTTATGGCCTTTTCGAGACATTTAGAATTGAACATTTCACTAGTAATGAAATAATATTTTACTGGGGGATTCTTCCCACTACTCGCTGATCCTCGTTAACTTACAGAAGTGTAATTTTACCAGAGGTGTGGAACATCGCAAAACGTTCAATTACAAATACTGGCCTTCATGTTTGAAATGTATTAGTGTAATCTGCATTTTCATTTTTATATGCTCTTTAATTTAATAAAAAATGGTCAGTTTGGTGATAATTATTACATTTGAAAAAAAAAAAAAAAACCGCCAAAATTACAATGTTGACGTTCTTTTTTCTCCCGATAAACATTACATTATCATTTATTGTAAGTGAAACAGAGAAAAAACAGTCATTGATAGACGAGGCTGAAAAGAAGAAAACTCTGTGCTAAAAACATTAATTTTTCAACTTTTTACTACTTCATCGCTTTTTCACGAAAATTTTGAAGGTGGGGATGTTTAGAACACCTAAAAAGTTATTACCACAGCAATTTTGATCAAAATCATTAGAATACTTTTAAAGACACTATAGAATACTTTTAAAGGCACCTCGTTTACATAAGTTAAACATCGTATGTCAATCCATTCAAGAATTATGCTGTTTGTTTGTTTGTTTGTTTGTTTGTTTGTTTGTTTGTTTGTTTGTTTGTTTGTTTGTTTGTTTGTTTGTTTGTTTGTTTGTTTGTTTGTTTGTTTGTTTGTTTGTTTGTTTGTTTGTTTGTTTGTTTGTTTGTTTGTTTACAACATTGTTTTTAAAGAGTTCAAATTAATGTGGTATAAGATAATACTACTTTTCAAAAAATAAAAGCACTGTATCTGAATATTGCTACAAATAAATTTCATCTTTTACGTTGAACAATGGTAAAGTAATTAAGAAGTTTTAAGCAACTACAGTAAGTCTAAAGGTGAGTTGAGAAATTTGATATCAAATATTGTTCGTTCTTCTGCATAAAATATAAATAATCAAACAGACTGCTTTCCAAACTAAACTTCTTTTCTTATGACTTTTATCAAAGCTGCTATGTTCACTTTTGAGTAAAACTTAACATCATTAAAAAACTAATCTACATTATCTGTCATGGTTGATAAGTTACACAAATAATAAATTTTGAGTTTAAATAATGAGTCATATTCAGTTTTAACATGCTTTTGACAATCGAAGCTGAAAGATAAAAGTATTTTTAATCAGATAATAGATTAGTACATTTTCATTTAGAATTACTCTCCGAAATTAAGTAAAAAAATTTCTTTAATTATAAAAACTACGCTTCTTTCAAAATCTCAATTAGCATATATTGAAATACAAACTAAAGTTTAATCAGATATTTTAGTGCATTCATTTTCTTTTAACCGCAACAATTAACGAAAGAAAATCAAAGCCAAAACACATGCCTTTTTCCCTCTTGAATATTAATTTTTATTTGTATAAAAAATAGTTTAATTAAGAAAAGACTTTTATTCTGAGTTTATTATTTATTACAAAAATCAGATCTTTAAGGATTGTTTGTGATGAATAATCAACAAAATTACTTTTTATTCAATGGAAGTCTTAACCTATTTTTAAAGCCAAATCATCAGTATTTTCATTTATAAAAGATTAATGTAATGGCTTCATTGAATGAATTTTTTTACTGTCGTAATAAAATGTATTGTTTTCGTGTAATAGGGTTTTGCATATTTGAACATGTATTAGCTCTGAAGTAACTTTACTATAATTCAAATAGAGTTTGATAGTGTTTAAGATATTGCCCGGTCGCTTTTAGAACGTTATATCTTGTTTAAAAATTTTACCCTCAGTATCACGACAACTTTGGCCAATATCACTTTCAATCCCGATGTGAAAAGATGAAAAGCAGCCATTGGATATCGGTATTGGCCAATCTCTCCTCATTCTGGATAAAATATATTAGAAGTTTTGATTTGTTGATACACAGTTCTAAAAATGCAGTATTTTATTTATAAGAAAGGAAAGAAAGCAAAAATTTGTTTTATGAGGATTTTTACAAGTGTATTTTTTTTTTTAAAATCATGCATTTTAAAACGAAGGTCAGAACTGTCCAGTTTCGGCCAGAAATGACCAATCTTCCATCACCCAAATTTCAAACATTGACCAATGCTGCTATGCTACCTGGGAAATTATATAACTCCCCATCAGACGAAACGGTCGTTTCGCCACCAAACTTAAAACGGCAGAATTAACAAAACAAAAACAAAAGAAAAATACCATAGATTCGTCTAGGCGATATCTTTTAAAGAAAAAAAATTGAGTATCTAGGATAAAAAAAAATTAATGGAGAAAAAAAAATATTGAAATTTCCAAAAACATAATAAAATCGTGTTCTAACCCGTTTTTTATATAAAAATTTAGACAAACGTCCAAACCTAACTAAGCTATGAATTTTCAAACGGATTAGACTATATGATGCGGAATGTTTCTACTTAAAGTTTGAACTTCCTTAAATAATTATTTCTATTTTTAATTAATTTAAAACCACTTTTTTCATTTCATAATTTGGCGATAGGTAGAGATGATCAGGTTGTAATTGAGATTCAGATATATTTACAAGTCGCCAAAAAAAAGGTTTGCCATTGTATTGGTCTTTGTTTGTCTGACATATTAGGGCTAACTGAGAATAATCGTAATGTTAAGTATAAGCAGAACGTATAGATGTTTAATTATATCGCTTATAGCATCTTTAAAATAAAAATAAATTAATTTTTGGAGAGGCCGAATTAAAGAGGAATATTTGTTCTAGAAACTGAATGTGTTATTTGAACTGTATGGCAATTTAGAGTGCTTTAACTTTCGAAAACAGCTTAACTTCATGAAATTTCCTTTAATAAAAATAACCATATTTTGTTGCCAGATACTGGATTGAAACAAGTTTTTTTGTTTGAGACTTCATAGTCAATTCATCAGAGCAGAACTAAATGAAACACGCATATCGATTGGTTTTTGGTTGGAATTGAAAAAAATTATTGGAATTTGAAAAATCCAATAAATTTTTAAAGATGTGTTTATTTTGTTTGATTTCCGTTGTAAAACGTAATCGTAGAATCGTATTTCATCAAAGTGATAACTTGATAGAGAATTTAAAATTGTAGGTAAGAAAATATTTTAAATGGTCTCAAATATCAATGGGTTATTATGTACATCAAAATAATGCTTGGTATTTTCAAAATAATTTCGATTATAATAATTAAACTGTAAAAAAAAAATATTTATTTGTAACAACTTATTACAATAAATTTTCAATGGGTTTGAAATGTTCAATGGTCAATTTTCGATTTTCTCTGACCTAAGGTGCCGGTTTCGAATCCTGGGTTAGGTGTGGATGTTCCTTGTAATTCGGAATCCACGTCAAGCTGTAGGTCTCGGGCTGATTAGTCGTTATTAAGCACAAAAATAGCTATTGTGGTAACAAACCAACCTTTCACCCAATTGAGTTAAAGTTTAAGCAGGCAGGATCTTTGTCGATGACAATGTATTCCATTAAGTTTTGGAGGTTGCTATTAAAAGGATGCTTTTACATTGCTCGTTCGTGGTCGATTTTGGTTACTGCCGTCTGCATTCAAGAATGCCATTGGACTATATTAACAAGGATGGAGCATATCTTGCTACGTAATGCTGTATGCTAGTGAGGTGAGTGCTACTATCTTCTGCTATTGTTCAAACTATGGCGGCATTCAGATAACCTGTAGGGACAGCACAAAACATAAATTGTGGTGTTAGATGCGTGCAAAAAGATTTAGTTTCTGCTATGGAGCATCATGAGAAGTTGCAAGACATACGTATGGCTTGGGATGATGATGAAACTCTTGTGAGTAACCCACTGACGTAGAATGAGAAAAAGCGTCGTGGATAAAGAGAAAAACGCTGAAACAGACAAACTCAAAAAATAGAAGTAATCAATGTTTTAAAAAAAAGTTCTGATATCGCCCCCTAAAAAAACTTTTGAAAAGTTGAAAAAACCACAAACCTCAAAAACACATAAAACTTTCTTGCAATAAAAAAAAAATCATAAACATGATAAAAATGTGCAGCTACAAACACAGTGATATCAAAAAAGGCCAACCTCTGATTACACCTCTCTGTTGTGACTCGCTTAGGAATGAACGCTTATTTAGTTTATTTTTAAAATTTAAGTTCCGCTTCCATAAAAATTTACGCTGCTTGGGAATAGAACCCGTCTTAATCACTAACCGCTAAAATCCCCCACACAATAAAAACTTTGCAGAAGGTATGTATCAACCAAATAAAAGCTTAGCCCAAACACTTAAGTTTCCTAGAATTAAAAATTCTTAATAAAAATTCAAATGCAAGCGTTTAGCACAGTTTCTCTGTACTATATTAAAAATTACATTTACGTGAACATGAAGATTTACACTACTTACTATTTCCTACCCATTCAAATGAAATCATATCTCCTCCAATATTCGTGAAAACAGCCATAAATTAGTTTATTCGCAAACAGTGTTAAGATTCTTATGAAGAGCGCCAACCTCAGGCAGCGTAAATTTTTCTTTGAATGGAACTTAAATTTTAAAAATAAACTAAATAAGCTAACATTCTTAAGCGGGTCACAACCGAGAGCTGCAATCATAGGTTGACCTTTTTTGATATCACTGTATTTGTAGCTGAAAATTTTCATCATGTTTATGACTTTTTTATTGCAAGAAAGTTTTTTTGTGTTTTTGAGATTAGCAATATTTCTACTTTTCCAGAGGTTTTTTTTTTTTTTTTTTTTTTTTTTTTTTTAAAAGAGGTATATAATTATTGATACAAAATTAATATCATTGATCCTTTAAAAAATGTTTGAACAAAAGCAGACTTTTTATGTACTATTCAATATATATATTTTACTTACTTTATTGATATTAAAAAATGTAATGTCATATATTACTGGAGAAACACTGTTGTTATTAGAGCAGACTTTCCTTAGACTTTAGAACAATAACTATTTTCCAATTAAAGTAGGTTTATAACTCTCAAAAGATTACAAAATATTTGATATTCTGACCATAGCATTTACTTGAAAAGTTTCAAACTATTGTTGGAAATCAGCATTTCAAAGGAGCTGCTTCAAAGACTTTTCGGCTTTTCGCGAACGATGTAAAACTTGGTTATTGCCTGTGTCCAAAACTCTTCGCTTTCATTGTATAATAATAGGCTGAGAACGTTGATAAGTTGACAAAGTATCTACGATTCATTAATATTAAGGAAAGTAGTAGTATCTTAATGTTTAACGGTATGTATCAAACGATGCAAATGGGTCATTTATGATTTAATTTTATTATTTAATTTTTAATATCATATAATCACATATAATTTAAAAACTTTTTAACTTAAATTGCATTCTTATTAACTGAGGTAATATATTTCTTAATATCGTGACCATATCGGTAAATTATTTATTTACAGTTTGAATGTTAGAGATCGAAATCCTAGAAAAAAGTTTCAAATTAAATGCATCCTAAATTGGTGTTGGTATAATATACCTATACATACACTGGTTACAATATAATCAACTAGTGCATTGTAAATCTTTTTTATTGGAAAAGAGTCTTCGTTTTTTATTCAAAGGTGTATTTTATCTTTGATCTACCTACTCTTAGTAAAAATAAACTTATCTTCGTGAAATTTTTAAATTTAAATACGGAGCAATTTAAAGTAAAAAGGCAGAAAAATATTCATTATTTATTTGTGGGGGCTAGTTTCACCACATGAGAACTTAAAAGAACATCAAAAAGTTTAAAGAATCACTACGCACAGTTGTAAGATATAAAAAACAAAGTTTAATAATTAATGTCAGGAGCTCAGTTAAGTTAATTTAAAGTAGTGGACTGTAGATTTTTTACTATTATTTATTAAAGACATACAAGGCACACACATAATACAGATTTACTTACACGTATAAACATTTATAATTCTTCAAAGTTAATTATTTATAGTTGAGCACTCGGCTCCAATTTTGAGACATGTGTCTCCTATCAAATTCAATTCAGTTCTGCTTCTTCTCTCGCGTATTCTCCACTAGGGGATGACACCACGAGGATAATTGTTCTCGACCAATCAGGCGCAAACATCCCGCCCGGCGTTGCAATGTTAAAACATTCAACAAAATTAAATGAATAAAATTATCATATAAAAGATAAAATAAAGAACAAAAATAAGTTCAAATCAAAAATACATCTCACAATCAAACAACAACGACATATCAAACATAAAAATGTAAAATTACATTATACACATTAAAGTATTCACTTTACAACAAACTTGTTATGACTTATAGGAAGAATACATATTTTGCTAATGCTACGTTTAAATGAGCCAGTAGCGGTTTTAACAATTACAACTCGAACTTTCTTATCCTTACCAGGTATAACTTCAAGTATTCTACCTAAACGCCATTTACAACCCGGCAAGTTATCTTCCTTAATAACAACAAGTGTTCCTATCTTAACATTTTCCTTTTCAAACTGCCATTTAGATCTCTGTTGGAGGTTGTTTAGATAATCATGACTCCATCGTTTCCATATATTTTGGACTATTGTTGTTGTTCTCTGCCACCTGGATAAGCGATTTTCATTTAAATCAGTGTGGTCAGGTTCAGCCAAAGCATTAAGAGGACGGCCTATTAAGAAATGTCCCGGAGTCAAAGCCTCAAGATCAGATGGATCAGAAGAGAGCAGAGTAATAGGACGAGAATTTAATATTGCTTCAATTTGGTTAGTCACGGTTACGAATTCTTCATAAGTAAATCTAGCATTAGCCACAGTTTTTCGTAAAAGATTTTTAAAGCTTTTCACATTAGCTTCCCATAGACCTCCAAAATTTGGCGATTTTGCCGGAGTAAATTTCCACGAAATTTCTTCAGAAGTTAGATAACCAGCCAAGTTGTCATCAGGCTTACAAACTAAGGCATGGAGTCGTTTGATCTCCGATGCTGCTCCAACAAAATTCGTGCCATTGTCCGAGAAGATGCAACAACTTTTCCCTCTCCTAGCAAAAAACCTTTTTAAAGTTGCTATAAAAGCAATAGAAGTGAGATCCGACACAATTTCTAAGTGTACGGCCATTGTCACAAAGCAAACGAAAATTGCAACATATATTTTATGCAAAGCTCCAGATCTCTGTCCCTTATATTTAATATAAAAAGGTCCACAAAAATCTACCCCAACAACGTTAAAGGGAAAAGTGGGTGTCACCCTCTCAGACGGAAGGTTTCCCAAGATTTGACAACTATTTATAGGTTTACTACGGAAACAAGTTACACACTCATGAACTACCTTTCTGCAGAGTCCCCTTCCACTAACTGGCCAAAACTGTTGTCGGACACTATACAACAGAGTCTGAGGACCGACATGGAAGTTTCTTTTATGAATATTTTCAATAATTAGTTTAGTCAATTTATGATTAGGGGGCAAAATTATCTGGGGTTTTTTAGTATAATCCAAATCAGAATTTACTAATCTCCCACCAACACGTAGTACATTATTAGAATCTAAAAATGGATTTAATGATCTAAGTTTACTATTTTTACTAATGGGGTGACCCTTACTTAAATCATATATTTCTAGATTATATTCACTTCTTTGAATGTGCCGTATTATATAATTTGCGGCTTTTTTTACTTCCTCTTCAGAAAGCGGACCACTTATACGATTATCCTTTGATTGGACATTAATAACAAATCTCAAAACAAATGCAAGTATACGAACAATTTTCATATAATCATTACTTTTCTCAATTATATCATTTAAAACACTGTTATGTATTACTGTAACAAGATTTATATTCACATTTTTTCTTAACTCATTTAAGTAAGTACTATCCATGCAATATTCACTACCTGGATTACTGACAAATGCATTTGCATGTTTTAAAAACTGTGGTCCATGCCACCACATATCATTGTTTACTAAATCGCTAGGTTTGAGACCTCTAGAAATCAGATCTGCTGGATTATTATCAGAAGTCACATGGCACCACTGATAACCTGGTGTGAGTTTCTGAATTTGAGAAACTCTATTAGAAACGAAAGGTTTTAATTGATTAGGGGGAGTTTTAATCCATGCCAATACAATAGTGGAATCACACCACAATACAATTTTATCAATTTCAATTTTTAAAGCTGTAATAGTTTTCTTAACTAATTTAGCTAACAACAATGCACCACACAATTCAAGACGTGGTATGGTTAAGGTTTTCAGTGGAGCCACTCGAGACTTACTACACAATAAATTTACTTTAATATCATTAAATTTATTAACACATTTTAAATATAAACAACATCCATAGGATAGCTTAGAAGCATCACAAAATGCATGCAATTCTATCAATTCAATATCATCAATGAAAATAAATCTCTCAACACAAATATTCTCAACAACTGACAGTTGGGAAATAATACTATCCCAAATTATACTGTCTTTTTCAGGTAACATATCATGCCAATCAATTTTTAAAAGCCATAAATTTTGCATAAAAATCTTTAATTTACATATCAAAGGACCTAATAACCCCAATGGGTCAAATATTCTAGCAATGGTTGATAATACTGACCTTTTAGTATGCGGAGACTCACCTATGCTCACCCGAAAGGTGAAACTATCCTTTTTTGGGTTCCATATAACCCCTAAGGTTTTCACTGTTTTGGTCTCAGCACTATCGTCGAACGAATATTCTAAACACTCACTTGGCACTCTTTCTAAAAGGGAAGAAGTGTTAGACACAAATTTATGCAATGTCATTCCACAAGTCTGCAACATATTGACAAGTTGATCTTGTAGTTCTATTGCTGTTTCTAATGTTGATACACCGGTAAGAATGTCATCAATATAGTAATCAGTCAAAGTTGCTGCAGCCGCAAGAGGAAAATTAAACTGTTCATCTTCTGCCAATTGATTTAGGACTCTTGTACTCAAAAATGGACTACTGGTCATGCCATACGTGATGGTTTGCAGCTGGTAGATCTTGATCGGACTATCAGAATTTGTCTTCCAGAGAACACGTTGGAAGTTACGATGGCACTCATCAACTAACACTTGGCGAAACATTTTCTGTATATCTGCAGTGAAAGCATATTTATGAGTTCGGAATCTGGACATAATATCAAAAACATCTTCTTGTAAAACACCTCCGTACATTAGCAAGTCGTTAAGGGAGATCCCATTTGAACTTGGGGAAGAAGCGTTGAAAACAGTTCTCAATTTCGTAGAAGATTTTTCTGGTTTGTAGACTGCATGGTGTGGGATATAATAACAGTCTCTAGGATCAGATTCTTCAATTATTTCCTTCATATGACCAAGTCTTTCATACTCTTCCATGAATTCCACATATAAGCTCTTTAATGTGGGGTTTCTATTCAGACGTTTCCAAAGAGAGTTCAGTCGGACAGCGGCAATGTCTTTTGAAGACCCCAGCACTCCTTCTTTCATAGGTAGTTGGACCACGTAACGCCCATCTTCATTTCTGTAATGAGTAGAGAGAAAATGTTCTTCACAAGCTTTTTCTTCATCGTTTGCAAAACGCTCAGAATCATCAACATCTTCAATGTTCCAAAACATTTCGAGGTTAGAGTTCAAATTACTTAATTGTTCTTCACAAGATAAATGACAGTGTACTGTAGATTTCGCATCATCTGGAAAAGACCCACTCACGATGTATCCAAAAACAGTCTCTTGTAGAATGATTGTATTGTTCTTAAGTCGTATTTGATTATTCCTTAAAAGTTCGAAAAAACACTCGGCGCCTAACAGGGCATCAATCCTTTTTGGCTTATTAAAGTCAGGATCAGCGTATAGAATGTTCGGTAATATCAAACCCGCAACATCTACGGCTCTGGAAGGCGATATGTCCGTAATTTTAGGGACAAGCAAAAACTGCAGACATCTTTCATAAGTACTCTGCTGGTTGGAAATGAGGGTCTGAATTTTCTTCTTTATTGTAGAAACCGTCATTCCATTCAATCCACTGACTGGTACATATGTTTTTTCTTTTTTAATTCTCAAGAGATCTGCGCACTCAAAAGTCAGAAAATTACTCTGTGAACAGGAATCAAGAATAGCTCTAACATTGAAGTAATTTCCTCGTTCATCTTTAACTTTAATTATAGCAGTTGCGAGTAAAACTACGTTTTTTCTCTCGGATAATAAACAGCTGCTTCTCATAGTCGAAGAAGTTTCACTTCGAGTGGATTGGCCTTGAGTAGCATTTGAAGAATCCTCAAGATCTGATGGAATCGCCTGAGAACTCTCATCATTAACGAATGGTTTATCATTTCTTTCCACTGAATGTAATAGTGTGTTGTGGAATTTCGAACCACATTGGCAAGTAAATTTTGTTCTGCAGCTGTCTACTTTATGGTTTCTTCGCAGACATCGAATACAAAATTTATATCTTTTAACGAGCTCAAATCTATCAACAACATTCATATTTCTAAATGCGTCGCACCCAAAGAGGCCATGTGTTTCTTTCTTTTTGCATGCAACACAGAAATGCGTAGGCGAGTTAATAACTAAATTTTTGCTTCGATTTAAGGAGTGATGTGAAGCATTAGAATTATTTATTTGTTTCATTGATGGCATATTTCGAGATATACTTTCTAATATATTACTTCGCTTTTCTAAAAACGTTATGAATTCATTAAAATTCTGCACTTCATTCGATGAAATGGACATTTCATAAATCTTTCTTGTTTCCAAATCAAGTTTATCAATTAAAATGTTCATTAATAATATGTCCGACAATTTGTCACGATCATATTCCAGTACTTTAAGTGCTCTTAAATTCTTTTTTAAATTATCCAAAAAATCACGCATTTCTTTCGCAGATTCTTGATTTAGCTTAGGATATCTTAAGATATTTTGAATATGGGTATCTAATATTACCCGGCGATTTTCGTATCGTTGTTGCAGAGCATTAAATAAGGATTCGAATGTATCATCCTCCGTTTCAATTGACTTGGCCTTTCCTTCCAAAGCTGCGTTTAAATAATGCAACTTCTGAATATCATCTAACTCAGCATTATTTGTAATGAGATTAGTGAAGGAGGTTTTAAATTTACTCCAATCTTCATAATTTCCCGAAAATACTGGAAGGGGAATAACAGGCAATTTTGTTCTAACTAAAGTACCACTAGTTTCTGGCTTTACTGCAACACTTGGAGTATCTTTTTTTAGTAAACTAATAAGTTTCAAAAGACTTACTTCACTATTTTCGATACGAATATCCAATTCTTGTAGTGCTGCATCAATTTCTTCTATTTCTTCATCTTTTGCAGCATCATAATATTTATCACGAAGAGAATTCACTTCGTTTTGGGTAGTCTTGAGCCCTTCAAGTTTTTGTTTCAGTTCGATTACTGAATTTATGCTGCTAAGTGTTTCAGCCGATAATAATGTCAAGGGTGCACAAAACTCCTCTAGACGTGTAAGTTTTGACTTCAGTGTGCCTTGCTGCCTATTTAATTTAACTAATCGAGCCATTGTTTGCTCTTCTCTCCGGATCGTTCACGGACCAAAATGTCAGGAGCTCAGTTAAGTTAATTTAAAGTAGTGGACTGTAGATTTTTTACTATTATTTATTAAAGACATACAAGGCACACACATAATACAGATTTACTTACACGTATAAACATTTATAATTCTTCAAAGTTAATTATTTATAGTTGAGCACTCGGCTCCAATTTTGAGACATGTGTCTCCTATCAAATTCAATTCAGTTCTGCTTCTTCTCTCGCGTATTCTCCACTAGGGGGAGACACCACGAGGATAATTGTTCTCGACCAATCAGGCGCAAACAATTAACATTAAAATACATCATCCCGAAGAGCGGGATGGAAAACTAAGCCATTGTAGAACAAGTTTCTGGGATATATATAGGAATGCTGTTAAGTTAAATTTACATAATCCTTTGAAGTTAAACAATCATGAAATAAATATATACAATTCTATGAATTCATTAAAGTTCTCCTCGGAGTCGATAAGTCCGAAAGTTCTCTAAGTTGCCATATCACGCCTTGATGCTAGGTCGCCATATATTGATCAACTGAAATTACATTGGTTAGTATTTTAGTACTTTATACTTAAAGTTGTACATGTAATTTGGTTATCATATATATTTTCACATAACTAATAATAAGTTCTGATATATAACCTTTGGAAATAGTTTAAATATGTACTTTTTTTAAATTGATGAAAAAAAAATTATTAAGTATGCAAAAAAAAAACTCATGTTTCAATATTTGTATATGATATTTTGAAACTCCCTACATCCAAATGCACAATGAAGATATATTTTTGTCAAATTTTATTTTATTTCCTTGAGCTATTTTGTAAACTT
Organism: Linyphia triangularis; assembly: GCA_963978545.1. NCBI lineage: Eukaryota > Metazoa > Arthropoda > Arachnida > Araneae > Linyphiidae > Linyphia > Linyphia triangularis. Next base: position 59,171,156 of record OZ021723.1, on the reverse strand, counting down.
ATTGCTTTAAACAAGTATTACTTTCAATAAATGACTCAAATAATGAACTTAAAACATAACTTCAGCACATTTTAATGTTTCTATTTTATCTCTAATGTTTCTTTAAAAAATGAAAAAAATAAATGGTCTCAGCTGGTTCAACGGAAATAAAATCTCAGTTAGGTGGAATTTAACATTGAATTCCGGTCACCAGTGTTCAAAGAGATAACCAGGTTTATATTATATGAATTATAAAATAACAATCTTATTATCGTCATCATTACAATGTACCCCCTATAATGTACTACTCTTTAATCTGAATATAGAGAATTGCGTTCATCGTTTCTCTCATGAAAGATTCCTTTTATCCCTTTACTAACTAGCAATTTTTCAGAATTTAATAGTTTGCAAGATACACAGAGTTTTCAGTACTCTTTAAATCACCAGGTTTTTTTATTGAAAAATCCCTCCAAAACAAAAGTAGGTTTCATCAGTGAACCATATGCAGATAACATTAAATTTACTCCCATCAATCAATTTTGCAAACCAATGTATTTAAATTTTATAGATGTATATTCAACGTATCGCTCGTCTTTTATGTATGTCTTTCATTGTTTCACAGTTATGTCATTTCAAAGTTAAGGACTTATTTCTTAAGGGCTCTGTATATTAAAGCATTTCTTAAACATTTTATAAAAACAAATTTTACTTGTTTCTTGTATATTTTTATTGCTGTTTAATAATATTTTAGCTAGACAATGATTAGTTTAATATGATACTTCGCATTAATGATTGAATTCAAAAATTCTAGCACTGAATTTGAATCACAAATTAGCATTAATTTTCAATTGGGTTTCTATATTTGTCGTATATTTCATACTAAATAATATTAAATGACAAACAAATATACATATAAAGCACAAGTATTTTTTTATACATAACATAAGTTTATATTCTTCGTCACCAATTTTTTTTTAATATTCTTTAAAGTAACAACGTTCCTTTTTTACGAATCCAAATTCTAACGGAAAAACTCAACATAAGAAACTGGAACTGTACAAATACTTTCAAAAAAGATTCAAAAGAAAGGGAAAAAACAATAAAAACTGAACTATCAGAGAATCCTTTGTCAGGCAGTCCTTTTAAAAGTTACCAAAAATCACGACTCTTAAACATATTTAATCGCTTCCGGATCTTACATAGCTACTTTCTAAAACCACTTCAGGAATATTTTCACATAGCATTTATAAAAGACCATCATATAAAAACGTCGGCAATTTAAGTTTATTCTAGAGCAAAGAACTTTTTTTTTCTAGAGTTGAAGAATTTTCTTCATAGTAGTAATCAACCTTAGAATACGACAAAAAACTGTTTTCACACGGATTTCAATTTTCTCTGGAGTTAGAAAAATTTAATATTTATGAATGAAAGTTGAGTGTAGCATACTTCCCTTTACAGTCTTAACAATGCTTTATAAACATAATGCACAAGTGTAAATTGCAACAAATAAACAAAAGGTGTCTATAACAGTAAACTGCAAAATATCCTTGTCTAACTTCCCAAAAAGATGTTTTATAGTTCCAAAAGAAGTGGATATAAGTTTTGTAACCTTATTTAATATCATTCTGAATTTTTTATAGAATGCAAAGAAATACTAGTAGATTAAGTATATACTGGTCCACGGGAAGAAAACGGGTGGCAAAAGTTTAAAATTGATCTTAAAATCAAATTTAATTAGTTGAATTGAAACTAATAGGCAAACATGTATCAATTTATCTAATAATGAACCAACCAAATTGCCAAAGTGTTTGGTAAACCAATCAATCTTTAGTTTTGAATGAGGAAGGGAACGAAAGATTTTACTACTGTGGCACCACATATTTGCTTCATTTAAATCGAGCTAATTTGGTAAGGTCATTAATCGTTTATATACGTAATTAATGAAGTAATATTCATTTATAATTTACAAAAGAAGGCTAGTATTTAGAGCTGAAACAGTAAAATAATATATTCCCTTCTCGTTGAAATTAAAGAGCACTGGCTTACTAAAAAAAAAAAAAAAAAATGATTTTTTTGGCATATTATAATATATTTGACTATCGTTTTTAATTTAACTCGTTCGAAGTTAATTTCTGAAGTGTCTCAGCTATTTTTCTCGGCAAATCATTCTAATCTTGAATCACTCATATTTCTCCACATTCAATGAAAAACTCAGAATGATGTTTTATTAGGTATCAAACTTAAAACACTTCTTTAGTCTATTAACAAAACTTAAACTACTAAAACGAAGTAATTATAAAATAATTTTATACTTACGATATACCGTAAAATTAGATAAAATGATATGAATAGTTAAGTTAGAAACTGTTTGAGTATATTTATGATACACAAAATATTTTAGCTATTAGATACTTAAAGCTTTTTTCTATTATTTAATATTTCCTTCCATACTGCAACTCTAAGACTCTTTTAATTAAACTTTAATAATATTGCAAAGAATTGTCAATTTTAAAGATGGTTTTTATTATTATTATTATTATTATTATTATTATTATTATTATTATTATTATTATTATTATTATTATTATTATTATTATTATTATTATTATTATTATTATTATTATTATTATTATTATTATTATTATTATTATTATTATTATTATTATTATTATTATTATTATATCTTATACAATTCAATCTTGAAATAAGATAAAATAAAGTGAAATATATGTATTGCATTTTATATATGATACGTAATAAGAGATTAGCTACTTGTATACCTTAAAATACATTTCAGTTTCGAAATAGAAGGAAAAGAGTTTGAAAAGAAATATGAAAAGGTCAAATTTCATTAATTTAATTTCATAATAGATATTATACATCTCTTCTAGTAAAAACTTTTACCTTTAGAAAATATATCCTCTTTTACTGCTTGCAATATTCCCTTTCCTAAACAAAAATAGTATTTGTATTTTTTAAATAAAAAACAGAATAACATTCATACTCATAGGTTGAAAGGAGAAATTGCCTACTAAAATTAAGGACTTCATAAAAAATTCCTTGCGCACTGTTGAAACAAATAGCTATCACACAAACGTTTTTCAATCCATATTTTATTTTTATTTAAAATAACCAACACATAAACATAACCTGGGCCATTTTTGAAATCTGTTATTCTGGCTACAATCATTCGGCCTAAGAAACTTACACACATTACTAATCAAAATTGAGTTCCATAGTTGTATAAAACAATTTACTTGCACAACACATATAAAATTATTAAATACTCTCATTTATATAAGTAAAAATAGCTATTAGATTATCTGAAAACATATTTTTACACCATACGTCACAAATAAGCTAATATATAAAACACCATTTCGTTACAAGTGAAAAAACTAAGCATATATAATTACATTCATATTTCTTAGTATTAACAGTAAAATTCCCAAAACATTACGAATGTGAACGCCATAAAGTATCCCACAAAGGTATTTTCACAAACTTAAGTTATAAAATAAATAGGGTTTTTTTTTTTTTTTTTTTTTTTTTTTTTTTAATATTCATAATTAATATACAAATAAAATATTAGAAAACATACAAGTTTGTCATTTAGTTGGTTGAAAGACTAAATTCAAGTTAATTTTATAAGCATAAAAACTAATCCCGGAAAAACATTAAGTCCAAGGTTAATCCCATGATATATTAAAACTTACTTTTTTATAACATTCAAGCTAATAAAAGGCTTATTAGAAAGATTTTTTTTTTTTTTTTTTTTTTTTTTTTTAAACAAGGTTGCTCCACTAATCTTCAAAGCATTCATAAATCAAATTGAATTCATTTTTCTTAACTGGGTAATGTTTTATATTCGCAATCATAAAAAATTAAACTCTTTCTCTGCAGAAAACATTTAAAAAATTCATTTGTAAACGAACTCTTTTATTCAATTCTCCCCTTACTTTAACAGAAAATTTCATTAGGAATGGCTTTCGGTGAAAGCTTACGCCTATTATTCTACTGAGCGTGACTGGAAAATAATAATAAAAAATTTCAGTGAGGATAACTGCTAAGTATCTAATTAGAGAAAAATTAATGAGACTTTGCTAACGAGAACAAGTGCTAATGAGACAAAGTGATTTCGCCACGTATTTACTAAAATGTGGTCTCAGCCACCTGAACAAGTTTACTTGGTATATTAATAACCGTATTGCTTTAATGACTTTTCGGCAATCTACGAGCAGTAGGAAATACGTATTTTCATTAAAACTATAACTTCTAGATGATTTCATTTTATTCATCTTTCAGTTCAATATCCTAAAGAGTTTTCGCGCTTTTAATATTTTGTATTTAACTTTCTTAAATGGAGTTAAAAATTCCAAATTAAGGAATGTTTACCTAATGATTAATAAATCATTAAATTAACTTAATTCATTCTACAGGGTACACACAAAAATTGTAACTTACTAGGCACAAAAAGATTGTTATTGGCTTAATTTCTTTTGTTGTTGCAGACTAGGCATCAGTGAAAACTGCAAAATACTCAAAGTAAAATAAAAATATATATATATCATAGATAAGGTACTGGGATTTTTATGGGTAATTTATTTTTAAGTTACTGAATTTTAATTTTTGTATGAACCAACATTGGGCAAAGGGTCAATTTCCTCAGGGTAATTGAGTTCAATTCACGATAATTAAAAAAATTAACTATCCCTCTGTAAAATAAACTGAATTATAACAATTTAAAATTGAGTACCTTTATTTGTAAAAGTTAATTGCCACTTTTGCTGATAACAGTGTCATAAAAGTGGAGTCACTATACCAACCTCAATGCAATACATCTCTTCTAAAATGACCTTTCACCTTTTTAAAATCTTCGCATTTCGATTAATTTTAAAGGTGGAATTTTTTCCCTTTTTTTTGCATTATTGTGCTGCAAGCTCAGTAGCACTTTTGTAATTGATTATTTTACCTCTACAGTTGCTTATAAAAATTTAAATTATCTTAATTTTAAAAATAAATTACACGTGAAAACCAAACTATATTTTTATGATTTTTATTATTCGACATTTTTTTTTTAATTAACACTAAAACCCTATCTTTAATAGTAAAATTAATAAACCATAAAACAATCCTTTCAGAAACCCTGTAGATTGTGTTTAGATTCCGAGGGCATGTTTATTCTTTGCACCTTTGTTGCATGTTTATTCTTTGTTCCTTAACAATATTTTCGTATTTGTAACCATTTTGTTACTGTTAGAAGCTCTTGAAATTTTTTTAATTGTTTGAATTGAGTAAATTGATTTAGGAAAGTTCGTATATTACAGTTGAGTGGTAATTACGTGACTTTCTCAGGTCCAAGTTAAATTGGTACTAGTTATTATTCAATAACCTATGTAACAGTGTAGTAGTAATTAAGTGACTTTCGCTGGTCCAAGTTAAACTGGTACAATTGGTAATAGTTATTATTCAATAACCTATGCCATAGAAACACAGAAAAGTTTGGCAATAAAGTCAGATAACATGTTTTTTTTTTTTTTTTTTTTTTTTTTTTTTTGACAATTAAAGAACAGCGCTGTCACACTTAAAGGTATGCTTATTAATTAGCAAGTTACGACAGTTTTGCCGATTTGCACCAGTTGTAGTTGAACTCATTAAGAGTCATTCTTCTATCCATTTCCAGGCATATATTTTCTTTCAAGACTACGTATTTTATTCTATAACAAAATTCAGAATGATATTCAATGATGTATCAAAATGTGTGAACCATCCCTAGTGAAAGAATAAAAATGCAATACTATTATTTTCTTTAATAATTAAATATTTTATGTCAAATACAAGTAACAAAAATTTACGTTTCGGATTATGGTTAAAGTAGGCCTTTTCAAATAGAGAACAAAGCAAAAATCGCATTTATATCCTAAGTTTTTAACAATTTTTTAAAAATTTTATACAAAATTAATTATGATATTCCTTTAGTTTTTCTATGACATTTTTTAAATGAAACACATTTTCTGGAAAATCTTTTAAAGGAAATGTCCCTGAATTTACATCCCATATTCCGCAAATTCCTTTTTTGATAAAACTATTATCTTCCAGAAGTCACCGTGATAGACGCAGTAGCCGGCGACAATGCTTCAATCCCTTGCAGGGTTCCACGACCACTTGAGGACGACGAGGCATCGCTTATCCTGTGGTATAGACTGGACTCTCCCAACCCAATCTACACGCTGGATGTAAGAAGCGTCCCAATCTCCGAAGCGAGACACTTCCCTGCAGTGGATATGAAGAAGAGACTGTGGTTCAATGTTGAGGTGCATCCTCCTGTGCTTGTCATCGTGCCAGTTGAAGCTGGGGATGAGGGTGACTATAAGTGTCGAGTGGACCTAAGAAGATCTAGGACTCTTATACTTCAGAGTAGACTTAATGTCATAGGTGAGTGATTGAGCGTATGAAGAACTAGAGTTTCGCCAACTGTGTTTCAAATTTTAATATATATATATATATATATATATATATATATATATATATATATATATATATATATATATATATATATATATATATATATATATATATATATTTAAATTTTATATCATAGATACATAACTATAACAAACACTCAGTGTATTGTGAGAATTGGTACTTATACGTTATTTTAGGTAATAAATAATGTTTGGTATAGCTAATAACATGAAGCAGTGCAATTATCAACGAAAACAGAATCATGGAGGAAGAATGATCAGAAGAGAAAGAAAACAATCGAATAAAAACAAACGTTTTACTATTATCCTTTAAATGCATAGTTCAACTTTATGGCGAACTTTTATGTCTTCAATTCCGTGCCTTTGAATAATTTTTTTGTCCTCGAAACATTCATATAACCCATTGTTATCAACGATGAGTTTATCTGCTAAATTTTAGTTCAATTGTATGACAAAAAGTGAATTAATTAGCCCTAAAATTTTGCCAGCAACAAACGAAATCGAAATTAAAACAAAAGTTTACAATCATCGAAAGGTCCGGGTTTTCCTTATATGTCATCAAACTTAAAAGGGAAGTTTTAAGCCATTAAATATTACCAAACTGTACTTGCTGGATATGACTTGGTATCAGAATATGATGTACGGGAGATTCTTCCAGATGTGTGTAAAAACGTCCTTGTAGTAACAGACACAATAACATAATAGAATGCATTGTCATCAACAAGATATCTACCAAGTTCCATCTCGATTGAATGTGGACAATTAGATTAATTAACGTTCCGGAAAAATTTACTAGCCACAAACACAAACAAAATCAAAGTAAATAAAAAGAATTGAAAAAGAAATTTTTACTTCGATCAACATTAACGTAAATTAGTTGTAATTTAGATTAAAGCATTTTGACGTGCTACTACACAAAACGCTACCATTATTAGTGCGTATCATTTTATCAAGAATCCTTTTGTTGGGAATAATTATTGGACTAAAATTAGCTGACTACTAACTTTAAATCTCCAATAAAGGATACTGAGCAAACAATTATAGTGTTCTGTATAGTTTCGCGTTAAACATTAAATAGCAACGGGATTTTGATTTACAATGATCACTTGTTTTAGGTTTTTAAAGAAACGCGTATTCTCAATTTATTTACTAACTCTATGGATAAAACATGTTGGTCAAAGCTTGAAAACAACAATATATTTCTAAAATCAATAATACAAACCCAGGTATTTCACAAAAATATATGTCATGCAAACCCAAAATTAAATTACTGAGTTACATTTTACCAACTTGAGTAATCCGGTTCTCGATGATTCAGGAAATTTATAAAACAACAGATCTCTTTGAAAGGTATCTCAAATTTGGGAAATGGCCCCAGCATGTACTTCAATAATTTTCCCGTCATACGTTTTGTTGTTAAAGAAAGAAAAAAACTCTTATTCAATTATCGTAAGTGATGTATTTAAGATAAACTACTATCGTAAATGGATCTTTTTTTTTATTTTAATATTTCCTAGCTACTGACTGCTGAAAACTATTTTTTTTTTTTTTTTTTTTTTTTTTGTCCTTATATAAGTTCATTGCAAGTGTAGAATCAACAAAGAAACTTCACATAAACATTTATTTTTACTAGCAAAAGAATTCGAACTGAGAAAATGGCACTTCAAAACTGAGAAAATGGCATTTACAATAAGTTACCGCTGAGATCCAGAAATAGCAATGAGAAGTTTCTAACATATGTTTAAGGGTATGAAAACGTCTGTTTCTGGCTAAGGATTTTTGTTTTATAGCAAAACTGTTTCAAAGTTGTTTATATATATATATATATATATATATATATATATATATATATATATATATATATATATATATATATATATATATATATATATATATATATATATATATATATATATATATATATATATATATATATATATATATATATATATATATATATATATATATATATATATATAAATCGCTTGCAGTAAAATAAAAAAATTATTTTTGAACAGAATTTTACTGAAATTTTTGCTCTGTTAAGCTAAATTAATAACGTTAAGGCAACATAATGTTAGTGAACATTTCTATTTTAACAAAAGTATACATTTCATTAAGACCCTAGCAATATTTTGCATGGTAACGAGGAGGGTAATATATTTATTACATGTATTATTTTCTGTTAAATAAAACACTATAATATCCATTCTTTTAATCTCAGTACCTCCTGATGAACCAATAATAATGGATGAATACGGGCAACGTCTACAGGATCTTATAGGACCATATGATGAAGGATCAAATCTTAAGTTAATCTGCGATGTTGATGGAGGTAAATTATAAATGATATTCATTATTAGATCAGAAAAGATTGGCAATGACTTATTATAGGCTAACAATGCATACACACACAACCAGTATGTACTCACTAACAATTTGGCTTAGCACTTAATGTAATAAAATATATACAAACATAACAACAGGTAAATATACATCGGATTTTTTCAATTTTTATAGCGTGTATCACATTCATAATATAGCGTGAATACATTTACATAATACATACACAAACTAGCTAAAAAGTGCAGAGGGGCAATAATTTCTTGGAAGAATTATAGGAAATAAAGACATTAAAATTGTATCACTCATCATTCTAATATAGACATTGAAATGCATACATTAATAATATAATTGAATTTATTTTGCTTTTTTTATACAAAAATATGACTATTAAAACTACTTATTTTAAGATTTAATAACTTGATATAAATATTAGTTCCTGAAGCATAATTGTGTGCATTTCACTAAATACTTATTTTCTAGCATAATACATGTCTGATACAATTATTTAATAATCTTTTAACCCATTCGTGCAGTAATTTTTAAGTCAAGATTGTATAGTTGATTTCATATTGAATCACTAGATGATGAACTGGACACAAAACTATAATAGAGTTTCTCCTTCCCACACTTACAACTTTTCATAGCACAAATTTTAAATTCTATTAGTTATTGCATCTTAAAGAATAGTAATAACTCAAATATTTTAAATATGAAAGTTGAACTTCAAAATCTAAGTACTAACTTAAAATATTTTATGAGAAATGTAATATTTTAGTTTAATAAAGTTTAAAACTTAATCATATTTCGCTACCCCCTTCTCCTAAAATAATACCATTCAACTTCATATCTTACCTTTATTATGGTGGAACAATGACGCAACTGCAAAATTTGTAAAAACGGAGTTAAAATCTCTGTTGTGTTAAGGAATACCTAGAGCATTGAAGAAAACAATGACGAAACTGTAGCACTTATTGTAACAATATTAAGGAATTTCCAAATTGATAGGTTTTACTAAGTTCACACTGCTGATTTTTCGCTTTTCCAGTAAAAGTCCAATTTTCGGTTGCGTCATTGTTCCACCATAGCGGCGACATGACATTCAGAAAGTCTTGCAGCTTTATTACTTTTATTTTGTTTATTGGAATGGAATATTTGTGAAAAATGTTATTTGACATAGGTAATCCTTCCCCTTCTGTGACATGGTGGAGAGAAGATTTTCTATTGGACGATGACTTCAACGTCACGACAAGGGGCTTTGTCCGAAACGTATTGACACTGAACGAAATACAAAGGTCGGATTGGATGATACATTATTTCTGTAAAGCAGTCAACACACATTTAAGCAAACCTAAGGTGGCTGGGATACAAATCGACCTAAATCGTAAGTATTTGACAATTGTGCTTTTACTATAAAAAGAATATTTCTATCTTCGTTCTTTCAATGGAGGAAGAAGATTTTTCAGTAGTTATATCGGATTTCTATTTCATCAATGTAATCTGAATTAAAGATAAGCGTTAATAAATAGATATGTTAGAAGTCAATTGAGCTAATCCCAGTTTTTGGTTTGATGATTAAATTTCTGTTGTTAAGATCTAATTATAGTAGCTTTCCAAATATTTAAAAAATACAGTAGTAAGTGGGATAATTAAATACTTACTAAGAAGAAGAAAACCAAAATCAATGAAAGGAAGCTTTCATAACTATGAATATTTATTTTTAAAAAAGTTAGTTTTTTTAATCAGATTGATAAAAATCAATTATTATAACTTTCTTTTAAGGATAAATATTGTACATAAGGATAAAAATAGACTTAAAAAAATGCGATGTTGTGTAAAGACGCACAATTTTTGTCATTCGATTTTTCATGTCACAAATCTGCTATACATACCATGTTAAAATCATTAATAATTTGAGTTTTCTAATACTATAAAAAATTAAATATTAGAGCAATTTCAACCGATTGAAAATGATTTTATTTTTGTTTACGTGCATTCCCTATTTAAAAAATTATTAGCAATACCTGCCTGGAACACGTTCTAACAGTATACAAAGAGTTTCATGCAAATTGGCTCAGTGATTCCCTGCACATTATTACTTGTTTTATATATAAAATTATAATTGCATATTCTTTTTTAAGGTTTGTAAATACACTTTACCCTCTGGTAATAACAAGCGAATTTTCAGCTGGTGTTTATAAAAATAATCCCAAAATAATAAGAATGTGTCACTACACCGTATCTATGATTTAATATAAAGTATTAACTTCGGCATTTTTGCAAGACATAAAACTCTACTGATATATATCGATAAAAGAATAGTAGCATATCCTCATCCAAACTATTGAAAAGTATCAAATTGAATTTTATTTAAAGTTTCTACTACTACAAAGGAAATAAATTATTTGAAAAAATTCACTTTAAAAAATTTGCTTTTAAAGTGAATGCTTAACCTAATTTAATGCATTCACTTAACAAGCGCATGGGATAAGAAAAGGCGATAGAATAAAAAGAAAATGCCTTCATATTTTTATTTTAAAAGGAAGTACTATAGATATCTACATCTTTTCATACTCTTTAATAACTAATAAATATTTTATCAATTTCTTCCATAATCATCAGCAGCTTAATTGATAAAACCCAAATATCCTTAATTTAATTGAAACATATGAAATCAACTTAAATAAAACGTACGAATTAATAAATAAAATTTATTTGTATTCTTTTTCAAAATATTAACAATCGGTTGTATTCAGTTTAGTAACTTCCTTGTTTAAAATTAAATCCGATTATAAAAAAGAGAAAAATCCTAAATATCATAAATTTTCTATTATCCTTAATAAAAACACTTTTTGGGGTTCTTAAAACCAATATCAGTTGATGGAGTTTAATAAATGTGATAAAACACTTTCCATTATCTTAATAAATCAAATGCAAACATTTCGTACCGTTTTCCCACAATATTTTTTCTACTATAATAATTTTATTTAACTCCAAAAAAATTATAAGATTTATTTATCTCTTACCTTGCTGAAACATTGAAGAAATCTTCTGACACCCATCTCATAGTTTTCTTACGTATTATCATAAATGCTACACTCTAGCATCATAAACTCGAAAAACCTAAACAAGATGCTTGCGTGTTCTACATTGAAAAATAAACTTTTTAAGATACCAGCTTGCTAAATTACTAATAGCTATTTTCCTTCAGTAGTTCCAAAACTTTCAGCAAGTGATTGATGGCCACAACGGGAATTTTGCAGGCAAAAAATAAATGCATGCACTTTATACGCATTTTATAAAAGATGTCTTTTTCAACACTTCCAATATACTTCAGATTTTATTTTTTATTTTGAAAATTTAATATGAGTTGTTATTTTGATGACCCAAGAGGCGCATATAATCGGCCGATAAGGGTTTACCATAATGAATTGGGTATTATCAGATTATAAAACTTGAAGTGAAAGCAATTGTTCCAGAAGATATAAAATTATGTAGCATGATTGAGTGATAGAAAGGATCTTTAAATAGAAAATATATTGCACTTTTAAAAAAAGCTACTTAATTCATTTGAAAAGATGAGGAGTGCTAACTACAAATAAGATCAATGTTTCATAAATCTTGTTTTATATCCAGCATTTGTAAAAACTACATTATGTTTATATTTATAACAAACAAATCAAACAAATATAAGAAATTTAAAGAATTTGAATACAGGTGTAATAATGTGTAAAGTATTACATTTTCTTCCAAGTCATTATGTTATATTTTAAACCAAAAGTAATCCAGTAATCCAATTCTTCTAAAATAAAATAATATCATTAAATGCAATATTCAAAAGAAGATCTGTAATCATTCAAATGCTTTGAATTTGTGAGTAAAGCAAGATAACCACATTCAAAATAAACATTTGCAAACAATCTTTAAATCGCTCAAATGCTTTCAATTTGGATGAAACCTAGACAAATTCAACATTCATAAAAAAAAATCAATTTCAAATAGTTCAAAAGTTTTAAATACTTATAATTGGGGAGGGGGCTGTATAAAAACGTATGTATTTTATTTGTATATTTTAATTAGGTTAAAGTTTGGATGGGCGTTGAGGGGGAACTCAACAAAAGGAAGTTTCTGAGAAAAACATGTTCTAAAAGTTTTCCATAAGGTAGTTTCTATGCAGCTTTGTATTATCCTCAGAGTGTTTTTAGAAGGGAAAAAGGCGAATTCAACGTGGAAATCTGTCAACAGTAGAATCTGTGAAAGATCTAGATTCTGATTGTGAAAAAAAAATTTGACCCCGCCCTTCATATCCGCAATATACAGATAGTTATCAAAATAATGTATACACCCTAGATTGATTAGGAATCCGGTTTACTAATATGGCGTAGAACCGCTTTTGACATGTAATACAGCTTGGAATTCGAATGGGAATCGAATCATTTAAGTGCTGAATAGTGGTTAGAGGAATATTATGTCATTCTTCATTTCTTTTTAGACATTGCAATGCTCTTCAAGACCCGCCGGTCTCTTTCTCTCAGCTTCTCCTACCATCCACTTTTTTGCTTTACCGATTTTGTCTTGCCGCATTGTGGCTACGCTGTCATGACTTTAGACACCAAACCTAAAAATGCCTAAAAGCTGGAATGTTTCGGTCACAATTGCTTCAGCTAGTCGGGCTTCTACAATTTGGCCTCTTTGAAAGTCTGGGAAATCTGATACTTTAAGATTTTGAAAAAAAAATCCAAAATGTATACAACTTCACTAAAGATACTTCTCATACGTACCACGATATATACTTTCTATATTTAAAAAATATGGTACGTAGGATTATATTTTGATGCTTATGAAGCGCTTTCTTAAATGTCACTTTTATTCACTGGTGTTTCCTTTATTTTGATAGCCCTCTGTATATATTTTCTTTTTTAATTGATTTAAAACTAAACCTGCATTTTCTGTCCTATAACAAAAAATTTAAGTACGATTAAATGAAAAAAAATTACAAAATTGCAAGAGTCAATTAATTGAACTTTCTTTAAATTAATCGCAATTGTTCACATTTTTACAGTAATAAAACAACCATTTCAAAACACAATCAGATACAACACAACAGTTTTATCGAAGAAAAAAAAAGCACTATGCTTATATACGTCTTGAAAATACCTTATTTCTTGGTTGCTTCAAACTAAAAAAAAGTATCAATCCAAAATGAAAATCAAACTAATTCGTTGTCAATGATAGTTAACAACAGTTAATCATTTATCTTTTAATTCTTTATTTCATCAAAGAGAAAAGCACAGCACTGTTTTACCACTCTTATTTTACCAGACTTCTTCCATCGTCTCATCCATTATTCAAGAGTTGGGACAATTTAATTTTTGTTATTCGCATCTCCAGGAAACACACAAAGCTTTTTCCAAGATCAGAGATGTTAACGTGAAGGGCTATCATTGAGTCTGAGGATTCTTTCATGCTGCTTCCAATACTGTTTTCAAAGTACGTTCACTTTTTTTTTTTTTTTTTTTTTTCTTTTTTTGGTATTGCGCTCTTGCTGCAAATCGAATTTGCAGTTTGCAGTGCTTTCTCAACAGTATTCAAATGTTTTATGTACAAGAGAACAGGATTTTTTTACAAATCAGAATGTTTTGCAGACAAAAGTATAGCTGTTTATTTTTCTTGCCATGGGTGCACAAAATATAGATTTGTTACGGATACGTTTGTTGAATGTACAAATCCAAACTTTTGTTTCGATAGTAAGTTCAAATCATTCTACTGACTTTCAAGTGCAATGATGAATAATATACCTTATATACTTTTATGTATAAGAATGGACGTGGTACGAAATTAAAAGCTTGGAAATAAATTGTTATATTTAAAAAATTATTTGTCGTTAATTAAATGAAGTTTAATAATTTTCATTCATCTGCGTTATGTAAATAACTTATAAAAATAACTTATAAATAACTTATTAAATAATAAAAATACTTAAAATCTAAATTTTGAGTATATCAAAATGTGATACGAAAATTAATTAAAAAACTTCTAATTATTGCACTTTAACTCTTACTTTTATTTAAATGTATTGCAAAAAGGATATGAATTACAACGACAAAAAATAATACAACAATAATGATTATTCTGTCACACGTCAAATGAAATATACTCACTTTAAAGATGAATTAATTGATGCATGCATACATGCATATTTTTCATTTACTCTTTATAGTGCATTTAATTTTGAAGCGTATGACCTAAACTGATAGAATAAACTTTTACTTTCTCACAAGTAGGAATTGTGATAATAGTCTAAAATATCAATATGGATTTTTTTTTTTTTTTTTTTTTTTTTTTTTTTTGCATATTGGTTTAACAGAACGTATCTACAAATGCAAAAATCTTGATTCTGTTGGAGTGTGCAAAAATATTTGTTTTGTTTAATTGTTTTCATTTGTAATATTGTTACTTAATTTAATTAACATTTTCTATGTATTTTAAGCTTCGACACCATAGTGTAACGATAAGCTTTTACATTGCCATCCAGACGTTACACTTTTCCAATCATGATGTAAAAATGCTTTTCCAGCAATTTTTGGCTTTTATGCCAATCTCACCTTAACATTTAATCCTATAACGCCCATTGAGGTATTATTAAATATTTTAAACATGTATTTGGCAAATAAATAACTATTCTGCTAAGATAAGAGTTCTTAGATTCACAACTGCATCAGTTAATTTGTTGGCTTAGTGCAGAAGTTAAACGTTCTATAAATAAAAAAGAAAAGCTGTTTGGTTTCTATTCTGATGTGCTAATTTTTCAGTACTCAATTTGGTTCATACAATAAGTATAATTTGAAATAAATATGATTAAACAAACGCAAAAAAAAAACTTTCCCCTTTAAAGGTTCCCCGTGATATTCAGAAAATAAAATGTATACATAATTAAACTCCGAAATATATATGAAAACCTTTCAAACTTGGATATTTGTCATTAATTAAACAATGATTTTTTAAATAAATATTGACAGATAGGTAAATATAGAAATCGCATTATGTTATGTGTTTTCTCTCAAAATCCTTATTTATAATTTCAGGAATTTCTATATTTAATCTTTCGCAAATAGTTCTTTCTTGCACTTTTATTTAAAAGTCTTGAAATGTTTAAATAAGGTTTAATTTTTTATCGTTCTGAACATTAATTAAAATTATGAGGAAAATTTGTATTTTATCTCTATTTTATTAGAAGTAAATATCTCTATTTTATTACGAAATTTTTATTACACTTATTTCTTTGCTATATTTTTGGATTTTAAACAGTTGTACAAAAAATCAAAGACATTTTTCATTTAGATATATTAAAACTTAACTTTAATATTTAATACCAAACGTTTGAAAAAAAAATTCAAATTATTTTTAAACAAATAATTATATATATATATATATATATATATATATATATATATATATATATATATATATATATATATATATATATATATATATATATATATATATATATATATATATATATATATATATATATATATATATATATATATATATATATATATATATATATATATATATATGTTTGGCTACAAACGAGATATGTGGTTAAACACATAATATGATCGCTCTAAAATGTAAAACATGTATTGAGAGGGTTAACATAATCATATCTCATTCTTTCATTGTGTATCCAAGCAATCAAAAAATCCTCGCAAAACTAGAAAAGTTCTGTTTCCTCGTTCAAAATTAACGTTACTTAAAATGAAAGTAAAATTAGATTAAAAAAAGTAATTTATGAAGAATTCTTCAATAAAAGTTTTATCAAAAAGATTTTCTGTCTTTCTCTATGGTTACGCTTGATTTCTTGATTTGTAACGTGAATATTATCTTAGGTGTATTTGCATCGTATGTGAAGCTTTTATATGTTTGATAAAAAATAACCTTAACAAAATAAAAAATAAAAATTGTATTTTTGGAATATATGTGGCAACATATTACATAATTAAATTAAATTGTTGATTTTTTTTATATTCGATTAAATATATATCTAAAACGTTCTTACAAATATTGTTAAGTTTAAAACAAAACTATTTTTTTTAATTCGTCAATCCAATTTTTACAGATACGTTCTACTAACTATACAATTGATAATTTGGAATATACCTAAACATATTTTTTATGTTTTTCTTGTCCATGAATAATTCAGTGAATTACTGCTGGTGTTACATAAGTGATATCCTTAAGAAGTAAAATATCACTGCTTTAATTCTTTTAATATTTGATGGCGCAGAAAAAGATGGCAGTAGTACTAAGCAGATTTTTTTTTTCGGGAATATTTTATAAAGTGATACCTACAAATCCCTCTAACAAACAAGCAACTTAGAACATGAAATTTTCTCAATAAGTAAGATTTATGTTTTACCCAAGTTATTTAATGTGGTGGTGATTCAAATTTTAAGGAAAGTGAAATATTCTGAACGTCCTCCCGTACTTCTTAGAGGAATGTATTTGTATTGGATATATAGTCATAAGGCATTTTGAAATAATATGTTTAATAAAATAAACATTACTTCCTATTTGTTATTATTAAATAGGCAATTTTCTGAAACCATTATACCTAAAAAAACTCGAAGTAATGCAAAAGTAATGAATTGTTATTAAAGTTAGGTGTCCAAAGTATCATAAAAATGTAATAAAAAAAAATTTGTGATGCAATTTAATTTAACTTTTTGACATTGAAAGTTCAATCATTTTAATGAATCTAAATAATGTAAAACAGGATATAACAAATAGGCGGAGCAAATTCAAGAAAAACAATAAAAACTTTACTTAATGCACTCATTATAATTAGTACAAATAAACAAGTCCAATAATATTACATTCTAGGTAGAGAAAGCTATGAAACTAAGTTCAAAGTTCAAGTCCTTACACATATCCCGTGTGTCGATGCGAAACATGAATTCTTTTTTATCAAAACATATTTTAAATTTAAATTTTTACAAAATTCCATTTTTTCTTTAAAATTTCAATCACAAAGAGCTGTGCAAATTTTTAAAACAATACAGAAATAATTTAAACTGTTATTTTAGAAAACACATATGTCCCGTGCTTTGGTTTTTTAACAATTGCGTAAAAGTAACATTTTTAAGTAAACGATTATTTTGATAACAATTATTGTAAAATTCTATATTTACGTCAATGAAAAAATTTTCCTTGAAAGCCAACTGAGTTGATATTTTTATGGCTTAACGTTTTATTCTACAAGATTTTGAAATCGTAATGAATTTGAAAACTGTTTTCTTCAAGAAAGAAATTTTCACTAATCATAGCAGTGATCAGCTGGTAAATGACCTAAGAGATGACATTCTATGGCCGAATTTTGCAAAATGTAGAGAAAAAAATTTGACTTGAGAATTAACATGCGTAAGGACTTTTTTTAATAAGACAAATGCATCCTTTAAAGACACAGTTAACATATTTTTTTTTCTTTTGATTTCTCCCACCTTTACAAAAATTATACAGCTATATATATTATTTTATAAATATTCTTCATTTCAAACTGATTTTGATATATTTATAAATAATTATTAAAAAAATTATTCTTAAATTTTAAACATATGTTTGTTATCAAGAAATGAGGTTGTTTGAAAAAAATACATGCACCACTCCATTAATTAAAGGGGTAAGAAATTAATCGATACAACAATTCTAAAGTGCCTTGGTAAATTTAAATTACCAAAAAAATTGCTTGGTAATTTAGTTTTTAAAAACATAATTTACTGAACGCCACAAAGGATACACCTTCTCTGAATGAAAATAGCAAATCTATCTATCAAAATAGCCCAACATTGTGCCCACTTTGAGTAACAAGTAGTATAAAGTCTGTATCATTTGTCTAAAAAAACATACTACAATTGTAACTATAAAAATATCCCTGTTTTCCACTACAAAAATAGTATATCCCATGCATCAGTTTTCGAATGTCTCGTGAGTCAGTTCACGGTGTTGTTTATTTAATATACAAAAACAATCTATTTGGAAAAAAAATTATCGATACAGTATTATTAACATTGATCCAAATGTGCCATAGTGTTAGTACAGTGTATTCCATAATTTTAGTCCTTATAAATTCAGAGAAAATTTAAACTTTTTTCATGAAAGTAATTTTCTTTTGTTTCTCCGTGTCCCGTGAGTTGGCTGCATATTAACGCTTATTTGATCTAGAGAAAACAATTATCATTCCATATAACTTTGCGAACAACTAAAATTATAGAAAAAAACATAACTAGTAGATTCATCATTAATTTGTTATTTCAATTTGTTTAAGAGTACAAAAAAAGAGCACAAAATTTCCTGTGCATCAGCCAGAGATTGTCCTATACTTTATTTAAATCTATTGATTATTTTTTACTAAAACAGTCACTTAACATATTTAATGCTTCGATTTCAAATGCTATATTTAAATGGTAGTGCATCATTTTAAAATTAACGGTACCCATTTTCTTATTATAAATAATAAACTTTAAAATAAATATAATTACATTTTTTTTTAGTTAATACAAAGAAATGGTGTGAGGTCAAAATTGTTTAAACAAAATCACAATTTTTTAATTGTTTGTTGTAATCCAGGCATTTTTATAGGTGATAATATTGACAGATAAATTGTTATTAACTGTAGTAAAGTTTGGGACAGGAGTTCTAATAAAGTGATCCCTTTCTTACCTCTTATAGTATGTATCCAATAACTAAATTAAGTGAAACTAAATAAAAATTATGTTCTAATAAAAAACTATTGTGAGCAAACCATTGTATTTTAAAAATCAAATGCTCAAAGAAAATTTTTTAAAAAAGAAACTATTTGAAGTGTTTTATCAAAGAACTAAAATACAATTTAAAGAAAACAAAGGCATCAATTCACAAATTTAAAGAGAAATATTTATATTTTTAATTTCTAAAGCTTTATTTTGAAATGTTCCGTAAAAAGCTATTACTTTAATATGCAAAACAATGACATTCCAAAAAATATATATAGTTTATAATAATGCAAACATTGTTTTATTTCATTCCTTTCACTTCTATTTACTTCATTTCACTTCACTTCATTTTATTTCAATAATAATTCATTTCAGAACTACGTTTCAAATAACTTTCCCTTATTTTCTTATCGGGAGTTTAATACAAATACCAAACATTTGAAAATTTTATTTTTTATTTTATAATTGCTAATATCTATTTTTTAGTTTTTATAATAAAACTATAAAAACACAATTTTTTAATGGAAACGGTTGTAAAAATATGTTACTTTATTCATAAAACCACTTAATACTCACTTTATACAGTTCCCAATTTCCTTCAAATTTTAAACAATCCTATTATAAATAGCAAATACTTACAAAAAAATTAAAAACACATCCTCAGGGTTTTATTAAAGAGCTATGAAGCAATTTTAGTAGAAGAAAAAATCACTTCAACCGCCTTTTATCAGTAATATATAAATTCAAATAACGCAAGTTAAATATAAATCTTAAGTGAAATAAAACTCTCATACGTTTTCAGATTTTCTAAGCTGGAACGATTCAACTTCGAGATTAGTAGAAATTGTATCCTTCTACTTTTTCTAATAGTCCAATGAATATGGAAAGAAAAGGCAAAAGAAAAGGATTCTTCACTGTAATAGGATTCTAAAGGTCCCACGATCCAAAGAATCTCAGCAAATGTCAAACTGAGAATCGTGCCACAACAAGGTTAAAATTCAGGATGGAAAAAGTTTCTCGCTCGGTTTCACTGTCGTGAAAAATCTCGATACGGTCACATAGGGGCGTGTAAAAGAATTTATTTCTGATCCTTTAAAAATAAGATCAGATTTTTCTGAGCGTTCCTTTTTGAGTTTCTCTGTTCGGAGCACATTTCAGCCTAAACGTATAAAATAAAGTTTTAAAGTTTCTGTTGCGAAAAGATCAGATACATTTCTAACGAAATGGAATTCACTTTAAGAAATATTTATGGTTATGGTTATAAAATATGCACTGTATCAGCTCTCCTCTTTTCCCTGAAGGGAAAAGAAAGCTTGAAGTGTTTGTTTCCAATTTTTCAATGTAAAAGTCAAGCTTTTCCAATGTTTAAACATTTTTAATTATCGGAATGAATTGTACTTGCTTAAAGGGGGGGGGGTAAAACGAATAGTAATCATTTGTCAAATAATTTCTTTAGTTAAGTTTCTTCGAAATATTTATATATTACATTATTTTTAATTACATTTATAAGAGTTTAATTATTTTCAGTCATTTTGGGTGTTTCTATGAATTTATTTTGCAAGAAAAATATAATTCTACAAGTTGCTTAAAAATTAATTTGTTAGTTGGATTTTAGTTAATATTTGTTGTAATAAACGTTTTGGGTATAAATAAAAACACATACAGTTTTTATCAAATCAGATCCTCTATTAAATTATGCATGAATTAATCATGGTTTTATTACGCCTCATTAAATATTTAAATTCTTTCTGACATCATTTTGTATAATTTGTTGTATATTTTTATTTAACTAAATGATATCAATAAAACGAAATATTTATACATTCAGGGGATACACTTTTTTAAGAATGATAATTCTATCCTTATCTCTACCCATTACCAATAATAATAATAAACCACATCAATCAATATTTTAATTTTTGTAGTTATAATGAAATAAAAACCGCATTTCATTAAAAAATTAATCAATTTTCAAATCTCCAATCAATTGTTAACTTAGCATACTTTATTTTAATGAAACAAAATTTGAAAAAGAAAAAAGATCACAATATAGAGAGTAAAATTAGTTTGATACCTACTAGAATCGGCTACGAATTTTGTAAACAACATTTTTGTGTTTTTATTGTTTATTATAACGTCTCTGTTTTAGGGGCTAAATAAGCTGTTTCAATACCGAAAACTACTTCTGAATTAAAACAAACCATTAAATCGAGTACTGATTAATGGTAATGTTCACATATATGAGCATTTTAGAAAAAATGTAGTTACTAATGGTAGTATATATACTTTTCTACTTTTAAAATATATACTATAAAAAAGAGAATTTGAAATGCACAGAAATTGATTCTTTGGAAATAAATCGAGCTAATTATTGTTTGTAACAGTAAAGAATTAAACTATAGAACAAAATGAACGATGACACCATATTTGTAAATGAAATTAATTCAAAGTCACTTCTTATTTAACTAAAATCATTTCAACAAAACGAAATGTAAATGAATGGTTACTTAGCATTAAAACATCTTAACAAACCACAATATGGCGATTTCTCGACAAGATTAAACTGTCAGGTTTCAACTCAAAGGATTTATTTAATTAGTAGGATTGCAAGTAATTTGTTTAGTGTGCTTACATTAATACCATCAAAATTTCAAATAAAATTAATCAAATTTAATCTAATGTATATTATATTTTATTAGTTTCTTAATATACTAATTGTAAACCCATTCAATCAATTTCTTCATGAAGAGTTTAATACTCAACATCACATAAAAAACACTGCTATTTTGATCTTAAAGTTATTGTTATAATACTCACTTATTAACTAACTCCACAACTTCACATAGTGTAATTTAATTTTAATCTACCTCTAAATGACTTAATAACTTGAAATTTTTCATACTTGTATATTCCCAATTACACTATGTATTGTATCATAAAAACTAAACATTTATAATTCAAATATATTTATAGTAACTGCACATAATGTTAATAGTAACACGGTAAACACGGGTTAAAAGATTACAAGATTTCTTTCCTGTTAACTCATATTTGACTTGTTTTGTGGTTCAGGTAGTTTTATATTTGTACGTGAGAGATCGTTACTAGAACAGGTATTTGAAGCCGTCTCAAATATAGTAAAATAATATTTCTAAATAAACAGTATAATAAATAGGGGACTTGACAGGTTGTTACTGGTAGTTTAACTGGACATGTCCCATAAATTAGATCGAAAGTTTTTAAAGGCAAACTATTCGCCAAATTTTTCATAATTTGCCATATCTAGAAAATGCAATAATTGTTCAAACTGATTTTTTTTTTTTTTAATAAGTCATTAATTTGAATTGTCAATACAAATTTTCATTCATTGCCAGTGAGCTAATTTGGCAAAAGTGAACAAACTAATTTGTCATAATTTACGAAACCGTTGAAGTGTAACTTTCAACAAGTTAGCAAAATATTTTGTTTTACTTTTTGGAAGCAAATTTAACATCATGTCCTGTCATTCAGAAAGATAACCATCTATTCAATATATAACAAGCTATGAAAGATTTGGCTTATTGTTTTCATTTCAGCTGGTTTTCAATCCAGTTCTTGAAACGTAGTTTAACCAAATAAACTCTCATGATTTATGTTCTCGATAAGTTGTTCAGTGTGTTCTCAAATACTTGTTTTTCAAAAATGGAAAATACAAAATTTGAAAGTGCTTTAAATACCTCTACTAAAATTGTCTAACAGGTTGAGTGGGTTTAATTTGTCTGAATATGCTAAAAAAGCTATTCGAAACTCCTAGTTCGTAATTTATTGTAACTATAGTAGACCCATGAGCAGCTAGTGCATTCGAGATTGCTAAGAGGTATTACTTTTTTGGAGGTTTATCAGAGTTAGATATTGTATTCTATTAGTAAGAGGTTAAAAATTTCTTAGGTTTTCTCGACGTGCTGAAATTACAATACTTATAAAGTGCCACCATCTACTTAATAGTGACACAATTTCCTAAAAATTTTGGATTGTTTCTGATTTTTTCAATTCAATCTTTTAAACAAATAATACAAATTGCATTTGGTAATAAACTTTTCATCGGAAGTGGAGGAGAACCTTTAAATTAGTATATCATTTATCAATTTCGGTTTTGTATAAAGAGGGGGGAGGGGGGGAAGGATCATCACAAAAAAAGGGAAAAAAAATAATGTCCTTAAACAATATATACGATATCCTGAAATGATCCTCACTTAAAAAGTAATTAAAAATTTGCACTTAATTGATTTAAGGCTCTTCTGCACTAACAAGAAAAAAGTCATATCTGAATTTTTTTTTCAATGTAGTTATGTTATTAAAATATTTTATTGTTGCTAATTGGTTTGTAATTAAGGTAAGCAAGCGAACAAGACTTTTTTTTTTTTTTTTTTTTTTTTTTTTTTTTTTTAATATTCTTGTAGTTGATTCAATCAAAAATATTCACTCTAACCATTTAATAACATATTTTTAAAAATTGTTAATATGAGCTGTAGTTAACATGTTTATCAAATCAAACTAAATAAAACAACTCATTAAAGCCTTTAAAATGAGTATGATCAGTTTGATTTTTAAATTTATAAAACTACGACTGTATTAACAATATATATATAAATGAAATTTGTAAAAAAAAAAAAAAAAAAAAAAAAAAACATTTTAGTACATTTATTAAAAAAATGCTTTATAACAAATACACATATTTTTTGCATAGTTATTTTAGCTTCATCCTAAAACAAGCTTTTAGCAATATTCCTAGATAAATATAAGTCCAACATATATAATATTTAATCTTTGATATTTTTATAGTTCTACCTTTGAATGTGACAATCACTGGACAATATAATCCTATGTTGGCTGGAGAAAGATATGCTATCACTTGTACAACAACAGGATCTCGACCACCAGCCATCACTAGTTGGTGGTTTATAGAAAGCAAAATTAACACAGGAATCAATGAAATTGCAGAAGAAAATGAAAACTCCACAGTTAACATTTTAGAGTTTGTTCCAGTTCCAGAAGACAACAGGAGAGTTCTCATTTGTAAAGCTGCAAACCCTGCGATACCCAAATCAACTGTACAGACAGCTATCATTCTAAATGTCCATTGTAAGTAGAATATTACCAATACTTGTTATTCACTAAATTTGTGGAAAATAATTGTAAAAATTTATAGAGACAATCGATATGAGAATTTACAGTGAGAATGTACCAAGATGAAAAAGGAAAAAGATTTAGAATTTCAACGTTTTAAAAATAATAGAATTGAGAAGCCATATTCATCCATTAGGTTGAATGTTTACTTTCTCCAAAAAGGAAATTTCTACTATACTAAATAACTTATTAAATAAAAAAGTAGGTTTAATGAAAGTGTGCTATAAAAATAAGGTCATACTTCTACAGGAGTTGTTGTCACATTTCTACAGAAGTTTTAGTCACACTTCTACAAAAGTAGTAGTAACACCTACAGAAATTGCAGTCAAACTTTTACAGAAGTTGTAAGCATACTTCTAAAGTAGTTATCACACTTCTACAGAATTTGCAGTACACTTCAGTTGAATTTTCAGTTTCACTTCAACAGAAATTGTAAGCACACTCTTACAGAAGCTGTAGTTACATTTCTAATATAATTGTAGTCAATATTCTTGGTATATAGAAGTGACTTCATACAATGGTTAGACGTAAATAAACTATTGAGTGAACTTTCTTAGCCTATTTCAGTGACGCAATGTTTTCAAAAACTAAATAGTTATTATTTTTGCTTTTTTTTTAAAAAAAAAGAGTTCAATGTTAATTAGAATTTATAAATTTTATACCTTAAAACATTTCCCTTAGTTAAAACAACCATAACAAATAATTTTATACTTAAATTATAGTGACTGAACCTTGCAATAATATTTATATATCGGATAAAACAACACGAAGTGGGTTTTAAAGTAAAACTCAAAGATTTCTTTTTAACTTTGTTTGCTTTCAAGAACCAGATATGAGTTTAAAACTAACAAATTTGATAAAATGTGCGTTAGCTTGAAAATAAAAATTATTCCTAATCTTACCAGAAATGTTATATACCATTCATTATCGTGAAACATCTATTTTTTTAATAACATATTTAATATTTTTCGACAATAACAATATCTTTTTAGTTATTCCAATTTTGAACTTATCCATCAATGGCAGTTCCCATGGAGCTAATATCAAAGATATCAAAGAAGGCGACGACGTGTACATGGAATGTACTATAAGATCAAATCCTTGGATACAAGAAGTGAAATGGCATTTTCGTCAAAAACTTCTCACAAGCGACATCGCATCTGGCATATTGATCAACAACCAAACCTTAACACTCAAGCAAGCACGACGGGAACATGGCGGGAAATATTATTGTTCTGCTGATAACTCTGTCGACAGAGGAAGAAGTAATTCTTTAGACGTGTTTGTTAGATGTAAGTTGTTACTTAGTTAAAAGCAATCAATGCATTAATGTAGTCTATTTTTTATGCTGTATTATAATTCCATATTCCATGGTAAACTAACTTAAGGGTAATTTAAATCAAGGGTTAAACAGTATTTTATTTCGGAAGCATAGAACAACTACGCAGATAAATAAAAAAAAATCACTCTTAAAACATTTCTCTTAAGAGAAAAATCTTACAAGAAAAGTAAAAAAAAAAATTGTTTTCACAGTTATGGTAGTACTTTACTACTCTATTTCATTGTTATGACGGAAACACAACAAAAAGTAGCGAAATAAATATTTGTCCATACTAAATATTACAAAGGTACAGAAAAAATAAAACACATTCAGAGCAAACAACAAAAGCATTACAAAATTATAGGTCAAGTAGAGACTGCTATTGTGTTAATAGAAACTTACGAAAAAAATGTGCTTCAATTTAAAGCTTGTAATTTACAATTTTAGAAACACGCTTTAAGTTAAGTGTTAAGGGATGTATAAGTAATAAATGTTTTGTGTTAGGAAAAAAAATGCTTATTGTTAGGGATATTGTACATGTGCAATTTTAATTGGTTTTTCTATATTGCAATTAAGTTTTGAAGTTGCATATCTTTTAAAAGGCTATTACAAAAAAAAATTATTATATAGATACTTATTATGAAGTTCATAATTAGAATTATGAAGTTCATGATTAATTTAGCTTTAATGATTAACTGGTTGCTTAGTAACTATAAAATAAACTAGCCTGTATAGTAGTATAGGTATACTTGATCAATTGGCAAAAGTTTTAAACAATTACAGGCTTTTTATCATTAAATCTTTGATGCAAATCGTCATCTGTTGATAAAAAAAATCTGAGGACTTCTTGGAAAATCGTTTTTTCCTAATCTTGAATATTCAGGAACTGTCAAATTTTTAAATGCCCTTGTTACTTAAGGATCTTCTTGTATGTAGTAGATGCGTTTTTTAAATAACTGATCCCTTCAATCATTTGATATTAGTATTATCTATGAATGTATACAAGTAATAAAGCTTATTTTCACGTTTTATTTTCAGTCCCTCCAAAATGCAAATCAAATGATCCTACTGTTTACGTCTTGACTGAAACGGAGATCATCAATGTAACGTGCCAAGTCGAGGCTGACCCCAATGACGTCACTTTCCAGTGGTCTCTGGAAACTTCTCAGGGTACTGTTATTCTTCAGAATTGGAGCAGTTCGAATGTATTCTTCTACACACCAATGACAGAAAATGGTTATGGGACATTGTCTTGCTGGGGAAGGAATAGCGTTGATGTGCAAGAAATACCTTGTCAGTTCAAAATTGTAGCTGCAAGTAAGACAATTTTTCTTAAAAACTCTTGATATCGTTCTATCTAATATACAATAATAATGCTTTAATATACTTTACATTTATTTTGAAATACACTCTACATTTCAACACAATACACTCGTTATACACCAATGTTGAAAAGAAAAATTAACATTCAAAAAATTTCTGTTTATGTCTAAACGGTGAAAAATTCATATAATACGTTTATATAAGTAAAAATTATCATTAGACAAAAGAAAAATTATATAAACAGCAACCATAACCTTATAAAGAACATATATAGGATTTATAGATTTTTGCTCATATTTAAAGCAATTATCAGGTTAATTATTTAACGTATTACTCTGTTAACTAATAATATGTAAAAAAAAATAAACATTATGTTTAGAAAACATTTTATGAATCCAGCAAAAAAACTGTAATGTCTAAACTGTAAAAAATAACAATGAAAAATTCATTTAATACGTTTATATCAGTGAAAATTATCATTTGACCCACTCTATTTAAAATCAATTGGTTCCCCTAAGAATTTTTCATCTATTAGCATAAAAAATTTCATTAAGTTCTGAAAAATATATTTTTAAGAATAAACTAATAAAACTTTTTCTAAGAATAAACTAATAATTGAATATTTTTTGGAGGTAATTATTGTTAAAAATAAAATATATATTAATTAAATAGGATAAAACCCATTTTAAACGACATATTTTACAAACTTTGACTTTTTGATATAAGCTCCAAATCAATTAAAAATTTAAAACCAGGAGTATTTTTCAATTTTCATACTTTGAATAATTCCTTTATGCCTTCTTCAAAATTTTAAAATGAAATTTCCATTAAGATTTCCCTTTAAATAGGTCGATTGAATTTAGTTTACTTTAGATTAATTAAGCATAGTTTTACTTAACTTTAGTTTAGTTATTAAGTTTTTGAAAAAAAATTATTTCGGATACAAAATATCGTATGACAAAAATTAAAAATAAAAACAAAATCTTAACTTTTACTACCTAATTCTTTTGAAATGAAGAAACATATAATTCACAAGATAAAAAAAAAGACATTAAATTTATTTTTCTGCCCTAAGTTGCTCAGCTGTCGATAACTGAGACTTTTACCATAACCTTTAACAAAAGAGTCAAATATCTAATTTTCTAGTCAGTTTCCAAGCACTCATAACAAATTATATTTCGCAAGAGTTTGTTCAGTAAAATAACTAACTATAAAATCAATGCAACACTTTTATTTTAAACAAACCAAGTTTCTATTTAAATGCTTTCCTGGAAGAAAAACACTTTAAAGAAGAAAACTCTACAAAACCCAAATTCTCAGTATGTCTTTCTCCGCCAAGTCCTCTTCAGAAGCATCAAGTGCTTCTGCGGCAGTCCTGGATGTCATCCACACCACCTTCAATCGATTATCTCTTCTTGATCATCCTCGTTTATCCACCCTTCTCTTCCACATGTTATCCGAGCAATTCCTGTAAATTCTTTTTAGTGCATTCGCGCCAAATAAGAGTAATAATGCGCCAAATGCCTTCCACTGCATTAGGATCGAGTAATTATGGCCAACTGCACTTTAATTTCAGATTGTACTTGTTTCCAGATAATGGAGTACCAATTTTCGGCGTGAAGTGCAATCGAGTAATAAGAGTAATTGAGAGTTAAAATTAAATGAGTAGAAAATACCAGGAGGACAAGTAAAAAATGGCGCAAGGTTTAAAGCTTACCATTAGATATTATTGCTTCGATGGAAAGCTCTCTAAAATGGATTTACGAAGGATTTAAAATCTCTATAAATGCATTTAAAATCTTTATATATGTATCTGTTGTCTTATTATATATCAAAATTCAAAGTACACGGATACCGTTTGAGGAAGCCTTATACACTTCTAGTATTAAACATTAAAAAATAACATTTCAAGGTAAGGAATCTTTGTGAGACTTGTCAACTGACTTAAATATTTAATAAAATGAAATGAACCATAAATTTTGTCACCAAACAGCGTAAATGGCAAACCTATATCTCTGTTTGGTACCAAGATTCGAATCTTCTACAGAGTTGGTATGTAAACACAGTAACAAATAGAAATGACCTACTAATTTTTCTGAAACTATAAATTTTTAAAATACGAAGTGTCTATAACATTTGAAGTTTAGACTCTTAGAATCACAAATATATTGAGTTTTTGTTTCGAAATTCATCTTCCCTGAATACTTAATCAATGATGTGTATAACAGTAATAAAACAGTCGGTCTGTACGTGTGTGTGGGAAAGGGAAAAGAGAGATCTGTGGCTCTATCCTTGTGTTTTAAAGGAAAGGTATTTCCAATATGCGTAGAACATTAAAATTTGTAATATAAATAGTTTTGACTTTTAAATTGTAACTTTTTTTCTTGGAAAATCGAATGTAAAATTTTAAATAACTTTTTGAATTATTTAGGAGGTTCCTCCCCTGCTTGTTAATGCTCACCAACCCCGGAGAATGCTGAAGTATTTCATTGGTTCGCTTCGCAAACCTAAGGAGATTGCTTCACAATCTCCATTTGGGCTACGTTTCCTAGGTTCACCAGCTCCCGATCTTTAAAGTTAATTTACTATTCTATTCTTTTCTCTCTTTGCAGAAAGATAAGAAACCGCACTAGTCTTTCGTTTCCTAAATACTTTTTCTTGAGACAAATATACTACCAATATCGATTTTCTTTTCTTTTTTAATCTGATTTCGGATATATTTTCTGTCCTATTTGTATAAGTCTTATTCCTAATATACATGTCAGGTCACCAAGTGAATTTGGCAATTGAAATACTATAATGTCACTCCACAAACATGCACCTATTTTATCCGTATAGTTTTTATTTAACTATTTTATTTTGTATTTGCGTATTTTTTAAGTTTTCAGTAATTTAGTATGAAAGGTCTTTTAGTATTAGACAACAGAAAACCGCCTAATTTTGGCCTTATCACCAACTTTTCAATATCACGCCAACCCTGATACGTTAATTAAGATATGACTGAAATTTGGGCGTCAACGAAGGAAACAATGAAGTCTTTGTATATAGCATTCAAATCACTGTTCATTACTACAACTAAATCAGTGATTAAAATCTACATCGAAAGACAATTTTTCCATTCAAACATAACAAAATATATAATAAATCCAATCTATGTTGTACACTACACTAATGTAGTAAAGCTTTGTCCGTCTGAAGTTAATATTAGGAGAAAAAACTACAAAAGTTACAATGTGAGATATGCAAAATGCAATGTTTCGTCGAGTTGATTTCCCATATTAATATTCAGTTGAAAGTACCGAAAATGGTGACCAGAAGTAAATATGCAATTTGTTAGACAAAACCATAAATGTCCAGACATGTAGTTAAAGCAATCAGAAAGTATCTCTAAGATAAATAGAATTACTTAAAATTCAAATGGAAATAACAACCGGTAATGCTTTTAAATTTTCCGGAATCGTGCTTCCATATAACTCTATGGAGAAATTCGCCTTTTGCTTGCAAATAGTGAGAACTGATTAGAACTTATATGTTTGGTGTTTGTCGCCAAACTCGACGACATTTTTATTTATAAAAAAAAAGCTTCAAATTGAGAAGTTTTTTTTCGTCAATAAAAAGCTTTAAATCTAGTTTTAAAAAATCTCTCCAATAACTTAAAAAGAAGTATTTTCTAAATTTAAGCTTTAAAGTTGTGTAAAAAGTATGCATTTGAAAAAAAAAAAAGAAAAAAAAAAAAAAGAAAAAAAAAACCCACTTGTATTTAGTTCTTTGAAAGTTAATATGTTACAATATTCGTCCATTTAAACGTAAATGTTAACCTCCAACGAACAGGGGTTTTGTCTTACTACATTTGTCTACATAACTTAAAACTAAATTTTAAATACTCAACAATTGTTTCTACTTAACATTTTAAAAGTAATGTTCCATTTCTATAACAGCTACTCCAGATGCCCCACACAGTTGTACTCTGGGCAATCTGACTGTGCAGTCCTTCTCGCTAGTGTGTGCATCAGGTTACAACGGTAGCCTTCCCCAGATCTTCCACCTAGAAATCTACGAATCCATCACTCAGTTATTAGTTAGCAACTCGACTAATGCGACATCTCCCGACTTCAAAGCAGATGGGCTGTCTTCTGGTACATCGTACATGTTGCTTCTGTACGCTTCAAACGCAAGAGGGCGAAGTTACTCAATGACACTTGTTACAACTACTCTGCTACCAGCTGAGAGGAGGACAGGTAAGATTTTTGTGTAGTGACTACAGTAGCACTTTCGTTATAGCTTGCTATTGTATTTGCTATATATTTATCTATAAAATGTTAAATCTAGAAATATTTCGCAGTATTGCCATCGATATAGAAGGATATTCGGATTGAATGGTATTTCATTACCCTTAATAAAAAGATAAAAAATTAACCCCAAAAAATGTTTTTGCTCCATAAATATTTTACACACAATTCCAACTTTTATGTGCAATTGCAACTTGTTGAAAAGATTTTGAGCCCCCCAAAAAAAGTTTTGATAGTGTTTGACACTATGAACAAAACCCTCGATTACGTGACATTGACTAATATCCTTCCCCATCCACCAAAAAAGAAATTTGATAGAAGGCTTTGTCATCGACGACTAGTCTATCTGTCAAATTTCAGCTCGATGGGATGATGTCAAGTGGTTAATCTGTATTTCAAAATGGAGATAAAAACGAGTGTAGAAGTGACTTTTTTGTGACAAATGCATTGTCTTCGAAAACGAACTTCTACTTTCCAAATTTCAGCTCAATTGTATTTTAGCCCTGCGAAGACTTGCTTGTTACAAACAAACAACAAAACAAACAAAATCGAAGTTAATATAAAAATTATTCGCATTAAAAATCAACTTCCAAATTAAAATCTCCTAATTAATTTGATATTCAAATTCCATAGCAATGTGCAGTGATAGGTTTGGCTAGAATAAATTATTAAGATTACTAATGGCGCTAAATCAATTGTCAATGTAGATTTGAGCGAGATTTAAGTCCTTTCATTAGCCTTGTATTTTATTTATATTCGTTTGAGATAGGTAGTTCAGTTTTTAAGCTTGCGCTGACTAAAAAATAGTCCCAACTTAAACAAATATTTAGACCCATACATTTTCATTTGCGACCCCGACAATACGTAGGTACTAAAGACATGCGGTGATTTGAACACCCCGTATGTCTTTGTCCATACATATAACAGAAAGTCGCACATATGCGGATTTTTGGGAACATATCCTAGCAGCGATAATCTTGTTTATTCGCAATACGCTGAACTAAATGAGAGATGAGCTCAAAATCTTTTTAACAGATAAGGAAGTGGAGAGGGAGGCTAATAACGCCCCATATAGAGCGAGAGTAAGTTCATTAAATTTAATCTCACATACCAAAAACAATACTGTCGTACAAACTCAAGCGATCCAGTATGAAGCAGATAAAGTTAAATATCTTAATGGAAACAATAAAATGCAAGCATCATTACTTGTGTCAACTAATTTAACATCAATCTAATAAAACTCAAATATTATCATTACTATTCATCTTAAACTCTCACAATACCTTTAAATTAGTATTTAAATTTCATAGAAAATTTTTACATAAACAAATTTCAGAAGAGAAAATAGCCATGTAAATATTATCTTATTCACAATAAAGATGCCATTCCAGATTACTAATTTATCCTTTCCTTTCAGCAAGTGAAATCAAGATTTATCTCCATCTCATAATCAGAATTTGCATAGGAATTGTTGTAGGGCTCTGCGGATTAACTACAACTGTATGTTTTATCCTTGCAGTTCGCAAATTGCGACGCAAAGGGAGTAAAGGTAAATATATATATGCTATAAATATTTTTATATAGACAGCGATAGAGTCGACTGAAGTTGTTCTGGAATGCCATTAGAGATCGATCCCCAGTTGTTCGTTAGGTATTAGAGATCGAGTTTGGTTGTCACAAGAGTCTGTTGTCAATAGACCCAATTCTCAGTCTCTGCTAAAAAAATTAACGCTAAAGACGTAAACT
Source organism: Linyphia triangularis (assembly GCA_963978545.1). Classification (NCBI taxonomy): domain Eukaryota; kingdom Metazoa; phylum Arthropoda; class Arachnida; order Araneae; family Linyphiidae; genus Linyphia; species Linyphia triangularis. Next base: position 59,137,750 of record OZ021723.1, on the reverse strand, counting down.
CTACTCAGTGTACGTATGTATTGTTACGAATATATATTTGGGTGGGTCAGCGTTGTATGTTAAAAAAAAAATCTGATTTATCTCCGGCACAACAAGAAAGGATGCCAAATGATGTTCTTAACATACATATACAATTTTATTACAATGGGATGTCATCTTCGCTTCCGGATTGACTTTAAAGAATACATGATTTGATGAAAAAACATTCTTTTTGAAGTGTTGTTACAGAAAGATTAAAAAAAAGTTTATAAATGTGTGTATACTAAAACAATTAAATAGTATGAGTAATATCTATTTATTATGAAAAAAAATTAACAAAAATTACATTTATATTATTAGTATAATATTTTCAAATGGCGCGAAAATTCTTCTTGCTGCCGAATTTCGGCATGACTTTTCGATACTGCATTTTTTTTTTTTTTCTTCTTTTTTAATGAAGCAATCTCTCACAGATTTTTTGCACAATGTGGCTGAAGCTTCTGTCACCATCTTGACTGCATTTTCAAAAAAGTTGTGTGACATGGAAGACGTAGTAAAAACAGTTCTCCATCTGCTTTTTCAGTGACAAACAATTGGATATCTTCATCAGGAATTTATTTCAATATTTGTGTATCAGATATATCCTCCTGCCAGTCTATAAGATCGGTGTAAGTTGATGTATAAAATTTAATAGTAGGGAGTTGAAAGAATTAGAGTTTATTTTTATGATCGATGTGGACTTTCAAAATGTGAGTGGCTGCCATTTCACGAGTGTGTTGTTTAAATTTGGTTAATATTAGTCAGTAAATATGGGTGTACGAGGTAGCTGTTTCTTTGAATTACTGAATCTATTTCAATTTTCAGTTCTGTCTAGTTGCAGTGATGAGTTTGCACAAGCCGTGCTCCATCGTTACAGAAAGAGTTAGTTTTGATTGCTAGCCAGGTTGGAGCGTAAACACTCATCTAAGCGGAGATACATAGAATTGATTCAATTAACACGAGTTAGTCATCGGGCATTAGAAATTTCGCCTGGAGATTTGTTTTCTAAATCCTTAGGAAGTACACCTGTTAAAATCTCTGAAGATATTCTGTACAAATATGTTTGGCCTGTGCTAATACCTTTAATAGAAAACTCAGGTAACTCTTTGGAAACCAAAGAACGAACTTTTTTTCCTACATTTCTGGACCTTTTCCTATTCTCCCTGAAAATGTCTTTGTATCCGTTGTGTTGCCATCAATATGTAGAAAGAAGTGTCGAAAGAATAATTCGTTCATATGTAGTTGGCAGATAATCCACTGTAACGGTTTATCTAACCTTTTTTCAAGCAGGCATTTACACCTACATATTTGTCAACATTCACTTTAGTTCCATCACAAGGACTCTATAGATATTTTTTTATTTCAAAAAGAAATCGGTGGTTAAGATGTGCTAGATGATGGTATAATACATCCCAAAAGCATCTACTCTGGTTCCATTATAACGGAATATGCTCTTCAATAATCAACAATTAATAAAATGTAAATACATTTTGTAATCTTTTTCTGATATTTCTAGAACTTCGTTTTCTTCCGAAGTTACTTTTCGTCCTATCTTGCTTTTCCGGCGAAGCTTATTTTTAACAATAATTTTTTAAGTGATTGTGAAGAACTGCTGAACCTATAACTGCCCCAGACTTATTTGATACTTTATATTTATTACACACGTTCTTAAAGAATGTGGCGGCATACATTGTCATTGCCCGAATGACTTGGTTAAGATAAAGTTGAAACATTATAAACTTCTCTATGTTTTCTTTTTAAAGCTAAAACTGTGATTTTTACTTTAGCATTTCCCTTTTCAAAGTATTCGTTATTCTAATCATTGCAACAATATCTACGGCTTCTATCCCCATTTTGATTGATTGGGAATCTTTGTTCTCTGATATATACATTTTGGTATATATTACGAATGCATTCATTAATTTTCTTATACTTGCAGGATAAAATGTCAATCAATACTTTACAGGTAACGCCAAGTCTTCTAAATTCTTCTTCGGTACTTTAGCGTATTATTTAAAAAAAAAAAAAATGTGTTTCAAATAATGTGCCAATCATATTTTATCAAAGGGCTCCTTAAATAAGTAGAAACAAGATTTTTTTTTTTTACCCACCTTAGGATATATAAGTAGTTTTATATAAACTTAAAGGATTCATCCATTTTCTTGGTGTTTGACATTTACATTGAATTAAATAATTAATTCTAATTATTCACATTATATTCTCTGAAATCAATATCTCTAGAGAGACAGAAATCTACTCGTGTTTCTTAAACATTTCAAAATTAGAGTTAGTTTGTGGGGCTATTTCCTCCATATCATGATACATCTAAAATGACCGCTCAAGGATGGTTGTCACATAAAAACCGGGATCGGTTGCCGCTTGCGAAAACAACCACAATAGTATTTGAGCAGGGTTTCTCTTTACTTGTTGCAGTTCAAGATAAATAGGCACCATTAAAAACGAACAAAGATATACTGAGTGCATGGTTTAATGGCTATAGCAATGAGGAAAATTAAAAAAAAAAAAAAAAAAAAAAAAACAGCCCTTTAAATATTCATTTAAATTTGTACTTCAATCGCCGTGCGTCTTGAACTTAAACTACTGCGCAAATTTTTTTTCCTCATGTTCCAATTTATAAAAAGTATATAATATTATTTTGTAATTTAATTTTCGAATTGAACATCATGTGGTTACCGATTCGATGTATGTGACAACCAATACCCGAGTTTGAACCGGGTGGTTACAAAAAATTTCTCAGACTACTTTTGAACTGCATCTTCAAAAGTTCAAAGTCTAAAAATTAAGACATTCTTAAACAACTCTTTTATTTGCATATTTTATGTTGATAGACACTTTAAGGATGAAAATTGAATGTATGTCTACTGAAGTCTTATGCATTGAAAATACTTGCAATGATAAAATAATTTCTGAAACATATTGCAGGAAATAACTTCTTCATTTATATTATATACTTAGCATCTTAATTTCAACGATTCTAAATGAAATATCACAGTTGAAGCTCAAAAACTCCTTTTTAATATCAGTTGTTTTTTTTTTTTTAATTTTCAAGTATTTTTTTTTTTTTTTTTTTTAATTGTTTGTAGATTTTTTTTATTTTCTGTCATTTAAATTTAACAGAAATTTAAACTTAAGAATTAGTATAAAGAAACCAAAAATTTAAACTCTTGAAAGAAATTATTCCAGTAAGAGATATTTACAGAATGTTCTCAATAAAGTATGCAATCAATGCAAATTAAAAGAAAACTTTTCTTAATAAAATAATAATAGGAAAATCTTTAAAAGTATTGTGCTTTTATTTCACGTTTAGCTGTTATTTAATGGAAATTTGAATTCTAGTAATCCTTCAATTGATTTCTTTAAAAAAAAACGAATTTTAACATTTAAGTTCATAAATAATAGAGCTATAATAGAGTTCCTTGAAAAATATTCACTTTAAAAAAACTGTGTTGTAAATTAATTCCAATCTGACTCATGATTATCTTTTTTATCTTTTAGGTACATCGACTGAAAATAACTCAATTGAGTAAGTAAAACAAACTATTATTTAAAATACTTATAAAAAGATTAACTTATTTTACTAAGACATTAATTTCTTATTCGAGGGAATTTAGATAATAGTATGTTATAAAAAACGTTTTTTAATCGAAATAAACTATAAAAAAAAACATAACTTTTCTTTAACGTTTAATATCTGTTATTATTCATAAAACCTGTGAGGTGTTTTTTTTTTTTTTTTTTTTTTTTTTTCTTTTTTTTGGTTGTTTTTTTAAACATTTAATAGAAAATGTTTTATAAATTATTAATTTTTATTCTTAAATATGTTCTAATGAAATGTTAAATAAGTGCATTCAGTAAAAATAAATGCAACTATTAAAATAGAAGAAGTTCTTCACTTAAAAAAATCTATTTTTAATAAATTTATTCAATACTCCGTTAAAATAACAGTAAAATAAAGCAATGATTAAATATTCCTTTTATTATTCTCATTGAAATATAGCATTAAGTCGTCTTTTTCTGAAATACTCAAACTTCTTATATTAATAGCTTGTAATGGGACTAAAGTCCCTAAACGTCCAATCATATCAGTATTTTAAATTATTTATATATTATTTTTTCCATGATGCAATACAATAAACATCAATATATTAAAAAACTAAAGCAAATTAATTTAGTAAATTTTACTGAACAAATTTGAGCACAATAAATAGAAATATTTTAACTCGTGAATATTTTAACATTGCACATTTCCTCATTTTAGTTAATTGTACCATTTTACCTTTTTAAAAAAATTCTACTAACTTTTTGACGTCGCAAATACAATAACAATTTGAGTCAAACACTTTTAATAATACTTTTGCTTCTATATAAAAATAAAAATGTACAATTCATAAATTAGTTCTCTTTTTTTCTTCTTTCACTGTTGAAACATAATCGTGATAAATGTTAAAGTAATATAAATGTTGAGCTGTCGTAATTACCGTTGCAAATAATGATAGCTGCTATCTCCTTCTGATACGAAGAATTTTCAATCACCTTGTTGTGAAAACTTACAGTGAACTTTTATAAATAGCAATTTATGAATCAACGAATTGTTACAAAACAATGCAGTTTGATACAATAGCATTCTTAATAAGTATGTACTAGCTGCAGTTGTGGAAAAAAAAACTTTCCGAAATTAGTGGTATCATCAGAGAACCTATTAATTATTAGATTGCACAAATTCCCACGTACTAAAATACTTGTATCGCATATTCCCCTCGCTTTTTTACATGGAAACGCAGTCCAAGACCACATTCCAAAAGAAGATTATTAGATTGTGTGTATCTTTTTTTTTTTTTTTTTTTTTTTTTTTTTATTATTATTATTATTATCTGGAAAGAGTAAAGCTGAAAGCTTTAGAAAAAAAGCACTCAAATATTAATTCAAACCTAATGTTGACGTATAAAATATTATTTAATATTTATAATAATAGTAAATAATATATAAGTATTTATAAATAAATATTCAAAATTCAAATTTATTTCCATAAATCTTTGTGTAAATCTGTGGGAAAGGATGCGATTTTAACACGAAATGCTTACATTACCTCATTTCATCTATAATAATAAAACAAGCTGTGTCTGTCTGTCTGTGGCTCTGTGGATCTATAGAAACCTACTTAAAATTGGAGCAGAGCTCTGAAATTTTCAACTTAAGAAGTTTTGGCTTTCTAATTTTATGTATGTCAAACAGAATGTTAAAATTTGAATTAGTTCTCTTTTAATTAATATTTTAATTAATTTATTTTTTACAAAGTGACTTCAAATAGAGATACAGCTCTGAAATTTTCAACATAAATAGTTTTAGCCATTTAATTAGACTTTTGAAAAACAGAATGTTAAAATTTTATTTAGTTCTTTTTTAATTAATTTTTTTTAATTAATTAATAAATATTTTACGAAACGAATTCTAATATGGCTACAGCTCTGAAATTTTCAACAGAAGTAGTTTTAGCCTTCTTATTGGACTTTTGAAAAACAGAATTTTAAATTTTTATTTAGTTCTTTTTTATTTAATTTTTTTAATTAATTAAAACATTTTTTACAAAACGATTTCTAATTGGGCTACAGCTCTGAAAATTTCAACATAAGTAGTTTTAGCCTTTTAATTGGACTTCTGAAACACAGAATTTAAAATTTTTAGTTAGTTCTTTTTTAATTAATTTTTTTAATTAATTAATAAATATTTTACAAAATGATTTCTAATAAGGCTACAGCTCTAAAATTTTCGACACAAATAGTTTTGGCCTTCTATTTGGACTTTTGACAAAAGAACGTGAAAATTTTTATTTTGCTCTTTTTTGATTAATTTTTTAATTAATAAATATTTTACAAAACGATTTCTAATAGGGCTACAGCTCTGAAATTTTCAAAATAAGTAGTTTTGGCCTTCTAATTGGACTTTTGAAAAACAGAATTTTGAAATTTTATTTGTTTTTTAATTAATTAATTAACAAATATTTTACAAAACGATTTCTAATTGGGCTAAATTTCTGAAATTTTCAACACAAAGAGTTTTGGCCTTCTAATTGGACTTTTGACAAAAAGAACATTAAAATTTTCATTGTTTTTTTAATAAATTTTTAATTAATATTTTCACAAAAAGCGACTTCTAATAGGCCTAGAGCCCTGAAAGTTTCAAAATAAGTAGTTTTGACCTTCTAATTTTGCTTTTTATAAACATCGCGTGTTAAAATATTCTTAAAGGAGTGTTGTATTATAGTTATTAACGGGGATTTTTTTTTTTATTTGTTTCTCGACAAAGGAGGGGTTTCTAATATTAAGGCTTTACGTAGCAATTAGTTTTTAATGTGTGAAGTGACCTTAAGCTTACGCAGCAATCAACCTTCAACCTTTCATGGAGCAAAGCGAGCTCATGTTTGCATCGCAATGAACATTTCAACGAGTTAAATAAGCCTGTTCTTATGTGTGAATGACTTTTTCAGCGAGCAAAGCGATCTCGATTTTGCGTTGCGATGAACTTTCCTGCGAGCGAAGAGCCAAAAATTTGGGCCTATACACCAATGACAGATTTCCGCAAAGCAGGGCCTCACAGCTGGCTAAAATAATGCACATGTAAAAGCACGGGTAATCAGCTAGTATTCAATATTGAAATTCCTATCTCTTTTAGTTTTTTTAGATATTTTTGTTACTTTCATAAAGCCATCTCAAAATACTTACACTTTATCATTACTTTTTACTTTACTTACTCACTTTACAATAGGTATACGTTATTTCCCTGCAATACGAGATGTCGTTTTAAATTTAAAGGCCTATTAGGAATCTCCCTGTATATTGAACCTTTTAAAAATGTCTCTTAAAATTCTAACAAAATCCAGGCAATGAATACATTATTTTCAAATAAGTTACTAACCATTCCTAATAATTAATTAATTTATAATCAGTCCCTTGAAGTTTAATTTGGAAATGTCAATAATTTGCAACGACAAGTTTACCCGTTTATCTCTTGATAGCAGCAACGCCGTAAAAAAGGATTTAGATGAAGCTATAGATGGAAGCGAAAAAGGACCTGATATAATCCCACTATCAGCTGATTCAGACGGTATGTAAACCCATTATTTATTTATATATACTGTCTGTTTTGGGAAATGCAATAGCACTATTTCTTCTTTGTACATTAATTCCAGAAGATGTACAATGGTGTCTTTAATTCTGTAAAAAGACGACGTATTTGTCTTTGATTTTCCAGACGTATTGGTATTAAAAAAAAAATTACGCTCAAATTTCCAAACAAAACGAAATGTAATTTGAAATCGTGTATTTATAAGGGGTTTCAAATTACTGTCAATCCCTATTATTTTGAAATATAAATTCCTTAAAACGTGATAAGTTTTCCAAAATGAATATATTATTTTGTAAATTAACAAAGAAGGTCAAACTTCAGATATTGGACTGAGAGGGGATTGCAAGCTCAGGCACCCAATCGAACATCAATCTGAATGTTTCATAGAATGTAGAGAAAACTAGTAGATTAAGAATATACTGGTCTAGTGGGGAGAAAATGGCCGAAACAGTTCAAAAATAGACTTTAAATGAGTTGAACTAAATACTATTGTCAGGTTTGACATATTTGGCAATCAGTAAGTCAAATTTAGAACAGTATATATCCTTAGTCTGCAATCATTTCTATGGATTTTATAAAAAGATGCTCAACTGGGTGCTTAAACTTACTGTAACCTTTTATCTACATTGGCTGTTATTTCTTTATATGTGTTGATATAGTTGAGATATTGCACAGATTGTTTGGGAAAGTTCAAATCGCAAAAAAAAAAAATTAATAAATTTTAACATTTTTGGTAGTATTTTGAATGTTTATATTTTTTTTAAATATTTTTTTTAAATATTTTTTTAGTATGAATCGTGAAGATTAATTTTGAAAATGTTCGTACTCCTACACCTTCAAAAAATATACTGCAATAATTTTATTCTAATGGCTAATGAATAATCTTTTTAATGCTTCACTTTTCACTGTTGAAAATTTTTAGAATTTGAAGTTGCAATCTTTTCTAAACATGAAATTTTTTTTAAATATTCTTCAGTATAAATAATTAAACAGTTTGGAGATTTGAAATGTCCTAAACCGAATACAAGTTACTTGTAAATGAATTTTGAGATTAATTACGAACTACAAACCACGTTTTCCAAATATGAAATAGTTTCAATATTCTTATAAAAACTTTCTCCTCGGGAAAATATTCATTGAATTGGAAATGTTAAATTTTCAAGTGTTTTTGCATGCATGTACATTTATTTACAAATGACATTGAAGAGTAAAGCAATTTTACCTTTCAGTTTTTTCGTATAATAACCATTTAAGATAAAAAAAATTATGCCCTATGATTGCGAACAGTATTCATTTTAATTAATATTGCTTTTCCATGATGAAAAATTTCATTAGAAGGAGTTTACTGTCCTTCAGCGTTACATTTATAAGAATGTATGCATATGAATAATCCAAAGACATTTACTACGACATTCATTCTTTCTATATTTCATAAGCAAACTTTAATTCTTAATTTAGAGTAAATGTATAAGGCTATCTGAAAAGTATGTATGAGTTTTTTACCAAGGCTCTTCCTAATTTAATCATGTGTTAAAGCACTTAAGTGTTTATTTCTAAGAAAAGCTTTAGTTCGGTTGAGTAAACACTTATAAACTTTGTGAAGTGCTTGCTGAAAAGTTTTGCAAAGGCACAATTAATTAATGCTTATCCGTTACTCAAAAATGTAACTCAACCTTTGGCTAGTTCCAAAAATGTGAATGAGTTTATTCACTGACTCTATTTATATTATTATTAAAAAGAAATTTAGATAAATTAAAATACTTTACAATTATTTTTACAAAAAAAGTATTATTGCAAAGTAATATATTAAATAGCACATTATACCAAGTAAAATATTTATAAAGTACATACATAATAAGACTTTATACCTATCTAGACTTTAGTTAAATATGTCTTTAGGGTCTTGGCGGGAAAAAAATTTAATCTCTCTATTTTACTCTTTGTTAAAACCTTTCTGCAACTTTTTTCTGAAAGAACATCCTAATATGCTTTTCTTCTTAGTCTTTTTTATGAGTGGAAAACTTCTTGAACCATCAAATTCCCCTCAGACATCAGACATCAAACATAATCATCGCAAGTACAAGCATACTGTTTTATAGCACATTTCAAGAGCTTAACAGTAAGTAAACTCCTCTTTTGTGAAACTAAAATTTCATTTCAGGATAAGTAAACTTTAAATTTAAAAAAAATGTTTCATTAAGAATTGCAATGAAAGCTAGTGAAATATTTATTGTATAGTGTAATTTCTATTTTGTTTCAATATTGGGATAGTGTTTTAAAGCAATTACCATAGACCGTGGTAAAATAAGGACATTTATTCAAGTTTTTTTTTTATGTCTCCTGTTAACGTATATTAAGCTAGGCAACTGAGATCATGGTGTTATATGATGTTAACCTTCTTCTTTCAAAATATGGGCATTATTTTACTCTACGACCAATCATACCCTCACAAAAATATTCCGTCTTTATCCCTATATTACTCCATGGGGTAGCTTTAGGACAGTACTATTTTTCGCTATAAAAACTAAGGAAAAATCCATATGCCCCAATTTCAGGAGGAAGGACCATTTTTCAAGAGGTTACATTTCAAATTTGGATAAAAAAAATTTGCAAATTACAGTAATAGTTTGGAAATGTTACGATTTAAAATAACATAGTGGATTAAGAAGGATAGACAAATTTTGATATGAAGGTAAGAAACATTTTAACATAACTTAATTACTCAAAAAAATTTAAAACTTGTTCATAATGGAAATGTCTCGTCAGTCGGTTAAAGTAGGCTGGTTGATTTTCTAAGCGATTCCATCCTTCGAATAAAAAGTTTCGTCAGGTTTAGTTGGTCATTTCCAAATTTGAGCAGACATCACAATATAGATGAGTATTTCTTCGACATTTTTTATCTCATTTACCGCTAGTAAAGTTCGTCCTCGTATCTCCCAAAATGTAGAGTTGGTAGTCCTCCATTTAGTTCTGGAGGAAACTTGAAAATTGTGGAGGAGATGTTTATGGAGTATAACTACAGTATGTTACGAAATGATAGGTCCATCCTATAATTACTTATTTATTCTTGTATAAAAGAGGAAATATATTTTATTACAATTTTAATCGATGCATAAACTGAACAAAATTTACTTTATACATAAGTTTCATTGAGCAAATAGTATTTAAATAAATTTAAAAAAAAAACAGAAATAATAGAAAAATCACCTTTTCGAATTTATCGGTACACTGATAGAAAAAAATTTAAAGTAGCTTCAGTAAGAAACTTTTCCTCCTCCTTTCGAAATAAGTTCGTAAAACCTCTTCAGCTTGCTTTCTACAAGCTTTCACGTATAATTTTTGGAAATTTCTGCTCATTTTAACAATACATTATTCTTTAAATCATCAATGCAGTCATACTTCTTACCTCCTGCTTAAACGGCTCTTTAAAGTATTCCCCTCATATTTTTCACTGAATTGAGGTCTGGACTGTAAGGTAGCCTATCAAAAATATGTATACCATTAGCCAAAAATTATTCAAAACTAGAGTTTTCCGCAAGAACAAGCGCACTGTCCTGCTGAAACATGAATAATAGACCACAAACGCACATTGGGTAACAAGTAATGATCGATTAATTCTTGATATCTTACTGCACTTGGACTTATTTATGAAGGCTATATCAGTTTTTTCAGCCCCATCCGAATCCAACCCACACCATATAAGAACCGTTATGAACCGGGCAAGTGGAAATGAGATGTTAATCGAGCAGCAGTCAATCTTTCAAAATATTCATTTGCTTGAAAATTCAGACACGGAACCTTGAAGTATTGTTTAAGTCTTCAGACATGGAACCTTGTAGTACAACAGTCTTCAGTGAGGGATTGCTCTTCCTAACTTTCAAAATTCTTCTAAGTTCAAGTTCTCAAACATGAGGTCTATCGTCTTTGATCATGGAAAGAAGTAAATTATAGGGATGGGCAAAAAAGGGTATTCCTTTCACTGACGGAGTCAATTATACCTTTAAGCTCATCACTCACGTAATGAGAAATTACGATTGATTTGAACGAGTGATGAAAGCCTTAAGATTATCCGCTGTTTTTCTTTATGGGCCTAACGACCCATAACGACCCCGCATATCTTTTGAGAAGCTTCTAGTAGTAGATTTCAAGAACATTGAATGTGAAATTAATAGAAAAAACCTCAGTAAAGATCAGCAGTATCTTCTCGATTTATCGCTTGTCGTACAATATAGTGATTGGTCAAAGGATGTGTCGGTTTGCAATCCAAGCACACTTTCTCATGCACGATGGTTGACAAGAGCCAACCGTATCTTTCATCAATATGTTATCACACAAGATCTTCATTTCAACTCGAAGCCATCATTTCATCTTGAAATGTTACATGCCAGTATAACCAAACATACCAGTACATAAAGAAAAAGCAGATTCTCTCAAAGCGCTCATCACTTGTTCAAAGAAATTGTAATTTCTCTTAACATGAGTGATGAACTTAAAGGTATAATTGACCCCGTCATTGAAAGGAATGCCTTTTTGTCCATCCCGAGAATTTTCTTCTCTCCATTATTAACGATGATAGAACCATTTACGAGAACTTGGTTTTCAAAGATTTTGAAGCCAGAAAGAGCAATCCCTTACTGAAGACTGCTGTCAGATACTTCAAGGTTTTACTTCTGGATTTTCAAGCAAATAAATATTTTTGAAATTATTTGATTCGGGATCAGTTAACATATCATCTGCACCCTCCCTCAGAAGGTTTGTAGATGAAAAAATTTTGAGTTTTATTCGCTCTGGTGAAAACCCTAGATAGGATCTTGACACCTTCCCGTGCCAAACTCGAGCAGTCGAAAGATGTGTCAAATTGGTAAGAAAGGAAGAAGAAGAGCCAAATCAAGAGATGGTCAAATACGATCTACCCTGAAATCGAGAAATATTATGCTAAACTTCACTAAATAAATAACACTACAGATTAGGTTCTGAACAACCCAATATAATTTCTTAAGTGATCTAAATTTTCTAATCTTCTGATGTAATTTCTGCCGACCGAACTGTATAGTGGTTAGCATGCTAGCTTCTAGACCGCGAGGTTGCGGGTTCGAATCCAGTGTTGGCATGGATGTTTATAAATGTATGTTGGCTTGTCTAATGACAAATCTTTCAGCGCATTATAGCCCTCGTGTTGCTGACGGCGCCAGATAATTTGAATACAACCAATCTGATGTAATTTCGAATGTGGCCTCAATATTTTATTTTTGAACTCATTTGTGATAAAGAAAGATGTATTTTACGAGTGAAATATTATGTTTTGACCCCTAATTCCGACATTGGCTGATCCAGCGAAGAGTGGAGGGGGCGATCCTCCTCTTCCGTTCTGGATTAAATAAGAAAAAAATAAAGACGATGATGATTATTTTATGTGCTGTTTGTCATGACTATAATAAATAAAAGTCTAACGTTGGCATCCAAATCCAACTCAGGTGTTCAATTTATATATATTTAATTATATTATATTTAATTATATTATATTTAATTATAATACTCATATTTTATTATATTTAAATCATACAAGCTTATGAACATGTGAAAGATTGGAATTAAAAATAAAACCAAAATGTACTATATTGTTTTTACCGCTCACATTTTAATGCGCGCTTCACTCAGGCTTTGGATGAAGTCAATCCAAATTTGACGAATCCGTACTGAACATCTTTTATATAAATGTTTTCTTCCCAAAAAATAGAAATGAAAAAGCCGAGGACGACGACAACAAAGCAAATTACAGTTTTGGTTTTGTATATGTAATCTTTGTTAGAATATCCTTTCTATCTTATGTAACAATAATTTATCCTGAACGATATTGTTAAAGACAACTCTAGTTTACAGACGTAAATTCACACATAGCGTCGCTTATTGAGACTTTTTACCTCTCTGTAACATATTCTTCATAATCAAGTTAAGTTATCCCATAGTATAGTAATATAACTTACAAACCACCCCCTCCGTTATAAAACTCTGGATCCCCCTTGACTTCCGAAAATATATGAATATTAGAGAACATAAGTTCAGTCAAACAGGTTGGAATAATTGATTTTGATGTCCCACAATTTTCGTTATTTTAGCGTTTTTTCTTGAAACGGGATATTTTATGGTCTTATTGTGTATTATGTTATCGCCTACGTGTTCTTTCTCCCGCAAGCTTTGAGAATTATTTACATAATTTGTCTTGTAACTTGATATTTATGAGTGTTAAATTATTTATATATATATATATATATATATATATATATATATATATATATATATATATATATATATATATATATATATATATATATATATATATATATATATATATATATATATATATATATATTATTTATTTTTTTTAATTATTTTACAGAGCCATAACTAACTCCGAGCTTTTTATCAGCACTACAAGTACAATTTACCACGTCTGATTACTATCCAAGATCTGCACAACTGAAAAATACTCATCGATTTCAAAACAAGAATTAAATACCATGGAATCAATTCGTAAGTTCTAATTATATGAATGAGACAAAAAATGCTTTATTTAGACAAAAATACAATATTTTCAAATGTCATTCTCTCTATGTCTGTAACAAATTAACTTTATTCAAGGAAATTTTCTCCGTGATCTTTAACAATATGCAATGGTGATGATTATTTCTTTTATAATAAATAAACAAATAGTAAGAGCTTTAAATGAAAAAAGTCTCATTGGTGCTCTTTAAAGTCTCAAAGGGACTATTTTTCTAAGTTTTTTTTTTATCAAATCCTATCCCAACTTATTATTACCAATTAAGTAATGTCATAACATTTTGAAATACATGAGATTTTTCTGCATATAAAAACAACATTCTTCTTTCTTTTAGGGGAAACTCTTTTGAAATGTCAAAAAGAGTTATAAATTCTAAATACAAATTAACATTTTGACAGAAAATCTCCCATTTAATCTGAAACTAACTATTTTAGTAAACTTTCACTTAAAAATATAGTTTGTTGTCTTTTTTGTATTTCGTATCAGGGTCTGTCAAATTCCTTGAGATTTAAAATAAAAAAAAACTCTTTAAAGTATGCAAGGAACTCCTTTGCTTTTGAGAGAAAAAAAATTATAAAAATTATTTTGAGAAATGCGTATTTATTTTATTATTTGAAAATACATTTTGACACTCATAATTAAACGAGTATTTACCTCATTTTTTTTCCTTGACAATGCATTCCTTTCTAGAAAACAATTACGCATTAGCTAAAGAGTGACATTTAAAAGCATTAATATTTTTAATATTTACAATCTTTTTAAAATATCCATTCAACAATAGCATTTCTATACTGAATTTAAAAAAAAAAAAAATATATATATATAATTTTATCGTAGTAATTACTCCGAGCTCGAAATGTTTATATTTCTTCTTTTACGAACAAACAAGTATTAGTAGGAATGGAGAAAAATAAAATGTAAATTTAATATGCAGAACATATTTCACATGTATAAACTATAACAATCTTGATTTGCTTCATAATTTGTTTATCAACAAGATCAGCCTTAAATTATAAACATGATAAAATGAGCCCAGAGGCTCGGCTAGCTATGCTTTTGGTCTCATGGTTGGTAGATCACAGGCTAAAGCGCAACCATAATACTGGCAAATAAAATAAAGGTAGTTGCTGTATGTAATATACATTGAGGTTTCAATACCTTCTAGTTTAGATGTAAACCTCAATATATAACCGAGTTCAAATTTAGGAGAAATAAGCAGTTATAATCAAAGAAAACGTAATATAATTAATGAATGTTTTAAATTGTAATAATGGTACATTACTAATAGTTAAGCAAATATTCAATAATGAAATGCCAAGTTCACCTGCCAACTTTAAAGTGAGGAAAAAAATCATAAAAATAACGAGTTTTATAAATATTCTCTCTACCGGAAAATTTCAGTCCGTTTCGGTTATACGTTTCAACAAGTACGCTCTTATTCATTTGACGCATATTTGGCTCCCTCCTTTTATCACTGAATGTATACATACCGACCAAGCAAATGAACTAAAACTAAGATGATTCATGTTAGTATTAAGTGAGACTCGATCGTGTACCAACGGCTACTGATAAAGTTCATTTACGTCACTGTATTTTGTACGAATTCCGACATGGAAAAAAATGCTAAAGAAGCGTGCAAAAAGTTATCGAAAGTGTTTGTTGAAGGTACAGTTTCTGAGAGAACATGCAGAAAATGGTTCGAAAAATTTCAAGCAGGTGATACAACCTTTCTGATAAGCCACGCTCTGGGCGACCGTCTTTGATCGACGACGATACTGTCAGGATCGTGTTAGAGAAAAATCCTTTTTTGACAGCATCGGAGATTGTGGAAAGGCTTGATTCAGCTCAATTAACCGTTTCGGACCCATCGATATAGATAAACAACTGGATAGACTGATCCATTGTCAATGCAAAGAGAAAAACACGCCGGGGATTACGAAGCTTTGCGAAGCTGGTGGGATGATTAAACAATCACAGTTCACTTTTATAGTTGGATGGGAATGCGGAAAACCTTGTAAAGTGTTAGAGTATTTATTTTTTTGCACATTATTACTAATTAAGGTCTACTATGGACATTTCTGCTGTGTACAACCCAAAATTTTATTTTCAATCCTCGGCAATCCTTATTTTTTATCCCACCAATTGCATCTGGCAACGGCTTCATTTTCCCAGTGTTAAGCAGTCTATCCAATTGTTTATCTATATCGATGTTCGGACGATATTCGGAAACTAGGATTAGTGTGGAAATATTCGAGATGGGTGCAACATGAGTTAAGTGAAAAGAATTTGAATGATCGAGTCATCATGCACATTTCTGCTTTCATGGAAGAAAATCGAACCCTTTTTGAACCGGATGATAACTGGGGATGAAAAGTGGATTACCTACGAAAATATCGTCAGAAAAAGGGCATATTGTAAACCCGAAAAACCTGCCCCCTCCACCACTAAACCGAAGTTGAGGCTGAATAATAATAGAATGTTGTGTATACAGTGGGACATTGGAGAACTGTTGGCATTTCGAGCTTTTGAAATCAAACGGAAAGCTAAATTCGGAAAGGTACTGTCAACAAATGAATAATTTAAAAATAGCACTTCAAGAAAAGAGGTCGGCTATGTTTATTAGAAAGAATATCATACTGATTCACGATAAAGCCTGGTCACATGCTGCTTTGGAAAACCGTCAGAAACTTGCAGAGCTATACTGAGAAACTCTGTTGCATCCACCATACTCCCCGGATCTAGCACCCTCCGAGTATCACTTATTTCTGTCCTTACAAAAAAATTTGAAGGGCAAAAAATTTAAAAACGAAGACGATATCAGACTAGCACTGGTTCAATTTTCCGCTTCTAGGGATAAGGCATTTTTTAAAAATAGGATAAACAAATTGCCATCACGCTGACAAGAAGTCATAAATAATGATGGTAATTATATTATTCAATAAAGTTAATTCAAGGTATGAAAATTTTATTATTTTGTTTTATTCTAAAAGCGGACAGAACTTTCCGGCAGACCCATTAGTTAAGAAAGCATTGGTTAATAAAAAAAAATTGTAATTTGATGAAAAATAGTTTTCAAGGTGAGTTTTAAAAGAATTTCATCTTATTAAAAAATTAATGTTTTTATTGTTTCTAAAAGATTAATTGCTTCGCGGGGGAGGGGGGTGGTCACAATTAGACACTCACTTTATGGGCCTTTTACATGTTACATTAGACGTTTCACTTAATGACACTCTTCTTACTTAGGGTGACATAAAGGAAACACCATTAAAATTATTTTTTACAGTATCTGGAAACTACACTAAAATGTCTAAAATTTTGACTTTTAGAGTTAATGTTCGAGTAACCATTGATCTGTTCGGTCCTTATAAGATCAACATCAATGTTAAACCTCTAAATTATTATTAGTAGTGGTATCATTTATACATTAACATGGAATAAAAAACAATGGAAATTTCGAAATTTAGTAAAAATAAAAAAATAAAAAATTCACTTTAAAATATTTCAGCAACTTTAAAATAAATTATACTATGTTCTTCATTACATTCAAATTTTTTAATAAATTGCGTTCATTTTGTGAATGTACACTACCGCAAACATTAAATAGTATTTGTAAAGAACACGTTTTTTATTTTGTTTAAGACATTCTTCACATTTAACTTCAGTTTCAGCCAGCTAAAAAACTTTTTGTTTAGTTTCAATTATATAATGCAGTACCAAGAAACTCTAATAAAATCAAATATATATGCGGAATAATTGTTTTTTAAGCTTAATTTTAGATTTTTGGTTTTATAGAAAATTACTATTTTTAAATACTTTTAAAATAAAATTCTTTGGGAAAATGACATTTAAGTTTTTTAGTTATTTTCGGTAAATCCTTATGTATAAATTTCAATTAAAATTAAAATATTAAATAAATTATAATTTGAGTTAGGACTGGTGCCCTAAGACCTTTAATAAACAATTCACTCATTAAATGTCATTAAATAATGAAGTTTTGCTGTGCAAATATGTATGTTTTCTCCCACTAGTTAAAGTGAAATAAATTGCCAGCAAAATTATAAATATAAGAAAATGTTATTTAATGCATATTGATTAACTATAAATTGTATAAGTTAGTGCTGAAAATTTTAAAAATCCATGTCTTTGGCAATTTCCCTTTGGATTAATACATAACAAAAGGAAAAGGTACATCGGACATCATTAATTTTTTTTTTTTTTTAATTTCTTTAAAATTAAATCTGTAAAAATGATCTTAAGTTTGGAACAAACTTGCATATATAAGTAATGATATGACTGATAACAACACTTTGTTTAAAATTTTTAATTTATATAATTTTTTTTTTTAATTTTTTTTTTCGTAGTTTTGATGACAAGTTTGTCTTCAAGATGTATTTTAAGAAATGTAACCTTTATTTAATGAACATCAAGTTATCAAAAGCAGGCCTGAATTAATAAGTTTAATGTAATCTTCTTTCTCTATGGAGGTCTAAGATAATTTATTATGCATAAAATTACATCAATGGTACTTAAAATTCATCTATGTCTAATACAAAATTTATTTTTTAAAAAGAAATTATAAAATCTAATTTATCATATTTTTGCAGAGAAACCATGAAAAAGTATTCATCACAGATGAAGTAATAAATTTTTATCAAATTGATCAAATGTTCCGTGAACAAGTCTAAGAAAAGAAGAGTCGTATAATATGTATTATGTGTAAAAATATAAACTGCATTAATAAAAAAAGTTATTTTTGGATAGTTTTCAATGACACATACAATAAATTTACATCACGTGTGTATTTTGTTTTATATTATGTATTTTTTGTGAAATCTATGTATTTGAAACGTATAGGTAAAATGCAATTAAAACTTTCTAGAAAATTACATATACCAATTTTATTTCAGTGTCAAGCACAATCTTAACACTTTTAAAATTTCCAAATTGTTAAAAGAAAAAAATCTCATAAAAATTTCAATTCAACGGAAGTAATTAAATTTCAAAATATGCTTCCATTTTTCTTTAGCGATAACTGACTTTTATGCCAAAAGACTATTTATTTGTGACTCCAATTCGTAAATCATTATGAGTATCTAAACTAACTTCAAATTGAATTTAAAAGTAGAATAAATTAATTCAACCATTCTTAAATTTACAGTATGCAATTTTACCAAATGATGTTTGCCCTAACTGGCATTATGTTGTCACAAATCATAGTAAAAAAATATATTGAAGAAAGAATAACTGAAAGAAAATTTCCATTCCAAACCCATTGAGGATAAATTTTTATTACAAGGAAAATTTTTAATGGAGCAAACTAATAAATAACAAACTATTAAAGAGAAGCTATAATAATATTAAAAATTATGTTAAGATAATTCAGAATAATTATAAATTACACAAAGTGCTAATAAAAAATAATTGAAGATTATATATTTATAAAATCATTTAAAAATTATGTATTCATAAAATCATTTGAAGAATATATATTCCTAAAATCATTTGAAAATTATATATTCGTAAAATATAAATAACAATAAGTGAAAACAAAATACATAGAAAAATATTCAGAGTAACTTTACGTTGGGAAACTATAAAAATTTTAAATATCGCATTTATTAAAACACTTAATTTATTATTAAGCTCCTATTTATTTCTTCTCACGTTTCCTTCCCTTAATTTCTCATTTAGTTTTTAAATATTGGATAGTTTTTGCCCATTTTAGCGTACATTCGCTACTCAAAATTCAGCTTTTAATCATTCCTCTTTGCGTAATGGTAAATATAACTCAGACTAAATTTATGAATTTAACTTTCTTCGGTAAGCTTTTACGTGTGAAAGTGCCTTTTAAATGCCTCACTGCCTTGTTGTTAATGAATGCATCAAACTGCAGAAAAACGAAATAATGCTTGAGTTACCGCTGTATCCCTAATACCAAAATTAAGTTAGCTAGGAAATGAATTAATTAGAGGAAATTCTGGAATACGTTATTTCGAAAAATGTAAACTATACAAAAAAAATATCAGGTTAATGGGTACAAAAGGAAAGCTGGAGCTGTCTTGACGCAACGCAATATGTATTTAGTTTAAAAATAAGTTTTTTAAATGCATTTTAATTTCGGAATATTTATTACAAGTTGGTTATATATCGGAACAAAGGCAATCATTTCAATTTTAATAATTGAAAATATTACTCCAAAATAAATAAAAATTAAACGTATCGTAAAATGTAAAGTTTCTTATTATACAGCGAAACTATTTTCTCAAGTTTTGCTATTTTATCAGATTTATATCTTACAGAAATTCTATACAAATTTATATTTTATTTCATTTTAAATTTTGAAAATACTCACAATGTATGACTTAACTTACAAATTTTGATCAATATAAATTTAATGAAATGAATCTATTTAATTTTGAGGAAATATTTTTATAAAGTTAAATAAAAGTATCTATGTATATACTTATATAGAGACTTTTTGCTTCTCTAATTTAATATCCTGCTTCTAATTTAATATTCTGCTGAAATTATCTATAATTCTTAATTGAATTCAAATTTAAATAATCAAAGTATATCAATTCAAATACAATATTTGAAACTGCTAGTTATGCCTGATTATAAATATAATAATTAATATCAAATGCTATTTCTTGAAAATAGCTTTGAAGTTTACTTCAGTTTTTTTCCTATCTAGAATAGATGATGTATGCCTTGTACAAAGTATTGAACTTTATATAACTCGTATAGTTGACTGAGCAAACTATATTTTGCTAAAATTAGCAAGTTTTCATTAAATACTTTGTCATAAAGAAACTAAAAAATAAGTAGTGATTTATCTGCAAATCTGTCATATCCCACAGTCAGTAAGTAATAAATCAACATATATTATAAGATACAAAAGCCTTTTTTCAAATATTAACAATAATAAAACTCTCTATAGTTGCATTTAGATTTTAATCTTAATAAGAATTACTAAAACAGTATGATCATTAGTATTACTATCCCATAATTTATAAAGTTATAATTACTTTATTAATTTTAAACTCTGTAATTAACATACTTTTTGGAAGATGAGCTTTATTATCTGCAAATCTGTCATATCCTACCGTATATGGCACAAAATATCTGACATAATATTCTACACTATTCCTCATGCTTCAAATCATAAAAAAAAATTAACTATAATCACTAACTTCATAGAAATTTGAATTTGTATGTTGAGTAGAGGATAAAAATTAAATATCCAAATAATGTGTAATAGTTTTGAGAATAACATAAACTAAGTAGCAGAATATATAATATGTTATTAAAACAAATTTACTGAAATGCACTAATTATTTTGTGTTAAAGAGCACTGCATTTAGCACCCAAGTGTAAACTCGTTATTCTTATTAGTCGTAGAACAAAGATGTGACGAAAGAAATATTCCGCATTTAAGCCTATCTAAAGAACAAAATCCCTAGAAAAGGCGAAGGGCATAAGTACGTTAATTAAATTAAATTCTACATGAAAAGTAAAAAAAAAAAAAGTAAAAAAAAAAAAAGGTACACGCAACAAGATAAGTATGTCATATTAATGTCGCGTTACTCTCCTGTGAAATGTTTTCAAAAACAAATTTAAGACTCGCGGTAACGTAGTTTTCTTTCTATCTAGATAATCATTTTCGTTTATACTTCAAACTTTCTTTCCGTGAAACTAAATTAAGTATGGTTTAGATCAGAATTATAAACGGGGCATTTGCGCAAATTTTCTCCCTGACTTTTATTGCAAAACATTACTGAAAGTTATAATTAAAATTGTAAGTCTAATAGCAATTATGTGTAATTGCAGAAGACGGGTTTAATAACTAAATATTAGATAAAAGATGGAGTTCAAGAATAGGTTAGTAATATTTTTAGAACTTTCAGTATAATTCAAAGCATTTTACTTAATTAAACTTCTCGTTATATTAAGGTTTTTTTTTTTTTTTTTTAAAGTTAATACACAATTTACAGTATTTTGACTAATTATATTAATGTAAATAAGATGCTTTTTATTTTTCGCGAAGCAAGCTCACATAAGGTTCACTGCTACTCAAAACCTACTTAATATCGTCAGGTATTGGGCTGTTCACAGACAAAACCAACATTTTAGAAATACCATTCATTATTAGAACTCAGGATCTTCCAACAAAAATCGGTATTAAAAAATCGATTAGATATCGACCTAATTATGTATCATTCCATTGGTCATTAAATAAATTTTTTTTAACAATCAAAGGTTCGTACTGTTTGGCCTCATCAGAGGTCCAGTTCGACAACGACCAGATTCCATGAAATAAGTCAACTGCACAACAGAACAATCTTTTGTCCTAATAGTCAGTTTTGACGGACTAAGGGGATACGATTTGTGAAGTTTTTATTTTGCCAACGGTCGACAGGAAAATACTTAAATACTCGTATCTGCTCATATAAAATAACTTTGGTTATTTGACGGTGTTTTGTCGCTTATTAACTTTTAACTAAAACTAACATTGGTTGATAGTGGTTTAAGTCCTAAGAATAAAATGAAAAACCCCATCATGTTTTCAAGTTCAATCATTTATATTTGCATTTAGATTGGTGGTGTTTTACAGTGAAATTGCAGAAACGAAAATTTATGTCAGCCGTTAATTTCTCACAAAACAAAAATATTGCCATATGAATAAAAAAAAATACATTTTAAGCATAAAATACCCTGAATATTTTGCTTAAAGTAATTACAAATTAATTCTCATATCCATTTTGTTACTTGATATATCAAAGGGAAATGCAAAAAAAGCTTTATCTAGCATCACCATAAGACATATTTAAAGTATAGTACACACACAGAAGTGTCTTAAAATATTAACTGCTCAATTTTTTTTTTAATTTTAAGAATAATAGTGGGAATAAATTTATTAACTTTTTTAATGTTGAAGAAAGAGAGCAATTTTTTCTAAAAACATTATTTTAAAAACAAGGCTAACTCCTCATACATACCTTTTTTGGAGATATTTAAAGTAATTTTGTGATCAAAATGTTGTTATTCAAAGAAAAAATATTCACTGGCAAACGAAAACAGTAAATCACATTTTCAAAAGTATGTGAGAAATAAATTAAATTTAACCCAGAACGCATTTATAAAATGAATCAAATAATTTTGATTAAAAAATATCATAAAGAAGTTTGATAAAGCATAAAAAATTTAATCCGTTTCTAATACAACATAAATACGTTACTGAAATACGTTTCATTTTATGAATAGAAATTACTATTAATTAAAAAAAATAATAATACGCTAAAAATATGTTTGGATTTTGTTTAATTAAAGACCTATTTGAACTTTGTTTTTACTAAGACAATCAATTATAAAACATCTAAGTTAATAATTTTACGACGTTTTGTATTCAAAAGAATTCTTTGTAATGCATATTGCTCACATATAAATTGGTTTTAAATGAAGGATAGTAGAATTGCGTACAGTATTCTTTCAAAAAAAAATACGCGTATAAATTATTTCTTACCTTTTAATTTGCGTGAGATAATTAAGCACTTTCGTTTTATACTATCACAAATACAATAAATCATTATTTTAATTAAGGTATGAGTTTAAACTAAGCAAAGATGTACAAAAAAAATAGTACTCTCTCTCTCTCTCTCTCTCTCTCCAATTGTTTGTCATTGTTCGGGATTCCATAATAAATAAATAAATATACAATAAAAGAGAGTTTATTGAATACTAGAATAACTACCCGGTTTTTAACGAGATTAAGAGGATTTTGTTGATTTAGTAAAAAATTGAAAGAAAAAGTATGCGATCTTATATTAATTTAAGCAATAATGTATGAAATTTGCTCGCAATAAGTCTGTTGGAAGATTTGACTTCAAAAAATAAAATTTATTCCGATGTTATATAACCACTATGATTTTCTATCTATTCCATTACTACTTTAAATAATAAACATGCGGTATTACTTTTTTTTTTATTAGAATGCCATTTGGTAACTAAAATACACATGAATATAATTTGGAATACCCAAGATGTACCAAATTATAAGAGCATTTTTTTCGTCTTAGTGGTTTTCAATAGAATATGGAAAACAGAAATTTAACAATGTATTATTTTCCTTCTTTTGTTTATTATTTTACTTGTTTCCCTTTATAAAATGATCGAAGAAAATACCAAGAAAACCTATTTATAGTTCTCTTTTCAAGAAGTATCGTGGAGGGGTTGTTTTCAGATTATCTGGCGCCGTCAGCAACACGAGGGCTATAATGCGCCGAAACATTCGTCATTAGACAAGCCAACATACATTTACAAACACCCATGCCTAACACGGGACTCGAACCCGCAACCTCGCGGTCTAGAAGCTAGCACGCTAACCACCATACCATTTGGGTATCGTGGAGGGACACGTGAAGTCATGTGTCAACCACATCGTCTTTAAAAATAAAAAGAAGATAATTTCAAATACCTATCATCTCTCTAAGTTCAAAAATCAATTTCGTTAGTATTCAGTCAAATCATATTTCTTTGCTGTTGCGTAAATTTTATTTGTATTGCTCTTTGGAAAATTATTTATTATTTTAACTAATACTTCTTGTTGTTTTCTTGTACGTACATGTTTTATATTTTTGTTTTCCTGAAAAAATAAACTAGTATTACAAATATGCTGAACTTACTCTAGGAATTCTTTAAATTCTAGGAATAATAAAGAACTAAGTATAAACCACAATGTAAAAATGCTTTTCCCGATATCTCTCTAGGCTAAACTGAATAAAAAAATCGTTTAAATTTGATCTTAAATTCCTAGAAAAATTAAGTTTTTTATAAACTTCTTGGACAAACTAGTTAGAACTAAAAAAAACTAGTTCATCCTTAGAACATAACATAAATTAGTTTAGCTTAAGCCAAGCTAATTTATCATACCCACTCCTAATATAAACTAATTAAGCGTGAAAGTCGGTTTGGTCTGTAATATTTTACAGCTTTTTTCATAACTAACAGGTTCATATAATTATTTTAGTTATTTCGATATAGTTATTAAATCTTCAGCTTTTTTATTCGAATCAACTATATTTTGAAATTTAACATGGGACAAAAATTACATTGAAATAATTAGCATAATTATTTCGAGTCTATAAAACAACTGGCGATAGTCAATTTGCATTCCCTTAGAGGCACAAGTATAAAATAAAACTGTGTAGGAAATAACGTAATGAAACATTTTCCATGTTCTTTTGACAAAAAAATGCAACCAAGCCACTACTGTACTGACAGATATACTATGTTCATGTCGGTAAAATTGCACATAACACTGACTAAAAATAAGTTTTTCGTAAAATTTTGAAATTTGGCAAAATAAAATCCTTAAACCTTTCTGTTCTTCTATACAATGGAATATTGAAAAAAAACATGTTTTAATTTTTATTTAACAAAATATCTACATAATCTCACTTTTCTGATAAACGAACTAATATGTACTGTGTATTCAAACTTTTATAAACATATACACATTCCTAAGCTTTAACTTCCACAAAAAAATAGTTTTAAAGTATCTGTGAGCAACTGTGTATCAGCTCTGAAGTAACACTGATAATGTATCTATAAAGTAGCCCTGGTAATGCGTTATTTTTTATTTATTTTTAAGTTTCAAATATGAAAGGAGAAAATCTCGATTTCTTTTCAGGACATTCTTGTGGAAACCACATCATCCAACCCATAGATGTTTTTAAATAATATTTTTAATGTCCTGCAAACTATTCTTCACCTTGTACTGTATCTGTATTATACTGTATATAAAACAAACATTTAACTTTTCTTTAATGTTAAGATTATAAAAAGCCAACTAAGACACTTTTTTAGTAATTACTACCGCAAAACGAGATTTTATTATGCATGAAACGTCATATAAAATGTGTAATTACAACTTTTTAATCGTAAAATATAGCATCTTAATATTTTTCATTACCTTACTATACTCACTTTTGTTCCCCCTTGTTCTAGCACTGAAACAAACTTTTATTAGATTTCTATTTATACAAGAATCTAAGTGCGTTTGGAATCTTCTGTGCAAATTTACTTAAAAACTTCAGCATATTTTAACAATATAAGTCATACAAAAAAGGAAAAACAAGTGTAAGCTTATTTTAAAAATTCTCCGAAAGTTAGAAATGAATCATTTTTATAAATATCATCAAAACACCACATAGTCAATTGGAAAAAAATTTTAATTTTTTTTGTCAATTAATGAAAATGCTGCACAAAATTCTAGAAATATTTCTGTATCTTGAAATTCTAAGAATTGTCGACGAAACTTTGTTTTCGCCAACTATGCAAAATCTTTCTATTCTTTAGTATGATGTATTAGATTGTCCAGAGTATAATGGAATTACTTTGTCTCGAATATTTCTTCTAAGACTTGTGAAGAAAGGTTTTCTTTTTCAAGTTCTTCGTTTTGTCCTAGAAACTAAAAAGTAAAAGCTCGAAAAAGGAATTATTTTTTAAATTTTCTTTCCGAAAATGGTTTTAAAAAAATAAAGAAATTGTGTTAATTGTTTTTTATAAGTATAATTTTATTAATAAATTGATATTCATTCAGTATATCAAATAGTATTTCATTTCGTTTCAGTTACTGTTATCAATAAATTATTTATCATTTAAATTAATATGTCTTTTTGATCCCTTTTATGAACTTGCACATTTTTATTTCAGCAACTTTGCATTTTTTAATGTTTCAGAAAAATTTATCCAATATATCATTTATGATTTATTTCACAACTACTCTTCCCAATCGAAAGTTTTTTCAATTAATCTGCATATAGGAAAAAATATGTAATTATAAAATATATTTGAGAAATCAAATTTAAGTTTTATCTACACTGTTAAAAAAATTTGTCCATCATGCACCAAAATTTGGTTCCCATTTAGCTGCCACCAACATTTGGTGCTTAGTTTCGCGATTTAATGGTGCTTACGGTCCGAGGTTGCACCATTAAATCGTGAAACTAAGCACCACATGTTGGTGGCAGCTAAATGGGAACCAATTTTTGGTGCAAGGTGGAACAAAATTTTTAACAGTGTATAGTACTCACCATATTTTAGTAGTATAGGAAAGTTATATTGATATATACCATACAAAACAAGATGAATCAAGTTATTTTAAGATTGAAAAATACTACGTTCCAAAGAAGGATCACAAAAATAAAAATTATTTATTAAAAAAAAATATTTTGTGCTATACTAGTTACTTCAAAATGCCATTATTTTCTCAAAGTACCTGTTTTGAGGACACGGGGATGGAATGGGAGGGGCATTATTATAAACTCCTGATTTGGATTCTGATTTGGTTCTCAACTCTTTATATCAAAATTGTGGAGAGGAGTTTAGGCTCATGGATCATGCTCATCTCTTCAAATTTAAATTTTTAATGTCTTCTTGAAAAAATAAATTCTTCCTAAGAGTCATTCAAAAATACTTATAAAAATTCCGATAAATCTAAAAGAAATTTTTGATAAAGAGAAACTTTTTTTTTTTTTTTAATAAAGGATTTTGACTTATCACTCAATTAAAAATATTCTTTTCAAGAAACAACTTCCAAACTTTTGAGTACTCATGAGTTATATTTCCTTCCCATAAATCTTTCCTTTAACACCATTGACAAACTTCAGGGAAAATAAATTGTATACAAATTTCAAAAATAAAATTCGTACAGCGCGTCCGAACGAAACACGTTTTCTTCTAGCTCTTCCACTGCCTTCCAATCGTTTCTAATCCATCAAAGTTTTAAAGTCCTAATCTCCTAACTGTAAAAGAAAGTAAGATATAAAAGATGTATTGATTCAGAAAACGGTTTTCTTCATCAATCATTTGGGTTCTTCCTTGACATTCATTTGGAATTTTTTTCAACCTATCGTCCATCTGCATAAAAGTAAAGAGTAGACTCTGAAGTAAAAAAGAAAGTGGTAAAATTCTACTGATATAATAGCAGCTGAGATGCGATGGTGATCAATACGATCAATGTGATAAGAAACCCTTTTTTAACATCTAAAAGTAGCTTATATGTTTTAGAGCTACTCAATTGCTGAAGAAGTGTGAAATTAAAAATAAGTTAAAGGTATAGGCATTAAAGTGTTTTAGTATATAATTATGTTTCTGAAGTAGTTTTAAATTTGAAATAATTTGAAGGTTTAGACATTGAAGTGATTTAATATATGATTATGTTTCCGGGAACAATTTACTCACACATCATGAATTATAAAATAAAAATTTAAAAACTTCACTGTTTTTTCCAAAATTAACGCAGGAAATTATTGTTTTCAAAAATAATTATAACATGCTGTCTATTGTACAGGCAAGTATTGTTGTTTCTAGTTTTAAATAAGACATTTTAAGGGTTTTTTGATGGCAAATTTTTTATTGTTTACTGGCATAGTAGAATAATTTAATATTACTATAATTCATTAAAAGTGCTTTATTGTATTGTTTGTTTTATAAAATGAATAATAATTTAAAAAGTTAGGTTTATTTTTCATCTAAAAACTTTTGAATACATGAGATAGAGTTTATTTGGCTTTTGGAATCTTCAACTCTTCAAATGTCAACTACTGATTTACATCTTCATCCGTTATTACATCATTTTCATTCCAAAAATATTTCCTAAATTTCAAGAATAAATTTCATTTAACTACATTAATTTTTAAATACCCTGAAAAATTGCTGATTTAATTTATAGAAAAGAAGATAAAACCAGATTACTTTCATAAAATTAAAAGAAATGTGTTTTGAAAATAAAAAAATGAGCCTACTTTTCTTATACTTTTTTTCTCTATTAGAAAAATAGAAGTATTTGGTTGTTTTTATTAAATGGACATTCCTGTTTCAAATTAAGGTTGTTGGGTTAAAAACTAGAATCGGACTTTTTCTCTGTTCCTCAAAGAATTTTTTTAATCACGAATTAAAAAAAATAGGAAAGAAAAGTCTTTTTTAATCAAGACCTTAAAAAAGCAAAACTCAATTTAGAACAATTATTCTTTAGTTGATTTTGAAACACTAGAACAGTTTTAACGCTCAGGTTCACCCGAAAATACATTCAACAGAGAATTTAAGTGTTTAATGAAAACACAGAGGATTATCATTACTCGTTTGCTATGTCCACAACCAAATTAAATGTGTACTTTTACTCACTTGATATTTTTTTTACTCACTATCATCTGCACAGGGGAGTTTAATGTAAATTTTCATACGTAATAACCATTCATACTAAGCAACAGGTATAGAATGATATGCTAGACCTCACATCATTCATCAATGAGACAGCACCCTGATATCTCTCTCTCACTCTCTCTCTCTCTCGCTCTTTCTCTATGTAACTCTCTCTATCTCTAAGTACCCATGATTCTTTTACAAATAAAAAACATGCATTTACGTCAATCAACGTTTGCACTTTATTTGGATTAGAGGTTTTTATTATTGTTCTTATAGCAAACACTAATTCATTAAGATTTAATTACTTTCAGTTTGAAGAAATAATGCTTATTACAGAAGCCAGAAGAAACAATTTATAATTTTTTTTGCCAGAAACTACCTCCTTACAATTACAATCCTCCAACCTGTATCAAATATTTTCTAGTCTGTCCGTTAACCAACGTAAAGGAGAATATGAAAGAATTGTATGCGTTATAGTTTCAATGTGAAGAATAACACCTGACGAAAAAGGTATAACTTCGAGCTATATAAAATCTAAAGATTAATAATCGAGTGCCATTATTCTTTAAAAAGGCAAAGTTAGGTATAAATTTCATTAATAAATTACAATAAAAACAAATGCTGTAATATTTAGCTGCTAAACTTCACTAATATTGTAATAAGCTTATATAATGGTTGATTGTATAAACTTATCAAGTATAAACTATAAACCCTATAAACATATATCATACATCAGAGAAAATCATATTCTAGTTTAAAATAAAGATATCGGATTAGAAAACTAGTATTCAGGGACAAGTCTTCTCGCCAAGTTTGTCTCCAAAAGGCCAAATTGATGATATTTCTTTTTAATTGAAATTTTAATTATTTTTTTTTTAATTCCACTTAATCCGGGAGAGTTTCAGTTTATATATGTCACCAAATTGTATAAGGCATTGAATGTACCATGACAAAATCCAACTTAAGATAAGAACATTGTCAAATCCATAAATTTGGATAGAATGAGTTGGCTTTCTGAGGATGAATGCAGAGAGAACACATGTTAAGGTCTTCAATGCAACTCCTTTTTGTGAAAGATCGAGAGGAGGACCCAAGAAGCCCAACTGCCGGGATGAAGATTCCGCTGCACTAAAAGTTAAAAACTGGAGATCAAGTTCTGGAAAGAGGGGAGAATGGGAGAGACTCCCAAAGAAGGTCAAGGCCACAAAGGACTGTCGGGCCAATGCTTTTGATAGTTTCAAATGCTTAGCCCAGATGATATTGAAAATAGAAGTAAAATTTAAACTGATTTTAATAAAAATAATTCAAGATCATTTGCAAGTAATTTCATCTATAAAATTTGAAATCTATATAATTGAAACTATAATTTGTGAGCATGTTATAAAGATCAAATTCGATTTGCAGGAGCATGAAAGATTGAACGCAACAAAAAAATCCTGATAAAGTTTGCTATATTTTTAAATTAAGATTTCAGTGTTACTTCTGAAATATTTTTAAGCAAATTGTGTTTGTGGATTACTCCTTAAAGGCTTGCAAGCGCTAGCATCATAAACCACACCCAAATTTTTAAAATGTCAGAATTGTTAAGATGATTTATACGATGAATAAAACATGTTATTTATAATACAATGCTATTCTTTAAAACTAAGGGACTTAAACTTTATTTCTGTAATGCAGTATAATAACTCATAAATTTAATTAAGTTCAAGCTATCTTTTCATACTATATTCAGTCACAAAAATGTAAATTTGACTTAAGTTATTCTAAATCCGTCTAACTCTTCCAGAAGCATAATATAATTCAACTATTAAAAATACCTCGCTTATTCTAAGATCCAGCACATTTAATTAAAAATATACAGCATTTTACATACGTAATTTTTCTTTAAAATCTTAATTTAATATCGTGTTCGCTTTTCGTCAACTGTTAGACATCTTGATTAAAACGAGTTAAGCAATTTAAAGTCTTTAACGAGTTCTTAAGCTTAAAAAATAGATTGTAATCCCCCTAGATATGGTTTAAAAAAATATTATTATTATTATATGTCCTGGGAACAAGTAATAGCATTTTAATCAAAATCCTAATTTATACTGCTATAGTTTTCGTATTTTTTTAATTTCAAAATTCCTTTTAATCGCTTATTTTCTTTCGTACCTCAGTTGATGAAATTTTTATAGACTGTAGATGATGCGTAAAAAGTCCAAACTTCCCCAATATTGATTTCTTAATCCTCAAGCGACTGTATCTGTAAAGTTTAAAAACTTCAATGAACTTTATTCCTCTTTTTAAGTAATAAGAACAAGAAAATGTCCGTTTTTTCTTCTCTGATTACTTTTTAAGGACAAATGAAAAGAGCAAAAAAAAATCTTACAGCTCACGCAAGATTAAAAGAAAAAGGATAGTGCTCCAGAATTGTATCCTTAATCTTTGCCATCTCGCACTTTTCTATATATTCAACGGTAATTATTATTTGAGCCTTAGATGAAAGAAAACTAAATATACCGACTTTAAACGAAAATAAGATGCAAACAGCATCCCCAACCTTGATTTTAAAACTTTCTCAGTTTTCAAAGAAATCTTGTATGTCTAAATTTTGATTATCAAGACAAAGATATATCGGGGGAGTTTAGTTGTTACCTAGGTAAAAAAAAAATAATAATAAAGAAGAAATGACAAATACGCTTAACCACACCAATAATTTCAGAATAAAAAAGGAAATATATTCACATATATGGGATGGAGATAATTTTTGTCAAAATGTAAAAGATAAACTATTCTATAGTGCGTTCAATTTTTCAATTCATTTGTTCTTTAGGCTAATTTAAATGTTTTAGAAATCAAGAAGTTTAAACAGCTTGTTAAGAACGTTAAAAAACTGCAAATGATATTTTGAATATTCAAAGTTTGTGTGTTAACGTTATGTTACAGAGGTTGTCATAAAAAAGTTTTGTTTTGATGTTTATTTCTTTAACAATAGAGAGAGCGAATCAGTGTAAAATTCAAAAATGCCCATAAGGTAAGAAGTAGTAAAAAGAAATAATGATTAAATTTAAAAGTTGCAGCTTGTTAAAGTTCATATTTTTTCTTTAAAATTAATAGAAATAATATGCATTCATAAACGCGTTTTAATAAATTTTAAAATAGCTATGGAATGAATGATGTGAGGAACTATTAATACGTTCTATTTTAGTTCATTTTAAAAAATGTAAACTAATTTTGCATTAATGTAATTTGGCGAATATTTTCTCAACCTGTCCTTTTTCCTTACAGCCTCTCAAGAAATTTATTTCTGTAACTTTTTAAATAAATAATTCATGAAAATTATACAATCTGGATTTTTATTTCTAACCTTATTTTGATAATCGAACCTTATTTTGAACATTTTCATACTTTACATTTATCCCTTCCTCAAAAAAACAAATAACAACTTATTTTCGATACCTGGTTAAGTATATTAATTATACCAATGAGTTTACATGAACCGAAATTGACATATTATCTACTCATTTAAAAAATTGGATATGCTTCAGGTATGAAAATTTCAGATCACCTGTAATGTATCCGTAACACCTGACCATTAAACTTTCATTAATAATTTTTCCTCTTTTGAAGTATAGGATCCTGGCGAAGAAAAAAAATAGGAACAAGTATCACAATAAAATTTTAAAAGTACAGAAAATAATTATCTTGGTATATTACGTAATATGCAATTTTGGTGCTTCTACATTGTGTTCTACAAATCCTGTATCTTCTATCATGATATTTCTGTATTTTCAACCATGTTATTCCTCAATTTCTGTGTCTTCAATCATGTTATTCATCAATTTCTGTATTTTCTGTTATGTATGCAAATTCAATTCAATATATATATATATATTGAATTGAATTTGCATACATAACAGAAAATACAGAATTTTTTTTTTTTTTTTTTTTTTTTTTTACTCGGCCAACCCTGTTGAGCCTTGAGAATGTTGTTGGTCTTAACATTTGTATTTGTATTTGATCTTTTGTGTTTAGTAATACAAATTAATTTGTTTTTTCTTAAAAGGGACATCAGTGTCTCCCTGCCCCATAAACCTAATGAATTATTTTCTGGACCACAATGTCTGCCTAAGTATTGGATTAAAACAAAAGAAATTTTTTACCAATTATAACAGCATTAATAATAGCTCATTAATAAAAGTTTGAAGGTATATTGTGTGGAAGGAATATTGTGTGGTTAAAGGACTATGTGTTTTAAAATGCTAAAAAAGTTTAATAAGCTTTTTACAAAGTTAAATAACATCAGTTATTTTACCATCAAATTTTATTAATGACCTTTTATTAGTGTTGTTTTATCAACATTTTGGCCCAAAAAATTAGTCTATCAAAACAAAGTTTTTAATGTAAATCCTTTGCATGCATTACCAACTTTTATCTGTAATTGCAACTTATTTAATCGATTTTAAGCACATCTCAACTTTTCATAGTATTTGACCACTACAAAAATATAAAAAATAAAAAAAAAATTTAAAAAAACATTGATTTTGTGCCATGATTCTGTGCATATTTTGCCTCCAAAATTTAACTGAAATCATATCATCGACAATGATATATCTGCCAATCTTCAGCTCGATTGGATAACGACAAGTGGGGGTACATGCCAACTTTTCATTTTAATCAAGAGAGCCAGATTCGGTGGTTAAACTCGAGGGATTGGAGGTGGGGGAGAAAGGGGGGAACAAATTCAAAATACAAAATGATCATAAAAAGCAGAACATTTCTTCGAAGGGATAAGTAACTGTGTTTATCAGTTAAATGGGGAAAAAACGGCTAAATATAGAAAGTCATCATTCCAACCGATTTTCACAATTTAGATAAATTTATTGTTATCAGAAATCGGAAGTATCTTCAATCAATACATAATTTCATAGCAGACGGCATATCGAACTGACACGTTCCTTCCTGGGAAGTCAGCCGGAAATTTTCCTTGATCGAATGGCTGACTCCAACCAAAAATAAGAATCGTATCCTGCATCATTAGTATAGAACGTTACTGGCACTAGAAAAACGACAAACGGAAACGAAAAAGTCATTGCATTTTTTTTTCCTTCTTCACGTGAGAATGTGCATTGTTTTCATTTTCTTTTGAAAAATCATGTTTCATAATATTTTCTTCAATAATTTATTAATATTTGTTTATCGTGCCTGTCATCATTATATTATTATTATGAAAGTAATCTGACGGTTGTACTCAACTGTAAGAAAATGCAAATATAAAAAATGAATAAAAAACTCGGTTAGAGACATTTCAGTAATATTTTATTTACTCATTAACCTTGTTTAAACAACATTATTTTTACACAAAAAATGAAAATATGGAACCGTAAAATGGAGTAGTTTCTATAAAAATCTATTACTATAATGCAGCCTACAATTAGACCTAATTTTATCATAAGGCTTTTGTTTATGTTCACTAAAAGAAAATCAAATCCCTCTTGTACTTAACACATGAAATATATTTACAAATTACTCAATTCAATTAGTTTAATTGAATTTATAACTGTGTAGCAGTCAAATTCCTTTACACATATTTTCAAAAATACTATTTAAATTTAACCTTGAGAAAATAAATTGAACAAGAATTTTCCCTGCGGAGTTTTTTGTTGGGGGAGTAATATTATAGAAAACATAAATTAAGAAAGAAGTTTTTGTTTTTTTGCAACTATAATTCACGCCACCTTCAATGTAAGAAACTATGCCAAAATCCAGCGTAACAACTGTATTTTTTTAAGTTCAAGTAAATTACATTGATCTGATTAATATCAAACTCTTGATAGAAGTTGATGTATATTTCACTTTTACTCAAGTTATCATAAAACAAACAGTAGGGGCCAAAAAATTATCAACCACTTAAGTTTTTTCTTTCATTATACGTTTATTTTATATAAAAGGAAATCTACAATAACAAAACAAGTTGTCTGTCTGTGGATCTATAGAAAGCCACTTAAAATTGGAGTAGAGCTCTGAAAATTTCAACATTAGTCGTTATGATCTTCTAATTGTACCTACGACAAACAGAATGTTAAAATTTTAATTAACTCTCTTTTTTTTTTTTTTTTTTTTTTACATAAAGGGACTTTAAATAGAGATGCAGCTCCGAAATTTTCAACATCAGTAGTATTAGCCTTCTAATTGTAGTTTTGAAAAACAGAATTTAAAAATGTTACTTAGTTTTCTTTCATTATTTTTTTTTTTACTTAATTAATACATTTTTTACGAAACGATTTCTAAGAGGGCTACAGCTCTGAAATTTTCAACACAATTGGTTTTGGCCTTCTAATTGGACTTTTGAAAAACAGAAATTTAAGTTTTTATTTAATTATTTTTTAATTAATTTTTTAATGAATTAATAAATATTTTACAAAACGATTTCTATTAGTGCTACAGTTCTGAAATATTTACCAAAAGTAGTTTTGGCCTTCTAATTTTTCTTTCACAAACACGTGTTAAAATAAACTTAAAGGGGTGTTGTATTAACGAGGATTTTTTTTTTCTCGACAGGGGAGTGGCTTCTTATATTTAGGCCTTAAGTAACAATTAGTTTTTAGCGAGTAAAGCGAGTTGACGCTTAGGCAGCAATGAACCTCTCAGGGAGCAAAGCAAGCTCATGCTTGCATAGCAATGAACCTTTCAACGAGTGAAGTAACCCTGTGCTTATACACTTAAGAGCCAAAACATTATGACCACCCCTACATTTTGCAATGAACTCGCCTGGATGACGGGGAAGGCACGTGATCAGGTGGAAGTGGTATTTAACTGCTGCTGGAGAGTCTGAAGAATCATTCTTTCACTTACTTTTGTGTGTGATGGGAAAGCCTGCGGATCTAAGCGACTTTGATAGAGGGCAGATTGTAATGGCTCGAAGGCTCGGAACAAGTATTTCCGAAACTACACAACTCGTGGGTTGTTCGCGATCTACAGTTGTTAGTATTTATGCAATGTGGATGAATGACGGTGAAAGCAGCAGTAGGCGACATGATGTTGGACGTCCACACGCTATCAAAGAAAAAGGTCGTCAGATACTGTCTCGCATGGTGAAGCAAAACCGGAGCCAGACAGTGGCTCAGCTGACATCCCAATACAATGCAGGGCCAAGTAGAATAGTATCGGAGCACACTGTTCAGCGGACACTGTTGGATATGAGGCTACGCAGCAAACGTTCCACTCGTGTGCCTTTGCTGACCAAGCGTCATCGCCAACTGCGCCTGCGCTGAGCCCGGGAACATCGCGACTGGTCCATGGATCAGTGAGAGAGAGTTGCCTGATCAGATGAATCACGGTTTGTCATTCATCACGGCGATGGCCGTGTCAGGATATGTCGTCTTCTAGGCGAACAGTTGCTCTCTCAATGTACAGTAGGTCATACACAGGCTGGTGGTGGCGGTATTATGCTTTGGGGGACGTTCTCTTGGGCGTCTCTGGGACCCGTGGTTGTGGTAGAGCAGACCATGAATGCTACAGGGTATCTGAACATCATTGCGGACCAGTTGCACCCTTACATGGCCTCTGTTTTTCCAGCTGGAAATGGAATGTTCCAACAGGACAACGCCTAGTGTCACAAGGCAAAAATTGTGTTGGAGTGGTTCCAGGAGCATAATGCTGAATTCCAGTTAATGTCCTGGCCGCCTAACTCACCGGATCTCAATCCGATAGAACACATTTGGGATGTCATGGGACGGCAGCTCAGAGTTCAAAGACCACCAATTCGCAATATCACGGATTTGCATGACCGTTGCTTAAACATTTGGTACAATCTGTCTCCGGCCATCTACCAAGGACTTGTGGCATCCATGCCAAGGCGGGTTGAAGCTTTGTTGCGCGCCAAAGGTGGGCCAACTCGTTATTGACAGGTGGTCATAATGTTTTGGCTCTTGAGTGTATGTCAATGAACTTTTCAGCGAGAGAAGCAAGTCGATTTTGTGTTACGATGAAGCATCCTGTGAGCGAAATGACAAAAATTGAGACCAATACACCAATGACGGATTGCCGCAACGCAGAGCCTCACAGCTAGCTAAAATATTGCACATGATAAAATTTTGTAGCGAAGCACGGGTATTCAGCTAGTTTTAAATAAAACAGCCTTCTTCTAACTCACTTTTAATTATTCAGACAATCTCTCTTTTTTAAATTAGAGACACAATTTTTTGATAACGAAAAAAGAAGTATGTAACAAAAGTTATCTTCAGATAAAATCGAAGAAAACTCTATTGATTCCAAAAGCCATTGAAATATTGCTAGCATGGGAATGGAATTTTGCTTCTCTTACTTTCTCATTAAAAGAAAACTTATTTGAATGAGATAACAAGAAATTTTACTTCAAATTGTTATACTCCGGAAAAAGACTTTTGCTATATCAGTTTATGTTATTTTCTATAAAATATAGCTAAATTATTCGCAATAGTTGTCACAATCAAAAACACTTAAGAGGTAAAAGAGAAATTTTATCGAATAAATTCAGCATCCCACATAATAGAAAAAATGCATAAAATAAAAATTATTCCCTGTCTCCCACAATTTTTCATACTTTCACACACTTTCAACAATCTCTCCTTCCTAAGCGTAACACAATTTAAACTTGGACCCAAAATAATTGAAACTTGACTCTAACTTCCAAAAGTTGAGCATGGAAAACAAATTTTGAATTATTAGTAACGCATGAATGGGTTTCATCAGATCTAGCAGCTAAAGTTTTGTTTCAACGTAGGGTTGAATATGCTAATTAAATTATAAATAAAACAACAAAAAGAAAGCAAAATATCCGTACGCATCCCTAAGAGAACATAAGGTTGCGTTTGAATTAATTGTCGCTATTGATAGGGGTTCAAGGGTCCATTTTAGATGAAGCGTGACCAGAGGCATTAACCTATTTTAAAAATTAATATGAAACAAACAGATATATATTGGAGTTTTAAACACTTTCTTTTTTAAAAAACCAAAAAAATTAGTTACATATTTTAGTCATAAATGGAAAAAATAAATAAAAAAAGCTTGCATCCTT
The DNA here is from genome assembly GCA_963978545.1 of Linyphia triangularis. Lineage (NCBI taxonomy): Eukaryota > Metazoa > Arthropoda > Arachnida > Araneae > Linyphiidae > Linyphia > Linyphia triangularis. The sequence goes on along the minus strand of OZ021723.1, from coordinate 59,099,783 downwards.
ACTATTCACACAAAAGTGCTTCATGTAAAAAGTCAAAGCCCATGTCAGGGTCAACTTTTTAATAATTTTTACAAAAAAAAAAAATTCTATACGAAGGCTATACGGTACCGAAGAAAATCCAGAAAACTTTCAACAGACAGGACAGCTCGTACCATCTGCCTCAATCACAACATTAGCATTAATTTTTGAAATATTGAAATTATAAAAAATTGAATTAAATATAAATATTTGAAAATTATTAGGTTTAGATGAAAGATTAAAAAAAGAAGTAAAAAAAAAGCTCAACCGGAAGTGAATTGCATTTCGACCGGAAGTGTATCTATAACAGTTAAAACTTTACCAACAACTCAAACTTTATATATAAAACATATGCTATGATTAAAAAGGGAATTTTTATGATGTTTTGTGATAAACTAAAATTAAAAAGCGCCTTCTAGTCAAAGTTTTAGACTTCTTTAAAGTTAGACTTAAAAATGCACTTTTTTAAATTATACCACCTTCATATAAACTATAAACGATCACAATTAAAAACTCTAATACTAAATATTGTTACATTAAATTATAAGGATGGATATGCTAAATACATACCTGCCAACTTGTACGAATCATCCGTACATTGTACGGATTTTTACTATTTTGTACGGGTGTACGAACAGTTAAAAAAATCGTACGGATTTCACGGTACTTTTCGTTTTTTTTTTTTTTTTTTTTTTTTTTTATTATAAATTTTTTCAAGTCACCAACGAAACCGAAACGATTTTTCAAAGCTGCTGCGTCCGTCAAAATATTTATTCACACTCCAAGATTGCACATATGTTCAGCACTAAAGCGCGTTGGCGAGGATGCATTGTTTTCTTTTCTGTTGCCGACTAGATTTGGCAAACCAAACCACTGCTTCGATTTTTCTGGCTTTACAGGTTAATAAAGAAGCAGAAAACCGAAAGTGCTTTAGTTTTTTAATTCTACCTTCTTTTGGACTGGACTCCAAAACGTAAATAATAGTACTGGACTTGCGTAATAGCACTAAACACGGCGCCGGGGATGCACTGTTTTCATTTGTGTTGCCAACGGGACCTGGCGAACCAAACAACTATTGCTTTGCCTCAGACTTAAGAGATTAACAAAGAATCTGAAAACCAAAAATGCTTTAGATTTTGGTTCTTCCTTCTGTTTGGACCGTACAATAATGTTGCGCGTATATAATAAAAGCACTTAAGCGCGGCGCCGGAAATTCATTGTTTTCATCTGTGTTGCCGACGGGATTTGGCGAACCAAGCAACTGTTTCGTTGTCTCCAACTTTAGAGATTAATAAAGTAGAAAACTGAAAGTGCTTTAGTTTTTTTTTATTCTTCTTTTGGACCGTACTCCAACGCTGCGCACTAAATCGCGACGCCGCCGTTTTCAATTGTTTTGGCGGCACTCACCGAATGACTGTTTTGTTTTCTCGGACTTTAGAGATTAAAGCACTTTCGGTTTTCAGCTTCTTTGTTAGTCTTAATTATTTATTTTAAAATATCCAAGTTAAACAATCCTGGTGTAAAATTCCAGAAAATATCAAGATTTTTTGGAGTTTACTTGAAACCAAGTGGTTTACTTCTAATCATCAGAAATTCAAACAAAGAAACAAATTTTGCATTCTGCTCTATCTATGCATCTGATATTAAGATTTCTCATGGAGGATTTACTGATGTCGAAGTTCATATCAATTCTAAAAAGCAGTGACAACATCAAATGTAATAATACGAATTCGAAAGCCTGCATAATTGATATTTGTGCGTGTGATTAAACACTTTGAATACCACCAACTCATTGTATGTTTCACTAGAGTTTTTGTGTCATAAAGCATGTTTTATTTAGGTGTAATGTAGACTAAATCTTAAACCTCATCAGAGATTTCATCGTAAAGTTTAAATTTGATTTATTTTTAAATCCAAGTTAGTTTTTTATTTTATAATTTCCATTTTGTGCTAAAATGTAACAATTTGTTATATTTGAGAGCAATTTAATACTATGCAATTTTTTTTTAATTTTTTTTTTTTTTTTTGCATTTGTAATAGAATTTCTATTATTTCTATATTACATTCATAAATATTGTCGCTATTTGACTTTCCATGAGTCATAGGAATGCAAATATTTGTTCCGTAAAAATTGTACTAATTTGAAAATGCCAATGTTGGCAGGTATGTAAATATAAAATTGTACATTTCAACCGGAAGTGACTGAAATTCCGACCGGAAGTCTGCTTATAGGGAACTGATACTGCCCATATCTCAATGTAATAACGCGGCTGGAGGGGAAAAAATGCATTTCATGAAACAAGTCTGTAATTGTGCACATTGATAAAATACGTCATTCTGATCATTTTAAGATGTGGAGACACTCGGATTTAACTTCCGGTCGAGTTTTTATTCTAGTTCAAAGCAATATAAAATCTCGACAGGAAGGGAAGTCCGAGTGGCCCTACTTCTTAAAATGATTAGAATGACATCTATTGATGTGCAAAATAAGTAGAAGTGGGGTGATGCCCAAAGGTTGGTGATAAGTGCCCCCCCCCCCCCCCTTTCCCCGCAATGATAAATTTTATAATTTCGTATCTTATAATAAAAATATTAACTAGTACGGAACATTGAACAAGGGCCCAATGTATTATTTTAATGAATATTCTACGACATAAATTTTTTCCTTGGAAGCAAGAGATAAAGTAAAGTAATAATTTAACATTATATACTTAACTGTTTATTTAGACTTAAATAGTGCTTCTAAATGCGCATAACTTCATGAAATTAAATTGTGAACTCTAAAATATTTTTGAGCTTTTCTTGTCTTTATATGAAACAAGTATAGAAATTTAACTTAAAAGAAAATTTTTAAAAAGTTAAAAGTTGATTAAGTGTAACAGTATTTGTTAATAAAAATACTTATACCTTTATACAAAGTAAAATAATACTTTTAATAATAGTTTGACATATACCATAAATAGTTTTTTTTCACGTTTGAAATAACTTTAAATCGCATTTTCATAGTGTTACATTTAAAAGTTAAAGTTATTTTTCTTTATAGTTTTTAGACGGATCGAGTGTTTTTAAAAATGGGGGATAGATTTAAGTGGTTTTAGAAGTGGGGGGACGCATGTGTATTTTCCTGAAAAGTGGAGGGATGCATCGCCCTGCATCTACCCACACTTCTAGGACTAGGTGTAGGTGATTGTTCCTTTTATGTTCATGGCATCATGAAAATTATTTAAAACCCAATAAATTTAACCAAGAGCTTTGAGTAGTTAAAATAAATTTTAGCAATCTAAACGTCATAGAATAATAAAAAGTTCTATTCAGTACTTCACCTTTTCTCAATTGAGTGGTTAAACTTAGTAACCATAACATATAAAGTAATCTCCTTCAAACGAGAAAATAAAAGTAATGAAAAGAAGCAATTCATCTACATGCCTTGTAAAGGCTCTTTCTTCCCTACCACCCACAAAGTTCTATGGACACCATTTGATTAACTATCACTTAAGGATTAACTACACAAGGGGTGACCATAGTCAAAATGCAATAAAAATAGACAAATTATTAATTAAAATATTATAAAGACAATAAAAATAATAATAACAAGCATAGACACAAACTATAAATTGGATTTTAGGTTTTGGTACAAGTTTAAATAAATAAAAAAAATTGCAAGCTGTTACTAGCCAAAAAAAAAAGCTTTGATTTGACCCACTCCCCCCTGCCAAATCATTCTCCTTGATAAATTAAGGAGCCTATGACCAATCCCATATCTACATAATAGAACTCTGTGATATTGTCACACATTCTGTCCTATCTGCTGTCATCACTCATCACAAAAATAAAGTTATAATAATTTAGAGGTAAGTATTATAAAAATAACATATATTCTTAAGATAGGTTAAGTGTTTTACAGATACTGAACGGCCCGGTGATTGCACTGAACAATCCTATAGCCAATAGGTATGAGTATATAACAGACTGCTACACAAAAATAACACTGATAAAGCCAAGAGGATTTGTGGAATGTTTTGTCAGTTTTGATGATTTTAGCAGACACATAAAAGCTAAGTTTATTTGAATGAAAAGAACACAAATTATCCAGCATTAATATGTACTTTAAAAAATGTATAACCATACAAATTAAAATGACCAGAAAAAAAAAAATGTTTGATTAAATTCGTAAGCAGTGCAAAAAATGACTCACAATACAACATAATAAATTATTTTTATTCAAGTCCAAGAATAAACTGAACAAAGAATTGTATGAGAATTGTTAATCATAGATTTTTGTGTACATAGACCACAATCACACAAAAAAAAAACTCCCCCTGTAACATTTCAAACTTTAAAAAAGTATAAACCAATCTGCACACTTTGTACTTATTTTTACATTTCTTAAAATAGTACATTTACACATGATAAATGAAAAATAAATAGTGCTGAGCCATGCATATACTTTAGGCAAGTGAATTTAAATTATTTTATAGAAAAATACTTATTGCAAGGAAATTTGTAACATATAAATTTTAAAAGCATTTGGTCCGCCCAAGATATATGCAAAAGTACATACTAGATCAATAATCAACTTGAATTTTTATTCATATATATAATCTGCTTAATATAAATGTATCTATGAATGAATAAGCCATAAGATGCTAAAAAATTTTATGATTAGAATTTCTATGCAGAAACACATTCAATAAATACATTTAAACTACTCAATTTCTGAAGATTATGCAATGGTTATATCTTAATTATACATCTATTTTATCTATCAATATATTCCTATATGACAAACTATTATTGCTTTTTAATATGAAAAATGTATAGATTTTAAAACAACAATGCTGAAAAAGACATTCAAGCAGGACATATGTTCAATGATTTACAGCATACAAAATTTTGTAATATTGTGTTATGAATCTAGTGGTCATCAGACACACTAATAAAAATAAATTACAAATTATTGTTAAACAAGGTTAAAATTGATAAAACTATTTCAAAACATATCCACATGTCATATGCTAATTTAATAAAAATTTAAAGTGACATAACCTTGGGTCATATCAATATCTTTTCAAAACACAAAAGAATTCTGTCAGCTTTTATTTATTCTATTTATAATTGTAAATATTTAAATTAAAAAAAAATGTTTATCCCAAAATATTTTGTCCAGAAAATGGCAATCTAAAACCAAATTAGAAGTACAAAACAATAATTTAAGTTATTTAAAGAATCATATATAACCTTATTAATTTACACATTTATCTTACTTTATAATTGTTTACTATATTGATCAATTGAAAATATTACCTGTCTTAACACCCAACCCAACCTTATAAATTATTTGATTGTCAACACATTTAACAAGGACCATCTGCAATTCAATATACAACATAATACAAAAAATACTTTTAAAGTCAATTGAAAATCAACCTAACAAGGCAGTATTTATCTAAAGAACCACCTATCAGAGCTTTTAAGAATTTTAGTATTTAATAAGAAAAATTAGTTGCATTTTATATCCAAAACAATAACAATACCACAACTAACAATAATTGTAAGAAATGAATTTCAAAATATTAGAAAATACTGAAAATTGCCTATTATGTTTTATTATTATTATTATTTTTAATGTAATATGTTAATGTAACAAACTAACACCCCAATCCCTTCAACATTCATAGAAACTTATGCAAAGCATAATGCATAGTTGTAATGAAAATATAGTGAAATGACAATCTTATAATTTATTTTTAGTCTTGAGTATTGCTATATGATTAAGTATGAGACTTCATCTTACTACACTAAACTTTGTCAATTTTGGCAAACACTGTCAAAATATGCAGTGCAAGGTACTTTCAACATATATATATAATTCTTATTTGAATAGATTTATATATATTAAAATGGAAAACTTGAAGAACAGAGAACATTTTAAAGTAATCAGTCAATAGTAAATCTCTTGTACAAATGAAAAGACAATGTATTTCACTCCATGAAAAATGTTTGCTTTAACTTTGTTTTGTCTTTGTTGAAGTAGAATAAGATTTAATAAATCTCTCAAGCCTGTAAAAGTTCTGAAAATAAAAAAAAATACCCAAAATCAACTTCAATTTAAAACAATATACTAAATTATTACAAGATTTAATAAAAGACTAATACTGAAAAACTGATTTAACTCATCAAGAAATAAATTACAATGCAAAAACTGTTCCCAAATTTATTAAATTTTTTCCACTAATGAATATACCTCATTAAAGTAAACTACACTACTGTAAAAGCAATATTTACTTATCACCCAATTATAACTTTAGAAAATATTTTGATTTCAAAAGAATGCTAGATTACAATAAACTTGATGATACTCTTTACACATAAATAGAATTAATGCCAAGAAAATAAATAAATTATTTTATTAAACTTCTAATATTAAAATAAAATACTAGAACAATACAAAAAAAAAATTAATTTAAGTGATTTCATAAACATGAATCCTGAAGAAATGGGTTGAATAAAATGTGCCATAACCTTTTAAAATCAAGTGGGTCCTATTCAATTGAGTAATCATTGATACAATCTTCTATCTTAATTTGGTCTAGAGTAGTAAAGGGATTTTGCTCCTCCAAACTGTTTTTTATTTTAATAAGATTTAAATATATATATATATATATATATATATATATATATATATATATATATATATATATATATATATATATATATATATATATATATATATATATATATATATATATATATTATTTGCATATATAGATGTATTTTTTACTTAAAAACTTGTTTTTAACAAATAAACAAAAATATGTATTACTTTAATTTAAATAAAATTTTCATGGTTTTAAAAATTTAAGGAAATTTTCTATTTTTTCCAATCTTTTTTTAGATATTACAAAACATATATTTTATTAATTTCTAGCTTCAGACTTCAAATAAGTAAAATGGTTATGAAGAAAAAATAAAATCACGGAACAGGGGAAAAAATGTAAAACGTTTATAATTTCTGAAGAAACATTTTTAAAAAAAGTGACAGACTTTATTTTTAATCCACACTTAGTGCTACAAATAGATCCTTTAAGGTCATACAAAAGAATTAAAATTATATGAAAAGTATTTATTGGAATTTTAACAATCTAGGTAAAATGGGCAATTCCGAAAACCGTAACCCGAGAAAAAAACTTATTGCGAGCTTTGGAATCAGCGTAGTAGATAAGTAGAAACACAAAAACTTGTCAGAGTATAGAGGATGTTTGAACATTTATTTTAAGGTTTGATATTAGAAAATCTATCTTTTAGTGATTTTAAAATGAAGGTATGTTGAATTCTCTTAAAATACTGGAACTGGTTGCACACATACATATGTAGAATGGTGCACAATTAACAATATATCATCAAAGAGTATTATAAAACTAATTTCAGAAATATAGCTGTAAAACTGTTCAGTAGACCATTGTAAAAAAAACCTTTTTTTCGAATTTTCAAGGTGCATCCCCCCCATGTCGTTCTTATTACTAAAAAGATATTCCCATGCAAATTTTTCAGTTCTCTAGGTCAATTTTAGACTCCCACTCACTTCAAAAGAAGATTTCAGCTAGAAGCAAATTCTGACTATAGTGAGGCAAGTAGCGAATTTTTACTGTGAAGTTTTTTCAAGCAGTATAGTGTCTGTTATATTCAACTCTTCAAAGGGAATAAAGAAAGAACTATGAACACCAAAACATAAAAAAAATTATTTCACTTAACACTCTCGCCAAAGGGAGAAAGTGAAAGAAGCCTAATATGACGGACCTTTACACCCCTCCCTTTTTAAAAAGGTCAACAACCCGTCTCTGATCCCAGGGTGCTTCTTTTGCTTAGGAAAATTTTCAAATGATCACGATTATTCATGATAAATGCTGCTTTTTCGTTATTTCATTGAGAGAATGAACTCTTCATCTACAAACCAACCTGTACTCAGAAAGAACAAGAAAGTATGGCTTGTAGGTTGATTTTTTGAAAAATTTGGAACAGAAAAAAATATGTCAATTGCCCACCAACGGAGGTGTTCTGCGCTACTTTCTTTTCCTTCCTTAATCATGGGACAGTGCAGAAATATAAAAGGGATGATGTCATTAAAACTGTAATCCTGAAAGTAGAACAGTTTTGGGAACACTATGGAATTCCAATCTCCTATCAGAGCCAGGCACTCTAAATAAAAACTCAAAAGAATGATTGCACTGTATATATGAAAGTAAAAGTTTTCTTGAATCATGACAATGCAATTTTTATTATGGAACATGACAAATGTAGAACAAAAAAATGATTCTAGAAGATATTGAATTCTTACAAGACCAACGATCATGCAGAAAAATGTTAGGAGGTCTTGATAAAACACAATTTGCAAAAATCAAAGAGAAATTATCACATTTAGATAAAGCAATTGATCTATCTGAGAAGGAGAAGCAATACAAAAATCAAGCTGCAATCAAGGTAAACAACAGTTCAGAACTAGGGAATTTTAAAATTAATGGTCCCTTAATTCCAGTGATTCAAAAGCACCTGAACGGCAAAGAAATAAAAAATAATCAGCACAAGAAGCTAAAACTGAATTCCTCTCACCAAAGCACTCAACTCTTCATTGGAATGATAAACTGATTCCAGCTATTAAAAAGAAAACGAAGAAAGACAAGCAGTTTTGATATCTTGATTGCCAACTATGAAGAAAGCAAAATTCTTAGTATCCCAGTCATAGCTAACACAACAAGTGCAGAACAACCAATGGTATGTTTGCACTCTCAAACAAGTGGAATACTTCAGATAATGTGAGATTTTTTGTGTTAGACACGACAGCTTCCAACTCAGAATGTAAAATAGGAGCTTGTGTTCTTCTAGAAAACCTAAAGAATATTGAGTTCGGTTTCGGAAGAATTGTACATAAACAATGCTGCATCAAGTAAACCTGATTACATTCAACTTATGGACTCTGTTTGGTCAAATATCAACAAAGAGGCTTAAAAAAGAACATTTTCTATCTAAAATGGGAAGAATTCGATACCTCATTCCAATTATTCGGAATGCCAGGAATTGATGATCATGCAGTGGCCACACAATATTTTTGTTTTCTAACACCAAGTAAAATGATTTTAAGGGAAGGTGGTTACAGCCTCTTCAGCCCCCCCCCCCCTCCCCTGCTTATGCTTCTGCGAAATACTAAATATGTATCAGAATTCTTATAAAATAATGTTTTTATTGCATATATTGACTGTAAATATGCTTTTTATTCTGTAAATAGTAAATGTTTCATGTATTACAGCTTTTTTCGAGATTTTAGTAAGGGAATTTTAGTGATAAATAATTTTTTCGAATTGAGTGGGGGTCAAATTTTCACCAAATGACCTGGAATTTGGTGTATATTATTGTTTTTACATGTCAAACGAAATAGGAGGGGTGCAATGTAGATTTAAATATATATATTTTCCCAAACGATTATGCAATGGCCTACTGTTCAAGCTAGTGGAAAAGCATGAGTAACTTACAGTGACCAAAAGATAAATAACACCCAAATATGCTGCGATAAACATGGCAAGGAAAAGGTCAAATATTGCAGGTTTTACTCTGTAAATAAACATAATATACCATAGGTTATAAAGAATAAATTAATACATATAATTGTTTAGTTTTACCGAATATGTTTGATAAAATCTTGTAAAAGACAAAAGCAGTTAAAAAATGGTAGAAGGTTACCTACAACCTTACCTTTCTTGAACAAAATTTAAAATATAGAAATTAAACAAGCAATCTATATATTTGTTAAGTTAATTAATAAATTTGATTAATAATACCCATTAATTAACTTTAAAAAAAGAAAAGAAATTAAAACCTGTTTATCATGTTTAAATAGCATTTAATTCTTAATTAGTGAAATTCAAGAATTATGTATCTAATAAAAATTCAAATCAGTATTGACAAAAGTGTAATAAATAACATTAACCAGATAAAATATTACTTCCTTTTACTAGCTGACAGCTCAGCTATTTGAAATTTTATTTTGTTTGCTGATAGAAATTATTCGAAATTGTCAGTATAAATTGATAATTTATATATAAAATACATAAATTTGAATGAAGGACAATAAATACTTGCTGTCTTTTTTTAGCTATGTTTTATTCTTTTAAATTTTAAAAAATAAAAAGCAACAAAAACACTAACAATTCATCAAAATGTTATTCATTTCAAAACTTACCTATATGCATTCATAAGAGTATAAGCTGGTTCATAAAACATGAGTTCGGGTTCTCTAAAAATAATTATGTGTTTCAGTATTAAATTACACTATTAATTTCACAAGTATACATCACAAATATATTAAATTAAAATAATAATAGTTTAAAACATCATTTATTAAAAGAAAAATAATAAAACGTCGTTTTCAAACAGGGTTTCTACCAAAATAAAATGTCACAAATCCATGACTTTTCATGACTTTCCAAAACTGAAGCAAATCATTTTCAGTGACTCAAGGAATCACATAAAAAAATAACCTATATGAATTTTACTAACATGTATATAGTAAGTAAATCATTGAACCATAAAATGATTTTTATAAAGTTATTTTTTATATTAAGTAAAAAATCGTTGTTTCAAGTTTCAGTAACGAAGATCCTTTGAAATCAGAAAAAAAAGGAAGAAATAATTTTCCATTCTTTGATATTCCAGTATTAAAAAAGCTATTCTATCTTTAATAATAAAGCAATATTTGAAGAAGGAAAAATCCCATTAGAAATAAATTAAATTATATCACCAAAAATCAAATGTTTTGGTATCAATAATATAATACAAAACCGTACAGCAAAGCGTTAAAAAAGATAAATAATATAAATCAGTTAATTTCAGTTCTTATATTACGAATTTTTTTCACCTATGAGACCTTACTCGTGTGATGTTACAATTTGGAGTTCAGAAATGTTTTCATTGGCCGTGGTGTTTAACTGTGACCGCTGTCTCTGTTAAAACGTAAATAAAAACGTAGACGAATTTTTGATGAGCTAAATTCCAAATTTGTTAATTATAATTTTGATCATGATAGTTTTACTTCCAGGTAAATTTACCTTTCCTAACCCAAACCTTGAAAGATGAGTATGGATTTTAATGTTGGGATGAAAATATTAAGCCTAGTCATTCACTAAAGTACAGGAAACAGATTATTGAAATATATGTTTCAGTCAAGCAATTGTCAGAAAATGAATATTTACAGTAATTTGAGTAAACCTACACATAAGAGTAAAATTATTCATTGCTGTAGTTTACAACAATTAGCAGATAGCAGAAATTAGCAGACAAACATAGTTACCTTTTGTCAGGCTTGAAAATTGAATATTTAACATCCTTTAAGTATCGACTCATGGCTTGTTCCAAAGACAATATCAAAGGATGTTTAGTTGATCCAGAAAGAAGTAACTGTGCACTACGTGGTTGAGAAGAAAGTTGATCTATCCATGCTTTTAAATAATCTTTTTGGATAACCTTCAATAAAAAATCATTTAAAACATACTTTGAAAAGTGATACACAAATGAAAGGATTTTTTTAATCATTTCATTTAATACTTTTTTCTTTTAAAAATAAAAAAGTTCCTTACCAAGCCTTCAGAAAAAATTCCTGAACTCATTGCCTCACCACTTATGTTATACATATGCCTGGCTAAAGCCTCAGCAATTATTTTTACATTTCGAGCCAACTTGTCCACATTCACATTTTCTCTGTGAAAACAATAAAAATATAAAATTATTCTTTGAAAAAGTATTACATTGTTAATACTTTATGACAAATTATTAATTATGTAATTTAGGAAAAATAGTGTGAAAGTTAAAGGGACTAATTTCATAAAGTTACATTAAAAAAGTGTTAATAACAAAGTAATAATTCACACAAAATGATATTCAGGGATGAGTTCAGTAAAAAATAAAAAGGGTGAAAACAAAAATCCCAAAACTTTATGCGTAAAACATATTTTAAGCTATACTTAAAAAAATTGTAGTTTTCCATGTGCATTTATAATAACTACACCGTCTCTGTCTGTCCTTGAGCAAAAATGGTTCCAAAATATCGGCACTAGACGCAGGGATACACTTCATGCTGTCATCAGGCATGGTATAGCTCCAAAGCGATAAAAAATAAATTACAAAATTCCTGTGAAAGCAATAAAAACCGGGAAAAACTTCAAATTTTCAACAAGTTAAACAACTTTAAGCAATTATACAATATTGACAAACAGGCCAAATCCAATTAAACTCAGTTTTCTAAATTTTTAAGCTATATTTTAAGCACTAAAAATCTTTAAATTAAAATTTTTATTCATATCGTTAAGCTTGTTCAATAAAATAAAAAGCGACAAACATTTTACAATTGCAGTTAAAATAACAATTTAGAACACAAATTATTTAGAAAAATTACAATTGGGACTAATTTCAGAATATTTTTACAGAATTTTTTTTATACAAAAATTTAAGTAATTCTGCATAAATTCAAATCAAACGGCAAAATTGATCCTTAAACAGGTACTAATAAAGGATATAGCAGCTACTACATTAACAGAAGTATAGGCGAATGGCTACAAAACGGTGTTGAAAATATCGGTAATAGCTGGTATTGTATTAGCATAAACCTCGGCGAAAATGACCATCACTCTAATGAAAGTATAAGAAAAAGCGCTGACAATAACGGCGAAAATCTAGGTATCGGCAGAAATGAACATCACAACAACGTTACATATTGGCGATAGCGTCCACAATATCGGCACAAATCACGGTAAAATCGATATTTTCTTGGTAATACTAGTGCAAATTTAGGTAATATTAGATGTTACTACAGTGTGGCATTCGGCGAAAACTACTCTCGTGCCCACAGAAATATCAAAGTTAGAGCCTAATATATCGGAGCAACTCTCAACAATAGTGCTATTGTATCAGTGTAACACTTGACAAAAATTACTATCATAACGTAAATCTTGGTGATAGGACAATTCATCATGATAATATTGACATTCTTTTGGTAACATCAGTACAAATCTCAGATTTTGCAACAGGGTAGCACTCAGTGAAAATGACCATCATACTAACGTAAATATCAGCATTAGCACCGAATATACCGGAACAATTCTCAGCAATAGCGCTGTTATATAGGCATAATACTCAGCGAAAATAACCACCACAACAACCTAAATCTCAGCGGTAACGCAAGTCATAGCCCCACAAATCTCGGCAGTAGCGGACATTATATCAGCGTAACGATTACATGGTTCATACACTTGAAGGAGAAAAAAATTCAAGCTCTTTTCAAGGATGCATTATCAACACAAATACATTAAAAATAATTCCAATTTTTTTTTATATTATTATTGGCAAACGGTGCATGTTTAAATTGAGTAAGTACAAAAACTATTTTTTAAGTTTCAATAAAAGAAAGTGTTAAGGTTACAATAGGAAAAAAAAATTCCAGTATATCAGAAGCTGTATCATGTCCTATAAAAACAGAAGTAGCTAGTACTCACTTGGTAATTACGGCAATATCGGATGTGAACATCCATTTGATTTTCTTGTTTTGTCATATTGATATTAAGACTTTCGTCAAATAATAATACAAAAGTCTTATTGATTAAACTGTCTTCCAATTAATTCTGAAGGCTTGGATTCCAAATATTGCATAGTATGCAGGGTTTTTTCTCCACATGAAAATATAGATGCAATCTCACTATCAGCGAACATGAAATTACATAATTTATCAATGTTTTCATTTAATTTACAAGAGCCATGGTTTTTTATGGTTTTAAATGTCCACAGTATTTCAGTATCTAAAACTTCGTTTTCAAGTTACATGCGTCTGCACCGGGCTGACGACGTTGATTATTGTTGTGAAAAACCTCCACTTTTGAGGTATTTTTTATCATTAGAAATAGTTCAAAATATCTTCAGCAAACTTCTTATAGAAACTAAATCCATATGCTTTTTGCTCTTCACATGGCTTTTTAAAGCACTTTCTCCCATCATGATATTTTTGGCACACAAAGTGCATCATGCAAAATGTGAATCCAACACATAGGCTTCAATATTATATTCTGGCTTTTCTAATCAGCTTGAAATGAAAATGCATTTTCCTGTCTGCCATATTTATACAGCACGCAAAAAATTAGCACACACGATACAAACACGAAACAAGGGATCACGTGACTTCAATGGATATTCCAAATATGTTGCGCATGCGCAGCGCTGTACTCATTGAAGGGGTGAAATGACGCAATTTTTGTATGATCAACTGCGCTGGTTTCCTAGTTACTGATTGGTTAAACTAAATTCGAAAGATTTCGCTTTGTTGACCAAAATTTTTTAAGATGTAATATTTTTAGAAAATAAAATTAAATTCAAGCACTTTAAACGCATTCTAACAGAATAAAGGTTTTCAAGGACTTGGAAATGAAAGATTTTTGTTCAAGCACTTTTCCAGGTTTTTTTAAAACGTACGAACTATGGAGTAGCAAAAGAGAGTATCGCATACCAACATAAATGATAGTTCCGTGCATGTAAGACTTGAAAACAAGGGCATTATTAGTATACGTTAATTGCATGAATTGGTAAGAAGGGAATTACATTTTGAGAAGAGAAAAAAATCGAACAAAATAATCAAATTTCGGCGTAGTTGAAAAGGTACAAAATGTGAGTTTGAGTAACAACCCGACTAAAAAATGCATTTCAGTAAATTTTTGTATTTTGAGCAAGAATGCGATGTGACCCCTGAAAGGTAGGTTTTCCGCTCTTTCTGATTGGGCAGAAGTGAAGCTGCTTCGAGATTCAGCATTAGGAAAAGTTATTGTTCTGTGGGATAGAAAAAGTGGGAAAAAACGTAAATTTTTTTTCAGAAATTAGAAAAGCGGATCTTTTTTTGAAAAAGCAGAATTTTTTTTTCTAAAAAATTAATAAAGAGGAATTTTGATACATGGCGGAAAAAACTCATCCCTGGATATTTAAGACTATGTTAAAGATATATTGCAAAAAAAACATTCTAGGATTATCACCACTATTTTACAGCTAAATTTCCCTGATTTAAGGCTTTGCTACTTCGACTAAAAGAAAGTATCAACGAGCAAAATAAAAGATAATGATGACAAGAATTTCAGCATTATCAATTAAAAGCCGAAATGTTCCCAGATATTTACAGAAAAATTTCATCAACATTTCTAAGATGTTTTGAAAATTAAAAATACCGAGGAATTCCTGATTTTTACATTCTATTACTACAATGAGATAAGAAAAGATGATAGCTCTAAGAATGATCGTAAAAATTTCTAACAGACAAATAACCTACACTGCTCTAGGTGCAATATTTTGTTGCTTCATAAGTCAATGACTCATACAACTTATAATATATTGGCTAATAAGATATTGTTACGAATTTTGTATATTTGTAAATATTTCGTAGTGTTAATTTTGTAAATAGATAAATTTCTGTACATTTCGCATAAGGCAATGCAATGGTTTGTTTCCCTGCAGTGAGGATATCAACGCTTGATAACGGGTTTTACAGAGGTAACTCTGGGAAGCGAGTTTCAAGGGGCAGGGCATTTAACATTATGGTAATGGGAATCTCGCCAAATTGGCGAGATAGAGCCAAGTTGGCGATGGTTTTGGCGACTAATTTTTGTCGCCAAATTTGGCGAGAAATCGCCAAATGTCGCCAAACTTGATGACCATTTGGCGACATTTTCGGTACATGTATCCCATGTATGTACATGTATAAGATTTTTCGACTACTGTCTGGAAAGTTTTCCAAATGTCCATCTCTGGAAGGTTCAAGTATGTTCGCAGCCACTCCTATAAAAGCGCGACCCGAGTTGGTTAGTAGTTACTTGATTTTGAATCACTGAGTTAGTTGTCTCTCAACGTTCATTGTGAGAGCTGTATTCCTGACTTGAGTTAGTTCTTGAATTTTGAGTCCCTGAGTTAGTTGACTGGAGATACTGAGCATTCTAAAGCGAGCTGTTTTGCATTGTCTTTTGCGGCGATTTAGCAGTTGTTTGTCAAGATTTTTAACTGCTGTTTTGTGCTCTATTGAGGTGAAAAAGAGCTGTATTGTGTCTACTAGAACGAGAAGTTCTGGAGCTGTAAGAGAACTGCGAAGAGTTATTTTGGAATAAATTTCTGCAAGTTTTGATCTGCTTTGGCGTCAAATCTTTCGAACCCATACAACGTAACAATATTTTGCCAGAAATGTAGTATCTTTGTTAAGCAAGAGAGCAGCATAAAAATTTCAGAAATGGTATGCCCCTATTCTTGGTATGAGAATAACGCAAACATTGATTCATCGTCAAATGAGGCAACTGTACCCAAAAGAAATATTTCTTATTTGAACAATATTCATTCTGATTTCTGTCCTTTCCCCTTTCACAACAATATAAACCATTATTAAACTTAAGAGCATATGAGCGCAAGTTGTTTCACTTTAACCTAAATAACTAATGTAATAATTAAACGCCACATTCTACAGAAGCCAGTATACATTTTATTACCCTTTTTTTAATTTAATGGTCCTAGTGATCATAGAGCAGCAGTGATCTACACAGGGATGTATCAACAAGCACATGAACTATTCCAATATCCAAAACAAGATGCATGCTATTGATATACTGCATATAAAGGGAAAAATTGTTGCAACAACACTTATTGCTAAGGTTTACATGTTAATTCTTATCTGTGTATCCAAAATTGAACAATACATGCAAAATTGTTCCACTAAAGCTTATTTAAAAATCCATGCATCACCATCAAATTTGGCAAACATACCTTGTATCCAAGATGGTAGTCTTCTTTAATGAACGTGGAGATTGCAAATGAGAAATTGTAAATGCAGGCAAACGACGAATGCTGAATCTCTCATGCTCCCATGACAGCAATTCATCAGCAAGATTTATTCTTTTGTGAACCAAAGAAATATTTACTTTCTCTTCCGACTGTAAGGCTGCCCATTGAAGTTCCTAGAATTAGAAATAAGAAAAAACATTAATTGCAACAAGACTATTCCAAGTGGTCCAATGATCAAAAATATTAAATTTCAAGATGAAATTCTAAAAAAAAATTATGTAGTTGAAGGTATGTATTTTTTTTTTTAAATGTCTATATATTTCATCAAAAAAAATTAAAGAGGGTGAAATATGGAATAAACTACATGCACACTCTGAACTTTTCAAATCAAACTCATTCATGTTTCTAAGGTAGAAATGGACCTATAGAGAATGGTAGAATAAGAATGGACCCATGAGTACCAAGGGGCATACGGAAAGTGCATACAGTTATTTAAGACATCAAAATGACACTCTGGGACGTTCAATGGGAATACTGGTGATAATTTGATTTATGAACAAGACTCAGATTATTCAAATGGTGATGTAGCCTATGAACTTCCAGAATCTTCTCAGATGAACCTGAAGATACTGTATTCCAAAGCAAAGCAGATTTGCTCTTGTTGACTACAGCCTAATAGCCTACCTAACAAAACAAAATAGGTTTTCCTTGGACAGCTAGATCATTTGGATCCGCAAAATTCAGAACACAAAGTTTCATTCCTTTAAGCAGTGGATGACAAAAAAACATTTGTGTTTTATGATAATAAAGACACATTTAGGATTTCAGATGATCAAATAACCATAGTAAATAGTCCAAAAATGTATTACCTTTGCCAGAGGACTATATACACTTGAAAGTAAAATAAATGTGTTCGAATAAACTAATTTCATATATTTTTTTTTTAAATAACTCTAACTAAAAAGACTACAAGTGCAAATATTCAACATTATTATTTTGTGTCTAATTTTTTATGGCTACAAGTATTAATTTGCTAACTGCAATATAAAAAAAAATTCCCACAGCTAAGATGATTTTAAGGGCTTCATTAAAAAAAAATTATACATGGTCACACACATCACATTAAATGCTGAACATATCCGAGTACTAATTAGTTTATTTTAGACTAACTGTTGCTAACTCATATTGATAAAACACAATGATGACGCTTCTGAAAAAGATATTGCAACTTCTATTACATAAAACATAAATCAAAATATTCTAACCACAAATAACTTGACATAAATAAAAATATATTTCAAAGTTTCAAACATACATTTCCATTCGAATTACCTTATAAAATATATCACCAGAACTTCCCTCTTTTGGAGGCTTTGAAACATGCAAATACATATTATCATCATTCCCAATAGAATCAAGGCATAGAGTATACAGAGCATCTGGAAGCAAACTGCCATCTGAAATATAATGCAAGCTGAGTAAAACAAGACATTCGTATAAAGAAATAAAAAACATTCTGATTTAGAAAAAAATATTAGCATCAATTTGTTAGATAATAATTTTCTTTCATTTACTTATTGTTTGTCTACATATTTTTTTATTTAATTATTATTATTTTTTTTTCCAATTTGTGAAGGCATTGCTCTTTTTAATGATAAAATCCAATCAACCCAGCCTGTGATTGATCCCACTTTTTAAACTATTGTTTACTTTTTTGTATCAGCTGAACTTAAAGTTGCGATGTAATTTTCCTTCATGAAAAGTTTGTTTAATAATACTTTGTGTTGGGTTATTTATTTTCCTGAATTTGGATTGATCAACTGATATTTTCTGGACATGCACTCTTCTTAGTATTATGCAAATATGTTTGCAAAGACATTGCTTACATTATGCAAATATGTTGGTTAGAGAATAAAGTTTTTTGTGAAAGGCAGCAAAAGGTATCTGACTGCTTTGGAGTTAAAAGTTTTTTGATTATGTGTTAAATAAATATTAAGTTTTTACTTCAACTCCATGTCTTCAGTTTTTAATTTTCCACTGTAATTTCTATTTTAGACTAATTAAATTATAGTCCCAATTTTTAATCTTATAATATTATAATACAATTTATAATATTCATAATACTACATTAAAAAATGATTAATATTGAATTATAATATTTATAAAATTCTCAATTTAAACTTTTCAAAGTTGGAATTTTTATGATAATATTTGAAATGCACAACTATTAAGGTATGTAAATGGGAAAACTATAATATAAAAATTTATAGTAAAGGGGGAACTAATCATAAAATACAAGGATAACCAACAACTAACCTAATAGCATATAAGAAAAAGCAATGTTGTTAATAGAAATATCTTAAATTAAATTACAAAAAATTCTATAAAATTTTATATTCATATAAAAACTATCTGAAAATTAAAAATGCACTTCAGATTAAATGAAAAATCAAATGCAAAAGAAAAAGTATATATATTTCAAACATAATAAAAGCAACTTAAATATCCCGTAACAATAAGATTACTGGAACTGAACTGGATTACTGAAAAAAAATATTTGTTCTTCATAAATAAGATATTTTATGCGATGCAAAGAAAGGATTAGTTAAACAAGGCATTTGAATGAAGATAGATTTTTCGAAGCAACTAAATTAGTAAGTACTTAAAAGTTGTTCTGTCTAGTCTTAAAAGTCAGAAATAAAAGATGGAAAGAGTTTTTAGAGAAATCTAATATTTGCTTTAAAGTAAGGGAAATGTTGAAATTTTCTCAAAGAATTGGGGGAACTTTTGAATATTCTGTTAATTTATTAGTCTGGGGGGGAAAAAAATTATGTGCTACTTTTTCACAACTATTAATCCCAGCTAAAAAAACTAGTATTAAGTTCATTATGAGTGACACAACAAAAGATATATTCTCAAGTAAGACTGCATAGACATGCAGAATATCTTTAAACATAATAAAAATGATGATTTTGTTATAAACTAAAATAACTTGCATACTTTTATTTATAAACCACTCCTAATTTTCCATAACAAGATTTCAACATTAGAAATGCAATCAATTTAAGGAGCACAAGAGAAAAGCAATGTACAACAGTATTCGCTGAATTTGAAAGGGTTAAATCTTTACTGTTAAGTGTTCTTTTCTTTTTGTTTTCCAAAAAAATACTTTTAATGGAACATGTTTCTATTATTAAAATCATTCACTGTATGCAAACAACTATGCTATATTTAACGATAATGAAAAATGTTTTTATTAATAAATAGTTGCACTGAATTTTTATTATGTAAAGGCCAACACACCAACATAAGGGCAATCTAGCCTTACATAGTACAATCTAGCCTTATGGATAATCATAGGATAACATAGGATAATCTAGCCCAACAGCTTCCAAAATATTGAAGGTGCTCCAAGTTGTACAAGAGATCTTCCTCAAAGAGAACTGGCTTGAAGTTGGATTTGAATTATAGGCAATTAAGAAAACTGTCAAACCTAATAATTAGCAATGTCTTTAATAGCTATTGCATCTATTTGCTCTGAAAGTAGATTCGGTAAAGATTTGTTAAACTAACCTCTGTCTTCAAACAGTTTAACGAACAATCCTTCATTTACAACAAATATCCAGATACATATAAAACCATCCAGTTTAGAGATATCTGTGATAACAGTTCATTAAATTACAGGTATTCAACCCTTTGAAAAGCCTGGTGCTCCAAATTGTCACCTCCATAAATGATAATTAGTTATGGTTAGACAATAGTGAATTATTATGTTGCTTCAATTACAAATTAGTTACTTGTGATTTACTAATAAATTTAATCATATTTCAAATAAATTTAGTTAAATAATAATTTGAATTGATTTTTGTAAGCAAAATAAACTAAGTCATCAAAGATGAAAAAAAAATGAAAAATTTGTAAGTTACAAATAAAAACCATACAAATACTCTTAATGAAACATAAAATTTCATTTTTTTTTTTTTTCAAGTTTTATGTAATGTGTAAAATAAGAAAAAAAATATAATTTTTAAGGAGAAATATATGTCTCTGAAAAATAAAGGTCAAAGAAAAAAGTAAAATTTCCAAAAATTGTAAAAATTTCATGTTTAAATATAATTTGAGGAAAGCTTTACCTGAACTATCAATGTTATCTTCAATCCACTTTTTTGTACCTTGATAATTGAATTTTCCTCCACCAGACAGAAGAAACATAAGATTGAACCTATTTAAAAATAAAACTTTTGCTTGAAAGTCAATGTCTAAAACATCAAAGAAGACACATATTCCGCTTACTCTATCTGATTTTTTTTGATAATTATTCACACATAAAATTTTAAATATTTGTTAGTAAACTTACCTTGGATGAGTCCGGGAATTTGTATATAATCTAGATAAAAGTCTGGCAAGTTCCAGAAGCGCTGCCACTCCACTTCCATTTGAGTCGGATCCATAAGCTAGCCCCTATTAGATTAAAAAAAAAAATATGAACAGCTGATTATTTCATACCTGTATGCATTACAACAAGTTTTAACATTTTATAAGTAATTTGCAAGCGATTCATACCGGTGCGATTCCATAAGCATCATAATGAGCAACAATCGCTACAGTTGGTAATTGTTCTTCCACTCCAAAACCACATAACTTCCCCTGCAACAGACATGAAAAATTTGAAATTGAAAAAATTACTTTACTGCTTCAAAAATAATTCATTTGAATGATCATACTCAATATATTCCAAGTAAAAGTTTACTTTTGATCGTCATGATTACTTTACATTTAACAAACAAAGGATGTAATTAAATTATTAAAACTTCTAAAAAAAGTTAGGTAAATGCCTACTATGCTTTAGAAAAGAATAGGCAAATCTGGAACAATAATAACATTTGGCATAGTATGCATACAAAAATTGAATGATAGCTATATCTTCAATTGCAAAAGTTGTAGAATATTGCGGTATGCACCAAAGCAATTAGTGTACGATTCTTTTTATACCTGGTACCAAAAAAAATTTGGGGACGGGTGGGGCTGTTTACTAAGTAAATTTAACTTGAACTTTGAAAATTTCAATAAAAACCCATATTTTTTTATCCTTTTAATCACTCTAAGACTACTTAATTTACCTGAAATATAAAATATTAGTTCATTATGTTAAAAAACACTCTACTAATGAGCAAAGAGTAAATTTCAATATTGAAAAGTATAATTTTGAAGTCAAAGCAAGCAAACAAAC
Source organism: Linyphia triangularis (assembly GCA_963978545.1). Classification (NCBI taxonomy): domain Eukaryota; kingdom Metazoa; phylum Arthropoda; class Arachnida; order Araneae; family Linyphiidae; genus Linyphia; species Linyphia triangularis. The sequence continues at coordinate 59,077,699 of OZ021723.1, read as the reverse complement.
TTGTGTTTCAGGACATTACCAGTATTAGTCTAAAATTACACAGAAACATTTAAAATTATTCACTTACATTTATTGCGTCATGTTTAACAAAAAGCTAATACAAAGTTCGAAAAGTAACTTAATTAGAAATTAATTTTAATATAACATAATTAACAAACTTGTAGATGTGCCAGCTTCACATGCACTAAATTAAATTAAAGTTGAAAACCAAACAGAAACTCAACATAGATTATTGTTGATAACATCAAATTGTTACGTTGAGATTTTATCTGTTGTTGATAAAATACTTGATGCTAATTAGAATATCACTTACCAAAGGAAAAAGGATTAAAAATTTACATAATGAATAAAACTTATTTTTTTAAAGTTTGTGGTTGCTATTATATGGTTGCTAACTATATTACTTGTAATAACTCAGGAATAAATCAAGATGAAAATGTTTTTTTATTTTGAAGATAAATGAAGATGGAATTATGATACAAAGATGGCATTTTTGTTACAAGCTTAAGAACAGGTGAACAGAGTTGAGTAGTACAATAGCAGTAAGGTAGAATAATAGGTAGTGGCTTAACAATAGAGTAACATGAAATATTGAATTAAAGTATTCTAACAGTGTTTATTTTTTAATGTAATGGAACATTGCATACAAATACATACTTGCTAAATCCCTATATTATCTAAGAATAATTAAACATTTAATGTAAATTTAATCCTATCATTATAGACAGTAGCTATATTTTTACTTAAGGTTTTAATTTATTAAATAATTGTATAATATGGTACTGCAACTCTTTCTAAAATGTCCTGGTAACCCAGAAGCTAAATTTCTTGTAATCTTTTGAACACAATTTGGTTGACTCGTTATTTTTTTACCATGCCCCAAAAAAATCTAAATGAAAACTATACTGTGCAAAAATTTCATAACATATAAAATATTATACTAGTCCTAATTTCAAGGGAAAATGTCTTAGAGAATATTCTTTTAAAGGGAACCATTTCAAGTATCAAATGAGAGAAGCTTTGAATTTTGAAGACACCAACTTAGAAAACACAATTGTCAACTTATTTTTTGAAACAAAAATTAATTAGCCCTGACACTGAAAATTGAACCAGTCGTCTCACATACTAAGTGCATGGGATGCTTCTAATCCAAGAAAGTTGAGCCGAATTTAAGGTTTCAGATACATTGATAATTTAAATCTTCTGGTTTAGGACCCTGAAATTTTAAAGGATATTTGTCCAAGTACTTTGATACTCCAATAGATAAATTTCAATTCTAATTTTTCTAATTATCATAATATTCAAATTGTTTTACATAATATTTTCCATGGAATACTTCATAAAAGACTTGATTTTAAATTTGAGGTCATTTCTTTCACTAATTACCACAGTAATCTGAATTAAAAAAAATTTACAATTTTCTGTTTAATCAGTTTAATAGAATTTTTAAAAAAAACTAAGGGTGTGGAACATCGCACAACTTTCAATTACACTATATTGCTGATGTATATTTGTGTAATTTATCATTTTTATATTTTCATCAGTCGCTTAGAAAAAAATTGAAAGTTTGGCGATATTTTTTGTGATGATTCTTAAATGGCTCTTTTTTTTTTTAAATCGAAAAAATGGGAATTTTGGCGATATGCTTATCAATAATTCTTATATTAACCTTTCTTGTAAAAAAAAAAAAAAAAAAAAAAAAAAAAAACACGATTGCTGATGAGGTATGCTCACGGAAAGGGAACTCGGTGTAAAAAGCATTCGTTTTTCAACTTTTTACACCATTAAAGCATTTTTAAGGGAATTTCGGTGGTGGGGACGTTTAGAACACCTTAAGAGGGATTACCACAGCGATTTTGAACAAAATTGTTAGAGTCAGTTTTTAACAATTACTGAAAAACATGATTTTTTCAATGGCAGCTACCTTAAGGGCATGCGCGATTTTGACGAAAACCTTAATGGTAGATCCCATAGCTACCACCAACTCGCATACCAAATTTGAATATCATAGGTCAATTTGTTCGGGAGTTATGCTGACCACATACGCACACAGACAAACATTTTTTCTAGATCACTTTTTTGAAATCAGGATGTTCCAAAACGTGAAAAAATACTTTGACCCTATATATACTTTGACCCTATATATACATATGGGTAATTGAAAGTAAAAATGGTCAATTTGGAGATATTTTTTGGGACAGTTCTTGTATGGGTCTTAAAAAAAAGAAAGAAAACTCAACTAAAATGGTGATTTTGACGATATACTTCACAATAACCCTTATATTATCTTTATTATAAGTGAAACTGGCTAGATAAGAAAAAACGATCAATAATGAGGTATGCTCAAGGAAAAAAGACTCTGTGTTGAAGGCATTCGTTTTTCAACTTTTTACGACGTTAAAGCATTTTTACGGAAATTTCGAAGGTGGGGATGTTTAGAACACCTTAAGAGGCATTACCACAGCGATTTTAAACAAAATCGTTAGAGCCGTTTTTTTGCAATCATTGAAAAACATGATTTTTTCAATGGCAGCTACTTTATGCGCATGCACGATTTTGACGAAAACAATGGTAGGTCCCATGGCCGCCACTAACCCTCATACCAAATTTGAACATCGTAGGTCAATTTGTTTGGGAGTTATGCTGATCACAGACACACATAAATACACACACAGAGACAGACATTTTTTAGATCACATTTGTGAAATCAGGATGTTCCAAAATGTGGAGAAATGCAAAAAAAATCGGGGGAAAAGCCGGCAGAAGGCCGGAGAATCTCTTCAGGAATTGGCCACTGATATAGAGAGACTATCAATTCTGGCGTTTCCAGATTGTCCTACAAATGTGGGAGACGATCTTTCTCTGCAGTATTTCATGGACGCTATTCAAGAACTCGATGTACAGCAGGCGGTAAGGTTATCCCAAAACAAAAACATGAAGTCTGCCCTCGTGTACGCCATGAGAGTGGAAACCGCACAGCTAGCTTCTGGGAAAGACCGACGATATGTGCGTGGTGCATCAGCAGAGGATTCTTCTGACCTTGTCACCAGTAAGCTTCGAGAACTGGAAAGCAAAATTGATAGAATGATGAGAAGCTGTCCCGGAGCCAGGGATTGCAAAACAAGAATCATTTGCTGGCACTGCAAACGGGAAGGGCATCTACGACGTAACTGCCTTGATTTGAAAAAGAGAAGGGATAATACTACCACGGAATCTCAACAATTGAATCTAAGAAGATGCCATCTCGCAGGGCAGAAGCTGCTATGTAGAACAGGTGAAGCCCCGACCAGCTGTTTCCACGTTTCATCTCGTCAAGGAGGAAACCAGGGTTTATTCGTGAAGGGGGAGATCAACGGAACTCCATGTCGTCTAATCGTCGATTCGGGAGCAAATGTAACGATCGTAAGGACGGACATGGCTCGTCACCTGAACAACCGATTAATCTACACAACGCCCTCTGTTTCGCTACAAACTGTGTCTGGTGGCAATATTTCCGTGCATGGGAAATTGGAAGTGGACGTTGCCTTTGGATTCAACACCTACAAGCACACCGTTTATGTTGCCGAAATTGTAGATCTGTGCATTCTCAGACTAGACTTTTTGAAGAAAAATGGAATTACGCTGAATTTTGAGAAAAGCAAGCTGCAAACATGGAGAGGCAAAGCTCATTTGCACGATCTAGACATGAAAGAGCTGTGCATATATCGGATTATGGCTCATGAAGACAATGTCAGAGAATGCTGAGGAGTCCACATCTATGAAAAGTACCTCTCTAGCCTCGGAAAGAGAACCGAAGAAAGTGAAGTTGATGAAACCCTCCCAGGAAGTGGTTCATGTGGAAATGGACAAAGTTAGTGAAGAGGGAATCGACATCCGTGCTCCTGTTACAAGCATCGAAAGGAGGTCCCCGGATCTATCAGCTGCACCCGCGGATAATTCCGACGCAATCACAGAAAAGCTTATTGAAGACGATGTTCGGTTGAATGGGAATGCTCTTTCCGGAAGTTCATGTCCGGAGAGCAGACGACGTTCATCTAAAACGGAGTTCAAATCTGGAACACCCTCGTTCTCTTATCAACAACCAATCTCAAAATCATGTAACCAGCAAGATGGGGATCAGAAACTTTCACCGCTTCAGTTGGCATACGGGAGTGCAACTCACGAGACCACCGGATTTTCTCCATCTCGAAAGATGTTTGGAAGAGACCTTAAGCTCCCCTGCAACTTCCTCTTTGGACAACCACCGGACACTCCTTCCTCGCCTGTCCAATATCTAGATAATCTCCAGGCACGTTTGGAAGCCGTACATCGGTTAGCCAGAGAGAGAATCAACATCATGACGGAGAGCATGAAGATCCAGTACGATGCCAAGGCCGCGAACCGTTCATTCCAGGAAAGTGACAAGGTGTGGTTATGGAACCCTAAGCGTCGGAAAGGACTCTCCCCTAAACTCCAGACGAACTGGGAAGGGCCGTATGTGGTCCTTAAGAAGATCAACGACGTCGTGGTAAGGATTCAACGGACACCCTCCTGTAAACCTAGAGTTGTACATTACAATAGGCTATCCTCATATTATGGTAGAAGTGATTGAATGACCTTTCCTCTTAAGGACTTCACTGCCCGGGACGTGCAGTCCTTAAGAAGGGGGAAATGTTGCACACATTGTCTGTATATAGTGTAAATAGTGACATATTATTTTAAAACTCTATTGTAATTTATTTTAACTTATTTTATTTATCAGCAACGATTATACAGGTTAGAAAAAGGTGGCAACACCTAAGGCAATCGAGAAGTTTCGAGATGTTTCTTGTTCAACGAATTGGCTGGAAATTTCAGGAATGTTCTCACGCACCTGCTAAATAAAGACCGGAGATCGGGAAAGTTGTCAGATTGACTTTGGACTTCGATGAAAGCTTATCGCTTTGTTTACCTTTTGGAGTGAGCTTGTATAATCGCTGTATTCGAAGTTGTTTTTGCTGAAGCTTGAGAGTGACCGGTGCCTATGAATAAATTTTGTGAGTTTTCTGAAGAGAGAATAAATATTTTTATACCGTGAAAACTGTGCCATCATTGCCTCAGTGGAAAAATTCATAACAATATTGATGGAAAGATTGAAGAATATAAGATATGGTATCGACAGAAGCGACAGGTGTTTTTGATTAGTAATTATGTTTGTTCTGTTTTTATGAAACATCTACAATGATTTAAACTTTAGAAAGTTGTGAGTTTGAATTTCTGTCTGTTTAAAATGAATTTATATTGTTTCAGATTGCTTTTTAACACTTTTTCAAATGCTTTTGAATTTTAAATCTTACTGGATTGTGGTATATATGTCAATTTTTAAGCTTTTTCCATATGGCATTACATATATAAAAAAAAATCCAATTTTTGGCTTCTATCAATATAACGATTACCCCCCCCCCCCCTCCGCTTACCCGACCCTACCAGGTGTTTCATGACAATACTACTACACATTTACACCTTAAATGGGAAGGGGGGAAAACTAAAAACACCCACCAAATACCAGGCAATCAACACAGGGCTATCTTCCAACATCGCTCCTGTGTCTACTTATCTTTTAACATAGAGCTCACATAGTTATGGGAGCATTCAAATGTTCTGCTCACAAGTCTGCATTCTGGCATTACAAATTTTAACAACAGAGCATTCCAGCTATAGTCCAGGAGCAAATGTAATTCCGTGGGCCACTTCATGATGCAAGCATGTGGGTGGTGTTATTCGCTTCGTATGAATGCGTAGAAAATGAAATCTGATGGTGGGTATCTGGCAACCCGGTATGAGCGGCGCTACAGTCGAAAATCCAAAATGGCCGCCTCCTTACCATCTAACGTATGTTTTTGCCAAATAATTGCTTCCCAGCTCATTTTATCTAGTAGTTGACTATCAGAAAACTTGTAGGAAATAAAATTTCCTTTCCAAAGGTATGTAACAAATGTATGTTAGGTTAAATTACAAAATTCAAAATGGCCGCCGCACTGTGATCTTAAGTACGTTTTTAAGGTTGGTTGGTTGGTTTATGCGCTCAGCAACCTATACTTGTGTACAATAATGGCTAATCAGGTTGAGACCTGCAGCTTAACGTGGATTCCGAACCACAAAGGATATCCCTGCCTATCTCTGGAATCGAATCCAACACCCTTAGCATGCGAAGTTAGAGCTCTAATCACACAGCCATCAAGTGGGCAGTATGTTTTTCAGAATAATAGCTTTTCAGTGCGCTTTATACACTTGTTGGTTGTCGGGAAACTGTAGGAAATAAAATAACTTTTATAATGGTATATCTACTGAAGTCACAATTCAAGATGGCCGCTGTATCACCAATGCCGGAACGTCTCTTAAGAATAATTGCTTTCTGGTGTGCTATATGAACATGTTTGTTATTAGAAACCTTTTTGGAAATAGAAAAAACTTTCTAATAGTAATAACACCTCTACACTGTCACTTCAAGACATAAAATTCAAAAGGACACCGTTATTCGGCATTTCTTTGGGACTCCAATAATAGTTTCCATATTATATTGTAAGACAAATGAGCATCACAAATAGTTAATATTTACGGATTGAACAATAAAATAAAGCCTTGATAGACTGCACAGACGGATAATAAAATTAGAGCAGCTCAAAATTGATACGACAAAGCTTTTTAATATTTGGAATGTGAATGTTACAGAAGAGAGTAAACAGTGTAATAGTTTTTGTTGGTGTAAATAATATTAAGATTTTTCATTATTATTAAACTAAATTAACATCTTTATCCTCATCTTCCTCATTATCATTCATCATTTGGTCAACAATTGCAGTTGTCACATAAGTCATCATCACCACATGAGCACATCTCTGCGCAAGGCAGATTGTTGCGATTGCATCAGCAGGGAAGGGCACACCGAAGCTTCCGACAAGAGCACTTAGTCAACTATGTAAGCCCCTGCGAAGCACAAGGTTTTGTACACGTAATAGGCTCAAAATTCCCATTTACAAGCGACCAGCCAAAAACACTAGGTTTAGGTATAATTGGATCCTGTTGAGTATCTTGTGCCCAAATCATTGCTTGGTAGTGTGAACACAAAAGACCTGGGTAGAGAGATGCTTTTGTTGGTGCAAGATGTTTCCCAATCTTTTGTTTTTTAGAGAAGAGCCACCATCTTACCTCCCAATGTCTGTCATTTTGGTTCGCGGTACATACACCTGAGAAACGAATGCCTCTAATGTTTGTAACATTTCTGTGGAAATGGTTTCAGAATGACCTATAAAGCCCAATGCAGCTATAATGTCAATCACTAGCATAGAAAGCATTCCACCATATAATCTTTCCTTTTCCAGCAAATGATCCTGTGATATCAGCACCAGAAAGGGTGAGGAGTAATGGTAGTACTGAAGCCTTATTGGCGCTAGTATGTCATAGATTGGCTGAAAATGAATTAACCGTTTGCTTCTGCTAGATGCTGGATTCTCTTGGAAGCATTGGATATCTCCGAAGAGCAAGTACAAATACATCTGTGTCTGGAGAGTATATGTGAATCTTGCTAATGCCTCTGGAAGCAACATGTATACTGTGCTAAATTATTTTAGAATCTAATTCCTCCTGCTTGGTTTCAAGACACGACAAGTCTGTATGGCTAGCATTTGCATTATTTCTCTAACTGCAAAGAAATTGTTTATTATTTTTGACTGCATCGTCCATAATCTTTGATGCAAGGTATTCTGTCTATTCCTCCTTAGTCATTTCGTTAAAAAGTAACTGGTGCAAGATTAATTTAAGGATGTTTGTTGTTGGGTGTACTTTGTATTGGATAAGGACAGATTTACCCTGATGTTTCATCCTTGTCAATGTCTCCAGCGAACTCTGTTTGTAGGAGTCAAATATTATGTGAACCTCTTTGTACATACCAAACTTCTTTGACATTTGTCTGACAAAGTGATTTGCAAGTTCTTCACTAAGTCTTGACAGTCTTGGGTTTATCAATGGAATGTGGTTACTACTACTGCAACAGTTTATGCCGCTTCGTCTACTGGAAACGAAATGTGTGGGAATTGTTTTTTTTTTTCTCAGTAGATGAAAGGTACAGATTTTATGGAAGCTCCTCCAGGATACTCATAAGCTTGCTTTTTTAGGAGTAGTAATGCATACATCCATGTAGGGGAAACAAAGCAAATGGCAATAATGGGAATTCATAACGATAAAAAGTTGCCTTAAAATCTATATCACACCGACTTCTTACTGCAATCGTGAGTCTAGAAAATGCATATAAATTGATAGAAAATATTGAAAAAACACTTTTTTATTCAGTGTTTTACTTTACCATTTTTTAATGCTTATTTGCAGGCTTAAGTTTTGCCTTTTACATTGATACCCAAAACTGTACTGAAGGCTTCTGATTCTTCTGTTGGCACTGTTGGTTGGTTGATCATTTTAATGCGTTCCTCAATGAATTCGGAAAGAAGACTCTCACCAATATCAGCAACTGCACACATGTCTTTTTAAACGTCATTGGGAAGAACTTGCTTAGTCACCAGGTGTATAAAATGTTCTGTGTTGCATTTAAAAGGGTTGGTGTTCGATTTAAAACCCTCTATCAACTTTTCAACTATGTGATCCTGATGCTTGCGAACCGATCGACAATGTTCATGATAACACTTTGCATTAGGAGTGGCATTTTTAATCATTGCTTCGGTTTCTATAGCAATTATTGTGAGATCCGGATCTGCCAGAAAGAATCTTGTCCGAGCATTCTTGTTTAGAGTGATACCTGTAAGGCCACCTTGGACTTTAAGTCTTCTTTTCTGGTGCTCCAAAGCTTTATCGGCTCCTAAAGCGCAACACAGTATTTTGGTTTCATTGACTTCTCACTTTCCTTGCTGTAATTCTTGCTATATATAGTTATATGCTTTTTATTAAATCTTTCCATATTCATCAAGTACAGTGGAATCATTCTTATATAATTTAGTCGATCAACAGCAAAGAAATACCTTATGAAGTCCTGAATGAACAAAACTCAGTCTGCATTTCTAACTGAACTGATGACAGTGTAGTTAGCTCTCGGGTTTTCGCATACCTAGGGTGCCGGGTTCGAAACCCGAGTTAGGCACGGATGTTCTTTGAGATTCGAAATTTACGTTAAGTTGCAGATCCCGGTCTGATTAACCATTATTGGACACAAATATATGTCATTGAGCACACAAATCAACCTGAAACACTTACTTAAAATCGCTATGCGGCGGCCATTTTTAATTTTCTAATTTAACCTAACATGCATCTGTTATATACCATTGGAAAGCAAATTTTATTTCCTACAAGTTTTCACTTAGTCAACTACTTGATAAAATGAGGTGGAAAGCCATAATTTGGCAAAAACGTACATATGGTGGTAAGGAGGCGGCCTATTTGGATTTTCGACAATAGAGCCGCTCATACCGGGTTGCCAGATACACTCCATCGGATTTCATTTTTTAAGCATTCATACGAAGCGAATGACACCACCCACATGTTTGCATCATGAAGTGGACCACGGGACCACTTTTTTCTATATTAGCGCCCAGACTACTATGCATGTAACTAATTTTAGAATTGAAAATATCTTTACATTAGTTTTCCTATTTCAATGCAGAGATTTAAAATAAAGACAATAGAAAATTATTTACAATGCATGTTTCCTTTATGAATACTTATCAGTTACTAAGTATTGTTGCCCACTGCCATTTTAGTGCTGAACATAATTCATGCAGACCAATAAATGCATTATAAATAGAACTTATGCTGGTTTTTATCCTAAAGATAATGAGGAACTTTCACGTTTTTCGGTTTCATTTTTAAATAAAAGTAGAGAAAAAAATCATGAAAAACAATACCATTCTTTCAAAAATTTGAGCTCGGATAGATAGTTAAAAAAATATTTAGTTTTTCACTTTGCGATTTGGCGGGAAAAAGCCACTTTTACGTGAAACGTCAACGTGCAGATAATGAACCAGTCTAAAACCTGTTTTAGACGAGGAATAAGTATGGTTTCTAATTCATTTTGCGAATTTATCTCTGCGTAACCACGTCACGGTTTTTTCATGCGTTTTTGGTCACGTGACTTTTGCTTTGATTTCGGCTAATTTCAAACTCGATTTTTGATTAATTGAAAGCATAAAGATAAAAAATAATTGCACTGCTCAAATATATTCGTTGGATAACACTAGAAAATACAAAAAATATTCATATTCCTCACTTGTGCAAGTTCCTCATTATAATTTTAAAACACTAAAATGTACTATCACAATTTTCTTTGCACAAAGTAAAATATGTTTATAAAATTCAATAGACTTACCTGGATACTAATGATTTGAGTATCCAACTGTTGTTTTGGAGCAGGGCCAGACACCACTAATTGGTAACCACTAGATGTGATTGAACTGGGAATTTCTGTAATTACAAATAAAACTTTAAATAAATTAAAACTAAGGCTAAAAATTATGAATTATATGGCCAGTAAGTACAACAAGAAACAGACATGGTACAACTTTAATGCAGAGAAAGCTTAACTGCATGCAAAAGCGATGTAAACTAGCAAAAAACATCACAGGGTTCCCACACAAAATCTAAAACAAAATTCCCTGACTTTTCCCTGTTTTCCAGATGATATTTAAAAAATTCCAGTACTTTCAAAGGAAAAAAATATAAACGCGAATTTGAAAATTCAACACCAGATATTTAAGTTCCTACGTGATATTTATATTTCTGATTGAAATAATCATTGTTTATAATTTACTGTGTGAAACATATACTAAGTAAACCTTATCTATACTAATAAAAAAGAGAGTATGTCTACTCAATAGTCTATAGAAAGTAACTTTCAATATAAGCAGAACTCTGAAATTTTAAACATGAGTAGTTTTTACTATCCAATTTTGTTTATCAAAGACAAAATATTAAAAATTTTATTAGTTTTTTTAAAATTGTTTTGTTTTAACTTAAAGGCAATCGAAGTTAGTTAATAAAACTCCCAGCATATGGCACTGCTAAAATCTTTGCAATTGTTATTTATTCTTTTCTTGGCTGTTTTATTTATGTTTTTTATACTTGGAGGAAATTCGTTAGTGTGAGTGCTATATTTTTTTAAAATCTAATCTTGGCTGTTTTAGTTGTTTTGTATTCCTACAGATTTTTTTTTAAGGGGCGGCGGTATTAACGGGAAAAAAGGTTTAGAACGGCAAATGTTGAATTAATGGGGGTTATGTAGCATTATACTTTTAATAAAGACATGGCAAATTGACAGGTCACCGCAACGTGGGGCCACGCAGCTAGTTACTAATACAAGCTTGAAACCAAATGAAGATTGTTTGCCAAATATGATTGTCTGCTCAAATATTTGACTGGTTGCTTAAAAATATCTCATAAACTCGGTATGATTAGAAAACTTGCCCTAAGTCAGCAATTAAGAATTTCGTCTTAGTAATCGAGAAAATGCGGAGCACCAAGGACAATATTTTGAAGTATCATAGAGGCAGAGAGCAGGCTTGAAAAGGCCGAGTTCGCAACAAAATCCGAAATTTTCATCTTCAAAATCGGAAGGATACACGCGGCAAAAACGGGGATTGCAACATTAAACGGCTACAAAAATTCTTAAAAATAAAGCAAAGTCCGCAGTTAATTCGTAAATTCTTGTTTTCAATACCAGATTTCAGCGATCAGTACTCATGAAACACCTATAAATTCAGAAAAACTAATTAAAGTAAGAATTTTCCATATGCGTAGTCGAAGCAAACTAGCGATTTTCCAGAAAAATTGACAGTTCTTGTAAACTGATCTCCAAAAGCGCAAATTTGTCAAAAATTATGAGGAGTAAAAAATCAGATGGAAAGTGACATCTTGATGTTAATAACATTTAACAAAAGTTATCAACAAAATTGAAAAAGGTGAGTGTCGATTAATATCATACACTAGTTTTTAGAGGCAGCGAATATTTGTTTCCTTAAAAAAATGCGAAGTTCGGGCAGTTTAATGAGCTATTCATAAAACCGTACCAAGCTGGTCGAAATCCGTACATTGTACGGCTAATCAGTAAAAGTAAGCTACAACGAATATACGCTATTCAATTAATCGAAACTTCAACTTTTATATGAACTTTCACGGCCATTCATTGCGGCGGACGTCCAATTTTTTGTAGAATAAACTGCTGTCCAATTCCAAGCCTCTGTGTTCCAAGTCCAACCACTTGAAGATAAAAACCGCTCCACCACTAAAAAATGAGCCATTCCCCAAAGAACCGGTTTTGAATAATAACGTTTTGCGGAGTGGTCAACAATAAAAGATGACGTCCACTAAAATTGAGCCATTCCTCGAGAACCGGTTTTGACTACTGCCGTTTCACGGCATGGTCAACAAAAGATGACGTCATAAATTCATTGAAAATTTCTATTTTTCTGCTTAAATTTAAAACTGAGACGAAATTCCCTGACTTTTCCAGAATATTCCAAATATTGGCGATTTTCCCTGATTTTTGAGGGCATTTTCATTTTCCCTGACAATTCCCGGTTTTCCATATTTTCCCGGTGTGTGAGAACCCTGACATCAAGTTGTCAAAAAATGTCAGATATCAAACAACTATATACAATTATACTACATTGGATTAGTTGATTATGATTTATGGCGCAAGGGCAACACTTAGGCCATACTGCGCCAAACAATAGCTAAAGTATTTCCTTAACATATATATACATTAAAATCAGATTAAAAAAGTAAATATCTTACAAACCAAATAGTTAAAGGTTTATTTCTAAAATGAGTAATGAATGAAGGAGCAAAAGCATATAAAATTAGATATGATAAAATCTAAATGAATACACAAAATTTAACAAAATATTTATAAGGTGGGGATTTTAAGACAATCAAAAAATTGCACTACATTGAGCAGGGATGAGTTTGGTAAAAAATCAAAAAGCTGAAAATAAAACTCCAAACGTTTTATGCGTAAACACATTTCAAGCTGTACTAAATTGTGGTTTTCCATGTGCGTTTATAACACTGCACCTTCTCTGTCTGTCCGTGGGAAAAATGGTTCAAAATAGAGGCACCTAGATGTAGGGATACACTTTGTGCTGTCATCAGACATGGTATAGCTTCAAAAAAAAATAATAATCCTTTAAAAGCGATGGAATCCGGCAAAAACTTCAAATTTTCAACAAGTCAAACAACTTTAAGCAACTATACCATATTGACAAACAGGCCGAATATAATTTAACCTAGTTTTCTAAATTTTTAAGCCACATTTTAAGTACTAAAATCTTTACATTTAAATTTTTATTCCTACCGTTCAGCTTGTTCAATAAAATAAAAAGCAACAAACAATTTTACATACAATTGCAGTTAAAATAACAACTTCAAACACAGCTTCTTTAGAAATTTTTTAATTGGGACTAATTTTCAGAATATTTTTATATCATTTTGATACAAAATGATATACAAATTTTAGTATAGATTCACATGAAACGGCGAAATCGATCCTTAAACAGGCACTAATCACGGATATAGCGGCTATCGCATTTACGGAAGTCTAGGCGAATGGCTACAAAACGGTGTTGAAAATCTCGGTAATAGCCGTTATTGTATCAGAGTAAACCTCGGCGAAAATGACCATCACTCTAACGAAAGCAATAGCGCTTGCAATATCGGCGAAAATCTAAATATCAGCCGAAATGAAAATCGCAACAACGTGCGTATCGGCGATAGCGTCCACGATATCTGCACGAATTTCGGTAATATCGACATTTTCTTGGTAATGCTAGTGCAAATTTCAGTAATATCGGATGCTATCAAAGTACGGCATTCCACGAAAAACCAACTCTTAAGCCAACTGAAATATCAAAGTTAGAACCTAATATACCGTAACAACTATCAACAATAACGCTATTGTATAGGCGTAACACTCGACGAAAATTACCATCACAAAATATCGGCGATAACTCAATTCCTCAAGGTAATATCAACATTCTTTCGGTAATATCGGTGCAAATCTCAGATTTTACAAGAGGGTAGCACACTCAATGAAAATGCCCATCACATAAACGTAAATATCAGCGTTAGAGCCGAAGATACTGGAACAATTCTCAGCAATAACGCTGTTATATCGGCTTAATACTCCGGGGAAAAGGTCACCACAGCAACCTAAATCACAGCGATAACGCACGTCCTAGCCACACAAATCTCGGCAGTAGCGGACATTACATCAGCGTAAAGCTTAACGAAAACAAGCAGCACATACTAACGTAAATAAACGATAGTTCCGTGGATGTTAGACTTGGAAGCAAGCGCATTATTAGTATACGTTAATCGCGTGAAATCGTAAGAAGGAATTTACATTTTGAGCAGAGAAAAAAATGACACTAAAGGTTCAAATTTCGGCACAGTAGGAAGTATACAAAATGCGAGTTTGAGCGCCAATCTGACTAAAAAAATGCATTTCAGTGGATTTTTGTACTTGGAGCAGGAATAAGATGCGACCCCTGAGCGATAGGTTTCCCGATTTATTGAAAGTGAAGCTGCTTCGCGGTTCAGCCTTAGAAAAAAAGTAATTTTACCGTTAAATAGAAAAAGCGGGAAATCACGGATTTTTTTTCAGGAATTAGAAAAGCGGAACTTTCTTTGAAAAAGCGGAATTCTTCTTTTTCTAAAAAATTAAAAAAGCGGAATTCCGCCACATGGCGGAAGAAACTCATCCCTGATTGAGTTAACTTGAAGTAAAAAGTATAGATTCTTAAATCAAATAATAAAATTTAATTTCTTTTAAAAAGGTAAAAAGATTTACAAGTGGTGATTGACCAAAAAGTGACGATAATGATGGATGGCACAACTGAACAGGGCATAGCCTTATTGAATTAAAACAAGAACATTTATTTAAAATATGGTAAACAGAGAAAATACCATTGTATGTAGTACATGTGGGGCCACTCTATGCCAGCAGAAGGTGGACAAGTGTAAAGCGAGTATGACCAATGCCTAATCGTGAGAGTATTACTTGCCTCTGACGGCTCAAGATAAAAAAAATTGAAACTGGAAACTTGAGGCTGTATTGTATGTAATTTATTAGTTTGCTCTGTATCTCATCCGGCCTACGATGATTGATACAGAGCACTTTCACAGGCTTTATATAAGTCACTTGGGCAAAATCTATTATTTATCGGCCCATTTGCTTCACGCACAATTTTGGATTCTCGCTCATTGCCCATGATCCCCACATGACCAGGTACCCAACAGAAAAGGATAATAAAATTTCTTGATGACAGCCGGGAATGTATATTTAAAATTTCAGTTATGAAGGGATGGTTTTGATTGAATGGATTATTTAGAGCATCAAGACAGCTCTTAGAGTCTGTGTAAATAATCCATTGATGCAGGGATGAGTTTGGTAAAAAATCAAAAAGCTGAAAACAAAACTCTAAACGTTTTATGCGTAAAACACATTTTAAGCTATACTTTAAAAAAATTGTGGTTTTCCATGTGCGTTTATAACACTGCACCTTCTCTGTTTATCCGTGAGAAAAATGGTTCAAAATAGAGGCACCTAGATGTAGGGATACACTTTATGTTGTCATGAGGCATGGTATAGCTTAAAAAAAAAAAAAAGCCATCCTTTAAAAGCGATCGAATCCAGTAAAAACCTCAACAAGTCAAACAACTTTAAGCAACTATACCATGTTGACAAACAGACCGAATATAATTAAACCTAATTTTCTACATTTTTAAGCTACATTTTAAGTACTAAAATCTTTACATTTAAATTTTTAGTCCTACCGTTCAGCTTGTTCAATAAAATAAAAAGCAACAAACAATTTTATATACAATTGCAGTTAAAATAACAACTTTAAACACAGCTTCTTTAGAAAATTTTTAATTGGGACTAATTTTCAGAATATTTTTATACAAAATGATATAAAAATTTTAGTATAGATTCACATGAAACGGCGAAATCGATCCTTAAACAGGCACTAATCATGGATATAGCGGCTATCGCATTTACGGAAGTCTAGGCGAATGGCTACAAAACAGTGTTGAAAATCTCAGTAATAGCCCGTATTGTATTAGAGTAAACCTCGGCGAAAATGACCATTGCTTACTCTAACGAAAGCAATAGCGCTTGCAATACTGGCAAAAATCTAAATATCAGCCGACATGAAAATTGCAACAACGTGCGTATCGGCGATAGCGTCCACGATATCTGCACAAATTTCAGTAATATCGACATTTTCTTGGTAATACTAGTGCAAATTTCGGTAATATTGGATGTTATCAAAGTACAGCATTAAAAGAAAAACAACTCTCACGCCAACTGAAATATCAAAGTTAGAACCTAATATACCAAAGCAACTCTCAACAATAACACTATTGTATGGGCGTAACACTCGACGAAAATAACCATCACAAAATCTCGGCGATAGCGCAATTCATCACGGTAATATCAACATTCTTTCGGTAACATCGGTGCAAATCTCAGATATTACAACAGGGTAGCACTCAACGAAAATGCCCATCCATAAACGTAAATATCAGCGTTAGCGCCAAAGATACCGGTCAATTCTCAGCAATAAAATTCCATGGATGTCAGACTTGGAAGCAAGCGCATAATTAGTATACGTTAATCGTGTGAAATCGTAAGAAGAAATTTACATTTTGAGCAGAGAAAAAAATGACACAATGATCACACAAAAATGATCAAATTTCGGCGCAGTTGGAAAGGTACAAAATGCGAGTTTGAGCGCCAATCTGACTAAAAAAATATTTCAGTGGACTTTTGTACTTGGAGCAGGAATAAGGCAGGAATGTGATGCGACCCCTGAGCGATAGGTTGCCCGATCATTCGGAAGTGAAGCTGTTTCGCGGAGCTTTAGAAAAAAAGTTATTTTCCGTGGGATAGAAAAAGCGGGAAAACACAGATTTTTTTCAGGAATTAGAAAAGCAGAACTTTCTTTGAAAAAGCGGAATTCTTTTTTTTCTAAAAAATTAAAAAAGCGGAATTCCGCCACATGGCGAAGAAACTCATCCCTGATTGATGGTATGTTTGTGCAGATACATATCGCACAGCCATGAGAATAGCAAGGAATTCGACTGTGAATACCGAACTGCATTGATGCAGTTCTTTTGATATGGATGTATTATCAAGTACCACAGCTGATCTGACATGCCTATGGCTTTTTGATCCATCAGTGTAAATTGCTTTAAAATGAAAAAAATTATTGCGATGATAGTAAAAAGTGCTTTTAAAAACTACACTAGGAGTTTTACTCTTTAACAAAATTTGTAAATGTATTTAAAATTGTGATTTGATGACTATGCCAAGGTAGTAGATTAAAAATCTGGGGACGGACCCTGGGGTTGTCCAAGTTATGAGATGAAAATAAAGCTTTTACTTACAATGAGAAAGAGTGCATGATGGACGTGCATGAAAACGTCTATGTAGGGTTTAAAAATATGATTTGCAAGTGGATGAGAAATATTTTATTTGATTTTGAAAAACATTTTAAAACAGTGTTTATCTCTTCTATGTTTCAAAGAAGACTCCGAGCAGAAGACGTACATGCTTTCGAATAGCGATATACGGAATGCTCGAAATGCTGGTGATGTACGGTATGATAAATAGAATACCAAAACTATATTACCAAACAAAGTATTGACAGTTTTAAAAATTCATATGTAACATATAAACATAAGGTGCACAATACCTTCTGCGGCTGATCTTGCTTTTTGCTGGGATGGAGCTGTTTGTTCCATGCTGTAATACATATCTATCAACTCATCAGTTTCATGAGCAAAATAAACAGGTATTGTCACATCTTCCTCGAGCATATGCTTTTCTAATTCCATAATTATCTGTAAAACGAAAACTTTAAAACTAAAAATATCGACTTTTAAAAATTGCAATTTTAAATTATAATCAAATAAACATTACTACTCTCTGCATAATATGTTACTTACAGAATCTTACTAATTACTAAATAAAGATTAAATTAAAAAAACAGCAACTCACATTTTACAATTATTTACAAGGTGGATCAAGAAAAAAATTCCCGGAACATGGGACGCTTTTGTATTTGAAGTAATAAAATGTACAATAGTAATAAACAAGCAAATAAAAGTGCAATAGGTATTATTAATTTTGACATTCAATCTCATTAAAATGTGCAATTATTTAAGTTTGAAAAATTAGTATGTGGTTTTAATGTAAATTGAATAAGTTAAAAATTAAAAATTTATTCCAACTTCCATAAGTAATGAAAATTGTAATATATATTTTACTCTTTTACCTCCTGTTCAGATGGTGGTAGTGAAGTAATATTCTTTGGTATTAATATTAGTAAGCCACCAGCATTCTGTTGAATGAGATCTTGATACTGTGCAAAGGTAAACTCTGACAGCCTGGCTACTACACATTTACGTGTGTATGGGGTAGTGTATAAGGTTCTTGCTTCCATGCTAAGAAGTGAGTTTCGGCATCCTACAAAATAAAAACATACACGTTAATTAAAAGTTTTTTTTAAAAAGTTAGTAGAAAATGTAGTAATGTAAACTTAAATATCACATACTTTAAATTTTATAATAAAAATCATACAAAACTTTTACATTTGTTTAATTCTTAACTGCTACATGAGGGTATTGACTTTTTTGTTTTAGAAAGATTTTATTTTTCAAAAAAATTTCCAATATTTTTGTAATGTATTTTGCTATATAAAACGATTGGAATTACAATGATTAACAGTTTAACCAAATACTAAATAATTGATATTCTTTCACTAGATAGGTATCAGTTAGCACCAAGCCTAAATGTTTACAGTTTGCAGAGTCATTCTATCAAAAATCAGAAATTTGTATCTGGTATTTAATATTACAAAAAGTATACTAATAAAAATACATAGAATAGAATTTTAAAATCTTCCTAAATAGAATTTTCCTAAAATAGAATTTTAGGTATTAACAACCTTAGTAGGACAGATATAATTAATTGCAATCTTATTGCAATAAAATATTTTGATTAATACTTACTCCCAAACAGTGAAACATCACATCAGTGGAACGTCGTCACTTACTATTTTGACTTTTACCAAGGTAATATTTTATAAATTAAACAAACTTACAGTTCTTTAAACTACATTTTTAAATTATGAAAATGCTCTAGAACACATTTTTAACAATAAATCGTCAAGTTTAAGTTTAATGTTAATTTTATTTCGAGTTTTATGCTTGTAACCAGGGCAATAAGTCACATTCGTTGACACCCAAAAAAGTGTCCTTAAATCCTTGCAGTTGGTAGTAACATGCTGTTTAAAGAAAGAAATCGGATGTTAAGCAGTTGTCTTGTTTAGATTCAAAGAACAAGCTACGATAGACAAAGTTATTAATGAATAGTTTTATCAAGTTATTGGACTTGACAGAAAAAGGCTGAGATGAGATGTCACATCCATGGACCGCAATAGGTTTGAATTATCAATTAAATTTATAAAAATAATTGTTTGAATCTGTAATATATGATGAAATAGCTTTGTTTTGAAAATATCATGAAATAAAATCTAACAAAGAATTCACCATTGTAAAAAAAACAATCGTTTTGTCACATTCATGGAACTAGTTGTCCATTAGTAAAAGAGAATGGTACATTAATTTTGCTTATATGTATATTCCTGAACAAATTAAACAGCCTAATACATTGCAAAAGCATCTTAAAACAAGAAACAACATAAATTATAGGCACATTTTTTATTTTTGCTTTGCACATTTGATTTAAAGCTTAAAAGTTGGAATTTAGGAAATTTGATTTTTAAATAAATATGATTCCAACAAATGGCAAAAAACTGAAGTTTTTTGCCACGCCCCTATAGTAAGGGTCATTCTCTGTAAAACGCACAAAAGCTTTTCGCAGCTAGGGGGAGGGATATGAGGATTATATCCCTTCCTGAAATTTTTCAGTTTGCTATCAGAATGCAAAAACCAAATGATTGTTTTTGTACAATAGTAAATTTATTTAAAGTATTTTTAAATTTCTAAACATACATAGGAAAAGTACTTGTAACTAAATATATTTGCCATTAATAACGAAAATTATGGTTCTAATTTGCTGAGTTATAATTTCATATCCCCCCCCCCCCCCGAAAAAAATTCAGGTTATGCCCCTGTTCGCAGCAATCCCCCCCCCCCCCCCTAAACTAGACAAGTTGGATATTTCTGTTAATCATGGAATACATTTTAATGCATACAAATCTCCTCAAAACAAGTAATATATATAAAAAAAAAATAGGAACACAGACATGAATTGTCATGTTCGTGAACTGCTGCAACCTCAGAGTTACTTGCTTTATTAATATTTTTATTTCACTTCATATTTCCATGATGTCAATATTTATTTATTTTTAGCCATAAGGTATATGTTAAGTAATGTTATGCCTGCATATAAAACTTTTATAAGTAGTAATTTCATTACAATTAAAGTAATACCTCTTGTCACAAGACTGGTGCGTCATGTCTATAGATAGCAGTTTTTAGTTCTTTAAAAGCCCACCAAGTGATACATCAAGTTAACTGTAATATTGGGAAGAAGTCTAATCTAACCATTTTGATTCCACTACACATTATGTATTGTATTTTTCAATACAAGAATCATTTTATTATTTACATGCAGGGATTGAGTTTGGTAAAAAATCAAAAATCCAAAACTGTTATATGTGTATAGCACATTTAAGCTATACCTTAAAAAAAATTGTAGTTTTCAATGTGCATTTATAACACTGCACTGTCTGTTAGTGAGCAAAAATGTTTCAAAATAGCAGCACCTAGACGTAGGGATACACTTTGTGCTGTCATCAGGCATGGTATAGCTCCAAAACAAAAAAAATATATTCATGTGAAAGCGATGAAAACCAGCAAATAACTTAAAATTTCTAAATACAATTTTTTTTTTGTTAATTTAAGCTATATTTAAGCTTATTCAATAAAATAAAAGAAATAATAATAAATTTAAAAAAAACTGCAATTAAAATATCAGCAAATGAATGCAGATTATTTAGAAAAATTACAATGAGGAACTTTCACGTTTTTTGGTTTTATTTTTAAATAAAAGTAGAAAAAAAATCATGAAAAACAATACCATTCTTTCAAAAATTTGAGCTCGGATAGATAGTTAAAAAAATATTTAGTTTTTCACTTTGCAATTTGGCGGGAAAAAGCCACTTTTGCGTGAAACGTCGACGCGCAGATAATGAACCAGTCTAAAACCTGTTTTAGACAAGGATGAATGTGGTTTCTCCTTTTTGCGACTTTATCTCTGCACAACCACGTCATGGTTTTTTCATGCGTTTTTGGTCACGTGACTTTTGCTTTGATTTCGGCTAATTTAAAACTCGATTTTTGATTCAGTGAAAGCATAAAGATAAAAAATAATTGCACTGCCCAAATATATTCGTGGGATAACACTAGAAAATACAAAAAATATTCATTTTCCTCACTTGTGCAAGTTCCTCATTGGGACCAAGTTTCAGGATATTTTTCATACAAAATTATATAAAAATTTTAGTTATTCTGCATAGATTCAAATCAAACGGCGAAATCGACCCTTAACCCAACAGCGCCCAGTGTCCTCATTTGAGGAAGCTGTAAAAAAACTGCTAATTTCTACTATTAAATTAAAAAGTACTATTTTTTTTTACAAATTGGTCTAATAAATGGGAGCACTATACAATGTGTAATATGTGATTTGCTTAGTATGACGTAAAAATGGTCAGGGAAAATGCACTATAATTTCCAGCTTTTTTGGTAATGGCGTTGTGTTAACTTCATTCTTCAGTATCGGAACTGGATATATAAGATAAATTACTTCAGTTTGGCATATATGTAATCTAGATAGTCCATATTATACTGTTAACATGGTTTTCAATATTTGTTGTTATTAATATATCCGTAATAAGCAAGAAATCTTACCCGTCATCATTCGAGGACTCTGGGCGTTTGTGTATATTTCTTATTCACTATTTAGATTTGTTTTCAGGCGTGTATTACATTTTTTGTAGCCAAACTTTAAATGAACATTGAAAGATGAGTAGAAGAAAAATATTTAAAATCTTAGACGAGGCAACTGCTTATATTTTTCTGAAGAAATTGAAGAAGATATAATAGCAATGACTTCGGATATCAATGAACTAACAGATGAAGAACAATTCGATGATGATAATTTGGACACTCCAGCAGGACTCCAGAAAAATATTTTCTTCCTGCGTACACAAATGCCACATCCAAAAATTTCCTGCAAGTCTGCGGGCTTTAAATTATACTGCTGAAGAAAATTAAATGCTACGTACTATTGAGAATTAAAAGTTGTTTAATTCAAAATCACTCTTGGCATTGATTTTTGAAGCACCACTCTGCAGGATAAACATCGGTTTCCAATGGCACATTTCCAGTTGCAATATTAGGTCATTGGCTAAAGACGATAGCAAACACTGATGCTTGACCAGCATGCCTCCTTTCATAACTATTTTCATTTTTGTGCTTTCGATTTAAATGTTGGGAATAGAATTGCTCCAACATTTCTTGCAAATACAGCATTTCATCTTCATTGTCTTGATTGGATAGCTCCTTATCATTTAAAAAAAAAATGTGGTTTCTTTTAAATTACAATGGAATATCCAAGAATTCTTTCAAATTAAAAAGAAGAATGAAGGAAATAAACTCTCAGTGTAATTACATGTTTCAATGGGTTCAGATTCCAAAATCAGGAAATAAAACCCCCTTCCCCCTCATGTTAACACTTCTCCCTTATCTGTCCAACCTAACTAGAATTTCTCCTTCCTATATAGAAGTAACAGGTGGTGAACTATATGGAGAATAGCATTCCCCAACCTCTCCCCTCCCGGTGTTACGGGAGTCAACAACTCCCCCTTTCCCGCCCTGCCTAACTGGAATTTCTCCATTAAAAAACGGCATTTGACTTTAATTTCCTGCGGGATCCGACGATTTCCTGTGTACATCGTATGCACGTACTACGTCTATTTTATCGGACTCTGCACTCCAGTTGTATCAGATGTTGCAGATACATTGGAGATTACAATACCAGATGATAATGATATCATTTTTTAATCCAAAATAATGTAGTTAATAGTTCCCGTAAATGTAAAAGGGAAACACAAAAAGTTGTATGGACGAACAAAACCCCTTCTTGTACATTTGGGACTAAGGCAAATTCATCTAAGAAAAATTCTGATAGACTGCAGAAACTAGTAATATGAAACCAATTGAGCTGTTTGAAGAATTTTTAATTGTAGAGAAAACTAATCGATATGCTCACGAAGTGAAAAATGAATTATAATGTAAATAAGGATGAAATAAAAACCTTTATTGGTTGTTTGATACTTTTGGGTTATAATACTTTACCTAGTGAATGGGACTACTGGGCAAAAGCAGATGATTTAGGAGTAACAATAGTGAAGAATGCTATAACTAGAAATTTCTACTTATAGCTTAAGAGAGTATTACATTTTTAAGGTACTAAACTACATCACAAAAACAGACAAGATAAATCGTTTAAAATATGTCCCTTGTTAGAAATGCTTTCTAAGAATTTTCAGAAATGGGGAATTTTTCAGGAAAATTTGTCTGTTGATGAAATGATCGTCAGGTATTATGACATTATTCACTGAAGCAGTTTATAAAATCTGAACCTATTAGATATGGCTGCTGTAAATGGCTATGTAATTTATAAAAAGTTACATAGTTCTAAGTTGATGTCAAAGATTTTAGAAGGTATATTGAAATATTAAAAAAAAAAAAAGGTGCCGATTCATAAACAGCCCTAGGAAGACCAGTACAGAGACGTATAACATCTAGATCCAAAATTGCTTCCTCATATAAAATTCAAACTACTACAGCATATCATTGGCCAAAGAGAGAAACAGAGGCGTTGCCAATATGATACCTGTTATTCAAAGAGAAGAACATACTGTATGAAATGCAATGTATTATTATGCATAGAATGTTTTCCACTTTTTCATACAAAAAAAAATCAACCTTGAAAATGTAAAAAAAATAAGTTTTCTTACAAGTGTAAAAATAAATTTTGCTTCTTAACTTTATACTGCTTATTAGTATGTTTATATATCAAAACAACATAAGTTTAAGTAAAAATATTAAATTTTTTAGAAAATTACATTTTTATGTATACAAACGCCCAGCGTCCTCAAATAAGGACGGCTTAAAACATACAGTTACAGTTAAAAAATTTCAAAATGCCTTTTGAAATACTCTTAATTTATGCATTTCTACCCATATATATCAATTTCAAAGAAAATTTTTTAAATTTTGGTAATTTGGCCGTTAATGAGTTAAACAGGCACTAATCACAGATATAGCGGCTATCGCATTAACGGAAGTCTAGGCGAATAGATACAAAATGGTGTGAAAATCTTGGTTATAGCCGGTAAAGTATTAGCGTAAACCTCGGCGAAAATGACCATCACTCTAACGAAAGTATAAGCAATAGTAATAGCGCTTACAATACCAGCCAAAATCTAGGTATCGGCAAAAATGAACATCACAACAACGTGCATATCAGCGATAGAATCCACATTATCGGCAAAAATTTTGGCCACTACAGTGTGGTATTCGGCGAAAATTACACTCACGCCAACACTACAGAAATATGCAAGTTAGAGCCTAGTATACCGGAGGAACTCTAAAAAATAGCGCTATTGTAGTGTTTCAACGAAAAAAATCATCACACAAACGTAAACATCAGCGTTAGCGCCGAATATATGGAACAATTCTCAGCAATAGTACTGTTACTATCTGGGGTACTGTTATCTAGTACTGTTATCTATCTTTTTAAGGGGTATCCGGACACCCCTTAAAAAAGTGGTTCTGGCGAGTGACGCAATTTGATACGTAATTGAAAGCTATAAAAGTGTTGGTAGTGGTTTGTCAGATTGTATTTATGCGTTTGTGAGGCAATGAGTAAGTCAAAGGAGCTTAGCAAGTTTAAACGTGGCAGAATAGTGGGATGCCACCTTTGTGGGAAATCAGTTCGTGAGATTGCGGACATTCTACAGAAGCCTAAATCCACTGTAAGTGATGTAATTGGGAAGTGGAAACGTTGAGGCAGTGAAATGGCAGAAAAACAAACCGGTAGGCTAAAAACACTTGGTGAACGCAGCCGCAGAACTCTGAAAAGGGTAGTGAAACAAAATCGCAAGTCCTCGTTGGTGGAAATTTCTCAGGAGTTCCAAAGTTCATCAGGCGTTAGTGTTAGCAGCAGGACTGTCCGTCGAGAGTTAAAAGACTTGGGATTCCATGGTCGTGCAGCTGCTCACAAGCCGAACATCACTCCAGAGAATGCAAAGCATCGATTGCAATGGTGTAGAGCTCACCGTCATTGGACTGTGGACATGTGGAAAACTGTTCTTTGGAGTGATGAATCTCGCTTTACAGTCTGGCAGTCGGATGGACGCGTCTGGGTTTGGCGGATGCCCATGCGAACGTATCTATAGTGACTGCATTGTGCCGACTGTTAAGTTTGGTGGTGGAAGCATAATGGTGTGGGGGTGTTTCTCGTGGTTTGGCCTGGGTCCGTTAGTTCCTGTGGTTGGAAACATGAACTCTGAGATGTATGTGGACATTCTGGACAATGCTGCACTCCCAACTCTATGGCAATATTTCGGGGAAGGCCCATTTCTCTTCCAGCAGGATAACTGCTCCATTCCCACATCGAGGCTTGCACAGACGTAGTTTGACAAAATGGGTGTACAAAAACTGGACTGGCCTTCTCAGAGCCCCGATATAAATCCCATAGAACACCTTTGGGACGAATTAGAGCACAGATTACGTAGCCAGCCAAATCGATCGTCTTCACTGCAAGCACTCACTTCAGCTGTGATGGATGCCTGGAAGGCAATTCCTATAGTCACCTATTAAAAATTGGTGGAAAGTCTTCCCAAACGTGTGCAGGCTGTCGTCGATGCAAAAGGGGGACCAACATCATATTAATATATGCCTCAGGACGCTCTAAGCCCATTCCACTGGGTGTCCGGATACTTTTGGCCAGATAGTGTATATCTGCATAATACTCCACGAAAATGCCAGCACAACAACCTAAATCCCAGCGATAAAGCAAGTCATAGCCACACAAATCTCGGCAGTAACGGACATTATACCAGCGTAAGGATTAGCGAAATCGAGCATCACATACCAACGCAAATAAACGATAGTTCTGTGGAAGTCAGACTTGAAAGCAAGAGCATTATTAGTATACGTTAATCGTGTGAATTAGTATGAAGGAATTTACATTTTGAGACGAGAAAAAAAATAGCACAAAAGGATCAAATTTCGACGTAATTGAAAAAGTACAAAATGCGAGTTTGAACGCTAACCTGACTAAAAAATGCTTTTCAGTACATTTTTGTATTTGAAGCAGGAATGCGATGCGATCCCTGAGCAGTAACTTTTCCGCTCTTCCCGATCGGGCGGAAGTGAAGCTACTGCGCGATTCAGCCATAGAAAAAAAGTTAAGTTCTGTGAGATAGAAAAAAC
Source organism: Linyphia triangularis (assembly GCA_963978545.1). Lineage (NCBI taxonomy): Eukaryota > Metazoa > Arthropoda > Arachnida > Araneae > Linyphiidae > Linyphia > Linyphia triangularis. The sequence goes on along the minus strand of OZ021723.1, from coordinate 59,051,146 downwards.
GGGAGAAAAAGTATTTTTTGTTCCAGGAATATTAGAAAAGTGGAATTTTCTTTGAAAAAGCAGAATTCATTTTTTTTCTAAAAAATTAAAAAAACAGAATTTCGCTACATACAGTTGCATCTATTTCACATGTACACATGTGAAATAGATGCCACTGCAAAGGCCATGCGGTCATGTCCATAGGTGTAACTAGAGTTGTTGAATGGGGGGTTTTGAAAATAACGACCTGCTACACCAATGAATAAAAAGGAGAGGAGGGGGAAAGGAAGGAGAGAAAAAAAAGCAATTTCATCTTATTGAAAAAGGTTTCAAATCATTGTCTAAATCTACGGGATAAGGAAAATTTCTTAAGAATTCTATTTAATAAAAAATAAAAAAAGAGGAGCAGGAAAATGTTCTCAAACACAGAAATTGAAAGGGTCCGATATAATTTTAAAATATATGGATGCAATATTTTCGGAGAAACTTTTCAGACGTAACAAACAAGATAGGATCAATTTCAGTGGCGGGATCCCCTCGAAAAATTTCAAACATACACTGCCAAAAATACACATTAAAGAAACTTCCATAAACATGTAAATATATTTTTTCCAAAATAGCTGTGTCTCTTAATGATTATATGCATTATTGTTTTCATATACATAATGATACCAACACCATCTGAGTCTGTAAATCTGCAGATAAATTTTTTATTTGTTCGTCTTCATGTGGGGATTCCTTCAAATCTGGTGATTCTTTTCAACTTGAACAGTGATTTCACCATATTTTTCATCTTTTCTTCTTTTGCAAAATAAAATCAGTGTCTCACTTTGAGTTTTGCATTTGCTACCTGCACTCATTTTAATTACTTTCAATTACCCAATTGTTAACATAGGGTAATGAAAGTATTGTTTTCGATAAAAAAAAAAAAAAAAAAAAAAAAAAAAAATCGAATTTTTTTGCATTTATTAACGTTTCTGAACATCCAACTGGAAAAAAAAAATGGTATAGAAAAATGTCTGTTGGTGTGTCTGTGTGTTCGTGGTCAGCACAACTCTCGAACGATTTGACCTACAATGTTTAAATTTGGAGTACAGGTTAGTGAGGGCCATAGAACCTGCAGTTAAGGTTTTCTTCAATATTGCGCACACGCAAAATATAAAAAAAAAAATCATGTTCTTTAGCGATCATTAAAAAGCGGCTCTAACGATTTTGATCAAAATCTCTATGCTAATGTTTCTTAAGATGTTATAAACATATCCATTTCCGAAATTCCCATAAAAATGTTATAAAGATGTAAAAAGATGAAAAACGAGTGTCTTCAACAGAGTTCTCTTCCCTTGAGGATCGATCATCAACAACCGTTTTTCTCCTCTCCTCTGTTTCACTAACAAGAAAGGATATTGCAAGAAGAAAAAGGAAATTGTCATGTCCGTGAACATCAATCCCCATGGATGATCTCTAAATCTTATCAAACGATCTCTGCCAATATCCCCATTGGATTGTAATTGATAAGTTCTAAAGGAGGAAAAATTTTCTAAGCATTTAATGATTTCAATAATTATTTTTCTCCTACTGCTGAAATAGTGTGTTCGGCGGAAAACGACCCAATACCTCTGTAACTTAGTACCCGTGCACCAATGTTGGTCTATTCCTAGTTGACGTTAAAATATCGCCAAGCCGATTTGGCGCTGTTTAGTAGGCGATACAGTTCTAAATTTGGTAACCCCATTTTTTTTAATGACATGCTTTGGCTTCAACCTTTCTATACCACAAATCATGGAGCTGGTTGGTTTCTCAATTTTTCATATTGGAATTCCGAATTGGCGACATTCTGGCTTTGTCGCCAACTTTTCAAAAGTGCGCCAACCCATAAACGTGAACTAGGAATTTACCCCAATGTTAATTGGTAGCCATATATTTAATTTTAAATATGAAACAAGGATATGACGTATGCTATAGTGCTACTCCAGATTTTTTAACTGTCAATGATTTGCTTGTATCAATTAAAAATGCATCGATGTTGAACCGATAAGTGAAATTAACCTATTTAGATGTATCTAATCATTAACCATAATGTTCCTCTTCTTTCCGACTCACAAGGAAACGAAAGACTTTTAACAATCTTAAACTGGACGCATCGCAAAAGATAAACACAGAAATATGGATCATTTTGTTATTAGAAAATTCAAAAACTAACCATGAGGAGTGCCGTGTAGATCGAAGTGCTGCATTCTATAAACAGTAAATTCATGAGCAGCGAACACTGGTGTCTTTGGGGATAGTGCTATTAATAAAGGGACAACAAGGATAGAATAAATAAAACAATTTCCCCGGAGAAATTCAAAAAAACTTTCGGTCCATTCGAAACACATGACGGACAGTGTTTTATGTTTTGATTTTACAAAATTGGGATTTGGGGATTTATGGTTGGGAGATACGAGATAAATATAAATCCCGCAACAACTGGAATTCGGTAGAGATTAGTTGTTTTTATTTCAGTGTCTTAAATCGCTTCACTGCATTTCATATGAAATATTTATTTTGACATCATATCTCATTTTAAATGTCTGACGTCATAACATAAACAGTCTGAAACATTTTGATCGGATGCTGTGAAAATTCTTTCAAGAGCCATAGACATGGTTGGTTGGTTGAACTCCCGGCTGGGAGTGGAAATTAAGGACTTTGTGAACTAGCACCTGTCTCCGCGTACATATGTGAAAGAACCAACTCTCTGGGACAGGTTGAGGTAAAAAAGAAAAACAGCCATAGACATATAGTAAACACTAGACTGAGCGCTCCCACTTCACTTCTTCAACGAGGGTAAAACCATACACGAGATGAGTCTTTTTAGCGATGCCGGACATCTCATCCCCCGGAGAAATCGCCACCAGATATCTCCCCACCAAGAAACCGCGGATCTTGGGTGTTGTGTTGGGGAAAGCGGTTTTCTTAAGAGGAAAGGTCGTAGCTGAATGGTGGGACTTGCGTACGTATTTGTGGAATAGGGTATTATGAGCAATGAGGGCAACCCTTCATATAGCTTATATTTTATGTCTGACTCAAATAAGAAATGTCCAATGCCTTATCAACAATGATCCAGGAGCATAAAATTTATTGCATCGCATAATTTATTCTGAAACTCATCCAGCGTTCGATTGGCAATTGACAGATGTGAGCCTGACTGCGAATGGCTGAGTCAGAAGACGGTAGCGCTTCACCTGCTCGTAGGCTTTCAATCCATTTTGGCGCTGTCAAGACGTTATGCTCACCAACAAACACTCATCTCTTGGCATCGTACGGAATTTTAATTTTTCCAGTAATTTTTTAGATTTAAAGTTAGAATATATGAATATTTCGGATGGCATTTTTTAATAAAAAAACTAGTTATTTACCTAGACATTCTTTATTTTGCAATTTAGATTTCTATGTTTTGGTTTTTACAACAAACTATCAATGGTTAATGGAAATAAGAGATTTAAATAGTAGAGTAGTAGAAACGAAGAAAAATTAATTAAACAAATTATTAAAACACTTTAATTAAAATTAATAAATTAAACTATTTAGATAATGTTGCACAAATTGTCTGTATATAGTGTAAATAGTGACGTATTATTTTAAAATTCTATTGTAATTTATTTTTATCTTATTTTATTTATTAACAGGTTACAGGTTAGGAATAGGTGGCAACACCTAAAACAATCGAGAAATTTCGAGACGTTTCGTTTCCGACGAAATGGCTGGAAATTTCGCGAATATCCTCTCGCGCCAAGTATTTAAAGACAGGAGATCGGGAAAGTTTTCAGATTGACTTCAGACTTCGTTGAAAGCTGATCGCGATCGCTTTGTTGACCTATTGGAGTGAGCTTGTATAATCGCTATATTCGAAGCTGTTCTTGTTGAAGCTTGTATTGAAGATTGATAGTGATTGCACTGTTATCTGTGAATAAATTTTGTGAGTTTTCTGAAGAGAATAAATACTAGTTTTTATCTGAAAAACTGTTCCATCATTGCCTCAGTGGAAAAATTCATAACAATATTCAAACTAATTATTGAATACGAATATTTATATAATAAAATAGATATATTATTAAAATTAATAATTTAATTATTAAAATTACGAAAAAATGGGCCTTGGACTAGTGTCCCGTCTATCTGTACGGCAATTAAGCCCTGATTTATAAATTGAGAAAGCAACGCACATTGTTCGAAAACTACCATTTGCCATAATTTGTGGTTACGTTAAATATCAGGTGCGTAGCCAAAATTTTCTTTTCGGGAGGGGATATTCACAACAAATAATAATAATCCATTTTGTTGTTGATGCCTCATGTACATATATTTGTAATCGAAATAACAGTTACTTATTTCTACATATGTTTAGAAACTCAACATTTAAGATAAATTTACCATTTTAAACAAAACAAATTCCTTTGATTTTTATGGTTTATTGGTTGGTTCGCTCAACGAACTATTTTTTATGCACAATAACGTTAATTCGAACTACAACGAACATCCATGCCTAACGCAGGGTTCGAACCCGGCACCTTCGGCATGAGAGGCCAGAGCGCTAACCCTACAGCCATCAGGTGGGCTTCATTTTTATGTTCTAAAAGTAAACAGAAAAATTTCGGATGGGGCAAGACCCCATACCCCTCCCCCTATCTACGCTCTTGTTAAACATAGCAACCGCCTGTGAAGGTGCCGTTATTGAAAGCTCAAGATTAATCTGTTATTAATATATTATAATAAAATTAACCTGAAGGTAAGTACAAGGCACGAAGTAATTGACGAGTGCGATAGCACGAGTCAAATAATTTATCGAGTTTGAAAAAGTATTTTTCCCACGTCTTGCATACAGTATTTTTTATAATCACGTACACAAAAACATTTTAATACACACGTTTATATATTAATGTTGGCAACTCGAGTCAAGGAATTTCTTCTGAAAATATTTCATAATGTCACTTTCCCGCACTTCTCGCGAAAAAGTGCTATTTTCGCCATGATTTTTTAATTCAAAATTATTTAAAAAAGTTTAATTTTTTGCAATGTTCTTATAAAAAAATATTTTAATCCAATGATATGTTATATATGAATATCTTTTTAGCCCTTGTGAACTCAGATATATCCGATGCACCAAAAATATATCCAAAGTAACGTAAATGGTTTATTTTTTTATTGTTATACTGTACCCCCCCCCCTCCCTTCTCCCCCTCCCCCCTTTCCCCTATAATCACACTAACTCTCCACAAGAAAAATTTGCTGGTAAGTTCAGTCCAGCAACCCTGTAGGGAGAAAAAGTCTGTAAGATATGGCGAGCGCACAACATTGAAGTTATCTTTTAATCCCTCTGTGGTGCACGAGACTAATAAAATTCCACAAAAAATCAAAGTTTATTTCTTGTTCCTGCCCTAGTAGCAATTTTACCTCGGGCGATGATCGGAATTCCATCCCCAGGTGAATCGCCGGGGATTGGCGATTCACCAGAAACTCACCCGAAACTTATCTTTCCCTTGGCAACTAATCCATTTCGTCCCCGTGACCGGCCATTGGCCGATGTCCGGAAACTGATCGAATTCGAGGAGAAGCCGGCAAGAATTTGTTTGAAGGCCGAGGGAAATTTTGCTCTCAAGAAATATCGAAACGGTCGTTATTTTGTCGAAAATACCAATTAATAAACATTAAATAATTATAAAGATGTAAGTATCGAATATTAAAAACGACAAGTTAAAATAATGCAAATCTAAAATATTTTCCCAAAGCGCGTAATTCTTATATTGTAGTATTTCTAGTGACATATTAAGAGTACAAATCGAAGATATAACACCACCAAATCAACACGCCAGAATTGTCTAAATTACTTACCCTGGAATCGAACCATGGATGTCGGTCTCCGAAGCACGGTGACTTGGTCACTGGACTGATATGGTACTAGCGATTCTTGGTATAGCAATTGTATTGTGTAGTACAAAACTCTACTATCATACAGACTTTGCAAGAAAATTGACCGACATTTTTTTTTATATATGGGGAACTTTTGGAAAATAGCAAATTTTTCTTAAATTTGGGAAAATGATATTAATTCATTTATTATAGCAAAAAAATATATATATCCCATATGAAAACATATTTAGTTTTTGTATTCTTATACACATAATAAATAGTGTCGCCATCTATTTTGGAAAATTTTAACTAATTGACGTGTACATTTTATGATATTTTTTGAAATGCAATTTAAGAGTTTACTTAATAATTTTGACATTTAAAAAAATATATTTCATTTTTAATTTTTTTTAAAAACTATATTCAGTTTGATTAACTTTTTGAAACATATAAACATATTTTTATTTTACTTAAAAGATATGTTTAAAAAACGGACCAAAATGAGTTCAGCAAATTATAATGAAAACTATTTAAAAACAAGGACTATATTTTTATTTTATATTGAAATTGAAATGGGGAGAATTTATTTTTAATTTTAGAAAATTGTTCCTATATTTTTTTACACTATAATTTTTTTTTTATTTATGGATTTTATTGACGTATTAGATAAGCAATATATAATTATGTGGTTTGCATTCTTTCAAAATATATTTTTACATTTAAAATTTTTCGTACACTTATTTTAAAAATATTTTTCACTTATTGCCAAAGCGAAATGTTTAGCAAATTGTATACTTGATTTAAATTTGAAATTCATTCAAGGATCGCCTCTAATTCAGTGGAATTGCAAGAAAAAGAAAGATAAGTTTTTTATCGGCTGTCGATGTCGTTCCGATATCTTTCGCCGATCAAAAAACGATTATCAGAAATTTCACCGGCCACAGATGTTGGGAAGATATCTTTTCCCGATGAGTTTAGGGTCATCGGCAGACGAGGAAATACGGGTGTGTTTATATATCAGTCTGGGGAATCGCCGATGACTTTCATGAATTCCGATCATTGGCCGACGAAACGCCATGCAGTGATTGCTACTAGGGTGGATGGCAGTTACGCGTTGCCAGGACAACGTAACTTGTTTTTTGTTTTTGTTTTTTACTTTATTTTCCATTTTGTCGTGTTCTATAAATTTATGTAGCTATAAGACAATGAACATATATCTTTTCCTCATGTAATCTGTGTTTTATAACAGAGGCTAATTATGCTTGTAACTACATTTTGCTTGTAAATAACTGTAAATATTAAATGCTAACATGTCGTCAATTGTCTTGAGTTTACTCATCTTATTGAACCGCATATTGTAGGAAGCTCTATCTATACGCTTCCCCTAACAACTGGTGACCCGGACGTGATTTTATTTGGATGAAAGAAGGTCTGTGCATTTAAATATAACTATTATTATCTGATTTAACTTTATATTAAACATGAATGAGAGCGCAGACGATAATTTAAATTCATCAAGTCAAGATAATATAAATTTTGAAGTAAACAGAGTGGCGATAAAGCCACCAAATTTTTGGCCATATAAACCTAAGCTATGGTTTTTAGAACTTGAAGCACAGTTTTCTAATGGAAATATTACTCTTGATGTAACTAAATATAACATTGTCGTTGCGTCATTGGATGAAAATGTTTTAGATTTTGTCGAGGATATTTTATCAAATCCACCAGCGGATGGGAAATACGATACTTTAAAAAATGCATTGTTGAATAGATTAACAGATACTGAAGAATCCAGGTTAAAAAAGGTATTGACCGAACTTAATCTGGGAGATAAACGCCCATCTGACTTGTTACGACAAATGAAAGGTTTGGCTGAAACTTCCATTTCTAAGGAATTGTTAAAAACACTTTGGCTACAGAGGTTACCGCAGCAAGTTCAAGCCATATTGTCAATAAGCTCAGATCCGTTAGATAACATTGCGGAGATGGCAGATAAAATTATCGGAATATTTAGCTCAACAGAATTATGCACAGTGAATCAAGCATCCAGTAAAACTTCTGAACCGAATAATACTAATAACGAAAAAATTAGTTCTTTGGAAATTAGCATTGCAGAATTAACTAGAAAATTTGATACATCCATGACAAGGGATAGATCTCCAAATAAATCTGAAAATGCTCGCAATCGCAGCCGTTCGAGATCCAAACCTGCTCGTTATAAGCTATGTTGGTACCATTATAAATTTGGAAGCAATGCACTTCACTGTGTAAAGCCATGCGAATTTGAAGAACCAACAAGTACTTCGGGAAACTAACGGGCCGGTCGATTGACGAAGCCAACGACTACGGCCAAATAAACTGTCGCCTCTTTCTTTTTGACAAGTCTAGCAAGAGGCACTATCTTGTCGACTTCGGGGCTGATGTGTCCGTAATTCCACCGCCAAAACCAAATAAGTTGTCCCCATCCGATTTTAAACTTTATGCTGCAAATTCAAGTTCAATCAAAACTTACGACAAGCAACTTATCAGTTTGGATTTAGGCTTGAGAAGACGTTTCAAATGGAATTTTATCATAGCAGATGTCTCGAAGCCAATAATTGGCGCAGATTTTCTTGAGGCACATGGACTTTTGGTCGACATTAAACAAAAGCGTTTGATTGATCCTTTAACATCATTATCAGTTCCTACTAAAATAATTAAAGGGCCATCTTCATTTTTAACACCCCTCGTTAGTAGTAATTTTGAGTCAGCTATAAATTCTCTTCTGAAAGAATACAAAAGCTTATCTTCAGAAAATATAGAACGAGATAAAGTTAGCGTCAGCCATAATGTCACCCATACTATCGTTACAAAAGGACCACCCGTGGCATCTAAAGTGCGTAGATTAGCTCCAGATAAATTAAAAATCGCCAAGGCAGAATTCGACTACATGCTTGCGCGGGGAATATGCCGACCATCAAGCAGCTCGTGGTCTAGTTCATTGCATCTGGTCAAGAAAAAGGACGGGGATTATCGTGCTTTTAACGCAGCTACACTACCAGATAGGTATCCCATACCCCACCTGCATGATTTTACGCACCAATTAGAAGGCTGTACTATATATACCACACTAGATCTTCATCGTGCCTATCATCAAATTCCCATGGAATCATCAGATATAGAAAAAACAGCTATTTGTATACCGTTCGGACTGTTCTAATTTCCCTTGATTACTTTTGGACTTCGGAACGCGGCGCAGACAGTTCAGCTATTCATGTATGCCGTTTTACGTGGCCTGGAATTCTGCTTCGTCTATCTGGATGACATACTTGTTGCATCTCGCACTAAAGATGAGCATTTACGTCATCTCAGAACAGTTTTTGAAAGATTACAGCAATTTGGGTTAACATTAAATCTCAGGAAATGCAACTTCGCTCAACCTGAGGTAAATTTTGTTGGCCACATTGTGTCTCTAAAAGGAATTCGTCCAATGGAAGAAAAAATCAAAGTCATCGAAGATTTCAATAAACCCAAAACAGACAAACAACTTAGAAGATTTTTGGGAATAATACATTTCTATCGAAGGTTTATACCTCTAGTGGCTCAGCACCAAGCAAGCTTATACGATTATTTAAAAAACAGCAAAAAGAATGACAATCGAATTATTGAGTGGACAGATGAAGCCTCAAATGCCTTTACAATCTCTAAAGAATTATTGAAATCTGCTGCAATTTTAGCTCACCCAGTGTCATCAGCTAAACTTGCTCTTATGGTAGACGCTTCGGATATAGCAGTTGGCGGAGTGGTGCAACAACTTGTGAATAAGGATTGGCAGCCACTTGATTACTTTTCTGTTAAACTGACACCGGCACAAAAGAATTACAAAACGTATGATCGGGAGCTGCTAGCTGCATATTCGTCTATCAAGCATTTCCGGTATTTGTTGGAGGGTCGTGAATTTACGTTATTCACTGATCATAAACCCCTGGTGTATGCATCCCAACAAAAATTAGAGAAAGACTCCCTCGCCAACAAAGGCATTTGGAGTATATTATACTAAACTTCAACTTAACTAGACATCACTTAGACGATAGATCGTCACAGTGCTCATAGGTATTTAATCCATTTTGGCGTCGTGAAAGCATAATGTTCGCCAAACCACAACCCTATAGAGAACAAAAGGCTATAAGGTTTGGCGAGAATTATGTCTTCACTCCGCCAAAATGGATTAAATACCTATGAGCACTGTCACGATCTATCGTCTAAGTGATGTCTAGTTAAGTTGAAGTTTAGTATAGTCAATTCACTCTAGAAATTCAACACATTTCGGGAAAAGACAACATCGTTGCTGATGCACTATCAAGACTAGAGGAGATAAGAATTTCACCTCAAATTGATTTTGAATCTTTAGCCGAAGCTCAGGAAAGTGATGTTTTTAATTAATATTTTAATTAATCTATATATATAATTCTCTTGCGTAACGTCCAAATTTGGCTGTATTTCTGTGAGCAGAATGGCAACGACTTCAATCACCAATCTTCTAAATGCACTTTATGCACGAATTTCCAGCCAATCACAATATATCTTTTGAAATTCGACTAATACATCTGGCAACAGAAACAACTTGGATTCGCTATATTTTTCTTTTCTTATTACAATCTACAGATAGAAATTATTGCCTATTTAAAACGTATTAATTTAATAGTTACGATGATGCAAGAATAAATAGATCCAAGATGTGTACATTTCTTTTGGATTAGAATTCCGGATAAATCAGACTTTTCAGAAAAGTTATCTGCTGGAACATGTTCCAGAGGTCGCCAGGTTGCATTCAGCGCTAAATCGCCAATTTAAAAAAAATCGCTAAGAGGCGTTGTGCAGTAAATCTGACCCTATACTCATCTTTAATCAGTGCAAATTCAGTTATTACGAATTAAAAACTATCAAAATAACGAATAAAACCACCCACTCAACTTCAAAATCTCATACGAAAATTAAAAAAAAAAACTATTGGCGAAATATGGCTAATTTTCTCGCCAAATTTGATTTTCAAAAAATTCCGGTTGATTGAATGCTGGATAATTGGCCTTTCACTGTTTTATTTTATTTTCTAAGTATCGCAAAAAAGATTAAGTGAGCATATGATTGCTTCGTTAAGAAATTTCGATAAGCAACTTTAATTATTTTGGCGCTTCATACAAAACCAGCCCGTAAATTTTAATTGTTCAATGAAATAACCGATCTTTTTTAAATATATGTACAAAACTGTTTATTTTTGTTGTTTTCCAAGATCTTTCTACTACGTTGCCACACTGTCCCTGCTTAACGCGTCTCGACAGCAACAGAATAATGACGTGGCAAGTATTCTGACTCTTCATAAATAATAAAAGGTGCAGTTTCATGGCATTATATACAGCTGAAATAACTTTTGGCTAGGGCATGTTTTAAATGCTTCTCTTTAAGGCGAGCAAAGCGAGCCAAGGGGATTGCATAGCAATCCAGAGGGTTGGCGGGCGTCAGCGAGCAGGGGGCGGAGCCCCCTAGTAGTTAAATAAAATGCGACTTCTAATGAGCCAAAGAGCTCTGAAAATTTCAACGCAAGTACAGTCAGTCACAAAAGTCTACATACACCCGCTAATTTTCACAAATCTAGCACTTTACTCATATTTTTGAATATACAACTTTATTTTCGTTAACATCTTGGATAATAACTCATATCTAACAAAAAAATTATGAACAAATTCGTTAAAATATAACAAAAATTAACAACATATTAAATTATATAGTCACAAAAGTCTACATACAGAGACAGAACAATACAAACTTTCAGAATTAAATGCCAAAAAATGTAAAATTAATACTTTGTAGGACCTCCCTTTGAAGTAACAACTGCCTGAATTCGGTTTGGCATCGACATAACCAGATTTTTTGTCGTCTCAGGTGTAATTTGAGACCATGCAAGCTCTATTGCCTTCTTTAGGGTTTCCTTGCTCGTTACCGATTGCTCCCGAACTCTCCTATCAACTTCCTCCCAAAGGTGCTCGATGGGATTAAGGTCTGTGGACTGTGGCGGCGAATGGAGCTGTTTAGGCGTTTTATAGAGTAGCCATTCCTTAACAATCTTAGCTGTATGTTTTGGGTCATTGTCTTGCTGGAAGATAAAGTTGTTCCCAAGTCCCAATTTTCGAACCGATGGAAGTAGATTGTCTTGCAAAATCTTCAGGTATTCAAATCGATTCATTATGCCATCGATAAACACTAAATTGCCCACTCCAGCGGCCACCATTGCTCCCCAAACCATAGCACTGCCTCCACTGTGTTTCACAGTTGGAGTCAAATTCTCGGGATTCATTTCTGTGTTTTTTTTCCTCCAGATTTTTCCGCGGCCATCACTCCCGAACACGTTGAACATACTCTCGTCTGTAAAAACAACTGTTTTCCAAAAATTAAAATCTTGGTCAATATGTGCAGAAGCAAAATCAAGTATTAGATGAAATGAACGGCTTTCGTCTAGAAACTCTACCATTATAGCCGGCTGATCGAAGAATTCTACGAACAGTTTCTGGATGCACTTTCTTTCCACTAGCTGTTGCAATTTGATTCGCTAATTTTGGAGCACTAATTTTTGGATTTTTCTTCACTTTTCTTACTATGTTCTTGCATCACGATCATTAAGCTTCCTTGGACGACCACATCGATATTTGTTAAGCACATTTCCACGCATAACATAATTTCTGTAGATTGTTTGAACAGTTGACCGACTTTTTTTTTACAATTTTTGCAATTTCTGCATAAGATTTCTTTTCACATTTCCTTCTTACTATCATATTTCGAAGTTCTAAAGATATTTCCTTTCCCTGACTCATTTTGTTGAAGTTACAATGTCAAAAAATCTCGGGAAATGAAGATTAGAATAGATAACGAAACATGTAACCTCAAACTAAGACAATCTTCCAAAATAACTTCGTATGCAAATTTTTTACCGTCCGACAATCAGGTGTATGCAGACTTTTGCGACTTGATAATTTCTATACAAATCACAAAATTACCTAGAAATTATTATTTCTGAATATTTTTATTATGGAAAACACATTTTTTAGAGAAAACTGAAGGATATGATTTTTAAAATTGAAATTTAATTGCTTTTTGAGAAACTTTTATTTTGATCAGTGTATGTAGATTTTTGTGACTGACTGTAGTTTTTGTCTTCTAATATTGTTTTTCACAAACACGTGTTAAAATATTCTCAAAGGGGTGTTGTATTAATGGAAATTTTTTTTTTCTCGACAAGGGAGGGGCTTCCAATATTAAGGTTCACGCAGCAATTATTTTTTAGTAAGTGAAGTGAGCTTACGCTCACGCAGCAATGAACCCTTTTAGGCTCCTTTCACACTATCCCATTTCTGTCGAACGACAAAAAGTAGGAAGACAAAAAGTCGGGTGTTTCAAAGCAGCCTGTTAGCACCCGACGGCTGCTAACGGCTGTCGCCGGATAGTGCGAAAGGAGCAATTCACTTCTTCACGCCTCTAAAAGAATTTTTGTCTTTCTACTTTTTGTCTTCCGATAGAAATCGGATGTGCCTTAAGCGAGCCCATGCTCAGGGCCTGATCATCGCCTAGGCCCACAAGGCCCGGGCCTTGGGCCCATGATTTTAGGGGGCCCCGAAATTGGCTGTAAACCATTTTTGTTTCACAAAAGCTATGTGAATATCTTTTATAACATGTACAAAATAATTTTTACATAAAATTCACTTCGTAATGATCTTAAACCGTCTTTAGTATCCCAGAGTGTACTTATTAAAAAAAAAACAAAAAAAAACGTTTAAAAGCGTTAAACTCAAGCTTTTTTGAAAGATAGAGAAAAGAAAAAAAAAAAAAATTGAAAGGAAGTCTTGACGAAATTATAGTGCGATTAGAAAATGTCGGCTCTGAAGTTGTGAATAACTGTACATAAAAAGTTTTTCCTTTTTTGATTTATAAATTTGATTATTTGAAATTTGTTTCTTTATTTGTGATAATAAAAAAAAAATAAAAAAAATAAAAAAAAAAAATAAAAACTTTTAGAAAACAATATTAACAATAATTCATCAACTTTTTCTGTATTTCATGTTAATTCATTTGACTTTGCGTCGAGTCCATTTCCAATACATCACTCGTTTAAAAAAAGGGCCCCCAAATTTGTTCGGGCCTTGGGCCCCAACTTGTCATGATCAGGCCCTGCCCATGATTGCACAGCAATGATCCTTTCAAGGAGTGAAGTAAGCCTGTGCTTATTATGAACTTTTCAGCGAGCGAAGCGAGCTTGGTCTAACGAAGCAAGGAACCTTCCTGAGAGTGAAGCGCCAAAAACTGGGCGGGGCCAGGCAGCTAGGTAAAAAATTGCACATGGTAAAATTTCGTAGCGAAGCACGGGTATTCAGCTAATAGATTTATAAATATTAATTAATTAACCTCATGAAGTAAGGTAATACAAACATCGTTTTAAAATTTGAGTGTTACTGTTATATTCAAAATCAATTATCGGATTTTATTGTTTCAAATTAACTTGCTGTAGGGGTTGAAAGGAAGATGAGAAGGTGGGGGAGGGGGGAAGAGGCGATTGGACTTTTGGGCAGTCGTAAATTTTCCTTAGAATAGGCCTTGCCTTATAGTAGTCCTGCAAGTTAATCACAAGTTGTTTTCATCCGTTTTTCTCGAGGCAGAGTTTTATTGCTGCATCTCTCTATGTATTATGACCAATTAATTTACTACGTTGGAGGAGAAAACAAATCAGAAATTCAAGACTGGGTGCTATGAAATGGAAAAGTTCACATGTTAACACTTTACAACTCCCGCCGATCCAGTAGAGTTGAGTAGTAGGTTATGTAGCACGTGACGTCACAAGAGATAAAACGCCGCCGTTACAACGATCGCTTTTGTCAGGGTTTTTTCACCTTCGATCGCGCCAAAGAATCCGAAATATAAAAAATGGCAACGATCGACGCCGTTATTACGAATTCGAAGAAAATATAGATCGAATCAATATAGAAATATAGGATATATAGGACAATTGTAAAATATAGGACAATATAGGACGTTTTTACCGATTTTTTAAAAAATATAGGATTTATAGGACATATATAGGACGTCTGCGACCCCTGCTCATCGCAGCTGCCATGCCTCCTTCAACGTTTCAAAAAAGCATTTTTTTCAGTTGATGTTTTTTTGGAATTAATAGTAGTTAGAAAATAGGGCTCCTGAGCCATGGCGGGATGCGGGATGGAACGAGGGACGATGACGTCACCGGAAGTGGGCGTGACCGGA
The DNA here is from genome assembly GCA_963978545.1 of Linyphia triangularis. NCBI lineage: Eukaryota > Metazoa > Arthropoda > Arachnida > Araneae > Linyphiidae > Linyphia > Linyphia triangularis. Next base: position 59,035,996 of record OZ021723.1, on the reverse strand, counting down.
TATGAGGTCACAGGAAGTGACATCACCGGATATGACGTCACCGGAAGGCACGTGACCGGAAGTGGGTTGAGTTGTTCCCCTCCTGCTGCTGTTTTAGTTTCGGTTTCGTTATAAGCTGTTTGTGTATGACGTCACAGTGGGTATGACGTCATAATGTGTTTTATATCAAAGTTCTGGTCGGTGGCAACACTTTTTTAGTTTCGGTTTATCTAGCAGACGGAGCTGAGTTGTTCTAGGACTGCTTCTTAGTGAATAAGTTAGAGTGATAGGTTTTTATTGCATGACGTCACAGTGGGTATGACGTCATAATTTGTTTTATATCAAAGTTTTTGAGCGGTGGCAACACTTTTTAGTTGTTTTTTTGCTTCCAGTTAAATGGGGTTGAGTTGTTCTAGGGCTGCTTCTAAGTGAATAAGTTAGAGTTATAGATATTTTTACTAGTGACGTCACAGTGAGTATGACGTCATAATTTGTTTTATATCAAAGTTTTGAGCGGTGGCAACACTTTTTAGTTTCGGTTTACCTTTAAGGCGGAGTTGTGTTGTTCTAGGGCTGCTTCTAAGTGAATAACTTAGAGATATAGGCTTTTTATGTGTGACGTCACAATGGGTATAGAGCGGGGATGACGTCATAACTTGTTTTATGTTAAAGTTTAGTTACGTGGCAACACCTTACATCTTGAGACATAGATTTAAGGCGGAGTTGAGTTGTATTTATGCTGCTTCTAAACGAAAACGTAATAGTGATGGGCTTTAATTGTATGACGTCACTGTGAGTAGGACGTCATTATATGTTAAAGTTTAACTTTTTAAGTGTGGCAGGTGGAGGGGACGATGACGTCACTGGAAGTTGAGTTGTTCTAGGGCTGCTTGTAAACGAATAACTTAGAGTTATAGATATTTTTACTAGTGACGTCACAGTGGGTATGACGTCATTCATGATTTTACAAAATTTACCTTTAAGATGATGGCAGCAATAGGAATATGCTAAGTTTTAGGCGGGATAAAGTTGAGTTGTTCTAGGGCTACTTTTAAGTGAATAACTTAGAGTGATAGGCTGTTTTACCAGTGACGTTAATGTAGTGGGTTACCAGTGACGTCCAGTAGTGTTAATGTAGTGGGGATGACGTCACGATTTGCTTTATATCAAAGTTTAAGGAATGGCAACATCTTGTATCCTGATATATAGCTAAGACTCCTTTGATTGGTTGAAATAAAAGCTCGCTTCTGATTATTGGTTAGAATATGTCACGTGATTTCAAATGCTCTTCTCATTGACTATACAGTTTAGTAAGACAGTTTTCTACTAAGTTTAATGTAATTGCGGCGCCATCTAGTGGTAGGAAGGAACATAAATTACACAGTTTATAACTTTTCATGCTTCACCATTAAAAACTTCAAATACATGCAAAGATAATATATTAACACAAATGCGTAAAGTTTCGGATTGAGTTGATTTTTTTTTATAAGTGCTTAACACATTTAAACTAATGTTGAGAGATATAATCGCAAGACACTTTTAAGGAATCAGGTTTAATCAATGTTAGACACATAAAGTCTCATTATTTTCTCAATAACAGTATGAAATGTAAATATAAATTAAAATTTATGAGATAAAAAATTTAAACTTTGCAATCTTAACGTGAAAATGTCTTTTACAGAGCTTAGCATGTCATTAAAAAGTTTTTTTTTTCTTTTATTGTCATAGTTTTTGAGGGATTGAATACACAACAAAAAGAACTTAGACTAGAATTAATTTTTAATATTCAGCAACTGAAACCCATTATGGAAGTTAAAGCAGTGATTTTACAATTATTTTTAGGTTGAGTTAGTCTGATCCTGTTGAAGGGAATTAGTAGCTGTAGTGTGTTCACACGTGACTTTGCAATACAATATTAGTAATATACACTTCCAAAAAGAAATATTTATCCCTTTGAATAGAAAAATGACGATTTTTTTTTTATTTATATAAGTATTATTCTCAATTTTGTAAATTTGAAATGTATTATCCATATTTTATTGAGGAATCTATAATTTTTTTCTTCTTCTTCCAGAATGGTTTAGGAAAAAACATTTCATTTTAGTCAGAACAATGTTTTCAAAGAGATGGAAATACATAACTTTTCGATATATCAACATTCAAATACTTTGAAATTGATTCTATTTGTTACAACCGGTTATAATTCAAAGCTATACTGTACTATGCGAGCGATATTATATATCTTAGCTACTTACTGTCTATGTTAAAATTTATATTACCATTAAACTTGTTAGAAATTAATATGTCTATGTTAGTTATATTAATCAAGATAGTTTTTAATGTACAATGATACTTAAGTTGATGAATGGCAACACAGAACTAGCTGCTATTGCTGAATAGAGATGTGATAACTGATTTTGGATACTCTAATGTCTAAATAAGAGAGAAAAAGTAACATACTTGAACATCTTACAACTAAGAATTCAAAAGTGAACATGAAAATTTACTTTACCAATAAAAATCATGTCTTTAAATGTGTACGAATATCACTAAATAAGAGAAAAAAAGTAACATACTTAAACTCTTTAAGACAAATAACTTTAACATTAACGAAAAAAAATTTACCTTACACATAAAAATCACTTTAAAATGTGTAAAAATATCGCTAAATAAGAGAAAAAAAGTAACTTACTTAAAATTTCTAAGATAAATATTTAACCTTTATGCGAAAATTCCCTTCATATATAAAAATCACGACTTTAAAATAAAACATGCAAGAGAAAAGTAACGTACTTAAACTTTCTACGACAAATAACTTTAACATTAACGTAAAATTTTACTTTACACATAAAAATCCCGACTTTAAATTATGTAGAAATATCGCTAAATAAAAGAAAAAAAAAAGTAACACACTTAAACTTTGTACGACAAATAACTTTGGCATTAACGTAAAAAATTTTCTTCACATATAAAAATCACGACTTTAAAATGTCACGTGTAAGAAGAATTAGCATACTTAAAATTTCTACGACAAATAATTTTAACCTTTACGCGAAAATGTACTACATATATAAAAATCATGTCTTAAAAATATCTCTAAATAAAAGAGAAAAGTAACATACTTAAACTTTCTATGACAAATAACTTTAACATTAACGTAAAATTTACCTTACACATAAAAATCACGACTTTAAATATGACATGTAGGAGAAAAGTATTACGTACCTATAATTTCTACGACAAACAATTCAAACATTACCATTCATGTCTTTAAAATGTATAATGACAACTCTAACTTTTAGAAAAAAGAAACACTAAAAATATACAAGACAAAGAATTTAAAATTGAACGTGAAAATTAACTTTACATGTACAATCATACTCTTATATCAACAAAAAGATAAAAAAAAAAAAAAAAAAGAAGCTCTAAAAATGTATAAGACAAAGAATTTAAATAATACGCGAAAATTTATCTCACATATAAAAATTATGTCTTTCAAATGTGTAAGAATAACGCTAAATTAGAGAGAAAAAAATATTAAAAATTTATAAGGTAAGGAATTGAAACAATACGCGAAAATTTATTTCACACATAAAATTTTTATCTTTAAAATGTGTAAGAATAATGCTAAATTAGAGAAGAAAAAAAAAATAACATAAACTTTCTCCGACAAAAATTTAAACAATACGCGAAATTTTCATATACAATTATTTTCTTAGGTTAATGTTAAATAATGGGAAATTTAACAGAATAAAAATTTCAAAGATAAAGAATTTTAACCTTTACCCGAAAATTTACTTCACATATAAATATCATGTCTCTAAACTTTAACGTGACAATCTACTTCTCATATACAATTAAACTCTTAGGTTAATGTTAAATAAAAGAAAAAGTAACATACTTAAAAATTTCTAAGATAAGCATAACGTAAAAATTTCGCATCATGTGTTTAAAATGTAACATATAAGAGAAAAAAAACTAACATACTTGAACTTTCTATAGCAAAGAATTTAAGCGTTAGCGTAAAAATTTACTTTACATATAAAATTCACGTCTTTGAACGGGATGATAAGCATGTGACGGTAATTAGCCAATCAGGTTAGCGGTAGGTGATACGCCACTTGCCGGCATTTTTAGACCGGAGGATGAGTCACGCTAAAACTTGTTCAAACAGGTCGGGAGACTTGTACAGCAAGAACAGCAGCATCGACGCGAAAGCAGCGGGTGATGGTGAGGTGTGTCAGCAGGTCTTTGAGATTATCGTTTTCCTACTTTGCCTTTTTCATAATGAAATGTTTGTGAAAACTTGGAATGAATGAAGTGGATTTCAAAGAGACATTAGGAAGTGAAGGTAGAATTCGCATGGACTTTCTTCCAAAAAGTATGATTCACTTGGAGAATTTAAGATCATTTCTACTTGAAAACTTTTCTATTATCTAAAACATTGAATATTGTTCAAACTCAGTGGGATTATATGCTACAATACGGGTAAAACTTAACAAAATTGTTACATAGAAGAAAAATAGTAAGAGATTTAAAATAAATATTAGTTATAGATACTCCAAAGAAAAAATTTCAATTCTACTTTTCAATCGGAAAATCAATACAAGTTGGAAATTTATGTTACTTCAAGAAAGACTTAGACAATTTACTTTGTAGTAATATACGTTAAGGTGTCGTAATAACTCGTGCAATACATGCTGACTAAGGTTTATTTTACTTATCAATCTAAGAAAGGTGAACTGGGGGAAAATATTAAATAAATTGTAGATATTAAATACATTGTAGATATGCATTCAAGTTTTGAAAATCACCTGCAAGACTTTTAAAACATCTTAAGATAATTTGAAAGAAACTTGCGAATTATATGTAAACTACATAACTTTTTATACTCTGAAAGGAAATCACAAGTAACTTAGTTAACTTTTTTCATGGTAACACTCATATTCAATGACATGTTTTTTTAAATTTAACCTTCTTTACATGATATTAGTTATAAATTTGTTCAATCTCAGATGCGATATACTATTATTTCTAACATATATGTTACGAATTGTGTAAAGTTTTTAAAAGAGTATATGCAAATCACCAATCAGAAACATAAAAATCTAACATCATTCAAACAAACTAAAATAATAAGATATTTTCCTTAGTGGAAATAGTTAACTACCCATGTGATAGAATATACTTAGAAAATTTAAATACTAAAAAAAGTTTGCTAGGCAAACTTAAAGAATATTTTTTTTTCTTGTGAAAAACTAGCATAAATTTGAAAAATGTAGAGTTTGTTACTAAGTAAAATTGAACATCATCTGGACAAACTAAATTATACGTGAATTTTTTTTTTATTTGAGAGGTGCTGACAATATATCATTAATATAGAGATTTTTAACTTCCACCCATAATTTCTAAATAACTTATACATAAATACATAAATTTCAGAAAACTGAAACGGAATGTGTTTTACAAGACGCTTATTTTGTAAGATGAATATTCAATATTAATATAACTGAGCAAAGTTCATTCCGGAAAAAACTTGTAAAAGATACTTATATTTTGAAAATAGTTTGAAATATCCTTTTAAATTTATGAATGCTCGCTTTCGAAAGACACAAATAAAACTGATATTACTCATGATAATTAACACATGCATAACATTAGTCAAACAAAGTGAAATTTATATTGCTTGTGACCGATAACTTTTCAGTGAAGCAGAACTTACATAGGAAATTTGTGCAAACTTTTTCAACTTTTAAACCAAGTATCATGTAAAATTATAAATTACGATAGGAAATAGCATACTTCAGAATCGGAACAAGTCTTGTAGTTAAGCTAAATTTATTTCTCAAGGAATTGAAAGCATACCAGAGAAGTCCTTACCATTTCGCATCTTTTCTCATGTTGCAAGAAGACATACTTTGTAAAAGATCGTCGTAGCACTTAACAAAAATCGGTAAAAATAAATATATTTTCTATGGCAAAGATAAAACTTCACAACTTAATTACTGAAATTTAGCTAAGTTGAATATGGTTTATTCACATAACTCGCATATGCTTCGAATGTTGAAATATATTTGTCAGTTGAAATCAAACTCATCGAAAATAAATGCTATCTACATTTTCAAGTCGGAAATTACTATTAAATAAACTTTACATGTAAGACATTGTCATGTTAAAAAGAAAAATCTACAAAAATGTAAATGATAATTTTACTGTTGGTACATAAATGATGAATAATTTATGATTTTAATCTAGGCAAACGTTTTAGTGTCTAACAGAGAACTTAAACTTTAGCAGAAAAACGAAAAAATACAATTTTTATATCCTATCATGCTTGTCGAAAATTGAATTTATTAGCTGTTGTAATAGATTTTTATTGTCCAAATTTTTATAGTTTTTCTTCCCAGTGCAATAAAATTCAGTTCATGTGTAATGAGTAAGTTTTTTTTTATGAATCTTATAAATTTAATGAACTTATTTTGACCTAAGAGATTGAGTGAACTGAATAAATCAATAATGTAAATTTAAACAGTGACTTGAACTGATACATACTATAACTGTAAAGAAGTATGACAAAGTGATAGATGAAGTGAAAATAGAAGTTGAGTGAAATGTGTTGAAAAAAGTTGAAGACGACAAGAAATTCGTAAATGAGAATTATCATTGACTTATATTAACTTCGTTTTTCTTGCTTATGACAAGAAAATACACTCTTTCTTATTATGAACCAACTTGATATCTTATCATAGAATGACAATGATGAAATATCTATACATTAAAAAAAAAAATACCAAACTTAGACATAGCAAATTTCTTGAAATTCATGTATAATGTGAGAAGTTTTACTGGAAATATAGAAGATACAACATTGAAAGATGTGAATGTTTCGAAGTACTTTATCAGAAATAAAAAAAAAATGCGCTGAGGTCCGCTATAAAATTTTTTAGGAGAAAGTTTAAACAAAATTTAAAATCAAACATGCTTTTAAGTGGGAACAGATATATTAAAACTATAGCACATTTAACAATTTATATTATGTCATCTCAGTTGGTATCAAACTGAATAACATGAAAAACAACCACAAACTGAATAAACATGAAAATTATCAATATATGTGGAAAAGTTTCCTTTTTTTTCCACATATATTGATAATTTTCATGTTTATTCAGTTTGTGGTTACTTACATAGGAAATTTGTGCAAACTTTTTCAACTTTTAAACCAAGTATCATGTAAAATTATAAATTACGATAGGAAATAGCATACTTCAGAATCGGAACAAGTCTTGTAGTTAAGCTAAATTTATTTCTCAAGGAATTGAAAGCATACCAGAGAAGTCCTTACCATTTCGCATCTTTTCTCATGTTGCAAGAAGACATACTTTGTAAAAGATCGTCGTAGCACTTAACAAAAATCGGTAAAAATAAATATATTTTCTATGGCAAAGATAAAACTTCACAACTTAATTACTGAAATTTAGCTAAGTTGAATATGGTTTATTCACATAACTCGCATATGCTTCGAATGTTGAAATATATTTGTCAGTTGAAATCAAACTCATCGAAAATAAATGCTATCTACATTTTCAAGTCGGAAATTACTATTAAATAAACTTTACATGTAAGACATTGTCATGTTAAAAAGAAAAATCTACAAAAATGTAAATGATAATTTTACTGTTGGTACATAAATGATGAATAATTTATGATTTTAATCTAGGCAAACGTTTTAGTGTCTAACAGAGAACTTAAACTTTAGCAGAAAAACGAAAAAATACAATTTTTATATCCTATCATGCTTGTCGAAAATTGAATTTATTAGCTGTTGTAATAGATTTTTATTGTCCAAATTTCTATAGTTTTTCTTCCCAGTGCAATAAAATTCAGTTCATGTGTAATGAGTAAGTTTTTTTTTATGAATCTTATAAATTTAATGAACTTATTTTGACCTAAGAGATTGAGTGAACTGAATAAATCAATAATGTAAATTTAAACAGTGACTTGAACTGATACATACTATAACTGTAAAGAAGTATGACAAAGTGATAGATGAAGTGAAAATAGAAGTTGAGTGAAATGTGTTGAAAAAAGTTGAAGGCGACAAGAAATTCGTAAATGAGAATTATCATTGACTTATATTTAACTTCGTTTTTCTTGCTTATGACAAGAAAATACACTCTTTCTTATTAAGAACCAACTTGATATCTTATCATAGAATGACAATGATGAAATATCTATACATTAAAAAAAAAAAAATACCAAACTTAGACATAGCAAATTTTTTTAAATTCATGTATAATGTGAGAAGTTTTACTGGAAATATAGAAGATACAACATTGAAAGATGTGAATGTTTCGAAGTACTTTATCAGAAATAAAAAAAAAATGCGCTGAGGTCCGCTATAAAAATTTTTAGGAGAAAGTTTAAACAAAATTTAAAATCAAACATGCTTTTAAGTGGGAACAGATATATTAAAACTATAGCACATTTAACAATTTATATTATGTCATCTCAGTTGGTATCAAACTGAATAACATGAAAAACAACCAAAAACTGAATAAACATGAAAATTATCAATATATGTGGGAAAAAAAGGAAACTTTTCCACATATATTGATAATTTTCATGTTTATTCAGTTTGTGGTTGTTTTTCATGTTATTCAGTTTGATACCAACTGAGATGACATAATATAAATTGTTAAATGTGCTATAGTTTTAATATATCTGTTCCCACTTAAAAGCATGTTTGATTTTAAATTTTGTTTAAACTTTCTCCTAAAAAATTTTATAGCGGACCTCAGCGCATTTTTTTTTTATTTCTGATAAAGTACTTCGAAACATTCACATCTTTCAATGTTGTATCTTCTATATTTCCAGTAAAACTTCTCATATTATACATGAATTTCAAGAAATTTGCTATGTCTAAGTTTGGTATTTTTTTTTTTAATGTATAGATATTTCATCATTGTCATTCTATGATAAGATATCAAGTTGGTTCATAATAAGAAAGAGTGTATTTTCTTGTCATAAGCAAGAAAAACGAAGTTAATATAAGTCAATGATAATTCTCATTTACGAATTTCTTGTCGTCTTCAACTTTTTTCAACACATTTCACTCAACTTCTATTTTCACTTCATCTATCACTTTGTCATACTTCTTTACAGTTATAGTATGTATCAGTTCAAGTCACTGTTTAAATTTACATCATTGATTTATTCAGTTCACTCAATCTCTTAGGTCATAATAAGTTCATTAAATTTATAAGATTCATAAAAAAAAACTTACTCATTACACATGAACTGAATTTTATTGCACTGGGAAGAAAAACTATAGAAATTCGGACAATAAAAATCTATTACAACAGCTAATAAATTCAATTTTCGACAAGCATGATAGGATATAAAAATTGTATTTTTTCGTTTTTCTGCTAAAGTTTAAGTTCTCTGTTAGACACTAAAACGTTTGCCTAGATTAAAATCATAAATTATTCATCATTTATGTACCAACAGTAAAATTATCATTTACATTTTTGTAGATTTTTCTTTTTAACATGACAATGTCTTACATGTAAAGTTTATTTAATAGTAATTTCCGACTTGAAAATGTAGATAGCATTTATTTTCGATGAGTTTGATTTCAACTGACAAATATATTTCAACATTCGAAGCATATGCGAGTTATGTGAATAAACCATATTCAACTTAGCTAAATTTCAGTAATTAAGTTGTGAAGTTTTATCTTTGCCATAGAAAATATATTTATTTTTACCGATTTTTGTTAAGTGCTACGACGATCTTTTACAAAGTATGTCTTCTTGCAACATGAGAAAAGATGCGAAATGGTAAGGACTTCTCTGGTATGCTTTCAATTCCTTGAGAAATAAATTTAGCTTAACTACAAGACTTGTTCCGATTCTGAAGTATGCTATTTCCTATCGTAATTTATAATTTTACATGATACTTGGTTTAAAAGTTGAAAAAGTTTGCACAAATTTCCTATGTAAGTTCTGCTTCACTGAAAAGTTATCGGTCACAAGCAATATAAATTTCACTTTGTTTGACTAATGTTATGCATGTGTTAATTATCATGAGTAATATCAGTTTTATTTGTGTCTTTCGAAAGCGAGCATTCATAAATTTAAAAGGATATTTCAAACTATTTTCAAAATATAAGTATCTTTTACAAGTTTTTTCCGGAATGAACTTTGCTCAGTTATATTAATATTGAATATTCATCTTACAAAATAAGCGTCTTGTAAAACACATTCCGTTTCAGTTTTCTGAAATTTATGTATTTATGTATAAGTTATTTAGAAATTATGGGTGGAAGTTAAAAATCTCTATATTAATGATATATTGTCAGCACCTCTCAAATAAAAAAAAAATTCACGTATAATTTAGTTTGTCCAGATGATGTTCAATTTTACTTAGTAACAAACTCTACATTTTTCAAATTTATGCTAGTTTTTCACAAGAAAAAAAAAATATTCTTTAAGTTTGCCTAGCAAACTTTTTTTAGTATTTAAATTTTCTAAGTATATTCTATCACATGGGTAGTTAACTATTTCCACTAAGGAAAATATCTTATTATTTTAGTTTGTTTGAATGATGTTAGATTTTTATGTTTCTGATTGGTGATTTGCATATACTCTTTTAAAAACTTTACACAATTCGTAACATATATGTTAGAAATAATAGTATATCGCATCTGAGATTGAACAAATTTATAACTAATATCATGTAAAGAAGGTTAAATTTTAAAAAACATGTCATTGAATATGAGTGTTACCATGAAAAAAGTTAACTAAGTTACTTGTGATTTCCTTTCAGAGTATAAAAAGTTATGTAGTTTACATATAATTCGCAAGTTTCTTTCAAATTATCTTAAGATGTTTTAAAAGTCTTGCAGGTGATTTTCAAAACTTGAATGCATATCTACAATGTATTTAATATCTACAATTTATTTAATATTTTCCCCCAGTTCACCTTTCTTAGATTGATAAGTAAAATAAACCTTAGTCAGCATGTATTGCACGAGTTATTACGACACCTTAACGTATATTACTACAAAGTAAATTGTCTAAGTCTTTCTTGAAGTAACATAAATTTCCAACTTGTATTGATTTTCCGATTGAAAAGTAGAATTGAAATTTTTTCTTTGGAGTATCTATACTAATATTTATTTTAAATCTCTTACTATTTTTCTTCTATGTAACAATTTTGTTAAGTTTTACCCGTATTGTAGCATATAATCCCACTGAGTTTGAACAATATTCAATGTTTTAGATAATAGAAAAGTTTTCAAGTAGAAATGATCTTAAATTCTCCAAGTGAATCATACTTTTTGGAAGAAAGTCCATGCGAATTCTACCTTCACTTACTAATGTCTCTTTGAAATCCACTTCATTCATTCCAAGTTTTCACAAACATTTCATTATGAAAAAGGCAAAGTAGGAAAACGATAATCTCAAAGACCTGCTGACACACCTCACCATCACCCGCTGCTTGCGCGTCGATGCTGCTGTTCTTGCTGTACAAGTCTCCCGACCTGTTTGAACAAGTTTTAGCGTGACTCATCCTCCGGTCTAAAAATGCCGGCAAGTGGCGTATCACCTACCGCTAACCTGATTGGCTAATTACCGTCACATGCTTATCATCCCGTTCAAAGACGTGAATTTTATATGTAAAGTAAATTTTTACGCTAACGCTTAAATTCTTTGCTATAGAAAGTTCAAGTATGTTAGTTTTTTTTCTCTTATATGTTACATTTTAAACACATGATGCGAAATTTTTACGTTATGCTTATCTTAGAAATTTTTAAGTATGTTACTTTTTCTTTTATTTAACATTAACCTAAGAGTTTAATTGTATATGAGAAGTAGATTGTCACGTTAAAGTTTAGAGACATGATATTTATATGTGAAGTAAATTTTCGGGTAAAGGTTAAAATTCTTTATCTTTGAAATTTTTATTCTGTTAAATTTCCCATTATTTAACATTAACCTAAGAAAATAATTGTATATGAAAATTTCGCGTATTGTTTAAATTTTTGTCGGAGAAAGTTTATGTTATTTTTTTTTCTTCTCTAATTTAGCATTATTCTTACACATTTTAAAGATAAAAATTTTATGTGTGAAATAAATTTTCGCGTATTGTTTCAATTCCTTACCTTATAAATTTTTAATATTTTTTTCTCTCTAATTTAGCGTTATTCTTACACATTTGAAAGACATAATTTTTATATGTGAGATAAATTTTCGCGTATTATTTAAATTCTTTGTCTTATACATTTTTAGAGCTTCTTTTATTTTTTTTTTATTTTTATCGTTGATATAAGAGTATGATTGTACATGTAAAGTTAATTTTCACGTTCAATTTTAAATTCTTTGTCTTGTAAATGTTTAGTGTTTCTTTTTTCTAAAAGTTAGAGTTGTCATTATACATTTTAAAGACATGAATGGTAATGTTTGAATTGTTTGTCGTAGAAATTATAGGTACGTAATACTTTTCTCCTACATGTCATATTTAAAGTCGTGATTTTTATGTGTAAGGTAAATTTTACGTTTAATTTTAAAGTTATTTGTCATAGAAAATTTAAGTATGTTACTTTTCTCTTTTATTTAGAGATATTTTTAAGACATGATTTTTATATATGTAGTACATTTTCGCGTAAAGGTTAAAATTATTTGTCGTAGAAATTTTAAGTATGCTAATTCTTCTTACACGTGACATTTTAAAGTCGTGATTTTTATATGTGAAGAAAATTTTTTACGTTAATGCCAAAGTTATTTGTCGTACAAAGTTTAAGTGTGTTATTTTTTTTTTCTTTTATTTAGCGATATTTCTACATAATTTAAAGTCGGGATTTTTATGTGTAAAGTAAAATTTTACGTTAATGTTAAAGTTATTTGTCGTAGAAAGTTTAAGTACGTTACTTTTCTCTTGCATGTTTTATTTTAAAGTCGTGATTTTTATATATGAAGGGAATTTTCGCATAAAGGTTAAATATTTATCTTAGAAATTTTAAGTAAGTTACTTTTTTTCTCTTATTTAGCGATATTTTTACACATTTTAAAGTGATTTTTATGTGTAAGGTAAATTTTTTTTCGTTAATGTTAAAGTTATTTGTCTTAAAGAGTTTAAGTATGTTACTTTTTTTCTCTTATTTAGTGATATTCGTACACATTTAAAGACATGATTTTTATTGGTAAAGTAAATTTTCATGTTCACTTTTGAATTCTTAGTTGTAAGATGTTCAAGTATGTTACTTTTTCTCTCTTATTTAGACATTAGAGTATCCAAAATCAGTTATCACATCTCTATTCAGCATTAGCAGCTAGTTCTGTGTTGCCATTCATCAACTTAAGTATCATTGTACATTAAAAACTATCTTGATTAATATAACTAACATAGACATATTAATTTCTAACAAGTTTAATGGTAATATAAATTTTAACATAGACAGTAAGTAGCTAAGATATATAATATCGCTCGCATAGTACAGTATAGCTTTGAATTATAACCGGTTGTAACAAATAGAATCAATTTCAAAGTATTTGAATGTTGATATATCGAAAAGTTATGTATTTCCATCTCTTTGAAAACATTGTTCTGACTAAAATGAAATGTTTTTTCCTAAACCATTCTGGAAGAAGAAGAAAAAAATTATAGATTCCTCAATAAAATATGGATAATACATTTCAAATTTACAAAATTGAGAATAATACTTATATAAATAAAAAAAAATCGTCATTTTTCTATTCAAAGGGATAAATATTTCTTTTTGGAAGTGTATATTACTAATATTGTATTGCAAAGTCACGTGTGAACACACTACAGCTACTAATTCCCTTCAACAGGATCAGACTAACCCAACCTAAAAATAATTGTAAAATCATTGCTTTAACTTCCATAATGGGTTTCAGTTGCTGAATATTAAAAATTAATTCTAGTCTAAGTTCTTTTTGTTGTGTATTCAATCCCTCAAAAACTATAACAATAAAAGAAAAAAAAACTTTTTAATGACATGCTAAGCTCTGTAAAAGAAATTTTCACGTTAAGATTGCAAAGTTTAAATTTTTTATCTCATAAATTTTAATTTATATTTACATTTCATACTGTTATTGAGAAAATAATGAGACTTTATGTGTCTAACATTGATTAAACCTGATTCCTTAAAAGTGTCTTGCGATTATATCTCTCAACATTAGTTTAAATGTGTTAAGCTCTTATAAAAAAAAAATCAACTCAATCCGAAACTTTACGCATTTGTGTTAATATATTATCTTTGCATGTATTTGAAGTTTTTAATGGTGAAGCATGAAAAGTTATAAACTGTGTAATTTATGTTCCTTCCTACCACTAGATGGCGCCGCAATTACATTAAACTTAGTAGAAAACTGTCTTACTAAACTGTATAGTCAATGAGAAGAGCATTTGAAATCACGTGACATATTCTAACCAATAATCAGAAGCGAGCTTTTATTTCAACCAATCAAAGGAGTCTTAGCTATATATTAGGATACAAGATGTTGCCATTCCTTAAACTTTGATATAAAGCAAATCGTGACGTCATCCCCACTACATTAACACTACTGGACGTCACTGGTAACCCACTACATTAACGTCACTGGTAAAACAGCCTATCACTCTAAGTTATTCACTTAAAAGTAGCCCTAGAACAACTCAACTTTATCCCACCTAAAACTTAGCATATTCCTATTGCTGCCATCATCTTAAAGGTAAATTTTGTAAAATCATGAATGACGTCATACCCACTGTGACGTCACTAGTAAAAATATCTATAACTCTAAGTTATTCGTTTACAAGCAGCCCTAGAACAACTCAACTTCCAGTGACGTCATCGTCCCCTCCACCTGCCACACTTAAAAAGTTAAACTTTAACATATAATGACGTCCTACTCACAGTGACGTCATACAATTAAAGCCCATCACTATTACGTTTTCGTTTAGAAGCAGCATAAATACAACTCAACTCCGCCTTAAATCTATGTCTCAAGATGTAAGGTGTTGCCACCTAACTAAACTTTAACATGAAACAAGTTATGACGTCATCCCCGCTCTATACCCATTGTGACGTCACACATAAAAAGCCTATATCTCTAAGTTATTCACTTAGAAGCAGCCCTAGAACAACTCAACTCCGCCTTAAAGGTAAACCGAAACTAAAAAGTGTTGCCACCGCTCAAAACTTTGATATAAAACAAATTATGACGTCATACTCACTGTGACGTCACTAGTAAAAATATCTATAACTCTAACTTATTCACTTAGAAGCAGCCCTAGAACAACTCAACCCCATTTAACTGGAAGCAAAAAAAAAACTAAAAAGTGTTGCCACCGCTCAAAAACTTTGATATAAAACAAATTATGACGTCATATCCACTGTGACGTCATGCAATAAAAACCTATCACTCTAACTTATTCACTAAGAAGCAGTCCTAGAACAACTCAGCTCCGTCTGCTAGATAAACCGAAACTAAAAAAGTGTTGCCACCGACCAGAACTTTGATATAAAACACATTATGACGTCATACCCACTGTGACGTCATACACAAACAGCTTATAACGAAACCGAAACTAAAACAGCAGTAGGAGGGGAACAACTCAACCCACTTCCGTTCACGTGACTTCCGGTGACGTCATATCCGGAGACGGCACTTCCTGTGACCTCATATCCGGTGATGTCACTTCCTGTGACCTCATGTCCGGTCAAGCCCACTTCCGGTGACGTCATCGTCCCATCCCGCCATGGGTCTAGAGCCCTATTTTCTAACTATTATTAATCACTTTGCTCCAAATGCTAACATTTTTGCAAATGCAAATTAAATTATTTGAATTTTTTTTCTATCACCATCACCCTAAAGATCTATTTGACAAAACTAAGCATGGATTTTTGAATAAAATATAAGCGATCCTTTTTAAAAAATCGAAATGTTGAAAATATAATTTTTTCCCGATTGGTATAGTTAGTAATTCTTTCACCATATCTATTTTACTTATTTAAATCAAATGCCTAAAAATTTAGTGTATGTAACTAGTAACATTAAAATAATCAGGAAAAATATTTAAAACTGAAAAATAAGATAGAATTATTTGAATTTTTTTTCTATCACCATCACCCTAAAGATCTATTTGACAAAACTAAGCATGGATTTTTGAATAAAATATAAGCGATCCTTTTTAAAAAATCGAAATGTTGAAAATATAATTTTTTCCCGATCGGTATAGTTAGTAATTCTTTCACCATATCTATTTAACTTATTTAAATCAAATGCCTAAAAATTTAGTGTATGTAACTAGTAACATTAAAATAATCAGGAAAAATATTTAAAACTGAAAAATAAGATAGAATTTGTGGTTTTCTGATTTTTTTTAAAAATTTAGAACACTACATAAACTTTTTTTTTAAAGTTATTTGGTTATAACCTAGTAATATTTCCAAGTATGTAAAAATTGTAATTTTAAAAGGCTTAAGTTAAAAAAAATAAAGGTACCGTGTCCTTATACCCCAGGCGTATAAGAACCAATAAAACAATTTAGTAAGTGTGTATTTGGATATTTACGAAAGAATTACACCTTACTATAAAAATTACATCGTTTATTTAAAATAATTAGAAGATTAACTAAAATGTAGAAGATAAAATGAATGAGTTCTGGGTTATGGCATAGTCGGGAGAGAAGTGTCCTTTTTCTCTTAAGTTTGTGTTCGTGTGTTTTGTAACTCCGCCCTCAACCGTCTGCGTCTTCCTGTTCAGGGACTCTATTGGTGAGGGGGCATTTCACGAACTGAAACTTTTAGAATCCATGATTTGCGAACCAAAACTTTTAAGTTTGGTTCTTGTAGCAAGTTCGATGGATCTAAGGAAATGCATGTCACCACAACAACTTCAATCGCGGTTTTTTTCTCTAGATATCTTGACTAATACAGATTATCGGAAACACAATATTATACTCCAGTCGTTTGTAAGTAAGGTGACGAAATTGACGGGATACGGTCTGAAAGAGGGTGCTATTATTAATAGATCTACCAGAACCAATTTAAAGGTTTTTTTCCCTATAGGTTTATGGTCTATCAGACGGATCCAGATTATCGGGAACACAATTTCATTCCGAACTTTGGTATTTAAGATGGTGAAATTAAAGATAGAGGGTAATTTTAAATTGAAAGCTGGAAAATGGTTGTTTATGTAGGAAATGAATTGTAACGTAAATTTATACACAATTAAAATTCGTTCATCCTGCTTCAAACTTTTTCAGTATAACTCATTAATATACACAATAAGTGGATCTGAAATATAAACTTGAATTTCTTAACTCAATTAATGTGACATGCATTTTATTTATAAAACAAGAAATTTGGGATAATTCATCTTAACATTCAAAAATATAAAATTGTTTTATAATTACTATGTTTAAAATATGGAAACAAGTATTTTAATGCTAATTACTGTTATTCTTAAGATAATCTTTTAAGAGGAAATGTCTTTACGATTATCCCTTTAAAAAAAAAAAAAAAAAAAAAAAAAAAAAATATTAAACTCTGTGGCTGCATTGCATTTGAATGTGTAAAGCAGCGTCATGGAGAGTTCTTAAACACCTTGAAATCATATAGTTACATCAAGTTTTTTAATAGATGGAGAACTAAGTTTTTGGAACACAATGCGAACTGTCCGAACATAAATTCGATTAAAAAATGTTTTGGATTGCCCATTTTCTTTCTTGGTATTAAAATGGGAATTGTGGAAATAGATACTTCAGAAAAATTGGAGTCATTTCCAATATCTTTTTTTTTATTATTCAGCATTTTTTAAGGTTTTTAGAATTCACATGAATCCTGTTTCTTGAAAGCTTAATTTTTACAAACAGAAGTACTCAAAACTTCGTGAGCACTTTGTGTTGCAAATGAAAAACAAAATTAGTCAACTTTTTTTCTGTAAGTTTTAGACAATTTTCACATTGAATAAACCGGAAATAAAAACATACAACTTAAACAAGGGAATTAAAATATGGAAAGCCAAGTCAAAAAGCAGGTAAATTATATTTCTATTTGTTTGAAATAATGATATAAAAAACTTGTAATTTCTTGCCTTAAGATATGATAAAAATAGGGTGTAAAAAATATTGTACATTCAGTCAGTGCTAAAAATCTGCTAGGGGTAACTGATGTATATATGGGGCACTTACACTGGATACATTTGAAATTCAGTAAATTCAGAGTAAGTTTGATTCTTATTAAAACAACTGACACACTAAATATAAAAAAGTTCATGGTCAATAGGTTTTCATTAAGACATGCCCTTTAAACATTTAGATAAATACAATTTATTAGTGCATAAAATTTTCCAAAAGTTATTTCATTTCATTTAACTCGAGTCATTTCTAAGCAGGAAAATTAAGGTTATTTTCACAAGAAATTTTAATCTAAGTCATTTAAACACAATTAGTGTCTTTTTTTCTGTCAAGCAAGGTAAAGTTAATTTGGAAATTGGTAACATTTTAAAATATATTAAGAGAAAAAAAAAAGAACATTCACACAACAAAGGAACTTAACCAGGGGGAACTTAGTGGTTAAATTTACCTTAAAAATGATTTGGTAATGACAATAATATTTAAAAAAAAGGTCCAAGAGAAAAAGTCAACCAAAACTCAAATAAACAAATGCTTTATTTAATCATGAAATGTCCTTATAAAATGTACAAAAAGCTGATAAGCCAGCTTGAAATACGCTCCCTAATAATTATAGTGGGGTTACAGCACAGTACAATGGCACTAATAAAATAAAAGAACCACAGTACTTATAGGAGCAGTATTATAATAAGCAGATCTTCTGTACAGATATTTACAAACCAGTGTGGTACCAGAGTATATTTTGAAATGTCTGGTAGCCAGACATTTAAAAATATATTAGATTTTTTTTCAACAAGATTGTCATTAAGTAGCTTATTGCACATTCACAACATTAATACAATAAATTGCACATAATAAAAAATATTTGTTCCATTCTTATATTATTTTAAGCTGACTAAAACAAAAGAAAAATAACATTTTCATTAATTTTTTTACATTTACACCATTAAATAGATGTAATCTGAATAGCTAAGGATGATATTTTGCCAATAAGATTGATTGAAGAAACTGAAAACAAATCTAAATTATTTTGTAAAACAGAAAATGAGTATTTCAGCCCTCTGATTTTGTATAATCAATCAGGAAATAATAAAAAGTTACACGTGTAAGTAAAATAAGGACAGCGAGGTAGTTATATTAAAAGCATAACACATTACATACATCCAAAATGCTGTTTCAACTGTTTAGTAGTGCAATATCATATGTATAATCTAATAAATTCAGATTATGACATTCTAAGAATCCTGCATATGTATTCATTTATAGGCTTCTAAGTAAAAAAATGTGGAGTACAACAAAGCTCTTGATATTCAGTATGGCACTCAAAAATCTTGCAACGGACAACAAGAATTTCAGTAAACAATTAGTTTCAGATCATCAATCCAAATAAATAAATCTGTAATAACCTTTACATTGATGTTGTAATGTTCTGCAAAAAAAGAGAAAAAAAAATGAGTTAAAATTTTTTATTTCTCACTATATACAAAAAGAAGAGTGTTTGTGGGTGTGCATTTGCTTTTTAATATTAATTTGCAGAAACTGCTTGGTATATCTCGGAAATAACTACCCTAATATAAACGTAACGTTTGACTAAACGGCCATCATACACCAACGCAATAGATGATAGAGGCTGTAACATTAGAGCAAGCAGCAGCAAAAAGTATTAATTTGCCTAGGAGGTTTGAGGAAATCTGAATGTATAGAGGTTTTCTTGGTTAGACTTGTAAGCAAGGTAAAATCGAATACAGGGTTCCGACTCAAATCACAGAATGAAAATCAATGGACTTTTAAGGACCTAATTAATGTTTTTAAGGACCTTTGAAAATTTGTTTTCAAATATCATGTCTATATATAAATTTTTAATTAAGTGTATTCTGTTAAAAAAGTTACAAGTTGGTAGATGCGTAATACAAATATGTTGGAAAATTCTGATACGGAGCAGATAAGGGGCGGTCACGTGGGGATAGCAAGTCCGAGTTTTATTTTTATAAATTTTGCAGTTGGCCACATAACATCTGCAAAAATTAAGAACTTTTAAGGACCTCTAAGCATTTTCAAGGACTTTTAAGCACCTCAAAGCATTTTCAAGCACTTGAAAACAAGTTAAAAAATATTAAGCACTTTTAATGACTTTCAATGACCTTGGAAACCCTACGAATATTAACAACAGCGTAACACTTGCCGAAAATTATCATTACACCAATGTAAATAGCGCTGATTGTACAGGTGTAAATTTCCTATTAAATTCGAGCAACACTCAACGAAAATGATCATCACACAAAAATGTAAATCTCGGGGATAACGATCGCCATAGAGACGCAAATCTCGCCAATAACGGCCATTACATAAGCGTAACTCTTAGTAAAATATCCATCATACCAACATAAATAATGAGGTTATAATATTAGAAGAAATATGAATCGGTTCATTCATAATCGAAATTTTGATAAAAAATCCTGAAAATCGCAGAATTATACCATATCGGAAATAAGAGAAAACTACTCTACCCGCAAGAAAATTTGCAGAAAAACAGCAATTTTCTTTGAAATTCGTGAAAAAAAAAGCTGAGGAAATATGATTTTTTTTTTTTTAAATACGCCCATCCTCTGTCATTATTTCCATACCGAGTATTAGCCCGACATAATGATGAAATACCTGCTGATTAATCGTCACAGAAACGTTGGTGGTTTTCAAAACATCTTAAAATTAAAAAAAATATATAATAATAAAAAAATGGCACAATGTTTGGCGCAAAAATCATAAAAAAGACTGTATTGTATCAGGTTGTATTAGTATTTTAAATTGGCACAGTTTGGGGCAGGCGTGTCATCTCTGAACCAGGTAATAACTATTTGATCCATGAAAACATCAGTGACAGCTAATAAAATATATTTAAAACTCACCAAAAGAAACATTTATTTTATTGTTAAAAATTGAGTTTTAGAACTCAAGTTTAAGAATATAATTAGAAATGATCTTTAATATTGAGGGACAGTAATTAAATAATGTGTAAAATAATTAGGGGTGTGGAACATCGCACAACTTTCAATTACACTATATAATATTGGTTATTGTAGTAAAATTTGACATGGTGTAACTATTTTTTTTTATTTTTCACTCATTTAAAAAAAAAATAATATATATATATATATATATATATATATATATATATATATATATATATATATATATATATATATATATCGTTGATGTATGATGCTCAGGGCAGAGAGCTCTTTGTAAAAGGCATTCGTTTTTGAACTTTTTATGCTTTTATTGCATTTTTATGGCCATTTCAGAGGTGGGAATGTGTAGAACACCTTCAGAAGCATTATCACAGTAATTTTGATCAAAATCGGTAGCGCAGTTTTTTAGCAATCATTTAAAAACATGATTTTTTCAAATTTTTTTTTTTAAAACTTGATTTTTTCAATCATTTTTTTTAAAAACATGATATTTTCAATGGCAGCTACCTTATGTGCATGCACGATTTTTACGAAAACCTTAATGGTAGGTCTTTGTGCCACCATCAACCTGCACTCCAAATTTGAACATCGTAGGTCAATTTGTTCAGGAGTTATGCTGACCACGTACACACAGACCCACATTTTTGAAGACACTTTTTTGAAATCGGGATGTTCCAAAACGTGGAGAAATGTAAAAAAAATTTAATTTTTTTTTGGACCGAATACTATACTTTCACTACCCTATGTATATATATGGGTAATTGAAAGTAAAAATATAAGGATGTGGGGAGGGGGCTGTTTGTTCTAAACACATTGGTTAAAATTGTGCTTAATAAGTTCTACAAAAAATTAAGAATCTGTACATATGAGCACTAAGAAATGTTGCACAAGTTTGTGTTTCCCAAAGCTATTGACAGGGTTACTGCCAAAATTAATGTCACAAATCCATGACTTTCCAAGACTGAAGAAAATAATGTTCCACGACTCAAGAAATCAATTCACAAAAAATAATAATAATAATAATAATAACCTATACGAATTTTACCAACACGAACATAGTAAGTAAATCAATGTACCATAAAATGATTTTAATAAAGTTTTATTTTAAATTAAGCATAAAATCCGTTTCAGTAACTTTCAAATCAGAAGAAAAAGGGAAAAATAATTTTCCATTCTTTGATATTTCAGTGTTAAAAAAGCTAATCAATCTTTAATAATAAAGAAATATTTGAAGAAAGAATAAGTCAAAAATAATAAATTATATTATCAAAAATTAAATGTTTTGATATCATTAATGCTAAACAGAAGAAAGAAAAAGAGGAAAAAAATTTAAACACAAGCTTATCAAAACCATCAATATAAACAACTGGATAGACAGCTTAAATATGGAATGTCGACAACTGAAAATAAAATTTTGGGTTGTACACAGCAGAAATGTCAATAGTAGACCTTATTTAGTAATAATGTGCAAAAAAATATCTACTCTGGCACTTTACCAAGATCTCTCGCATTCCCATCCAACTATAAAAGTGTACTGTGATTGGTTGATTATCCACACAGTGTCATCAACCACCAGTGCATTTTTCTCTTCGCATTGACATCGCAGCAGTCTATCCAGTTGTTTAAATATATTGATGATCAAAACTGTTAATTTCAGTTCTCATATTATGATATTTTTTTTTATCTATGAGACCTTACTCGTCTGATGTCACAAATTTGGATTTCAGCAATGTTTTCATTGGTCCTGATTTTTAACTATGACCGTTGTTTCTGTCAAAACGTAAATAAAAACATTGATGAATTTTCGATGAGCTGAACAGCGATCATGGCATTTATGACATCACAGTTTCGTGATTTTATTTAAAATGTTTAGAAATCCATGAAATTTATGATATTTCCATGACTTATGGCCATTTGTTTATCAAAATCATTACTTTCCATGACAAAATTTACCCAATATCCAAATTCCTGACTTTTCATATGTGCGGAAACCCAGTATTGAATGTTACTAAAGAGCATTTGGATAATGGTTGAGAAATAATTTATAGAATTAAGTAAATATTTTTTTTCAATTTTCAGTAATTAACAACTGAAAAATATAATCAGAAGACCCAAATGGGTTAAAAATTCAATCCTGCGATAATTGAAAAAATCTACATAATCTTATAATGTGAAGTTCAAACTTTAATAATCATTTTATTAATTACCTCTTCTAATGATTGTTCTAATTTTGAGACACAAGGGATTTCAGATGGAGACACATTGGTTGCTAAAGAGTCACTAGACAAAAGACTGTCACTTCGTTCTGCCCTTTTATGGCGTGGCTGTTCACTCTCAGGGCTGTCACCAGCCGTGCTAACATCAGTGTAAAATCCACTCTCTGTAAATAAATCAATAAATTATTAGCAAATGATAGCAGTTTTTTTGGGGGCTATATACAACCAAATAAATTATCTTAACAATTCAATTTTTACAACTTCATCAAAATGGACTTTTTTCCAAAAACTACACAAATGCAGCTTAAAGATAAAAGGTCAGTGAGTTTGTCAAGTAAACTGCTTTTCAATCTCTTCTAAATAATCAATTTAAAATAAAAATTATGAATATTAACTTAAGAGGAATTATTAAGTATTACATTTAGTTAACTAAATAGTATATTGTTGTTCCATATTAAACATGAACACTATATAAAATATCATTCATTAATTTTCCACCAAAAATTAGTGCAGAATGAGCATACTCAACGAAAAACTAATGGCAAAAATTGTAAAACTGTGAAGGATAGTCAAAAATCAAAATTAGAGCATATTACAATGAAATATACTTTTATTAATTCAATATTCAATTCCTTTCCATCTGTAATACACATACACCCAAAATTTTATGAAATTGTTCCAAGAAGCCAACATTTCATAGAACATTTATTTAGTAAAATATTAATAATTTCATAGTATTCATTAAAAATTGTTGGTAACTTTTTTGCTTATCTTTATGTGTGATTTCTATCCTTATAAAGTATATTAAAAACAAACTGGAGCCAATTTTCTCTTGTATTACGTCAATAGTATACAAGGAATGTGCAAGTTATATATTTTCTGGGGTTCCAAGATTTTAAATACAATTTTTGTTTCAATATAATTAATTAAGTCAAGAATATGATATATACAATCATAGTATGCTTATTTATGCTAAGTATGCTCAATAAAAACTTTATTTTTTAATGTTGGACATGCAATTCACTTAACTATTAGGCAAGAATCTAAATTTTTCCTAGCTTTTACAAGAGAATGAAAATCCTGATGAAGCAATAGAGGTTGAAAGTCACTGACCAAAAAGTGAAGCCAAGTACTGGCAGGCCACAATAACAATAAAAAAAAAAAAATGTACAATAATAATAATAATAAATAAATAAAAAAAGTACAATAAAAATTAAAAAAAACAAAAAAACAGCATCTTACCAGTTGAACACTGTGACTGCTGTGTAAGAGACCTGTGCAATGGCCTTGGACTATCACCAGGTTCAAATCCCAGATTGAGTGCTCCATAGAACGAGAAGGCTGATTGGCTGCTGCCGGAGGAAGAGGATGAAGTGACAGAAATTACGGAATTTCTGTTGTTTCTCACATCGTATGGCGAAACAGCAATAGAGTTGCGGAAGCGAGGAGCTAGAAGAAGTAATGAATTGTATAACACAATACAGATGGCTGGTGATTAACAAATATTTCTAAGTGTTCTCTAATACAATTTTAACTATACCAATGTCATGTATATACTTCCATGTTCTGTTTACTAATAAAATAGAATTTAAACTAAATAATTAAAAAGTCAGTTTATACCTGTTAAATGTAACTATTTATATTTACATTGCATTAAGCCAATAAATATTTTAACATAACTCGAGAAGCATTAACATCATCCAGTTATAAACATAATCGAAATGTAACGTTTTCAGTACAAAACTACAAGTTAAATAACTTTGCTAAGCTTCCAAAACATCAGGTCTAGAGTCAACATTTCTGTAGGCATAGTTTTACTAGTAAATACTCTATCATATGAAATATCATTATTCCAGTGGCGGCCTGTGGTCAAAAATGTCAGTGCAGCCGGAAACACGCGAGTTCACAACCCGCCTCCCCAACCACGACACACTTTCCATAATTATACGTACAATCACACTTGAACATTTTTTTTTTATTTATTTATCACATCAAAAATCTGATTTTTTGCATTTAAAAGTATATAATTAGTAATGATGTTTACATAAAAAAAATTCCAGTTTTATTAAAAAATAAATTAACTAATTAACAATTTAACTCGTTATTATAATTACAATATTTTTGAACAATTACTCGAGTTTTATGGGGCTAAGAAAAGAAATTATAGTTGAAAATTATTCATAATATCATTCTTAATGTTTTGAAAATTTATTTAGTTTCCAGAATATATATATATATTTTTTAACAGAATTCTTTTAAGAAAAAAAGTAGAAAAAATGTCAATTTTTCTAAAAACTTTTACTTTTAAAAATCTAGCAAAATTTATTGTATTCTCCAGTCAATTTAAATGAGGTTAAAAAATCTAATAGTTAAGGCAGATTTTCTTTCTCAAATCATTTTTTAAAAAGATTATATCAAACTTTAGTTATCACTGTTTAAATAAAGTTTCATGTGCCAAAAACACGATTATTTAGATGATGTGTTTAAAATATTCAATTTATTTTCAGAACAAAATAGTACTTGAAACTAATAAAATAACTCTTTAACCATCAGATGATACCATTATTCTGTAAAATTTCCAACTAGAGATTATTTTAAAGCAGAAAAACTGTAAACACATTTGACTTATTTTTGCAATATTTTAGGTGTGTACATAAAAAAAAATTCACGCAAATTCTTTAACACTCAAAACCATTAATCAAATCATTCTGTATAGTTTAGATTAAAAAAAAAAAAAAAAAAAAAAAAAATATCCCTCCTTTTGGCCTTTAAATGTAAGTTCTTGTTTACTTAAAAGCAATACTGCTTTGATGAGTATTCGAATGAAGCGTCTATTCAGAGAGCTACCTTTTTGTTCAATCCACTATATCCGGCAACTATTTCAAATGCTCTTAATTCTGACAATCGAACATGGCGAAACAAAACAATTTTTGTAAATAAATAAGTAAAAATTTCATACCTTGTTTTTGCATTTATGTAGGGTTGGAACAAGGTGCATATGCCCCTCTATGTTTCAAAATGACAATGGATTTGGAGGGATTTTTTTAAAACGGCTGATTTTCAAGCAGAATCAATCAACTCATCAAATTCTCAAGGTCAGCCAAAGTAGGAATAAATTCCTGATCTGGCAGCACTGCTAATACATTACATAGAGGGAAGGCTATATTTCTTTCCATTGATTATCATGGCAACGTCACAGCTCAAAACATGTTTCAGGACCCCCCAGCTGCTGTTCGGAGGAAGATCACTTTGATTGGAAGCAGGTTTTTTTTCTCGTGAATTATTAAAGCAAGAAGATTGTTGTGTATTGGATTTTTTTTTTACAATTACTGTGGAAATGGATCTTCATTTTAGAAAAATATAAAATAAATAATTTTAGTTTTGAACTAATAAAGTTAGATGCAGCTCAGCTGTACTGGCTGTAGTGTACGAGATGCCACTGCATTATGTATAAATGTAGAAATGAAAATATAAAGACAAATGATTACTTCAAAAAGTTAGTCAAGAATATTTATTTTTACCTCTTGCTAGTTGATGAATGCTAATGGATCTATCACTTATTTGGTCATCACTAGGCTTGATATCAAGACAAGGTTTATTTCCAATACCCATAGACGACATTTCAGCAAGGCGATTTTCTGTAGAAGGTATACACAATATTAGAAAGTATATAAATACATTTTTCAAGAACATTTAACTGAAACAAAATCACTTTATTTTTAATAAAAATTCAAATAGAGTTAAAATTAATTTACTGAATATAAAACTTTTAGATGAAACAGCAGGCTTATTAAAATTTTAAGTACGGTAATACTATATCACTGAAATGTTCAATTTATGAAACACAGAAAAGTATAGATAGCTCAAATAAATGTTCAAAAAAACTTCTTACTTTTGTTATTAACTGCCTGGTCAAACAGAATTCCACGAACTTCTGTTACCCATGCAGCTTTTACTTCAGGATTTGGAGCTTGTAGTAAAAAAGTATCATTTAGTTTCCTTTTACGAAACCAAATTTCAAACTTCGTAGGGCTATCTCCAATTTGTTCAGTCATTCCCATGTCTGTAGTCTATAAACAAATTTCAAACTTCATTTATAAAATACCAATGACAACTTAGAACTGACAACAGTACAAATAACTGTACAAATAAAATTAGATTCATTTTGTTTAAGAAAACATTTATTAGGAAAGTGAAGCATACATGTTTTTGTATTATTATACAAATTCTTATTTCATATACTACAATCGACAAGTTGAAATTCAATAAAGTAAAGTAAAAATAATTTATATACATAAAACTGAATGCTTGGTTTGTACTCCAAACTAGTCCAGTTTTACACATATTTGGCACAGCAGAATTAGTATATTGAGATTGAAGAGAACAACTTCTGAATTTGATTAAAAGTTACTTTTATTAAAATTTAATGACATATAAAAAAATCATTGGAATACAGTATTTCTACTAATATCAAAGAATGAAAATCAATGACTTTTAAGGACCTAAATGTTTTTAAGAACCGTTGAAAATTTGTTTTCATGCATCATGTAAAAATTTAAAAAAAAAGCATATTCTACCAAAAAAAATTACAAGTTGGTGGATGTGTAATACAAATATGTCAGAGAATTCCAATATGGTGCAGATAAATGGCTGTCAGTGAGGATAGCAAGTCTGAGTTGTATTTTTATAAATTTTGCAGTTGGGCACACAACATCCACAAAAATTAAGGACTTTGAAGGACCACTAAGCATTTTCAAGGACTTTTAAGCATCTCTAAGCCTTTTCAAGAGCTTGAAAACAAGTTCAAAGATATTAAGCACTTTAAATGACAGTGGGAACTCCGAGAATAAAAATCACATTTTATAACATCAAAATAAAACAAAAGTTATTCTAATGCATTTCACTTATTTTTCTATATTATGATTTTCTGCTCAATAAGCTATTGGAATGTATTTGTATTTTTACTGTCAATGAACAGTATAAAGCTGCTTGCACAAGTACAATTTTGAAAGACCTGCCATACATGAAGGTCTTTGGATAATAAATGACTGCCAGAGTGAAGGAGACTATTTTTGTTAACATTAATAAGGTTCTATTTACATGAATCATTTAATTTTTATGCTTTATTATTTAATCCAGAAGTGGTGTTAGGTTACTATACAGCTAGTGTGTTGTCACACAAGTACAGTTTTTTATACATATAAAAAAATGCAACTAAGTGTAAATTTTAAAAGCTGATTGATATGTAAATTAATTTTGTGTGTTTTTTTTACAAGATATGTACAATTTGAAGCAAAATTTTCACAGAAACAGGAAATTATCTAAGGTATTTATTCACCTTTATGCTATGCTTGTATTGATACATTTCATAACCTTTACGTTGAGGGTCTCGTCGGGCTTTACTAAAAAGTATGAGATCTTCAAACAGAAACACATGTCGCATGCATTTTCGAGATCTACCTTGCCACACAATAAATTCATCTTGGCGTAAAAGCAACCCTTGTTCTTTTACATTCACCTTTAACAGAAACACAGAATTTCTTAAATAATAGTTAAAGAAATATATATTTTTTTAAGTTTAACAAAGTTCTTAATTTTCCACTTCTTAGTTCAGTAAATTTCACTTTAAATCAGAAACATATTCAAAGTATATCTTTAATTGCAAATGATTAAAAATATTTTAGGTTTTTTTTTACAAGCATTAATGTATTGGCCACCTACAAGTAGATGATTAAAAACTCTTCATTGATTTGCAAAATATAACTAAAATTTAGTATTCAAATATTAAGTTAGGAACTATCATTATCTACTACTAGTGTGTATGAATTGTTTTAAATGATTATTTGAAACTGTTTTAAAAAGCGGTTCACTACTGTCAAATACACAAATATGATTTGGATTAAAAAGATTGTTGTAGATTTAAAATATCAATAATTAATACTAATACAAATTTATAAATATAAATGTATCATAAATAGTAAGTTACTCACATCACAATCTTTAAGTGCATCCATTGCAAGTAAATCGTTACCATGCCTAAGTTGAAAACGAACCATTTCTTCAGCTTCCTAAACAATGCAAATATAGAAAATTAATAAGCTGACATGTTATTAAATCCTCAAAGTAAGTTGATAAATTTAGTTGATACCTACCTTCAAAGCTTTGTGCTCTTTCTCACGTTCTGGGCATTCTTTCAGTAGTTGCTTTAACAACAAAGCATATTTCCCCATTCGTTGGACTGGTTTTAACAAGTAACTTGCTAAATCCATTTTGTCCTGAAGTTCTAATTGCTTTTTCTGAAAAGCATAAGCTACTTATTAGATACAAATCAAAGATAAGCTGTAAGTTTGTGGAAAAGGGTATTCAAAGGGATTTTTTTTTATAGAATTCTTTGTTATACACAGCACTGGGGGAAAAAAAACAGGTTTTTTATATATATATATACATATAAAGGGTTGGGGGGAGGTTGGCTAAAAACTAGTTTTTTTTTTATTTTTTTAAATTCCTTTCTAATTACATGTATACTTTATCAATAAAATTTGACATTAACTAGAATAATTAATGTTCAAATAACAATTAATATTCTTTTTAAAAATAATAATTGTTACTTACGTGACCATTAAAATCATATTAAATTTTAATATTTTATTTAGAGATACTATTTTTTAAATTCAATGTATACAGTATAATATAATGGTAATTTTTAATACACAATACATGGAATATTGCTGTTAGATTCAACAGTAATGGTGATGAATTGTTCAAAATTATGTTTTTAAGGTTTAGAAATAAGTCGTTAAACACCAAACCTTTATTTTAGAAACAAATTTAAAATGCAGCTTTTAAGAGTAAAATTAATCATTTTAAATAATTATAAAACATTAATACATTTATTAGATTAATATAAAAACTTACTGTTCAATAGTTTTTAATAACAAGATTTATTTTAAAATATATTATATCTTATTCTATTTTTTGTACTCGTGTAACGTTTCATTTACAAAAACATAACTCAGTCATGTTATACCAAGAATTTAGTTATTTCATTTAGTAAATAATTTTTTTTTTTTTTAAATAATAGAAAGAAAACTAGATTCTTATTTTGTTATTCCCATTTAAAAACAAATTTAAAATGTAACATTTTGAACAAAAAATGAAGTTTTGTATTTTTTTCAAAACCCAGTCCGTTACAAAATTATTGAACAATTCCAAATGAAGAAAAAATTATCTCAACATTAACTTCAGTTGTTTTGCAGTAAGAATTACTTAAACTTCCTTCAATACATTACCATTAAAAAAATTTTATATCATTTTCTTGCATTTGCCATCATTCTATAATTGTTACATTTTCAATAAATTCTATTTGAAAAAGACATCTTTTGAAATTGGAGACTTTTGGTTAAAAGTGGAAGTTATTTACAACATCAAATAATTTGAAAAGTATAATTATAAATAAATAAAAATGCCATTTTAAATTATTTTTTAAGAGAACCAATTGTTTTTTGAGAAAAAAACCATTGGTTTAAACCAGGTCAACCCTGGTTACATATAAAAATATATTGAAGATATATACTATTTCACACTAATGCAAGAGTAAACAAAAACTAAATTTAACAAAATTTATTTTTCAAATAGTTATTTATTAATTTTTTTTCAAAAATAGTACAATACTTCATGAAAAAGGTATTTTTTTGCTCGCAGAATGAATTTTTTTCATATTTCAACTTTGAAGAAACAAATTAAATTCCCTGATTTAATTCATTTTTTATTTCCCTGACCTCTGACATTTCCAAAATTACAGTAGACCCTCTTTTGAATGACCCCATGATATAGCGAACCCTTCATTATAACGACCGGCATAAAATGTCCCAATCGTTTTCTCATAGTGATGCTATTTTTATTTGTTATAACGACTGAATTCTGCCATTTTTTGTTATAGCGACAGCATATTTTCATTGAAATTTGTGAAAATGTATTTCAACTAACTAGGGCGGTACAGCTGACTGTTCGGTTTTGACAGGTTCAAACCTGTTCTGTTTGTTTGCTAGATGGGTTCAGAGCATGTCCGGGAGGTGGAGATTGGGGATTTTTGTTTTTTAAATTCGCTATAACGACCGTTTGTTGTTGGTCCCGGGAAGGGCCACTGTATTGAGGTTCTAATATACAGATTTATCTGTATTTAGACACTCCTCATAAAAAGATGGCAAAAAATAGTAGGCACATTACTTTAAAAAACAAAATATATACAAAACTATACTTCAGGTTTACTACATTTTATAACTTAAAAATTTATTGGAAGCTTTTTATGATTTAGTTATAAATATATAAATTTGCAAATTACTTGATTTATATACTATTCTCAAACATAAAAACTAAACTAAGTCATATAAAAAAAATATTTACCCTAAAGAAAGCATTTCCATATTCAGACATAAGACCATCCGACTTTGGCTTATTTTTATTATACAAAGCATATAAATAGAACTGTTGTTGCTGTAAATAGCAAAAGATTACACTTCATTAGTGAACATTTGTAAAACACAAATTACAAATTCTTGAAAATATACATTTTTTCTGAATAGTATACAATGTAGGCAGAACAAACACTTTTTTATTATATAAATTTTTATACAATTTAACTGTTCCTATTATGTGGTACTTTTAAAGGACAGAAAAAAAAAACTTACAAAATCCAAAAAGCATTGCCCGACCGTAAAAGGCGAGCTTTCACAATGTTCCAACTCATTAAGAAAATATTGAAAGTGAAATTCATATATTTTCTCAATATTCCCAAATACTACATTTCTTTGACCTCTTAATGCTTGAGGGATGTCTTCTCTGAGAAGTTCTGGTATATAATTCTAAGAGGAAAAAAAGTCATTGAAAAGCAGATTAAACAAAGAAAATCTTTTAAAGCTACAAACTAAATAATAATTTATTTTTACATTAAAATATTAATTTACTGTTACGAAATTTGTAAAAGAACATGAAAAATTTGGAAATCTGCTGTAATCTTTTTATATTACATAAAATTTTAAACAATCCTACATATGAACATCATCTTTTTTAACAACCCACCTCAATAATGTACTCCAGGGATTTCACATAGTCTCTCTCAGTCTGAATCAGCTCTTTCATAATTAGCAAAAGAGTCCTAGAATGCATACATCAGACGATAAAGTAGTATATTAAATAATTAAAATTAATTAAAGAGAACAAATTTTTCAGAGAAAACTTGGAAATAATCCAAATTTAGAGTACTGTAATCCTACATACTGATTGCTGAAAGTATTTAACCAGTCAGCACTAAGATTTTGGGGGGAAAATTCATCTGCAGCACAATTTTCATTGATACTTAAAAAAAAAAAAAAAAAAATAGCAAGCAGAAATATTTAAAGATCATGTGTTTTCATTAATACCGTTTTGCGATAATGTTTCTTATACATTGTTTATTACTAAACTACTTGTTTATCCTTTGGCCAAGAATCCGTGAAAAATTAATGAAGCCCAAGAACAGTGCTTAAAAATAGAACAAAACTTGATTGAATTTAATAAATAATAATAAAATAGAATCCACAGAGTTACCAAATAATCTGCAGCAAATGTCACAGCTTTTCAGTTAGATAATGCAGATGGTGGTTTAGAAAGTGCTTTGTAGTGTCTGAAATAGTTATTTTGCAATTAAAATAGTAAAACACTAACTTTTTAGATTTAGCCTCAGCATCATTGCTGATTTCTTCTTGACTGTTAGAATCTGGAGTATCAATAGGTGCTGTAGAAGTCATTAAATGTGTATTTACAGGTACAGGGCCTCGTGGAAAATCTAAACGTGGTTGAGGAAGTGACTTTCTTGGTAATTTTCCTGTATTTGGTGTATCAAGTGATTCAGATCTAGAGGAAAAGTTAATATTGGTTATAATATTAAAAAATTTTGCAAGATTAAAAATATAAAATTAAAGTTCATTTTAAATTGATTTGTCTTAGAGGAAAAACCATAAAAGATATTTTTTGTTATAGAGCACAAAGTCTCAAATCCAGAATCCTTGGGACTGTGACAATTCCAGACTTCAGGCCATTTTACAAAAAAACTGCAATTTTTTAAAAACACAGGACATCTCCTCCTCCGAGAGTTTTTTAGGTAAATTGCTAATTTACGGTACTCCTTGATCCAATTCCAAAGAAATTGCAGCAATAAAATATTACATTCAAATAAATTTATAAAAAATGAACTTAATCTCTTACTAATTGTCCGCAAATTTGGGGGAAACCGTAAACTAGGAATCGCCCAAGCTTTGAAGCAGATTTTCCCCCCTTATCTTCATTTATACAAGAATCTATTTTTATCTTGCATAACATTTATTTTGGAACAAAACTATTTTTCACAAAACATCGGTAATTTTTCTTTGTTGGATGAATTTGGATTTTTCTGCCAATGCTTTTTTTTTAATTAAAGTTGCAGTAACCATCTCCTGCGTAGTAGTGAAGTTCCACAGTTCAAGTCCCTTAATGACATCGTCCAACAAACTCAACTACTTTTAAAAAGTAGAAATCCTACTAATTAATTTTTTTTTAGCATTTCTATTTTGGTTTTGATGCTGTAGAAACATATTTCCGTTTCTTCCTAAAGCACTTATTCCTGGGGGATTCTGACAGAGCTCAAAAAGCAGAAAAATATCAGGATTGTAGAAGCTTTGTAAAACATGTGCCAAATCAACAATCGTGATCCTAAGAAAAATGAGAAAAATAATAGAAATGAAATGGCTTCCAGGAACCTAATCCCAATGATGTTCTTTTTCGACCAATAGCTAGCCCCGGTGCAATGCGACGTCAAGCCAGACTTTGTCCGATGTGATTGGAGCCAGTTCCAGACATAATTGCTGCAGTGCTCTTTTGTTATACAGAATGAAAACAGTATTTTTTTTGTCGTGTTTGGACACGATTGTCTTGGGAAAAATTTGAAAGGGGCAAAGCATGTGGGGCAGTGGAGTTGAAAATAAATTCCTGACGTCTCGATTTATTTCCTTATATTTTTAAAAGAAGGGGGGGGGGGAGATCTAAAGCATCTAGTTTTTAGGCCATTCCAGTTTTTAAATGTCCGGATTTCAGGCTCTTGACTGTATATTTAAAAAATATTTAGAAAGTAGTATTGACATTAAATAAAATATCTTCACTTGTTAAATTGCTTGAATAAATCAAAAAATTTCTTAATACAAAAAAAGAATTATATTATTTTTTTAAATTTGAAAACTACTACTTTCATGCTAAAATATAATCATCTATTGTACCTGTAGAGTTGAATTTTTTTTCTATAAGCAATTTTACAAGTTTGCAAATATTTTTAACTAAAGACATCTAGAAGTTTGTGAAATAACATATTATGGTAAATTTATAACAAGAGCAGTTAATAATTTTATTGACAGGAACACACTTATATATTAACAGGGACAGAAATATAGGATTACGAGAAAATTTAAATATTTTCATTACCTATTTTCAGTAGGACTGTCACGCAGCTTTTCAGCTTGCAGTAAAGCAGTCTGTTCCCTAACTTCAGCTTTAACTTTTTCAAGAGCTTCATCTCTCAACTGCCACATTTGGCATCTTCTAGGGAGCTTCTTTAGAGATTTTCTAGTTTCCTCTGTTCCTAATGCTGTATTTCTAACAGATCTTCGTACTACACTATAGGTTTCCTAGAAAAATGATAAGTATAATTTTATGCATAACAACAGTGAAAAGGTACATGTATAAAATGATAACAGCTGAATTCAGAAGAACAATAATCAACACATCCAGGGGAAACTTTAAATAGGGAGTGCAGCACACACTTTAAAATGAAAGACCAACCAATTCCCAATCCAACATTGGAAAAGACAATAGATGTTTGCATAAATGCATTGAGTGTGAGTTACTCATTTTTAACACATTGGTACACTAAGTCATCAATATGCCAAAATTGACAAATAGCCATTACAAAGTAAAAAGTTTAGTAAGCAGCTTCACCACCATCTATGACTTGACATTTCAAGATTACTGAATCCCTAGTCACACACTATACAATGTTATCACATTATATTAATGTAAATTGAACATGAATATTATTATTTTCAACACTAACATTTCTTTATAAAATAGAATACATTTAATTTACATTTAATGGGAAAACTAATTACATACACAATCATATCCTATTTATGTACCGCAAATCATATTAAAAACTTTCCCCAACTGTTTAAAGTGAATTCATCACTTACTTTACTGCTGCTTGTAGAAGATGAGGAAGAAGACGATGACGAGTGCCCACTTTTATAACGAATATCCAGTAAAGTTTTCGAAATGGATGCCACTGGTCCTTGTGCTGTCAAATCTTCAGTAATAAGCTGGTTATTTAAAAGTCTATCCTCCCTTTCTTGGCAAAAACTCTCCATATGATACGAGTCTTTAGCAGAGGGATAGTAGCTGCTCGGAAAAGCGGTGTAAGATCCAATAGGGGATCCATAGCGCTGTGAGGTTGGAACGCCCATTGGGCCACCGGTGGAACGCCTCCTTTGATGGCAGGAGAAGCTTGGATAGGGTGTGCTGGCACCAACTGGTAGCCAAGTGTTCATGGGTTGGGAGTGGGATCGCATAGTTCGGGGGGTTTGAGTGGCGTCTTCTGCTTCCCAACAAGGACCGCGAAGAGAGTCTACTTCCAGTTGCTGCTTTGCTTTTTGGAGAGTGACTTGTCGGGCATGGATCAGATCGACGGTTTCTTCGCAGCGTAGTTTCACAACCTACAAATTAAACAGTGATGTCTAATTGTTTTCATATATAAATGATAAAGGTGGTAGGGAATCATTCTGCTTGGTTATGAATTTTAAGTTTGAAAACCAATAAAGATTTGAAACCTATGGAAAATTTATTGAGATAGCTAACAAGAGTAAATTAGTAAAATAACTATAGATTGAATATTTTTGGCACACATATTACACAACAGTTATACTGAGAAATCTTGGAGATAGCGGTAATCAATACAAAAGAAGCTTACAAAACAATTATAACTGGAGAATTTGCCCAGGTCACTACAGCGGAAGCTTCTCTACAACTGACCATCATGAAATTTTACTCTGGAATTTCAATAATTTGAGGAATGATTGAAATTTTGATAAAAAAGTTTAAAAAAGTGTGTTTTCAATTAACTGTATTAAGTCAGTAAATTACAAATCTTGAACTTGTGATACTACATGCTAGAGAAGCATATTACCTCAGAGAAGCGAGTTTGGCAAAATAAATATACCTAAAAACTAACAAGATGGTTTGTAAAAAGGTTTTAGAGTTTTCTGTTGAAAAAGAATAGCTTGTTTAATATTTAGGACATTATAATGTATAATACGATTACTAAGATTTTTGTTGATTTAAAACAAATTAAAAAGTGTCTATAGAGAATTCAAGTTTATAGTTCTAATGGAAAAAAACGGCATTTGTTTTTGTAATATGATATCAATGCATATATGTGTAGGACAGCATCAACATTACCTTGCATTGTTCAAGAAGCTTCTCATTTCCTAATTTAGCTGCCAGCTCCAACATTTCAGTAAATGTATCTTCAGGAACACGTAAATGATTATCAGAGTAATCTTGAAGACATCTAATTTGTCGCAAAATACCATCAGCACTTTCTGTATTGGTAATGCCTAGATTGGATACAAATCGCATGGCGTCCAGAGCCCATTCATAAGACTGGAAAATAAAAAAGTATTGTGTTGGAATAAAACAAATTCTAGAGGTAAAAGACTTTTATAAAACTTTTTGTATGGAAATCACTCATTTAATTTAAATCGTTTATAAAAAAATAACTTTTACTATTTCTCCGATTTGGATAATTAAATAGATTTTTGTAATTAAGAATTTACGAGGAAATTTATAAAAAAGAAAAAACCAATCTCAGTTAAACATTTCTGAAAACAGTAGTTTTTTATGGAGGGTAAAAGTGGTCATTTGAATTAGATTACAGCATAAAAATATCCAGATGCAAGATCGAAATAACAAGCATCAGATGGATATCCATAGCGTACCTTAGAAAGGAATGGTGATCTGCAAAACACATTTTTTTTTGTATAGTTAAAGTTGCAAATCACTGGTTAAAAAAAATAACTTAAAGCATAACTTTAATAATACTTACTTTGTCCATAAGCTGATAGCACTTTGCTGTGTCTTCAATTCTTTCTCGTGTCCCTTCCAATTTTTCGGAGAAAGATCCCAGATGTTGACGCAAGGAGGTTGCCAGTTCTTGAACTCCACTTTCATTGACTGCTTCAGAAGGAGTTTCTTCATGGATTTTGGGAAGACAGGATTCATGGCTGAAAGTTGACACTTCTTCAAGCAAATCATTGCCCTTTTCAATTTGTCTCTGCAAAAGAATACAACTGCAACTTTCAATTGCCTTCAGACAAACTTATAAAATGCATTTTATTAATAACTCAAAGCTTTACTGAGCTGAAAGTTTCCCCTTTATTTTTCTTCTATCATAAAACTTGTTTCATGTAATTTTTCTAAAAAATATTACTACTCTTTTAACTTCAAAACAAATTTTATTCTGAGAAGAGAAAAAAAAAAAAAAAAAAAGAGAGAAAAAAAGAAAAAAAATTAAAAGCAATGTAATTTACATAAAGACCATTATGGAAAAATGCAAGAATACTGGATAAATTGTAAAATGTGTGAATTCATTTCAAAAATAGAGAAAACTAATATTGCAAGTTGAATAAACACAAGCAAATTAAATCTTTTCATAGTAAATGCAAATCTCTGCTTTAGTTTTTTTTAAAAAAAAAGTTAGGTTGATACATATAACAGGTTTGTAACATTATATTTAAAGTCATTCCTGTTTCTCCTCAAAAGGGAAAATATTTATCACTTTATTAGTATTTGGTCAAGTATACTTTCTACTTTTCTAAAGTCGCATTTAATTTAAAAAAAAAATTATAAGTGATGTGTAATATTAAATTTAGGCAGAGATATCAAAAACAATTTGTGATTCTCGATATATTTCAAAAACTAATAAAGAAACTTGTGTACACATATGAAAATGCATTTTTTAAAATAGAAAAATGGAGTTTGTAATATTTATGTTCATGAAAGATTATTTTGTGTTGATTAAAAATTAAAAGGGGAATATAATTTTTTGGTTGGAATGTGTCATATGATATGCCCCCCCCCCCCCCTCACTTTTTTTTTTGTGATTATGCGCCAAGTATGGTAACCTGGCACCTATATGGTTCCATTATAACTAGGCATCCATTTTGGCAAACCTGTAGTTCAATTCAATAGTAGTGTCAATGCAACTTGAAGGCATTTTGAAAAGTCAGCAAAAGGGGGAGAAGGGGGGGGGTGTATAATGCATTTTAACCAATTTTTGAAGCCTAGTAATAGATGTTCTCCAATACTCTCTCCCCCCACCCCCTTTATTATGTTTTTTTAATAAACGTCTGCATTGATTAAAGAGTTTTTTCTTCCACTTTCTCTTCCTGTCTTTTTATAACCTCCTCTCGATCATCTTTTTTCTTATAATCTATATAATTTATTATTAAGACTGGCAATGTAATTCACAATTTTCAGGAAAATTGCTAATAATATTTTTAAGTCATAATAGACAAACTTTTAAAAAAAAATTTAAAAATTTTTTATTACTGCCAATACACAATAGATGAAACAGGCATGGTTTATACTCGAAACCCAAAATTAAAAAAAAAAAAAACTTTTTTCAAATCGACAAAATAATTGGAATTTTTAGCCAATTCTAATGTTGATTAGCTTCAATATCATCTGGCAATGAATTTGCAAATCGAAGTACAGTTTCATTGTAACTTGTTTTCCTAATTTACAATTTAATATTTAGAGTCGTCATAGTCACATTGAACATAAAAGAATCAAACTGAATTCGATTCTGCCCACATGAATTTAAATAAACAATCCAGTTCTATATAAGGTCGCTTTTTATTTAGAAGGGGAAAAAATTTATTTTCGCCTGGGAAGAGAAAAATGACTTAAATCTTAAAATTTTCGAGCATACCTGGATGGGCAACATATATTTAGCTAAATTTTATTTAAGCCCATGTAGTAAAAATGCACTTATTTTCAGTATTCTAGTTATGTGGGTAAAGTAAAGTATTTAAATTCTCTTGGAAAACAAAATCATCAAATTCAAAAAGTCCTGCCATTCCACTCCACTGACAAGACAAACAGACAAGATGACAAGAACTGTTGTGTTGCCATTTTAAAATTTAATACATACATTGCATATCCACATTAAATGTGTGACGTCATGAAAGGAAAACACGGTCTAAAACGTCATAATATTAAACAGAAAAAAAAAATCTTTCTTCAAATCTCTCATATTCAAATATGCAAGATATATCTTAAATTTTAGTAAGTCATTTTTCTGTTCTTTTTAAAAGAATATCTGAGAATAATGCATAATTATAGGCATTCATGAAAAAAAAAATATCACAAAGATATTGATAATCTACAAGCAATAAATTTCATAAAACTCAAATATTGTTTAAAAAAAATATGTACAAAAGCTAAAGTTGTTTTGCTTATGAGTACTTCAATATACATACACATTAACCGGTTTTTTTCCCCTTTTTTTCCCTCCATCTATCTAGAATCGAGTAGTCCGCTTGCGCAATAAAATATGCATACTATTTAAAACTTATTTCAAAATCCATCAGAATAGAATCGTTCGGTTTACTTTTTAAGAGTATGGTTGGTATAAGTTTAAAAAATGTATTTGTGACCTAGTTATTTTATTATAATTTGATGGAAAGTGTAAAAAAACTGACTGTCTTGACTCTACTACAACTTCTGGATAGCGCATGCTTCGTTACAGACTTGAAGTTGAAGAAGGTTAAATAATAACCGTAGAGATCCATAACAACTTCCTCCAAACCTCGTTCAAATTTGTTTGTAACTATGGCCAACCAATTTCAAAGCATTATGGGGGGAAGTATTCAAATGACTTCATCTGCTTGTAGAACAGAAACCACTAATAAACAATCCAGAAGTTGTAGTAGAGATCAGTGTTGAGTACATGCGAATTTCCTATCATACTCAAACACTTTATCTACAGAAAAATTAATGTTTTTAAGAGAAGGCTAAGTGCAAGACCAACTTTAGATAACACAAAGCTGCCTTTGGCAATGACGTGTCTGATAAAAGCTTTATGAGAATTTTTCATAGCTTTTTATCAGATTATGTTACAGTTACGAGATGAAATTGTAATATCAATGACGATAGAAATGGCGTAACCGATATGGAATTAAAAAAAAAAAAAAACGTTCACATTATCTTAATACAGAGAATATAAAATTAGGGTTAGAAAATGATTTCAACTAAAAAAAAAAAAAAAAAAAAATGTGGGAAAAAAAGTAAAAATATTGAAATTTTACAGAATAAAGTAAATTGGTTAATAAACGTTGTATTTTCGTTTTGAAATTAGATTTTTAGAAAATATTCGTCTCATCACGAAATGAATTGCAAGTAACATGTAAACGTGTATTTTTGTCGTTCGAGTCAGTGGTCAGCGTCGTTAATTCATCTTTTACAGTCTGGAGTTTAGCTAGTTTACTTTTTGAAAATGAAGTTTAGTCTTAAGCAAAATAGTATTAATTTAAATTATTCCATTGCACTTAGGTGTTACTTGAGATTTTTTGAAAGTTGCAAGCGAATCCAGAAAATAAAAAGTAGACTTTTAGAGAAAACGTTGA
Organism: Linyphia triangularis; assembly: GCA_963978545.1. Taxonomy (NCBI): domain Eukaryota; kingdom Metazoa; phylum Arthropoda; class Arachnida; order Araneae; family Linyphiidae; genus Linyphia; species Linyphia triangularis. The sequence goes on along the minus strand of OZ021723.1, from coordinate 58,994,947 downwards.
AAAGAAAGGGAAAATAAAAGCAGTGGACACACAGCGGAAAAGGTCTCAAGAGATAAAGGGAAATGCGAGCGCACACGTGTTTGGGGCTACGTAAGGTTGAAAAAGGAGTTAATCCATAAAAGGGATGCCAAACACCTGTCTAACGAGATTTCGTGCAAAGATATCCTTTCGTCGTGAAGATTTAGATGACACGTGCATTTTTTAAGAACACTTTAAATACCAGGTGTTGATGGCATTTTCATGTGTGTAGTAGAAATGTATTGCTTTCGCGGTGCGTAAAAATAATGTTTGACTTAAAAATGTTTTGATAGTTAGGTGTGATACGTGCTCTTTTTTCATCTTTTTAAATTCGAGGCCTGAAATAGAAATGTGAGTAAATAAACAAAGAATTTAAGTAAATACATTTTAAGGATATAGCTCTAGTCTAAATAAATTGTCGAGAGCAGTGACATTTTTCATCGTCGAATGCTTCTATTTAACATATGAAGTATTATTTGTTATTTATCCGTAAGTTTTAGTTTTTCAATGAAATATATTTTACAAACAAAATCAATAATATAATTACAACTAGATAAATATTATTGCACTAAATTTTAAAAGAGCTATCACATGATTTGAATTAAACTTTCATTGACCACCAACAACCTCTTTTGGAGACCAACCTATTCAACATCCTACGAAACAATAAAGTACGTACTGCCTTTGCATAAAGAGAAAATAAATTATAGCTTTTTTTCCACTCGCAAGCTAATGGTCTTTTAATGTCGAAAGATTGCCAGAAATAAATTTTATTTGCTTCGAAGAGTCAACACCACATGGCCGAACAAGCAAGAAACAAACAAATGGTGAACGACACCTACACTTCAATGTCCCTGAAATTTATTAAAATAGTGTGGGATGCCAGCCCACTTGGTCGTGAATGTATCAACGACACACCTCAATATCGGCGCCACACAAGGCCAGTAGTTGCATAGAATCCGCAGAAGCACCTTCTTTTTGGTGCTTGTGTTACTCATGTATTGTTTAAAGTTAATTAACGAATTGGCACGATTACTTAATTCCTGTTGCTTAGGCTGGAATTCAACAATGGATTAGCTGGAAGTGGAATTCTGAAGGAGAATCTTTTTTACAAACATTTTAAAGAATGACCTTACTCTCTATTTGAGTCAAAATTAATTTCTAAAAAAGTTTTGGCTGAGATGCGATTTGGTATAAATAGTGGTAGCTAAAAATTTTAAATTTTGCATTGCAAAAAAGTATTGGTACTTTTTTGACGATTCGCATCCGTCAAAAATTAAATTATGAATAGCCCTTAATTACATTTCCCCATCGTAATTTACAGTATTTAATGCCATATAATCGAGTAATTCTTTGGCGATATATGGGATAAATTCATTAAAGAAAATTATTACATTAATAAATCTTTGAATTTCAGATTAATTATAGACATATATCGTGTTTTATGTTGCTACTTTCTGGTAATCTAAAATTAAAAATGTATACAAGATGCAACTATGTAATATAAAATTAAGCTAAAAAATATTAAGGCTTTTTTAGATATATGCTTAGCTATAATTGTATATACTTGTGCACAACTGATGGAATATAATGATCTACAAAAAAAAAAAAAAAAAAAAAAAAAAAAAAAGAGCATCTGCGTTATCCCAAATGTGTTACCCTCAACATTTTGCCCTTTTTCTAAAAATAACTGAGTCAGCTGTCGGCACCGGAAACGACCCGAAAATAGGGATCTAGATCTAGACAGTGTGAAATTCTCCAAGCGGCTCGTTCTCTTGGTATTTTCAAATACAAATAGAATATTTTCAGGAACGCGATATGAGAGCAACGTATCATTGCCCGGATTGCACTAGATCTTAAAAGAGTAAAGAAAACAAGTATATTTTAAACAAACTAATTAACTTATGAAACATTTCGAAATTATAATGAGTAAATTAATGTAGTGTTCTACATATATTTGATCAATGTGCAACTCAAACTCGGTATGCTTAATTCCTTTTTAAATATTCAAATGGTTCAGTTAAAGAGATATCCATACTTTTATTTAAAAATATAATAGCATGTAACGATGAATAAATTTCGTTTGCAATGTTTATCGTTAACATGCAATCTTAGTAAGTTTACACTTTTTATACAAAACTTCAGTTAGTCAGAGTACATCAGTTTTGTAAATAAATGCCGTTTGAGACGAAAAAACCATTCAGAGTATCGCCAAACACATTTGTGAATAGAATATTATAAAAGTAATCCCAGCAATGAATGATGGACCTAGAAACCATTAAAAATAATAAGACGACTCAAAAAGAGTTACTTTTCTTAATATAAAAAAAGGGAGATAATCCAGCAATGTCCCCTCTGGCTGTTGCGTGACACGCCAATGATCATCCGTCACTTCAAGGCGGCACGTCTAAACACACCTCTTCTGATCATGTATCAGGATAGAACGACATGATCGTGCTTACGTTGTATACAACCTGGACATAACAGGTATATTGATGATTTTCACTTAAAAGCGCTGGTTTGGTATTCTTTGGAGGTATTGGGGATAAGCTTTTCAGAGTCTATCAATATAGCGACTGCATAAAAGCAACGTGTTATGAATGATGTTTATGGATCGACTTATGAAAAAGTCAGTCCATAAATTTCATTCTGTAATTCATAAGTTCACCTGTTTCGAACCAGAAATACAATAAGAAATGTATTGTCTTTTAACTGTTTTTCCTGTTAAATAATAGCTTCGTCAACTGTGATTTTAATATGAAAAAGAATAGGATTAAATAAAATAAGCAGCCAAAAATTTTTTAGGTAGAAAAAGTTTTCTATCAGGAATATATTGCAAAAACATTTATAAATGTAGTCAATTAAACTACAATTGTATTAAAACAACTGCGTTAATAAGCGTTATTTTTCACAAAAACTTGCATTTATAGAATAGAATTTATCACTTTTTCATATAAATATCTTAAGAAATGAAAAAGTAAAAAGATAAAACATAAGAACAAGCATTTATACATTGAATCTCAAATGATTTTTTTTAAACTTCCCTTATCATTTATTACAAATACAGAATTAGTTTAATCAGCATAACTTAAAGCATAAATAATAATATTGCTTTGTAAGTAAGCTTTTTCTGAAAACTATTATAAGATTAAGAAGACAGTAATGCGTACTTCAAGAGAGAAGTAATTCAAATTAAATTATCTAAAATATTTTAGAACTCGAAAAGTAAATAAAAACCTAAGCATTAAACTTTTTTTTTTCTTTCTTTTTCAGTTTTTCCTTAATTCATTTTCATAAAAACTTTTAAGTATTCATGAAAATCATCTAGTAATAAATTTTATCAAAATTTGTAGAATATAATCTGGTAAAATAAATATCTAATATAGATTTATTAATTTTTAAAATTAAACCTAAAATTTCCTGTGAATGATCGTATTGATTGGTTAGGATTGAGTTTAAAGAGCGTCTATGGCAAGCATGAATGATAATTTATAATGTACATTAACCTTAAATTGTCAATTTCCTAATCGTGGCCGTTGTCGAAAATAGCAATTTTTATAACTGAAACTCTCAAGCATAGATATAATCAGCATTAAAACTGAATATACTGAAGCTGATATACTCAGCAACTAGTTGTTAAAACTGAATACACTCAAGCATGGCTATACTCTGCAATTAATTTTCTAGTATATTCGTTACTTACAATAGTAGTTTAGATTATATTTTGAATCTATCTATCTATCTATCTATCTATCTATCTATCTATCTATCTATCTATCTATCTATATATATATATATATATATATATATATATATATATATATATATATATATATATATATATATATATATATATATATATATATATATATATATATATATATATATATATATATATATATATATATATATATATATGACCATTTTTAATCAAAGAAAAATGTGGATGGATGGGGAACTTTTTTGTAAACAATGGGTAGATGCGGATATCTATGGCTTGATTAAATTTTCCCCCCTCTGTATGCGTATGGTGAAGAATTCGTTCAACGTATTGCAAGAAAAAGGGGGGGGGGGAATGAGAAAGGGATTCTCAGATGCTACAGTTCAGTAGTTTATAGAAGTTATTCATTGATTGTGGTTTTGTGCAATTACTACACTTGAGCTAGACTACACCAGAATATCCTTGGGTCAAGTGTGCGAAGTATGGAACGCCTATCGAGAGGTCTTTCAAGGGGGGGGGGGGAAACTGCCCTGCGTTTGAGTCTCGAATGGGAGAAAACCAGAATAGTCACCTGGCAACTTTATAACCACCGCGAAACCCATTTGTCATGATTTTAGTATCCTCACACTTTGAAAAGAGAGGCAGTAGAGCACCGATGGGATTCCATCGATTGATCTCTTTTCTGCTAACCAGCCTTTCGATTGTGAATGGAGTTGTAGTGTACAAAAAAGAATGTCATTTATTACATTTGCGCTGTTGGTCATTGACGTTCTACACCAATTCTTCGTTTTCAAAATTTAGTAAATTGCATTCATATGTGTGCCTATAATGTAGACTCGTTTCAAAAACATCTTAGATCTATTATTTTGAAATAATAAGAGACTTTATCATATTAGAAGCTTTTTATAGTCATCAGTAAAATTTGAATCAGTATCATCTCAGGTTCCTGATACAATTATTCTTATATCAAAACGAATTTCTGAATGTTCACATTTTAAAGTAAAACCTATTTTACAGTTAACAGAAGGATAGGCGTTGCTCTAACAGATTATCGTAAATGTAGCCAGATGGCAGAGTATCACGAAGGAGCTAACTCCTGGTGGAGTAACCCCATTCATTTAATTTTTATAGTTGATTGAGTGTTCAGTTCTCACCCCTCTAATAAGCGTTTCGCTTTGGGGAGGGATTATGCTTGTAACTGGGCGATTCCCACAGAGGTTAAAAAATGGATAGAGGTGGAAGGGAAATGAACAAAGAGCACCCAATGTTTAACCCACCCCCAATCACATGAAATGAAAGGAGAGAGATCCCCTCGGTGGGTTTGCAACAAAGCTACATACACCTTAATGCTATAAAGGCATTCGAGTGTATGAAGAGTAGCTGTGGGAAACGTTAAACCTTTAGAGGCTAAATAGTACCTAATTTTATTTATTTTTTTTGCTCAAAAAGTTAATGTTTATCTGTATTTCATAGGTAGCATTGCTTTTGGGATGTTTGACAAGATTGTAAGGCTATTACGTTTTCCATTAAGATTGCATATTAATTATAATGCAAATTGTTAAAGATTATTCGAAAAGAATGCTGTAAGTGCATTTTTAAACTAGAAAAAAAAAAAAAAAGAAACCAGTCCAGAAAGTTTATCGAAAAATATACTGCAGGTGCCTTTCCTAGGTCGCTTTTGATGGAATTTTGCTGCCTTTGGCCTAATAATGGTTTCAATTGAGGATATGTGGATTAAATGACTAAGGAAATTTGTATAATTGACGATTAAATCAGAATAAATTATCTCTGTATTCATATTAAGATTGTCTTAATCAAATCTCGCAGATAATAATGTGGCAGAAAAAGTAATAAACATGTTTTTTGATAGTATTACACCATGTAACTTGCAATTCATACAGGAATTACACTCACTTGATGGTTGTTATTGTTCTGGATAATTATATGTGCTATTTTCAGGCTAAATTACGCAGGTATAAACAAATAGATAGTGCAAGGTAACTGAAGTTGATTAAGGAATTACACTAAAATAACACGTTTAAGTTTCACTTTTTTTTACTACTAACAATAATGATAATTTACATCTTGCAAGTGGTTAAATATTTTTTGTATATCACATAGGGGTAGTAATTGCAAAATTCCAACTATCTTTGCATACATATAAAAACTACGACAGTGTAAAAAAAATTCTGCGTTATTCTGCTCATTTTTAATGAAGTGTATGTTTCCCACTTTCAAATGACAGGGTAACAGATCTTAATGGCTTAGAGCAGAAATGAACGTGTAGGAACATTAAAATATTTCTACATCCAAAAAATAGTTAAAGTAATTAGCATAATTATATTTGTAGTATAAATGTGGTTTTAATTTCTTAATATATTATTAGGCTATGAAATATGCAGCGAAATGTTTACAAGTTTAGATTTTTTCTTTAAGTATGTTCTTTGTTGAGGAAGAGATATATACATTTCATAAATCGTTTCACATAATGGGAACAAATTTAGATGTCATATTAGTTAATTTCTTACTTTTAATAAACAATGAGCTTAGTAGGAAAAAATTATAAGAATTTTGGTAATCGTTTTCATTATGGAAAATATTAGCTATAATTTCTTGAAGTTAAAATACCTGCTTTAGAATAAGGACAAAAGAAAGTACGCCGAATAAGAAAATCATCAATGATGAAAAACCAGTGGCGGCCCGTGATCGAAATTGCTAGTGCAGCCGAAAGCATGCGTTCCTCCCACCCATCCCCACACCACACACTTTTCACAATGATTCATGAACGCTAAGTCTTTAATCTTAATAATCTTTAATACTCAAACCCAAATCAAAGTTTCCTTTCAATTTTTATAAAATGAATAAGAGAAGAAAGAAAGCACTTATTTTTTTGAAAACAAAAGCAATCCTCCTTTCTTTTAAACTTGCGAATCAGTAAATGATGTGTCGTCATAAAATGGTGTTATTTGGTAACACACTCACCCCACCCACGCAGATTCTCATAGGCTGAGCCAATCAGCTCATCCAATTCTCAAGGGCAGCCGAAATTAGAAATAATACTTGATCGGCAGCACCGCTATTACATTGCGTAGAGGGAAGACTTCTATTGCTTTCCATTGGTAACCATGGCAACATGGCTGCTGTGTTCGGAGGAAGATCACTTAGATTGGAAGCGGGTTTTTTCTCCTGGATTATTCAGGCAAGAAGATTGTTGTTTATCGGATTTTTTTTCACTGACCGTAGAAATGGATCTTCATTTTAGAAAATTGTAAAATAAATAATTTTAGTTTTGAACTAATAAATTTAGATGCAGCCCGGCTGTACTGGCTATAGTGCACGAGCCGCCACTGTGAAAAACCTCACAACGAGCCAAATGCAAATCTCTTGTTGAAAAAAGCTGAACACATGAAATGGGATTTTATCAGCTGTCTAGGATGTTTGAAAGAATTGTAAATTTTTTTCTTATGAATAACCTAGAACAAGCAAGTTCATTTGAGATAGAATAGCAATTAACAAAGCGGCCCAGAGTTAAGGTCAGCGAACTATTCTTTTCATCTGAACCGAAAGAACTTACTTTATTACGCGTCTGTATTATCTCGGGAATGACGTCACGCGGGTAATGTAAGAACCTCTAAGCGACACTTTCTCGGGAAGATGAGACGAGATGCAGGAAATGGAGGATACCATAGGAATAATCGCTCATTGAAATAAATTATTAGAAATGACTTGTTGTTTATAGTACTCAATTACAGAAGCTCAAGGACAATGGACAGACAAAAGCAGAGATGAAAAGCATAGTTAGACGAAAAATTTATTGCTTGTCATCAGCATACTTATGATATTCCCCGAAAATGTATTTATTATGCAGCGTAAAGTAATATTCATGCAATGAATTAAAAGATATTCCCTTCATAACAGCCAGTTATCTTTTCTAGTTGGATGACGGCATTTCAACGAAGAGAGAAAAGAAAAAGAGTGGTTTCAGTAATCGGTGAAAGATATCTTTAATATCTTTTTGCAACTAGGAATCATTTTAAAAATGAACTTCAAATTAAAATGATGTGAATATTTAGATGTTGAAGAAAAAGAGAGAGAAAAAAAAAAAAAAAAAAAATACCATCAGATATGGTTTAAGTTATTCTTGAAATGAACTCGGAGAATGAGATATTGTATTCAGGATAGTGTATGTTGTTCAGGAAGATATCTTTGGTTCCAATTTACAGAAATTCTAAAAAGTGGTTGTTATTTTATTAATAAATTCTATAGGTAACAATTAAATTAGGCAAAAAATATTCAAATTAGCAGTTTGCATGGGTATTATTTATGGATTCAATTGCTATTTTTAATACATTTTTATACATCTTAAGAAGAGTGATAATGAAAGAAATAAGTAAAAGAAGACTGAAGGAAATATGCCATAAACACTTTTTTTTCATTATGGTAAAAAAAAAAAAAAAAACTGCAATTTCGAAGAGTTAGGAAAAGGTAGAAAAATGCGCAGTTCGAAATTTGCACTTAGAATTTTCCTTCTAAAGGTAGCTTTTCCTAAGCACTATATTTGTTTAACAGTTAGTTAGGATTTATTTTCTGGAGTCGGAAAACATTCAATTGTTTTTACTTAGGGAGTTTTAGAAAATATAAATTACGAGTAGAATTTCTGTAAAAATAATTCTCTATATTATAAAAAGTATATCTGTTACAAAGATTTGTTTATGAGCTTAAAACAGGTTTAACAAATTCTTGACGGAGTGTGAGCTTGTGAACAATATGGGATAATATGCCAGGGCAATTAAAAATGGGTCATATTTTAATGTTATCGATCACATGCCTAATTTATTTCTAAACAATAACGGCATTTACGTTATTGTTTAAGGACAGCTAATTAGCAATCTTCAAAGCAAATTAAAATTGTTGAGAACAGGAAAAGTTCGCCTTTAAAATTGTAAAATGCAAGTTATATCATGGTTACGAACTGAATCTATACGACAAAATGCCTCAAACGAAAACAGCATGTTTATGACGCAGTTTGTTTATAGAAAATCTTAATTTATGCACAACTCATTCTTACAAAAGTAAATATTGTAATCAGGAATACACAAAGTCTGATACGACAATTAACTCGCCCCCATCTTGGATTGAAAGGTAAAACCATACCAACCTCTCATAAAATTTGCATTTGTAAAACATACATTAACAAAGATTTTAAACTGATTTCTTTTAAACAGGTCACAATTTATATTTGATAAAGGATACAGCTTTCATACATTGTTAATGTTTAATGAGCTTTTATTCTATTACGCGTAGGCGTTAGACAAAGTGAGCTTCAGTGGTTCGAACCAGTGTACTTACCCTCATTTTTTCTAACTGATACATTCCCAACTTCTTAAAGAAGTGGTCAAAGGAAAGAGTTAGAGCAAACGTTGTGGAGAGCACTTAACGACGGAAATTGAAGCGCTTGCCTCTTTTTCTAACTGCAAGTATATGTTCATGCAGCGCTTTAGAAGACACACCTAGCATCATCATTGATAATTATTCTTCCTTGTATACTTTTTCGAGGATTAACAACTTAGTTTGGGCTAGTCTTACTTTAGAGAGTTCCTACTACAGTCCTAAGGACATAGGATTAAAAGTTTCTTTAGAAGGCGTGTGCAAATAGTATTAAAAGAACCTACTTCCTCATTGAAAATTTCGAAATATCGATTTCAAAAGGCTAAGACCTATATTTCAATTCAATGAAGAAACATTGCTTGAATTATATTTAAAAAAAAACAAAAAAAAACCAAAAAACAAGGTAATATTTCATAAGATCAAAAGAACTCAAATGCCTATTTGTAAAACATTTGATACGTCAAAGTCAACTTAATTCTGGTATAATTTCTTTTATGTTTTAGATAAGCCGATCAAAACTGTCCAAAGGTTCTTAAACACAACAAGACACTGAATAATAACCTTGGCATAATATCAATCTTGATTAAACCTTTTGAATCAGGGTGTAAAATATATGTCGTGTTGATATCTAAACATGAACATTGAGATATCTAGAACGCCAGAGGAACATCTTTTTCAAGTCTTATCTCAAGATGCTGCTTCACTCCAACTGTTGGTAATGCCACATCCCTCTCAGAATAACGTCATAAATCAGGAATCTTGTAAGAAATCTCGTACCCAACACGAAAAACCACAGATTAAATCTTCCAGACATCTTGTCGCCCATCACAAACTCAAGTTCAACTCTTAAAAAACACACACTTGTGACATCTTCCGAAGAAGAGGCTCTATCCCGCGATGAACTGAGGAGTTTCGCGCGTGAGAGAAGAAAGATAGATAAGTTATTTACAAAATATTAGGAAAGGGGGACGAAAAGAGAAAAGTGTGAGCCTGGTACCGTACTTCACACAGTTTCGGATTGAACCAGATTAAAAATAACACGTGACTCAGATAAGATTTATACGTCTACCCAGACGCCTTCTTGAAACGGAAGCATGGAGAATTTTTATAGCGCATGTTATTAATATTCTCCTTACACGATAAGATTTAGCAAAGATTTGTTAGAAACAAAACTCGACTTAAAATACAAGTGAAGTTAAGCTAAAATCTAGTTACTTTAACCGCTAACGTATACCGTGTTTCTTTAGAAAAGATTGCGTAAAAGGGGAAGCAAGCAGTTAAGTGAGAGTACGTACTTTGTACTCGCATGTCAAATGTTCTGTTATTGATTATGAAACTTATTCATCATTGAAATAAGATGGTAGCTCAATTTCTTTATGTATTTGGAATGTACATGTTTAATTCATGAAGTGCAAACATTTAATGCAGTTGTATCAATTTCTTTGGAATTAGGATGCACATTTTAATTATTGCAATTGAAATGAAAATTATCAAGTCTTCTTTTATGATTTCAATAAATTTAACTGAGAGTTATTTTTTAAAATTTTTAGACTTTTTTTTAATAATTTAATGGTTTGTTTGAAAAACGCCCATATCAGAAATTACTAGTAAATATATTTATCTGAAAAGTGAAAACTTCTTTCTTCTCATTTTCTTTTAGTTCTAAGAACAGCGCACTCGTAAATTTGACTATTACAAAATATTAAAAACATTTCTCAAATAAAATGTCTTAAATTAAATCTAAAAATTTCGTAGGGCATTTGTTTTTAGGCATTTTTTCTTAATTTTATGTCAACTTTAATTCAAATCGTTTAATTAGTGATCAAACTATTACTTAGTTGTATCTCTAGGTCAGACATTATATCTTTGGAAATGGGAAGTTTTCTATTTGTTTAAATTTGGAGTATAGAATATCAAAAACAATAAAATCTAGTTAGAGAAATTTCTTGGTAAGTTGATAATTATGTTATGAATTATTACTAAATACAGTAAAAAAACAACAACCTATCAACTACGTGAAGAACTAAAACATCAATGCATTATTTGCTTTTCATTTTCTTTATCGATCTCATACAATAGCTTTACAGTGCAACAAATCTTTCAAGAACACAGTGATAACAGCCTTTTCTTTCTTCGAACTAATAAAGCTGTTTCAAGGAAGTTTCGACTTATAAGAGTTCAAAGTATATTAGATATAACTTTGTCACCTCTGCCTCAAGTTCATTTCCTTATGGTCCTATATGGAAGAGTCGGAGGAAATTACCTTGAATGTTTCAAAGTGCAAACATTGCTTATTAGATTGTTACGAATTTTTGTATATTTGTAAATATTTCGTAGTGTTAATTTTGTAAATAGTAAAATATATGTTCATCTCGCGTAAGGCAGTGCAATGGTTCGTCTTGGTTTGTTTCCCAGCAATGAATCTCTCAATGCTTGATAACGAGTTTTACAGATGTAACTCTGGGAAGCGAGTTTCAAGGGGCAGGGCATTTAACATTATGGTAATGGGAATCTCACCAGATTGGCGAGATAGAGCCAAGTTGGCGATGGTTTTGGCGACTAATTTTTGTCGCCAAATTTGGCGAGAAATCGCCAAATGTCGCCAAACTTGGCGACCATTTGGCGACAATTTCGGTACATGTATCCCATGTATGTACATGTATAGGATTTTTCGACTACTGTCTGGAAAGTTCTCCAAATGTCCATCTCTGGAAGGTTCAAGTATGTTCGCAGCCACTCCTATATAAGCGCGACCTGAGTTGGTTAGTAGTTAGTTGATTTTGAATCACTGAGTTAGTTGTCTCTCAACGTTCATTGTGAGAGCTGTATTCCTGACTTGAGTAGTTGACTGATTTTGAGTCACGGATCTAGTTGTTAGCGGAGACCGATAGTTGACTGAAGTTAGTTCTTGAATTTTGAGTCACTGAATTAGTTGACTGGAGATACTGAGCATTCTAAAGCGAACTGTTTTGCATTGTCTTTTGCGGCGATTTAGCAGTTGTTTGTCAAGTTTTTAAATGCTGTTTTGTGCTCTATTGAGGTGAAAAGAGCTGTATTGTGTCTACTAGAACGAGAAGTTCTGGAGCTGTAAGAGAACTGTGAAGAGTTATTTTGGAATAAATTTCTGCAAGTTTTGATCTGCTTTGGCGTCAAATCTTTCGAACCCGTACAACGCAACAAGATGTATCGCTGGTCTTAATCTAATTTAATTCTGTGAAAAATAGCAAATGAATAAACAAATGGTGTTTAATTTCATTTTATAGAAAGCTTAAGGAAAAATTTTAAGTTCTTTATATAAAATTTAGCCAGTAAAAAATTTTAATTTAAAAAAATATATATATTAATATGCTTTTTATTTTTCTAAATATAATACGTTCAAAGAAGTTTTGCTGCTGAAAAGCATTTAATACAATTATACTATATCAATACTTAATGTATGCTAGATGTAAATAAAAATAAATATCAATATCAATAAAATTCACTGTAATCAAATTAGTAGCAAAATTTCTGCAAAATAAATAATATAATACAACCAAGTCGAATAATCTGTTTGAAGTAATTTAAATTTTTGTTCTTGTAGAACTTGTTTTTTAATCATTTTATAACTAAGTAGTGTTTGGATTCTTTGATTTATTAAAATGTTTGACAAATTCTTTGATAAATCCTAGAATTGCAACTTTCCCAGACAACTTCTTGTTTTTCTTACCTTTTCTCTTACTGGATACACTGATAACAAAAAATATTGTAGTATTTTTGAACTCAGTCTCGAGAGATTATTTAGCGCTTATAAATATAAAAATATACAATAACTTTTTAATATGAAAACTAGGTTTGGGCGATGTATCGATACATCGTCCACTCTCCACATCGTTCTCTGAACTCTTGAAAAACGTTTCGATTTTTATTTAATTTGTCATCAGATATAAGACCTTGATATTCTATTTTTGGAATTCAATTGAGTATTTCCTAGACATTTTGTGTTTCATTTTTTATTTATTTTTTATTTTTTCGCTAACTTGGAAGAAATAAAATATAAAGTTTTTGTATCTTTAAATCTTTCACATTAATTTCAGGATTTTTGTTATCTAACATTTTTACCCTTTGAGAGCTTTGCTTTATTTATTAACTCAAGGGGATTGTTGTATTCTAGCGCAGTAATTTCTGTCTAATTCTTACCCAGTTAAGATAATCAGGTTATTTATTACTATGATGGTTTGTTATAACTGCCAAAGTCATTATGAACTAGCTCATGGACTGATCAAAGTGGTTTTTTTTTAGTTTGATTGCTTAAATACTTATAAACGATTTTTTCCCCATTTACGTTGAAGGATTTTCTCTTCTGACTCGTAAGTAAATAAATATTTTATAATTTTTTTTCCGTTTGTACAATTTGAATAAAGTTTATTTCCATAAGATTAATTACTGAATCCAACTTGCTTCTTAAATATGCGGAAATGCAGAATTTTTTTGCACAAAATAAAGATTATTAGAATTTTAAATGTTATGCACTACTTTTATATTTGTTGTTTAATAGTTATATTTTACTAGTAAATATTACAATATTTATTCTAAAGTAGGTTTTTGATTTAATATAATAATCAATTAATTTGATTTAATATTGACTTAAGAATATCCAATAACTTAGTAAGTAACGTGTGCACTGCCATGAAGTGCACTTGTCTTTCTCTCCTCCCCCCCCCCCCCTTCTCCTTTCCTAGATAATAACAAATTAGCTAAGTAAGCATAACTTTCGGCTATATAGCGTGTTATGAAAACGTTGTTTTATAGTATTTTTAAAAAAATATATAATTCACATCGCGATGTATCGTGACATCGTGATGTTTGCTTCCTGATATATCGCGATGCAGAAATGTTAACATCGCCCAGGCCTAAAGAAAACTAAACTCAAAAAGAATTTTATACTTTCTTGTGATCTTTTGCACGTTACATTGAATCTTTGACATTTTCCTTAATATTGGTTTGATCGAATTGCTATTGCTTTTTAATTAGATATAATGCCATAAATTTGAATGGACAAAAGGACATGCTATCATTATTAAAATTAAAGTATTTTTCATGAAATAAAACCTACATAATAATTACTATTGTTATAATAAAAGCACATTAAAATAATTTTTTTAATTTTATTTCTAATTGGATTCATTTTAGATGATTTGAAAAAATAAAATTTTGTCGTCGTTTCTGTATAATATATAATTTCTTCTTTAAAGTAATATAATTTTATGTCGTAATAATAGCTTTTTATGCAGTTATTACAGCAATTTATATTCTTTCGAAGTAAAAACTACATTTGATGCAGTTATAACTCTGAATCTCTCTTCTCTTTCTTCTTTTTAAAACCCTTAAATATTAGATTAATTTGAATTAATAACCCATTAAATAATTTCAACCGAAAACCGCGAGAGTTTCATTGGGAATTGTAATGTCTTGGATTACTGAATAACCACATCCAGGGTGTCTTGGACTTATACGTTTACTAAAAAAACCTCATTCAGCAGAATTTTTTTTTTTTGTGCCAAAAGTTTCTCTTTGCTGACTTATGGGGATTCTCAGCTAAACGATTCAATCATTGAATTACAAAAGACGCGTTTGGTATTTAAGGCACGGCGAAATGTGTTTCCCTTTAACTTCAGTGTCACGAGGGTGCAGCCGACAATAGCCATCTCTCCTCGACGACTTCATCATCAATATCAATTCATCACAACACCCAAACAAAACAGAAAGTGCTTTGATTCACCAAGTTCACTTCCTTCTCGGAAATTTTCCGACGCGGATACAAGTTCACCAAGACAAAAATGCACAACAAAATATCAAGAACCAGAAACAAGATATATTATCCTTTCTCTTCGTTGGAAGGCAAAGTTGGGCACCCATAGGGAGTCAGTGAGCTGCTGACCCTGCCTTGGCCCATTTGAACTGCCGCAACAGGGACATGCGCTGATTCGCCTGGCCATACATGGTCTCGAGACCAATGATACTTTTTTTATATTCAGACCGTTCTTTATCACGATTTCTTTCAAGGGCCCCGAAGGACTAATCAATCGGACGTTTGTTTACTTTGGTGAGATCGGGTAAACAAGGGAATGCTTTCATCGGATTAATGGTGTGTTGCCTTGATGAATATTTTTCTTTCTTTCTCTGTATTGTGCGATCAGATTCAGTGAGGGACAATTAGAGCATGGGAATCGTTCGAGTATGAGTGTCTTTATGATTTCATATGGTGTCGGTGAGATTACAGAAGATTAGTTGGTTGACCATTCACTTGCGTATCTTTATCATGGTTAAAATTTCTGGAGTTATTTATAAATTCCTGGTGATTGCTATTGCCTGATGGATTTATTTACTAAATTCGCTTTGTCTAACCGGGGAACTGTAAAGCTAATGAGGTTTCCACTGTATGTTACTTTCAGAAGACACAGTGAGAATGTACATTTGACAGATGATTCAACCGAATGTTGTTTATTATTTTATTTACCTTAAAATTTCGAAATTGTTTTACTAACACTTTTGAAATAGGTCTATTTTCAATTAAAATTTAAATTAGAATAAAACAATATTTAAATTCAATTTTTAATTTAAAAACATCATAGCAATTTAAAAACAAATTTAATTGACATTCCATTCCTCAAAAATTTCTATAATTATTTTTTTAATTACAATATAATATTTTTATATCTGTAGACTTTCGATGATTGAAACGCGAAGAAATGCATTACAATATGACTATTTTACAAGAAGGGTGTAACAAATTTAATTGTTTTGAAAAAATTGTAGGTTATCAAAGTAGAGTTACTGATTAATTTTTAGGGAACAGATTATTACAAGCTGGAGACTTAAGAATTACAACCTAAGTAGAGATTAAGGAGTAAAAATTTCCATAATTTTATAGCGAGTGAAATAATATGGTTTGTGTTATCTCGAAAAGCTTTTTTTTTTTTTTTTTAAGTGAAAAGGACGTTTTTAAAGTGTTATTATAATATCGTGTGCATGATTTGAGATTTGTACATAATCATAAAATTACTACAACTTTTTTTTATGTATTAAAAAAATATTATTAAAGATAGGTATAAAAACTAAGATTTAACGGTTTTAAATTCTACTCAGATTGGCTTCACTGCATAAACCTGCCGGTTACTGAAACAGTTTTATATGGCCCTGGGCGAAAAGATGTTTTGAGGCAGTGCAACGTATGTTCTGAAGTTTTTCTTAAAACATACCTTGAAACAACATCCAAGAGGGAATGAAAAGTGAGCCGAGCGGATGTGAGGAGGAGAGTACTGTGGGGTACAGCAAGGGGTGGCACATGTGCGGTGTTTTGTGTCACGTGCGGGGTACTTTACACGCAGACGATTAATTCTGGCATCATCTGCCACTGTCCGTCACGTTTCTGCATTTATCAACATCTGACTCGCGTCTTATCGATGGCAGCAATCTCTCTCTCGAGAGGACTATTGAACTTACTGGATACTTCCTGAGAGTTCCATGCATTAACATTGACCTCTTTTTCAGAAAGATAACACTAAAGTTTTGCAAAGTACTTTCTAACCTAGAATATTATTTTTAACCTCTCCTCTTTTTTGATACTTAAAGTTTATCATAAATTTAAGTGGCTTTTGCTAAATTTGAAAATTAACTGGATTCCCCCCCCCCCCCCATCAGCGAGTATTTGTATTAGTTTCTTTTCAAATCATACTTATGATGTTTTCTTAAGTACGTTAAGAAATCGGATAATATTTTTTAAATCAAAATTACTCTTTTCTCATTAGAAAATTAAATGCTTTGTAGACTGATGGCGTCTCCTAAATTTTTAGCATATATTAGTTTTTCTCTAGTACTTTTACAGTGGAGTGGCTTAGAAACATTAAATTCATATAAAAATATTTTTTCGCATAACAAAGATAAAAGAAAAATGATAGTTAAGCAAAACAAAAAGTTTCCTTTTCCTTTTTCATTGTTAATTAGATTTTTTATTATGCTTATTTAGAAAAATAATAATAATAATAATAATAATAATCGAATGTTGAGGTTATTGAAAATTTTCCTGTAAATATTCATTTAATTTATTTTAGTGAGATCATAGCTTTGATTAGATGTAGATAATATTTCTGTAATAATAACAGTACTCAACTCAATGTTAAGTTTTCTAAAACTTTTGTTTCTAAAAAGCTTACAAACCATCGAACTTTCACATAATGAAATGGTATAATTTAAAGTAAATTATACATGTATTTTAGATCCCAATATTGAAAAGAATGGCAGAAAAGAATGGTACAATTTATAATCTTGTAACTTTCTAATCCTCTGCGGAATATAACAATTTTTAATTTTTTTATTTATAGCAGGACTTAAATTGAACCATAATAAAACTGACATACAATTTATTAGAAATATTCAAAAGGAATTGTTACTATTTACAACAATATAAACGACGTTTAATCATAAATTTTTACAATATAAAACATAGAATTTTACATCTTTTGTACAAAAAAGATTATTTTTATCACGTAAAGTATATAAACAAATTTTCCTGTAAATATTCATTTAATTTATTTTAGTGAGATCATAGCTTTGATTAGATGTAGATAATATTTCTGTAATAATAACAGTACTCAACTCAATGTTAAGTTTTCTAAAACTTTTGTTTCTAAAAAGCTTACAAACCATCGAACTTTCACATAATGAAATGGTATAATTTAAAGTAAATTATACATGTATTTTAGATCCTAATATTGAAAAGAATGGCAGAAAAGAATGGTACAATTTATAATCTTGTAACTTTCTAATCCTCTCCGGAATATAACAATTTTTAATTTTTTTATTTATAGCAGGACTTAAATTGAACTATAATAAAACTGACATACAATTTATTAGAAATATTCAAAAGGAATTGTTACTATTTACAACAATAGAAACGACGTTTAATCATAAATTTTTACAATATAAAACATAGAATTTTACATCTTTTGTACAAAAAAGATTATTTTTATCACGTAAAGTATATAAACAATATTATATTTTGAAACTCAAAAATTTGTTGAGACAAATATCGGCACTTAATTATTATAGTTCTATTTGAGTTGGTAATACAGCAGACATTTCACGAGGCATGCACATTTTTTCCAAGAGAGGAAAGGTAGAAGTATACCTTCTAAGCAGTAGTTGAGCTAGTGCATAGCTGCAAGATACAGGAACAAGAGGAATTTTCGAAATTGTGTAAAAATTATCAACCATTTTATTCAAATTTAAAAGGTTAGAATATGTTCCGGAAATTTGGCATGGAATACTAATTAAATTCTTTATAGCTCTTCGCAAAAATTTTCTTTTCGTACCTGGTTTCAATAGTTTTAGTGGGGAAGAGTCTATACATTTATTAATTGCTTCATGAGTCGTAGCAACACTTTCTTCCAACTTGGAAGAGAGCAAATCGAAATTAATAAATGGCAAACTTGTACCAGAGAGTTCATCATATAAGAAACAAATAGTTTTTCCAGTTTTAGCATATACCCTAAATGATATTTTTAAGCTGTTTATGAAAATAGTGCTGGTATTGCAACACACGGATGTTGTCACAGGGCGGATACCACAGTGCCATGATTTTGATACTATTTTGTTAAACAAATCCCAAGATATGGTGCTTGTATCTGTGACAATCTCCCAGCTATTTTCCGCTGCATAACAAAATAATTCCCAATTTACTTTTGAATTTTCAGTCACTGATAGCCATACTTTAGGGGAATTGTCTACAGCAAAGGACCAAGTGTTTGAAGACAAAGGAATTGTATGATTCCATGTCTTCAAGCAAGTGTCCACGTACATATTCCAAATGGATTTAATTAAGTAACAATTGGAGGACCATATAACTGGGGCTGTTGTTAACGCATAATTCCATATGTCAGGAGCAACTTCACATGTTTTATTCCAAGTTGCTTCGCTGAAAACTTTAAAAGTCAACCAAATTTCTGGAGATTTTTCGCAGATGAAGCACCATGTTTTCGAGGATATCAGTTCAAATAGTAACCAGGTTTCTGATGTTAGATTGGTAAGAGTATCCCATAGAAGAGAAATGAGACATTTTATAAATTTCCACGACTTGGGGGCAATATTGTATACAAGTTCAAAACACGCATTACAAGAATATCGATTAATTAATGCCAGTGCATAACATAAATATGGAGTCACAAATTCTTCGAAATTATCATAAATGAAAGGTAGATTCAAGATATTACAAAGATACGAAATAGCTTCATATACCGAATGTATGTCTGAAGATTGGAGAAGGTTTGACAAATAAGTTAACATTTGTGCTCTGAATGTACTTAAGTATAACTTTAAAACATCAAAAGAATTTTTAAGTGCTATACAACCACTGCATAATTCACATGCAGTGTATGCACAAGCAGCACATAATACACCGCAAGCATTTTTTAAGGCACATGAACTTAATATTAAACCTTTTTCAATCAAGGTATTAATGAAATTTTGAAAATCAGGGGAATCAGAAACAGTTCCATTTATCTCCAATGCGACTTCATCCACCACAGTCACAAGCTCTAATTCAGCGGATTTGAGAGACAATCTAACAATAAGAACTGCCCTTTTAAGATCTTTTAGCATTCTAGCTTGTGCTTTTAATGAGGTGGTAGATACTTCTGTAACTGCAGTGAATGTTGCGATTGTAACTTCGTTAATTGCATTAAAAACTAGTGGCATTTGTTTCGAAACATTCTTTGCTGCTAACATGAATTTTCTCGAAGCAGCGTGCGAGACAGTTGCAACTTCAACGAAAGCACTATTACCATCCTCTAAAAGTACTACAACGGCTTTATACATTTCTGGTCGGATTGTTATGATCGCTTCGACTAAAGCTGGATACGTTATAATGGCTGCTTTTTTAGAGGTTGCAAACATCTCATGAGAGGCATAAAATAAAGGTGGAGACACAGTTTGAAAAGAATACCACACGGACGGAAATGTTCTTTTTACACCAGAATAGGTTTTTGTGACAACTTCACTTGAAACATTCGTCAACGTTGACTGCATTTCAGTGGCAATTGGTAACAGAAGGGGAGTTACATTGGTATACAAAGTTGGTAAAATGTTTTGCAAATGATTGAAAGCAATTTTAGATGATTCGACAATCACCTTGTACATATAGTTCAATATTTTGAATAAATTAATAAACAAATCCCGTAACATGGGATATATTTCATGAATGTTGTTCAATCTGTTAGAAATATAGTTGGTAATAAATATAGTGCATTGAATGAGACATACAAATGTATAAATTAAATTTTTGATTGTATATATCGAAAACCGCTGCAAATGAGGTCGAATAAACTGTTCAATACCAATAGCAGTTTCTACCAACGAAAGCATTAGTTGATAAAATATACGGAAATAAGGCGTCATCGTTAACAAAATATTTTCTAGCATTGGCTTTGAATTATAGCAAAATTTAATTACCTCGACTATATTCTTTTCTAATAAGAGGGTTATCGTGGAAGCAGATTGTATTGCAAGTCGGAGATATTTCTTTATCACAGGCGAAGAAGTTCTCACAAAGTTTAAATATTCTGCCCAAATGTATGGAAGAATTTCTTTTGCGCAAATCATGCACCATTTTCCTGAATATACGCACGCGCACTTACAGTATTGATACAAACTCCCAGAAAACAAGAAGTATGTGAAGTTTTTTAGAGCAATTTTCAAACTTTCAAGAAATTTCATCATAGTATAATCAAAAGGTGAGGCTTGTAATAAGTGCAAAAAAGTTTTTGAAAATCTTTTAAAAACTTTCAATGCACCATGGATTATCCTACGCAGGAACAAGCTGAAAATCACTAATCCTTTCGCTCCCGCTAAAGCAAGAACGGGTAAATTTTTAGCTACATACTTCACAAAAACACGATTTCGAGAGCAGAAGGAACGCAATGCAGGTCCCAAATCTTCCCAAAGAAACTGAAAAGCTGATATCATTCCATCATAAAGCATGTTCCACAGAGCTTTGAACGTGACATTTCCGAACATCAAGGCATCTCGACTCAGTTGAACGCACAATGTTGGTTGGCACAATCGAATTCCCTTTTGAATAATTACAGTCGCAGCACAAACAGACTCCAGAATAGATTCTAGATTAGTCTCTTGAAAATACTTGAGATAAGATGCTACTTTCTCGTCTTCAAGAATCTGTTTTAGTTTCGGGTTAGCTCTAGAAAGCAGTCTCAGAAGATACGGAGCAGAAGCGCAGATCACCTTGATGGATTGTGTTCCGGAAGTTTCGATGACAATGCACCATACCTGAACGTTTTGGATAATTAACTTCTTGATGACTGGATTTGAAGAACAGAAACTGGATTTTTGAAGAGCTGCCACAACGCGATGTGTGACAGCGCTATTTGTTTTCCCCCGAAGTATCGGAACAATTGCAAATCTGGATATTTTAGGCAGTTTCTCCTCTACTTGGGAGCACTCCATTTTCTTTGAACAAGACATGATCACTGCCCAATATATAATATAGTTTTGTCCAAAAATTTATATTGGGTCAATTTTCGCACTTCAATTAGTTACACAGGAATTCATTGAATTTCAGCGGAGACAGCACTATATTTTGTTAAAAAATATTGTGGAATTTTATAGCACTCTAAGTTGGTGAAACATGTTAATTATTAGAGTTCATTGAAGTGAAATTCCTTCGACTGTTCAGTAATTTGACTTTGTTGAAGACGAAAACTGTGTTGAAGAGACAGGGAGAACAGTACGTTTGGTATTGTAATTAAATGCTCTACAGAAACAGATGATAACTGTTTGATATTAGAGTGCTGATCAATAGAGAATTTGCATGTAAGTTGCTTCATGAAATACCAAACACTGAAAAGGCTGATACGTGTTCCACTCGAAAGATCACTTTGCTATCAGGATGTTTCAATGAATAAAATCACGATATAAAACGTCACAATTCACGATGTTAACCGTACATTAACCAAAATAAATCATCATCAGATATTTACAGTTCACTGAATAAAGTCCAAGAATCATCTATCAACGCAGCGCGTTTCAGAAACAATTCAGTAGATCCATTTAATCATTGTATATTATCCAGAGAGTTCTTATCAGAGTACAGAATATTTTTCAAATACGCAATTTCTTATGCAATGAATGAAGTTAAAAATAGATCAGATATCCGTAATGGAAAGTTTTACTCGTTATCTCCAAACTTTCCAAACAAAACACTGGCTTTGAAAGAAATACAGAGAGGCCAACATTTACCTTTTCTATCTGAATAAGGATGTGAACAGATGTGATGTGTAAGCAGGAGGTACCCCTTTCATTGTTTTAAAAATATCGTTTTTTTCACTCTCTAATCAACCATGCGTTGAACTTAGAACAATGCATTCCAATGAATTCCAAGGTCAGAATTTGAATAATAATAAAATCGATGCATTTGAGGATAATTTTGAATTTATTTTACATTTTGTTTCCTTATTTTTGCAAATTTACTCCTCCATACCTTTATGAAATTATCTGAGTTAAAATGTTCAGTACGCAATAAAATATCGAACGATGGCTATATCTTCGGTTCTAATTATCGTAGAATCTTGCGATTTGTCCCAAAATGTTTTGATGACGATTTTCTCTCTCTCTCTCTCTCTATATATATATATATATATATATATATATATATATATATATATATGCTTCTATTTAAAAAAATTTAAAACTTGTGTTATTAATTAGTAATTAATTAATAAAAAACTTTAATACAAAAGTTGCATGTTATTTATGTAACATTAATTTATAATTTTTTAGACATCATATAAATTACTAACCACTCATTGGAAAATTATGAAATTTGGTATTTAGACGTTGTTTTGGATTCTAAATCTAAATATGGTATAATATTATGGGGTTGGCATTGAACTTTTTAAAATTTAGTTTAGTTTTAATATGTAGATGAACCCTCATGATAAAAAAAAAATTACAATTAATAAAGACCTTCCACAATTTACAACGGTACTTGACTTTCGTTATTTCATCAATGAGAATAGAAGATATAGCCATCGTTACTAATTCTGTAATTTTGTCAATTTTTGAATAATTTCATGTTGAATATCAAATTAATTTTAATGCAGACAATGGACAAGGAAGCAAGGTATCTGAAGTAGAAGTATCCGATCCTTCTTAAAACTGGATCAAAATACCATCTTTCTTTCTTTTTTTTTTTTTTTTTTTTTTTTTTAAAGGATTTTCCTCTAATAAAAAAACCTTTTATGATTCGTAAAAAAAAAAAAAAAAAAAAAAAAACTTAGATAAAACTAGAACGCTTTCACGGATTTCGTATTATTTCATAGAAGAGCAAAACATTTTTAGCCAAAAGAAGAGTACCGTGAGGCTTAGAAAAAGTTGAAAATCCCACCATTTTGAATAAATTTCTCTTGAATTATTTTAATTGCATTGTACTTTGAATGTCACGAGGAGCGTATATTACACAACAGAGTTGGGTTTATTCCGATCTCTACCGTTTTATTTTAGTATTCATCCCTAATACAGGAATGCGGAAATAATACCTTAGTCTGGGATCGTACGAGCCCTCCATTTTAAATATCTGTTTCAAAGTTAGTAGAATAAAGCGTTGACAGCACAATAAGTTAAGCGCCGAATTTATTAGCCAAGAAAATCTATCCTGGAAGAATGAATAGGGCGGCTCTATTTGAATTTTGCGCTCTGAAACTGGTTTTATTGGTATGGGCTGTTCAAGAGTATTAGCTTTAACGGTGATTTGTTTGTGAATTGATGCCTTAAATCTTATTGGACAACGTGGTAAGACTAGCATATCGTACACACGGCGCGTCTTTTGAGAATTTGTAAGCTCTTAAACCTCTGTGAAAATAATAAATTACATCCAACTTTGTAACTAATTTGTTGTTTTGTGGAGCCGATATAAATTTAATACCATCATGTGAAAACAACTTTTCATAGTAAGTAGTTGTAAAAGTTAGTTTCAAACATAAATAAAAATATTATTAAAAAATCCAGTTGTAAGTTAGAATTATAAAAATTATGCTGAAATATACAAATATTTTTTTACAGACACATTTTTTATATACATTTGTTTAAACTCTAACTAAAAGGACAATGCAAAATTAATTAATTTCAATAAAGTTGTTGGTTTAAAAATTGAAACACACAATATGTGGCCATACTTAATTTTATTACAGGAACAATCAATTTATTATTACGCCTTTCTTACTTATATTTTTATGAAAAACTAAAAATATTATTTTGCGCACATCGAATTAAGTACTACTAAAAAGAAGTTGCAATTAAATTATCAAATATTTTTTTTTTTAAACTTTCATAAGCAAAATACTCGAATAATATGTAGTAATTACAATAAATAATTAGAATTGGAATTTTAAGAACATTCCAATGAATCTTAGTTTGAGATGATTGGAAAAGTACATTTTATAAGCACGTTTTTTATTGTATTTGTCATTTTTTTTTAATGAGACACACTAAAGCATTCAACCAAGAGAATACCAATCACCAAAACTCCACAAAAATACTTTTCTCTACAATGCATTTCTTACTCAATGAAGAATGGAATCGCAATACATGGTTTACGAAACACTAATTACTTTTCCCCTTATCGATAGGAACGTCGAAAATCTTACAACATAACTTTAAATTTTATTTTTAGACCCTACTTTTGTTGGTTTAAAAATTTCTGTTCTATTTCATATGTCAATAATTGCAATCGCATTAGTATCGAAGTGATATAAAACAATTCAAATTTGGAAAAAGAACAATCCAAACAACATAATGGATGGCAAAAGATCGTGTTTTTTACAAACAAAAATTCCGAACACTTATGATATTACCAAACCTGTAATCCCAAAATAAAAAGTTCAATAACTTAAGCATAAATTTGAATGGTATTCATTTGAGAAACACTAAGTGAAAATTCACATGAGATAAAAAGCACGACAAACACATTTCTAGAAAAATAAAAACTATTTATTACTTTCATCAAATGAAAGTAATTCATAACATAATTTTTTGTTGCTACAAAACTTAAGAGTTCTTTTAGACGAATCTGATAAAGTTTTTATATCGCCTCCTCCTTCCATTAAAAAAAAGCAAATAATAATAATAATAATAAAGCACCATATGCGTGATTATTAAATTGAGCATTGCATCATCAAATTAAAGTAATTTATAACATAATTTATGTTGTTGTAAAACTTGTGAGTAAGAGTTCTCATAAAATCTGAAAACGTTATTATCTCGTCTCCCTCTCCAATTAAAAAAAAAAAAAGAAAGAAAAAAAAAAAAAGAAAAAAAGAAGGGGGAAAAAAAAAAAAAAAAAAAAAAGCAATTTTTTTTTTTTTAAATCAACTTATTTAAACAGTACATACATTCTAGAACTATTTAATTAAATATTTGATCAGCTTAAATTCAAGATCAGTATCATCACTGTCAAAATAAATATGCATAAAAAAAGAAACCTTGCTGTCTTATTTGAACGACCGAGACGTTCATTTTCTCAATTTAACATTAATTTCAAAAGGGTAAATTGATTGCAATATGATATTCTTTTCTTGTCCCCAGTGGCTAGACAATGCAGTCTGGGAATAGAGGGTGGGTGGATAGCACCTTTCGTCTGGCCCTACAATCTGGCGGTGAAGCGCATAAAAAGAGGCGGAAAACCATTGTGCAGGTACACACTTCGGGGAACACGCTCCGGTGCTCTTTTGTCCGACCCCCATCCCTTGAAATCGGCGGCTTCCGTTTGACACCTAACTTCCGTTGCTTGTAAAAAAAATATATTGGAGAAGCACACCTCAATATCAAGAAAAGAAAAAAAAAAAAAAAAAAAAAAATTTACTAAGCACCCTTGTCAGTTTTGGTTTTCTCAACTTGATGTGGGAAATTGCTATTTTAGAGAGAGAGAGAGAAGTGTTTGTAGTTGAAAAAGTGTGGTAAACAAAATATATATATTTTTAAAAGTTAATACTTATTTTCAGTCTCTTTTTCAAAGCTTCGTGTTTCTTTTGGAGAGAGAGAAGTAATGAGTTCGAGATTGAGAAAGACACAGAAACAAAATGTATTTTTGTAACTGAATAAGAGTACTGTTTTTTAAGCAAGCTACTCTTGGCTAGGGTTCTTTCCGACTTGTTGAAATGTACTGGTTTGGAAAGAAAAAGATACTCATGTTTGGAAATAAGTAAATAAATCGTATTATTATTATTATTATTATTTTTTTTTTAAATAAGCAACTAACTCAAGGTTCTTTTTATAAATTGATGTTTTACTGCCAGCAGGAAAAGAGGAAAAGTAGCTCTGTCTGAAGTTTGAAACATGCCAACAAAATACGAAGTTACTTTGAAGTTGGTATCTATGTAAAGGCTTATATTTTTAAATTTATGCCAAAAATAGTTGTTTATGTGTGAAAGAAAAAGTGCTGTGTAGGAAAACACTCTTAAGTAAAATTCATTGTTTTCAATAACTAATACACATCAATAACTACGACTGTTATTAATATTTCGGATTTTTTTCTAAATTGCGTTTTATAAAATTGCCTCACCAGTCACAGAAAAAAAAATATGAATTTAAGAATGAAAAAGTAATATTTAAGATTTGCAGAGCATTATGTACTCTAATTATAATTATCAGTAATGAAGTATAAACTTGAATAAAATTCATCCTAAACTAGTTCAAAATTTGGTGGATAGCAATCTCAATATATTACATCAATATTAATATATAAAACACATATGTGGTAGGATGTGAATTGAATCATTATATATAGGCAAAAACTATATTTTGACAAAGTTTTTAAAAAGATATCAATAATATTTAAGGACCACAACTTCTTTTCTGGAATCTAAATTGTAATAATGTCTACTCACCCGTAAATCATCTACTTCAGCTTCTTCACTATCTATATCCGCTAGTGAATGAATGTCTATTTTTAATGGCTGTAAATTCATCACATTCTGGTCATTGCAATTAGATTTCACAACGGTACACTTGTCATTGGAAAGAAGTTCGTTTGCCACGGATTCGGTTGACTGGGGCGGATTTGAACATTTTGAATACAATATTTGTGAACCACAAAGGTTCTCGTACGTAAACAAACCGTCTGACTTGGAATTTGTTGAAGACGAATCTGTTTCCTTATCCATCACTTTCTTTTCTTGAACGGCGAGAACCACTTGATGGATATGTTCAGCGGTTATTTCAGTCCCGCTGTCAATGCAGTTTGTATCACCATCCATTTCTGTAGAATCTACCATTATGAAAAATGTTTCATGAAATCTATTAAATCCTCCAATAAAATGATTACGAACTGGCGGTGAGAATAAAAGTTCAACAATGTGAATGGAGTTTATAATGCATCTATAAATAACATCAGGGAGTTCTTCTAATCGAAATTAAAGAAAAACAAATTATCTTGATTGAAAACTGTTCTGAACTCTTTAGGAAATGCTGTTTAAATTAAATCATCACGAGGAAAGTTGGAATTTTCAGCATATGAATGCTTACACTTCTCAGAAGGGAAAACTAAGTTCTTGAGCGCAATTTCAATAGAATAATCTACAAGAGAAACAGTCATGTTCGCTGAATCCATACTTGTCAGCTACACTTACAATATAATCCAAATGCCGGTATTCTTCAGCACCAGAATGGAATGCTCAGTCCCAAATTAAACTCAATTCTAAATATCCTTTGATTCCGGAACTCCCGGAAATATCCTCGACACACAGACCCATTCCACCGGTCCCTTGCACACACACACAAATCTGCATGAACAAATCAAACGGCCACAAAACGAGTTGTGAAGTCAGGCACAACAGAATAGCACACACAACCGACTCGACGAAAGCGGCGGAAGTTAGTGGTGCGAGCTGCAAAAGTTGGGAAGTTTTTGGCGGCCAATGTCGACTGGAGGGGGGGAGGGGAACTCGTGAGGTCCCGAGCCTCCTCGTTTCTGCCTTTTTGTCCTGTTTTTATTTTCTTTCCATTCGAGCTCGGGCGTCAGGCGAACAGTCTTGTTAAAAGGGAGGGGGGGGGGGATAGGATGTCGGGGGGTGAAGCCCACATGGTGATGATAGGAATCGGGAGTTCAGTGAATTTTGGCTGGGAGGTTAATTAGCCGAGTTTTGTGGACCCCGGACCGGATGGGGATATGTGTCGAGATTTTTTCGTGAATGAGTGTGGTGGTATGGAAATATTGATAGAAGGAAAGGAATTTTTTTATTTTTTATTATTATTTGTATTTCGTATTATTAAATCTATGTATGGAGTTTAGTTCGATACCTGTGTCATGGTGTATCTAGCAAAATATTCGAATAATTCTTAAATTTTAAGGGTTAGCTTTTGGTTTTAAATTATTTTGCCCACTAAATATTAGACTGTAATTAAAATATATTATCTTAAATTTTCTTTATTAAAGTATGAATGAAATACATTGATGTTTTTTGAATATTCAAATTAAAAAATATTAAAATTAAAATAATTATATAAATATTAATATTAAAAATATTTTATAGGTATTAAAATTTAAATAATTTATAAATATCAAAATTTAAATATTTTATAAAGATTAAAATTTAAATATTAACATATTTGTAAACATTAATATCTATAATATTCTGTAAATATTAATATCAATAATATTCAGTAAATGTTAATATCTATAATATTCAGTAAATGTTAATATCTATAATATTCTGTAAAAATAAATATTCATAAAAATATAATTAAGATACTAATGATTTTTAATAACAGTTTATTATAAGTATTCATAAAGCTTTACCATTTTTCAAAGGAATTAAAAATTATTTAAAAAAAAAGAAAAAAAAAATGTTTTTTTAGCCAAATTGAGTCAATAAAAATGACTCAATAGAAAAGGAAATTAAAATAAATTTAGTTGAAAGTTCTCTGAATACCATGGTTCAGGTAATGTTCTTTTAAAAATAGAATAAATTACATAATTATTAATTATTTATAACATTTGATAAAAGAATATGAAACACTATTACAAAGGGGCGTAATGGGACATAAAATCAGCCCCGTGATTTTAGATTTATGGTGGCCCAAATTTCCAATACAATCATTAATCATATTTTAATAATTATTGTTGATTATAAAATAATTGTAATAACTAAGTAATTAATTGTAATATTTACTTTATTGTATTTTATTTTATAAATGACATATTATTTTTATTTATATATTTATTTATTTATAATTATTTTAATTGAATTGCAATTACATTTTTAAAGAGTGAACTTGTGCCTGTGTAGCAATGAACTTTTCAGCGAGCGAAGCGAACTTGTGATTGTGTAAAATGCATCCTTTTGTGTAGCGAGCGAGTCGAGCTTGAGCTTGCATAGCAATGAACCTCTCAGCGAGAGTAGTTAGCCCAGTTCGAGAAGCGTAAAAACTGGGACCTATACACAATGATGGGTCTGCACTATAGTACGGGCAACGCAGCTAGAACGATAATAAAGGGCTGCTGAGAGTTATTGTATTTTGAATTCATCGGTTTTTTTTTTAAAAATCGTTAAGAAAGGCAATTACTTACATTGAAAAAAAAAATTAAAGAAAAAAAGAAAAAAACCTTCAGGACCGGCTCATGTTTTACATATACTGACCGGCCCGGTGATTGCATCGAACAACCCTATGGCCAACACGCCCCTGCTATTACACTGTAGATTCATTGACAGGTGAAAATCAATATCTATATTTTAAAAATGCGAAATGTTTCAAAAGAACAAGTGACTGCAATTGCAAGATTCAGCTCGATTTGGAGCTCATTTATTGCCATCAACCCACAGAAACTGACTCATAAACAAAAAACAAAACCCCACAAAATACCAAGACAATCAAGATTTCATCCAACTTTTAACTATAATTATTTCCCGAGGAATTTCGAAATGCCTCCTCGACTCTGAAATATGACGGACGGGATGAAAAACGACTTCTACCAACGCTGCTTTGTCAACAAGGTAACCGAATGCCCAGAGCGAAACGAAAACCACAACATATAAAACTTAACCCAAACCCACGCGATTTCCAGTGACGTTTCTTGAGATGGGTGCGTGGGGTGTTTATTGGACGAGTGTATTCGGCAGGGGCGGACCGAACAAAAACCTTTCGTTACTCAATCACGTATTAAAATCGACACAATGCCCACACGCCGCGCATCTGTTACAAGTGGCGAGGGGTGACATGAAATGTACAAGTAGAGGTACTTTTTGCTGCATCGGGTTGAGGTAAGGTTTCAACTGAAGTACAATGGGGGTAAGGGATGGAGAAGGCCTCGTTGTGCAACTGGCGCTGTGACAATGACACCAGATGTTGGTTTCTCGTATTACTCACCGAAGGTAATTTTTTTTTTAGATGTAAAAATTGAGTAAAGAGGTTGATGACAGACTTGTTTTTCGTAAGAATAATATGAGATGAGATGTGAAGCCTGATCGAAAGCTTCAGTTAAAACAAGAAATAAATTTTTTTTGTCAGGAAAATTAAACTATTACAGCGTTTGATTCAAAAGAATATCGTGCTATTCATTTCAAAATAAAATAGTGTCATTCAATGCAAATTAATATTGCACTGCTCAATTCAAAATAATATTGCATTGCTCAATTCAAAATAATATTGCAGTGCTCAATAAAAAAAAATCCTGATTCATTAGAATTTTTCTATGAAATTAATTAAAAAGTAACTAAAGTCATATAAATTACTCTTCACATATATATATATATATATATATATATATATATATATATATATATATATATATATATATATATATATATATATATATATATATATATATATATATATATATATATATATATATATATATATATATATATATATATATATATATATATATATATATATATATATATATATATATATATATATATATATATATATATATATATATATATATATATATATATATATATATATATATATATATATATATATATATATATATATATATATATATATATATATATATATATATATATATATATATATATATATATATATATATATATATATATATATATATATATATGCAAAAAAGGCATAAGTATTCCAGTTTGGGCTAAAAATTTTCAACTGATAAGAATAACTGAATTGGTCCAAGTATTTATCTGGAATTGTTCTTCTAACAAATTAATTTAAGATTTCCTATGTTGAAACTAACATTGTTTTGTCCGTAGCATGCAATTAGAAATTTTAAGATTTCTTTGTAAAATTTATATTTAGGTACGTGGCAGCGTTTCGCTCCGTTTTGTCTCCACTTACGAGAACCACCATCAATCGCAAAAATGTATAGAATCCGTTAATCAATCTGTCGTTACCGCTGTGAGAGCAAATGTAATGGAGGTTATAACACGCTATTTTCAACTATCAGAACAGATATTAGATAGATATTTTGTTTCTTTGATAAAATTTCAGTACTTTTTTTAAAAAGTTCAAGTAAAGTTTTTCCAAAGTTGACAGGAAGTAAAGAAAGCTTTCAAAAATTTCAGTTTAAGTAGAGAAATGTGGGTTATAATAGGAAGATTTCTCCCAAACTTTTTGAGGTTTACCACTTTCTTCTTCGCATCTACGTGCGGGAGCCATAACACTATAAAAATCTCTAGAGAAAAGGCTCGTTGCTACTACGCAGCTTTTAAAACATTTTTTTAAAAAAATATTTCGTTATAGCTCTAAAACAGAAAAAAAAAAAATCCCCGTTTAAGGTGAACGAACAAATTATTGCTTCTATTTAGGTTGTTGATTATGGTAAATTAAATTTTAAATTTGTGAAACATATATTTCAATTTTATGAAACTATTCATTGAGCTTTTATAATTATTGTACACATATTAATCGAAAATTAATTTATTTTTAATATTTAAACTAATAGTTAAATAATTAAGTAAAAACTACATGGAATGACGTTTGACCCAGAATCTTGGGTACTGAAAACAAAACATTAAAAAAAAAAAAAAAAAAAAAAAAAAAAAGGCTTTTGCAATGTTACTACACACTTGCAGATTTTTGCCCTCAAGGCAAATGATTTAAAAATCTTATTTTAAAATCTTCTACTCCATTATGCATACATTTGACAGCCTATATTTGCGAACAACAATTCACTAACGCTTATTTGTACCGAATGGGTGCTAGGCGGGAAAAAAATCATCAACGTTTTTGAATTGAAACACTTGTAAAATATTCTAACTTAGTCCACATTTACAAATTTTTTAAGTTTCAAAAGAAGTACTTGTATGTTCTTTTCAAGTTATGTTTATATTTTATCTTGTGAGTTCTTCTCAGGAGGAGACTGGATGGAAAAGAAACTGGCATCGTAATAAAATAATCCATAAAAACAAAACTTTTTAATATAAATCCTTTATTTACATAGGCAATTTTTATATTCATTAACAAAGCACCGTTTCTGTAGCCAGTGTGAGCTTGGAGTTGGTTTCTAATTTTAAACATTAAAAACAACCCTATCAGCAAAATATCCGGTAAACAACTTTTTAAAATTTATTCGTTAAAAATGAATGCGAATTTATGCACTCACATCCAAATAAATTTTATTTATTGTGATTAAAACAATTTATTTTACTACTCATTTATTAAAAAAATTTTGGCAAGAGGAAAAGAATCTTCAATGATCGGTTAAATGCTATTTCAGCGCGATTGGATGGTGGCAAGTTGGTTTATTAGTATTCAATAAAAGCGACCTTTTAGTGACAGTGACAGCCGCCAAAATTTGAAAGTATGCATTGTCATCGACATCGAATCGATTTGTCAAGTTTCAGCCTGATTGGATGACGGCAAGTGGGTTAATTAGGCTTCCGCAGATTTGCCTACCATTGGCAAACATGCAAAATCGAAGTTAACAGAAAGGACTTAATAAAAACATGGAATGACGTAAAAAAAAAGTACAGTAAAACTCATTTTCATATCCGTCTCATAATTTTCGTAATCATCTCTTTCCTTTATTTTCATTTGAATTCAAAATAAGCAAAAAATAAATGTAAATAATAGTAACAAAAAAATATAAACAAAACCATAAGGAAGAACGGGAAACATAAAATTTTAACAAAGCTTGAAAATAACCACCTAAGCGGTTTTTAAGATATTTAGTAGATAAATAGCAAAATTCACAGTATTTTCAATTATTTGTTTGCTTAGTTTCTTGGGAATTTCAGGAAAGACCATATTAAACTTCATGAATATTGTGATGTAAATAAATTTTTGTAGTTTGTTCGATTTTTATGTAATAATTCTTGGTACTTTATACTACCTAAACAGCGATTTAATATATATATATATATATATATATATATATATATATATATATATATATATATATATATATATATATATATATATATATATATATATATATATATATATATATATATATATATATATATATATATATATATATATATATATATATATATATATATATATATATATATATATATATATATAGAGAGAGAGAGAGAGAGAGAGAGAGAGAGAGAGAGAGAGAGATAATAATAATAATAATAAATAAAATTAAAAAAAAAAACGCAGCCAAAAGGCGTTAGTGGAAAATTTAGAGTTAATCTGGAAATACTTTTATAGCTAGGTATCTAGTCATATACTGTTACCAAATTTTTTTTTATATAAATTAAAACGGAAACAAAATTTTACAATCGCATTGCGAACTTTTTCATGTAAACTAATGTTTACGCATTAACTCTTATTACTGAAACTTTTTCTATTATAATCAACTTAATTTAATTATATTACTATTTGCATGCCTTTTCTATTTTTATTCGGAAAACATACAATCCATCAATAATTGCATTTCTTTTTCAAATTTTATGGAGTAAAAGCAGTTTCTTTTTTTCCGAACTTTTAATTAAAAATAAAATAAATGTTTTTGGAGTTTTAAGCTCATTTTTCTTGCTATGCAAACTTTCGAAAGTAATAGTAAATTTGTACATCCCGAGAGCAAAGAAAGATTAGTTTCCTCCCAGACTTTAGTCTGGCCGGCCTACAACAGGTCAAAAGTTTAATAACAAAATTGTCGGAACATCATAACATTCGAGAACCCAATTAATAATGATTCTGTTCAGTTTCCTCCTCTGTTCCTTGCCGTTAAGAATGTTTTGAGGGTTCTCGAAAAATCCGCACTATATGAAGACATTAGGAAGATTAGGAGAGGAATAAGAAAACAAAACCATTAGCTTTAGAGATTCTTATCAATTTAAATTTCCAATGGGATATGTATTTCTAATTCGAGGCTGTTCAACATTGTTCAGCTGAATTTGTGGTGATTTTTGCGCGCTTTAAAATTGTCAAGATGTACAGGGTGTCCAATAAATAACTGGCCCATGTTGAACTTAAATAATAAAAACACGGTTTTGAGACAAAAACTAATTGGCAAACCTTTGTATTTTTTAAAACTTACTGTTTTTCTAGCACCAAATGCAGCAAACGGTATTTTCCTATCTTAAATAGTATTTTAATTATTCTCGCTTAAAATTTTAATAGGGGTCAATCATTTATTAGCAGGGGTGCACTGGCCATAGGGTTGTCCGGTGCAATAACCGGGCCGGTCAGTGTGTGTAAAAAAATGGGCCGGTCCGGTATGAAAGTTATTTTTTTTCTTTGGTAAGTACTTGCTTTCCTTAAATTTTTTTAAAAAAGCCCAATGCGCTCAATTTTATACTTAAAATATAATGCACTGAGATTTATATATTATAGTATTATGAGTTTTTAATTATTTCATAACTTTTACTATAAAATGTATATTATCATTTCGGATGTAATTTTCTAATAACATGGACATTCTTTATTTTGTAATATAACTTTCTTTTATTTAGTTTTTGCAACAAACAATAAATGGTTTCTAAAACCAAAGTTCACTCAAACAAGTTATAAATAATAGAGACAATTTGATGCAATTAAACGGATCATTAAAACAATTCAATTATTAAAATTAATAAGACTTTAACATTATTGAAAACTATACTAAAACTAATTATGGAAAATAATTATTAAATATAAATATTCAAGTAATAAAATATACTTATTATTACAATTAATTACTTTTTTTTAATTGTTTTATTATTAACTATAATTACAAATATTTGAATACAGATTATATTGAAAATTTGGGCCGGCTTAAATCTAAAATCACCGGGTCGATATTGCGTCCCAGTACGCCACTGTTTATTAGACACCCTGTGTTATTGTTATGTTGCAAATAGGTACAGGAGACCAACAGTACCTCGAGACAACATTACTTGAACCTTGAGTATACGCTGTTGGATAAATCCTTCCTCGTAAAGATATAGTTCCGGATAAATCACAACTTTTGTAGTACTATTGATAACCTCCGCACGTAGTTTTGTATTAAACTTAAATATAAGTTGATAACAAAAAGAAAATAAGTGCTTTTAAGTTTAAATTTTAATATTTTACTTTTCTAACCACGGATACTATAAGAGTTTTAACGAATTGGCCACACCCCGTTCCAATCAGTCAATCAGGTGCAGTAAAACCGGTTCACTCATCGCTGTAGCGTATTTAATGAGTTCAAGTAAGCTTGTCTTAATGTATAGTTGTATTACGTCTAAATTGCATAACGAAATCCGGCGGGAATAAGTAGACATTGTGTTCTTTAACTTGAACTAAGTGAACTTAAATATGCTTTAAAATAAAGTTGCGTGTAATGTTTTAGGTTTTGTCTTATAATGAAAATGTATGACTAATTACCAAAATCTGAGATTGATAACAATATCATGTAAAAGTTTGTAGTTTCTGTAGGTAATTACAACAGTGTAGAACTAATAAAACAAAATTCAAATTTGAAAAGAAAGAAAAAAAAAAAAAGAAAAAAAAAAAAAAAAAACTATCTGAGCAACCTATCGAATGTTAAAAGAAGTCTTGTTTTAAAAAAGGAAGTATAAAAACCAGACTATAGTTTCTTAAGATATGTATTTAATTACAATTGCGCATGATTGGAATTTTTAAAGTTTGTATCATATTGGGTTAACTATTATTTATCTTAGTTTCGTAGTTGGTGATCAAGTAGACGCAATCTTGTAAATTTAAGTAGAAAATCTGAAATCAGGTATGAAATTATTGCATAATTTTATGATTTAATTTTAGCTGACATTATTGCATGATCAAAATTTTGTACATACGCTTTAAATTTACCATTTTGAGCAAAAAGATTTTTCTCATAGAAGTAGTGAGAAAGAAATACTTCTCCAAAAAGTGGCAAGAAAATTCGCTATTAATTTCCAATCAACACCCAACTATCCAAATTCAAACTCGCCCGATATATAATTACTTGCATAATCCGTTACTCAATGAAAATTACATTACTCAATTAAAATTACATTACGTTCTCTGCATCTACCTACGAACACATTTATTTCCGCGAGTCAAAACGAATTTTAGCGCAATTAACAAACAAGATATTCCTCGGAGGGCTCACACACAAGGTCGACCGCCGAAAGCATCAAACAAATCAACTAAAAACAAAAGTCTAAGGGGAGGGAAAGAGGTGAACGATCATTAAGCAAAAACACAATACTTTTCCATCGCACATTGCTCGGTATAATCGAGTCATTTACATTGACCGTCTAGGCCTTTCACTTTCTGAGGTGTAAAAAATACCACGATGCTCCTAAGAGGTGAGAATGTTCGATCTTTGAGGATGATACGTGAGGTTGTGAGCACAGGTGCGTTCCATTCATAAAAAGTAATCCCCCCTCCCTTTCTCTATCCTGACAGCGACCTTTCAGGTTTGACCCGGGACCAGTTTGTGCGGCAGGGAATACAACTATGCGGGCGATCGTTAAGGGCATTGCTGCAATTACAGGGGATACAATTTGATTACACACCTCAATTTGCTTTAAAGTGGTCGGATGTAACGATGATTTGGCCATGATCTAATTGATTAATTTCTACATTCAGAATGTGTGTTGTAATTGGGACTTTCTTTGCTAATTTAATTGCCAGATATTTGACTTAAATTTTACAAATGTGATGGTTTGATTTTCATAGATGCATGGGTTTAAGTAATGAATATTTTGATATGTAATTTATAATTATGTATTGAATAATAATACTGTGTTGAAAAGAGTTTCTATTATATGTCTGTACAGAGTGCTCCTAAAGTAACTCTCGATCTTTAAAAAATAAATATCTCGAAATCAATAACTCATCTTTATTGAACAGCCAATAAAATTCAGAATATTTTTTAGTACTATTGACTATAAAATAAACATACAAGTAGTTTCAATCTTAAATCAGTAATGGACTTCGATATGTTCAATTTTAAAGATCGTGGTAGGTATATAGGGGCGTAGTCGGAAATTTTTGGGGGGAGGGGATATGAAAGTAAAATTAAAATAATACCAGTTAAAATTGCAATTTTAAACAAAACAAACCCTTTGATTTTTGTGCTCTAATAGCAAACAGAAAAACTTGTATATATAGACAATTAAAATTGGAAATAAAGGTAATTATGCAATTTTATTAAAAAGAAGGAAGCATATAATTATTGATTGGTTAGAGTATTTTGATTTCTTCAGACAAAATGAATGTTCTAACTAAATAACTTTTGCTGCAAGAAATTTATTTTTAGAATTTTATTACAAACCAGTTGTTAGATGATTTTCAATTAGTATGAAGCTGAAGTGATCAGTGAATGATAATACATGGATGCTTCATATATATAGGGTTAATATATTCGAGTCCTTTTTAAGTATTTCCTATTAAATTATCTTTCTTTTTCTCTTACTACTTATAATATATAAGTTTATTAAATATTGCTATCATTGGAGTAAAGTATACTATTTAACGGAAAACAAACAGAGCTTCACAAAATGTAATTAAATTAAACCGATAATTTAACTAAATTTGTGTGTAATTGCACGAATTACAGTACATTTTTTATTTGTAAGGTAAATAATTTAGTGATTTAATTTGATTTTATTAATCAT
Organism: Linyphia triangularis; assembly: GCA_963978545.1. NCBI lineage: Eukaryota > Metazoa > Arthropoda > Arachnida > Araneae > Linyphiidae > Linyphia > Linyphia triangularis. The sequence goes on along the minus strand of OZ021723.1, from coordinate 58,956,760 downwards.
TTTCAAGTTAATTCTTAGTTAATTTATTAAGTTTTACCGAAACGTTTTGAGGAATACAAAAATAGGTTTTTTTTTTTTTTTTTTTTTTTTTTTTTTTTATGAATATTATGATTGGTAAATTTCTAAAAAGGTCATTTTAAAGTTTTGTACCAAATTTCGAGTTGATTTTTTGATAATTAAGATGACTTGGCATTGTTAAATTAAGTTCAAATTTTCAGTGATTTAACTGTTTTTCTTAAGTCGTTTCTTTTAAAATAAAATTTAAATACTTGCTCCTCTTATCTTATCCTATCCAGTACTTAGAACTAACAGCGACGAAAGACAATAATTATTTCAATTTTCTCTTATTTTAATAACATAACTGCTGGTAAAAAAAGATTCTCCTGAAGTTAGTGGATCAACCGAAATGTCTTGGAATCTATTTCCATTACAAAAGTAGAGTGCGGTTGTTTACCTTCAAAACCATAGAGCATCAGACATAACATCTGATGCATCCGGTCTAGCTTGATGTTACTTAATTCTTAAATTACTGGTTGATGCGAAAATGTGCATTATTAGTCATAAGATATACATAGAATTAATCATAATTTTCTGATTTACGCGAATCCGGCTTAGGAGGCTAGATAGATATAATTCCTCTTATTATTGCATTCTACATCAAAAACGGTCGTTGGCTTTCATATTTAAAAACTTCTTTCTAAAAAAAAATTAAATTTTGTTTTTCAGTTGTTACTCAAAACCCGGTAACAGAAAAGTTCATGAAACTAAAAATATTTTTTTTTTCAACAGAAATTTAATTTCAATTTATTTGGACTGTTTCTTGTTTTATTGGTGGCCAAAGCTGCCACTTTCCTTTTTTTTTTTAAATTTTTATTTTACAGATCAGAAACACAAAGCCAGTCTGGTATTTTTTTTATAGCATTCGCGTAAAAGATTATTTTGCACTTTTTGCTCTTTTATTTTCACGAGTCCTTTCTTAGAGGTATTAGGGCAGTAGTTTTCGTTTCACGAGTGCGTTTGTATTATCAGGCAGACAAGGCTGAATGGCGAACTTCTGTGAAAAGGGCATATAAACAAATCATTGCGTTGAACTTTTTTCTTCAAGTTGCTTTTAGGTAAAGGCTATTAAGTCAGGTATTTTCTTCTTGTGCTTTGAATCTCAAAAATTCAGGTGCAATTTTGAAATCTATTCTCTTTTGGGATGAAAAAGTTAAAAAAAAAAAAAGAGAAAAATATTCTCTACAGTGATGATAGCTTATGAAAAAAAAATTTATTAAAAAAAAGAAGAAAAAAAAAAAAAAAAAAAAAAAAAAAGAAGAAGAAAAAAAAAAGAAAGAGGACTCGGTATTTTTTTTGTTATAAGTGGAAAGTAATGATATTGATAAGAATAAATCATAAGAACTAAGGACTGTAATTTTACAAAAATTCTTAAGGTTTTATTACTGCTAGATCTGCTTAAAATAGACATATTTTACAATTTGTATTGTTAATAAATATTAAAAATCAAGTTATAAGTTGCGTTTTAATCAATTGAAATATTTATCTTTCACTTCAGGTAAAAGTTATTAATTTTGAAATTTGTTTTGGGGAGAAAAGGCCAACCTTTAGAACTTGGATGCGCTGCTGATCCAAAAATTTGCTTCAAGGCTTAAGTGATAGCGGGTGAAAATTTATTGCAATTCAACTGAATAAGAATTCCATCTTCGACATGTACATTACTTATGGGGCTAATGAATGATTAAAAAAAAAAATTACAAGTACAAGTCAATAGTCAGAATGACTGTAATATGTAATACTAGTAAGAATTTAATGTTAATCGCTGTGAATTAAACATTACTTTACATATAACCTAATTTTTCACGAATGTAATAATGGATGTTTATATTTATTTTATTGATTTTAAGTGCATATACGTAAAAGTCAAATTGAGATTAAATTAGAACAATAAACGTCAAAAATTGTTCTTTAGAGTTTAGTAGTTTCTTTTTAGTTTTTGTATACTAACATAGATGGCAGCACCAGTTGTGGATAAGGAACGATGATGGAGGATCTAAGTAAAAGAGCACACACACAAAAAAGAACGAAGAAGCATCATAGTTGAATTTACAAATGAATTTGAGGGACTGAGAAGCAAAGGGATTTAAGTGACTTTTCTAAATATTTGCATAAATACACTTTAAAGTTTCATATTTATATTACATTGTATGAAAATAATTTGTTGTTCAAATACTAACGTCTGGGATTATGATATCACTAGCCGTTTTAAATATACTTATTATGATTTTTTTTTATATATATATTTCTAGTTTCAAATGCATAACTTATATCCATTCATTAAAAAAATCACTTAGACCCCTTTGCTTCTCAGGCCCTCATTTAAATAAATAAATAAAAAAATAAATAAATATAAAATTAATAAATAATAAATAAATAATTAAATAAATAAATAATAAAAATTTGTATTTAAAGGATACTGTAATTGGGAATTGGGATTGAAAACTATGGATAATTAAAAAGATGACAACGAGTATCATCTGAAGATTTTTTTTGGTAATGCTTGCTTTTATGTTTAAGAAAATAGGAAAGACAGGCGCTACTTTTCATGATTTTGTTTGGGATTGAAACTTTTGTAGTCAACCCGCAAAGTACAATAGATTTATTTTTTCAATCAAAAAGTATATGGAAAAGAAGTTTTCAAATAATCAATCAGAATAGTAGTTTTCAAATCGCCAATGAGAATAAGAACTAGGTACCTCAATAATTAAATTACAGTAAAAAAAAAAAAAAAAAGGGAAAAAAAGCGCATTAAATATTATCCTGACTGCTATTTGTTATTATCATAGGATTAATTGAACTCGAACATATTCGCAATACACCACATAGATTAAAGAGCAGTTGCAAGTTCCACCCTCATCGAATATTATTCTGACTTTTTAATAGAATATAAAGAAATAGCAGTAAAATTTATTGGTCTGTCTGGAAATAATAATTGAGAGAATTCAATTGAAACCGATATTCAAATATGTCACATTTTGCTGAATAATAGAACATAAATTTTTTATCCGGCAATTTTTTACTCTATAATTTTTGATGTGGTAGGGGGCAGACGATTTCACGACAAATCTTTTTTTCTTTAAAAATAACTAAGTAAGAAACCGATATTGAGTGATCAGTGGCGTAAATAAATGAATACTGATTTCGCTACCATTGGCTTAGTTTAAAAAAAAAAAAAAAAAAAAAAAAAAAAAAAAAAAAAAAATGGCGCCAGAGGAGTGGAATCTTCTGTTCCTTTTCTTATTGAAAGTTCAGCAACTGGTTTATCTGACAAAAAAAGTAAGCTGATTAATTTGGCAAGTTACGGCATATTTAGTTATCAATTTAAATTTAAATAATTCAAAGTCGATTTTCGATCGATTTCGGCCATATATATATTTATCAGGCATCAGTATATTTTTAATATACAAGAATTTCTTTGCATTCTACAAACAATTCAGAATGATGTTAGAGGAGGAGCCAAATCTTGCATCTATCTCGCTGGCTAATATATCTCATCGTTATAAGCCCCAAAACATAGAATACAAAAGAGTCAATCATTCAGAACTTCCTTCTCCAAATCGAAAATCACGCTTTGATCTTTACGATTCCCAATAAAAACCACCTTCTGAAAACGTTTGTCGGAATAAATATTTATCAATGGCGATTCCGGAACTCCACACCTGTGACAAGAGTCAAAATTCGAGGAAGGAATAAAAAGTACCCCATAAAAATATTCTCCGAAATCCTGAAGGAACGAAGTAGGCGTTACGTGACAAGCCATAGCATCTTAACCTACACAAACACCCCCTAAGATATTCCACCCTGTCCCCTTAATATACCTTGTAGGGGTCAGTAATAGAAGTAACCTTTGGTGGGGTTTGTGCCCTTTTGGTGCTACGCAGGTGGGCTATTTCGTGGAGGGCTTCAGGTAAATGGTTAAAAGACGGCAGTAACTCAAGAAATGTTTATCTGGATGCAATAAAGTTTGAAGGTATGTCACAGAAATGGAGAGTTATTTACGAGCTAGAGATGTTTCTTCTGTCTCGAGCTTATCGGGTTTTGTAGCTTTTAGGGTCTTTGGGCTGTAGTAGAAATGAGTTTAATTGTGTCTGGGGGATCGTAGTCTAGCTTATTTGTAACTCGTTTTTAAGTTTGAGTTTTTTAAGGTTTCTAAAAAGGAAGGCCTTTCCTGAGAAAATAAATATTTGTATGCTTCGGTCTCTTCAGACACTTTATGGAGTTTTGGGAGACTTAGGACGGCGGGGTTTAATATCCAAGGAAGCGTGAAGTTTCTGAAAAGCAAATTTAACTTGAAATATTGCTAAAAGCTAGTTCTAAAGCACACTAAATTGAATTATTTTACAATATGGAATTTAAATTTCGTTTGCTGTATATTTTTAACAATTTTTTAAGCTTATTTTGTGGTAAAACTTTTACTAAGCAGTACATTTTGAATGATAATAAGGTAAAATGATATAAATATTTTTTTCCCCACGAATGTTTGTACAAATTTCTATTGAATGAATAAACTTCATTATTTTTCATTGAAGCTTAAAAGGCCTGCAAGAAGGAAGTAAATACTTAAGTAATAATTTTGATTAATTTATAATGTGTTGATTACAAGTTAGATTTTTTATTGCATATGCAAGGAATGATTTATTAGAGATGGTTTATTTCATTTGTTAGAAATCGGTTTGAATTTTGCTTATACTTACTTTTTTTTATGCGAAAATCTTATTTATTAAATTGGTAAACATTAGTAAGTAGGTATTGGACTTAATAACATACAGTTTTTTTTTAAAGAGTAATTTGTTCCCAAAGGAACTTATAAACCGATACAGCGACGTTATTTTTTTTTCTATTTTTTCAGTAATAAAGTTTTAAATCTGTCATAGAATTTGATAGAAACGGTATCATTTTAACACACTTTTCCACCACATTATTATTTTTTTCTCAACCATAATGCGAAGAAAAATTTAACTCTTCGCAAAAACAATAATTAAATAATCAACCAATATCGTAACTCTACTGAATGCAGCTCCGGTTTTTCAAATAGCAGCAAACTTGTTTTTTTACTGCTGTTGAACAGAGCCGATTTTAACTCTGGTGTGATAGTTTGCAATTTCCAATTGCTATAGAAAGAATGTAGAATTTTGTACGAAGAATTTTTTTTTATTTATGTAGTTCAGTGTTATCATTTAGAAAATTAGTAACAATATATTACATCCGTATTCATTTTTTGATTATTTTTTTACCTTGCATTATTGTTATTACATTAAATACATATTGTTATTTACATTTAGGGTTGATTTTCACAAATGTGTTAATTTTCCTTTTGGGTTAGTTTTGCATTGATTAAATTTATAGATAAAACTTTTGAGTACGACAAAAAAATATAATGTTTATTCAAAATATTTAACTACACAAGTGTCAGGAATCTTCCATCATACAGTAAAATGATTTTAAAGAGTATCATAGCAACAAATACAGACAGCTAACTCTTAGAAATGAAGCCTAACTGCAACCAACAGAACACAGAATACAGAACATAACAATTAACTTGGCCTTCCATTCTCACCAGGTAAAGAAGGCGCCATATTTCTAATCTGAAAAGCTCGAAAAAGCTGTCAAGATTTACGAGATAGTTATTTTCAGTAATAGAATAGATAAGAAGAATGGCAATGGCATGAAACATTAAGACCCACACCAAAGTATAGTCGAAAAAAATTGAAAGGAGAATTGCTGGAAAAAGGGGGGAGATTGCCAGAAAGAAAATGGCAGGAAAATGGAAAGAAAGAAGAGTGGTCCAATATCGGCGATGTCAGAAGTGGTTCCCTTCTTTTATATCCCCATGTGCTCCCTCGCCTCTCGTTTCTCAAAGATTCGAATCGCCCTTCATCCATCCCAGCGAGTGGTCACGTCGTTTATATAAAGTGACATCCAGTGGTCAGCCGTATCGGCAAATCCTAATGAACTGCTTAAAGGAGAAATGGCCAAGTGAGGGTTCTGTTTAAAATATCCAACTGAGTGCGTGTAAAAGCTTTGGAGCTTGCCAAAGGAATAGTTAATTGAGTGGGAGGAGATGTTGCAAATTAGGAAAATAGACTGCTAGATCTTGAATGACTAGGTTTATTCAATTTCATATATTTTTAGAGGAATAATACCGTACTGACAAAACGAAAGTTTATTTTATTTTGAATACTTTATATCGCTGATTAAATATAGGAAAAAGATCACTTAGTGAAATTGTGTTTTTTATTATTTTACGAAGTTTTTACAAATTTCGCAAATGCATTTGAAGTCATATATTTATTTTTTAATATTCATTCAAACTATACAATCCTATTTCAATCTTAGCATAGATAATTATATCAAAGTTCAATTCAGAATTCTCAAACTGAATAAAAAAAGAATATTTGGATTGCTAATATCACGATCAAAGTATTTAGGTTATTTAGAAGAGTTTGGTAATTTTATTTGCAATGAATTGGAAGTATTTAATTAATTTAAGGTGGATATATATTTGTTATCTCTCCAAGTATAGTATTATCAAATAAAATATTAGCTTTGATACTTTTTCAGACGTTGAAAAATGCCAATAAAAAGCATGGCAAAATAACTAATCAAGAGATCTATGCCGCGGTTTAAAATTTTGCAAGTGTTAGAGAGAATACATTTTAAATGAAAGAATACTGGAGAAAATTTCTCAATTGAATCAAGCTCATTCATAGAGCACCAATTAATAGCTGCTGGATAACTTTATCTTCAAAAGCGAATAACCGATTCTTAGTAATGCCAAGAACTTGATTGTCCAAGATGGCCTACATAGATTTTTATTTGCTTGATCAGATACGGAAACTTGACGCCTTGCCTACTGATTTTAAGATTACGATAACCTTTGCTAATTTAAAGGCTGCCTACAATAAAGGTCATGAGCAGAAACAAAGAACTTATTAAGAGGTGTGAAAGAGTTCTTATTGAAAGTATTAGCCCGTATCAAAGTTCCAATTATCAAGAAGCGGACATTATACGGTATTTATTGTTAGAATTGGACATTTAAAGACTAGCTTTATAAACACCGTAATTCTTAATGGCTTTTTCGAGTCGAAAGTATTGATTTACTTTGAGCTTGTATTTATTGCTTTATTGTCGGATTGAATTTTATTACATCTTATTACAAGAATTATATTTTATGGCATCAATTATGAGGTTACTGACTCATCCAAAAGTATATATATTTTAATATCGTATAATGAAATTCACAATAATTCTTATGAAGCTAATTAGTTTTATTAGGATTGAAATGCATTTCATATAAATGATAAATTTTATATATTTAATATTTTTTTACGTTGAATAATGGAAACTAATAATTTTTTTCTACGAAGACAGATAAAAGATAAAAACTTTTTGGAATTGCTACAAATTATTTCAAGAAAACTAAATCAACAATAAAAATCATTTATTAATAACAAAATATACATTTTATTTAATTAAGTAAACTTATATAAAAATGAAAATGTGGACTGGCCAAAACTCTAACGAAAGTTGTATGACTCTTTTTTTTTATCTATTTAGTCCCAATGAGTATATCAACGAAGTCATACAAAGTAATTAGTTACTAAAAAGGGAATTGAAGTACTTTTGTCTGGTTCTGATGAAGAATTTCAGAAGTCTGGTTGATCGGAATTCTATATTTTAAATAAAGTTTAGTTATTGGTGGATATTTTCTTTCCAATGTCTTTGGTTGGTTGTATTTGGTTGGTTGTATTCAGATTATCTGTCGCCGTCAGCAACACGAGGTCTATAATGCGCCGAAACATTCGTCATTAGACAAGCCAACATACATTTACAAACATCCATGCCAACACGGGACTCGAACCCGCAACCTCGCGGTCCAGAAGCTAGCACGCTAACCACTATACCGTTTGGTCGGCTTTGGTTGTATTTTATTGAGCAAGAGCAACACTTGGGCTATACTGCCTTTTCCCAAATTTATTTTCATGAAATTCGATCCTTTGCAAGTACACATTAAAGCGCTAATTTAAAAGTAAAACCATCAGCTTGGAAGAACTAGACTTTTTTTTTTCAACTGCACTTACGAAATTTTCAAAAATTCCTTCAGTTGATGCAATTGAATGTTTTTTTAATGTATCAACGATTTTTGTTGTTGTTTTAAGAATCTATTATCTGCATTTAGACTTTCACTAGATTACCTGCATTTAAAACTTTCATCATTTTGCTAGAAATGCACTTACCATGGCTAAGAAGTAGAACTTTTCAAACTCTTCTTCTTGTTGTTTGATCGCTCCCAAGGAATCAGCGAGAGCTTGATGCCTCTCCAATGATTCATGTCCTTTTCTACACAGCCAGGACAGAACCTAAATAAATAAGAAAAATGACATTTTTATTACTGCCGTCTATTTCTCTTTCATCCCATATAAATAAGTTTTTTTTTTAATAAAGATACACTATTAAGTGTCATTTTGATATAGAGCAATTGTGCTGGTAATCATAACCGGTTATTATAATACCTTTTCAAATTTAAGAGCAATTATATCCAATCACATCTTATTCACATGACTGGTATAAATCCAAACCTATTTTTTGCAGGCAGGTAGTTTAGGTTTATGTCTATTATAACCATTGAGTCGTTGATGGTTAAAATAATTATTTAGTTGGCTTTCTTTGAACTGAGTCTTAATAATATATGTTTCAGATAGAGGTTAAACAAGAAATTAGTTGTTTCTAATATGAAATACGATGAAATAACAACTCGAACCAGTCGAGTTTTTTAAGATATATAGATTTTGTATCTGGTTTAAATTGAGTTAAGCGATCTTTTTTTTTTTTTTTTTTTTAATATGCATTATATTTGTAAATAAATAGATGAAAAAAGTGCATTTCAAAGGGAAATTAAGTTATTAAAGTTATAAATTTAAGTACTATAATTTTGAAGCAGTCGAAAGGATAGTCAATATTTTCAGTTATATTTCTTACATTAATTAAACTATTTTTTAATCAAACAAAAATTGTATGTCTAACTATAAAGATTTCAAAGAAAAGACAAATTAATTAATGTCTTGTTTCTCACTTTAATAGGTTCATAATAGAGGGCAAAGTTTTGCATTGAAATATTTTTATTACATGCTTAATGGGAAAAATATTCAACAAAACGGGGGTTCTTAAATTGTTTTGATATTTCATACACATTAACCCTTTTATAACTACTCGACTTCTCCAATATTTATTTGCCATAAAGACACCCGAAAACAGTTTAGTTGTTTAAAAATAAATATTTCCTTAATAAAATACAAAAAATATTGTAAATGCGTAAGGAAAAAAAAAAAAAAAAAAAGACTTACAAAAGTCTGATATCGTTGCCTAATCGATTACTTGTACGCAAATGTCTTGCATTTCCCACCACCGAAAATCATCAAGTTATTATTTATTGTACAATAAAACAGCATCTGTTCGATAGAAGATGTTGAACAAAGAATAGTTTATTCAAATACCCTTCATCAAGAATTAGAAGGCGAAAGTACACACCGCACCATAATAATAGCACCGAATTATAGACCATTTTCTCTTAACCGACAAAATCTTACTTTCTAAAACGGGAAGCCGTCTCAACAAGCGATCTCAACCACCCATTGTATCTTTCGGCAGTTATTTAATCTATCATACTCCCATTTACAATGTCCAGAGGTTCAACGTTCGGACACGAGAGACGGACAGAAAATACTTAGAAGGGTGTTGCGCGGCGATGATATCTTCAGAGCATTCCTGATGTTGTGTCGATAAGGGGATGAATAATCATTTTAATTGCACTTCTGAAGTATGTTGATGAATAATATTCATTAATTTATTTATCAAGGGTGTAAGTAGTCTCACAACAAATATTCTTTGTGTATCAACCATTGATGCTTAGAACCACTGTCCACTTCTAATCCGGACATCGACTTAGAGTAAATGGGTGGAACGCATATCCGCATCCTGAGATGGGATATTTCAAGCAGAAAATTGTCGGGGAATGTTTGTGGCTTATAATTGCGTTTCATAGATGCTTAACTGAAACTTTCCAAAAAGTATGAGAATTTGAAAACCATGCATTTGAGTAAAAAGAGTTGTGTAAATATTAGTGAGCAAAAGTTTTCTTTTTCTTTATACATTTCTTAAACACGATATTAATAGATCGAACATTGTGTTTAAGAAATGCGATAGTGTTGTATTAGGAATTTTCTGCTGTTAGAGCTACAAGAAATATATATTGAGTTGAAACTTCATTATATTATATACTAAGTGAAAATAGGAACGCCTTTTCCGTGTGGTTTTTCAAAGAAAAACTGTCCACATTTGCGTCACAAATGGGAGAAAAACCAGAAAATCTATTTGTCTACAAGACAATTTGTCATGATTGCCTTTCAGATTATTTTATTTGGAAAAAAAAAGGAGGCTGCAGTAGGGTGTGCAAAACAAGACTTTCAAATTTTAAGTTTTCATCGTAAATCAGTACTATTTCTTGTTAGGTAGTCTTGTAGGGGTAAAATTCTAATAATGTAATGAAAACTACAGGAAACAATATTTAATATCTACATTAGTTTAACATTACCATAAACACATTTTGAATTTCGAATTATACGAACAGCCATTCTTATATAAAGCAGTGAATGCTCCAAGAATAGTAGCCATTTTGTTCAATTACCCAGATAGCACAGCGTTATTGGTGAATGTCATAAACAGGAGTTCTGAGAAGATTGGCTAATCCCTGCTGAAACTCGAACATCGTTCCAAAATACACGATATTTTAAAAAATAAACACTTCAAACCATCACAAAACATATTTTTTTTTATCCCTCCGTGTTTTCTTGTAAAAATATATTTTACTTTTAAAACTATTTATTAACATTTCAAAACTTCCAGTTTATTTTACCTAGCATTGGGCGAGATTGACCAAGATCCGTAGCAACGGTCAGTCTACAACTGTCCACATCGAGATTGGCCAGTGTTGAGCCATATTAGCCAGCCAATTTGTGCTACTGGGGTATATGTATAGATTAGTTAACCATAGATTAGTTAAGTAATGGCCACAATACAATTCATGAACTGTATCATAAGGGAAATGTATCATTAGATGGATTTTTGTTTAGAATTTAGTATTAAGAAACTTACAAATTTAAACAGGTTTTTTAAATAAACGTTAAATGATTTGTAAATCTCTCTATGAATTAATACAGTAATTTCAAAACTAACTGACCTTCTCAGGAGGTATTATTAATCCATTAAAAGATCTTCTATTTTCAGTTTGAAGAAGAAACCTCGAAAGTCGACACATTTCTCGGCTAAATCATTCGAAATGTTCTTCCTTGAGAATTCGGAATTCGACTGATGATTCACCAACCAACAACGCCAAAATTCTGCACAAGTAGTACACCAATCATTGGTGAAGATCACACAAGTCGGGAAAAGATGTTAAATATGTAAATTTCACCGCAGTCGATCATTAAAAACTTCCAAAGAGGGTAAGACGTCGCTCATTAGTGAAGATGGTAAAACCGTGGCACCATGCTGAAAACTGGCGTCATATTGCAAACTGCGCCAATATATCGTTACTGAAATATGGCGGAAAAAGATGACTCATGTTCGATTGAATTTTTTTGGTCTTGGTAAGCATACTGCCTTCTGAACTTTACAAAAAACTGGAAGTACCTATCATGCAGTCTGATATTAAGAATTAGGTAGTGTAACATTTTTCATATTTTATATCCATTTCTGATTTTTGAAAAAAAGAAATAATAATAATAATAATTATGGAATGCTACTGACTGCAACTAAAAATGATTTCATTCCTTTCAGGTTTATGTTTAACTGCTTAATTATAAATTGGTTAAACATAGAAATCCATGGTTTTAGACAGTTCCCATAATTTTAAGTATTCCCGAGACGATTTGGTTTGGTTTTGGGTATTACTGGCGCAAAAGCAACACCAAGGCTATAGTGCTCCGAAACCATAAAAGCATTAAAAATAAATATTACTTAAAAAATGGTGATTATAAAAAACATTTCAATCAATATATTAAATAAGGTGGTTAAATTCGACTTCTATATTCCCGAGATGAAAAACAAAAAATCTTGAGTTTAATCTGAATATGAGATATGAAGAATGATATAAATATTTTTAAAGGAACTTTATGTCAAGCTGGTGTAATTTCAAACCGGACATTAGGCAATAAAATATAATAAAAATAATAAAAAATTTGTTAGCTAAATGCTGTTGGCATCATACGACTAAGTATATTAATAGGTTGTTTCATTATACCACTTGAATTATTTTAGAAACAAAGGGTGGTGAACATCGCACATTTTTTAATTACGATATTTAATGATTTTTTTGGAGCTAATAATTTACTGGCCAAAATAATAAAACTTTGTAAATTTGGTGATATTTTTGTCGATGATTGTTACATTATTCTTTTCGAATAAGTTAGTAGGAGGATGAACAGTCGTTGATGGGAATTGTTTAAGGAAAGAAAACTCTATATCAATGATGTTCGTTTGTCAATTTTATAAAATCTTTCATGGAGTTTTGAGGAGGGGGGGGGGGGGGGAGGAGTTCAGAAAATTTAAAAGGTATTATAATAGCGATTTTTATCAAAATAGTTTGAACCATATTTTAGCAATTGCTGAAAAACAATTTTCCAATGGTAGCTACATAATGCGCATGCATTATTTTGACGAAAACCTTAATGACATTTTTAACCTGTACACTGAAGTTGAATATCATACGTCAATCTCCTCGGGAGTTATGCTGACCACCGACAAAGACATTTTTCTAGTCCACTTTATTAGACTAAACTAAGCAAATTTTGTGTAGAAATGAATAAAAATAAACTTTTTGATCGAATGCAATACTGTCATTCTCTATGATAACATAAAGGGTAATGGAAAAGCAAATCTAATTTTTTCTTCTTCTTGCAACTATTAGATTACTCCTAAAAATAATGATTTCAAAACTGCCAATCTTAAACTGTGCACAGAATGTCAAACCATTACAATAGCAAAATATTAATACGAATTAAAATATCACCACTCTGATACCATCTATAATATTATATATCAATATTTTTCTGTACTCTATTTTTATCTAGAAGTATTTTTATCTTCTCCACTTAAACCAATCACTTCCTTTTATGCAAAACATTAATCCAATCAAAATATTAACGTCTTTAAAACAAGATCTTGCGTTACCCTCACAAAAACAGGCTGTTTTTATAACAAAAGAAAAACTGATCATTGAGATCGACATTAAATGGCCTGGAGGAAATCCCCACCATCTTGATCTATTCTTGAGCACATATATTGAAAACGGAGACGGCCGACACACACCTGCGTTTAAATCAGATCACGCCATTCACTTTTTTTTTTTGTGCACGCCAAAATAAACGAAGTAAAAGGGTCGATTTTCAATTGTTTTTGCCTAATTGCGTTTCAGCTTTCTTTGTTGCCCATTTATTTCTAGGGTATGAATTATGTGAGAAAATCTGCTAAAGTGATTAACTATATAGTTATCGCCAAAAAGTGAAAGAAATGTGTTGTTATAAGTCTAAAATTGACTGATTGTGTTGCAGCCCCACCCTTCTTCAATTTTAAATCACCTTTAACTACTAGAATAGTTTTCAGTTTAGGAGGAACTTAAGTAGGCATTATTTTCAAAATTGAATTTGGTTAGGGTTGAAACTAAACACAAAAGCTGTTTGAACCAGTTGTTTGTTCCGAAAACAAGAGGATTTAAAGTTTTCAAAAGAGTAGATGATTCAACATTATATGTATACTGAAGTAGTTGATTCAAGAAATATCGATTTTGTGGAATAAATATGAAAAAACATGCATATTAGTGAGCTGAAGTGCAAATATTGGCAATAAATGTGTTACTTGATAAAGTAAATGTGTATTAAAACATTTGAATTTCGAGCAGTTAGAAAGAATAGTTTTACATGAATATTTTAAGACTAGTTAATATATATTTACCATGCAATATTTACCATTGCTATAAAAAGTTTTAAATATGATTTAAAACAAATAAACTTTATTTTAACTTGGTGTTTTTAGAAATCTGCAAATACGTATCAATAACTCTTATAATTATATATGAAATGCATTTAATTATCTACATGGTGAATGTGCAGTTTTTTTTTTTTTTTTTTTTTGTATTTTGAAAAATACGTTAAATTTTTGCCATTTGCACTAATAGTTTTGATTTACAGTTTATATGTTTGAAGTTGAGGTGCATTTTCATTATAATTTTGTAGACAGGAACTGTACATATTTATTATAAGACGAAAATATTAAAAAAAAACAAAAAAAAACAAAAAAAAAAACTATGAAACGTTGTTGGTTAAATATTTCTTGTTTCAAAATAGAAAGCACACATGTGATCGATATAATTGTAAAAATGAATATAATTGAAATTAACATATTTAATAAATATAAAAAGCACATAAAAATCAATTTTTTTTTCTAAATAAATTTTGCGTTTTAGTACTCTAACGTAATACATGTATTTTAACAGTTAATTTACATCTATACTACACACTAAATGGCCTAAACTGCAATACGGAAACAATTACATACTGTAAAATTTATTATTTGCATTAAAATTATGATAAAAGATACCGCCATGAGTTACTGAGGAAACTATCCTTGATTTTCTTGCTGGTAATCAAGTGAAAATTATGCACAGCTTTCTAGATAGAGACCCCATACCAGCATTTTATGTCGTAGTGCAAGTTGCCCAAGGTGACTTCGTCATTGCGTTATAAAATAATGCTCGTCATTCTAATTTATGCTTATCTTTTCTCAGTCTTAAAATAGATTCAAGCCTCAAACATGCTCGATATATAGATTCCTCTAGAAAACTATTTATTTTATTGAAAGATTTAATGTTACTTTAAGTAAAATATGTATAGTTTAATTAAACAAGGTATTCCAAAAGTCTTCGAGACATTTTACATTTAAATAACAAAATCAAGTAATCTCAAACGAACGGCAGTGCGGCGAATATTTAGGCTTGTCACGATAAAAAGTTTTTTTTTTTTTTTTTTTTTTTAACAAATTAAAAAAAAAATAGTTCTCAATGTTGCAAATAGATGGCGCTGTACTTTCACACCTACAAACAATGCATCAAAAACTCCAGACAATCTTACATGCTTGATTGATAAGGACGCATTATCTTTACAGAGGAGGCAACTTTTCACGGTGTATAAAGGGTAACAATACCAACATGAGAATATGGGTATAGAAGTTTACTTGGATATAAAACAAAGTTTTGCTGTTACTGAAATTCGCAATTTGTATCCGAACTTTTTTTTTGACAGCAGAATGGGACACCCTCACACTTGAATTGAATCGCAAAAGATTATTTGAATGAGGAGTTTAAGAGGACGAGATGGTCCATTGTTATGACCATCTCGTATCCCAGGTTTAATCTTCTCCTGGATTTATTCATGTCGGGCTATGTCAAGGACAGAGTGTATTCTTCCCTTGTAGCTGACTCTGAAGAGTTAAAGACGCGAATTACTCATGCAATCCAGTATACTCCGCAATCAGTGTTAGCGAATACCTGGATAAAACTTGAGCAGCATATATAAATGTGGTTCAAGTTACTATGGGGTAATGAAAGAAATATTCTGTATTTGTGTGCAAGTCAAAAATGCAATTATTTGTAACTGATTGTTTTGGATTTTTGATGCAGATGCATTGTTTGTTGTTTATAAGGTACAGCGCAATCTATGAGAAACGTTTGGAACTTTTTTTATTTGCTAAAAAACCTCTTTTCATTATAAGAAACGTTTTAGTGCACACTGCATTTTAGTGTGTCGATTACTTGATCTTTTTATTGAAATTTAAAATGTGTCGAAGAGTTTTCAGGCACCCTGTATGTCAAGTTGAGGTTCATCATATGTATCTATAAATTAAATGTACAAACTCTTTACTCATTCTAAAAATATGTGTATCTTCATTTGATCAACGACAATAGCATATTTGTGTCTCATTATTTTAGTAAAATAACTGGTAGTTTCAAAATATGACTTTTAGCTTTTATTTAATTGTTTCACTTTAAAGAGAACGAAAGATTAAACGCTTTGAAATTGATCTGACATTGTCCTTCAGCTCCTAAGAATATTACTGGACATTATATTAAATAATTTCTTTAAAAAAATGTCTCTTTAAGGTAATCGCTTTAAAAAATATTTGCATTAAATTCTATTTAATATTTTTTTCTTTCTATCCAACTATATGAATGAATTTCTCTTCCCTTATAAAAAAAAAAAAACATACAAGTAAGCTTAAGGAGTGGTTTTCTTTTTTGAAGTTCTTTGTTAATTTTATTTTAATTGAAAGTAGTTAATTTGTTAAAGATTTTCAAATTTCTACCACAATAAATGACGTTTTAGACATAAAAAGACTATTTGGTAAATAGTCTATTGGTTCAGCAAAAATCAAAAATTTTAAATTTAGATCACCATTTACCTAAGCCGGTTGTGTAGAATGTGAATAATATTATGCCTGTGTTGACTTGCTGTTCTTCAAAATATTAATTTTTTATTTCAACATTTATTGATGCATACCCAGTTTTACTTTAAACAGTACTTTTAATTGATACAAGAAATTAGTTTATGTAAGCCTTCTTAAATGATGTAGAGTAGAGCAATTGAGAAATTTTACGTTTCCTTATGAATGTTTATGTTACAGTCAATCAGGGTAACATTGAACCACATTTTCAGTATTTTCTTCTTCCCCACTAATGTTTTTATAGTATTTTCAGACTTAATGACATAAAATGGAAGAATAAACCCTAAATTATATTTTAATTTACACAAATTAGTAAATGTTGATGATGAAAGCACCAAATAATAGGAAAATAACCCGGTGCAAAGTTACCCTGCCATTTAGGGTAACTTTGAACCACTATCAGAAGTTTCATATAAAATACCTTTTTTTTATTCAGCCTAGGACTATTCAATATTTGAACTAGTAAAATTAAGTTTCTAAATATTTGAAACATCATCAGCTGCAGTTTTCAATATCCTAAAGTTTGTATATTTTAAATAATACTACAAAGAATATATTAGGTCGGAACAATGGATGATGAATCACATGAATATATTGTAAAAAAACCTATTTATTGTTCAGTTTAAACATATAAATATAGTGAAAAAATAATCTTCAGTTCATTCACTTAAATATAAACTCATTTTATCAATTAAAAAATGAAAAGATAAATAGAAAATAATAAATCTGATAGGCCGCCCTTATGCAATTAGTTAAGTACTATGGTGTTTGCAAGTCCCAATATGGCACAAATACGAATATTATATCCTTAATGTTAGAAATAGTATGACAATATAAAAATAAATTTCAAACTTCATAAAATTCCACTTTGGCATTCTTCAGATTAATAGTTTTGCATCATAAAAATAATTATTGATCTGGAAAACATCTCGTCTTCTAGCTGGAATAATAATTTCTGGAGATAATTTTTTTAAACACTCTTAATTTTTCACTACAGATCACCATTGATATTGGGCCATTTCCAATATGCACCAGATTTCTTCATGAACCACCATATATCACGTTGTCTTTTAAGTCAATTTGATCTGGGTACATTTCTCCATCGTATTAAATAATTATGTGGTCGTAAACTTTGCATATGCCATAACCAAAATCTAAAACACTTGCATGCTTTGTGTATAAAATTCCTTTCTTATTGATGTGCTCAACAGCCACCACTTGAACAATCTCTGATTTTTCAGTAACATTCTCCACAACAATTTCAGCAGTATAAACCTCTATCATGTCCTTATTGTCCAACTTTCACCTTCTCATAAAATGATAGTGTTGCACATACAATGTCATCTGCACCATCTAGTTCAGGTTGGTTGGTTTATATGCTCAACGACCAACAGCTTAACGTGGATTCCGAACTACAACGAACTTCCATGACTAACCCGGGATTCGAACCCGGCACCTTTGGCATGCGGGGCCTGAGCTCTAGCCACACAGCCATCAGGTGGATCATCTGATTTAGGACTTATACTCTTACTGTCTACCAGGAGGTCATATAGTAGAGGACTTTGGATGATCCCCTCATGTCCTCGCTATACATATTCCTTTACCATTTATTTTTTGTGCTTGGAAATTTTTCACTTCCTCAACTGAAACTCTTTTTACAGCCATCACAGGTAGGCAGATTTTTTTTTAGTTCTGTGAATGACTGCTAGATAATTATTTCTAATATTTTTAGGTACTTCTTGAATTCACTCTCAATATTTACATTTTATCGGATTTCGCATACAAGGGAAAATTCCATAAATTAAATTGCATTTGTATGTATATAAATGTATTTAAAAGCAAAACCAAACATAAATTGAAATAAAATATGAATTATATGAGCAGTGTATGCATTATACACTGTCATCAGCCTAACTTTGAACCGGCTCAAAGTTACACTGAATACGTGGTAAAATGGTAGTGTCTTAGTTTTTTGCTTTTTACCAAATGTTAGTAAATAAATAACCATCAGCTACTAACAATTTCACTATTTCAAGAAAATTATATAACTGATAAAGTGGTAAGTTGATGCTTACTTGCATAAATTAGTTGATTTACATCAACTTCAAATAAGCATTTAAATGGAACTTGCAAACAGTACTTCAGAAAAGCAACTGAATGGCTAAATAAATTATGTACTATTTTGCCAATTCATATTCTAAACTATAGAGCAAAAATCCAATTTCACAATCTTGCCAGCATTTTGCAGCAGTGGATCATTAGCAGTTCTTTAAATCCAAAAATACTGAAAACTAGGAGGTGGTGCAAAGTTATACCCTATGGCTCAAAGTTACCCTGAATGACGTATATTTACTCTGAAAAATTTAAAAGTTTAATATTTGAACTCCACTAACATTTGCATCATGGTTATCTATAAAGTGTTTTCAAACAAGCTAAGGGGAAAAAACCTCTTATCCGCGCATAAAATAAAAGTATCTTGTTTTTCACGTTTATGAAAATTGTTTTTAAAAACTTCATATAAATTGATATATATCTCGACAAAAGACGGTTAAATATAGAATTTCAATTCAAAGCCCTTAATTTTTTTTTTTTTTTTTGTTCAAAAGCTCAAACGTTTTGAGTCGAATTCAATACCAAAGAAAGAATAAGCTATCTTTACTATCAAAATGATTCAATTGTAACGAGTTTACTGGAAATGCTTAAAACTTCTGTGGAACTGTGATAGAAATGAATTTTTCTATCAGATGAAGATCTTAATACAATTTTCCCAAGAAGATTCCTCACTCAAGTAGTTTATCTGAATAAATTAACAAGAGTTTCTTCATCTAAAAAGTAAACAAGAACCTTGAACAACGGAGTCTCCTGTGGGAATTCCGCCTACCTCCAACTCCACATATGCAAACATAACCTCGTCTTCAATAAACCTCAGATGAAGACAGTCGTGGGGTTTTTATTACCGACTCCAGTGTACTGTGTACGTGATGCAACTCGGTGCAAGCAAAAGCAAGTTCAAGAACACATAGCCAGAAGGTTTTCTCCGGAAGGGATGTAACAAGAAATACTTTGATCATAAAAGACTTTGCTTCTTTGAGAAGATGCTATGAGAGGGTCTTATATGCAAATGTCAAGAGGATTAAAAGAAAAGATTGAAAGGAAAGAGTTCTTCTGTAACCCGGACGTAGTTCTTGTTTAAACACAGCCAACTTTCTCTGAAATTGGTGGGCATCATTGGGTGAAAAAATGCTTAACTACTCTAAAGGCTGAGAACTGAAAGCATCCAAAGGTTGATGTCAACTGCTTCCAAACGTTTATTTCATTTATACTTTTTGACATTCATTTATATTCTTTCTACCCTATTCCTCACATTCTCGAATAAAAAGGTTATTTATTAATATTAATTTTTACTTTAATTTGTAGTAAAAAGAGCAGCTTTTGAGATTTATTAAGTTAAAGACAAAATTAAATGATTTAGGTTTGGGTAGCTTCCATTTCAGGTGTAACTGTTAATTTTTACAAGTCATTAAATGGCAATACTATGTAAATTGAACCCACCATACTTAAAAAAATCTTGTACATCTATATAAAATCTCTATTATAAAGTGAAATGGTCAAATTATCATAAAATTTTAGAAAACTTTTTTGTGGTAGAATTGAATAAACCTTTCTAACTTTGAAACTTCATCTATTTTATTGAAATGTACTATCGAAAATAAGCGTTTTTAAAAGACAAAAACGAAGAAAGCAAGAAAATTGCAGTTGCTGTAATAATTATATATAATCAGTAGAGTAATTATAGAAATACAATGATATTGCACTAAAGGTTAGGAAACGGTAAAAAAAAAAGCAAAAAAAAAAAAAAGCTTTAAGTTCAATTCCTTGTACTTTTCCCATACGTTCGCAAACGCTTGCATTTTTAAAATGTATAAATATATTTTAAATTACAATTTGTATGAAACATATTTTTATTTAAATCATAATCTGATACTTCTATGCAACATCAAGAAAAATAGTAAATCTATTGAAATAATTATTTCAATAAAACATACATAGCTGCCCAAAAATGAAGTTGTTTGGAAAAATACAAGCTATTACACCATACATTAATAAAGATAAAATACATTTATAAAACAGATTTAAAGGTATATTTGTACTACCAAAAATTTATTAGTTAGTTTATTTTTTCTTGAAAAATTAATAATTTACTAAGTACTACAAAAGGTGCATATCCTCTAATCTAAATAATATTGATAAACCTATCTACAAAATGTTCTAAATTTGTGGTCCCTTTAGTAACTACCACTATAAAGTACTATAATTTTTCTAAAAATATAAGAAAATTAACACTGATTTTCATGCACAAAAAATAGATGGCCTTGTGCATCAGTGTTCGAATAAGTGGTAAAAGTAAATAAAATACCCGCCCCCCCCCCCTCAAGACACACATTGCACCTATAATAGTAAATTTAAGGTGCTTTCAAAGGAAAAATAAATAGCCCAAAGCACGTTTTATGTTTTATTTTATTACTTAACACACTGACCTACCTAACATTCACCAAAACATAAATCTGTTACATCCGCCAATTCAAAATCCAATTTATAACCTTTTAGCCTTTAAACTATTTTAACTCTTTAACCTTCAAAGATTAGACTTTGAAAAATGAAAAAAAAAATAAAATAAATGTACTCCTTATTGACAAGTTAAAAATAATTTCGTTAATAAAAGTTATTTGTCATGTACTTATACTTTATTCAATGAAACATGACATTATTACAGTTCAAAATTGTGATAAATATCTAATGCGTGATTCAACAGCTTTTCAAGATTTACGCTGTAGCACCTTAATTGAAGCAGATAGTGTGCTATTACGACCACTTAGCTAACGCAGGTGAACCTACATCAAAGTATCCCAAAGACTAAAACAGTTTTAATAGTTACCCCTCGCTGCTAAATCAAAATGATACCCGATCTATCTCCTTCTCTTAGAACACACATAAAAATCCAGCTCCAATTGAGTCTTGAAAGCATCTTGAACTTGAGGTTCATACAACCCTATTCATTGTACACCAAATGGTATAATTTTAAAATTACGATGATAAACGACTTATAACTCGATTCAATAGCGTAAGTGTTAAAGGCTTCACCTCAGAAACAAGGTTCACCATAGATTGCTTTAAAACAAGGTTCACCCTAGATAACTAAAAAAAGGGTTCTGTGGAAAAAGTGCCATTAGACCGATTCGTCTGACCTGGAAAGTGTACGTCAAGAGGTTTCTCCAAAAGAAATTCCTAATGGTGTCTGCGGAAACAACAAAACCCAACACACCCCACCGACGACCACGGTTACTCCACTCCCATGACCTGATCCTGACTCTTCCACGACCAGATTCACCTTTGCGACTTCCAGAGGATTCATTCCATCAACACAGACGTGGGCTGACACCATGAGCACGCCTTCGCTCACATGGCCACAGTCAGCTGAGCCTCACCTCAAGAATCGTCTTCCAATTAGACCGAGTCATGCATCAAGGAACCAACCTTTTCAAATCTTAATTTCTATTTCCTTCTCATTCTGGAATTTGTGAAATAGCTGTAACCGTTCAAAACAATCAAAAGTGATTTATTTAGATGAAATGTACTATGTCTGTTCGCGCGTTAGATTAAAAATTTCAAATTCCGTACCTCGGAAGTTACTAACTCAAATTAACTTTTTTTAAACTTCCTGTTTATATTTTCTTTCGCTTAACGATGAAGATTTTCGTTCTATGATTCATGATGTGGTTGTTATAGTGAAACCTCAAATATTTAAAGTTATTCTTCTTTCTACAATAGATATAAGTTTCCAAGAAATGCTTGGCATCAAACTCTTGGCTGATGTACAGAGATACACATTTATTATTTCTAAGCTATCTTAATAGTACGCCATCTTAAAATTCCTCAAGTCAGATATTTGAAATTAGACAAATTCTTTAACTGCGAAACTTTGATAATGCCTGTCTGTTCGTCAATATCTGATATAATTGAAGTTATCGATGTCTGAGACTAATATAATTTCCTGTGGCTATCGATGCCAATCGTTTTATTCAATGCTGTTTTAAATTATGACACTTGTTCGTAAAATTGGGGTTTAACTGTCCTACTCAGATTTTATGATGAATCCCATCATCTTTTCTTCTTCAGAAAACAGTTGGTTTTGGTTGGTTTGTACGCTCAACTACCTATTTTTATGCACAGTAACGGCTAATTAGGCCGGGACCTACAGCTTAACGTGGATTACGAACCACAACGAACATCCATTAACCCGGGATTCGAACCCGGCACCTTTGGCATGCGAAGCCAGAGCACTAACCCCATAGCCATCAGGTGAGCTTCAGAAATCAGTTATCTTTGATTGGTTCCTTGCCGCATAACATAATCCAATATTGCCGTCCACCCTCAACTCTTTTCACCCTGGAGGACTCAGATTCGAAAAAAAGATCTTCTAATCTGGTCTGCATCAGATCAGACCGGAAGAGTCATCGGAGATTTCAGAGCCTCGGGTGCCGGGGGAAGATATTTATTGCGATTTAACCTCCATGTCAAGGAGTTGCTCTATAACTGTTATTATAGGTGCGAGTTTTATTAAACCATTGCAACTTGCATTGTGCGGAGATCTACAGCGGTGTCACCCCCTGCAGGCAGGAACAACTTCCGTAAAAATGGCAGAGAGTATATGAAATGCGACCCACAGGTTGTTATGGTCCATATTCTATTTCGGGTTCATGGATCTCTCTGAGAAAAATCGAACTAGATTGTGAATATTCCTTATTTATTCAGAATAATTGGATTTGGTAGACAAATATTTCGTTTTACATTTCTATAAATATTTTTGGATATCGCTAGGTAAATGTAGGGTCAAGTAGACGAATGTACAATAGTAATAGAAACAAATAGTTTCTTTTAAAAAACAAATATTGACTCTAGAAATATTTTGCTTCATTTAAATTATATTTTAATTTTCGGAATTTATAATTTCTTTTTAAAAGTAAAGTGTTGTTAAATTTTCAAAATGTAGCCCACTTTCTCAAATAGACCAATAGTTTTATGAGCAACTTTTAAGATATTAGTGATAAAAATGAATTATGTATAAAGTGTATGAATTATGTAATTTAATATTGCAGGGAAAAATAAGTATTCACAAAATCAATGCATAATAGTATTTTTAAGAACAGATGTCTATACATTTATAGAAAAGTAATAGGTTATAAAATACCTTAAAGTACAGACTATAAAATAAATTATAGTTTAAAAGTTGTAGATTATGAAATACCTTAATTATGTTTAAGATATTATCAGTGCAAATCCTTCTAATGAAAACGTAAGAATGTATTTGAGAATAAATGTTTATAAATTTACATAATATAGGTACAACTTTTCAACCAAGTTTTCAATTATCAGAATAAAATAACAGTACGAGGTACATTATAATAATCTATTCCTATACTCTTGTCTGAAATTGATTGCCAACTGGAAAAGAGAGAACTAGTTCTTGTAGATTTACTTATTCCTCGACTAGGAATTTAAAGCCATTAAATAACCATTTAAAAAAAAAGAATGAAAGTAATCTATTTCATAACATTTCTTTATTTAAGTACAATATTTCTTTATAAGCAGACAAGTAAGTCATCGTGGGAATTTCTTGCAGGCAGGTTCTGTTGGAAAAGAGGTTATTTTTTTTTCTTTCTTTTGACACTTCGGGGTGCGTTAGAGAGTTTAAGTATGACAGAGGGAGTGTCTGATCACTAGGACATCAGATTAAGTGCCTGCTATTGCAGAACTGTTTACCTTTTTCTCTTCATGGTATAAGCAAACAGTAAACTGGTCAAACTAGATAAAGACGATTGTAGAACTCCAGAATCATATAATCACAGGGAATAAAATGAAATATAATATTTGTAGTTACAGTAAATTCTCGATGTAATAAGCCACTTTTTTTTGTTGCAGATTTTGTGTTCTAAATCAATTTGTTAGTTTTATTTACATATATGTATGATTATTACTTGTCAAAAAGAATAATTTTGTTAAAAATGACTCAAAGGATAAACTGTTAAGGAGGAAAAAAATGTATGCTGACGCTACGTAATTAATGAGTTGATAAATAAAATATATTCATTTTAATTCTAAATGTGTTCCAAGTACAAATTTTTAAACTGATGAAATTCCACAGATGTTCTCTCTTATTTTTAGACATTCTGATAAAAATTACTAATTTATATAACATTTCTGTCCAAATACTATCAGTGTTTCTATTATTATTATTATTATTATTATTATTATTATTATTATTTTTTTTTTTTAAATAATTCTTTGCAAATATCTATTGAATATTGTGGATGGAAAGTAATTACACATGAACAACAATTCACAAAAAATGGTTTTTGCTTTCTGATACCAGAATAAAACATTCCTAAATTTAATAAAAACAAATAACTTCATTAGTGCAATTATTAATTAGGCGTATATAAATTATTTTTATTGTTACTGTTTACCATTAAATTCTTATATATTAATTGGAAAAATTAAATTAGAATAAGAATAGTTAGTGTTAAAAATAATCAATTCTTTTAATAATTATTTTAATATTATCACTATTATTAATCTACTATTTTCTTTTTTTTATACTTTATTTTAAAGATAAATTCTTTTTTGAATTTTAGTGTGATTTGAAAGTAAAATGCTGAATATTATGTGGGTTTAGATAGTTTGCTCTTTTTGTTTTGATTCTCCCAACGATGTTGCGATGCATATTTTCTTCGGTAAATAAATTTGGCTTCAATTATAGAGTTTCTTAGCTCTTTAATGGATTTTTTTAAATCCTTTATATTAACTTCGATTTTGTGGGTTTATCGATGGCGGAGGAATCTGCGGAGACTTTATTAACCCTCTTTACATCATCCAATCAAACTGAAACTTGGCAGATAGGTTCGATGTCGATGACAACGCATTCCATCAAATTTTCGGGCTGTTACTGTCACTAAAAGATCGCTTTTATAGAATACTAATAAACCAACTTGCCGTTAGGCTTGGGCGATGCATCGATACATCGGCAAAAAACGGTGTGAAATCAACATCGTCAAACAGGTGTCATTATTTTCTCAAAACCGATACATCACGATCTTTTTTAACGATACTTGCCTAGCACTTCTAGGACGAAGAACCGTGCCTCGATTCATGCGCGGTGTTCCTAAGATACTATAGAAACGTATTGAAGCCGTCGACACCGCGCCGTTTGAAACGAGTTCCATTTGCTTTTGCGCGGTACTTCATCAGCAAGCTCACATCGTGATAATCCAATCCACCCTGCCCTGCATATGCGCGATGTTCTCAATATTTTATAGAAACATAGTGAAACCGTCGACATCGGGCCGTTTGAGACGATTTCCATTTGCTTTTGCGCAAGCCCGATACTTCATCAGGAAAAACGGCATCGTGGAAATCGTATCCACCTTACGTGTGTGCGATGAGTGTTGAAATTGCGAGGTGGTGCCAGTAGTCTAGTAATATTGGAGATTCGATAAAAGAAGTATTCCTTTTATTGTTTGAACATTTTTTTATGTTGTTCTCTAAACTATAGGAAAACGTTTTGATTTTTATTTAAAAAAGTCATCAGATATAGGACCTTGATATTGATTTTTGGAATTTGGCCGAGCATTTCCTACACTTTTTGTGTTTCATTTTCGAATTATTATTATTTTTTTTTAATTATTTCTTTAACTTGAAATAAATAAAATATTACACTTTTGTATTTTTAAATCTTTTTCAAGATTTTTTTTCATCTTGCTATTATTTTATTTTGCTTTATTTATTAACGCAAGGGGATTGCGGTATTCTGGCGCGGTAATTTCTGTTTAGTTCTTACCCAGTCCAGTTAAGATAATTTGGTTATTTATTACTATGAGCTGTTTGTTATATCTTCCAAAATCATTGTGAACTAGTGCATGGACTAATCACAGCTGTTTCTCTAGTTTGATTGATTAAATACTTATAAACGATTTTTTTCTCATTTACGTTGAAGGAATTTCTCTTCGGTCACGTAAGTAAATAAATGTTTTATAATTTTTTTTTCAGCTTGTTCAATTTGAATAAAGTTTATTTCCATAAGATTAATTACTCAATCCAACATAGTTTCTTAAAAATGCGGGAATGCAGATTTTTTTGGCACAAAATAAAGATCATTAGAATTTTAAATGTTATGCATTAATTTTATTTTTATT
This sequence comes from Linyphia triangularis, assembly GCA_963978545.1. NCBI lineage: Eukaryota > Metazoa > Arthropoda > Arachnida > Araneae > Linyphiidae > Linyphia > Linyphia triangularis. The sequence continues at coordinate 58,929,902 of OZ021723.1, read as the reverse complement.
GTTTAATAGTTATGTTGTACATTGTAAGTAATAAAATATTCATTATAAAGTATGTTTTTGATTTAATAATTAAGAATATCCAGTAACTGAAGTAACATGTGCACCGCTAGGAAGTGCACTTGTCCTCCCCCCCCCCCCCTCTCCTTCCCAGGAAAATAACATTGTAAAATTTCATTACGATAGAGAAATTGAAAAATCCGGATTAAACCAATAATAATAATAATAATAATAATAATAATAACAACCGGCTTATACCCCCTTGGGTATTTTGTGTATCCCCCTGAAAATAATTCGGTCGCTGCTCATGTTATTTAAAATAAACTTCCATACATGAATTTAATAAAATTTTACAAAGCTAAGTTAGCATAACTTTCGGCTATATAGCGTGTTATGAAAACGTGGTTTTATAGTATTTGGTAAAAAAATATACACATAGTTAACATCGCGTGTATCGTGACATCGTGATGTTTGCTTTCTGATATATCACGATGCAGAAATATTAACATCGCCCAGGCCTACTTGCCGTCATCCAATCGCGTTAAAATCATCGATTGAACTGACCATTGTTAAAACTCTTTCCTGTGACCAATTTTTTTTTAAATAAATAAATAAATTTAATCTGAATAAATAAAGATATTGAATGTGAAATCATAAATTCACGTTCATTTTTAATAAATAAATTTTGAAACGTAGTTTGCCGCACATTTTCCTGATAGAAAAGTTTTTGATATTGGGGCTGTAGTAATGAATAGAAAAATTGACACTGGATATAAAGGATTTTTTTTAAAAAACTTTGTTCTTATGAGTTATATTATTGGTCAATAATTCCTAGTTACTTAATTATGATTGTCAATTTGTTTATAAAAAAACATTGGTAATTGTCTAAAATATTATATTGGTCATAGTTGTACGCAACACCTTAACCTTATACTTAGGAAAACAATGAATAACTTATTCATGTGTGCTTATTTTGCTTAGTGAGCGAGATGATCCTGATGAGTACATTGCCCAGATAATGAGTGTACGGCAAACAGTGCTTCGGCAAAATTTTATTACCGTTTTCAATGTACACTCATTCAATTAAAGGTTTAAAGTAAAAACAATACTAATGAGTCACAGCTAATATCATCGCTTCAGAACGCCCTAGGCTTATCTTATTGAAAAGAACATTAAAATGAAGGGGAAAAAAATAATAAAAAAAAGTATTGAAGAAAGTTAGTTAGTTTGTAGTAAGTGGGTTGTGTTTGGAATCACGAAGTGCTTGTCCCCTCTAACTCTTATGATATGCAATTAAGGTCGAGGGGGTAAGCGATTGTCACGTGATGCATCGTGACCCAGTGAAATTGCTGAGCGTTGCAAAATAACAGTTATTTTCTTCATGAAAGTACATCGTAAACAAAACAAGTGATTAGCTTTCTTACATTGTTTTAATTAAATATGAGTCAATTATGAAAACGAAATGAACTATTTATTTAGGTAAGAAAAATAGTAAATACTTCTATAGGAAGAAAGTACAATATATTTTAACTAAATGACTTAATGTTTTCGTTCGATAGTTTAATAAATAAACTAAATTTAATTTTTTAATGTGCATGTATATACTTTGTCCCGAATATAATTTGAATTTAAGATTTAAAATGTTTATATATATATATATATATATATATATATATATATATATATATATATATATATATATTGTTTTTTCCATTCATGGTAAAGAAAAGGAAATATCCAAACATTTAAATGAATAATAATAATAACAATAATAAAAAAAGCACAAAAAAAAAAAACAACAGAAAAACCGAATGTTATGTATGCGTGCGAATGAAATTGTATAGGGGTAAAATAGGTAAAAAACAACGCGAAAGATGCAATTTTAAAGTTTGTTATGTTTTAAAATTCTTTCCATTAACTTCGATTTGTATTTGTGTCAGGCAAATATACGGAGGGTTAATTAATCCCCTTGCTGTCATCCAATCGAGGTGACACTAGGCATATAGATAAAAATACATTCTATCAAATTTTTTAGGCAAAGGAAAAAAAAATGTTAATCAACTGCACAACATCGATGGTTTTCTTTGTAGTGATAAAACACTATAAAAACTTGATCTGAGTTCAAAATTGCTTAAATAAGTTGCAAATACGTATAAAAATTGCCAATGCATATAAAGAATTTAGATATAACACTTTGTTTTTAAGGATTAATTTTTTAAATAATTTGTATTAATTTTTATTTTGTTTGTGTGTGTATCTGTTTGTAGCGGGAAAATCTTCGGAGGTCCAATTTACTTACTTACCGTCCACCAATCGAGTTAAAACTTCCTAGATAGATTAATTCTCGATGAAAAGGTCTTCCTTCAAGTTTTGGGTTTATCTCTAAACGACCGCTTTTACACACGCTTGTATTTTCAGACGTCAGATCTAGATACCGATCTATATTCAAGTAAATAAAAGTGGACGGTATTTAATGGCGAACTTTCTCTTGTTAAGGTTGACGACATAGAATTAAAAAAAAAAAAAAAAAAAAAAAAAAAAAACTTGTCTCTGATGTTTTAAAATCTTTTATACACTATCTGGCCAAAAGGAATCAGGATCCCCCTCTCCCAAGGAAGTGGATCTGGCAGGTGACGTATTTAATGCGTAACCGAAAGCTATGAAAGTGTTGGTAGTGGTTTGACAGGTCATATTTATGCGTTTTTGAGACAATGAGTAAGTCAAAGGAGTTTAGTGACTTTGATCGTGGAATTATAGTGGGATGCCACTTTTGTGGGAAATTAGTTCGTTTAATTTCGGACATTCTACAGAATCCAAAATCCACTGTAAGTAACGTAATTGTGAAGTGGAAACGCAGAGGCATTGAAACTGCAGAAAAACAAAGTGGCTGGCCAAAAAAAGTTAGTGAAACAACCGTAGAACTCAGGAGAAAGTGTAGCGAAGCTAAATCGCAAATCCTCGTTGGTTGAAATCACTCAGGAGTTCCAAATTTCATCAGACTTTAGTGTTAGTAGCAGGACAGTTCGTCGAGAGTTAAAATACCTGGGATTCCGTGGTTGTGCAGCCGCTCACAAGCCTAACATTACTTCCCAGAATTCCAATGGACAAGTGGAAAAATGTTCTTTGGAGTGATGAGTATCGCTTTACAATCTTCTAGTCCGATAGACGCGGTAGTTTGAAGAAATAGATGTTCAAAAATTTGACTGGCCTTCTCAGTGCCTCGATCTGAATCTCATAGAACACTTTTGAAACGAATTAAAACGCAGGTTACGTAGCCAGCCAAATCGACCATCCTCACTGCCAGCACTTACTTCAGCTATGATGGACCACCTGGAAGAAAATTCTTATGGCCACCCATCAAAAACTATTCGAAAATATCCTCTGACGTGTGCAAGTTGTCATCGATGCAAAATATGGACCAACATCATATTAATATGTATTTCAGGACTCTCCGAGTCCGTACCATTAGGTGTCCGGATACTTTTGGCCAGATAGTGTATTACCTTCGATTTTATTCGTGGCTTTCATAGTGCGTATGACCCTGTGTTAACTCTTTCGGGCCTTTAAAAGGAACAAGGAAAGGGTATCGCAAATTTTCTCTTATGAAATCATTATTGATTGGATTTTATGGTATGGATTTGATGTGTTTTCTTTAAACAAAATATTGCTTTAATATATAAGTTTTGAACCAATTCATATTTGAAAATCAGTACTTTTTAAATTGGTATAATTCCCGCCTGCTGCTTTTCAGGGAAGTATTTATTCGGCAATTCCTTTTTAACACGAAAAAATATTATATTTCAAACTCAAACTGCTTTTGGGTATTTTAATGTTTATTTTATGTTTAATATAATCCATTTTGAACAAATTAAGTAACACAAGTGTCTATTGTTTATGCATAATCGTTTAAAATAGTTTCTCTTAAAGAAGGTAATGTCATATGATAATCAATACAATCCAGAAGATATTCATTTAAAACTGGTTGCATATAAATATTTATACGAAGAACATTGAATAGTTAATGGAAAAAGCTGCATCGCACAAAATAGTAAATGAGGCTTTGATGTAAAAATAATAATTTAGATTTAGATTAAAGCTACAAATTTTTTAAATTGACTTTACAACCTATTTCTCACGAGGTATTTATAAGTTGATATTCGAAAAGCTCTCGCAAAACCAACTACATGTATACTTTTATCTGTTTAATTCTCCCAAAAAACTTTTAAGTATTGTGTAATCGTTTTCCTAAAACATTAAAGATTACAAAACCTAGTTAATTTATTTCTTGCCTAAATATGATGAAACAATTATCAAAAAGTAAGAAATCAGTATTATTATTATTATTATTATTATTATTTAAGGACCCTTGTGATCAGTAATTCATATAGATGGAAGAAATAAATAATATCAATTTTTAAAAACGAAGAAATCTTGAGATTTCCACAATGCTTGGAAACATTTTATTAGGGTTAGTTTTACGAGAAAGAACATAAAAAAAACTTAACCCAGTGCGTTTCATTTAAAACAGATTACATCATGTAGAATAAATAAATATCTGCCCATCACCCGCAATAAAAAAAGATTAAGGTGGTAAAAAGATGATGTTATTCAAAGAGTGAAGGAAAAAATCTTCCCCATTCAAAGACAAATGAGTATGCTGATTGGAAACGATAGAAGGCATAAAGGAGGAATTAATAAAGATAAAACAGCAATTGAATATATGCTAAAGGGTTGTCACGGGCTCCATGCAGGATAAGCAATCAATCATAGAAACGGGGGAAAACTGCATCCTTAATACACATGCTCAGGTAGCTTCTGGAAGACATATCACTAAAGGGTTAAAGGATCGTTCAAGGAGGTTAGGAATAATATATGCCAGGATAATCACGTTCTTTCAACGGATGCACGTGTTTTATCGTTTTAATAGGGACACAGGAATGATTACTTTTTAAGGTAAGGGGCATCGTTGGTTTGACCTTGAAGTTTCGTAATTTATAAAACGACTTTTAGTCAGTGCGGATTTCTCAAAATACATGCTATTAAACTACTTTATTTTAATTTTCAACTCAAGAATGTATTATTAGTTGTTCTTTGTAAGGTATGTTTGGTTTGCGTAATAGAAGGTAAATTAAAAATTCAAACTACAACAGTATATAAATCAGAGAATAGAATATTTTCAAGCGTTTATAAATAAAAACTAATAAATTAAAGCAATTATTTTTATAAATATGAAGATAGAAATACAGTCTAAAGTTATGGTTTACTTATAAGTATCGTACAGAGAAAGATTACGTAGGAAATAAATAAAAACAATACTCTACCCCATTACTCTTCCCTATAAACTTTCAAGGAGATGTAGCATTTTTTATAGTACTTTTATCCACTGTGTGATGGAAGCAAATAACTCACCCACAACGTGCGCAAATGTCTGACATGATATTTGTAGTAGAAATAACTAAATAGGTTTAAATAACTATATTTATTCAGCATTATAATTTAAAATAATAATTAAATTTTTCAATATTTTTTTATTAATACCTTAATAAATGACACATGTATGAATTGCCTTTGTAGACAGGTCATGAAAATGCAATAACCAAAATTTGTTAAATAAATTAAAGAGTGTATGTAACCTATAAATTGGAATATCAATTGAACATGGGTTATTAGGGGTTATGAACTGCAGGGTCAGCAAATATTGTATCACATTGGCGCGTATCTCATTTGAAAAATGTGTCAGGGTTCACCTCCCAATTCAACACACTGTCGGAAGATGGAATAAGCAATGGAGTATAGTTCCGGCTCCTTAGATAATTGCCTTTCTTCAGGGCACTAGACACCTTTAATTTTTCAATTGCTGTAATTTTAATGCGACACGAAACTGGATGATGGATTTACGTGTTGCGCATTACGATTTGTGGACTAGTAATAGCAGTTATATTCGAGGAAGGATGGTATCAAGTGATATATTTAGTAATATTAGGTCAGCAGTGAATTATAGTTTCATGTTGTGAAACTCTGGAGCAGTTCAGTGTACTCTTATAGTACTTCACTACAAAGATCGGTATTCCTCTTGAAGTTAGCTAATGTAAGCGAAAGTCCTTTTTTTATCGCATGAGAAATGTGGCATCCCTTGATTTAACTTTAATACTAATACCAAATACGTAATTTTAGAAATACAGAGTAATAGATAAAATTCATACGAATAGGTATAATGTAAAATGAATAATAATAAGTTTGTCTAATTTTTAAATGTCATTACTTTTAAGCTATTTTCTTTATAAAAAATACGATTTTCCGATTTAGATACAAATTAATTTCTATTAATAAAATAAGTAATTCCAACTATTTTATTTATTACTGGTAAGTAGTTAACTCATGAAAATAAAATTGTCGATCATTGGATTTATACAGTTAAGATAAAGCTCAGTATGGATGCTTTTTGAATTCTATAACCGTATGAAAACTTTTCTGAGAGGATATATAGATGTAGGTTTGTGTGCTACTGCTTTCAATACAAAATACAGCTTCTCAATGCAGTTTTCTAATACAGAATTGTTTCTCTAAAAAGTTTACAATCAAACATTGATAATAAGACATTAGACGTGTTGTATCTTGCTTTTCAATGTGTCATGAAATAAGTTCAGTGTCAAAAATGAATAATTTGTAGGCTACATGTAATCATCACAACAACGTCGTGCGATGTTAAAATCTATTTTTCATCCTCACACGGTTACAACAATATAGGACACGTCTATTTGTAGTCAGATTAATGTGAAATTTCTTAGTTTTTTTTCTTGAAACTAAAGGTTAAGCTTTTTGTGAATGATTGTGGACACATTGAACTCTAAACTAGTTTGATTCATCATTTTAGACAATTATAATTTTTTTTTCAAACTGTGGAGTTAAGATTGATTGCGTATCTGTCAACACCACTATGGCAGTTCTCCTCACTTCCGAAGATCACATTTTACTTGAATAGGGAAAGGATTATTCCATATTTTAATGAAATCTGAATCACTTATGTTTTTAAAAGCACCGCATCCGCATTCCTGTCTTTTAACTAGTAATTTATAAATTTCATTTTAGTCAAAATGCAGGTGGAAAGTAATCCATCATATTAAAAATATAAGAAAGGTAGTATTGATAATATTCACAAAAAATTGTACTTTTAAAACTTATTTTTGAAAAATTTCTTAATTTATGCACATTATTAATCTATACTTCATTTATAACAACAAAATAAATTTCTTATCTTAATATGGAATGTAGTAGACAATATCGTATATTTTAGTTATAGAAAACTTTATCGAAAGTAATATTAGTAAATATTATCAATAAGTAATATATCACATAACAATTTTTCAAATTTTTACAACATATTATAATTTTCAATTTGGCAATACACTGGATAAAATTCTGCTTAATAGTAATCTAAAATAAGTATTTTATTCTATTAATAGTAACAAAATACATCTTTTAAGTGGACTGTAACATCACGTCTTTTAAGTGTACTAAACCATAAAATTCTATTCACCAATTTATATAGCATTTGAAAAGTAGGATTTGAAAAACTAACCACGACTCGACTCTATTATTATGTCCTACGCGGTTTTATATTGTAGAAATATTTGTATGGCTTATTATATAGTTAATAAAAAATGATCTTATTGCCAAAAATATTCCACATTTTCCTTACGTTAACTAATGCGAAACAAGCATTTCCGATTAATGGTCCGCTTCAATTTATTGGCAATAAATACAGCCCTTACACAGGAAAAATTTCCGTCGCCATTCTTACCCTTACAATGCTTGGAAATATGTTTCTGTAGAACATACTATTTGTTCTGTGGTCTATAAATAGAAAAATATTAATGCAAGCTAATGTTTAAAAAGAGAATAATAAAAATCTTCCCTTTATTACGTATTTAAATTTTCTTAATCGTATTCTATTATTGTTGTTATATTTAGTATATTATTATATTTCATTTTCAAGCAATATTTTAGCTGGCAATGAATTAAATTGAAACATATTACAGCATATATAAGGGGGAAAATACATGATTCTCTTGAACAAAATCTCCTTATTTCGACCTATTGACTGTAGAAACGACAATCTCTACCATAATTATACTTGTGTGGCAGAATACACCTCATGTAAAGGTTTTTAGGTTCTGATAAATTTGTGTATTACCATATCTCTGCGAGGAGTTTACTGTCTTGGAAAGATGAACGGCTGGTTATTAAAAGTTATGGTCTTAACTTTAGGTTTCAATGTGCTTTAAATATAACAATTAAATTAACTCACCTGCGATCATTATATCATATACTGAAATATACTTTCATCGATTTCAAAGAGCAATTAAATTATAGTCTGATATGTCTTTAATTGAAAATGAAAATTTTATTTAGGAATAAACTTTTTTCTTTTCTTTTTTAGTTTGAATCTAAATACTTAGCCGAAAAAGCAACAGAGCTTTATTTGACATTTTTTCGAGCGTCATTATGCGGCAACTAAACTGAACGCTGTTCCGCGCACTCGCATTTTGAAAACAACTTATTTTGTATTCTCTGGATAAGGAAAAAGAAAAACTGACAAGTCAGTTCAATTTTCTGTGAACTTTCTCATCTGAAATTGAATAGCATATTTGCGATGTTTGAAAGTACGGATTCAACATTCGAATTCAAGTGAGTAAAAACAACGCGGAAAACTAGATTTTATCTCTTTGTCTGGGTAAAATTGTCTAGTCTACCGGTGAATTAAGCTGTCAAAGAGTGTTACTCCCCTTTAATAAAGAAATCAAGAATGGCTCGCCATAAACGTTTTCTTTCATTTCATTTCAAAAGATTTAATTTGAAATGAATAGGGGTGATACATCACCCAACAATGCTTTTTGTGACATAACACACAACTTTCTAAGAGTTTGTAAAGGAATAGCCAAGAAGTGGAAATATCACGTAAGGTCAAAGGATATTCAAGAGTGTTTCGAACTAAAGGTGAATTGCACCCGGAGAGATGTTGTATTCACACTATTGAACTCTTCCACTTCAAAATGTAATTTAAATAGAAGTTTTTAAAAACAAATAATTAAATCCTAAAGGGACGTTTTAATACGGAGGCTTGCTTTAGTAGTTCTATCATTTGATACGTTATAAAGACACTTGCACATTTTTAAGGTACTAATGTATTTGGTGTGCTGTTAATATTACTATATATATTAATTTATAAACTTTGTTCATGACATTTTAGCATATATGATATTTTCATAATACTTGCATGTTTGACATTTGTAGCATTTTGATTTGTATTGTTTCTTTAAAAGCTTAATATTACCTAAAAATCCTGAATCATAGATATTTATATACTTTGGATGGAAGAGATAAAAATGCCTATTTATTAGATTATTCAAGATTGTTTGACTTCCTCTTCATTATATCCTCCTAATTGGCTGAAAGGCTTTGACTGATAAGCTAGAAACAATTTTTTTGCACTTTTTACGTCAATGTGAGACAATTTTACGTAAATGTATCACTCTTAAATAATATATGAAGTTCCCGATTGTACTGAACAAAATAAAAGACTTGGGTACTTGGATACAATTTATGGATACTGATATAAGAGACAAGATAATGAAATGATTCAAGTAACAGATCTCTGCCCTAGAAAAATGCATATGACTGATAAAAACTATTATAAATGTTAAATTGCAAATTAAAATTTTTTCTAGATATTTGAAGCATTTTTAATTCTTTTGACTATCCATGAAAAAAATTTTATAGCAAAAGTTACTATTTCATTTTTAACAAATGAAATTAAAAAAAAATTTGGTTAGAAAATAGATCATTTTTTTTTATTAGATTTGCCTTTATTCTACATCCTCTACCATATGCTTGATCCATGGATATTTTAACAACGATTTCAATCAACTATCAACTAAGACATCAATTCCTGCGTTACAACTTAAAACGAACATCCATCCATCGCAGTCATTTCTTTCTATAAACACCATCTTAAATGAACCCAACACTAGACAAATTTAAAAATAATTTCCCTACTATTACGTGCTACGGCACACGAATTTCCAAGAATTAATGACAAGAAAGTGTCCACCTTCTCTCTCATGCGAATCGTCGTCAGTGTTACATGTTTTTTCTTATCCATTGTTGGCGCGAAATAACGTTTGCAGTCCACGTTTGTCTCCTACGCCAAGCAGGCCCCCTGAGGACAAGTTGACCCCCATCACCTCCAAAAGACTTCAAGTGGAAGACGTTCCTGCGGCAAATATATGCTCTGGGTGGAGGAGTGGAGTGCGATCAATGACCTAACCTATCTCTTGTGGAAGGTATTTTCGGTGGAGGATTTTAAGATCGAAAGTTGTGGATGAAAGTTTATGAACTTCATGTATGTGACTAAGGAGAGATAATCCTCGGTGTCGGTTTTGATTTCCAGTTAATCTTTTCTTCTGAGATAATGAGAGGAGGACATATTTATTTATTTTAGGAAGATGTCTAAATGTTCAAATGACAACTACAAACACTTAGGGTTTAATTAACATTTTCTATTGAAAAGTTGATAAAAGCTATACTTAAAGCACTAAATCATTTTTGTTGATTAGTAATAGATTTTGCTTTAAGAAGTGAATAAAATATTGGTCCATAAATGTTAATGATCGAAAAAAGTTGTTATAATTGAGAACCTTTATCTTAAAAGTAAAGGACACTAAGAGTCAATCAAAGTATGAAAACTGTCATCCCCTCCCCATCGTAACTTTACCGTTTTAAAACATTGAGTGAGAAAGTATTGTATACCTTTTGAAACCGCATGAAATATACATAGTATTGAAATCATAAGTGGAAAAAAGGAAATTAAAAATCTAAATAAAAAGTGAGGTAGTGTTCTTTAGAAAAATAATTATAATGGAGTGATAAATGTGTCTTAATGTTTCCTGAAACTTAAAATAATTGAAAACAGTGTACCAAGATATACTACAGCAATTTAGAACTTTAACGTGAAATTTCAATTAAAATATTAATCAAAATACCTTATCAAAAAGTCTTTTTAAGTGGAGCTAATAATTTTTCGAAGGATTCGTGGTTAAGAAAAATAGATATAAGGAAGGTTCGATGAGATCCACTTTTTTTGGAATGACGACCAAACTCAATATGGAAAATATGTAATAAATAATATGGTATATGATACAACTATCTTTTCGTGTTGCTTTGATTTATAACATGAATGGCAATTTTCAATTTCTTTTTAATAAAGTAAAGTATATATATATCTTTAAGATCTATGTATCCTTAGCATCGTGTGAGGCATAAGACAGCAGATTGATATTTCAAAAGATAATTTACGTATATCACATCGAATACATTGCTTTTTGGAATAAAATTTCACTTTGCAGGCCATGCTGTGTTAATTATTTAAGGGTTCAGGAGGATTTAGCGGATTTATTAATAATTTAACGGTTTATTCTTGATAATCTAAATACCACTCTGTGATAATCGAACAAACATTGCAAGCATCTTCAGACAATGCTCCAAGTAAAATGATATTCAGTATGAAACTATTTTTATCAATGTATATTAAAATTATATTACAAAGTATATCATTCCATTTGATACTACTAAATTTACCATGCTTTTAAAGATTAAGTCTTTAAAAGAGAATTTGTTTTTCCCTTTTTATCGACTTCCTTTCCCCCCCCCCCCCAAATTGAAGAAAATAAGGTAAATTCTATTAGAGTGTAAATTAATGGGAAAAAAAATTATTGATAAAAACATAAATAAATAAGCAAAATTAAAAACATTATTATATTTTAATATTCACAAAGACTGAATACTAATATAACCGAAAAATATTCATAAAGGATGAACCACGCTAAAAATAAAAATACTTCTGATTCAGAAATCTGTATGAAAAGAAAGTTAAATGGCAAAGAAGAACGACACTTAATGAAGAATCCTGTTGACATAATAAGCAGCCCGAGGTCTGTTAACGCTTCGATGAGTTAGTCACACAATAGGCTTTTGCCACAGAATTGTGCCGCCGTTCACTTATAGAGATAGAAACGTTCCCGTTTTGATGATATAAAATTCCCTTTCAGGCCAACAGAAAGCTATTCCCTAATCATTCTCCATTGCTCGTTCCGCTTCACTAGACATTTTTTTCACCTTTTAATTTCACAACAATAGAAATTCTGTGTAATGTCTTCAAATATTGGAGTGGATATTTTGAAAGCTCGTGTATATAAATAGGTTTATGAATTTTCAATTACATTTATAATTGTAATTAAACACGTAAATAGGTTATGTTTGGATTGTGGCACTATGTAGAAGAAGTGGAGTGTAGGTCATTTTGGCTGCTGGTCTGTGAATGAAATAGTTTTGATTAAAAGCTATACAGAATGTTTAATATTTTTTGATAATTTATTTATTAATCTGAAGTTTGAAAAACAAGTTTGGCATTCAGATTAATAAATAGATTAAATTTGCAGGAAGTATTTGATTTGAAACTCTATTCCTCGTTTTCTTTCTTGCCTAATATTGGAATGCCTCATAATTTTTTTAAATATGAGGTTAACTGATGGACATTCCCGAAAATGGAAGTGTTTAATTTATTTAATTATTTTACTCTAATGGATATTTAATTTTTAATCTTTATAAAAACTTTCAATCGTTGCAAGCAGTAACCTCACATTTTAACAAAAAAATATTATCGTACTGAGATAGAAAGGGCCCTAGCAAAAAATGTAGTAAATTTTTTAATGAAATTAAACTGTTAGTGACATCTCGACACTCATAATATTGATACATTGACGTATACTTTGTGTAAAAAAATGTCAGTCCATGTAAAATTAATCACTAGAGAAGCACTAACAATGTCTTCACATGAGATTTAAAACCTTCATTTGTGTTTCATATAATAAGTACCATATATTAAACTTTCATTTCCGTTTCATATATATATTTGTATTTCATATATTTCATTTATTGAAGTATTTTGGCACGGAAAATTGTAAATCCGTTAATATATTTTTTGTAGTAAACTATTATCCTCATTACCTCGCAGTTTTTACTACTATTTCCATTTCTTCATTTATTTTTTACAATATTCATTGAAAATATAATAAATGATCGGGAAAATCTTACGATCTTTACAAGTTATTAACAACAAAACTGAAACACTTATGATACTAGATGATTATTCAGTAATGAAATAGTATTAGTTGGATCTTGTTTAACCTAAATCCATGGAAATTTACATATTCAAGTCATTTAGTAAAACCCTGATTTTGAAATCTGTGTGAAAGGAAAGTTAATACATTGTCTACTTAAAAATGGTATCTATTTGTAAAGTATGGTTTTGTAATTTTAATCAATATAGTAAAGAATATTTTGCATAACTTTTTTGTTTCATCATTATATAAGTCTCTTATTCCATAAAGTATCAAATATTTCTTTAAATTGATAAAAGCAGTATTTTAAATTAAAATCCAGAATTTGAGTATTTTTGTTTTTATAATAATAAAGAAAAATAATCAAGAACATTGCTACTTTATTAAGATAATCTAGGTTTTATAGACAGATGAGTTTAATTTCTAAGAAGACTATGGTTAGGATATAAAGCATTATTGATCAATAGCAAAAAAAAAAAAAAAAAAAAAAGCAAAAAAAAAAAAAAATTCTAAAAAATAGAGTTTAAATTTGTTGCGCCAAGTATGCAACCATTCTGTAGGAATATAAGATGCAAAATAATAATAATAATAATAATTTCACACTAAAAAAGAACAAAACACTCTTAGTCCATTAGAATCTGGTATTTCTGTATTTATAGCCATTAAATCAAGTGTTAGGTCTATTTTTTGACGGGTGAGAATTAAAATGCTTCTAAATTGATAATAAAATCTAAATATATTTATAAATAAACAAATTTTTCAATCATACGAACAAGTCCATTAAGTTTCTTCGTCAAGAAATATGTAACTATAAGAATAGCATAAAAATACAAAAACGCAATCATTAAAAACTTTTCCTCTATTTTTTTAGTAGGACACCATCTCATCACACACTTCATAATAACCGCCAGACAGTTCTCGACAGGAGACGCTAATGAAAACCCCTTCACTAGTCTTAGTGCCTTTAAGGTTAATGGCGACGGAAAATACTCAACAATGGAGCACAAATTAAAAAAAGGACCACGCTCCTTCAGGCCTTATGATTCCTGTAACATCTTTTTTTTGTATGTCTCTTTCCTTCTAGCAGGTGTTATTCACATACTGACCTTGCAGCGTGACCTACTATTGAAAATGTTATATCGAATTTTTAATTCCTGGGTTTCAATTAAAAGGCGGCTGCTTCTGAACAATGGTCGTCTTCAATGGATTGATACGAGAAAAAACACATGTCTGAATCGAAGTTCACCACGGACGATGAGAATTGAATGAAGGGGGGATGATTTTGAAAAGGGAACGAGGTTATGTGTCCAAAACTCTATAAAGGTAAGCTAGAAAGAGCAACTGATGTTTTGTACATATTTAGTATACTTGTACAAGGTGTGGGTGCAACTTAAGTTGGATAGGTTGTGTGTTTGAGAATCACCTGTCCTATACACCATTATTCATAGAAAATTTATATTTCTAAATATGTAGCACACATAAAATTAAATTTATAAGGACTAATTAAAATATCATAGATAATTAATTCAAAATAAAATGTGACAAACATACTTATTGTTTAAGAAGTTTAAGAACTAATTATTTTCTTTTGATTTTTCTTAACAGCAGCGATGAGCATTTTTGTTTTTTAAGTTTATTTTATAAATAGATAAGTTTACATTTCGTAACTTCATGATAACCGATGCCGGATGGATTCATTTTGCCATCAACAAATCTATAAAATGAAATTGTAATGTGATGACAAAACCTTAACCACAGTTAATGGTTGTCTTTGCGTATAAGAAATTTCTGTATTTCACCAACCTAATACATACGAAAGTTTCAATGAATAAGTTTTTTAAGCATTTGAAAAAAATTGCACTTGATTAGGATGCAATTTTTTCTTACTGCTGGAATGAAGTGAGAACGTTCGGTTTGCATCAGGATGCTATATCTAATAAAATAATTTGAATTTCAATATTTTTATGACTTTTGATAAACATATATGTTTTTACACATATTTTGTGAAGTATTTAATGATGAAAATGATTATAATCAGTATGATGGGAGATACAGGTAAGTTTAATGTTAGTTGTAGTATTGGAGTTTTCACACTAGAGTTATTACATGATACTGTGACGAAACATCGTAAACTTTTAGTGAGGGACATGGGCAGTAAAAATACAAAAGCAATGGAATAAATTGAGTCTATAAATCTTAATCTTACTTGACTAGACTCTTCTTGGAAAGTTTTCAACTGCAGACATTCTTCTAATCGGTTTAGCCGTTTGTCAGCGAGTCGGGCCAACTTCGCCATTGCTTTTCGGAGTTCATCGTATAATATAACAGTCCTCTCCAGGTTATCCCTAAGTAAAAAAACTTGATTAAAAAGATACTTTCTTTTAATTTATAGTACATTTATGAACGCCAGCATTTTGATGTTTTACAGATTCCAGAAAAAAATACCAACTGATGAAAAAAAAAATCCTTCATTAAAAACACTTCACTTAATAAGTGAACTGATACACTTTATTAAAGTTGTGTCCATTTTTTTATATCAATATACCGTTATTATTGTCATTTTTCAAAATTTAAATTATTACGTTAAACAGATGTCCTAAAACACGAATATTAAAATACTTAAGACCGGAGGAATCGTTGAAACTAAGCATTTTATAGTTTCTTCGGGTAATAAAGAACTTTATATAGAAACTCGTAATAGCTTTAAGGTAAGAACGGTCTACGTCGTAGGGAGCGATCAACTGCCAGTGCGTTTCCTGCCAAGTTTTCATCCATTCGTAACCAAAAAAGTTTCAATCTTGTATCGGTACCTCAAAAATGTTTAAAAATTAAACATTCCTCTAAGCTTTATATATTCTCATTTTTTATTTGAATCTGGCATTATTGTATTGCAGTTATTATTTAATACATATCCCATTTCTGTAAATTTTAATTAATTTCTGGAAATATGTGCATTGAATGAAAAATATAAACATGTAGTATGGTTCTACACTTTAAAACCTTAAAAACAGAGCAGAAAAACTCGACTCAGATAAAAAACACATGTTACAATATATCAAATTAGAATCAGCTTTATCTACGAATGAAATTTTGAGCTTAATGTTTTTAAATAATTCTCCGATATGGCAAATATTTTACTGGAAACCGCATCTTCATGTGTATTAAATTTTTTTTATGAACAATTCAAATGTGCCTTGAGTCAGCCAAGAGCCATATTCAGGGGAGTTGGTTATAGTGTTCAATCTTCCCCTTCTCCAAATATTTTCCATTATATAATATAAATCGGTGAAACAAATCTCTAATCGAGAACCTTGGTCATGGCTTATATGTCAACACCCAACTCTGTTTAATAAAATACAAAAAAAAACCAAAAAAAAAAACCCTTCTATATTATTTCTGAAGACAATTAAATTTGATAACTTTTACTACTAACAAACATTCAACAAGATTTTGATATAAAATCACAAATTTGATGTTTAGTGCCTGGTAGAAAAATAACGTAGCCAAGGTTTTACAATTACACATTTTTCTTTTCTATCAGACAATAAAAAATATTATTCTTCGTTATTTTTATTAGTTAATTTACCACCTACTGAATGCGCCATCTCCAACCGGTTTGGAAAAACAAATGAATTGCCAGTTTACAATAGGGATATTTTTTCTCGAAATTCAAAGATAAACTAATAGATGATTCCTTCAAATCACTTGGCTGGAAAAAAACGGAGAAATTAGTATTCCTGTTAGTACATTATCATAGAGTTCTTTAGAGTGACAATCATGTGACTTTCAATGAAAATTTTCTGTTCTTACAAGGCGCCAACTTGAAACGGTAAGTCGATATATTAGATCATAACTTTTTGGCTCCTTAAATACGTGAGACTCCAATATAATAACGCTT
Organism: Linyphia triangularis; assembly: GCA_963978545.1. Lineage (NCBI taxonomy): Eukaryota > Metazoa > Arthropoda > Arachnida > Araneae > Linyphiidae > Linyphia > Linyphia triangularis. The sequence goes on along the minus strand of OZ021723.1, from coordinate 58,912,829 downwards.
TCGAATTTATTTAGTATAAAAGCATGCGAAACTAACTTCACTAAGATGGCTACTTGTTGGTCAATATCCTTTCTTTTTTTTATAACATTTAGGTGTCACAGTATTGCCTTTCTGTAGTGAAATATATTAACTCTTTGCAATAACTTTATTATAAATCCTTCAGTTCACCTGTAATCGTGGTTATGCGGTGACTTTGTCCTGTAGGATTGTAACTCCCTAAGTATAGTGTCCCCCTCTTCTTCCAGATGTCGCAGTTGCTCGTCGTGGAAGGTGTGTCGGACGCTTCTCCTCTGCTGCTCAATCAGTTGATGGGTCAGGGAGGAAGAGGCAGGGAGGCGACTACCTCGAAGATCTTCCAGAAGTGACACCAGATGGCGCCCGGACACGCGACAGCCGGCAATAAAAGGCTCCAGGAACTGAAAGAGAGGAAAATAGGTAATTTTTGTAAAAGAAATAAAAATTAGTTATTGAGTGCGTGAAGTGTTATATTGGCAAAATTTTAACGAAAAGTCCTAAAATTGGTATTCGCTTTTAAGTAACCTGTTCAAACGTTATCGATAGCTTATCATAAAACACACCTGATTCCATGCTATTATGACCAAAACAAAGTTTTCCAATTATCACTGGGAAAGAGATAGGTATAGAAAAGAAGGTAATAAAAAAATACTTGTTTATTAAAAAACGATGTTATATTGTTATAAACATAAGTTCAAATTAACCTTTCAATAAGAGATAATGGAAAGGTTAGATGAAGAAATGTGTGACATTATTTTAAAATAGAAGTTTTGACGATAGAAGAAGGCGGCATGTGTTAGGTTAACTTTTGACACCTACCCAGGGGGTTTACAATGCTTAATGATGCTTTGAACAATGAAAACAAAAATTTTACATAAAAATGACACATAAAAAAATAAGAGCTAATATCTTAGCAGTTACATTTTGATACATATCCCTTTCATCCACTTAGCCTTTGAATAATTGTATAACAATAAACTATATCGCTCATAAAAAAAAAAAATATAGCAAACAATGCGATTGAAAACAAACCAAAAGTAGAAAAAATTTATTCTATTTTACCTTTTTTATTGTAAAGGTATAGCATCCCTAACGAATTGAATAATAACATCTTCCTTAAACATTTTAGAGTCAGCTTTAATAATAATAATTTAATGCATTTTGAAATTTAACGTAAGCAACACAAGAAGATCAGCGTTATGTTGGCAGTTACTAAAAGTAATTACAATGCATTTGTTTATTGAAATAGAGAATAAATAGAGACAAGGGAGCCTTCATTACTTTTCTGAAGCTTATCCATTCTTGATGGTCATACGTGTAATCTCCACCATATTTACATAGCACTTGATCTTTCGAGATGAATGTCAGAAGTTTATCTCGGGAAGATAATGTATCAAACTATTAAATAAAATAAAAATAATTAAAATCAAACATATATTTTGATAAAATATTTTTAAATATTTATTGCAACACCTACTCTAAATTGTAATAATTATTATTAAAATTATTAGCAATCACAAACAATATTATATAGAAAGCGGACACAAGGCACAATATTTTGAGGCAATTTGACCCAGTCAATAAAGGTACAAAGAATAGTTCAATATTATTAAACTATATTTACAGTTTGAGCTATGTATTTCTTATCATAATAGCATTGTATTAAAACAAAACATTGTATTAAAGCATTGTATTTACAAATACTAAATAACATTGTTAAGATAAAGTTCAATTTGGTATTGAGGAAATGACCAATGCTGTCTTGCGAAGATGAGTTGATCGGCCTACTTACAATGACATAACTTTTCATAACTGGTAAGGTATTCAAACATTAACTGTTATTAAATGTTTCTGTTTCATATGCATTCGGTTCATTCTTAGATAACACACTATTGAGAAAGAATACAAACATAATATTTTACCCGTGACAATCATGTCATAATTACTATGTTTTGATGTTAAGAATTTACTAATTTACTAATTTTAGTTTTAAGGAAATATATATATATATATAAAGCTTTATAAAGAACAGTTTAACTCGATTTGTTTTTTACAATTTAAATTTTTATTTCTTTGCAGTTTTAAAAATATTTTATTCTGTATGAAAGATTAATTATGGCAATAATTATACACTCTATTTTTTTTTTACCTTAAATGAGATTAAAAAAAAAAAAAAAAAAAAAAAAAATTCTGTGGATTTTTTTAAAATTTGAAACACTTAGCATTGTTTATACATACAAAGAAAAGCAAAGCTAATTTGAAGTCAAGTTTATTGCCTCATTAAAGAAACGGATAAGTTTCAAAGGTGGTATAATCTATAATAGGGATATTGAAAATAACATTTGTAATTTAAATAAAATAATGCAATAGTATTTAGTTTGAAATTAAAATGACTGTAAGTGCATCTTTATTTATGAAAGCACAATTTGATTTAAAACAATTTTACAATTAGATAGCTTTGATAGTAATATCTATCAACTTTATAATACAACTCATTAGCACATAGAGTACTATAGATTTAAGGGGTGTTTTAACTGTTTTTATTAGAGTAAAATACGTGTTTTAGGTATAATTCTAATTACCTGAGCATTATGGCTTTAATACTTTAATTTGAATATTAGGGAGACACAATTCCATAAACGAAATTATTTTTAGTTTAAATTTAATCTTTATTTTATATTTATTCAAAACACAAATAAAAAGCAAAGCAAATTTATTTTCAAATGATGAATATATTTAAAAAAGGATTCTACCAAAGATCTTTAGTGAAACATGTTTTTAAAAATATTGAACAAAATATTGTTTTTATTTTGAAAACGTCAATCAAAAAGTACAAGTGTCTATTTTTGAACGTTAAGTCATTCTAAATAAAAATATAAAGAATTTATTTAATTATATAAGCGTTACCTGTATCCTACTAGTAGGAAACAATATACTAGCATCATGGATGTCTTCACGATCTCCAAACAGTATCAAGACCTCACTTATACCATTTGAAAGATGAGCCTGAAAATGAATTATAATTTGAGTATATTTTGCGTATAATGTAAAGATCTGATCTATTTGGAAAATTGGAGCCATCTTTTATGGCATTGTTAATGATACAATACCTACGTGTAGTGTAATAATTTGTTTGAATAAAATTCATACACTGTTCGTGAATAAAGTTAAACTCAAAATTATTTTACAAAAAACTTTCGAAAAAAATATGAAATTTATGCAGTTTTGTAAAAAGACCTACATCTAAAAGTTCAATAGATTCAAAGATAGAAGCTAAATTAGTATTTTGTGGTATTACTCTCCAAAATATATATATATATATAAAAATCTATTGCGCATAATTGATATTAACTGGTCATATACATGTTATCTTTCGTACCTACATACACTTACGTATTATACCATCAACCGTTCGTGAGACAAAAAAATTGCCAAATGGACTCCCTTAGTTCGTAGTAACGATCGGTTCTAATGGATGTCCAGTCCAACGATCAGTTGAGGTATTTCCATGGGAAAGGCCCGACGCTGCTCCGAGCAGAACCAGACCTCAAAGAAGCCAGATGGTTCGAACCTTTTATTGGCCATAAAAAGTTTGCTAATGGTTGACTGAATAATACGTAAGTAAGTACAAATTGTCTTTTTAATACAGTTACCAATCTATGAAAAGTAACATCTATTTGTAATTTTTTTTGTTTTAAAATAAAGTAGTTGAAATACTAAGACTAAAATCCACTTACTTCTAAAAGACAAAATGTTTCGTCCAGTGCACTCCAAAAATCTTCTGTATGCTTTGAAGCGTCTATCAGAATAAGAAAACCTTTCCCAATGTCTTCTTTCCTACAAAAGACGAAAGTATTCAATATCAGTTCAACACTTCTAAAATGAAACGCCGTTGACGTATTGTAATTGTCATCGTATCAATCAATTTTAATTACTGCTTACAACTAGCAATTACGTGATCATAAACGCCCAACTAAAATTAAAAGACATTCGTTAAAGCTCTTATTAAGATTGAGACAAGGTTATCATGAAGTAAAGTAGACTGTAAAAGGGCATTAATTCAAAGAATTTATTAGCTAAATGTTTCATTTATGGTTTCTGTATGGGTGGTCTTAAGAATGGATTAATGTCAAGATAGCTTTGAATATATAAATTGACATATTTTTACAAGAAACCCTTTTTTGTTTCAACTACAGGACTTTTAATTGATTTTAAAGTAATTTATTTCTGTTAGATTCATAACTTGTACAGAAAATAGATTTTAAAATTTGTTTATGATATCAGACAATATGCTTTTCGTTTAAAAATTGAAACACTTTTTATATAGATTGCTTTGAAGTATTGTAGTTAAACGCCCTTTACGAACTAACAATACGCACTGTAAAACAAAACTTTACCTGTAACATGAAACACATCAATAAAGAAGACAGTACAAATTGAAAAGAGAGATTGCAAATAATAATGTGGAATTAAATACTGTTATGTTATGAACTTAAGAATTTTTTTATAATTACTAATTAGTCCACTGATTTAAAAAGTTAAAATTAGCAGTAAATAATTTTTTCAATCTTTTTAGGGCATCTTAAAGACAATATAATTTTTACAAATTTATTTTTATTTCTTCCTTTTACATTTTCAAATAAGCCATTCCCCACAAAAAAATTAAAAAAAAAAAAAAAATTAAAAGCAAGTTATATATATATATATATATATATATATATATATATATATATATATATATATATATATATATATATATATATATATATATATATATATATATATATATATATATATATATATATATATATATATATATATATATATATATATATATATATATATATATATATATATATATATAAATAATAATAATAATAATAATAATGATTATATACAACAGTCTTTCTTATATAACTTTTCCATTAACAGTGTCTAGGATATAATTAAAAGCCTCAAAATATTATACATTCAAAGTTCATCTATGTGATTATACGTAAAAGCAGGTATTACTATGGAAATGATCACTATGCAATTGGAAAGTAAAAATTGTTTTTATCATTCCAAATCCTTTTAGAAAAGAAACTAAATCAATAGGCTGCAAACTAACCCACCGGAGCAATTGATTGGAGAAGTAAAAGAAGAATTAATCAAGTTAATATCATCCTGAGAAGGAGGAATACCTACAGAATTGAGCTAAACTTCATTACCAATTCCCAACACGAATGGTGCATCCCGCAAATTGCTAGCTTAATGAAATGGACTGCATCTAAACTTGTTTCCAGAAGCTCGAATCAGTTAAGCAATTACAAGAGTTAAATATGTAAAACTGGTCACATACTTTCACTTGAAAAATGTTTAATCAATATATCATCCATAAGACTTAAAGGCGGGATTATAGGTTTTAAAAAAGTACCGAATAAAAAAGAATTTGGGGAATTTTAGGCAATATAGAAGTACCATGGAGAACTCTTTAAAGCCTCTTCATTTCTATTTTTAAAGCTACGATTAACTTAATTAATTAAAAAATAATTGTTGCTGTAATGCTTACAAAATTCGTTAACAAGTAAGTATTTAAATTTTGTTTCTTGGCTGGAATCTTGAAACTGTAACATTCGGTTAATGCGTTAAAGATGCATAAAAATGATTTTTTACATCTGTTTTAAATTATCATTGACCTGTTAGAAATCACAACATAAACTAGGGGTGGGGAACATTGTACATTTTTCAATTACACTACAATACTGGCGTGGATTTGTGTCATTTACCGCTTTTATATTTTCATCATTTATTTAGTAAAAATGGCCAGTTTGGTGATACTTTTTTGCGTTAATTCTTGTATGGGGTCTTTTAATAATAATAATAATAATAAAAATAAATAAATTAATTAATTAATTAAAAAAAACAAAAAAAAAACTCCCCCAAAATGATGATTTTGACGATAATTCTTAATATTATCTTTTCTTGTAAGTGAAATTGAGGAGGGAAGGAAAAACGATCGTTGATGAAGTATGCTCAAGAAAAGAGAACTCTGTGTTAAAGGCGTTTGTTTTTCCACTTTTTACGCCATCAAAACATTTTTAAGGGAATTTTGTAAGTGGGGATGTTTAGAACACCTTAAGAGGCATTATCACAGCGATTTTAAACGAGATCATTAGAGCCGTTTTTTAGCAATTACAGAAAAACATGATTTTTTCAATGACAGCTATCTTATGCGCATGTGCGGTTTTGACGAAAACCTTAATGGTAGGTCCTTGTGCCACCATCAACCCGCACACCAAATTTGAATATCGTAGGCCAATTTGTTCGGGACTTATGCTGACCACATACACACATATACACACAGACAGACATTTTTTCTACATCACTTTTTTGAAATCAGGATGTTCCAAAGCGTGGGAAAATGCAAAAAAAAAAAAAAAAAAAATCGAAATCGAAATTTTTTTTTGACTACTTTCATTACCGTATGTATACACATGGGTAATTGAAAGTAAAAAGGTTTGAAATTAAAGGATATTGAGTTTTATGTAAGTTGGACTTAATTGTAATTTTTCAAAAAAATTACAATTAGGTACTGTGGCGGAGCGATTCAAGTTTAACTCTGACTTCATCTTTTCATGAAATATTATTAATGAATTGTCGCGCGTGAACTTTGTGTAAATTTATTTATTTCATTCATTAATATTTTTACTAAGCTTTAAGTGGCAATATTCGTCCTGTATTTTTTAGGAGCTTAAAAAAAATGATTTTGTCTTATGGTTTTTGTAATAAAAATATAAAAATTTAATAATCATTTTAATTTCAAACCTTCCAAATCTCCATACGTTCACCACAAAGCAACCAATTTTGCTTTAAATAGAGCTCATAATTAGTATTAATACCATCTTATAAAATATAAATTATACAGTGCAGGTTTGAAATATAAATGTTATAATCTTCTCTCAAATACAATAAATTGGGATAAATAGCTAATTAGCACTCAAGGGTAACGTTTCTTCCCTTTTCGAAAAAAAGAAATATATCATTTCAGATGGTTTAATAAAATGATCCCTATAAAAGAGTGATTTTACACAGAATTAGTTGTGATATTGGTAAGGCACTGGGAAAATATATGTCACATTCTGATTAATTATTAGTTTTTTTTTTTTTTTTTTAGTTGATATCCATACAGTTAGTTTTTAAGGTATAGAAATGTTCTTATGTGGAACAAACCTGAAAAGTTGGCAAGTATTCTATATTATTTTCATTTATATTTCAGCAAGGCTGTATAGCACTATTTATTTTAATTTGAAAACTAAACGAGAATCTTTATTTTTACTTAGGAGTCTTCGAAATTCTTTACTTGTCATGTGAATATTTTAAAAATCGGAACTTCTTGGACATATTGTTTCTTTGTGCTGCAACCATAATTTTCACAATAATAATAATAAATTGTGAGAGAATGTGAAATTTTCTGTGCATAAATAAATCTAACACTTATGGCAAACATGAAATGGAATGAATTGGTGAAATGGAAGAGGGTTAATCTAACCTCAAATTTTTTAATTTGAAGATCTTGGTGGTTACCAAATAATTATGGAAAAGATTTTCGGTAGACACTTTATTCCCATATAATAATGGGTGATCATAGAGTTCCATTTTTTAGAACAAATTACTCAGAAATAAGATTTTTTATGTGAATCAATTGCAATGATGCCATATACTCTCTAACATACTAAAATTAATGCTCTGAAGGGAATGAGAAAAATTATTTTCGGAAGAAGTTTTTCAAAATTCTTTTCATTTTATAAGTTCATACATTTCTTTGACTTTTTATGTGCAATTTTAAATAAAAATTAAAACATTTATCTATTCATTAGTATTAATTTTTTTTTTCAAAACATTTTTGGCTTGTAAATTGGCTATTATTTATTCCTAGAAGTTATTACGCTACTTAGCTAAAAACCATTTCTTTATTAATTTATTAATTTAGGTTACAAAACAGTAGATGCGAAAAGTTACCCAAATGTACCAAAAAAAAAAAAAAAAAAAAAAAAAAAAAAGAGTAGGCAACGGGAAAACTAGAGCTAAGTATAAAACCAATTTACAAACACACTTCTAAAAGGAAGTGATTTTATTTCGTTCCAAAACTTATTAAGGGGAAACATACATCATAATTTTCAAAATTTATTTTCTTAGATTTTCTAAAAATTCCCATATTTTTGCTTAAAAAACGGTTGATATTATAATAATCTGACCAGTAGAAGTATTTTTTAAATATTTTTTTAAACGTTTCTCTTCTTCTGTTTCCGTTATGTAACAGTGAAACTTTAAATCGCTATATCTCAAAACATATGTTTTTCGGCTTTATGCACTTTTTTCTCAGAAAATAATTATACTATTAATACAAAATTTGGTGACAAAAGATCAAGCGAAAAAAAGGGTTAAAGGAGTCCAAAAATATGCTTAATTAAAAAAAAAAAAAAATTCAGTAGTATTAGAACTGTGTAAAAAATGTGTGTACCAAACTTTCAAGTTATTATCTTTGATAGATTCTGAGAAAAAAGTACATGAAATAGATCAATTAAGTATAGGCTACATAGAGACGTACGTATCTCGTTAAAAATTTATACTTTGATAATTGAAGTTGAAAACTGAACAAAGTGACCCAGTTGATGGTAAATGATTTATGTTTGAAGTCAAGAACATGGTCAACGAGAGAAATATGTTTCTTTAGGATGGGCGTGGTCATATCTGAAACAGCTTGTCATTCGATAATAAACAAGAGCATCTTTCAATAAGAATTTTAGATTAAGCCGCCTGATTAACGATTCCTTTGACATAGTCCACCGAGAAAAAAAAAGTTGAATGAAGTCAGTGGAAATGTCAGACAGTTTGGGAGCAATTTTCCTCTCATGAATAAACAAAACTAAGTTGCTCATGAAAGTAATTAATCGAGTCCACTATTCAATTCCCTAATTACTCAGATAATTTACATCAATTTCGATATAAAGGTGTTGATAAAAAGGTTAATAAAGACCAATATACTATGTTTGCGTCATGGATAATTCCTAGAAAAATTAATTTTTCATCTATACAATTTCACAGATGGTAGCAATGTGAAGCAACTTTCGGAATAACGTTTCTATCAAAGAATCGAAAATATTACTGTATAGATTTGATTAAGTTGGAAAATGCAATTGATGCAATTTTGACTTTGTGTAAATTAGAATGAGATAAATAAAAATAAAAAATAAAAAAAAAAAAAAAAAAAATAGGGAGATTTGTATATTTTAGATTGATAATCAAAGTAATGTTATTTAATTATTTTAATTTTTAATATTTTCGAAGAATTCCAGAAATAATTAGGTTGCAATCTTATCATATTTAACCAGTCGAGATAAAATGGGTCAGTTCATTTTATTAGTGGCTAGGGAAGTGATTTTTGTTTAGGATGTTAGTTGACTTTGACTAACATGAGCCCTCTTTCACATTGATAGTTGGGTGGGGGACCATACTGTATAATATTATTTGAAGCTGTTATAATGTAGAAAATGTAAAATTTGTAAAAAAAACCCCAGAGAATTCCACTTTGCTACTAGAATAGGTCCGTCAAATCAAAAGGTTGTAAAATACTTTTAATGGCACAGTTAACTTAAAAGACGGCTTATTTTCTATCAATTGGTTAGTAGTATGTAATAAAAAAATAAAAAAAATAATAAAAAAAATTACGGATGTGGAACAAAGCACAACTTTCTATTACACTGTAATACTCTTTACTTTCTTACAATTTGAAATATATTGGCGTAAATAACCTTTTATGTATTCTTACAATTGTTTATAATGAAAAGAAAACGCTTTCAAATTTAACGATAATTACTTTTATGTGCTTTTTTAGGACAACAAAAGAAGCTGCGAATTTTTAGTTTTGACTGAGAAAATTGACCCCGAACAGACGGAACGATATGCATAGTTCTAGTACAGGCTTCTTTTTTTATTATAGTGCAGAAGATAAAACTGAATAGTCTATAGTTCTATAAAACTAAAAATTAAGATTGATTAGATTCTTGTACTTTTTTCATCGATTTAAGTTCATGTGACCTGGCAATCTTATTGTTGTCAAGTAAATAAAGTTAAAAGTCAAGTAAGTGTGAAGAAATATCAACTACAATATTGTACGGCGTTGGTTTGTTTTTAATCTTTTTACTTTTGTAAAGCCTTTTTTTGTGGAATCTTGGTGATGGGATTGTGATATACAGAAAATGGCTTTATTTGAACCGTTTCTCGACAATTTTAAAAAGGACTGGTGTGTGTGTCGGCGAGGGGGGGGGGAGGTCATTTTGACAAAAAATGACCATTGTTGTCACGTTTTGTGGGACTACTGATTTGTATGCCAAATTTAAACATAGTAGCAAGATCCATTCTGGAGTAATGCTGTTCACAGACGGGGGATACAAATCACTATATATATAAAAAAAAAAATAATAAATTCCGGTAACATCGAAAACATCGATGTCCCCAAAAAATCTAAATCGATTTGATTACACCAATTCAATACTTTCATTTCTCTATATTGTAGTATATCGTGTAAAAGATAATAATAATAATAATTTAAGATGCTTATTAAACGTTAAATTATTAACAAAGTGTGCATTTCCAGAGATATTAAGACCTAAGTTTTAAAACATTGTTTCGCCTAATATGAGATACAGAGTGATAACAATATTTGAAAATTTTTGTAATGGAAAAGCAACACTCTCTCAATGAATTTATTTTTTCAGCTGTAAATGTGAAAAATAATAAACACAACACAATGCGATTGAAAAAAGGTTTTACAGAAAAGTGCAATTTGTTCATTTAAGACCATATGGTCTCAAAAATTAAATAGTCTTGTTTTTAAATAAGTTTGTCTGAGTAAATGGTGTCAATTAATATTCTATTGAAACCATACTTATACCAGAAATATTGTTTCCTTTTTTGCAGAGACTAAATTTTTATGCTTTTGAAAATAAATTAACATTTTTAGAAACTAACTCAAATAAGAAACACAAGCTATCTCATATTAGGTACGTCAAAAATAGAAAATTTGTCAATTTCTCTTTAGGCCTATTCTCTGAATAGCACATAGGGATGATCTGACTCACGGGACACGTCCGTTTCTCGTAAGTTGGTGGCTTGAAATGCATGTTGCATGAAATGCATGTATGATCCCAAATTAAAATAATTATTTTTCCATATAACTCTACCACCAACTAATATTATGTAAAACAACCAAGTCAACTGTAGAATTGTCCTTTAAAGTATTTTTCTTAAATTCGTTTTGATTTCATCCAGATTACATACTTGTTGATATATAAGCTAATTATTTTGAAAGTTGATTGCTTGGTACATATAATACTAAAAAAAAACGTAAATTATTCTAGTGAATCATATACCGTGAGTGAGCTTCTACAATAAGTATTTTTCATTCGGTCACGGTCACTTTCCTCTCTTACTTTTGTGAATTTTACAAAACTAAACTATATTCGGTTGTGGCTCATTTAAAGATCATGCTTCAAAGCTTTGTTTCAAACTTACCAGAACGTAACATCATTAGGCTGAACCTACAAATAGTACGTGTTTTAAAATTTAAAACTAACTTTTTAAGAAGTTAAGAAAAGTTAATTGCTCGTTACATTTGTTTTTAATCTCACAAAAAGATTCCAACATCTTAAAACGCATGTTTTAGTTTTAAATGAGCTAGTATCCAGAACGATATAAAACTTTCTTTACAGAATAATATTCGCCCTATGTTAGTCAAACAGTAAACTGAAACTCTATTTCAAAAGACTCTAGTTTTATTTTACTAAAACACCATCTGAATAACAATCACCATAGTGAAAACCATCATGCCAGTTCAGTTACACAAACAGCACAAAAGTGCTCTCTCTTCCCATTTCGCTGCCTTTGCATTCATAAACGAATCTGACATCGCATTCAGGTGTTCTCTAAAAATAGCCTCATGTCCAACAGCCCAAATTACACCTAACTCCATACTATCGAATTGTCAATTCGTAAAGGCAACCCCCTTCACACCCTCGTACTCCCTATCCATTTCCCTCGGCCTACTTTCGAATGTGTAGTTTTCTTAGTCTGTGAAAGCGTATTATTCTATGCATGAATTACTTTTGCCTTCTGGATGTCTTTCTTCTTTTCTTTTCCTCTCTACTTTCTACCTGCTCACTTTACCTGTGACAAGAAGAACATCGTCGGACCACACACAAGTTGCTGTTAACAAAAAACAAAACAAAACAAAAATTAAAAGAGGAGGGAGAGGGAAAATAACTGCGTTGTGCGGACACTTCTTTTTTACTTGTGCATTCGGATTGTGCGTGTTGGAAAAGTAGAATGGCAAGTGTAAAACCTGCGCTGACTTAAGTGGTAGGAATTATAAAGAGATGGCGCTTGAAATGAGCTTAATTGCAAAATAATAGTATGCTATTTGAGTGTATTTAGTGTGGAAATACCTATAACTGCAGTGGATGTATTATATTAAAAAATACTTTCATCTACATAATAACTTCATTAAACACTAACCAAAAATAATGGAAAATTTAGTGCCTTTTTCTGTTCGTACCGAAAATTATAAAATGTTTGAGCAAATCATTGGCGACTATTGATTACCATCATCAGTGTGAAAGCAGTTGACATTAGTGAAGGAAAAAAAATGCCAAATTAAAACGATTTTCTTTTAAAGTCATGCCCTCCTTTTAAAGTCTTTCACGCACTTTATTTTTAATGGATTTATAGATCATAACTCTCTTAATGTCGAATAATGACATGAGAATCTAAATTGAACTCGTTATTTTCACAAAACATTAGAAAAATTGTAATTTATTAGTTCGAATACACTAATAATAAAAAAAATTATTTTTAAATTTTTTATTATTGAACTTTTTTAAATCATCTGATTATAAGTAAAATTTTTGTCGTTTGTATTTACTTTGGTTTTGGAAGTGTATGGGTGGAAAAAATTCGTTGTTATAGTTTTCAAGTTTTAAAAACCAGTCAAAAATACTAAGATGATTCTTTTCAATTGAAAAACATGAGTATGACGAATTTTATAGATAAATATAAAACCTATTGAAAATTCATACACATTTTGGTCAATAGCTTAATTACTAAAAATATTGTATAAATTTAATAGGTTATGAACAGTGAGTGTCTATTAGATAACTTATAAAGTAAGGCCTGAATACAAATCCCCGTTAGCTATTAGACGCGATAGTTTCAAAGATAACTCTTTCTTTTACCAATATTTTAAAATTTCCATTCACCATAGAGCTTTATGCATTAAATTTTTATTTTCTGCGTTGCTATATTTTCTTTGTATATAATAAGTTAATATACTGCTATTGTATAAATTTTAAATTTGGAGATTATGTTTGTACAATAGTGTTTTATGGTACCAATAAGTATTAATAAAGGATATGTTATGAATATATTAAAATAAACATAAAAATAGAAAGTAACAAGTATTTGTATAATTTGGTTTAAGATTTTATCATATTAAAAGAGGTATTATTCCCTATCTTCATTTTTTAAATATGCTACTGACGGTGCATAAATTGGATTATTTTTACAAAACTAGGAGTAGTCTTTAATTTTCATTAAAAAACTGATAAGGAACCGTCTTTAAGATAGAGTATAGTTATGCCAATTTCTAGCAACCTAAAAACATTTTTAAAAGTTTTATAGTTCGGATTTATTTACAAGTAGAAAAATAAGATTAGTTTTTATGCTGTATTACTTTTGAGGATAAATTAATCATTCAGTGACTAAATGGCATTTATTGTATAATGCTATCAGCATTGTTTTCAAAGATTACATTTGAAAGTATGGGGAAAAGATAAAATACATTTTTAGAACGCGTTATTGAGTTTGAACCATAACAATAGATTTAATTATCGTTAAATGAGAATAATCTTTTCTTATATACAAATGGAGAAATATAAAAGTAATATTTTGTTAATTTTATAAAATGCTACTTTCATTTGATCTTTTTGAATGATAATGTCAACATAAAGTTACGTGCAATTTTATGCTCAATTTATATACATATTGCACCCTAGTTCCAAATGTGACATTAATACTTGATTTTTGAGTTAAAGTGTGTACAATTTCACAGACTACATGCACTTTCATTCCAAAATGAAGAATTTTTAGTTGTTACTTTTCTTGTAAGGGTGCGATATGTATAATTATAAATTTAAATTAACAAATTTATTAAGATGTCAATTTTCAGATACTTAAAGTACATTTTTATGATTTTATTTAAAAAAGATATAGCCTTTAATTTTGGTACACGAAAAAACTCATTTCAATTTTGGTAATTGGAATTGTTTTATATATAATGCGGCATGTATAGTTAATTCAAATAGGTGAGATTCACATTATGGAACTACGGACTCACTTTATTTAAAAACGTTAATTCTTTTTAAATTTCATACGTAATCTCTAGTATTTCCGTAATCATACAATACAAATTATTTTTAAAAAAAATGTAATACTTTGAAATTCAAATAAAATAAATTATGATGAAAATATTGATTTTGGAAATTTTTGATTTAAGGTAAAGATTGTGGAAAATTTGAATTTTTTAACCAGGAACTAATAGATAAACAGTGGTGCAATTTTCATTAATTTATTCAGCAGTCCAACTTCCATCTCAATCCATAAACGGTTTGGGTGGACCCTTTTACCTTTTATCACACTCGCATATCTATACATTCCTCTCACATCGGTGGAAATCACCAAAAGATGAATACGTAAATGAAGGGGCGGTGAAACAATAAAACAATATAGATTTCCATCATTGTTCCTCGGGTGTTTGACAGACAGGCGATCGCCAAAAAATCAATGTCAGTAGTCTTGGGGCACGCCCGGCCTTCTCACGTTGGAATGCTACCCAAAGCTATATTTATTCAACCGCTGACCGTTAAAGGGTTTCTTAAAAAATACGACAAAAAAGGAAGAAAAGGTTATCTCACAATCCACTCGATGAGATATGCAGGGGTCGGGACCTTTCTAGAGAGTCCCGTTCATTTAGAAACGTCAGATCGTGATATTTGGGGCGGATTTTTCTGTTTGCCGCTTGACAACCTTATGTGGAGGGAAGGTTTGGTCAGAGGAGTCATGGAATAATTATGCTGATTTGTGGTGCACAAAAAAATGGGCATTGTTGCGAGGGATTTATTCAAGGTGAATATTTAAGACAATGGGTTGGCAGGTAATAACTGACGTAGGTAATCGAAGCGTTAATGTTCACAATATTGCGGAATGAGAATTGCTTTAAAAAAAAAAAAAAAAAAAAAAAAATCAAGGTTAGTAATTACTCACTGCTTATTTCGTATTACTCAAAATATAGGTTCAAAAAATATATTTCTATTTATTTTATGAAGTGATTAATAGTACCGAAGAACCCAAAATAGTCGATATATCAAATGTTGTAAGTTTTTATATTCTTATCATTTTAAAATTAAACAAAATTTAATGTTCTTTAAAATTATACTTTTGAAGGTGGAAGTCGCAATCAAGGGAAAGGGTTAAACCATAATTGATCACATGAAAATTGGTGATCATAGTTCAGGTTTAGAGTATTCTAATTATTTGAATGACAGAGAATTTGAAAATTCATTTTGAAAGCATAAAGAGATTCGGTTTTAAATAGTTTTGATGATCTTCGATGAAGGAAATTATGTCGTTGCGAAACTATACATACCAGGAAGAAGTCAAACTCTTGTAACGCACTGTATAATTGGAATATCACCAATAACCGAGGTATATAATCAAGTGGACTAACAATTCAGTGTGGTATTAGGGAAAGAAATAATCCTTATTTATGTAATCAGTATTAATATTTACCTATTTTGTATAGTTTAGTTTGTTCGAGAATCTTTACACTTTGTAAATGCAAACATTGAGATACTTTGATTTATTTTTTTATGTTCCATTTACCTGCCATACTTATATTTGCATGGCTTAAGCCTATTCTCTTGGAAGACACAATTTAAGAAATTCATTAAACATACAGGAGAGATTTATCTACCTATTACAAGGAGCTTAAGTTCTGAATTTGTAAAACAAAATATTCGGTACTAGTATTTGTAATTTATCACTGTTTCAACCTCTCAAAATACAAATGTGCGTTTTTTATTCATAAACCATTGGTTAGTGTTTTGACTAAAATTTCAATAGAACTTCTAAGATTTCTCTATGCATATTTGTTAATTATTTAGATAATTACTGTTCTCTACCATATTCCTTCAAGTGCATTGTTCATTTGGTAATTTATTTGGATGCTATTTAAAAAAGCACTTGGTACCTTATTTAAGTAGCTTCTGGATCTATATTGCAAATCTATTGAACCTGAAAAACTCGAGATATTTCATTTAATAGAAAAGTTTTTAAATAAGAATATATGGTACATTTACGCCGAAATAACTAATATATTTAACATTATTAAACTATGCCCAGAATAAAATCCAAGAATATTTGTATTTGTTGCCTTCCACAACAGAGTAAAGTTAAATCCTACGCTTATTTGCGACACTACTCTTCATGTTGAGTTTTTGCATTAAATAACTAGTAAATACATTGTATAGTTCTATAAATTTAAAAGATATTCTTACTTGGGAATGGTGTGAAAGTATAGAAGGAGCTGGGCCAGTTGGCAGGAGGAAAGTTGAAAGCCATCTTTTATGGCATCGCTAGCAATGACGACAATGCTTCTTCCTTTTATATCTCTGCATCCTAAAAAACATTTAATTCAAATTTGATTTAAATAAAAAAGTATTCCTTAAACTCATTAGAAATTGGCATTTCATAATATATTTTAGCAAAAGAGTTATACATAGTTATATTAAATGTAAAATCATATTATAACTAGTGTTTTTGTCTTATATATTTATTTTAAATATTTACAAATGATAATTTATTTCATTAATATATGAAAATAAATTTAATATTTCAATCTTTTTTAGGACATATATTTTAAGAATTATATTATGAATATATTTTTAATGCTACCTATACTTAAATGTATATGAACATTGCATGAATTAACAAAATCAGACACACACAGTGTTACTATTAAAAACTTTTGATAAACTGTTTAAATTTAATTGAAATATATTGAGACTATACTGATTTTTTAAATAGCTAACATGGGAACCAAAACCAAATTTTTTTTTAAATAATATTATTAAAGAAAACCCTTTCACAGTTATTAATATTAAACGAATACAAATATTTAAATCTTTATCAACAACTCTGACAAAATATTATATTCAAGCTTATCATCACGTCATATTTTGACGAAAAAAAATATTTGAGATCCATAAGCTGGAATGTTTTTCAGAAGAAGAAGAAGGCATACATTAAAAATAAGGACTTTAATTAGACATCCAAAACCGAGAAAAAAACCCTCTCTCTAGCATAATAATGAATTTCCCACGTTTTTCAAGTAACCAGTCTAAAAATATCTCTTTCATCATTGTCATCACATAGTCATTATTCCATACATAGAGTCCTCGAACTTCATAAAGAGCGGCATCCTTCATTAATATGAAATGTAGTGCAATTAAGAAGGCTAAAATCCAATCTACCGACTCCAAGAAAACGTAATCAAGATCGTCTGTTTGCCATTCGCTTACTACAAGAAGCTATGAGATAAAGAGAAGCCACGAGAAAGAAGTATACTTTTGTTGACTTAACTCGTAATCTGTATACATCTTTCTTTTTTATGTCGTCTTTCGGTGTCGAACACTATTTACACAATTAAACTAATTTGCACTTGATGCGCATTCAATGGCCTTTATAAGCGCTTGGGTTTCATCAGAATAAAAAAAAAAATATACCGTCATTGTTGACCATAAAAAGCGAATCGAATGCAGTTGTTACAGCTTCGTTCTAAAGTTTAGAAATGAGTCATCCTTGGTGACCAATAGCCTGAGAGAAGACTGCAAGTTTAAGTACCTCATCGAAAAAAATTATGAATTTTTCTAATAGAATGTAGAGAAATACTAGCAGATTATGAATGAATGGGAAAATAACCAAAGCTATTCAAAGTCGACTTTGAATGAGTTTTTAAAAAAATCGATGCATCCAAATATGTCATAATCTGTCAAATAATGGGAATTCCTTTTTATTTGATAACCCACCGCTCTTTAATTTTCAATGAGAAAGGATGCAGATGATTTCACTTCTCTGCCACTAAATACTAGCATCTTTTAAAAGTGAGCCTAGTAGCGATACATATTACGTCACTGATGATACTTTGACTTACTGTCAACTTTTTATTTTCCTTTGATAGACTATTATAATTAAAATCTACCACCATTTCTTTACATTTTATAAAACATTCGGAATTATTTTCAATGAGGTATCTAATCTTTCAGACGCCTCTCAGTCTATAATTTTAGTCTATCTTGATTCAATTGCGAGCGGGTGACACAGAAAATGTGGGCGATTACAAATCGCAAGGTAATACCCCCTCCCCTTACCTTCTTCATCATAATTTCGTATCTAACTTCGGTATAGCGTTATATCAGTTCCAGGTACCAAACATGCACAATTTAGCGACATTTAATTACGAAAATCTCCGTTTTTTAAGATTGGTGACACATGATGGCAAAACCTTAGTACAAAGATTTTCTGATAAACAAAAACCTTCCACGTTTTAGATCTTGTCTTCAGATCACCATGATTTAAAGTTAGGTGGCAAACTTGACATAAAAACTTATCACTAAGTATGCAAATAACAATTTTAATGAACTACCAGTTGTAATTTCTTCTTGCATTTTATCTATTCTTACTAATCGTATTAAGACCATCAAAATAATATATTATTCTAGTCTCTTACAATTATAGTTTAGGCTAAGGATTTTCTGCACTTCCGCGGGTAACTTATGGTTGACTTTTGATATGGAAATCAAGACCTTTAATTTGATATATAGGACTTGTCTAATGTTAACACGATACAATCTAATCACGATTATTTTCTGATAGACGAATGATTTAGACAACAGGTTCCTTCTGCAGAAAATTGCAAAATCAAATCCTCCTATCGACATAATAGCGTTACATCCGAATGATGTTTTGGGTTCACATCTAAACAGAAATCCAGAGTACGGCATGTAGTCTATTTTTTACAGATTCAATTAAAAAAATTATAGATTATTATTTTGGTTTAACCAGTTCGTTTTAGAGTATATTATGTCTTACTAAAATCTCCGCTCCCATGTAAATAAATTAAAATTTTCATCTGAACAAGTTCTATTCAAATCTATAAAAATTATACATTAAGAACGATGTATGATAGGGAATAGATGAAGCGTATTAATAAGATTGTTAATGGGTAACAATTTAATTAACCGTATCACGGGTATAAATACAAACTTATTTTTAAATAATTTGTTAAGATATTACTGAAAAACGTATATTATGATCATGATGAAAAATGGGATTTATAGATTTTGTATAACGCATTCATTGTCACCCTACTATTGAATAACCCTCATTTTAAAACCACGTTTACTAAATACTTACATGCTGTGGTTTACCTATTATTAAAAAAAATATTACCTAAGTTTGAAAATGATTTGGAGCGTGTGTAGACAGGATGTTAAAACATGAAAAGGAAAAAAAATAGTAATAATAGAACTCTGACAGTATATGAGAAAATATCTATACTTTATGAGAAAATATCTACATTTATAAGATTGCAGATATTTTAAATTTTGTTAGGGACACGAAATATGTTGAACGCTATAAAACTGCAGGTATAATTATCTTGACCTTTCATTTATGTAAAAATAACTTCTAAATATAGACAGTTTTTATATTATTAAAAAATATAATTTTTTTTTTTTTTTTTTTAATTGAAGACTGTGAAAACATATTTGAAGGAAATATGCATTGTGGTTAGTTATGTCAACAAATTTTTTGCATTTTAAATCATATCTTGTTTTAAGGAATACTGTAAACTTTTCTCCGAATCCCAAGGTTGTTCGTAAAATTGTTATAATTATAAACTGGCAATTTTAATGACATCCGTAACTACTAAAAAACTAAATCTCATGAAAAGTCCTACTGACACCTATAATCAGGATTTTCTATTTAGATGGTTGATTCATTACAACGAGAGGACAAAGGCTAACCTAAAACTAAACAGGTAATAATACGAATATGCAATATGCCTTAAGAAACTGAAATATTTCCTTACATCCAGTTCCAAACAAAGCGTGACATGCCAAGCAATTGCATTTGTCGTCGAAAAACTAGATAATCTGATGAGAAATTCCTAAATTATCCTTTCCTTACTATTATGAGAGAAATATGCATAATATGACTCACAGAGAAAGAAATTAATGTCTTTTAAAGACCGAAATGAACAAAAATTAAAACTCAGGTTCAGGTTACTCAACCTTTATGTGCGCTGGACCTCCACGGAGTTGGATTTTTCCAGCTGAGTTTAGGTATTCTAATGTTGTTCTTAAGAAGTCACAGAAATTGGATCGTCAACATTAATCTAAACATT
Organism: Linyphia triangularis; assembly: GCA_963978545.1. Lineage (NCBI taxonomy): Eukaryota > Metazoa > Arthropoda > Arachnida > Araneae > Linyphiidae > Linyphia > Linyphia triangularis. The sequence continues at coordinate 58,892,257 of OZ021723.1, read as the reverse complement.
AATATCCGGTTGGGGGATGCAATTGAAGTTAATGACGCTGTTTTGTTGTGTCTTTTGATTAGAAGTCGTATTCGAGAGGTAATTAGATGGTTTGTTAATAGATCCGGAAGTACTAAATTAAATGGACGGAAGCATAATTAATGAGTTTAGTATTGTGACAGAGACTGCATAAAATATTCAACAACGTTACATAGATGTATGGAAACAGAACAAAATCTATACTTTTGGCTGATATTATCTTTAATACATGGATGTCTTTATGCCAAAACAGGCAAGCGAGGATCGTCCGATTTTTGGGAAAAAGTGTTAAGTTTTTTGTTGTGTTGAAGAGTCATTTTAACTGTTAATTCGCCAAATAATTAAAGCAATTGAGTGAAATTACTACATATCATTAGATATTACGAATGAATCCAGTGATATAAAACTCAATTTCGAATATATGTTACTTACTTGTAGTAGTATAAAGCTTTTCATACAAATTTTATAACTTTTATTATTAAAACAAAAATTATTTATTATTATGATAAAGGTCAAAACTAATTTGATCCATGCATTTTCTCAGTTGAAAGTCAAATTATTAAAAAAGTTTGATGTTATAATCCATAGATGATTAAGTGCCGTATACCATACCGTAAGTATAGAAAAGCTTTTTCCTTTTTCTAGCACTCATAACTGGAGTATGTTATGAATAATGCATTTTAATTATTAATATTTCAGTTAATAAATTAATTTATTTCAGAGTATGAAACGAATGAATTAATATAATACAATCAATAAGAATATTTATAGTACTCATTGCTAAATAATTAAATCAGGAATTTTGTACTTTATAATAAATCAAACTTTGAATAAATAATATATTCCTAAAACAAAGTTTTTAAACATAAATCCTGTAAATACATTGACAATTTGTATATTAATTAACGCAGAGGTGATTCCGTTGTCAGCATGTGCTTGGTGTTTGCATCTAAGTTTAAATATTAAAAACATCTCTATCAACAAAAATGTGGCAAACTAAGTTTTAACATTTCTTTATTAAAAATGAATGCGAATTTATGCATTCACGTCCAAATATCTTTTATTTATTTTACTACACAACGCAACATTGAATTGACTGGACTATGATTCGCAATAAATTTATGCATTCACGTCCAATTATCTTTTATTCAGTCGGATTAAAAACAATTTTGGCAACAGGAAAGAGTATCAACAATGATCGGTTAAATGAGATTTATTAATATTCCAAAATGGCTATAGAAACATGTATAAAAGCGACCTTTAAGTGACACCCGCCAAAACTTAACAGAATGCGTTGCATTCGACATAGAATCTATCTGACAAGTTAATTAGGCTTCCGCAGTCACGCAAACAAAATCGAAGTTAACATTCAGTATTTTAAAAACAGGTATTTTTATATATTTTTTAAAATTAATTATCATCGTGCATTTATTTTAAATAATACTTTAGATCAAAAAATAAAAAAATAAAAAACGACTTCAACCTTTCACCAAATGCAGAATTTATATCAGATAAACCCGACAACCTTAAATCAATAGTTTACTACCCTCAGTTTGCGCTTCGAGAAATCTCAACAACAAATAACACTCAATGAGGGGAGAGGAATCACACTCCTAGAGTAACTAAACCGAGGACCTCATAGATCCAAGAAAAAAATCAACTTCAATTCAAAAGAGAGGTTAACAGAGACGCGAGTAAATAACAAAGAACAAGAATCGATATTTAATCCAGAGAGAAGAGAAAGATTTACTTCATTTATTGTAAGCAGTATAATTTTAAAATAGCTAATTAGATTTTGAGAGAAACAATGGTGAGAGATACCAGGAGATTTCGTGACATTTATGTTTAAATAAAAAGAAATTATTTCTACTTGTATCGTGGAAGAAATTATTTTTCCTGTCTCATACTACATCTAATTTGAAATTGAAACTATTTACGTTATATATATATATGTAACGGTAAAATAGTGATGACACTCTTAGGATATAAAAAAGCAGCCGAGATTAAACAAATATAAAAATTTATTGTCAGAATGGCTTGGAGCGAAATGGGTGATGCAACCACTAGTGTCAATATTTGGTATTCTAAAAGGCGGGGTCAAAACGGATTACGTAGCTTATATGAGTTTGATTGACGTTCTACTATGTTCCAAGTGGTTCTCGCTAACTGGAGAATTTACTAGAGCAATCTAATAGCTACATTGACGATTCCAATGCGAATACGTTACACACACACACACACATATATATATATATATATATATATATATATATATATATATATATATATATATATATATATATATATATATATATATATATATATATATATATATATATATATATATATATATATATATATATATATATATATATATATATATATATATATATATATATATATATATATATATATATATATATATATATATATATATATATATATATATATATATATATATATATATATATATATATATATATATATATATATATATATATATATATATATATATATATATATATATATATATATATATGTATGTGTGTGTGTGTGTGTGTGTGTGTGTGTAAGTATAAAAGTGGTTTAAATTTACTTTATTACAGTCAAGAATTAATTAAAATAATTGAATTGCAAAAAAATAATTTTTGCAGTTGTACGTTTCGGAAGGGTAAAATAGTCATGTACAAGAAAACATGTGGGAAAAGTATTTTTTTTTTTCCCTTTTTCCGTATTTTTCGTATAGATTTTCATAAATTCGAACTTCATCAGCGAAGTTTATCTACACTATATGCAGAAGTTAATATTTATATGCAATTTAAATGTAATATTTAATTTCCATGCCTGAACTGCACGTTACTATTTGACGTAAAAAAAGTCAGAACAATCTCGTGAAAAGTAATCTTTTGAATTATACAAAAACAGTGAATTGATAATTGGGAATTTGGGAATATGGAGTAACAGTTTACCGGTAGATTTATCGAATTAAGCATGTGTTTTAAATAATCACTATAGCAGTGAATTAATAGTTTAGAACATATTTAAGAGTTACATAGTGTTAAATATTTAAGAGTTTATAGTTTCAGAGCAAGCATTAATGTTAGTATACAAGATATTTTGTTAGTTACACTGCAGAATAAAATTTAGAGAAATTTAAAGAAAATACCAAATGTTAGTCATCCAAATATTTAAATTCAAGTTTTGAAACAAATATCTCTACAAGAATACTGTAGATAAAATCGACAGATATTTGATTGAAAAACATCACGACAATATTGTTTTAAAGGCATTAGCTTTTTTTTATTATTAAATAAAATGTCTAAAGAGGCATGGGAAATGCTTTTTTGATCTTTAAGAATTGGAATGATAATATTATACATCAAAGGACAACGGATAAAGAACAATCAAACGCTGGATCTCATCATTCCTAGAAGTAACATAAACTTTTTTATGCGTTGACTCGAAATAACTCGAAAAACTGTTTTATAGTACTTTTTCTAAAATTGCTTCCTCTGTATAATTCAAGCATTTTTAAAGATAACGATGGCAATAAAAGGAAAAACATCTGTAAAGAACTTTACTCTCTTCCGTTCTTTCTAGGAAGCGCAATGTTCTATACTTTCGCGATCAACCAACCATTTTAAGACTTACCCTTCTACTACGAATAATAATAAATTCTAAGAATATGGGTTCAATGTGTTCGAAGTAAACAATTTACAATTTCATTACAGTATCGTGTTTTTTTTTCCAAAGAAAAAAAATATTTTTAAATTAGCTTAATATTACACACCAAAAGTCCATCTAAATATTTGTAATGCTAAAAAGCCTATCGGCTGATAATCTTGTGAAATATGGCTAAAATGACTATTTAAATAATTTATTTTAAGAAAACAATGTTTAGAAACGTTTCTTGGGATTGGGATATGATATTTGATACTATGAGTAATATTAAAATTGTAAGGTTTTTTTTTGTATTTAAAAAACTGATTATGGGCATGCATCACTCTGTTAGCCTAATTATAAAATAGCTTTTTTTTAATTGCAATTGATTTCATCATCAGTATCTGCCACTAATAGTTGAATACACATTATGATATAATTAGAGATTTTCTAATTATTATATCATTAACAGTGAAAACATCTTCAAAACATAATGCGTGCATATAGAATTCAAAAAAAAAAAAAAAAAAAAAAAACTCAATCGAATTAACTTTAAAACAGAAACATTGAAAACACAATGTCATGTATGGTTATTTGTATTTTTTTAAATTTTTTTTTATCCTTTAACAATTCCTGTATTCACGAGTAGCAAATAAGCCACAACAATTTTAAGTGTAAGGAGTTTATCAATATAATGCTAAGTTAAATAGGTGTAAAAAACATTTATGAAATGAGGATTAGCTTAAAGTAATTGTTAAAAAATTAACAAATACCACGAGTACATTGAAAAAAATATTTCTACAATGAATAGATTATTAAAAAAATGAAATTAATTGATTGCTCAAAAGCGACGTTAAAGGATGATGACAAGTGTTTAGTCACTGATCTATTTTTGTTGCTGTTTCGATATAGAACCACAGTGCTTTAACTGCCACAGTGCATTTTAGCTTTTAAAACAAGACACGAATAAGTTGCGGCCTTAATAAGTAATTATTTTTTTGCGTGTTATCTGCTGTAAGTCAAGATTTTGAGTTTGGTACTAGTATTTCATGTTTTGAAATCACATGTCTACGACTAGCAATTTCCGAAGAAACGATGACTTGAAAGTTGTATTATAGATACTGTGCTTTCTTTCCTCATACAGATATCATTATAAAAGTTTCCCATAATAAATTTAGATAATTATATTAAATGTAAAAAGAGGGATAAAGATGAACCAAGACTAAATTATTTTCTCATGAATGTACACTTATACTGTTCCAGTTCCATTGATTAACCTCAAAATGTGGCTTTCCGTTTGTGATAAAGTGCAAGTGTACATAAAATCGGACCTCTTAATTATAGTGTAGGTAAGAATTATCTGCAAGGATGAGTTGGTAAACGGTGCCTTTCTTGTGACCTCGGGGATAGATTTACAAAATTCTTCGATATGATTTACAATCATAATGTCACTGTATCCGCTTACGAGATTTCCCTTTCATATCATCACGTCTGACCTAATTTATCGTCAAAGTTAGAGCGATTTGAGAGCTTATAACTAATTCTGTGAAATGTATAGTTTTTGTATAGTCTATTATAATCCATTCAAATCTGTGGGACGCAAAAAGAGTAGAATATTTTATAGAAGTTGGATTAAAAAGAATCTAATGCAATTAGAGCAGAAGACAAACTTTGTGATACGTGACATATTATGAATCTAAATTGAAAACCAAATCTCAATATTATGATTTTTTTTGTGTCACTTATTATTCAACTTCAACTTACCATAAGCTAGTTAATTTAATAAAACCAATTATTGTTCATATAGTTATTTCATGCAATAATACTTCTGGGAAATGGGTAACGCTGGATTTAGTCTCTTAAATTTAAATACTTCTGGAATTATCGACATAAAAATTTCTCCCAACGATATTTTGCTGGATATATACATATATACCTACCATAATAATTTAAACAAATGAAATGAGATAAAATTTTGTCAAAATATATTTTTTCCAACTTAAAATGGATTATGTCGAACGTATTTCTTTCTTAGTTAAAAAAATATAATATAATCGATAGTAATATTCTGAAACATTTTGCCACTTTTGCAGGCTTAAACACAAAAGAGATGAAGATACAAATTATTAAATGGATTTTGACAGCCTGCTTCAATAAACCATCGCTTCTAGAAATCCTACACTTGCCTACACGTCTAATTACGAGTGAATATTAGCATTTAATTTAAGAATATTTGTAATTTCAGAATTCATCTTAGAATTTCTCCACAAAAATTGGAGACCAATATGCACATTTGCCTTCGAGTTACAATGGTAAAATTAATGCAGCCTATATTTCAGACACTGAATTTTGGCTTATTTACACATTTGGCAAAATCGCCAATCTTGACAAATCTGATAGTACAAGTTACATAGTAACTTCGGTTTGAAGTTCAGTCCGTGGACTCTCTTGGTTCGTCTGTAACTTTAAACTGGTACCAAGAATATAATGTTTGCATACTTTTGTTACTTTAATGATGATTTCGAATATATTTTTTGCATAGACTTCACATGGCTTTAGGCTTCACGCTGCAGTGTATAGTGGAACATGAATGATTTTATAATAACCCACATACCTGGTAATAAAGCAACTCCAGAATGTAGGAGGTCCGCGTCCACCTGAGTAATGGAAGCTGGTTGCGCCAGGACATGTTCGCAGTAACCATCATCTGGATCTTCTTCACGTGCCGCTACGGGTGGGAGTGCAAACATCTCATTTGACGGTTTATCCAATATGGGAATTTTGCTAGGAGCTGAAACAAAAGACAAATTCCATCATTTTGTTGTTATTCTATCAAAAAATACTAAATAATTTTTAATACTTCTTGTTTAAATGACTGAAAAAAGTTGTCTGTTATTTTAGTTGGTTTCTCTTTTGTTTCGGTTTTTATAATAAAAGAAGGCGGTTAAATATATATTTGATAACTAAATGTACGAAATGAATTTAAAATGTGTAGATTGGAATATCAATCAAATGGTTATTACAGTTGGGCGTTTTTTTGTAAGGCCAGCTAGGTATTCATATATAACTCTGAATGAACTTTTTTTTAAAAAAATATGAACTTTTGTTTTTTTTCATCATTTTGCCTTTCCCATTTATAACTCTGTCAGCCATAAAGCCATTATTTATGAATTAAGTTATGCGAATCTTTAATTTTATTTACAAATTATCGATGATTAAGTTTTACAAAACATATACATTTTAAGTTAATTTAAATCGACTTGAAAATTCAGTTGGAAAGTTGAACTCATAAGTTAAAACAAATTCCTCATCACCAGAAAGCAAAAATTCATCTAATTATTTTCTTTTGAAGTATGTCTATGATATTAGAGAGTAATAATAAATATTTTATTTTACCTTAAAAAAAAGTAAAGGCTTTAACTTGATAATTATTATTATTTTTTTCTTTTTATTTATTGTTTGAATGACTTATAGATTAGGAATCAACAAACAATGTAATTTCTTTACCAGGTTGACCATGAACTCACACTTTTGACCAAAGTCGTGACAAATATAACATGAAGAAGTGTAGGATTAACCCAACTGAAAATGGTCTAAATTGGGCGTTTGTGAACTTACTTCTACGTCTCTTTCAAAAGCAAGAAGCAATTACCCGGGGCATTGAAATCATTACTGCGTACTTTGAAAGAAAGTAAATATAAACTTTTTTTTCTTCTTTTTCTCCATTTTGTGTGTGAGTGTTTGAAGAATTTTTTTTTTATAGTATTCAACTTATGTCCTTGAAAATATTAGCGTACAATAAATTAAAACGTCTGATATTTTATGAATAAAGAGTGATCGGAGAAAGAGAATTATGTAACGAAATCTTTCATATGTGTAAAAAATAATATATATATATATATATATATATATATATATATATATATATATATATATATATATATATATATATATATATATATATATATATATATATATATATATATATATATATATATATATATATATATATATATATATATATATATATATATATATATATATATATAATATTTTTTTTTAATTTACAATTAAAATTATTTTTTAAATCAAAGAAAATTAATAAAAAGTGTAAGAAATAAACCTTATTAATTCTAAAAGTATTATTATTTTTCTAAAATAAGATTGTAAAATAAGAACCTAAATGGTTCAATTTAAATTTTTCACACAAAAAATTAATTTCTAATAGATTTATTTGGAATTTAAATTAGCATTCTTGCTTATGTACCACCTGTTCTATTTCATATTATCTAGCATTTAGTTAAAAATAATACAATTTATATTTTTCTGTTTAATTAAATAAATCCACCAGGATGTGAATTCCAGCTAAATTTTTATACTAAAGTTATTACAAAAATTGCAGTTTTAACAATTATTTAAAAAGTAGCCTTTATATACGGTGTACATTAAAGTCCCTTGCCACCTCCATTTCATTTATAAGTTGACAGCAATTGTAATATAAGTTGTGCTTAAGTAAGTAAAGCTGTCATGAGATATCAGATGAGACTACTTATAGCAAAATCAGAAGTTACCGTTCGTACCTCAAGTAATATACAAGATTTATCTTTAAACAATATACAAGAATCTTCAAAATTGTCAATTACAAATTTGTAGAACAGCATTGTTTTGTAGTACACCTTATGCACATTAATGTTTTGAATGGTACGAACACATAACTAATTTGTTTGTTGTTGTTAATCAACATTGTTACACTGCGAAACGACTATTTTCTAATTTTTTATGAAGTTTCATGATGCAACAGTGTTGGTAAATGTGAAGAAATAAACAAGCACTGTTTGAGTTTTATTCCAATAATTCATTTACACAAGTTTGTCTTTTCTGAAACTAAAAAGATGGTGCTTTAGATTTTTGTAATTAATTATTTTCATGTTTTTTTAATAGAATTTCAGATAGGCACACTAGTTAGCCAATTTTGTGGCTAGGGGCGTTTTACACACTTTCATCGGATAGCACTCAGCTACTTTACTTTACATAGGACAACTTTTATGACAATAGTTTTTGACCTAGTAAAGTTAAGCGGGTGGCAAAGGACTTTTGAAGGATATCCGCAAATTCTTCTCCACTAGATCTGAAGTTAAATGACTTTGAAAGAAAACACAGGTAATTTAATCCTTTTTTGTTTCGTTTTTTGTTTTTTAAATCAGTTATTTCAGATTTCAAAATTCTTTTGCTGTTATATGCAATCTGATTGAGTTTTAAGCAAAGCATTGGATTTTTTTTTATTTATTTAAAGTACCTGGTTGAGGATAATAATTGAAATATAATTTGCTTAATAATTATTAAATGTAAGCAAAACTATTTTTAAAATGTTAAATTAATAGAAGTGGCATACAATAAGACGTTTCACTGTTACACTTTTCCCTTTTATTAAAAGGCTTAGAACTTAAAAATAAAACATTCAAATATGGACTTGTTATCAGGTTACTTAAAAAATATCTTAATATAAAATTAACTATTACTTTATTTTCTCTCTTTTTATTCGAAAATTAATTAAATGTCATTTCATTTCATGCTCATTCAATTGTCAAGAGACAGATTTTATGTATTAAAATGTAAAAAATAAATAAATAATTGTAACAACCCTTTCATCTTTTCGTCGTATCATAAAAACAATACTGAATAATTACATACATTTAAAGAATATATTTACGCATTGAAAACTTTATATAGTTATTTATGCAATTAGTTGGGAAAGTATTACTTTTTCAAACTAGGCAAAATGCTTAATAATTTAACGAGTTTGAAATGTGGTTTTTCAATGTTGCATACAATATTTTTTATAATCAAGTGCGCAAAGTATCTTTAATACATATATAAACTATTTTTGGCAATTCCTCTTAATGAATCTTTTTTAAAAATGTCCTTTCTATGCCAAAACTATATAAAATCTGATCACGAGGTGTGCGGGAAAGTGCTTTTTCACACTATTGAGGAAAAGTTACTTTCCCGAACTGCTCGCGTTAAGTGTTATTTTCGCCACGATTAACGAATAAATCAAGTTTAATTTTTTTGAACGCTGTCATAAAAAAGTTTTAACCTACTGCAACTACCTAAGCCTTAATCAACTTAACCGAAATAAAATTTTAGTCACTTGTAAAGCCAATTATGGGAAGACTGTTGAATACCATTCCTTATGTTCAACCCAAAACATTAACTACAATTAATTTTTACATACACAACATTCACCAACCCAAATCAATTTAAAATCGTTTTACAAACACAATATCCCCTCTCCTTTCAATTTAAAATGTAAACCACTCTTTATTTTAACCACAAAATGTACACATACCCCGGCTATCTGAAATGTAAACCACCCTCTATGTTTATATACAAGAAGTTCACACACACCCCTCAATCCGAAATGTAAACTATCCACTATTTTTACATACCAAATGTGAGTGGAATGCGTATTTCTCAATAGACACGCGTTGCGATGTCACGAACTAATGATGTCGGGAAAAAGCAAGCCAAATGATCTTTCTTCCTGTTAGGTGGTCTTCTAACAGCAACGACCGTCTTCAGGTGCGTAACGATGACTCATTCTTCTCGAGGAAGACTTTTTTTTTATTATTATTATTGCCTCAAGGACGATCTTCGAAACGACCTCCTCCTTCCAAGTAGAAAATAAATAATAAACATTTCTAACTTTTTTTTTTATCTTTCTGCTTGTGATGATTCGCCGCCGGCTGTTGTGGCCGGATACGTTTCACGAAATTCGTTCCCGAACTCGAACACAACCCATATGGAGTCCTTGCTTTTGCATAAAATCGGAGTGTCGCGGAACGATGACTGCGTTTTCAAAACCTAATATGTATGGCCAGATGGTTTCTGTGGTGGATTTATGCTGAATCTAGCTATACGAACTGAACTTTTACAAATTTTCCGTCCAATATTGAAACATTTATTTGGTGCAAAGTCAATCTTGGTTTATTGCATCATTAAAAGTGATAGTAGGTATTTCTCCACCTCGCAGACTTAATACAAATGTGTCCAGAACACACTGTTTATAAAATATTTCTTCAAAACTCAAGAATTTTTTTTTTTTAAACTATTGCAGCAACATTATAGCTCATTGTTAAACATACCCAGTAAAGTTTTATTGTTTTCAATTCTAGATAAAGTTTAATCCAAAAATAACAAGTGACAACACGATTTTGATAAATCAAATAACGAAACAAATTCTTAAATGTTAATCGTAAAAAAATGCACTTAATTTTCTCTTCAAATTTGTGTATTACTTTTTATGACTGCTCTATTTATAAAACAAAATTTCAAAAGTTTTAAGAAATATTTTATCCGAAAGTGTTGTTTTATGTGTTTGAGGTTGTGATTATCTGGTGATTGTTCTTTAAAATGTTTCTAAATGATATAAACTTAATCTTTGATGTTTTATATACATCTGTAGTCTAACCTTAAAATTGTTTTACATATCTATTTCTTTTTTTGGACACTTTTATTTAACTGTTGTTGGTTCAAGTCTAGTAACTCGATTTTAACCCATTTTCAAATAATACATGCACTACAATTCTGGCCAACTTTCTATTTTGCCTTTCTTTTAAATGTTGATAAAAGGTAGATTGTTCTTTGAATTAAACCATGAATTGGAATGAAATTTAGATATGCAAGTACACTAAATTAAACTTTTAAACGTATTTCTACAAAATCTACAATAATTATACAAGGATGAATAAGATTATACATTTAAAAGGAATCAAGTTAATTTTAATCAACTTAAAAAAATATTATCTATTTGTTGAGTATACAGTCCTGGAAAAAACGTGAAGGCCAAGCGAAAAACTTCATTATTTCCCCCACTACTAATTGAAACTTTATGCAAATTTACAAAATGACAGCTTTAATTATACATATAAAAATACTACGACAAATCGTATCACTTTTAAAATTAAAATTATAATGATTTTTTTAAACATGCGAATACCTGGAAAAAATTATAGGGACAAGCTTTAATTTATAGTTTTTTTCATGTTATTTATTTGTTGTAGTATTATAGTCGTCTGCAGAGTTGATTAGAAAAATTACGTAGACTATTTAGAACGATGTTAGAGAGTAACTTAAAGATTTATGATAATGTTGAGCGGTAAGAAGTTAACACCGATGATCAAAATTATAATCATTTATCCTTAGTTTTAAAAAATGTATTTCATGTTCTTGGAATATAGCTAAAAGTTTAAGCAGATCTAAGACTGTGATTAATAACTTTCTAAAAAGTATTGATATTTATTGATTGGGGAATAAAAATATTTAAAAATTTGGAGGTTTGTGTGAAATCTTTCCATAGTGAAATCATGTAATATACTAATAAATTTAAGGATACTGTTTATTCAATTTCAAAAAATTGCAAAACCTTAAAGTTTTGAAATTAATATAAAGAAATGAAATGATATTAAATGCCACTATTTTCAAGTTTGGGAGCTTCCTGGTTGGTACCACAAAGAAAGCGCAGCCTTTTCCCCTTCAAAAACCTTTCACAAAAGCGAAGATTCCCTTAGATAATTAGCAGCTGTTCTAAGAAAATTTTACCCTTTTTTATTTCAGATCTAAGTATAAGCTGGAAGGCCAAACACAAAAGAAACACATATTTACGGGAAGTTGTCTTTGAATGGACATACAAACTATGCATGGGACCACCAAAATGGCATGTTTTTGCAATTTTTTTAAAAGAATAAATACAAAGAGAACCAATTCAAAAAGTTCTTCACAAATCATCTAACTTTAGAAAGTTCTGCTGAAACTTGATTTGTCCTTTTTTATGTAATAGGTATTTTTCGTCTGGAGAGCATGTTTTTGAGTAATTACAACGCATGTGGTGTTAGGTACAGAGTTCGCTCGAGGTAACGGTACAGAAGTTGGAGTGCATTAGTACAAAGTATTTTATTTTTTTCCGACAAAGAAATGTGTGTTTACATCCTTCTGTACAAAAGCAGTGATGAAAAGATTATTTTCCTAGAGGATAAAGCCTAATTTGTCGAACAAATTACCTCAAGCATGCTTATAAAAATACATTTAATTGTAAAATAAGGTGTCAATGGTTTTCTTAATGAAAGGGGTATTAAAATTCCAATTACATTCTACTATTATATTCATAAATATTGTGTGAAAAATACTTAAGAACTAATAAATAGTCGAAAAGAACAATTTAATTGGTATTTCCTGAGTGTTTTTTGCCTAGACTCTAAGAAAGGGTGAAGTTTTAAACTTATAAATTTTGAACACTTTTAAGACTATCATCTGGGAATTGTTTGCTGAATCTGAATTATTGTGATTAATTATAGAAAGCAAAAATTATAAATGAAGTAATACTCGAGGAGTTAAATTATTTTCAAATTTGACTAACTCTTGTTTTTTATTAACGGATGTCAAATTAAAGTTGAATATGTTTGTGATGTAAAACTCAAAAGGTGTTTCTGAATGAATGAGACATTCTAATTCTAATTATATGCCATCATTATGCTGTGTATGATAAACACTTTAAAAACATTCAAAATAAGTAGTTGAAAAAAGCTAGTTTAATTGGTATTTCGTAACTGATTAAAAGAAAGAATTTGTTGTATAATGTGTATTTTTAATTCATGGATGCTCTTAAGGCTAAAATTCAGGAATTCAGGTTTTTATAATATCTTTCATGAAGGTTCAGAGATATAAATGCATTTTTTTTATGAATTATGAAGCAGTATAAGCTTTATGATGGGTATTTCGGGGTGATCCCTTGTTTAAAGAACAATTTAGAAGAGTTTAGTATGTTCACAATTTAATTTTTTTCACCTCATATAGAGTTGAAGGCATTAAAAATAAATTAACATTTAATAAGCTAAAACTTAAAAAAATTAATGTTAAAGGTGAATGGAATGTGTAAGGGGCAACCTTTAAGAGCATTTTTAGTAAATGAATTAATGAAATTGAATTGCATTTCTCCATTATATTCATAAATGTTTGCGATAAAAACTGAACAAATTTAAAATAAAAAGTTAGAAAGGCTAGTTTAATTATTATTTCGTGAGTGTTTGATTTTGAGATTTCTAGTAAGGATGAAGATCTAAACTTATAATTCGTAAACTCTCCTAAGCTGAAAACGTCGGAAATCCTTCTTTAATATCCTTTTTTTTCTATAATATCCTTTATAATGGTTCAGAGATATAAAATAATTTTGTTCTGAAGAATAGATCGTGACCTTTACGAGGAATAAATAGTGCAAGTGTTATTAACAGAAATAAATACAATGACTTTAAAAGAGTTTTGTATTTATACACTTTTTTTAAATGAGTAACTCAAATAGAATTCAAGGCATTAGACGTAGTTCTTTTTATAGTCAATATAAATTTTATTGACTGATGTAAGATAGAATTTAAATATCTTTGAAATGTAAAATTCAAAAAGTTATTTTTACTTTATAAAATGTAAAGGTAGGTTTTAATAAATACCACTGATCAAATACCAAAGTTCAGAAATGTTTCGTTGCCATATCTGGAGAAAACAAAGTTGTTTTATGTTATGACAAATATGTTTAACTTATTTTATGTTTAACTTTTTTAAATATATTGTTTTAACCATTTGGAAAGGGTGGAACCACTACACTGATTGCGGAAATGTTAATGAATTATTTCAAAATGGCAACATTGTATTCCCATAGTATTTACTCTGAATAAACAACAAGATACATTTCCTATAGTAAGTACTCCAGATTATTTCCAATCAAACAATGCATTTTTCTCTCTTATATTTCTCAATCACCTTCAAAACTCAATATGTCTGGCATCCGTCCAAGCATCATTTCCGCATCACGAATTCGTCTGCCTAATGATTTGAAAAAACCTTAAGATCCAACAATGGGATTAAGCGAACAATAATCGGAAATACACATTGCAGTCAGTGCGTCTGTATGAGGCACCAGAATAGTTATTTCTGAGAAGATAAGAAATCAAAGATGAAATATAGATATTTGAATGCAAGGGAATAATAGTTAGTGAACAGATGATAATTGAGTCTGAGAGAAGACGTTGGGATTTTCCCGAAACCGTCGTAACTCGTGCCTAACAAATGATGCTGAAATGGATACTATAAAAAAAGATGTGATGTTCTGGGTTGACCTCATCCAGATCTCTTAACAAGAGAGAATCTGATTGAAATCACCCTTGATGAGAAGATGAGGAGAGGGACTCATAAAGCGTGAAATTCAAAAAGGTGCACTAAAATATGGTTGAGTAAATTTACATACACTCCTTTAAAATATACAGAAGAAAATGGTTCCTTGGAATAGACTAAGGTGATAAAACGTCAAGGGAAAAGCATTTACAGTCACAAGTTCTTCAAAAATTATGTTCTAAAGCATTAAGTTTAAGAAGTACAAAAGGGCCCTAAAGTTCAAAGTTTAGATACAATTCTTAATTCTACTGACAATCCGCTGAACTGTATTTAAATAAGTATTGAAATGTGGTAACTAAATTCAATGAGAATGCAGTTACAAGTTATATAATATTTTTAAAGCTTAATCTGCTATATATATAAAATTTGTTTTTCTGTGTTTTATTTTTTATATATAAATCTACCGTTTCATTTTGATCTTGGTAAAAGATTGCACACCTAGCATTCAAAATAATAAAAAAAGTCAAGTTTTTTCGTTTTACAGATATTTTGAAAAACCATTCTTATGGCTGAAGGGGCATGATAATAACTTGAAATATACAGAACCAATATTTTTCAAGTATCTTGGATAACCTTGATTATCATGGAAGCAATTTCATTCCGATGTTTTGTTATTAATATGGTGAAATCGAGGGTAGAATGTGGAAGGCAGTAGTCTCATAATTTGTAACTGACTGAATAAATTTGGTATGGGTTGTACCGTGAGAAGCCGGTATTTAGCAAACTTATAAAATAATTAAGTTTAAACGTTATACGATGTTTCTTTATTAATTTTGCATTTTTAATGAGAGGTGAACCTCCACAATATTTCATCTTATTTCGAGTGTTTTATACTTGATATTTTAATTTATATAGCTATCCGTTTTCTCATATTACTTAATATTTTGTGCAGCATTCATATATTTTTGATCAATCTGGAATAGAGCATGACTAATATTCCTTCTCTAAAACAAAAATCCATATTAGATTCATCTGCAGTATTCAAATGAATTATTTAACACTAAATTATAGGAAATTGAAGCCTCTCTTTGCAGTTATGGTTTGTTTGAGTGATTCAATTGCGTTTTGTAAGATTTGATTACATATGATGTAAGATTTGAAGATGTTGTAGTTATAATTATTGCATGAGGTGGAGAGTCTGTTCTCATGATAGATAGTAGTACTATTTTCAATATATACACTTTATTTAAATGTTCTATGGAAGTAATAAAATTTTGTTTAAAAAAGATTCTGATTCAAATAACCTGTTTCTCAAACTACGTACTGAAAAGTTGATTTTCTACCATTGAACGGTGTAACATTCACGAATCCCCATCTACATTCTACATGTAAAAAAACATGAGTTAGAGGAATCCACATTCCGTCATCCAATCGATCTGAAACTTGCCAGATAGATTCTTCGTTGATGAAAAGGCATTCTATCAAGTTTTGGGATCAGTCACTGATTGGCTGGTTTTACACGCACTACTATTGACATTGCGGAGGACTGATTAACCCACTTGTCATCTTCCAATCAAATTGAAACTTGACAGTAGATTTGTTGTCGATGAAAGTAAATTCTATCAAATTTTGGTAGCTATGAAATGCTACTTTTACACATACTTATATTACCGGTTCAGATGACTAATTAACCCACTCACGGTCATCCAATCGAACTTAAACTTGGCATACAGACTAATGGTGGATAATAATTTTATCGTTTTGGGTGCAAAACGAGAGTTATTCCATAGCATGAAATATATGATTTCCTTTATAGTGGTCAATCACTATGAAAATTTTATCCAAGTTCAAAATCACTTAAATAAGTCTTAATAGGACATAAAAGTAGACAATGCATTTAATTGATTTATAATAAAAACTTTGTTGTTATGGTTTAGTTTTTTATTTGTTCTATGAAACAAAAGTCATGCTAACGTAAGATATGAGTCGTTTTTGTGATTTTATTTTTGTAAGGATTAGTAATTGTGTAATTTAGTAGAGTAGACACTTTTAATCATACAATAGACTTACACATTCCGGAGGACGTTTGTGTAGCTATACTCTCAGACGTTGGCACGTAATTCTTCCTGACAACAGATACAACCTCGTTGTTGTTCCGGACGCAGGCGAACCCTCTAATGGGTGGCTCGCTGTCTTCCACCTTCGGCGATTCCGCATCCGTCGTACAGGCTGAAGCGTTTTCCTCTTGGGCATCATCGGTATCCTCTTCGGGTGATGTCTGGACAGATGTATCCCGGGTGTCCACGGAACTCACGTGGCAGCATCTTGGGAAAGAAGAAGGACCCTCTCCATTCGAGGAATTCGAGAGAGTGGTCCGTGTTTTAGATCCGCCATTCCACTCAAGTCTCTCGATACCTAGGGAAAAGAGAAAAATATCAAAAGAAAGCATTTTATTTTTGAGTAAGAAATAGAGGGCATAATGCTAATTCCATTTCTATGCACCAAAAACACAATTCTGTCACAAAAACTAAATTATTCGATAGTATATAACTTCTTGTATGATTAAACAAGAATATCTGTATTTTATATATATATATATATACAACCCCATTGTTTTCAAAAATCTATACCCATGCCGACCTCCTGAACTTATTAGTTAGAGGCGATTATGCACCTAGCATAGTTGGATAGATCAGTCCGATTCCCAGTTCAGCACACTATAAAACCCTGTCTTCATAGATTAGTAGACTTGAAGGTGATTTACCATATCTTTTGAAACTTAAATTGTAAATATGTAATATATTATACTATATTTTTAATCAAGCAGGATGAAGAAAACTTAATATTACTATAATAATAAAATAATAACGACAACTCTATTCTTTATAAAATTCAAAAGCAATACGTTGTGTGGTGGGAAGTTTTATTCATTATAACTGAATGACAGCTATAGCGGGGTAATTTAATATTAATTTAGTGAATATTTATACACATTGATAGGGGAAAAAACTGGCAATGGGAAACTATTTTTTTTGAATAAGTTATTTGAAAATGATTTATACATAATACAAACATATTACTTTTGATAGTTCTGAATTGTCGAAAATAGGGTTGGACATAGGAGATATAAAACCCCGGATTTATATTTAAGATTAAGAAGCGGGTTTTTAAGTTGCATAAAATATTTTCTGAAAATTTGTTCATTTTGACAAAGAACTGGTTTTTTTTTTATAACAACAATTCTTTTTTTACAAAGTCTGGTGATGCATCCTAATGAACTCAAAGCTAACGCTTTTCGGAATTTGCTTTAGCATAAACTAAGCATCAGATATGAAGATTGAAATGATGTCAAATTTTAGTCTCTAAAGATTGTATTTTACCAAAGACCATGCAAACTAGGGATAGATAGCGAAATTTAAGGGAAGATGGTGACTCTCCCACCTTTCTCTACAGAAACGAGCAGATGCTGCAGTGCTGTGGTGAGCTGATCATCGGTGATCATGACGTCCGACCCGTTTGCCTGCATCCAGTCCATGGTGAAGGACACAAGTCCTGTTTCATCTATGCTTTTCTGGGCGCACTGAAAGCAGATGCACACCTCTCCGAATCCTTTCACGAGAATGCTGAGGTGTTCCGACTGAAGGAAGAAGACAGGAGATTTAAATTGAAGTGTCTGTCGAAATTTTTTTCTAAAATAAGTAACCTATAAGAAAAAAAAAATATTCATCATTATGGGATTGCGAAGAAAAGGTACACTTTAATAGCATACCTCAAATTAATCAAAGAAAATATTTGGAACCTAAATTGAATAAAATATATTAAAGTGTCCACATTTATGTGGCACATGTGCAGAGCTCTGGCACATTTAAATTTTATAGTACAAAAAGATCTGGAGACAATCTGAACTTCCTCTTTTAAAGATATAATGAAAAGATAGAAACTATGAAAAGCGCCAATTCAACACTACTGTCGAAATTTTGACACCATATAATTTAAAAAAAAATAAAATTATAAAATAAAAAATTGCAAATTCGACGTCACATATTCGGCTACATTTTTTTTTTTTTGTCAACTTTAGTTTGGCTAAGAATACTGATCTTTAGCATTGCTAGATGGATATAGTCTTTATATAAGCTTATAACTACATTAGTGTAGTAGCTAAAATTAAAAAAGAAATTAATAGTTAAATAATTGTATTGGAAATAAAATATCGTTTGACTTCTACTTGAAAAAAAAAATTAAACAATTTAGTTGAACTATATACATACAATTTAGTAACATATAATTTTTAATTTTTACCCTCAAATTGCTGTGATTTGCTTTCCTCAACCATTGTCAGGGCAAACATTCTTCATTGCTACTATGTTGCAAAGAACGAAAATCTTAATTTCTACCCTTAATTTTAATTTCATACCCTTTTCCTGATTAAGTTTTCACTATTTTGCAATATACTTATTCCTGTAAGTTTTGAATAGTCTTTTTCAAATCAACATACATAACCAGATAATTAATATACATAAACATTTTAAATTATAGTATATAAAATTATACTCATTTGGCTACATCAAACTTTCAGATTTTTTACTTAGGTTTCGGACATGGGAAAATTCTAAGCATATAATTTGTAATATAAATTTAAACTATTCATAATTTCTGTCATGCTAAAAATTAGAAATTTTATGTTGATCAAGATAATTGAATCAGAAGCAGAATTACAAATAGAAGAAAGAAACAACTGAATTGCTTTCTCTTTAGATTTTTTTCTTTTCAAATACAGAGATTGCAATATATTTGAATTACTTAACGTAATTAAAGTTTTGATAAAATTAGTCAAGAATTAGAAAAAAAAATGAAGAAATAATATTATTAATAAGTGAAAAGACAGTATTCCATATTCAGATATTATTAGCAAGTGAAGAGAAAATCAAAGTAAATTTCAGTAAACAGTTATGAATGTTCATGTTCAGAAATAAATAACCATCCGTTTTACGTTTTTTTTTTTTTTTTTTTTTTTTTTTTTTTTGGAATATTGACGTGACACAGTTCACCTAATATTATAAACAAGAAAATCTAATAACTAAATTATACCCCGCGTGGATTCATCATGCGGTTTTGCACAATTTACGGGTTCAATTTAATTCCCCTCTGAATTAAAGTATTATTTGGATGATTGATCTACATACTCACACAATCGAGGGATTTCTGGATTAATTTCGCATATTATCAATGCTTACTTATGATTACAACTGTAAATAAAATGAATTGTGATTAGAGAGACTAACATCTAACCACATTTGCATATAATTGCGTGTCATCACAACGGATGGGAATTCAACGGAAAATGTGCGTCTCTCTAGACTGATGCAAAAAGCAGAAAAGAAAGAAAAAAGAAAAGAAAAAAAAATATATAAACCATTAATAATCTTCAGAGTATGAGTGTGGTCTCAAACGTTCAATGCAAATGAAGTTCAAGAGGTTCTGTAAACTCCATTAACATAGTACTCTAGATTAGAAGGGACGAACCTATAACTCCTTCTTGGATCCTTCATTAACTTAATCTTATTTAAGATGCACTTAAAGGTGACCGTTTGTCTGTCACACGGAAACTTCAATTAAGAAGTTTTGCAAATTACCGATACTGTAATAGTTATGCACGCCTTCTTAGCCCAGAGACATAGCATGAACTTTGCCAATGCAAATTGGTACGAGTAAACATCCGTTGAAATAGGAAATAAGGTTAAGCACACAATTTGCATTGTATTGTTCTCTTTCAAGATTACAATTAATTATATTTAAGAAATGGATATCTTCACGAGAAGTGGACTGAAGAGGGTGGCATACACAAGTAATATAAGTGCGTTTCTTTTATAGAACAATTCTGAAAAGTTGATAATCACTTAAATGTCTCACCATCCCTTATTGTTATCTAAGAGTTAACTAAAAATTTGAATAGCATCAAATGTCATGTAATAAAATGTTAGTATATTTGAAATTTCTCTCGCATAGAAACTTTGCGTGGCTAACATTTTTAATAAGTAATAAATTTAGTTTAGTAATAGTTTTGTTTAAAAACTAAGCTTTTTAAAACTAAAGAGATTTCTATTATTATTGGGATGTAGTTGCCAATTGTAGGCAAATTTGTTTACGACACTATCTAGTCAAAGATTTCGTGCAACTAAGTATTGTCTAGATTTTCACATGTTAATAATTGCCTATTTCATTTTGAAACACAATGCAATTTTTATTGCACTTGTCGTACAATTTGAAACGCATCTATCCATTTTAATTTGACCTAAGGTTTCTGTCTCCCGGAAAATTTTGGAAGTTGTCAGCGAAGAATTAATATTTTGTTTTCCTCTACCTCCCTACCTGTAAGATCTTGATGGAGAAATTTTTAATATTCCACTTAATACTAAATAATTGGATATGGTCACTGGAACCACCCTCCCAGTACACCGTTTGTCTACATTCTTGTGGGGCTATGTAAGTAGCAAGTAAAGCATTCAAAATTTGTATTTTCGTCATCCCCCTTTCTATGAAACAAGGTCTTGATGGGTCATTTTCTATTCTTTCATATATTTGTTGGATAGTGTTGGTACTTAATGGGAGAAAAGGGAATACATTTCCATCCCCAACACTGACTGAACTTATATTTAAGTTTTGAAGTTTGCATCTATATATATTTTCTGGCGCTTAATCGCTACCTCTGGATGAGGAGGAGGAGGGGACCTAAGTCTTCAACATTTAAATTTTCTGAATGTAAATAGTTTCTAGAACTCCTTCATGATAATGATCATTATGATTTTTTTTGTTGTCCTATTCAAATCCTATTAAAAATATTTTTATCACCCGCGTCTTAAAAATTTTGGTAATGTAGTTTGCAACACTCCTTGTAGGCAAATCGGAGTCACTCACCTAAATATTCTCACTCCAAAGATTTGTTTTTCTGTTTGTTTCATCATTCAAAATTTACATCAAAATAAATCACATTAATTCAAACAACTGCCAAAATTCTTTCATTTGATGGCATAGCGATATTTGTATTTCCAGACAAATGTGAAAGAACACTCACGCCTTCCACCACTGAATGACTTCATACAATCATTAACGAACTCTGACACAAAATGCTTACAATATAATCGACAGTTTACTTTGAACATCACCGACACAAAGCCACTCATCAAACGAGAGTAATGTCTTTTTCGTGTCCCGGACCAAACAGATTTGCTGCATGGATTCAAATCCCGAAAACAGCCTCCTCTTCCCGATTGTTATATGAGCATTTGAAGGTAAGGCACGCATTGAAGTGCCTTATTTTCTCCAAGGTCGAGGGAAGATTCAAGGACAAACCAACCGTTCCAACGGCTGTCCAGCAAAGCTCTTCTTCATCCTCAATCCTTCTCCGTGAGAGGATGAATCATAGTATTGTCATTGTCCACGGAGGAGTTTCTCTTGACTTGTTTCAAGGTTTGTTCGACAACAGTATGTTTTGAATAGGGAGCTTATCTACATGGGTGGCGTTTGAACAATTAGTGCTTTGTTAAGAAATTAGAACTCGCCAGAGTATAATGCTTTGAATTTTAATATTTTAATGATGAAATTTTTAAATATAAATCTTAATTGGCGAATGCTTCTCCATAATCTTAACTATATTTAATTGAGAAGGGAAGGGATGGAAAGAGATTGGAACTGAGAGCTACTCAGTAAAAGCTAAGAATGCTCAAATGTAAAGGAAATGGAAGTTGTTTGAAGAAATCTTGTGATAGATTATAACTTTTTTTTTTAATATAATCTTTTGTAAATTGTAAGATTAAGTAAACTTTGCTTATTATAACAGGTATTTTCTTCACTAATTCTAACTTCTTAGTATTTTTTTTTAATATCTTATTTAGAGTTCTAAGATTTCTTTGTGTCATTGAACTAATATATTTACTTAAAATTGAATCGTGGAACCATTTTTTATATTCTACCTTAGATGTAGGTCTTGGCATTTGATATAGTTAAAAACATGGTTTGTTTGACTGTAATGGCCTTATTTAATAGTCAGAATTTAATGTGGAAAAAACAACACAATAATAAGCTGCTGATAATAAAAATAAAGGTGTTAATTCTATGTCCATACTTGCAATTTAAATTATTATTACGAAAAAAAGTTTTTATATATTTAAAATAATAAGAAGTTTGTAATTTGCAAGCCGTCCAGTTTAAATTAACAAAAAAAGTTATACTTATATTAAAGTAGTAGTAGTGGGATACAGTTAGATAAATGATCTGATTTAATTGTTGGTTTACTGTAAATTGTATTCGTGATTCTAAAGTTCACGTTAAAAATTGAAGTACGAAAATTAAGCTGTTATTTAAGTGTTTATTTTAATAGTTTTTAATAGTTATTTTCTGCCATCAATGCGTTGGACATAATCATTCATAAAAGGCCAGGATGATCAAAATTATATGGAAGCTGTTTTAATCAGTCTGGTTTACCGAAAAAATACATCTTCATAAAACTTTGAAAACGTACAACTGACACCATGTGGGGATAATATCTAAAAATGAAAAATAAAAGTTTAATTATTTAAAAAATCAAAATAAATTAAAAAAAAATATTTTAGGTTTTTACAAATGGCTCCCCAAGTACAATAGTTATAGGTCAGATATTAAAAACTTTATTGTATTTTTTTTTGTGAATCCTGTATCTTGTAAATATCCAGTTTCTCGAATCCTTTAAAACTAGCTCATTCTGTAAAACTAAATTCTATGTAACTTTCTCAACGCTATAATTCCATCTAATAGTTAAAATGTAATGTGGGAGTGGGATATGTCCATACTGTCCATTAGAACAGGCTTTACACAAAAACAGTGTCATTTTAATTAATATATCCCTGTATACCAAAGGAAGTTAAAATTTTAATCTTTTTATACTTTCTTAATGACCTAGAGCTAAAAACAAATGCATATGAGTATATTATCAGATAAGTTGGTTTACGTTTTTTTTTTTTTTTTTTTTTTTTTTTTTTATTTATTTATTTTTTTATAATTTTTTTTTACACATCCAAATAAAAGCGTACTCTCCTACAGCTTGTTAAGAATATTTCTCAATGTGACCTAAAAGTACTTTTCAATAAAATAGAGAAGTTGATAAAAGTAAAATTTATTACTCTTCTTCACTTGTTAATTGCATCACAAGGAAATTGCTTCAAGACTCTTATCATAATAGGGGTCAAATAAATCCGGTACAATGGGTCATTTTAATTAACCTGATTTTTAAAAAAAAGTTTTAAAACCCCATAAAATACACGATAAGATCATCGCACTAACATGGAGAGTCTTTAATATTACAAGTAGTGGTTTAAAAGCATAAAAAGTAATACTTGAATTGCGCAAGTAAAAGTTGAAATCAAGCAAACTTATACATATTATTTTGTTTAAAAAGAGTTTACATTTTATGGTGGTATCAATCATTCGCAATCAATTTTTTTTTCCGAATTTATTAAGGTTAAAAATATTTGGTTCAAATAGAATCTGACTAATTCCTTGAGACCATCGATATAGATAGATGCTGGAGACATAATATCTTTGCAATTAGGTTAGATAAAATAATCCAGGATTAAAAACTGTTTAGTTAGTCGTATTCAAAGATAATTTGTTATTGTTTGATAAGTGTATTTATGCACACTTTTATGACATGTGTGAGGTTCTAAAAAATATATATTTTGAAGAACTTGCTTATTTTGCCTTAAAGTTTTGCTTATTTAATTTTTACTGAAATATAAATTTAAAAATTTTTAAAGTAATATTACAGTAAATTTTACTTTTAAATTATTGAATCTTTAAAAATATTGAGACAGCAAGAGCCCGTCAAATAATTTCTAAATGGATACTTTGTGATCATTAAACACACAAAAATTAAAAGTTATTAAAAACATAAAAATGAATTGTGCAAGATTTTGTTTGATGGTAAATGTTCGACATTAGGAATAATAACTGAATGTTTAATGAATGGGGTGCTAAATACCAAGTGAAAATCATATTCAATATTTCAATCAGTAAGTTCATACATCACATTATTCGTTCAACATTCGATAGTTACAATACATTAATTAAACAAAATAAAGAAAATATCTAAACGTGCAAAAAAACAATTAAAGTTAATAATAATGAAAGTATATTTTCCAGGTGTGTATTGCACATAACAATCTCGATATTTTAGAAAAATAATTTTAAATTATAAGACTCAACCACAAATCTCCTCCCACGTTCTCGACATACAAACAGTTAATTGGAAAGGGGGTTAAATGTTAAAAAAAATGTGGCAGGACATTAAAGAGGCGACACAAATTATCAAAACCATCAGAAGGGAAACGGGACTCATTGTAACAAGTGATTTATTTTCCACCAAGTTACTTATAAAGAAACGGAGATAAAAATCGTCCATCCTTTAAGTGTCCGGATCAGCTCCCACAAAACACCAGTAGTAACCGAATCTCATTGGTATTCGATCGGCTCGACTTTGGTCATCACGATACGTTCTTCTACCAGATGACCTCTCAGACAAAAACAATGCGACAGTAAGACAGAATCGTCCAATTTGTTGTGGGTGAGGAGGGGGGGGGGTCAATATATTTAAGAGGCAATGACCGGAACGGGTACTTCCGGACAATTGTCAACAGCCTTCAGAAGGCCAGAAATTGGCAAAATATAGAGGTCTGGCCGACGGTTGTTGACCTCGAATTAAAATGGCACACGTGGAGAGAATATGTTTAATGGTTTTGAAAACACTTCGAACCTATCCTCTAATGTCTCATTAAAGTTGCACTTGAGTAATGATTCAAAGGATTCTAAAAATGCTTAATGGATCGGAAGTGATGCCACAAAAGCGGGTGATACGATCGTAAAAATTTACCTTTTATGTACTAAATCTAATTTTTTCTACAAAGGGGTAATTTCACTTTTGGTTATGAATTCCTTTACCTAGATGTGATTCAGTTGGTGGATAATGAATATTTGGATTCAAGGAAATTTCAAAGAACTGCTATTTACAAAAGCAATTTGAAGTCTATCGTTACTGTTTCCATACACGTCATACAATTACATATATTTGAGTCAAAGAGACAAACTCCATTCTACGAGGACTGAATAATTACTTTTTTCTCCATGGCAACCTAAACAGCTTAGACTAAATTTTAACAACGTTTCAAAAATTAAAATTTCACTATAGGACATTGGAGAAATTTTATTGAAAATCTTTTGAGAATATTTTATTGCATATAAATACTCACACTTTTACAAATTTTGGAACAATGACTTATTTCTCGATTTTGAATATTTAAATTTACTGAATTACAATGCATTTGAAAATTTCATATAAATTTTGTAGGTTTAATTAGCAATGTGTGATAACTTGGATATTCGATTATCAAATTGAAATTTATATATTATTGTTTGAACTGTTTTGAATATTATAGACATTTAATCAAAAGACAATTATTGGTCTGTAAATATACCTGCACATAAACTCGAAAAAGCAATGCGTCTGAAAATGTGAGTACCTTTTCAAGAGTAAACCACTTTTAATAAGCATTTTATCTTTTATATTTGGTTCTATTGTATATTACTAAAAGAACATCGACATTTATACCATTGGAAAGAGTAAAATTTCTATTTTAAGGTACTGAGTTCACTCATAGAGTTCTCATAATTCATTTCAGGCATTACTTACGAAAAAGTTTTAACGGGTTCTCACAAAAGAAATGAGATTACATAAAAGAGTTTGTTGTGCTTTTGAAAGGTCAAAACACAAACCCAGTGTAGAAGACATTTTCGTGACAATCGCTCTTTATATGTGGTCCTCCTTCAAAACAATTAATGCTCAGTAACTCTACTTTTAGCACAAAAGAACTCTTATGTCAGCTTAGAAAGTACTCTGGAATGTTCCACGAACACATATTTTTGGTACGTATTTCCTTAAGTAAAATACTCAAACTAATTGCACGACAAAGTTAAAATGAAATTGTGTTTTTTGAAAACCAAAGAAGTGCCACTTTCAAATTTGTTTAGGAATGAAAATAAACATCAATTTTTGAAATAAACCATAGTTAAAGTTGCATTTTTATTTGTGTCAAAAGCCCCCTCATGGACTAAAAATATTTATATTATTTTTCTAATAATTAACGGACGATGGATGGAAATGGATAAGTTATAAAAAGTCGATATCCAGGTATCAATGTTTTAGCATTTTAGGATTGGCATACTTTCAGATATGAAACAACTTATAACCAAAAACTAAACACTAATAAGTTATTGCAAACAATGTGGTACGGTACAACAAGCAGTTTTTTTTCAAATTAAGAGTATATTCGCAAATTGAAAGAAGGACACCAAAGTCCAGAATATTCGGTTTTCAGAAAAAAACACCAAAATGAAAAGTGAGAATCATTGAGAACTTCCCAAGGAATCACTTCTAATTGAATTTTTAAGCACGCCTTTTTGTAATATCAGATTGAATTCAGTATTATCGTACTAAACTTATCGAGTCTTTAAACTGATAAATGACACATTTCGAAAGCATTTATTTCTTAGACCTAATGAACTGCAAATTGACTTCAGGTCGTCATTTATATCACTTCTGGTTGAAATTTGTATGAGTCTCAACAAGAATTTTAATAGTACACACCTCACGCTTTCTTTGTAGTTTTGCTTAGGAGAATTGACTTCAGTCAGACAAACGGTTGGGAACACAGAGATTTAAGATTGTAACTACATTAATGTTGTATAGAAGTTAAGAAGTATGCTGTAATGGGGTTTTTAAATTTTAACTATTGTTTGTACACATTTTATAAAAATGGTCAGTGTAAAAATGTTTCAAAAACGATTATGTAAGATAATATAAAGTCTATATATTATTAGTCTATAGTATATTGTTATTGTCTATGCAATAACACATCAAGTTATGGGAGTTTTGCTTATATATTTATTACTTAAAGGCACATAAAATTGTATTATTTTTTTAATTAGATACGTCCATTAAAAACATCAAATCTTATCTCATACAAGCAATAGTTTACAGGTGTCTCTATCTAAGATCACCACTACAGGGTGTTTGTTTCAAGACGTGATAAAACTAAAGAAGTGTAAATTGAATTTCATAAATACAGTTCTACTGGGCAATTATATTTAAAATTTACCTTAGGTTACTTAAGGGTTTTGGATAGCATTCTTTGCACATTTTTAGTTTGAGGGAAATCAAAATTTGTAGAAAATTAACCTGAACATTATTCACAATCAATGAACTGGCAATAAAATTACTTGAATTTACAGAATGTTTACAATGTTAAAGTAACTATTTCTCACTCAAATTGCACTTTTGTCAAAGTGCAGCTTAAACGGATTTCAAGGTGCCCCAAATTTTATGATAAAAATACAAACGAAATTGAAAGTTACGCTAAAGTATTAGAAAGTATATTTGGATAATTTCATTTTTAGTGTCTGCCATCATTATGACATTCCGAAAGATTATATGGAAATACTAAGTTTGTCTCGAGATATAAACCTTATTTTAGGATTAGCTCAAACTATCCACAAAGACAGATTTTATCGATAAAATACTTCAAAACCAAGGAAAGAGAAAAGAAAAATATCTTAATCAACTCCTATTAGAATAAGAGATGGAAAGCACAATGTCTGAGTGAAATTCCAGGAGTTTATTGTGATGTTATCAAAAGCGCAAGAAAAAGTTAATGTTCGGAGAAAACTCGAAAATCGGTCACAGGACACGAGAAATCAGATCTGCAGGTTTTCAGACTAAAAAAACCGCCATGAACATTAACATTCTGAAAGTGCACTTGACCATGGAGCAGCTATTTTGACTTGATAAGTAATGAGGAGAGCAAAAATAACAAGGAACGCATGAAAAGATTTGGTAAGGGAGCATCCAAATATTTACATGGGATTAAATAATAGTACGCGTACCTGTAATTTTTTTTGTACTTAGGGAATCGAGAAAATATAGAAAGTTTCTGAATTAATCAGGTGTATAAATTGGAAAAGATACTATTTTTTTTTTTTTTTTTTTTTTTTTTTTTTTTTAAATAATTTTTTGTTCGGGTGCAATATTATATACACAATTTTTATAAGACTATTTTAGAACTGATTAGAAATATAGGCAGATCATTGAAGAGATTAAATGCAACCAAACTTATTTTTATGATATTATTTATTAAACAGTTAATGAAAGAAATTTTTTGACAATTTTTCTAAAGCTGTTTCATTATATAATTTTGAAAGTTAAAGTTTGTTTTGTTATTTGATTAACTTTGTGATAAGGTACCGATTTCAAAAAAAGCAAACTTGTTGGAAAAATATGATTTATTTATTTTTTACTGGTGATTTGTTGGAAATCGCAATTTGACAAATCCACAAATCTTATAGCATTATAAACAAAGTATTCTAAACTAATCGAATACTTCTTTGTAAAATATTGATAAACATGATTACTGTAACTTGTGAAAAGCATGACATTCCTATTAATCCGAAAATAAGACTATGAAGCATTTAAAAAATAATACATTTAGGTAATAAACAAGTTACTATATTATAAACGTAGGGGGAAATGTGTATCTTGTCTCAATTGAATCTGTTGTCACTTGAGAAGGTAAATATAAACAGCAATGAAGAATGTTCAAAACTAGAATTTCTCCGAAAGACGATGAGATGGCAGTTAAGATGTCTGTATGCGTTCTCTTTGATTTTTCTAAATATTTTTTTCTCCTACAATTATAGTAGAGATAAGTCAGAGATTTTGTGGTATTAGAAATGAAGTTAATACGTACTTGAAAAAAATTAACAATATTTATTGAAAGGAGTTGGAAGCTGTGAAAGAGAATGAATATCATAGATTATGAAAAATCATCAGAACAAAACTTTTTTTAAAAGAAAAGTATTTATGATATATATATACATATATATATATATATATATATATATATATATATATATATATATATATATATATATATATATATATATATATATATATGAAAAAAATCTTAACTCTGAGATTATGTAAAATCATAGTCATAGAGTACGGAAATTATAAATAATTAAAATTATATTTTTTCATGTGACAGTTTAAATTTGGTTAAAACATAATTTGCTAAAAATAACGTCACAAGAGAAAATTTCTTATAAAATATTATAAAAATAATTCTGAAATCTTATTTTTAATAGCAACCTTAATTCAGAGAATCACGTCTGCACCACTTAGTAGAAACCAGTTAAAACCTTCGTAATTAAAAAGACAGCAGCTCATCATCCATAAATGATTGTGTAGCGGCTTAGAAGAAAATGTTGAATGACAAATGAAGTACTGATGAAAAGGATGGCACATACTCTATTGATAGGTAAGAGGGTTTGATGGATAGCCGAGAAGCTAATGATAAATTGCTTCGAATCCTCAAACCGAATGTCCAGAGTCCTCAAAGACAAAGATGGCAACTGGCAGAACTGGTTCGTGGAATAAAAAGTGTAATATCAGAAGTTGAGAGTTTACTGGGTGAGACGCATGATTAAAGGATTTAATGACTGTGGGTCTTGAAAGACTTGCCTTATTGGGTGTTAAAAACAGTGTTAACGGCTCAAAAATGAAGGGAGACGTCTTGTACGATAGACGGCAAGGGCTTTCCTCTAGGGTGCTATGAGGTAGAAAGAGGATATAAAAAGATGGCTTTTGACTGTGGCAAATGCGTGTTATAACTCTGCAATTATTCGTAAACCATAAGGAAAATGGCTTTTAAGGACAAGAAATAAAAACGGTGATGATACCCGAAAGTTGAAGATTTATATGATTTTTTTAATAGGTTGGATGTTGGAGAAGCTAGAATTTAGTAAAGGAATAGTTTAATTGATTTTTATAATGTATAGTATAAGTTTGTGTACATGATAATGATGGGAAGTTAATGTGGATTTTGAACTTTTGAAATGAGAGTGGAATTTAAAATTTAATACTTATGAAATTTTAAATTTTAATTATTTCATGCTTATTGGCAAATTTACACCTATATAAATTATTATACTTATATTTTTAACATTTACTCACTTTCGCTGTGTAAATGTTAGTGTGTTATGTGTTTTCAATATTAGTCGTCATTTGTATTTTAAGGTGGAAATAAATATTGTGATTTTAAATTGTTTTTACTTGTTAAAAGGCTGAGTTTGCTTATAAAGCAACCACTCCATATTATTAAAAGCACTTTTTTATAACAGGATTTCTTAATTTCAAAGTAATATTTTTCCGACAGACATATGCCATCGAATTATGCTTTTTGTCAGTTTTTTTTTTAAGTGTAGAAAAGTCATTTTTTCAATACTTATGAAAAGTGCTTTATGTAATATCTTTTTGTAAAATTTCTTACTCCATTTTCTAAAATTAGCTTTCCTTAATATTATTTTATCAATTTTATAGCTACGAAATGTATTTTAAATTATTTTTCAGCAATGTTTTAGGAATATATAAGTTATATTGTAGGTTATATTATGGTAAAGAGAAAATCGATGCTTTGAGAGGCGTGTTAAATTTCTAAGCTAGCAAAGAGAGGTACAGTACATTATTTTATTATTCTTATAAATATATTTAAGAAAGATTTAGATGTTCATAAATGTTAGATTGGATTTACTATACAAATTGAATTTAATAATAATTAAATTTATTAAAAGTTATGCCATAATACATTCAATAATAGTCTATATATTAAAAAATAGTGTATGTTAAGATAGTGTGCAGTCTGCAACCTTCGAATATGACCTTAATACCCTATTATAACTAAAGAAGCTTGGATTGTTTGCATAATTGCATAATCCTTTTTTAATTTAGTTTTACCAAGAGGGAGGAAAAATCAAAATTATAATGACGAGTTAAAACACAATTAGCTGCAAAATTTAAGCAAAAGTAGGCACAAAAAGTAAATCAAAGTGAACGCAAGATATCGACGTAAAAAATGCATGTAAAATATGTATTTAAGATTAAAAAAAATCTTTTGACCTTTTAACACGCAGCTATACTTAGAAAATAATAATCAATCAACGCATCCTTTAAGCTACCTACAAGATTATCTTAACACACTAGATGCGCATATTTAAAGGCACATTATCCCAGTATTTGAATCAACGCACGTGTACAAAATGTCTGAAGATCGCATTTCCTAAAGAAACTTCCTGAGCGACAACGTCCTAATTTTACAAAAGGATGAAAAATCGAATGTTCATGTTAATTAAATCAGAAGCTTAAGGTGTTAACCTTATTAAAACATTTTCTTCTCAAAAAAGGCTAATATACCTCCAAGAGAAAAGTAGAATGGGACCATGTTTCTTACTTTGTAGGAAGTGTTACAGAAATATACATGTGTACACATCAATCAGTATTTCAGGTGTAAGCAACTAGGTTTTGTGACCTAATTCAGGGTTATGTACTATAAACCCGACAG
Source organism: Linyphia triangularis (assembly GCA_963978545.1). Classification (NCBI taxonomy): domain Eukaryota; kingdom Metazoa; phylum Arthropoda; class Arachnida; order Araneae; family Linyphiidae; genus Linyphia; species Linyphia triangularis. The sequence continues at coordinate 58,859,945 of OZ021723.1, read as the reverse complement.
TAGAAGTTGCACTTTACACTTCATTTTAAATGAGTCAAAACAGCCTAACTTATGTTGAATGTATCTTATAGTCTCCTTGTTTTAATAAATGAACTTAATTATCAACACAAATGATAATAATTTGCCATAAAATTTACTCCATCAATCATATACACTGCAGTGTTGGTGATGCATTTGAGAGACTAATTATTACATTGTTAGCTAAAAGTTCTAAAATTAAAGCATCTCAAAATATTTTGCATTACAAATAGATTATATAAATATTAATTGCTGAAGAAGAATCAAGAAGTCTTTGCGAAAACTTTTATAAATATGTACGTTATATGTGTAATTTATTTTGACAAATGCAAACTTCTTTTCTATGTTATAAATTACACAGCTGTATCCACCGAATATATAACAATATATTCGTTTTACAACCCCTTACTTACAAATAAATAGTTATAATTACGAATATGTTTTTCTACTACATAATACCACTATTCTTTCTTTGTTGAATCAAAACAGTTCAATGCAAATCGAATCTACATGAAAACTAAAATAAAGTAAAAACCATCTTTTTGACACATAGACATCAAACTTTCTCTTGTAAGTCCATTTCTAATTTTTTATCTTCAAATTCACGCCCAAGGAATGACTTTGTTTATAGATTTTTACTTGGAGTTACTTATTGAAACTCCATTATTTTTATTTCAGAAGGTTATCTTTATAACATATCTACATTTATAGGTTCACTGATTTATCTAAATTTTTCCTTTTTGCGCGACAATTTAAATTTATAAAATAACGATCACGTTTGCAATAAAATGTTGTTTGTTTTATAACATTTGTTAATTTTATCATACTTTGAGCATTTCTATTTTCCTTCAAAATGTCTTGTTTTTGGAAAAAATGTATCAATATGTTTTTTTATTGATCATAGTCTGTCAACTATGCATTTAATACAAATATTATTTTTTTATAATTCAGCATTTTCAGGGTTCATACTCATTTTCAGAAAAAAAAAATTCCTTGAAATTTCTCTGAGTTTTCCAGGGTCCTGTTTTTCATCGCGGAGTTAATTATTTTTAGCCACATAGATATAGTCAAACCTCGATTACACAAATTATTCCGATAACTCGAAAAAAATAATTTTTCTTCCAGAATAACTTTCTGCAAGTCTATGTTATCAAATAATTCTGTAACTTCAATTTCTTGAGTTAGGATTAAACAAATGAGAAGGATTTTTTTTCTAGAGTAACAACGGGACCTTTTCCAGGTTTCAGGAAGGGAAGGGGGGTCTTTTCTCCCTAAGAATTCCATGAGATTTTAAGGCTGATTTATTTTCCTTGAGTTTTCCAGGTTTTCCATATTCTCCCTGAGGCTTATGAACCCTGATTTTTCTCTCCGGTCTTGTAGATACCACTTTTCAGCAAAAAACAAGAGTGTCTTTCCGTTTTTTTAATTCATTCAAATAATTTTTTTTTTTGCACAACACACTTTGAGCACTTCCATTTTTCTTCATTAATTAATTCACTAGAATAAAATTTTAGGAATTGTATTTTTCATTTTTTTATGAACTGAACTAATACATTTTCGGTAACTACTCAAATACTTATCAAAAAGAACTAATGATTTATTAATGTAACAAAAAGATTTCTCGACAATTTATTTGATCACTGATGATGCTGTATCGAAAACATATCAATATCTTTCATTTTCTTCCAGGAATTTTACATTTTACACGATATTTATGATTGTGCAGTGTAAAATCAGTTTATTCATTTTAAACCATGCATCATATCAAATTGATAAAAACCACTTTGAAAAGCAAATAAATACTTTTTGTGTGAATAAGATTTTTTTTTTAGAAAATTAAAATGTTGAGTCTCTCACTTACAATGCTCCTAGTTTTTTAAGATTGCATTATTATTATTATTATTTATGAATACGTTATTTAAGATCATATTTGATTTTTTCTATATCTCTGTATAGGATCAATGTACACTGATTAATTGATTATTACGGTTTGGAAAATAATAATAATAATAATAATAATTTAGCAGTGAAGAGTATAGAGGTTATGATCTTTATTATTCAACTTAAGAGAACAGCACAAACCTTAATTCTAACTTTATGTATTTTTTAATAACACATTCCCAATCAATGGAATAGAACAATTTATAATTTTATTTCTTTCATCAAGTACCATAAAGCTATTTTAAGGAACGTTTTAAAACTTCGTTTAATAAACTTTAATTAATAGGTAAAAGAAAACGCCTTTAAAAACTCCTCACGTTTTGATGAGGTGTACAGAATCAAAAAACGATAGCAATGCCATGGGTCTAAACGACCAATTAACGATCTATTTTCGGGAGATAGCAATAATTGCCCACCAATTAACGACAAGACCAAGTGAAATGACCTTGTCAGTGAGCCCATTTAAAACGGTGACCTAATTGGACAATCGAAGAATCACCTTTCACCCACAAGTGATTCATCTTTCATGGTTCATGTCGGAAAACTTCCAACAGGAGTCTGTTATTAGTTAAAAGATGCTTCCTCTTTTGGAAGAAAAAAATTAAGAAAAAGTCAATACAATGATCGGCAAAATAAATCAGCAATTGTTAAAGTTTTCTGGTAGGGACTTTGATGTTTATTTTAAATATTTAAATGAAGATATAATCCTTTAATGAAGTTCAAACATGTAAAATAAGAGCGTGACCTATTACTTAATGTCAATGACTCTCTTACTGATATTCTCCGTATAAAAATTAATGATTTATATCGCAAAATTATAAGTTGCTAATAACCGAAATGTAACTAATAGAAGGCAATGCAATATATAAAAAATAACGATTACAATGGAAATTAGGCAAATTCAGTAAATATTCATAAATAAAAATAGGCATTTGTAACTGACTCGTACATGAAAAAGTTTGTTATCTTTTATTTAAATATTAAATTGGAATTAATTATCTATATTAAAAACACGCTTTTTAGAAGAAATTATAAAGAAATGAAAAGTATTGCTAATGGATCAAAAATCAATTGCTTTGGTGATTTAACATATATTAATATTTTAGCTATTATAATTATTTTCATCACTTAGGTTTTTCAGCATAATATACACAAAACTTATAATTTATATTTTTAGTATAAAAAAATGCATTGTTAGGAGTTTATAATACATTTAGCAAAACTTTGAAGATTATAAAAATATTTTAGAACTAATTCATAACGTTTCAAATGTGGACCTGAAAATACTTCCCGTAAAAGCCTCTTGGAAGTAATTCGCCTTTTGAAATCTTAAATCGTGTAATTTCGCTGCTTTGGTGCAAAGAAATCATCGAAAAGATTTTGCTCAAAATAAAATACAAAACAATCAACAAACTTCAACGTGCACTAGTTAATCAAATCCTAAATCAATACAATTGTAAAGGTTGAAAGGAGAGTGTTCTCTGAAATATTGCAATTACGCTTCAAGATAATTGCTTTGTTGCAAAATTTTCTAACAAAGTTAAATTTGTATGTATCCTTTATTAATATCGAGTCTTGTAATTTAATTTCAACCATAAGTTTTATAACATTTTTAAATAAACACACATATTTCTTAAAAGGTGTCAATATATTCAAAAATACCCCCTTGTTCTATAAAAATACACATAAGCAATGATTTATTACTGAACAATACAAGCGATTTAAAAGTAAAAATAAACTAAAATCTTTCAGGAAAGATCTAAAATAGGTTTGTGATAAAGCCTTTGTAAAACCTATAAATATAAACATTTAGGCCGTTTTCTAAAAACATAGGACCTCAGTATGGATTTATCTGGGTAAAAGCAAAAGGGGCTGAAGTTAACATAGACATGAAATAAGTATGGGATTAAGAATGATTAGACCCCTGTGGTGATCAATTATAAAATAGAATGTCAGGATACGTGAGGATATACATTAAGAACACAGATCTTGCTGGAGAAACACGTACCAATTCAGTTTTTTTTTTTTTTTTTTTATCGCTGTTTTCAACTATTCGAGTTATATTTGGGTGTATGAAGGTGGCTTATAACCTTTTAACGAAAGCTGAGTGTCAGATAATACAGTTGATAGTGAAAGTTAAGTCACTATTTTTGCTTTCTTCTATTTTGTATACTAACACATTTCCATACCCACTTTGTAAGGATGCTGTGACCTTAATACAGGGATTATAATCACAATCGAAATTGTTGTATTTATTTTGCAAAACGATCTTGATAGTTATTTGCTTCAAAATGTTGTTTGAAAGTAAAAGCAATACCAATTTAAAAGGAATAATAAATATATCGCAGAATAAAAAAAAGGTGGGTTTGGACATTGAGTAACGCTATCCCAAACGGAAAAAAAAATCGAAATTAGCTGAAAAAATTTGGAAATGCTACGTATGGCTCGGTTTCGTAAGTTCTGTTGTACATTTTCTAAGCTTAGATGAAACTTAATGTTTATACGCGGTTCAAATTTAAGAATTGCAGCATTAATTTAATTTGACTCGTTATTTTGTTGCTCTGACTGAACTGAACTTCTCGAAATATGTTCAACGGGGGAGAAACAAAACAGTATTTTTTCCAGTCATGGTAATCGTTTCCTTAACACACAATATGTGGTAACAAAGTCACCGAAAATGTTATATAATATTAATCGGTATTCAGCTTTCGTATTTGAAAATTACACATAAAAAAACTAAAAGCTTTTTCGAAAACTACAGCTTGAAAGATTAAAATTCCTTTGTCTACAGCGATTTGCAACATCGAAAGCTGAAACAGAGTAATATTAATCAGTTTCGTTTATTGTGAATTTAAAAAAAAAAAAAAAAAATAGCTCATCTGTGTTCAAAAACTAATTTTTGGATTAAAAGATATAATAAATAAACAATCATAATTTTATTTCCTTAAGTAAAATAATTGATTAAAATTTATAATAAAATGTTTTTGAAATAATAAACATGGCACTGCAATCAACTTCTAGCCTATGAGTTTTTAAAATAAAATAAATCTATGAAAAACATACAAAAATAACATGTTCTCCGAATTTGTTTTCTTTGTGAATACTAAACATTATTCAATAAATATCTATCATATTTCCCCGTAACCGGAGAAGATAAAAGCAAATGCTACTTTTTTTCTCTCTTTTTTTTAATAATCATTCTTTTTCATGTTGTTTTATCTTTACAGTAACATTGCATGAGGAAAAGGGGAGAGATGGGGGGGGGGGGAGAACGTTCATTCTCATTCCTAGGACAACGCATAACATAAATCAGGATTCAACTTCTTTATCGATATTAAGGTAATATCACAAAGTGTATTCCTCAGTTTACTCAATAGCATTTCAATGAAGAATGGGAGAACATTTTGTCAAATTAGCATTCTTACCACTCTTCATAGTTCTACTTGTATTTTAAGTGAATATAGTACCACTATATTTAGAAACAATTTTCCCCTTTAGAATATCAGATTTAATGCAGTTAAGCGATACGTAGTGATAAAAAATAAGGTTACATTGTAACGCATTCTAATTTATTTTTTACTTTGAAAGGATTTCATAGTTCCATAAAAATCCTTTTGCGTCTGTTTTTAAATAACTGCCTTTAAAAATCTAGGTTTTTGTATAAGATATTTTTAATAATAAATATATGTGTAATGCTAAAAATGAGTAATGTATCATATACTCCCATGAACATATCAGTGTAATAATTACCAACATTTATCCTATTAATATATTTTGTATTTCACTTATAGCAATTCATTAAATCTTAGTGCTCGTTATTTCGTAAACAAAAACGTCTTTTTATTGCAACTAATATTTTTAGAAGAATAAGGCTAAATATTAAGTTTTACCGTGATTTTGAGTAATGAACAGTAACTTATATTTAGTTTCTTTACTTATTCTCAATAACTTTTATTTTAAATCCAAAGTACATCATTAATTTGGAACTTAATATTCGGATAAGTATATGTTATATCCAAATGTCTTATAAAGTTTACTTTTATCAACTCCCTATATTTTGATTATAGTAACTAAGAGACAAAGACTTTAGTACGAAAAGTAATAAGCTATACCTATAATTGTAGGTTTGACCCAGGACATAAAATGTTTTGTTTGACTTATAGCTTAACAGCTCTTACATACAAACTTTTGCAATGCATGTGTCTTCAGACTCGGAGAAAATTGTCGACGCAATCTATAGATAGATCGATCGATTACATGATGGTTGTTCTAGTTTTAGACCAGTTAATATCAGGCTATGTAACTATAAATCAAAACTTGCACTTAAAAGTGATCCTATCTTTTAAAAGATTGAAAGTACTTTTAATTTTAACTCTCAGTCAATCTAAGTTTAGTAAGTAATTTCATTGTACTTTTACTTCTTATCTACCTCACTCTCTTCTCTCACGATCCATGGTCACACCCACTGTTGAAATCACAACAAATTAAAAAAAAAAATTCAAAAGTATTTAAAATAATAAGGTATAACATTAAATTCCGATTTATCACAGCTCAAGAGACACATACAAATATAATAGAATTTTTATGCAAACTGAATCATTGCGTTGTGGAATTGAAATAATAAATCTTAGCTAAGTAAACTGAAATAATAAGTGAACATATTAGGATAATTTAATGGCTCGAGTTTTAAGATGTAAAAATAAACTAACAAATGCTATAAAAAAATTGAAACTAAATCTTGATGTGAAAATGCTTTTATTTTAAGTAAATTCAATTTGAAATAATTAAACAAATCGGTCTAAACAGTAGATAAACAAAAGTATATCTTAACTAATAAATTACATATAATTCTAATTTACACAACAGCAAAAGGTTTTCATGAAACTTAAAAGTAAATATTTTATTACTAAAAACTTATTTTTTTCTTGGTAATAAAATAGTTGCCTTTAAATATTATTCTTCAAAAGAGAACAGACGGAATTATGTAGATTTTTGACGAGTAATTTTCTCGAAGGAATTTAAAATGTCCTTCTTCATTAAACATACAAATGAAAGATGATACGAACGTTTCGGTCAGTTTTGACTTAACTCTGGAAAAAAAGTGTGATTACTGACCCAATTGTGCATGTTTACTAAATTCGATCCTTATGAAAGACGACAAACTACTGCAAGGTATATTTGAAATGAGATAATTCATGTCAAATTACATTACCACAGTTTTATTGTAGAGGAAAAATATTTTTAATCTGATCTCATAACTAACAATGACGATATTTGAAAGTTTATTCTTTTTTATTTTGAATATACTATGGTGTCATATTACTCTTACTACTAAATGAGTTATTTACTCAATTTAAGAATCTTAAGATAATCAAAAAAGTTAACATTTGAATTTACTCATAAATGTTTTTACTCATTTGAATATTTTTAAACTTAATATAATAGTAACCCAATTCTATGTTGAATCGTAGTTAATAGGAAGCAAAATGATAATAAAAAAGCATCCCGCATTGCTAGAAAGCTGTTTCTAAATCTAACGTTTACTAAATTATACAAGAATGCTACGGGAAAAAAAATGTATTAACACTTTTTTTCGCAGGCGTAAAATCAAATGTATTCCCTACTTTTCGTTCAGTATGCGTTCAGCTAATGAATTTAATGATAAGTTGACCAAATGATTTCCCCCATTTATTTATCTTTTTAAAAACAATTGATTCTGTAGTGCTTAATTTGAATTTAAATTAATATTTTCACGAAGAGGTTTATTTTTGGCCATCATTATAACTCAAAACTTTCACACTTACAATTAATATACTTTTCTTCAAATCACAATAACAATAATTGAACCAGAAAAATAATAACCCGTCATTTATACAAAATAAAAAAAAATAAAAAAAAAAGCATCAGATAAAAAAAATATATTGTATTTCCCCTAACACAGCTTTTCCTGTTTGATCCAAGGGAAGCTCATGAAGTTTGGCGAACAAAACACCACGTGGCAGACAGTGCGGGCTCGTTATTTACACCCGACTCATTATTAAAAACAGCCGCCTAAAGATGACACTTTTAGATAAAACAATAGCTTTTCAGAGGGAGAGTAAGTGTCAGTAGTTAAATAGAAGTTTTCCAGACTGACATTTCATCTATCTCGTGGGGTGCGTTGTGTGGGGTTCCGCCCTTTATTTCATTTCCCTTGCACTGTCATTCAAGGGAAATAAGAGGGGTGGCATGAAAGATGGAAAGTGCCGCTTTGTGTGTACGCCCCGTCACTACAGGAGAACCCCATTCAAGGAAAAAGCAAAAAAAAAAAAAAAATCTGAAAGATGCGTGTTATTTTTTGTCATAGTTTTCTTTAGAATTTCGAATTGATGTAATCAGAAAGGGGAGAAATGCATGTTTTCATTTTAAATATGATTTGCGATTTTCTATGCAGTAAAATTGTGATGTTTTATCTTGACTGTTTGCTGTGTAAACTTTTTTGGAAAAGGAATTCATTAAAAAACCTTTTAACACTTCTAAATATATAGAAATATGTTTAACAATGTTAACACTTGTTCCCATATTTTTTTTTCTGATACACATTTTTACTGTCTTATTTGGAAAAAATTTCCACCGTTTTAAAATGATTAAACGTAAAAAGTATTTGTGTAACATAATACTAATAAATTTAATAATTTTTTCTTACACCACACTTTCTTTCTTGACCCATTTAAAAGAGATTTAAAGATTCATTTCTAACGAAATACTTCACATTCTTTTCACGCAAATTTGCCCGACTTTGAATTTTCCCATACAATGACCCATAAACATATAAAAAGATAAATTCTTTATTACTGAGTAATATAATTCATTGAATAGTATTTCGTCAATTATTATTATTATTATTATTTATTATTATTATTATTATTTTTAAATATTTTGTTCTAAACTGTAAGAATGTAAATCTGCCAACTCCAGACGGTTTGATCAATTCTAAAATAATCAAAACTTCATTATTTATATTTTTACATTATTTCAAATACCACGACTCAATTATTTACAGCATTTAAAACACATTTGATATAAAACTAGTGAGAAATCAAATAACACATTAACTATTTGATTCATTTTTACAATCTGAAATTAAGATCAAAACTGTATCAAAGCCATCATTAGGAAAAATTTAAATTCATTTTACTTCGTTATAGTTACCTTCACCTTCCTACCTACATAACTTACTACCAACGTATCTCCAAGTTCAATATTTTGGAGAGATCAAACGTTTCCTGGTCATATTTTTCTTTGATCACGATGGGGGAGTGCAACTCAACAACTATAATCGTGTTTTTAGTTTTATTGAATCACTATTCTTTATCGAACATGATTTTAATCTCTATAGATTTTATAAAGCTTTTTACTGGGTCATTGAAACTATTCTCATATTATAGCCCTATAAAACTTTTACCAGGTGCAAAGATCTCTAAATGGGTTATAAACATCCAAGGATCATTCAATTTTAACTCCTTCTATGCCATTTGTAGAGGGTAACTAATGTTGAAAACGATCTCCTTTTCCCTATGGGTCACATTTATGAAATAATTTGTTGATCCATTTGCAAAAACGAAGTGGTTTTTAAACCGTTATAATTTTAATCACAGCTGTAGAGAACACGTGTAATAAAAGTGAAAGTATTACCCATTTGTGAAGAAAATAATGATTGCTTGACTGTAAACACTTTTTTGTGTGAGAAGTGACAGTTTTAATAATACTGGTGTATTTATTTGGAGAAAAGCCTTATTTATATATAAATTAAAAAAAGTATTCAACTAGTATTAATTAAAGATGCTTATTTCGAAAGGGAATTAGTACTATTTTTAATAGTAATAATTTTTAAATATTGAAACGTTGTTGAGTATAGAGTTAACATTGCAGCAAGATATAAATGTAGGAGACATTAGTTGACCTCTTTTTTTTTTTTAAGTTTGAGCAAAAACTTAAATAATATTTATCGATTATCTAACAAAATTCCAATTATCTTTGAGTTTGTGTGGACGTGTTCTTTACCAATCAACGTTTCACACTAAAAGTTAACTGTAAGGGTATCGAAGCGGGTGGATTCAAAATTTGTTTTTAATTAATTGTTTGATTTCTTTTTCTATTGATTTAATGTTAGAATGACGTCGTCAAGAGACGAAATCTAGAACTGATATTTCTAATTGAAGAATTTCGAAAAATAACACATTTGACAACAGTTAATATTCTATTATATCGCATATCTCGGAATTTAAAAACAAGTTTGGAGAGTTCAGTTTTTGAAGTTTGCATAAGTAAGATGTTGTTTTAAGGTCAAGTTTTGATGGCTATCGATAAATTACACCAAACACGAAGTAATTTAATTAAATTATTATAATATAAACAAATTACTAAAGTCATCCCTTCACGAAACAAAACTAAATTATGCCTTTCTCATATATCGAGTAACGGCGTGTCTTATTGTTAGTAAAAAAATAACAACAATAGTACTATTTAATGTAACACAAATAATTATAATACGTAAGACAAACGCTTTCTAAGAGATGCAACCAGTCACAGAAACATGCTCGTAACATATCAATTTAAATGTAGTTAAAAAAAAATAAAGTTTTTTAGAAGAAAGTATGTCCTTGCGAGGCAAATTTTTCTTTCGCTTTCTATGATTACAACATTTGAAGACTGATAACCCGACACGCAAGATTTAATACTTTAAAAATACCTAAGTAATCTCTAAAAAAACAATAAAATGGAAAAAGAAGCGAATTAAAAGAAAATTCTTATTTGAAGAGGCGATCAGATACATAAGAATGAGCAAAAAATGACACAATTTTTATCAATTTTATTTGAAAACGGTGTCACAAACTAGCAGTTTTCTCTAATGTATTGCATTCTTCTTCATGCTTGATGTACTTCCACACGTTCTACGAAAAGATGAAAGTCAACAATCGAGATTAAACGTTCGGCCTTCATTGTCCTTTCCTACTTTTTTTTCTCTCCTTTATGTAATGATCATATCGTGATCTACTTCAAGAAAAGATTTTTCCCAAATTGCGACTATCATAACATGAAGAGTGTATAAACCCCATTTTAGAGAAAGCTCTAAATAAAATGGCTTGCTGTTTCACATTTAATCAACACAAGGTCAAGGACGTGAAACGATATCATACGGACACAATGGATTGTATACTAACTCAAGATATCTGATGAACAATAATTAAGGTACTTTAATATAAATATTGTAGTACTTTTGTTACTATACAGTTTTTATTCAAATAAGTATATGTGATTTTGTAACTTCTATTATTTATTTGATTTAGTAGATAAAATTATAAAATTAATTAGTTTATTCACTTGTTGGCGCCACCAGAAAATGTCAAAAGAGTGCTCTTGCACCTTTTGGCTAAACCTTAATTTTTGAAACTCAAAAAAAGTGGAGAAATGTGATAAAATTTATTTTAGATTTGAGAAATGTTCAAAATTATTATTAATATATTTATTTTTTATTTTAACTTACAGGAAAAAATTTATAATATTTTTTTCATAAGTAGAATGAAAAATCAATGTATAATTATCAATTTACATTTCACCAGCAAATCCGATTCTAATTTTAAAATCAAGGATTGTACAAAAACTTCACCCACTTGCACCACCCTGTATGCGATCGTCTGCTCTTGCAAATAACCTTACCGGTGCGGCGTACATGGACTTAACAGATGCCAAATATACTATTAATAACTGATTATGCTTTTAAAGTAGAAAAAAAAAATATTATGAATTCCCTTCATATCAATTACTTAGCTTTGAATTTCCAAGAGTATTTAGCTCAATAAAAAACAATCCATAAAATGAAAGTAATAATTTAAAATTAAGTTTTTGTTGCTAAACAATTTTGTATGTTTGATGAATGATTTCACATTGTAGAAATGAACTTAAAATATTGGAATAACATAACAACAAAACTTTACCATCAAAAATTTTATATGTGAAACTTTATTCCAGTACTTAATTATTTAATTTGTGGTAAATTTTCATGATACTCTGCGTCAAGAAATTGAAATAGAAGTTCGAGTATATATCTTTAAATCTCAATTTTTGAAGATTAGTAGAAAAACAATTATTTTAATAATATATATATATTTATATATATATATATATATATATATATATATATATATATATATATATATATATATATATATATATATATATATATATATATATATATATATATATATATATATATATATATATATATATATATATATATATATATATATATATATATATATATATATATATATATATATATATATATATATATATATATATATATATATATATATATATATATATATATATATATATATATATATATATATGTGTATTTACAGAGCAATTATTCATAAAATTCAAAAGCTGACACAAATTTTTTGAATTTCCATCACTTTGAGTCATAGCTACTAAATCCGAAAAAATTTGATACTACCCCGAATTCATGTAATAAGTCAGTCATAAATCACTCAGTTATTTAACAATATAATAGGAAATGTTTCAATTTCACTTGATAACATTAGTTTTTAAGATAAAATCCAATCGGATAACTTCAACCAACATTTAGGTTAATTAAAGAACGCGGTAAAAAAAAGGTAAATGTTTCCATAAAAGTAGCGATTTCCCTCAATCAAGAACCCTGTTTTGGGTGTGGGCAATAACACAGTTCAGTTATACTTCAAGATTGGTGAATAGATATCACTCTTAGAGAATAAACTAACTTTCTTTTGCTATTTTGTTTGATGATATCTTCCAGCTTTCAATAATTTCTTTGAAAACTACTTCCGTAAGCCATCATCAATTTCTTATTAAGGGAAACGTTTAACCTGGTGATTCTGAAGCAGGTTCAAAGGTTAATCCAGTGGAAGTAGAGCTAAAAGAATATAAGAAGTTAGACTGTATTTGTCCTACATTTGTTCACCAAAGGATATTAACTTTTAAAAAGGAAAGACTAGCGTAATAGTGACTGCTGTAAAGCATAAGATTCACTTTCAGAAAAGTAATTACTTTCAATAATGATTCACGTAGAATTATACATATTACAAGACAGGGGAAAGTAATCACTTTGCTTTTGAAATGTTTTTGTTTGAATGTCTAATTATGTTTCATGCAATCAAAAATTTATGTTCTTGATAATCTTAACACAATAAATGTTTTTCGGCATTCAAAGTGATGCTGTTTGAGCGTCTTGAAATTAGAGTTTAAACTAGTATAAGGGGGAAAAAATACTCATTTAGTGATAGTTGGATTGTGTATTCGATACAGTGAATACTCTCTAAACCTAATTATTTAAAAAAGCTAACATAAAATTTTATAAGTGTGGGTGAATAAACCAATAATAATGTTTTAGATATTATTTATTGAATTGGGATATTTAACCTACTTGTTACCATTTCATAACCCGGAGCTCAATTATCACCATTTTAATCATTTAAAAAATTTTAGACACTACTTTCATCTATTTATCCAAAGAGTATGAATTTAAAAGAAGTATAATTTATGAATAAAGAATAATTAATAAAGTCTAATGGTGATATTAGCAGATGGAAAACAAATTTTAAGTATTACTATACAAAAACTTCACCACAAAAACATTTGACACATATTCTACATAGCGTCAGCTAGTCATCACTACTAATGAAGTAAACCGCATAGATTTTAACAAGTATAAAACCAACCCGTCTCAATAGAGCGTCCTACATTTCTAGAAATATCCATAATAAAGCTGAAACGCAGATGTAGCGATAAACACTACAAACTTTTTTTTTCTTAAAAAAAAAAAAAAAAAGAGCCCTTAAAATTGCACTCCGACGTGGGAAAGGCCATCTCTGCTAACAAAAGGGTAAAAAATATTCTTTTCGGTAAGCCAATTACAAGTTGTAAAAGTTGTGACTGAGCAGCAGCAGCGCAACACAGAAAGGGCATTCCTTGGAATCAAAAACACGTCAGCAGATGATGTCCGAATGATAGTGTTAAAAGCTTTCCGATGAATAGGCTTCATCGTTGTTGCGCATCAGGAAAAGGATTCTTCCTTTTCATAAAATGAATTTGTGTCATGTTACATGAATGAGAAGATCAAAGGTGTGAGCTCCAGGGGGGATGGAGGGAGAAGGTTGTTGTTTGGACGTTAGGAGAGAGAAAAACTGTGCGATAACGTTTGCTACAAGAACAACTTTTCTTTATTGAAGTTATACTACTATGCAATTGGTAACAAGATGGCAAAAATGTTAGAAAAGATTTTTCTTCTTGTTTGTAGCTGTAGTGTTAGGTTTCAAGATGCGATATTTTAACTAAGAAAGGATTCTAAAAAAATAATCTATATCGGATGATACGCAGTTTTGTTGAAAATTCTCAAAGTATATATTGCTTAAAACACATGAATTTTAAAAATGTATTTTTCAACTGAAGTTTGAAAGGCTAATATCTATTTATTAAAATATTTATTGAATTCATTTATATTACATTTATTGAGTATTTATTATTAATTGTACTAAAATTTAATTAAAACTCACCAGTCAGTAAGCAAAACTATTTGTATTAATTATTAGAAACCCAAAAACTACTGTGACGTTAAACTATTTTCATATTGATTTAGTAATCATAATTTATCCTTAAGGCTGATAGATTTGATGTAGATCTGAGATTACTTCTTATTAAATCTCAAATTTAATGTGAAAATACTCAATCAACATATATTTTAATAATACGCCTTTTTTCTTAAATTTCCATTTACTAAAGCATATTTTAATGGTATCAAAATTACATTTACAGCATTTTTCTAACGAAAATAATTTAAATGTTATGAATAAAAAAATTTGAATTAAAAATTAGATTCAACAAATAAGATATCATTAGACATCAAATCTCTTATCCTAACTACATGCTACAAAACTGAAATTCCTGATTAACGTGACTAGGACGGTAAAAAAAACCTTCACAAAATTATACATCATTTCATCAGTCACAGAAGGTGAAATTTTGCAGGTCAAACTTACACACGACCTTCTCGTTTAAAGCGTAAATTGCTACCCGTAGTCAGTGTCTGATAACCCATTTAAGTCTGTCATTTCTCTGTTGTGAAGAGCAAATTTAGAAAGTGATAGCGTTGCACTTAGGAAGAAACAAAATTCTCCTTTAAAGTCTTAGAAATGAAATATCCCGTATTTATAACCTTTTATTTTAATGCGCGCCGTTCTGATTTATTTTTAGCTCTTCTGTGATTTGCATGTAATGGACTTGTTAGTCATGTCACAATCATAAAAGTGTGTTGAATTACGCTCTGTATTCTTGTAAGAGATGAGCATCCTTTTAAAAATAGAAAAAATAAACAGCTTGTGAGGACATATTATAAGTACAGCAGGATGGCCATCTATTTTAAGCTAAGAGTATAAATACAGTATATCTGAACAATTATATTGAATAGAATAATGTCGTATTAGTAAAATTAATTACTTATATGAAGGGGCCACATGAATAAAAATTACTGGTTTCCCAAAGGACA
Organism: Linyphia triangularis; assembly: GCA_963978545.1. Classification (NCBI taxonomy): domain Eukaryota; kingdom Metazoa; phylum Arthropoda; class Arachnida; order Araneae; family Linyphiidae; genus Linyphia; species Linyphia triangularis. Next base: position 58,844,422 of record OZ021723.1, on the reverse strand, counting down.
ACTTAAATTTTTGTTGAAGTTTCTCTATTAAAAATCTGATTGCCCGGTTATCCGAGGTAATCAGATTTTTAATAGGGCAACTTTAAAAAAAATTAAGTTTTCCTTTGGGCAATTAGAATTTTTTATTCATAAGTGCATCTTTTATTTTGAGGATTGGGATAGAAATTTTGAGCACTTATTTTATGTTCAGTTGGTAAATTTAACTTATCCGAGGTGAGAAACAGAGAGTGTATTGGTCAACCATGAGTTATCATTTTCCATAACATTGAAAAATTTAAGCGCAACAAACTTGACTTGAGGATAACCAAGATTGGTGGTTCATCTAAGGTCCATCTAACGTTGGTGGTGGTATATCTAAGAGCAACCAGTAGTTGCTCTTAGGTAAACCTCTAGTTTATATTGCCCTAAAAGCAACCATAAAAATCACAAGAATCGACCACTGTTTATAGGTAAAACATTATAGTTATTGGATATCACATAAATCAGTACAATACAACGCTCGATAAAATAAGTTTTAAATTATTTGCCATTCTTAAGTCGATTAAAGATTAGCCAGTAAAACCTTATATTATGAAAGGAATTATTAACCCTTAAGTCAAAGAAAATCTAATCCTGCTTTTGATTCAAATAAAGTATTTTTTAAGCCTTATTATTAGGTTTGAAGGAATATAGGTATTTCATGTTTAAATAACATTGTAAATGAGAATATGTGCAATAACTTTTGTGAAAATGTACAATAGCGTTAGTTAAAAAAAATTTCCAGACACAATGCAATTGCAAAGTGGTTTCGTTGTGTGGTCAGGAAATAGGAGTTTTCTCAACTGATAAGAAAAATATCCTCTTTCTGTACTATAATAATAGAGAGAAGACGAAGAACTGCAATTTTCATGCTAAAGAGGAAGCGCACGCTACATTTTCATTGAATAACAATGATAGAAATGCGACGTTGAAATATTATGGTCAAGGTAAAAGGTAATGCAACACGTAAGGTTTGCGCACTTTCCTCTCCATTGATAAAAATTCGATCTTTGTATTGAGTCTTCAAAAGGAACAGAAGTTGACGGCAATTCTGTTGATACAAATAAGTGTTTTCTAAAGAAATGCCAATGTATATAAAGCAAAGGCTATTAAGAAACAGCTTTAGAGAAAGTTTTTAAAATGTACAATGACGGTGAATGTACCAATAAAGTTTTAAGTACAACTGTTTTTATTTACTCAGAGACACAAGATTTTTTTTTATCAAATCAACAATCTATTAAGCCCTGTCTGCTATAATTGTATTGGTTAAAGTATCTTTTTGTGAAAATGTGTGTAAAAGATAATTCTTTTTTTGAAAGAGAAAGTTCGTTAATTTGTAGAATTAAAATACAAATACAAAAGAAGTTTAAAAACCACAAACACGATGCTCAGCAAGGTTGGTCTCGCTAAAAGTAATCAGTTTAAATATCCCTTAATGGATATAAGTTTTTCTCTTAAAACCATCCAACCCAGTGAATTCACTGTATCCACGAGAGCACAATTTAATTCATAAATACCTTATTGTTGAAATAATGTTTTCTATTTTCTGTATTAAAATGAGATTTGAATAGTTTAAAATCATGGTCCTTCGTTTTATGATCTGAAATAAATTCCAAACCTTCATTCTGTTTAATAATTTTGAATAAATTAATTTAATCTCCTCTAATTCTTCTCTTCTAAAGTGTATTCATGTTAAAAATTTTTTAATCTGATCTTATATTCGAATGATGCAAAACCCTTAATCACCTTTGTAGTCCTGTGCTGAACCCTCTCAAGCAACTCAATATCCCCTTTAAGATATGGTGAACAAAGTTGTACTGCATACTCAAGATGCTGTCTAACTAATCCCTTATACAATGGTAGAATGATCTATTTAGATTTACTAAAAATTTTACCCATCTTCAGAACTAGACATTTATTAATATTAATTGACATACCCCATCTAGCAGCCCAGTCTGATATTTTGGTTAAATCATCTTGAAATTGCATTCTCTGTTCATCTGTATTATTATTTTGCACGATATTTAAATAATCTGCAAAAATGCTAACCTTACTTGTAATATTTTGTCATTAATATCATTAATTAAATTAATAAATAAAAGAGGCCCAAACACCGAACCCTGTGGTACTCTACTTGTAACATTTGTCCATTTAGAATGTTTACCTTTGGTTTATACTCGTTACCTTCTGACAATTAACTGACTTCTAATTCAATTTGAAGTAGCACTCCGAACGCCAATTTTGTTTAACTTGTGTAATAATCTTTCATGAGGGGCCTTATCAAAAGCCCCTCATGATAGATTAATTTATGATCGATGAATCATGAATCTATGTCTACATCAACACAACTTCTACCATCCAATTTCTTAATTAGATCTTCATAGAAGTTTATCAGATTTGCATGCAAAATTTTCTTTTCTTAACCCACACTGTTTATTTATAAATATCCATACTGTTTATTTATATATAAATATACGCTTCCACACTCTAAAATTTTTAAAATGCAGTTTTTGTTTTATCAAAGTTTAAAAAATCTTGCAAATGACAAATGTCAGCGGACAATTTCCAATCTAGTGGTACAATTCTCGTTATAAAATAAGTTTAAAATCTAGTCAGTAAAACATCTCACAATTCTTTTGCACATTCAACTAGAACTTTAGGAAAAATATCAAATCCAGGGGCTTTTTTACTTTAAATTACCCATATGTATACATATAGTAATGACAGTATTGTATTCGGTAAAAAAAAAAAAATCGATATTTTGGCATTTCTCTACGTTTTGAGTGATCTAGAAAAAATGTCTGTCTGTCTGTGTGTGTGTCTGTGGTCAGCATTACTCACGAACAAATTAACCTACGATGCTCAAATTTGGTAAGAGGGTTAGTGGCGGCCATGGGACCTACCATTAAGGTTTTTGTCAAAATCGCGCATGCGCATAAGGTAGCAGCCATTGAAAAAATCATATTTTTCAATGATTGCTAAAAAACGGCTCTAACGATTTTGATAAAAATCGCTGTGCTAATGCCTCTTAAGGTGTTCTAAACATCCCCACCACCGAAATTCCCGTAAAAATGCTTCAATGGCGTAAAAAGTTGAAAAACGAATGCCTTTAACAGAGTTCTCTTTCCTTGAACATACCTCATCAACGATCGTTTTTTCTTCTCTCCCTAGTTTCGGTTATAAGAAAGGATTATATAAGAATCATCGAAAAGTATATAGCCAAAATCATCATTTCGGCGTTTTTTTTTTTTTTTTTTTAAAGACCCTCAGAAGAATTAACGCAAAAAATATCGCCAAACTAGTCACTTCTTCAAAATGAATGGTGAAAATATAAAAACAGCAAATGACACAAATCCACATCAGTATTATATTGTAATTGAAAGTTTTGCGATGTTCCACACCCCTAGTTTTTTTAAATGTTTGATATGCTTTAAGTGATAAATAATTTCCTCTCTCGTAAATTTGCAATCCTTTATAAATGTTATTTACCTCGAAAACATTTCTCCATATTGTAATTATTATTAAAACCTCTCCATAAAAATTATTTAATATATTTAAAATTCCTTCATCTTTTTTAACTAAATTACTATGGCTATCTTTTAATGGACAAAAATCAATATTTAGTTTTCTATTCTAACTTGCATGTGCAAAAATGTCTTCGGGTTAGTTTTGATGTTCTCCAATAAGCTTTTCTTCTACCCCCCCCCCCCCCAACCCCTTCTTTTTACTGATGCTTAAAAATCCTTTCTGATCAGCTTCTCATTACTTCCCCAGAGTATTTACTACATTGGAAATAATTTTTTTGACTATCTTCTGTCCATAAGGAATATACTTTTTAATTGCCACATTGAATTTAACCTTGAATTCACTCCATTGATCCTCAACACGTTCCCTTTCTAACTCTATCTTGAAAACTTTAATGAGTTTACATCTCAGTCCATTGAAATTAGCATTCTTACAGTTCGAAATTAATTTACTACTATCCGTTTTATACGAGCAGAACAACATTTAAACCCTATATTAATACGGTCACTGTCACTTTAATGTTCACCGATTTCTAAATTTTGAATTCTATCCTCATTATTTCTGAAAACCATATCCAAAATTGCAGCTTTTCTTGTTCCTTTCTTTAGAACCTGCTGAAAAAAACAAAAAACAATCCTTGATAACATTTAAGAATTCAGACTCTCTATTATTGTTAACATAACATCCCTCCCAATCTATGTTAGGAAAATTGAGATTACACATTAATAAGATTTCTCTTTTTAGACATTCTTCTTTTATATGTCCAAAGGTAGCCTTTCTTCTTGACCTATACAACAATTAGGAAGTCTAGAAATACTTACGATATTTAATTTCTCACCTATATGATTTGATAATTCAGTACATACCGTTTCAATACTCCTTGGCCAGTAGCCAATTCCCTGCATTCCAAATTTCCAACAATGTAAATTTAAATCCCTTCTTCCTTTCTATCCGCGATATATATTGCCCAAGTAATGTGTAACATTTTAATTCTATTTATGCTTAATCATCATCGGGCCCAACTCTCACTTATCATATCTTCTAATGTAGCTAAACATTTCAACTCATCCATTTTGTTTCTAACACTAAGTACATTGAAATAAAACACTCTTAAATTATGTTTATTCAAATTAACTGGCGCTTTTCTTTTATCACTGTCTGCAGACGTTTCATATTCCTCAAAACTTTCATTCCTATCCTTACTTTACACAGAAACCCCGTCAGTCTGACATTTAAAGTTCAAATCCCAAAGTTTAATAGAAAACAATGAAGAAAAATATCATAAAATAGAAAATATATTGACAGACTGATTGTAGTAACAATTAAAGTTGCATATTTAGTGGCATGAGTAAAATAATAAAAAAACAAGACATAAGTAAAAAAAAAAGAATTTAACTAAAAAAAATATGTTTTAATTCAATAATAATAATTTAATTCAAAATATGTTCAATATCTTGCATTTTATCAAAAATGTTTATTTAGTTTTATGAAGTTTTTATAATTTCTCTCTTAAGGGTATGAAAAATTGAAAATGTACTGCATAATTGATTTAGCTCTTTGGTTTTTGAAATTTTTATTATTAATGGCCAAATATAAATGAAACCCACAGTTTCAATAATGAAGAAATGTTGGGGGTTTTCGGAAGGGGGCGTTTGCAAATAATCTCAAAATAGAACACAAATGCATGTAAATAGAGATGTTCCAAAAATATTTAGTAAAAGTTAGAATATTCAGTATGAGACGAAAACTGATGATTTAACAAAAAGAAAAAAGATGAAAAGAAAGAAAGTTAAAAAGATGTCCTATTTTGTTTTGTAACATGGGGAAAATGTTAAGGCTAATTCTCTGATATTTTAGAAATAGTTCACAATTATCACGCATTCAAGTAGTGGGCCAAGGACTTTTCAAAATCAAAATTTATGTTTCTTGTAATAGCAGTATTGTTTATTAAATACGTATAAATTTTTTAAATAATATTACTGAAATTACTTAAGGTTTGTTCAAATTCCTTAGGAATTAAAAATGTAAAATAATTTGTTTAAAATTTAGCAAGTTAAATCGCAAGGCAAATAAACTCTCATCAGAAAAGTATTTTTGATTAAAAAAATGCTTTCAACATTTGTTATTTTAAACAATTTCAATGTGAAAGAACTTTCGTTACAACTTGTCTTGATATAAATGGTTACACAAAATATTATCCTATTAAACTAGGAGCAAACTATGCATTAGTCCAAAAGTTTTAACTTTTAAGGTAGAAGAAATGACGGCGAAGCATCACATAACAAATTTATTATGCAAATAATACTTTTCTATCAATTGAAATCCGTATGTGATTCGTACGTTGTGATTCATATGTTACATTCATATGTAAGTGAATTCATTTTCATTTAATACACATTACAAAAAATATCATATCAGTGAAATTCACGTCAAATGTCTCTTTTTTATTCAATTGTGTATAAATTTATATTTTATATTAAACATAGTAAACTTTGATAAATATGGCGGTTATTTTAACTTTAACACGAACATCTTCATCCATGATATTCAGGGTGGTTAAAATTAAACTGACGGCACTCAGATAAAAGAAGCTCGTAACTCAGGTTCTACTGAACGTATCCGAAGAAACTTGAAATATATACTGTATAGATGATCATGGGGTCGAGGTTTTCGACAGAAAAAAATAGTTTCCGGAAACGGTTACGGTTATAGTTACAGAAACTCGACATTTTCGAATGGCAACACCTACTTTTCCTGTCACAAAATGCTCAGCGCATGCAAAAACTCTAGAGATGTTGGAACGGTATGTGTATCACAAAAAAAACGGACGCGTTATGCACTCACAAAAAAACAGCTTTACGAACGGCCAATAAAAACACGATCGGGACCCACGGTGTAAATTTGCATACGACAGAGGCCAAATTTCACATGGGTGCCATCACAGGCAATTTTATTGGCTTTCTACGCTGAGTATCTGACGAACGGCCTCCGTGTGCCTCGATCGTGTTTCTGTTGGCAGCTCGCAAAGCTGGTTTTTTTTTTTTTTTTTTTGTGCGCGCCCTACACGTCCGCATTTTGTGATACACGTACCGTTCCAACGCTCTTTAGGGTTTTGCATTCCCTGAGTATTTTGCGACAGGAAAAAGTAGGTGTTGCCATTCGAAAATTTAGAATTTCTGTAACTATAACCGTAACCGTAAACTATTTTTTTTTCTGCCGAAAACCTCGTCCGCGTGATCTACATAGCATATATTTCAAGTTTCATTCGGATCCGTTCAGTAGAACCAGAGTTACGAGCCTCTGAGTACCGTCAGTTTAATTTTAACCACCCTGTAAAATCTTTTTACTTTCAACTCGGATGAATTAATGGAAACAGATGCCAGTTGATGAAAACACCTCACAAAACTTATTTTTCGTTTTTTTCTAATTTTCATACTTGAGTATGGTTTATTGAAATGTTTGAAATTTGTTTCACCCCCCCCCCCCCTCTCACACTTCCCTTCCTACAATCAATTACCTCCTCCAATAATATTGAAAATTGCTCTTTAAACGGTTATGGGGTGAAGCCATGTACCATGCCAAAATACTCAGCACCACCAAGAGGAGGCAGACCCTAAATAATGGAGAAAGGAGAAAGGGAGAGAGGAAAACCGTTTTTACACATGGATGAGAGTCTAGTTCTTCATTACGTCAATTTGGAAAGAAAAGTCTCATCTCCCACTCTTTCAACCGCACGAGCCACCGCACTTTGAAGTGCAGAATCCACAAAAATTGAATCCACCAAAGTTAGATTCTTGATGAGAGTGACTTTTTTGGTCCGCCCTATTCCATGCGTGAGCTGACTTCGGGATGATTATCTCCCAACAGCCACAACTGTGATTTTTTTTTCTTCTTAGCTCTTCCACTGTACTGCTTTCAATATGTGCGAGTTGAATTTGTGCGGTATTATTTAAATGTTTGGCTGAAACGTAACAGGAAATGGGTGTTCAGAGAAAAAGAAATTGTGGTTGGAGTGAGGCAGGTTTTTTAGACGATTGTGGTATATTTCGTATCCGCGCTTGAGTAATTTCCGTGAAAGATGAAAGTGCTTAAGTTTGGTTTTGAAAGACTGATGTTTTCATTGTGTGGGTAAATTTGCAAGTCAAATTTACTAACTACTTTGCTCTAACGGAAAGCGAGAAACGCAGTTTAGAATTTAATGACGGAAAAAGGAAAAAATGTATTCTCGCTTGTTGATGCGAGTCATACAAAATATAACTCACTTTCACAAATATGACCATGAATTCATTATATGAAAGTTACAAAAAATCATATTGAAGTTCAATGTACTTTCAGTAAGAATACTCACACATTTAAATAGTTGAAATGCACATAAATTGAATCTTACATTGTGAAGTGATAGATATATAAAATATTAAATGCAATGATTATTCGAAATATATTCAGTAGAAAACATTTTAAGGATTATTATCGTAAAATAGCTTTTTCAATTACTCTTTTATTTGATTTACTTTATTTCACTGATAAAACTATTTTTAAGTTCAACGCATTCGTTTTGAAACTATTTTATTAATTATTCCCATTTTAAAAGTTTTACAATAAAAATTTGCTTCTGGATTTTCAAATCCTTTCAGTTTATTTTTTAAACTTTTTATTAAAATATCGCAATGAGTATAGTATCTTACAGGTTTACCAATTAAAATAATCCCAATGGAACGTACTTTTTACTGAAAATATAAAAACATTAGGCAATATCAACCAATTACAAATGTTAAATTTTTTGTACAATTGCTAAATATTTTTAAATTAACTATATTAATGCTTTTCCATCAATAAGTTTGAAAATACACAGGTGAAAAAAAATTCCACGAACGACCAATTTAATTTCAGCTCAATTTAATTTAAATTTTCAAACTAGGAATAGGTACTTCAAAATAAATTACAGCTTGATAAAAATAACTCAATATTAAACTTAATTCAGGTAGCTTTACGCAATGATAAAATATCAAAATTACCAAAGTATCAAAAACTTATAAAAAAATTATTTAGTTCCCTCAATAGGACATTAGAATTTTGAAGAGTAATTTGTATCCGTATTCCATACCAGAAAGTTGGAAATGGTTTGAGGCAGGGTTTAATTCCTTCGCTGTTCCTTGACAGGGAAAAGCCATTCTTAATCTTCCAGAGTGGAGGAAGAATAAATTAGCTTAATTCACTTGCAATTATGCAATGACTTTATGAAACCTGCGGTATCATCCCCCCCCCCCAAGTTGGTTGTTAAACACACCTCTCATCATCTCGTTAAACACACGAATCTGAAATGTGTTCAAAAGATAAGAATCGTTGTTTGGAAAGGATTCCGCGGAAATGGCAATTTCTATTTTTAACCACCCTCCCCCACCCAAACCCTTTCTCTTGAGTTGCACATCTGACTTTAGAAGGGATGTTTAATGCCACAGATGCTGGTTTGAAAAGCATGGTTGAAACGGATGGCCCGCTTCACTAACACTAATGGCAACTAAAGTAGTGATATTATTGCAATTTGCATAAAAGTAATCTAATTTAAAAGCTGCATAACAATGGAGAGATAGACGTATGGTTGTTTTAGCGTTCTAGTTTGGAAAACGTTGAGGTGAAAAAGAGTAATATATGCGCAGTTAATGTTGGGAATATATATAATTTGGATTACATGCTTTACCTTTTGGGGTTTTATGGTTAAATATTTTTAGTATATTATAAATAATTGCTTATTTTGGCAGTTCACATCCTCGATTATAAGTTATATTTACATAAACAATGAGAAGCACGTAACTTCAATTATAAGTGGCAGAAATAGACAGTCAATAGTTCCAAAAAACAAAACAAAACTTCAATTATTTTATAAATGATAGATATTTCATATTATTTCCCATGAATGGCAGTGTTACCTCAGCATTAAATATATTTAAACATATATAAGTAATAAGTATTTCTGTAATCGGAGAATTAGCATTTTGTCTTTGGACGTGGATAAAAGAATGCTGTAATTGTTAATTATTGTTTTTCTTGAAGATAGATTTTATAATGCTAGTTTAGGTACGCGTACATGTTCAGTTGTGCCGGTTTATCAATGTGACGCAACTTAAACGTTTTGGTATTTCCAACTCGTTATCCAACAAGTAAAATGACACAATTTCAAGACTCGAACAGTTTCATTTCAAATTAAACCAAGAAAAACAAATGTTCACACCAACATCCCTGACCTCAACCAGTCCGTTTCAAATCGAGCACCCAAAGCCAACCCCGAAAAAGAGAAATCCTCGACCTAAAATGCGGCGAAACTGCGGCACAAAAATAAAGAAAATCACCCCATTTTTTTACCAACCAAAAAGGATTTAAGCCAAACCGATCGCTTTTCTATATATATTGAGAGCCGCCACCGCGGATAGATGGCAATCAATCAGAAACTAATTGTTTAAAACAAAATGGGCTCCCGAGATCAAATGAGACGCGCTCCCATTTCGGCCATTGTTCTATGATTGTAGCCTAAATAAAGCGGCAATGGTATAGAGGAGAGAAACCCTATTTTTAAAGGACCAACAGGTGGTAGTTGGAATGCGATTGAAAACGAAAAGTGTCCGTAGGAAGAACTGGGAAGTCTGTCGCCTTGGCCGTAGGTTGCTTGGGGTGTACCGCCCCCTATGCAAAATGAAACAGCTGCTTGTTACTGGGTGGGCGTCGATTGATCTGTAACCTCCATTATAAAGCCTTGATTTGACCTGTTTTACAGTAGTGTTCGTTATGGAGCGTCAACAAAAAAAAATCAAGAAGGTATCATCGAACTGAGATAATTATTCTAATCGTAAGGTGTGCCATTCTTTCTGTTTGTTTTGGTAAAACGTGCTAGAAGCATCTTTAAAAATACTCTTATTTATAAAATGGTAGGTGTTTCTTGTTTTAAGTTATGAAAGAGTGATAGAAATGCAAATTAACTTACGCAGTCCTTCTCAGATTGTTGTCGTACTGAATGTTTGGAGATCAACAAGGTTTGACACTGAAAAAATAGGAAATGAAAGTTAAAAACCATTTACATAATAAAAAGAAATTATTAATCAAACTAAAATGCAGAATTGTTACAATTTCTTTGTTAAATAAAAAATTATCATAATTTTGCTAAAATTTTCTAATCTAATGGCAATGGAATTAAACGTTCTAGTTTTTGCTATTCTTGTACGAGACGAGGAAGTTTTGGAACATGTTAAATTGAAGTAACTTTGTAAACAAATTCCTTTAATTTATATAGAATCTAAACATAAGATGGAAATAGCTTATTAAAACTTCTTATGCCACCACTGAGCTATATATTGGACTGGAGTGAAAACTAATCGTGCTAGTTACCGGATGAAACATCCACTAGCCAAAAGAGTAAATATTCCTTTCCCACCTCCATACTTTCAATGTTCCTCTCAAGAGGATTTGCCGTTAGGATGGTGGTAAAAAAAAATCCTGTTCAACAGCTAAATGTGTTTTAGTATTATAACTTTTTAGTGACGTAAACTTTAATTGATGAAAATTAAAACGTCTCAGTTCTGTAAGTGTTACTAGGCAAACAACTGGTGACAAGTTTTTTCACTAAAACCTATTAATAAAAACCATTTTGTATCAGTAATTTCGATCCAAATTAATTTAGTAGTATTGTAATTTATTACAGTTATCAAATCTGATTAGAAAAATTTTAAGATTATACCAAAAATTCAGTTGTAAGAAAACAAAGTTAATATTAATTACACAATAACGTGAATACTGATGAAATAAAAGTTTGCTACTGCACTTAAGACCATCATAAACGCATTCCGTTAAAAATATATCTACACAGGAAAAAACATACAGTGTGCTTGGTGTTGCCATCTAATTTTAAACCTTAAAAACATCTCTATCAGCAAAATTTTTCGGTAAATTACTTTTCAATATTTATTCATTAAAAATGAATGTGAATTTATGCACTCGTATCCAAATATCTTTTTTTTTTTTTTTTTTTTTTTTTTAAATTCTGATTAAAAAAATTTATTATATATTTATTAAAAAAAATTTGGTGACAGGAAATAGTTTCTTCAATGATCGGTTAAATGCTATTTCATCGCGATTGTATGATGGCAAGTTGCTTTATTAGTATTCCAAAGAAGCGACCTTTTAGTGGCAGTGACAGACTCAAAAATTTTATAGAATGCAATGTCATCGACATCAAATCTATTTGCCAAATTTTAGACCGATTGGATCACGGCAAGGGTGTTAGTTAGTTGTTCGTCGTAGACGTACCTAGCCACACACACACACAAAATCGAAGTTAATATAAAGGATTTAATAAATATAGAATGGAAGATAATAATGGCGCAAAACTTTAAAGAAATTGGAAGCATATAGTTTCGATTGCAATATGTCTAGAATTATATAAATATTAATATGTTTATTTTAATAGCATATTTTTAGTAAAATATACAACTACTAACAATTTAAGATTATGAATCCAATAAAGCAATAATTTAAGATACGAAGCAAACCAAGGAGAAAAAATATTTAAGTCCCAAGTCAAACAACGCAAAAAGCACAGAATAAGGGGCATACTGAAAATCTCACGTCATTTCAATTAATAATATCTACTAATGAATATATTGATTTCTATTTCAAAAGTATTATACTTTATAATTGAAGATATTTCAATTATATTTAAATGCACTTATTTATATAAGAGGTATCAATCTTTATTTTATAAAAATGAAACCATAAATAAAAAATTAGTTTAAAACCAAACAAGTAATTGAAAAATAAGAATGGTATAAATCTTTAAAATAAAGTAAATTCATAATTACAATGTTTAACCACAATACAAGAATTTATCATTTAAATGGAACGGTCATTGAAATTTATTCCAACTTCCGACAATTTAGATTGACAAGAAATCGACTTAATATTCGAAAAATAGAAATAATTTATTTATAAATGAGCTGACATTTCCCCTGTCATATTTTACAATGGATCTGGCCATTTAGTTTAATAATAACTTTTCATGTAAATATATTTTTTAACGAAAAAAATCTCTCTAACCTGTTTATATTCAATACAAGTTATTGCAATATATTTGAAAGTGTCCTACAAGACTGATGTTTGAGGTAGTAGTCAATATGATTTAATTATGGGTTTACAATATGGGGGATGAATTAATGTATGTCTTTTGCAATGCCACAGCTACTGTGTTGCCGTGACATCAAAAAAGTGTCGACAGTAGTTGGTTTCGTTCCGAATAGGGTCATTAATGAAGTAATGCACTTCTTTACAAAAGTAATTTTTTGAGTTGTGCATAATTTACTTACCACTTAGAGGAAGAAATTAATACTCCTTGACAAACTGTAATCTTGTGTTAATAGAATGAGTTTTTTTCAGTGCGTTAATTTTAGCTTTTACATGTAACCAAAGAAGAAAAAAAAATCATTTTAAAGATTTTTATTATTTAACAGGAGGTGATACAAAATGACAGAAGATTTTTAGAACTCTCACTAAAATTTCTTGAAATAAGATCCTCTTAAAAGTTTGTTTATGTAGAAAAGGGGTAAATTAATTATAAAATTAAAACAATTACAATAATTGCAAATTTTAAACAATTATTTTAAAAAAGTTCAAATTTTTGCCTAATTTGTGATAAATAAAGTCTGAATCACAAAAAGGATAAACTTTTTTCATTTTATTGGATGTATAAATTCCAATAAAGTTTTTTAAAAAACTTTTATTTCATGGTCCCTTTTGTATCTTCATTTGACCTTAAACTGAAATCAAGACTTCTATTCTTTATCTGAGAAGCATCCAATTGTCCAATAGTATGCTTCTTAATAGATGAGTTTCATTATTTTTGATACTAAAATTAGACAGGCATCCTTCAGTTTGTAGATGTATTAGTTCAGAACTCTAAAAGCGAATCTTCAACAATAAATTTATAAAAAATATTAAAAGATGAACTTAACGAGCAATATTTGAACATCCAATAAATAATCTATATCAATGACAACACAAAACTCATAACACAGCAAATAATCTTTGAAATGCTTAATGAAAACTGAATACCTGGACTATATTGAGAGCATTTTAACAACAAACTAGATGATCAGACAATCAGTTCTCATTCATTTATAAAGCTATCTTCAGACTGGTAAGCCCTTATAATAATAGTAGAAGTCATTAACTGGAAAGGAAAGTATGAGTGCTGTGCATCGTAACATTGTGTTAATCGAAGACAAAACAATCTTGGGAGGAAGCCGGCAACATTAATTGAGGAAAGTTTTTATTGTTTCGGGAACGGAATACGAGAGCTACACAAGACCGTTTGGGTGCCATAACTGGGGTCTGGCGGGCAAGTGCGTTGACTTCAAAACAATGCGTGTGCTTTAGCACGCGAAGATGACCAGTAGCGTATGTTGTTGTCCACTTCTGCGAAAACGTTCCATCAGAAAGGGGAAGTTATCCCGATGCCGGTTGTCAGGTGTAATAAATGATACATCTCGGAATCAATGATGATTTATGGTACAGATAAGAGTGCTCGCCAAAGCGGAAGTGAAAAGATATCGATATAATAAAATTCCGTATTGTGCAAGAATTTGCTTAAATTGTTTCAGGCTTACTAAATAGGTAAGAAGACTATATTGGAAAATTAATCTGTTGTAAATAAAACCCTATGAGTTTTGATTGTTACCATATAATCTCTCTGTAAAGAAAGCAAAAAACCAAAATAGGCAAGAATAAAGAAGCCATCTTAGAAATATCTACTATTAAAAAAATATGAGATACTTATTATATCCCAAAATACTTTGAAATAAATAAGAAACTAAGATTCAATTTCTCATGGCATTACGATTGATTTTTAAATTGCAATTCGATGTATTCGATTTGTATATCATGCAATAAGTCACCAGTTCACACTGTACATTCAGGCCCTGATCATCGCCTAGGCCCACAAGGCCCAGGTCTTGGGCCCATGATTTTAGGGGGCCCCGAAATTGAATGTAAACTTATACTTTTGTCTCACCGAAGCTATGTGAATATCTTTTATTCATAAAAATATCTTATGATAAAAATCATTTTGTATTAATCTTGAACCATTGTTAGTATCCCAGAGTATATTTATTCAAACAAACCAAACCATTATTTAAATACGTAAAAAACAAGCTTTTTTTTAAACATAGAGAAAAAAAATTAAAGGAAATCTTAATGAATGTATTGTGAGATCAGCAAATGTCGACTCTGAAGTTGTGAATAATACTGAAGATATTGGGATTTGTATTGTGATCAGGCGTTTGAAAAAGGGGCCCCCGAATGTGTCCGGACCTTGGGCCCCAAATTGTCATGATCAGGCCCTGTGTACATTATGAGTGGAGTTTGATTTACACAGGAAAATGTAGTCTTACTTTGTAGTTCTTTTAAAACAATTGTCAGGACTTGGAACAATAATAATTTCAAGACTTATTATATTCAACCAAGCTCTTTAATACAAACATAATTTGATTGTTTATTATAAAAATATTTGTTAAAATAAGTAAATGGGGGGGGGGGGGCTTTTCAAGCATTCTTCTTGTAGTTATTAGTTACCAACAAGTGTCAAAATCTTAAATATACATTTGCAAACCAATAACTAATACTATATTAATTCTAATTTAAACTCCTTTTAAGTAATATTTTCCTTCATGTTAAACATATTCGAATAGCAACAGAAAATTAATAAGTTTCGTAAATATTTTAGACTACTTAATTGATCCATGTAGTTTTTGAAATAAGATTTACAAATTCATCTTCGCATGATATAGATTTTCATTTACGTTTAAACTTAATGTTGCTTCAACCAATTTTGAAAGAAAAATGTATCCAGACATATGTAGATTTCCATGCATTTTTAAACTAAGCATTGACGCTGAAACCCCATTGTACATAGTATGATAGAAAAATAACAAAACAGAAACAAGAAAAATTAATTTGAATTTTTATTACTTTCATACATAGTTAAGGTTTTTAAATGACAAGAAAACATGATCATGAAAGCGCCACAAAACAAGTTAAATTTACTTAATCAATAAGTGTGTAGTCAGGTAGGGTAGAGTATTCAATAAAACACAATTACAGAAATAAAACTCATTCAACTTGTAATGCTAATTAACTCAAAAGTTTTGAGAAGATAAATTTAAGAGAGAAATCCAATTGGAAAACTTTTTAAAGTACTAACAAATCACACTTCAAAGTAAATTTTACAGATCGGTAGCCATCATCGTATTTTTAACATGTACAATTAAAAAATAAACACAAGTTAACTCATTTTAGGAAAATAATACTAAATAAGTACGTTTTGATCATTAGAGCTTAATTGTTTTGCAACTAGGAAAAAGTTATGCAACTTGATTAGTGAATTATTATTCAGCATCAAATTGCTTTACTAATTACTTTTCCCTTTTTAAAAAGAGAAACAAGTATTATAGTTAGAAAACATTATACCTTTTGTTTTGAATTATGAAATACAATTAAGATTAAAACAATGAGAAATATAAATATAATGCATTTTCTGGAAATGCATTTAGAAAAAAAAAAGGGGGAGGGGGGGGGGAGAAAAATGCAAAATTTTCACCATTTTAAAAATATGTTTTTATTTTATAACTAATTTTTTAGATAAAATAAAAAACATAATTTTACGAGACATTAGTCACTTTATACCAAGCCATGTGTACCAAATAAAGCGAAGCTCTTAACAAAACCAATAAGTTAAGACTATAGCTCATGTTTCTAGACATCAGTACACAAACATAAAGGCAATGCTTGAAATAGATAATATTAAAAATATTAAACTTAGGAGGACAAGATAGAAGGATCGATAGGAGGACCAGATAGGAGAACCGATAGGAGGACCAGATAGGAGAACCGATAGGAGGACGTATGAATATTAGTTTAACAAAATAATAATTGACTCACATTTTGAAAAACAGTTTCGTTGTTAAATAAAATCCATGACAAATCCAAAAAAGATTCATGCTCTGCATTTATTTAACTGTCCATTGCTTAAATAGTCAGCATATTTTGAGAAACAAATATAATTAGATCAATGAAGGAATAATGATAGTTAAGAGCCAATTTATAAGTTAAATTGAATACCTATGGTATTAATTTATATAGGATATTTTATTTTAATTTGTCGGAAACAAAAACTCACTTTAAAATAAACTGTTAAAAGCATGAAAAAAATAATTTCTTTTAATCCATTTTGCCAAATTGCATTATTAAACAGCCGTGATCTTAATAAAACCACTTTGTTTAAGGTTAATTTTTATTTTAAATGCTGATTTCAAGTCACAAGCCTAATCCCTCACAAATACGCGGTATTAATATAGAAGCATGATAGATGGCAAAATTTCTGCTCCGATTTCCAATTTGAAGTTAATAATAAAGGAGCGCCGAATAGCGGGTGTCGTAAAAAATAAACAGGTTCAATAACAGCATAGAGGCAACGACACAATGTATGTGTCCTGCTTTCTTTTAGGTTCACCTAGCTTTTTTTTCTTCTCAAATATTAAAAGGGAGCAAGAAAGAAGCTACGTTAATTATACATTTTAGAGAATAGAAAAAAACAACAACATTGCATTCATACAGTAGTATGACAGGTTATTGAGAACAGTCACAAATAGTCTCAAGCATTACAAGCCATTTAAAGGTAAGTTTTCAAACATATTTTTATGATTTTCTTCTTGTAGGTATGGCTTAAAATTTATTGGAATTTAGATCGGGATTAATGATCGAGTAAAGCAACATCTTTTCATTCGAATGCAAATTTCAGTGGGCCTACTCGATTTACAATTAGTTTAAATGCCTCATAAAAGAGAGGTGGGTTTCATTAACATAGTTTCAATTTTGTTGAAAAGATTTAAAATGAATATATTGAATATAACTTATTTCCATTCATAAATACTATAAATTATGCTATAAACAGTAATATTTTTTTAATAGAGTACCAAACTAAACAAAATTTTAAAATAGTTGTTACTTATCTAAAGGTCATTATCTTAATGTACAAAGGGAATTTTATTTCATCTTATCAAGTATTTGTAAACTATCGATGTCATATTTTCTGAAGGATGTATGTACAGGGAAAATTAACTTATATTATATACTAGAGGAATCTCCGCTCTCCGTAGTTTTGAAATATTTATTGAGAAATTATATATATTAGGAGTAAAATGAGGAATTTGTGTTTGAAGCATTGAATGGCATGGATCGTAGCTCTACCACAGAAACACAGCTAAGAAATTACCATATCTTTTCCAATTACAGAAAGCATAAACAGGGCCGGCTCTAGGAGGAGGGGGGCATGGCCGGGCTGAAACCTTAGGAGGCCGCAAATGGGCTATAAAATTAACTAGTTTATGAATAAAATTATTAAACCAAGATTCATTTGAATACTTATGAAAAATCAATAAGCGAAATTTTAATAAATTGTGCTTTTAATGCTTTACGAACTTTTTAGTATAGGTACCCACTCACTTCAAAAATCCTCAAGCATAAGAACGACAAAAGAAGGTTGAGGTATGTAGTTTTTAAATAAAAACACGTTTTGAAAGATAAATAGATTTTACGTGTTTTAAAGATCAAAACCGAACCAAAAATACAGAGTAATATAGCTAAAAGCAAACCGCTCACAAGCATAATAAACTCCCGCTTAAAAATGTATAAACTAACTTAATGACCCTTTTTATTAATTTAAATAAATGGACACACATATAAAATGCTGTAAAAGAATTTTTTACGATTTCAATTTCCTGCCAAAATCATAAATCAAGAAATTCGTGTTTTTGGCAAATAGAAGCTTCAACATTTTTAAAATCAATTTTTTTGCTCATGTTTTATTTTACAATTAAGCGCAGGAAGGATTTATGTTATCTCTTTTAATTTTTGTTATAAAGGGGCGGCATTTTACCTTTTTGCTCGGGGCGGCAAATCTGCTAGCGCCAGCCCTGGCATAAACATACAGAAAATTACATTGAATTTTATCGTGCCTAACACAATGAGAGAGAAAAAATGATTCTGTGTAAATTCTAAGTAACGATCTGTGAATCAACACAACTTTATGTATTCAAATAATTTGCTAAAGGTTTATCGTGCTGATTAATCGAGTTGGTTCAAGGTCAAAATAGCTTACTTTTTATCTGTTGATTATTGCTGATATTTGCATTAAATTTAATATGTGTGGCTATTCAAGAAGTATGAGAGTTTGTGATGAGTAACTATGGGAGGGAGTGTCATGCAGGGGTCAAAGTGACAAAATAAGAATATATAGGATTTTTTCAAAAAAAAATATAGGACAATATAAAACATCAAATAACTGCACACAGTTGCTACTGAACTTCAAAATTAACTCGTTATACTATTATATACTCGTTATATTGAATTTAAGAGAATAGAAAACACACCTTCAAAAAAAAGAAATCGCCTGATCCTGAATACGTGATCCGTTATTGCCACAATATTCCATCCCTAAATCAAGTTTTATTAATTACATTATTTGCAATCATGAGTCTTTTGCTTCCAGCATTTTCAACTGTTCCAATTTCTTTAAGTATTTTCTTTTTATCCCTGTTTGCAGTCTTTTGTCGATTCAGATTTACTGTTCAGTGTCGGCTGGATTGACGGCGAAAAGTGGGAGATTTATCGCCGAATGTGGCGAACCTGGCACTTGGTTTTAAAGCAACCCTAGTGATCGTTTGGATTTGACAACACAACGTATTGACGTAATTTTCAATTTTGGCGACTTTTATGAAAAAATCGTGGCTAATATTCCGAATCTGGTACGAATTCCATGCCAAGGCGATTTTCGCCAAAAAATGGCAGCCCTGCCATTTTTTAAGAGCAAGATAACTAACTGCCTATGGTTGCCATAATTTGGAGTGGTTTGATGTAAACAATTCGTGGCGTAGAATCCGTACAGGATTCGGAATAAAAAAATCACCATCCGACATCATACAGTAAATCTTAACCCTTTTGTTTCCTTTATCAATTATTGACTGAGCATTCAAAATGTTCTTTAGTAGTCCTGCAAGTTAATCACAAGTTGTTTTTATCCGTTTTTCTCGAGGCAGAGTTTTGTTGTTGTAACTCTCTCTGCATTATGGCCAATGAATTTATTACGTTGGAGGAGAAATCAGATCAGAAATTCAAGACCGATTGTTATGGAAATGTTCGCATGTTTACAACTCCCGCCGGTCCAGTAGAGTTGAGTTGTAGGTTATGCAGCACGTGACGTCCCAAGAGATAAAACGCCGCGCTGCCGTTACAAACATCGTTTTTGTCGGGTCTTTTTCACCTACGATCGCGCCAAAGAATCCGAAATATTAAAAATGGCAACAAACGGCTTCGTTATTACGAATTCGAAGAAAATATAGATCGAATCAATGTAGAAATATAGGATATATAGGACAATTGTAAAATATAGGACAATATAGGACGTTTTTACCGATTTAAAAAAAAATATAGGATTTATAGGACATATAGGACGTCTGCGACCCCTGGTCATGGGCTTCTCTAATGTTACAGCCAACATTCGCCAGCCAATTCACACAATTTGCAATGTTGTCGGTCTAAAGTACGAAATGGTTAGAAAGAAAGAAATGATTAATGTTCTTCCTCTTGTGTCTGGCCAAAGTCCGACATTTTCTTCATTTCGGACTAACATCTAATATGAAAATATTAACTTTGCAACTTGTTCCAACTCTTCTTTAGGTTTACCTTAGGTTAACTCTTGTTCAAATTCAGTATAAGTACATAATGCGTACTTATAACGCAGTTGACAGAAATTGTAATTATATAAATTATATTTTGGTGGCTTTATGACCACTTAACATCAAAAATTAACTGATATCTAATTAAAGCAGTGCAGTCGTTTGTGACATCCTACCACCATTATAATTTATTTGTTAAATCACTTGTTTTCGTTACATTCAGTAAATATATAGCGTGAGTGCGCTTCGTGATCAAAAAGGGGGGGAAATATCTCCTTTGGTAGCTTTACGGTCACTTTACACTCTCGCACACATATACATACAAATAGCTGCACCCTTAGAGCAGTTGTTGGTAAAATATTCTCCATTTTTTTTTTCAAGGTGTAAAGAGTTCTTAGTTAAAACGGTAAATTTTTAGCACCTTGTATGAACGAATAGAAAAGCAAAAACAGATGTGATGGATAAGAAGATTAAGTCATAAGTATCTTAAAAAAAAGTAGCAGACGAACGAAACACTACCAAAGAAATATGATTTATAATTTTTTTTATTTTACGCAGGCTGCCTCAAACCAGAATCAATAAATATGATGACTAGCGAAACTATCTTAAGTGCATCAAAATTTTGCCAGAGATCTCAAGCAACTTCAAGAAATATTTGGCCAAAGCAGAAAAAAACATTACATTTTTTCTTCTATAATCATTCCAGACTTTGGCAATTAAAAATTAGACAACGTATGAACTGGTCAGCCAATGTTGGACAATGACTAAATTCGGACTTTGGCCCGAATGTATGTAGATAGATTAAAATATAAGAAAAAATATAAATAAATGTAAAAATCTGAGAAAATTATGCATGTTATCGAATTCGTCTTTAATTTACTAAAATAAAAAAAATAAAAATTAACGTTTTTTTTTAAAAAACAATCTAAGAAATGTCAAGCCATGTTATCTTTGAAATTTAAAAAAATATACAAATTTGATTAATTAAAAGCATATTAGTCTCACTTTATAATCTGAAGCCCAACACAGAAAAAATTCCAAATAGTAAAAACGTACCTAATGGTGTTCTGAATAATAAAGTGTTGGTTTTAAAAATCACATTGCATTTTTAAATAGTTGGAAGCACTCATTTTGAAGCATACAGCGTTATGAATAAACGAAAAAATACATAAAAAATAACAAAGATGATCTCATAACTTAAAAAATTCCGTTTTTGACAGAAGATGTTGGCAGTTGCCTTAACGAGAGGTACAAGCTAAATCAAACTCAACGGTAATGTGTTGCAGTACAATGCGTGGGTGATATGTAGACGTAAAAATACCAGCTGGTCTATGTTAGAAATGCTGGTGGTTGAATCACGTACACATACAAATAATTTAGTTGAAAGTGAATCGATATTTCCGAGACTTATAAAACCTAATTATTAAAATTATAAGAAATGTATATTTATTCTACATTAGTTAGCATCATACGAAACAAATAGCTTGAAAGTTCGATTCCAGTTTGTGTACATCAAAAATGGTTTCTCAAAAAAATGTAAAATAATTATGTATATAATAAAGATGAGAATATAAAAAATGTTTAATAACGTTTTCAGACAATATTGAGCAAAATTTTATGAAATAAATATTAAATATTGCAAATAAGATTTTTCTTTTAGTAGGAGATAGTGAACAACCAAAATATGTGTAATGACCGATTATTTAAATTTTATTTATACTTTTCTGATAAATGTTAAGTAAAATATTAAAAATATTACATAAAAGTATAATTAGGGGTTCAAGTAGATGTAGATTTAAGACAGCTGGTAGGAATCTAACCTCTCACAGTCTGACGGGAGAATTACAAAATAAAAGGAAACAAATTATTTTCTCAAGAGTTGATTGCTTCTCTGCTCTCTTATTAATTAAAAAAAATAATTAAGTAATCATACCACTCGCAGGAAAACCAATAAAAATTTCCTGGTCATAAATAAAACAATTGGTCTTAAATAAGTTTAAAATAAAATCTCGGAAAATCCTTTCGTGAGATTGAATCTATCCGAAAGACCATTATTCGGAAATGGGAGTGACATAAAATATTCTTGTGACAGCTAGTTGTCTCCTGAATGAAGCAGCATGTCATTTGCGTGCCTGTGGTTTGTAACCGGTGTCTGCCTTTGGGCCTTTTGTTGCATTATAAACACCGTTTTTTAAGACTTACTCACTTCCAGTTCCGTATTCCTTAATTAGTCATCTATCCCGTTAATGGCATTCTAATAGAGTCATACGGATGACTTCTTGCTCTAAATTCTCAATTTAGACCGAACGCGATAACCACAAGTACTGCGATTATTCGACATACATCAGTTTTAACATATGATTCTTGGTGCTATAATTTTTAGTCTTTTATTTAGATCAGCGGTTACTTTAAACTACCATTTTCTTGAAAGTAAGAATGAGAAGAGATGTATAATATATAATACATAGATAAATGCGAATTGTACTTAATTAATATGACCACTGGAAGATCTTTAAAGGCTTCTATGTACAATGTTAAACTTTGAAATCGTAATAATTTTTTCCTTTTCCTCAACAATAATTTTTAATGTAAATTGCTTTGAAAGTTATATTATCGTATTTTATAATTAATTTCATGGTAGTTACAACCACAAATTAAAAATTGAACGTATCACTATTCAAATATATATACCAAAAAAGAAGTTTATAAAATAATTTAAAAAAAACTAACTTAACTGCTATAGATAATAGATAATATTTTTGGTATTTCTAAAATTCCTCACGTAAGAGATTCAATGTAATTCCATTTTTAAATTTGATATATGCTCATGAAGAATTTTATTTGAAATCATATTTTATACTTTTAAAGTTTCTACTGTAATTAGATAAAAAGTCCTCTTTAATAATAAAACAAAAACTGAGTCAGTATGTGTGTATGTCTATGTCTCTATAGAAAGTAACTTCCAATACGCATACATCTCTGAATTTATGAACGTAAGTAGTTTTGGCCTACTAATTTTGCTTTTGACAAAAAGAATGTTAAAAGTTTCAATGAGATTTTTTTTACTTGTAAAGTTTTTGTACTACTATAATACTATTATAAATGTAAGAAATCCTATTATAAATTGTGATACAGTATTAATTTCCAAACGAGTATGAAAATTTTGTCTATAAGAATATTTACTTATATTAACGAAATTTAGAATCTCTTTAGAACATTTTACTTCATTTTAAGATGCATCAAATATCACTAAATATTATATCTATTATAATAATATTACCTATAAAAACAAAGTTTTAATATAAATCCTTTACATGCAATGCCAATTTTTATATCCATTAACATAGAGCCGATTTTGTTGTCAGCGTGTGCTTGGTGTTTACATCAAATTTTAAATATTAAAAACATCTCTATCAGTACAATATGTGACAAACCACGTTTCAAAATTTATTTATTAAAAATAAATGTGAATTTATCCATTGAAGTCCAAATATCTTTTATTTATTATGATTAAAATAATTTTGGAAACATAAAAGTTTTTACAGTGCTCGGTTAAATTCTTTCACTTAGAGAGTTGCTACGCAACACAACGTTGAATTGACAATACCACACTCTGTGATAAATTTATGCATTCACGTCCAATTATCTTTCATTTATTCTGATTAAAATAATTTGGGCAACAGCAAAGCGTTGCAACAATGATCGATTAAATGGGATTTATTAGTGTACCAAATTGATTATAGAAACTTGTATAAAATCGGCATTTTAGTGACAGTGGCAGCTCCCAAAAATTGATAAAATGCATTGTCATCAACGTTGAATCTATCATTCAAGTTTCAGCCAGATCAAAAGACGGCCAGTAGGTTAATTAGGCTTCCAAAAATTTGCCTGACACACACACAAACAGACAAAATAGAAGTTAATATAAAGGATTTAAAAAGTAACTGACTTGTACAATGAAACAAAACTACAAGTTTAGTTTAAATGATCATATAAGCCTAACGTTAATTAATTTCGTTCTTAAATTATAACATTAAATAGAGGTTTCAGGCAATAATGTTATACATCTATACATTTAGCAGGAAAAATTGAGAATGATTATTGAATGTTTTTTCGTGGTTAGGTAGGGGGGGGGGGGGAGGAGTCTGGAATTGATTTTGTACCGTTTACACTGCAGGGTATCGAAAGAAGAGAGAGGGGAGTTAGAACTTTTTTGATATATATTCTTTGGACAGCAGTCCCCTTTGAAGATTCTTGTGCAGCTGGAGAATAATGTATTATCTCTGAAGGATGGTTTGTAGACCACCCGCCGTACCTGATGATTGGAGCAGAACACAAAATTCGGGGAATAGATGGTCCAGGGATGATGAATGCTTATGCTACGTCAAAATTTAGTTTTATTATACCAAATATTTTATGGTCGGATGATTTTTTATTCGGCGATCTGCTGGAAAGTTTTTACGTATTTTGTACAAAAACGGCGATGTAGCGCTACAAGGCAGTATTTTAGTCATGCACTAATAGTTTTTTTTATAGTAGTTACTTCAAAATTATATTCATAATGATTTGTTCAAGTAATATATTATGCAAACGTATTTTTATTCAAAGGGAATTCAATTCTTTCATTTTCTCCTAACTACAGGTGTGTTTTGGCACTCAATAAAATTTATTTTCATTGATTAGGACACAATTTATTTAATAAAAAGTTAAATTAAAGGGAAGTTACATGTCTTTAAATGAAAGAAAAACTGTTCGAGCAACATGTTTTTTTGGAAAATAGAATGTACTAAAATCTCCCGTACCTTTATGTCATTATACTTTGAAATACTGTAGTCATAATGAGAACAAAAATCAACTTAATAGATACCAATTGAAAGGTAATTAAAGGAAGAGTCTTAGCCAATGCAATAAAAAGCTAAGCAGAGAACTTCACTTCTAGCAACCATTACGTCAACAGGCATTTGATAAGACCTTTCAACTTTTATCTCAAAACTCAAACTAGTCTGAAACTTCAGAATCTGACATCAGCCGACCCGTTTATGGTTTCAGCCCAAATACAGAAGGCTTCGACAACTAACATTACAGACTTCAAACAACTAGAAGTTGCCAAGCCCCCGGCTTCTCAATAAGTACAGGGTCGAACCTGTCAGGTATTGGCTCTAGAACATCCCCTGATTCTCATTATCATATGAGAAAAATAGAGCGGTTACCTAGTATGAAATAGAAAAAAGCACAAAAAACCTGAATGTAATTTCAATGTAAGGTTTTAGTTTTATCGCACCATTAATCAAGAAAACAATTGTCAAGATTACACTGTTATGGAAATATTCAGGGTATGTAATGTTTCATTGATATGCTAACCTTTCAGTAAATAATCCCAGAAACTCAAAATAGTCCAAGCTTTCAAAAATATATCAGCTGACTAGTATATACTATCATCTAGATATATAAAAGTTTTAACAACCGACATTTACAGAAGAAAAAAATCTGAAGCTATCGATTTCTTAATAAGCATTGAGTCGTACTTGACAGGTATGGGCTTCAGATTATTCCATGATTTTCATTATCATGCGAGAACAAGACTTTGGATTTCATAGATAGAAAGGAAGGAAGAGTAGGTAACTTGAAATAATCAATTTGATTCATGGTTTAAGTTTTATCGGACCATTAATCAAGTAAACAATGGACAAAATTGCAATATCGATATCTTCAGGATGATACACCGACCTATCAACTCTCATCCCATAAACTCAAGATAGTCTAATGTTTAAGAATCAGACATCATCCTTCTAGTTAACAATTTCACCCTAGAAATTGAAAAGACTTCGACAGCCGATATTTACAGAAGAAACGAAGAAAAAAAACAGAAGCTGTCGGCATCTCAATAAGTACGGGGTCGAACCTGACAGGTATGGGCCCGAAAGCACCCCCATTCCTCATTAACATGAGAGAGCCAGGGTGTGGAAACACGTGCTACCCCCTAGGCCCAGCCCCCCTCCCGGCGATCAAACTCATGAATTATTGAACACATTTACTAGTGATTTTTATTCTTCTGTAACCCACGGAGAGATTTATTTTGCGTCCGATACAAATTGAAATGGTCGAGCAGTTTATTGAATACCGCCAACATTGTTCACGGAGAATTTAGGATTTTTTTTTTAGGTGAAAGAAATATGAGTGTTTTGCATTCGAGTGATCGGTTTTGTTCTGCCTAGAGCGAGATTCGTGTGGATCGGGTTGAAAGAAGAAAATTTATCAACAGCGACTTGTATAGAAATAGTATCTGTTTGGTTTGGGTTTAACTTCCTTATGGGCGCTAATCAATAAATTTGGAGGGTGATGCATTGGGTTACATTTGTATAAAAAGTGTTCTTCCGCCTTTAGAAAAATGTGTTACTTTGAGAAAATGAATGTTTGATGTCAATGTAAGGAAATCCTTCAAGTTTCGTTATATTATGCGAGTGATTGTATAAATGCAATTATTTTCTTTACTCTATTATTTCTTATTCTAGAATTATAGCTGTGTTATTGAACCTACGCAGTTTTCAAATGTTATTTAAGGTCATTTTAACTGTATTTTTATCATCTAATTTGATTGATTTTTTTTTCCAATTGCAAAAATATTTTACTCTAGTTTTAACGAAGTTCAACTCTAGTTTTAACAAAGTTCAACTCTAGTTTTAACGAAGTTCAACTCTAGTTTTAACGAATATGTAAAATGTTATTTTAAATAAATGGAGCAGAAATAAAATTAATGAAACCCTCAAAAACCAAAAACTACGCTGGAATTTAATATTACTGAAGACACGAAATCGGGGTTTATTGTTTATTTATAAATGGGTAGAAAAAATAAATGCAGAGTTAATATTGATTTCGTCTTAATTTCTAATTAAGTACAGTTTTTCTTTGGTTTAAAATGAAACGATTTAACTTGTGCTTTTTATTTGTTTGTTTGTTTGTTTCTTTCTTTCTTTATTTATTTTTTCATTTACTTATTTATTTATTTAAAGTTAATAAGTACTGATTGAAAACTATGTACTTCTAAAACATTATCTGTCCTAGAAGAATTTTTAATTTAAAGGTATCTATTCAAAAAGTGTTAAGAAGCTCATAAATAACACAACAAAACTGAAATAACAAAACACCTGTATGTTTATTTCACTCGGATAACTGTTTATAAAGATTAACACTCATTTTTATTTGAGGCAATGAATCTTTCGGAACAAACGATCCTGTCAAGTGGATTTACTCTTTCTGTAGTTGGCAGAGAACTTGAACTTCTAAGACAGCTTAGTACAAGATAAAATGGCTCGTAAAACACATGGGCTTCAATTAAGTAAAATTTGTAGTATCTGCTACAGGGAGCTCCATAAATAAAGCCTTTGCTCGTAGAAATCTTTTTGTATGTTAAACAAAGGTTCTCCTGTGCACAGAAAGCGGGGCGAGGTTGGTAAATAAATGCTTTCATAAAGGACTCTTTAAAAGAAAATGACAATGTAGTATTCCAGAGACGGTATATCTTCAAAGGAGAGTAGAGTCAAATGAGTTAGCAGATAAAAGATTGAATACCAGAGATACTTGGGAATGGCGTTACGGTTGGGCAAATATGACTTCCACATTCCCCTGATATTTTTTCCTTGACCGATTTCTAGAGAACATACAAATGAAATGTTTTTTGTTGGAAAGAGGAGGATGTTGTTTAAGTTCATACATCAAAAACAAGTTTTCTCAACATTGTCAGCATCGTTCAAGAATTTTATTACTACTTAGCACCAGTTTAGGTTCAATGGGTATAAATAAACTCTTCAATTAAATTTTCAACTTTTAGATTCGGGTTTACTGCTTTCTTTTTGGTCACTTTTATGTGCGTCGTTAATTCAAAATGAAGCAACCATGATAATTGAGTTAATCTTTTTACATCATTAATGAACATTGTGTTACTAAATAAAAAATATTTTATATAAAACTATCTAATTATAGGAAAGAAATAATATAAGTTAGACTATATTTTTATAAAAAATAAGAAGAAACTTTTATAATAAATTGAACTCAATTTTAATGACTAAATGTACTTGAAATGTGAACTTTGTCATGACACATAAGATGAACATCAGTTTTAGGTTACATAGGATCTATATTGTGAATAAAATTCAAAAATAATTGATTTAAACTTAGATGAACTTTGTAATAACATGGTCATACAATAGTAACGTCTTCAAAATTCCACACCATATAGATGTAACAATACGTTTACCTATAGAACAAAACTATTTTCATGACACTGAATTCCAATCATTTAAATTCAAATGAATGAAACCAAGCCCTTCGTTAGCAATGTTTGATTATTACAATGACATGGCAATCTCATTAGTTGAATTATAATGAGCTAAGAGATAAATAAACATGTTCTTATGCATATTACCGATTAGAAATGGGTCAGCGAAACAATCTTAAGATAATTTGAAGCTATCCATTGTTAATTTTACTACAACAGGAAGTGATACCCAGTAATTAACATTAATATACTTTTAAATGAAAATAATCAAATAAATTTTATTTGCTAAATTAGTGTATTACTTGTTAATTTCTTATGTTTACTATGGTTACTTAAAATTTTTTATTTGCTAACTAGTTAACAGACAGAAAAGATCATCTCTGTTGGTATATAACATTACATATTATAAAGATAACAAAAACTGCCAGTAAACTTCATTGGATTGAAAACAATCTAAAAACAGAAATCCTAAAATTAGAAAGTCTTAATTTTTTATTGCTCCGTGCTATAAAATGCACCTCGATTTTTTTACTTGCTTTTATTGTATTTGTGTGGGGCCTTATCAAAACATTAAACACACCCTAAATGTGTAACACAGCATGGCTCGGGTTCGCCCCCTGCATTTTGAAATGTGTCTTCTGGAATTTTAGTAACGATCTCGACGAGACTTTAGTGAGAAGAAATTGTCCTAGATTGTCCACAAAGATAGCTCACATTAACTATAAAAGTATTAGAGAGCATTAAATTCTTCCTAAAGTCAGAGGCTATAAATTATTAAGTGAAGTATAAACAACTCGAATAATCCTTTTATTGGCCCTCTTCAACGGCAGTATCTGGTTCACAAGGCTATCACTTAGCGGTGACAACTCTATACGGTTCCTCCTAAATCACACAGATAATCGATTATTGCTCGCCCCGGGATCCTCCTTTAATTCTTCATTTTTTTTTTTTTTTTTAAATTGTCTTATTTTTTTCAACATAAACTGAAAATGTAGGAAGCGATTGGCACAATTCTCTATTAAGTTCAAAGATTTTTTTTGCGTTCTGAGGTTTCCTATTAAGCGTTCACACGCACCATTCAGTTTCCCGCTGTTTTGACAGAAGGAAAAAAAAGAGCGGTTCGAAACATGAATTGAAAAAATGTGGAGGCGAGCAGGTTTTCTTTTGGGATATGAACTGAGAATACAAAAATCATCTCTACTTTGTCCTCTTAAGACTGACTTTTTTTTTCAATCTATAATTTTTTTCCTTGAGGGAATCCATTCAAGTACCTATGTACTCTACTCACCTGCCGGAAATATTCCTATGGTAAAGAATGAAAGCTGGCGCGAGTCCATATTTCCCCCTATTCCAACTAAAATATTTATTTTTCAATGGAGGGGTAGTTGCTCATGAGCCAAATTTTTTTCAGTTATATACATTCCTGTGTGGGCATATTACGCTGAACGATAAAAAAAAAAGGAGAAAAAAAAAACTTATTGAAGAAGTGAGGATTGTTGACTGGCAGAGAAAGTGTTTCTTTAGAGTGCTAACATAAATTTTAAGGAACTTTTCCTGGAACAAACAGGAAAAAATATCGTGTCGTAATAATTCCATGAGAAAATACATATGTATAGCTTACACAATTATACATTGCTTATAAAAAATGACCTAGAAGAGAGTAACGAGTAACTTTCAGTTCTTTTCCAAATGAATAAATATTCACCTAGGTGAGTTTTGAGGAACTTAGCATCACAGTACCATTTACGTTTTTTAGATGATTGCCAGAAATTCGTTTTGTAATCTTTACTCGTACATGAACATTTTAATTCAAATGCGTTCCTAGGGGAGCACTCAGCTTGTCAAATTATGTATGGGGGGGGGGGGGGGGGGTAGGGGAAAAAAACTTTATTAAACTGTTACGTTAACTTGCAGAGAAATATTGAATGAGTGAATGTATTTTCGGTGATTACAATTTAAAAACATTATATGCTGGGTACTTTCGTGGAACGCGAAGGGGTTCACGTTTCCTTCATAGGAAAATTTTTGTGTTTACATTAAAATTATTTTTAATTCCTTGAATAAATATGCCAATGACACCAAGATTATACTAATGAGATCAAAGTTAGTAATTTATTCATTTTATAATATGATCGATCGATTTTGCAGTTTTGTAATTCAAAACAATTTGGTAAGTTCCCTTTTAGTTTGGCGATAGAATGCACAGTAGAGCAACAATGTTGCCTTAAATGAAGTTACTCATCGTTCGAATGTTCTTTAAACTGGTTTCACACGACAAAATGTTGTTGTAAGTTTAGACTTAGACAAAACCAAATAAAAAAATAGTGACATCTATAAATTGAAATGGATTTTTAGACAAATAAATGTCCTTTGAATCTTAAATATTTTGCTGTGCTCTAATTTATCTGCTAAATATTCCTACGTTATGTACATATTTGAAAGTTTTAACTCAAAATTTTAGATTTCAAAAAATGAAGAGTTTATAGAATTTTGATTTATCAATTACATATACATCCAACACTTGAAAGGATTACTTAAAAAAAAAATTTGTATTAACTAATAAATTAAACACGTTGTACATGGGTCCTATATTGTTTTAGGGCTGGCTGTACGTTGTTGTTTTTTAAATAACAACCATAATGGATGGTGAAAAACTCTAGTTGCATATTCACCAATTATGTTTGTAACTAACTTTTTTTTTCTTCTTTTTTTTTTAAGTGGCATAGATAACTGTAAATAGCACGGGACTCAAGTATAACATGTTCCTCTATATAATCTGTACGACCTTTTTTATTGTACAATTCAAGGAAAGCGAAAAATCAAAATGACAGTGGCCCACTCAAATAAATATCCGGGACATTACGTTTCGGATCACGATTGCTTCGTCCAAGTGGAGAGAGTCGGGACAATTTAAACTTTTTTTGTGCCATCTGAAGAAAAATAAACACGGCAAAAAGAGAGGGACCGGGAACGTTTCACGGAGAAAGGAAACAAGAAAAACAAGCCGACACGCATTCATGACAATAAAGGGAACCGCTAGACGCATGAGAAGACATTATTACACGTAAAAAATATCGCAAATTGCGGCATCTTTATAGCAGCGAGGGAGTGAGGCAAATAAAGACTCGGGACTCTAACGAGTAAAGGGGAAGGTCTTACATCAAGATAAAAGCAAAGTATGTAGAATCACGTTTTGTTTTTTTTACGTAATAGGAGATTCCGTCTCCCCTCTCCACAGTCTAATAATCTCATATAGCTTGAAATGATGACATTTTTCCATCATGAAATCGCTCGTTTCTGCACCCTCATCTGGTTCTCTTGGAGGGGATTCTTCAGAGGGGAATGGGGGAATGTTCCTCCAGTAAGCGATGATTTAGCGTTACATTACCTATCCCTTTTCCCTTTTTCACTCATCTGCACTTATTTCATAATCTGACAAATTTGTGGGTTTGAAGAAATGATAATAAAAAAAGTGTCAAAAGATTTTTAAAATCACATCCAATATAGAATTGTATTGGTTTTTATGGATGAAATTGCAGTTTGATTTAAATATGTTATATGTATTTTACATTGAACTCTGATAAATAAATGCCGTTTTAAAATAAAATTTTTAAAACTTAAATAACAAAATAAAAAGTTTCTGGCTTAGCCAATAAGACAAGACCATTTTACAAATTGGTCGGTTCAATCTCAAATTTGTGAAAATACTATCATAGGTTAAGCGAATACTCTTATATATTTAAGATATATAAACAAACTAGAAGTTTAAAATCTTCATGAATAAATTTAAAGTAGGTATTTGAAATGTTTTAATATATCCGTGGCTCTTATGCTGTTTTAGCAGTATGAGTAGAGTAGTTGTCACATAACCTCTATGGATCTCAGTTCAGAATTTTTCATTGATATTCCTGACAAAGGAAGCAACCATTTTCAAATTCCAATTCAAATTTGTTATCGATTACTAACAGTGCGTAATCACAATGGATGACTGCAAATATATTCACTATTTGGCAACAGGGCAATTTAATAAATATTTTGTATGGTTTTAATACTTTTTATCGATGTACCTTAAAATGTATATTTTTTACTATGTATACAGAAAGTTTATTATGTATAAATAAGTACAAATTTTGTAATAAACTACGATTTTTTAAAGTTAACTTTAAACTAACTCTAAGTACACCTATCATAGGTTGGGGACAAAAATAATTCACCGAGGTATGTTGCATTTCTTGCATACATGATCCAAACTTTCAAGGACATGTTTAAAACTCACTTTCAACTAATGATTGCAACTATTTTCTCTCATGAAATTATGGTTTTTGTAAAGCTATGCAACTTGAAGAAATATTTTCAATATTTGTAAGCATAATTTAGATAAATTATACAATAAAGATGCATTTATCATGTTTCTTGTTTACCTCTTGTTTTCCTTGTGTCTCTAATTTGTGTAAACAAACGCATTTCCTAGTTTAAATTTTTTGTTGTTGTTAGTTTCCAATTTATTTACTTAAAATTAATGATGGAAGCGTTGAAGATTTAGTAAAATGTAATACTCGAATAGTGAATATATTGTTACCTTGTAAAAGATTATGACAAAAATGCTTAGTTTTTAAACATACTAACTCCGATTATATCGACTATTACCATATTGTGTCAGAAACCATAGGTTTCTTTTAGCGGATGACACAACTTACGTTTTCAGGGTTTTGTCGCCAATCAGTGAGTAGGAAAAAATGAAGAACAAGATACAGGCACTTCACAAATATTTCTTACTGAAATATTTTGCGCTGATGTGCTCGAATTTATTTATAAATATTATCCAGCTGAAATGTACAATGAAAATAAAATATTTCAATACAGTATACTAAAATAATTAGCTAAATATTTGTGTTCCTAAACTTAAAAATGATCCAAAATAATTATAAATTGGTGATGGGAAAAGGGGGGGGGGAGGGTCTTAAGACTTGACGTCTAAAGAGTTCATTTCATTTTAAGTAATATCTTCAATCTGTTCTAACTGTTTATGAGTAAAGCGAGTTTGATGTGTATACTGAATTATGTGCAGAAATACTAATTCACCAACAAAAAGCAAGGTGTAAAATCTATGTACAAGGAAGGCATAAAATAGATAACATTGTGATATTTTGGAGGCACGTTTTACAGAATAAATGCTGACTGTCCGTGAGATATATTTGTAATCAAGACACTGGTAGCGCCGGATAGTAGAACTAGTTATAATATAAGAAAAAGTTTTTCAGTGTTAAATTCACGAAAGAATATTTGCGAACATTTGTTGCAAATAAATGTTCATACCAACATTTTTAAATACTAGAATTTTACACTTCCATAATGACTTTTTTTTATTGAAATAGCGAGTTTGTATCACATTTTGACAGTTAAAAATTAAGGTTATGAAAATAGTATTCAAAATCTGTCATTAAAACTTTCAAAATGAGTTAGGTCAAGGTCATCGCGTTACGTAGTGAAAGTTGAACGGAGGCGTGGCAACTAAAGACGCCTTGTACACAAAGGTTGTTCAACTAAGAAACAGAGTGTCATTAAGTGAAGGTTTCGGGAGATTATTCATCACGTTTAACCCTTTAACACCCTACAGAATTAGCTCTTAGCTTTAGTCAGAGGATGCGGGTATTTTTCTAAGATTAATTTTATTCAGCGGAATATTAGTTATATTCAAAAGAGAAATTTAAACATTAGTACCAAGGTAAGTAACTTAGATAAAAAAAAAATCGATGGAAATCAGTGGTTTTTCTTATCACATGTTTGCTACAATTTTTTGTTAAAAAAAGATAATGTTTTCTTTATATTTTAGATAAGCTCTTTTCTTAGTTCTTTAGACAAACTCCCCAGTTCTTCTTTCTTATCTGTCGACCTTAAGACGCAGCATTTGTCTAAACCAACTTGTTTTGAAGCAGTTTTAAAACAGCAAACGGTGTTTTTGAAAACTAAAAGTGAATTATCATAATTTAGTATATTATATGTGGCGACATTTAGCTTGATTGTTATATTTTGAGAAGGTTTGAATCTGCCTTTACTTTTTGGTAGCCTCAATACCTTTTCGGTAACATCATCAGTAAAATGCTTAGACATGTTCAAATCTAAGCTCAACGGCACCAGACTCTTTTTTCTGGTAAAAGTGATAAGCTAAGTCTACGTTTTGAAACATAGCCAATAATATGATTTCAATTATAACTATTCAATAATTCATGAAAACTAAATACTCAAATTCGAAGAAATGACTGTATCAACGATACCATATGCCACATAGTTTCTGTGTACTTCATTAAATCCACTATGCTCTTTCAAGTTATATAACCCAAAGCTAAAAATGTTTAAAAAATAGCGTCAAAACATTCTGCTAACTGATGTAGGTCTACATGAATAAAAGAAGAAAGAGAGAAAGCAAACGGAATGACGCAAAAATGACACGAAAAATATGCGCTCAACTCATCCGCCATCCTTGAACCATTTTTTTTTTTTTTTTTTTTAATTTTTTTTTTTTTTTTTTTTTTTTAAAGCCCTACTTTCAAGTAGGAACCCACACTTGAAAACTGTCAAAATATTGCAACATCCCTGCATCAACCTCACCTACATTTGTGCGTAGTTCTATTACACGTCATGAGGCAGCAAGTTTAAAACTTGCTGTAAAGTATAGGTTGCTTCAAATAGGTTCCTCCATAAATATTGATTAAAATACGATAACATATTTTGTTAATTAACAAGAGATCGATCGGATAACATCAATAGATTATAACTCTGCACTTCAAAATGAGACGGGAATAGGTATTCAGTTCTACCTCATCTCATATAACTTCCAGAAAAATGTATTTTATGATACTTCATTTGAAAATTCAGAAGATACTAGAAGCTAACCTAGTTTTAACTTGAAAGTTTGAATAGTTTTAAATTGAACTTTCAGAATATAAAAATATTTATGAATATCTAAACACTATTTGGAATATGAGTCATTGACTGAATTGCCAGTAAAATAATTTCATCTAGAAATATAAATCGATTATTTTCTACATAAATATATTGACAAAGTATTACTTAAAAAAAAATCAAAAAATCGTTATTTTAAATTACTTTTAATCCTGATTACACTGATACAAATATTGAAGTGAGGTTGTCGGCCACATGTATTTTACAGACACAAATAAATGCAAATCTATTAATAGAAATTTAATCAAGATATTCATTTTGATAGCAAAATTTAGTCGAAAGTTATCTTCCTTTTATTAGTTAACAGACAATATAAGGCCAATCACTATATGGCCAATCTAGAAAGATCTTCTTTCTTAGATTCTTTCTCGGAATGCCAGAACTTCAAAGAGATTAAAGGACAACAAGGAGGTGAGTTGTCATTTTAATTTATTTCAAGTAAATCTATTTCCTTATGTAACATAATAAATAATTTCAATTCACTATCTACTGTAAAGTGGTTTGAATGAAGGTTTTTGACACACTGTTCTAATTTCTGAGATGAAAGTAAAACACATTTAATCTTAAATTATACAGGCGAGTTCAAAGTAAGAAATAATGTGTTTAATTTAAAACAAATATACAAAATACAAAGAAAATGAAATTGCATAATACCTTACTCACGTGTTCCCAATTATAAAATGAATTAATCTAATCGTAACAAAGTAATAAATTATTAGGGTAATTAAAGTTAATTGAAAATATTTTATTTTATTTTTAAATGGACAGAGTATATGTTTTGATTTAGTGATAGTTTAAGCATATCACTATTTCAAATATTTAAAACATAAAATAAATTTAATATTATATTATTTATTTATAAATTTAATACTCGTTGTACTTAAATATTCTTTTTATATCTTCATTGTACGTATATGCAATATATTTCTATCATACGCAGAATGCATGATATTTTTCATACTTTTAGAAGGTGAAATTACAAAGTATTTTGACGAATCAAAATTAAGGTAGTGAGTTTTGATGCAAAAGGGTATTGAACTTCTGTGCTTAATTTGTGATAATATCTATATCTCAAATAAGAGAACAGGTTAGTAGCTTTACGTTATATAAAAACCCTCCTCCTCCTCGCTTGCATTAATTAATTAATTAATTGGGACACAAATATAAATCCATAATGTCCCACATACTTTTCTACGAGATTGTTAAGCATACAGCTAAATGGCAGCGTTATACAGAGACCTTAAACTACTTAAAAATATATGCTTCCTTATAAATCTAATAATGATTTAAAAAAATATTGCTGCTAATTATTTTACAAATGCACATTCCTCATATAACTTATCGGTGGTATAAGATCCATATATGCCCAATTTCTTATGATTCTATAATAATAAAATGCTATTTTAACAATGAATGTTATTTTTTCAAAAAATTGGATAATTTGAGTTAACCTGGATATCCTTTTAAAGATACCTTTTCTATTTAAATAATATAAATCATACCGCATACACATTTTTTTAATCATCTCCGTAAAAATCTATTGTCTGAAAGTTTGTCCTAAGAATTGTAGACCAAGGCCATATGGCCTAACTCACCACCTTGTATTCAGGTTTGCCAAATCATTCGACGCTAATCATAAGCAAAAATTACAACCTTCAATATTCCATCAAGCAACGGCCTAACTGCATCACCTACAGAATCTCAACTACGACGTATTAACTGCCCATATGCCCAGATTCTCCGTAAAAATGTATAACTTACGTAAACTATGTGACTAGCCTGCATGGCAGGTCATCATAAATCCAGAAAATGTCCCAGAAATAAAAATATTTGATCTTCTACGTCATGGTGAGATCTTTTCATCGTCTTTTCTCTACCATGGGCCCCACTATGTCCTCGATCCGGCCAACCAGGAGGATATAACTCATTCGGCTGTCATATCGGATTACTGGGCACAACGTGGGGCTAGTGGATCTTGCAGTGGAAGGGTCTGCAATTAACTGACGTGATAACAAGATAGAGGGGCCTCTCCGTTTTGAGGTGGGCTGTAGGAAAGTAGTTCGAAGTGTATTGAGCTTTAATGATAATCCACTAAATTTCAGGCCGTAAACACATCACGGATATCGGAGTAAGGATGTACTATCTTTACCGAGGTGATGATCAATCTTAGCGAACAGAAAAATCGTGTACAGGGGAAACTTTTGGTTTTGCAATATTAAGGATATAGGGGTTATAATACAAACCAAATAAAGAAATATGTGTAAGCATTCGTCTGAATAAATAGCATTGAGAATATAAATGCTGACCTATATAATGGAGCCCACCTACGATAAACATCAATTCTTGTGTGGCGATAATTATCTAAACTGCTATTCAACAAGATTGATATTTTAGAAATAACAATTTATAAAGCGATGGATCATGGAAACATGTTATCTTGAAATTATTATTATATAATTGAGCTGTTAAAAGTCAAATTGCAACCACAATTATTATTTTATGGGTGCATTGGAATGAAACATGAATAACCACGTTTAGTATGAAAAACCTGCATGTGACAGTATGTTATTGAGTTCTAGAAGGTAGTGTTTGATTTCCTCTTGATAAATATATGGAATGCCAATTTCACGGATTTGTTTTCTTAAACTGTTTTGAAGGTAACATGCACCGATTCTAATTAAAACAGCTCCATTGATCATGACATGTCATAACAGCTTAATGCATGAGGTACGCTGTTTAGTTTTTAGTAAATAAGTAACAAAATAACAATAATAATTAACTTAACGTAAAAAAAAAAAAAAAATATCGGAATTCGCGCAATGTTTTATTTCAAATTCATCGTCTTTTTACATTCATAATTTCAATAAAAACTACTTTACAGTAAATTAATTTTAATATTTTTTGCAGTAAACACAAATAAAATTTAACTTCATGATCAAAATTCTTTAAATTACACTAAAACTTCTCATTACACTGCAAATTAAGTTATTGTTAAAAGTTAGCTTAAATCTTTGCAATTTTTAATCAAATCAATACTTGAATATTTAAACAGCGTTTAGTTCTCAAGGGATTATAATGCTAAATTTAAAAGGAAAACATTACCTTTAAAATGCTTTCTGAAACTTTGGTTAAATTTAATGATATTCAGTTACATTTTTTGAGGTCTTAAGAGTCTGTAGAAAAGTAACACCAAAGTCTTAGAATTATGATATTAGATATGAACTCTTGCCATTCACCAGAACATAACAGCAATATCAATTCGACACGCATAAAAATTCATTGAATCGAATCCTTCAGTCTAATAGACGTTGCCGCGTTTCCAAAACATTTAGAGGTTAATCCTTCGAAAGTGATGACATCCCTATTCGGAAGCTGGAAATTATAGACTGTGGGACAAGAAGCAGCAAGAGAATTGCAATCTGTCTGACCTAGCACGGTTATCATCTCGAAACGTTTTCGGTTGAACAGTTGAAAAACTGTGATAAAAATCTGAACTAGGGAGGCACGGGTGTCAACCTTCATTGAACCTTAGCTTTAGAGGGAAGGAAACCACCGGAGTTGGAAAATAGAGTGAAAGCTTAATGAACTTGACGAGATGACGTCTCAAAACTTTGGCGTCTCGATGGGCGCACACTACTGGAGTTCCTCCACGAAATGTCTTATCGAGATCTTAAAGTAAAAGACAGTGATTGTTTACTAATTTTTTTTATGAATGGGTCTCCGTCAGTAGACCGAGAACCCTCGATACACAGTTTGGAACCAAGTTTTTATGCATACAGATGCTGATTTCTATCTGTGGGACCTCTGAGTTCCAAAGTTTAATCATTATCATCTATTCTAAATGTTTAATAAAATATTTCTACTTTATAATAATGGTGTAGTAGAGTTAGATATTTTCTAGTACTTGAGTTACAAGAAGTTGCAACTGAATAATAGCATTTCTGTACTTGTTTGGAAGTCCAGATTTGTAGATAGTCTGGATTTCAAAGGAAAGAGAAGTCTTCCGGGTGGTCTTCCAACGAAAAGTGTCCTATCTGTCTGTTTAAATACTTTTATAAATATGAAAAGAAAAGTAAATAATATAGTTATTATCTATGAATTAATCTTACCCTTCCATATTGCTTAAAACCAGGTCGATAAGGCGGTATGGTATAAAAGCGTTATTTTTGTATTAATGAAATAATTAAAATATTTCTAAAATTAAACACTCGGTTAGAAATTAACAAGTTTTTTACATTTGATAAATATGCACTAAAAGTTATCCACAATATTTTATTCTAAACAAAAATCTGTCTCACTTATGTAAACAAGCTTAAGTGACAAATATACAGTCTCAGTAGAGCAAAAACAGACTTAGAAATAACATAATTCTTAAATGACGTTCACTTTGCTGATCTTTCTAGTTTTTTTACAAATCAGTAATGATAAACAGCTCTAAATTAAAAAAAAAATATTTAAAAAAAAACAAAAAAAACTTAAAGCTTATTTATAATGATTTAGTTTAGTCATTACCTAAGCATTTTGAATGAAACTGGGCCGTTCAAAGCCGGAAGGGAATATTTCGTGAATGGTAAAACATTTCTTAACTGAATAAAACATTATGAAAATCAATGATCTAAATTAAATTAGTAAATTCATATTTTATTGATTTTACATAAAAATTAAGCTTTTCGATTAGAATTATTTTCGATTAGAATTTTTTACGATTAGAAATTTGTTTAACGAAAGTTATTTCAGAGTGAATTACTTATCAAAATGTCCAAAAAAGTTTGAATAGTAAATACTTATTTCTAAATTACTTTATTGCAACTTTCTCTGAATAAACTAAGTGAAAGAAAAACCTCAATACGAAGCTTAAACCTCATACAACTTACATAAGATAATTGTGTTGATTTATGGACTCGGTATTTTGATCCAACGAAATCTTTTTACCATAATTTAAATTACCTCAGCAAACTAAATGGGATAGTTGCGTGAAATATAACAATTTTGATTAATATTACATATACATCAAATTTCACTTATTATAGATTTAATGAACAGAAGAATAAAACATATTAATAATTGTCCCACTATTTCAAAACTAAGTAAATAAATCTTTATGTGCATAGATTACCATGTAATAACATTCAAGAGTATGCTATGTATATATTTTCTACGTTTGTATTCGAGGGCTAGAAGAAAAGAATTCGCTGTTTGAGCTACCAAATTGAGTACATCTTGCAATATATATATCAGCGGAAGTTCAGTGCTTATCTTAGACTTAGTAGTGTTATCTCACACATGGCAACTTATTTAAAACTCTTTTTCCGGGAATGTACAAATCGTTACAGATAAAAACAGACTGTGCTTTGACTGAAGCGAATCATTCATGCAGTGTCAAGTCTCAAATATACTGAAATCATCACACAAAGTCCTTCGTTGATATCTGCTTTCTGATCTTTCGACACTTCCACTACTTTTTTTAGAAATGTATAAAAGGGGAAAATGTGAAAGGAACTAAAATGCTGGAAATAAATACTATTTCGAGAAAAGTTTGAAGAAAAAAAAAAAAAGGAAAAAAAAAGTGCTATTTTGGTTGAGTTCGCTACTTAAAAATTTAGTTTGCTCCAAAACAATATTTAAAAGTGCTTTTCAATGAATAAAAATGTTGTAGCTAGAACATAATACGTTTTTATGTTGGTTTTGTTTTATTATTGTTAATTTGTTCACAAGGTATAAGCTAGTACTATTTCTAATACAAATTCAAAATGTACTATTTTTATCCTAAATTATTCTAGATTTATCCCCGAAAAGGTACGAGCTTGACGTTTGTGTCTCGAACAAGAGAAAACCCAAGCACTTCATGAGAAATTTTCCTATTATTATTTTAAAGCAAAGAAAAAGTACTGTGAAATTCAGATTTTTGGCTCAGAACCTATGAAAACTCTCAATCAACCCACAGAACAGTTAAAAAAGGAGTGCCAAATAAAGTTTAAAATATAGCCTTATTACAGTAACTAAATTGACTTTAAATGAATTGATCTTCAAAATAAAAAACGAAAAGTAATCTTTTACTAATTAAACTCCTATTATATATTAGAGTAGCTATTTGTTTTATATCGCTATAATAATGGATAATAAATTCAAAGGTTCTTACGATGTTTTTATATTTAGCCTACAGACCTAGTTAAAAGTTAAATCCACAGAAATTAAATAACCCTTTGTTCTTTCAAAAATTTACCTACGGCAAGTAGAAAATTAAAATTAAAAATGCATGGACTACAAGTTCTACATTTGAGCTTTCGGGAACAGTTCTATGGGTATCTAAATACATGACTAACATACCTGATAAAGTTATCGATAAGCCTGCTATCTTCGATGTTTGCTTAGGTTTTTGCACCCAACCACTGTTCTGTTTTTGCATGAGAGCGAGACTTGTTTTCTTTTAATTGAGCCCCGTATCTATAGTTGTCGCTTCGCTTGCTGCGGGGGGAGTTATACGGTTTACTGTTCTACATTTGAAATGTAATGTTTAAAGAGCTGATATTTGAAATATCTTATAATTACTGTTTACATATCTTAATGTAAAATTATTACAGATCTGAAACGTTATTGCACTATAAATAATCATTAAACAAACATTCTAACCAACATTGATTTCGCAAGAAAATAAGTTCAGTACTTTGACACATCTATGAATTTATAAAAGTGATTAACATTTATTATACATATATTTTAATGAATTTAGAATTTTTGACTTATGGTGTTTTGTGGCTCGAAACTTATTACAAATTCTATTCCTCGCATCTTTATCTAAAACAGTTAATTTGTGAACATCCAATTTTATTAAGTTTTTTATTGTTCGTTATTGTGATAATATAAAGTTGTTCTCGTTTTAAAGATCACATTTTTAGTTGCATTAACGAAGGTTGAAAAATATCTTTATACGCTAATTACTTTGTCAGTGTGCTTAAACTAGAACAAATAAAACCAAGTACCAGCATAAAATATCCAACGAATGTAATAAAAAAGCTATGAAATTTTCAAAACGTTTATGTGCAGAAAGAATTGTTTTAAAGCATTGATTTATAAGAAAATCAATGTTGGTAAAACACGTACGTTAAAAACCCGTACGTTCAAATATCAGCTGAACTAAATAATACTACTTACTACAAAATACCATATGGTTTATATATTTTAAAGGAGAAAACGACCACAGCAAAGTTCAACTCAAATAATTACCCGATGTCCCTTCTACTCACTTACCCAGGTAAATAACGATGCCTCACCTATGGAAACAACGTTTGACAATTTACCAGTACACGACAAAAATAGAAATAATGTATGAATGATGTTGGATGTATGTTTAAATATAATTTTCAGCATGTATAGAATATTCATAAAAAATAACGAGATTAACTGAAATGTATGCTATAACAAATAAGAAATAAATGTCACCGTTTTAAATTATTATAACACATTCCCCTAATTGTATGTAATTCAAAGTTGTACATTTTGCCATTCCGTAAACAAGTATGCATTATTTAAAGAATGCATTTTTTATTTATCAAATTGATAAAATATACTTTGATGTCTTTGACAACCAACGAAAAGTGCATAGCATTTTTATTTTATATTATAATGTTAAATAATTAGAGTACTTTAAAAATTATAATTGACACTGCATCTAAATAATATGGAATTCTAAAAGATTAATAATACATTTTTAGGGAATATAAAAGCTAATAAATAAAAGTTTATCGTTATTTACCTTTCAAAGCATGATCAATTAATCCAACAGAAGATTAAAATAAAATCACAACATAAATTCCAATATCTTTTCAGCACTTGTTCAAAAAATAACGCCACAAAATATCTCACGAACAACAAAATTTTCTTCCAGAAAACAGAATTCGAATTTTGCCGGTCAGACGATAGGAACTCGTGATACGAATACACAGAGCTGTTATAGCATCAGCCACCATCAACTGTCTGAGAGCGACTGGCGAGAAATGTTGATTCGTACGTTGGCATCGGCGAAGAAGATGATGGCGTGGTCGATTTCGGGAGTGGGGGGGAAGAAAAGCAAGGAGAGTAGATAACACAGGAGGTATGCTCATAGTTTTTTTCTTTCCTTATCCGAATAGTTATGTCTTTGCCATGCCGATGTCGTAACAGAGGAAAAGAACTATTGGTTATGCGAGTGCGATTTCATTGTTACCCACGTATTCCATTGCTGATAAATATAATTAAAATGATAAGGGTAATAATAGGAAGAACTTATTAATATAACATTAACGAGACAAGGGCTAATATAAAAAAAAATGCGAAATTAAGTGTGGGTAA
Source organism: Linyphia triangularis (assembly GCA_963978545.1). NCBI lineage: Eukaryota > Metazoa > Arthropoda > Arachnida > Araneae > Linyphiidae > Linyphia > Linyphia triangularis. The sequence goes on along the minus strand of OZ021723.1, from coordinate 58,800,544 downwards.
AGTCTCGTATGTCAAGAATTTTAAAGTTTAAAAATTTATCCAGTCTGTGTTTAAATTATTTAAACATGAATTTAGAATGGAATATTATGTAAAAGATTCTAGCAAAATTAGTTCTTCTTTATTTATTTTTCCTGAGATATTTTCCGCACATATGTACAAATATATAAGTAGAATCCTTTACATGTAGAAAGGATGATATCCAGACAATAAATCGGATGAAACAGTACTTTCTAAAATATGTGCATCATTTTGCAAAAAGTTCATTAATGTTTGAGCTGCACTGAAACGAAGAAAAGAGTAACATTGCTATCCTTAAATTTTTAAATCCAAAATATTGTCTAGGAAAAAGGTTTTGGGAAAAGAAAAAAAAAAAGAAAAGAAAGAAAGAAAAAAGAAGAAAAAAGAGAAAAAAAGGAAATTTATGATAAACTAATTTGGTTTAAAACTTAGAATACTTAGGTACTATGCTTGTAAAGATTCAAAAGCTTCTAGATTAAACAATTATCGCAGGTTTTTGTTGCGAGAAGATTATCTATGTGATAACCAGGAAATATCTCCCCTTAACCGATGGGAATTGATAGTTACGAGGCAAACGCGTTTTCTTATCTCTTAGCCTTGAAGCGAAGGTGCGTGAGATGAAGGAATAAACAAAAGCAAGAGCTGCTGCGTGGGAATTATTTGGTCTGTATTCTCCACCGCTTTCCAGGAGTTTTACAAATGCAGCGAATTAAGCATGGAAAATGCTTTTTTGCGGAAGAACGAAAGCCCAGGAAATGAAAAGTTTTCATTTTTCTCTCTCCCAAAGAAACAGAGAAAGGTGTTTTTAATGAAAGTTTTTTTTTTTTTTTTTTTTTTTAATGGGAACGGGTTGGCATTTACTTTAATTTTTGGTTTAATGGAAGTCGGCTGTCTTTGAATATGGGAAATTCAAAGGAGCCGGGTTTCGGAAGTAATTAGTCATAGGAATGAATTTCAGAAAGTGTATCTTCCGGGGAATGAGAAAAACATTGTTAAATAGTTTAGCATTATAATACTTGTAATATTGGTTGATATCGTTTTGTGTTGCTCCAATTCTCAACGAAAATTCAGTAATCAGCAAAAATTTGGGTGTTCTAGTCGTATAGAAGGCGGTCCTTTTAGGGTAATAATTTAATGCAATCAGGAAATATTCAAAATCAAATCATTAAAGTTTTCAAGCAATTTGGACTATCAGATGTTTTTGTACCGCACGTAATGAAGATTACATGGAATTAATTTATTAATTAATTGTAATAATTTTATACAATCAGGAAGTATTCAAAATCAAATCATTAAAGGTTTCAAGCATTTTGGACTGACAGATGTTTTTGTACCACACGTAATGAAGATTACATTGAATTAATTTATTTTTCATATTTATTTATGTGTTTTAAGCATAGAAAATCAAGAAGATATTTCGATATATATTAAATGCCTTTCATATTTGTTATTTTATGGGCATACTTTATTATACTTATTGGTTATATGGCAATAAAAATAAAATAGGGTATAAAGGAAGTATTCATTTATACTAGCTGTTCCACTTTGTGTTTCTCATTTTCCAAAAAAAATTTTATCAACCGATCGTATGCATAATTTATATGAAATGTTTTCTAAACATATAGGAAAAACTCTATCATTTAAAGTAATACGCCTTTTCTCATTCCAGCAGAGATATGCGCTGTAAAAAGACTAGAACTGATTTACTATCTATCATCTTATCGTGTTTCAAAATGAAATGTTTGTAATTTTTGTAAATGTAACTTAGTTTTAAATTTATATATTTAACTTTATAGCAAAAATGTTCCAAAGTAATTATTATGAGATCATAAAATCAGTACAGATTTATTTATTTATAGTGTAATGTTTTATGTGTGCACCACATTTTTTTTTCATTAGCTAAGCTATAGAGAAATATAGCCACTATTTTATGTGGACTTGGGTTAATTTTTTTTTTTTTTTTTTTTTTTTTTTTTTTATTACCAAATTTCTAGTTTTGAAGAGTCATTACACTTTTATTGGTAATTATTAGTGGAGAATTTTTGACTATTTAATTTTTTTAAATTTTTTAATTAGACATTTTTTTAATTATACAACACTTTTGAATAGTTAATTAGACATTGTTTTTATTTCCTTATTTACATTCGATTCCTTTCAGAAAAATGTCAGTTCTGACTACAAAAGTAATGCAGGTGTGTATGTTTTTTCTATTACCAGTTTTGATTAATTGATGCAAAATGATATAAATGGATTTATTGAGAAAAATAGGAAAGCCTTATCTGGTCATTATATGGTTGCCTATTCTACCTTATTTGGACGTTTTGCCTACTCTAGAAAGGGATTTGTGGAAATTCGAAAAGAAAAATCTATAGTGAAGTGAATACAAATATTTTTTTTTATTCAAACTTAAAGACGATGGTTTGAACTAGCAACTAAGGGTCTTAAATTATTTCAACCAAGCCATAAATTATATTATCCATTTAAAATTATTATTAATTTAAAATAAGGGTGGTACATTACTATCTAACAATAAATTTATCACAATCATTGTCAATTCCTTATAATTTGCAAATAAGGCGAAATATTAACTTGCAATTATAATAAATGGAATAAGACACGTGGGAAAATAGTTCTGCTACTAACAAAGAGTTATTTACAGTAAAATTCAGTTCAAGTAAAAATCAAGAAAACAAGTACATGAAGATGGATAATTACAGTCTGACTTCATGAAATGTCTCCCTCTCTCTCAATAGGAAATAGATGTTTTTGTTCCCACACACATAAAACTAAAGCTAAAATTATAGTTTTCAATCATGAATTTTTTTTTCGAAAATGGATAATAAAAAAAAAATTGGTAATAATTAAGAGGTTTTCTAGATAAAGAAACTTGTAGGTACACGTTTCGCAATATTTAAAACATGCTTTCACTTATTGAATTCCAAAAAATTCCCGCGGTCCCATTCTAATTAAAATAGTTATTATCCCTCAGATATAAATGTCGGATAATGTACAAAGAACCAGTTGTAGAGTAGAAAAAAATATGCAATTTATGTATTGTATTGTGTTTCCTATAAAACCCGCACTCGCTGACTCAAGAATTTGGTACAATAACGGAATTCTTACACGATATATCATTTAATTTTCTTTTTCTGAGAAAATGACAAGAAATGTGGACTCTAACACAACCCTTTCATTACTGCCACAATGGTATTTTATCAAAACCCTAAATTTTATTATAAAACTCTCATTGGAATAAGCACAGATGAATAGAAAATGGAACTCTTCTCCATTGTTCAGTATTTCTGCAATACTTATATTAATTCTTAAAGTTTTTTTTTGGAGAAAGTATGTAATATCTTTTGTTTAATGGAATGCTTGAAAACTAGATACATGTTTCAGAACAAGGCGGAGTAACAGAGTTAACATAAATATTAAAGAACAATAATTGCATCTAGCTGTTTTACAATAACATAATCTTTTGGTACGATAACATTCTGAAATTGGATTTATTTCAAGTTTAATATTACTGAGCTAAATAATGTTACTCGTATTATGATATTAATTTTAAAATGTCTTTATGAATTTGTTTTATTTTGAAAACATGTTATAAAATAAGGTATTTAAAAGTAATAATATAGCCTTTCAAAGTAGATATTTTACATTAATTCGAACAATTACTTTTTTTTATCTAGTTATTGAATCCAATAAAATCCCCAAAATGTTCAAAATACAAAATCACAAAATGTTTTCAATAGAATTTAGTGAGAAAAACGTACTAATAACTATATTTCATTTTTTACTAAAATTTACTTAGACATTTTTTTCATGCACATCACTATTCACTACTTTTCCTCTTTTGGCTAATTAATATAGTTCTTTAAAAAATCTCTCATTACATGTATGCTAAAACATCGTAAACTGAATAATCGTACTATTGAATACTTAAAAATTTTTACATAACTTTCATACTTAAAATTCAAAAGAATTGATGGAGGTGTACAGGCAAAGAATTGTACAGGGTATTTCAAAAAGAAAATAAACAATTAAAAAAAATAACTAACAACAATGCTATAAAGCAGTTAATATTTCCATAAACGCTGTAAACCATTTAAAAGATATATATTCTATATTTTTATTTCAACATGCCGAAATAAACGCTTTCTATAGCAAGGAGTCTGATTATTAATTTCATTTACAAACGTTACGTAACTGTTTCGTTTTATAAAGTAGTCACATTGTATGACATAAATAGCAGGGAAAACATAACCCTGCCAATTTCAGTTTTGTACCTGTATATGTTAAAAGCTTTTTTTTAGTAACTTTGTTATTTGTAATAAATTAATAAATTTTATAGATTTTTCCTTTTGGATTAGCCAATATATTAAATTGATGAATAAGCTAAAGCTAAAAAAGTACTTTCATAATGCATGATTTTCAAAATTATCATAGTAGAAATTAACTATAGAACATTGATACGCATCTGTATTGTTTGTAATACTGATTTGAATGTTTACTCTTATTTTGAATAAATTATTTATATTTCAAAATGATAACTGATGATTTATTCTTATGATGAAAAATAATTGGAAAAATTGCGAAGAAAGTAATAATTGTGAGTTTTGAGATAAAAAAAATTACCTTCTAATTGTAATAATAGCATCATATACATGATTGAAGTAAATTATTTGAACTTATTCTAAACCATTTAATCGGAGGGAATTACCCTATGCCATGTTCCAAAATTTACATCTTAGTTTTGAAGATGTAATCAAATATTATTATTGTTTATTTGCACATGACCTCCTCTACATTTATACTCCATTATGTTACATCTGTTAAGAGAAACATAATGTTATTTTCTTAAGTTCGTTTTTATAGTCATATGCAGTAGTTTTCAACATTATCAAAACTTTTATCAAATAAGATCAGATATCAAAACCACCTTTTATAAAATGTTTTTCCTGAAATATTGAAACAAAGTGCATTTCCTGGATGGTAAAAAAGAATTTTCACCCAGAAATCGCTCAAAAACAGATCGCATAAGGAAGCAACCCTATCTGTAAACAAGACCGACCCAACAGAGCACTATTTTAGCCTTGAACATACCAAAGCTGACGTGGGTTTAACCTGAATATTTTTCACAGTTAGCATTGCCAGCTGTGTAAATTTACCCTGAAAAATTTGTTGTAAAAATACATGGAAGGAAATTGGATGAAATGCGCCTAAAAGAGAGCAAACATGAAAACATGCCAAAATGGAGCATAATTAGATTCTCACAAATAGCCATAGCAGATGTTAGATTACAGGTTAATAAAAGGATTAATTTATAGCACACTTTCGGTATACATCTATAAAATGATGTTTATATTGTACAAAATAACTTAATATAATTTTTTTAATTATTTTTCAATAAAACATTTTTATAAAATCAGTAAATTTATTACAAATTAATATTCCAATATTTTAGAGTGAATTTTTTTATTGTTTGTGAGCACATATTATTTTATTTTCTGAAATTCATACCTATATTTTAAAGGCTTCATTTTACCTATCCACTACTTCATTTTAATATCATTAAAATTTCAAATATAAGAAAACCCTAAGAAAAAAAAACTTTTAGTAAATAGAAAGTATGAAACAATATAACCCTAATTTCGCAGCACTGTTAGGAAAATAATACATCCATGCCATAATAAAAATATTCAATAAATCTATTAATTTTAAAATAATGAAGTTTCATCTGTATTATATAACTTAGTTTATTATTCACTTTTTGAATTCATTTAATTAAACTTAATTATAATGTTTAATTAGCAATTAACGTTATTTTACAAAAATATTTGTCATGCAAAACCAGCATGTTTACATCAATATAATGCATTTCAAATTGTTCTCAAATCTCAAAATACCACATTTCGGAAAGTCGTGATATAGACGATTCTAAAGCATATTTTTTTTTAAAAATAGGAGCTAAAGTTTCTAATTCATATTTTCTAGATTTTCCTCAACGTAAAAGATCTTTAGTTCGGGAAGAGGAATCATTTGATATGGTTTCACAGAAAGTGAATGAACGCAAATCGTATGCATATACAGCTGTGTATATTCCACAAATGCGATAGGGCTCTGAGAAAATATTTACATTGATAAATAAATGTCTGTGCTATCCATGAAACTTTGCAAAAAGTTTTTTTTTAGCATCCTTAAAACATTTTATAAATAATTTATTTTGAATTTCTTATTTACGCAATGCAAATTTTAAATTTTAAAAATGTTTATTTAGAAAATAAAAACTTTTATTAAGGATGAATGAGTATCATTGCTATATTTCTAATACGAATACAAAAGGATATTGAAAAATCAATTAAGATTTTTCTTTCAGAATATTTTTAAGAAAGGTTTGGTGCAACAAAAACCAGAGAGGTTATAAATGTGTTCGATTCATGAGGAAGACATTCTTCATATTCAATGGTTATGATTAGAAAGCCATTCATGATAATCCACTTAAGAGTTATAGGGAGAGATTTTAATTGTTTGTAGAGATTCAATTGGGAAGTTATTAAGAATAAAATATATGCCTAATTTTTTCAAAATCTATCTGTCACGATAGTTGAATAAGGGATGAAATATATATAAATTTTCTCTTATTTCAAATATCTTAGATAAATATTGCCATCTCTAATTTTATGACAAAGAAACTAATTAGTAGTACTTATTTAAGGCTCTTAAAATCAGTACGTATTCTGCAATGAGTTATATTATTGTGTTAGAAATAAATGATATTTACGTTTAATTTTGACCAAATCAAAACGAAATCTGAAATGCTTCTATTTTACGTACTTTGTTAATATTTTGTCAAGTATTTTAAGCAAGACCGAATTTACAAAAATTACCGTAATCCGATTAATAATTTGAATTGCTTTAATTAAGGGCTTCTTAAACACTAAAAAATAAAACTTAAGCAATTCACCCTTTGAAACACATCAACACTTTAAATAATAACTAAGTTAAATTTAAATACAGAAAAAGAACATTATAATTTTCATATTTATGTAATAACCATTAGAATATGTTCGAATGAACGGAAAATAAAAGTAGAAACTTTAACTAGGTAATTTTCTGAACAGCTATGCACGATCTTTTATTAATCTCAAATAATGATTTTATTTTAATTTATTTCTGAATTAGTAAAAGACATAGTTATTTATGTTTATGTTCTAATTTATCTTTTAAATATCAGTCGTTTCAGAATAGTAAATTAAACAGCCAAAATATACACTCTAGTGTCTTACACCTATACAACTTTTTAAATACTAATATCTTGCATAAACGACCAGATTGTATTGTGTAACAATGGAAGATAATCCCTTCCACATTGTAGCAATGAAAAGTAATCAAAGCGTAGTAACGTCTGTTTTAGCTCCAAGCCATCCCTGCCGTTGCAGTCCTATCGATACACCAGTCACGCTCAAAAACTAATGCGCCACCACATTGTTCAAGGATATCATATGATAATCGGTGCAGACAGACACCGGACAGAAAACTGCATTATCATCGTAAAATAAAATCTGTTGTAAATTCCAGATGCATTTGTAAGCAAATGACTTAAATAACCATATTGTGACGCCTTCGGCTCTTTTTCTGAGTACATTTTAGAGATTCAATTTTACAAGATGATGATTTGTACTGAAGATTAAGTCGCTTTTAAACAATGGAATGAGGTTAGAAAAACTTTGATATTTATAATATCGCTGGAGGGTTTTGGATTCTATTCTGCTTAGTGGTTCTAATTAATAGAAAACTATAAGAAGTAGATCCTTAATCCTTTAAGATATGAAAAAAATTAATGTTGAGTAATAAACTTGATTCTGTACTTAAGGATATTAAAGTATAAAAAACAATAAAGAGTAAAAAAATAATACAATTTTAATAATAAATGCGCAATCAATAAATTATTAGATATAAATATTTAAAAATATTATTTCATTAGCTGTTTTAAAAGAAAAAAAATCGATGTTTCTTAAATACTTTTAAATATATGTCAAATATACTGTTTTTAAATTGAATAAAAATATATTAATAAACTGGTTATATGACTCCCTCTCTTTTATTATTTCCTTCATTACAATAATTTATTCAGAATATGTTTCAAAGTAATTGAATTATTTTCAAACTAGTTAGTGCAATCAATTAAAACATGTTTATTCAAACATTTCTAGCTATTATTGTTTTCCAATTTTTATTCACAACTATGTTGCCAATTAGGTTATATACGTTAGTGTGCATAGTTAAGGTCATCACTTTAAATAGATACCACATTAAATTGGATCAAGTCAGATCTGAATTTGATCCACTTTATCTCTGAACATCTCACTGAAAGAAGTATTTAAAGCTTTATATTAACAAATTCACAACGACAATTTATACAGAATTCGGTATTACTTGTTTTCAAATCAATCTTGAAGTTAACACTAAAAACAAAACCATCACATTTCATAGCGGCAAAATTTGCACCATTGGAGAGGGAAGAAACTTATCAACAACTTCTACTCGTTACAAATCAGAGAGGTTAAAAGAGTTTTATTTGTTGTGGATTATTTTTATATATGGTAGGTAAATAATTATGATGTATTTTAGTATGTCAATAATTATGAGTATTTTTTAAGTCAAATGTGATGTGTGGAAATGAGTTAAAATGTTTTCTAAAAACAGAGGAGTGTAATGTTTATGATATTAATAATAAAAATGAAGCTTAATTACAAATCCTTATTTTTTGAAATTAAAGAAAACAAATATTTCCTACTCTTAAGTATATTTTTAAACTAAATTAAATAATTCTTACAATTTATTCCATGTAATATGTAAAACTCAAAAACTAATTAATTCATGAAACAATTATTTGGAATAATATTCAAATGAACAGCAAGTTCTGAAAACACTCAAAGAAATAACTGTATGCAATACACGTAATTTGTAGTTTTAAACTACTGTTTATTATTAAATAGTTAGGAAAGTTCAATTAATGAGTTCCAACAAAAATATGCTTGTTAATTGATAATTGATAAAATACAAAAGGAAATTAGCCTAATTTTTTCAAAAACCTTATTGAAATAGCGAATTTACTAGTTTAATTTTTTTTAGATGGTAATAGCAGATAATTTGTTAGGTGGATTCTTATCATAATATTAATAAATGTAATTAATGTAACATCAAACATAATAAAAATTTATCTAATTGAAATAAAGTAAATCAATTTTAATTCAATCTCTAGCTTTAGAGATTTCTTTAGTGTTAAATAACCTTATAGCCTCATCAAATTATTGTTAAAAGTAATATATTGTTCTAGATATGTTAGGAATTGAGGTACACATTCCATCAAGAGTTCAGTATCACTAACATGAGTAACAATCTAAAGATAAACAAATTCCACAAGATCATGAACCTCTTTTAATGAAAGATTAAATAATATTATGAGTACTTTTCTTAACAACATTACAAGACTACATACATTATCATGTATTGGAGTGTTCCAAATAATTTTAAATTTTTCAATGCCCTATTTTTAACGATAAGTCCATTAAAAACAGCTTGTTGTCCAATGAAGGGATTCTAAATCTTATTCACATTGCACCACATATGCATTTTTTGCATAATGATATAGAGTGTACATGAAGTAAGTATTTTTAAATGCTTTCACCTCAATATCAAGTGGTTCAGGGTGGGTGGAAGGAACAGTTAGAGAACAATCACTCATCGCCTCATCCCTTTGGGTTAAGAAACGATTCACAGCCCATCTGCTTGAAGAGCAGTGAATAATGAAAAGAAAGGGTGGTCAAACCATGATTGCGATTATCAGTGTTCCTGATCAGATCGGAGCATGCAAAAGAGAAAAGCATTTTAATCGAGGGTCAAAATAACCGAGAAACCTTTCAGGGTAACTGGAAACCGTGGGGCATAAATTTACTGCAGAAGATTCGGAATTAAAGCGCGAAAAGTGTGCAAGCATGCGCTATTAATCAAAGGAGATTGTTCTACATAGGCACTTTGTTCCAGCTAACCCATTTTGGGGAGGGAGACAACCTATTTCGATAAACCCCACCTTGTAATAATCTCCTTTAGGATTTTAATCGGCACTTTCGGATACGGCGCGATATCGTGGAGATGATAGCCGAATGAGATGGAGGGGAAGATAGGATGAGTTTTGGAGAAGCCAAAAATGAAATTTGGGAAGTAAAACAGTAGTGTAATTAATGAATGTGCGCCGTTTAAAATGTTTAATAATAGTATGTGAAAAATAAAAAAAGGGAAAATAGTATGGGACATTTAAAAGAGAGTTTGAAACAATTACCTGTGAATTGTTACAAATACAGAATTTGTCAGATGCAAGAATACATTAAAATGAATTATTAGTAGAGGCTGTGGATGGTTAGTATGAAAATAATGTGGGAAAAGGGTATATCTTTATTCTTTGTAGCAAAATAAGATGGCAAGATAACAGCTTTCAAGATAACATCTTCATTTCATACGTAAAAAAAGCCGAAAGAAACTATTGCCCATATACTGAATTTCTTACTTCAAGTTGAACTTTTATTCTCGGCATTTTCTTCTATTTATTCCTGTTAACTATGATTTTTTAACTAACTTTAACATAATTTATTCTAAAACAACACATTAATTCTACTTTTTCTGTAACTGGTTTCTAAATAGTTACAAGCAGTATAGACTCATAGTGAGAGGCATATGCAAAAGAATGAAGTACTAGGAGTGTGATATTATGCAGATGCATCCATATAAAATCTCTCAATAAAATAATTGATTTTTTGTAGAATATGTGATCTCCCCTGTCATCAGTGTCTACTTTGCACTACACTACATTCGCATACATAAAATGAAGTTCTTTATAAGTTCCAGCTGCTAAATTACTCATTCCACTTGTAGAACTGTTTTCAAGTGATGGTATCCCACACATGTTTGATGAAATTTTGGATTAGATGAGTGATCTGGCTCACATATAAGCATGATGTTCATATTGTTTAATAATTTATCCAAAGATATAATGGGACAAAATATGCCATAAACGTCAATACATGCAAATTAGAAACCAATATTTCACAATTATATACTTATCTAAATCTAGGTAACGTAATTACAGTAAAAAAGTAGAGTTTAATTATCAACTTGGTGAAATAAAGCAATCCATTATATTGCATCCCAAAACCAAAACTCTTTCACACTAAACCCTTATCTTGAATTGGCATATGCTACGTAATATCACATTCCCACCTGTCTGCAGATCCTCTCATGAGACTGAATACATACATTTTAATAACAAGTATTAAATGTTTAAAACGTTTACATATTTGGATTCAATATGTTGGATTGCTGTATTGCTCCCCAGTAGAACAAAATATATAATTAAACTAGATTTCCCTGTAATTATGTTAACTAGATTTAGGCAAGTTTATAATTGTGAAATATTTGTTTCTAAACTGTGTTTATTGACATTTATGACATATTTTGTCCCACGGTTGCTTTATATAAATGATTAAAAGTATTAACATCCCACTCCCACTTACCTATACGTAAGCCAGATTGTTCCTCTAATCCAAATTTCATCCAACATGTGTACCACTCTTCTATGAGACACGTTGTGGAAAGCTGCAATGTAATAGGAACTTTCGCCACTTTTAAACAGTTCTAAACGTGTGATGTGCAATTTAGCCTAATATTATGTTATAAATGATAATGTAATGCGAAGTAATCAACGATGACAAGAGAGATCATACATTTAACTAAAATCAATAATTTGATTTTTAATATGGATCTATTTTTACAATGGCATACTATTGGCATTCATTCTTTTGCTTATGCTCCGCACTTTGCATTTAATTTATTAACTGTGTTTTTATACTTATCGTTATTTTGCATGATGTCTCTTTGATGTTAATTTCATGTATCTATTTTTAATCCACTAAAAAATTAGAAAATAACTAATTATCCCTATTTTTTAGACAGTGTTTATAATATAGAACACTCTATGAAACATTATAGTAATTTATAAGCTTTAATGAAGTTGATTTTTAGATATTTTTACTGGACACCTGAAACGTGTCACGAAAACTTATATTAATAAATCTTGCTGAATAACAAATATATGAATAAAATAAATCAGTATACACTTAACATATAGTTTATCTCTTGAAAACATGCGGAAGTCCAATGTTTGAGGTAGTGTTACCAAATGTTCTGTAGATAATAGCTTTTCCTATTAATTTTGAATATCAAATTATAACTTAACATAATTAACTTTTGAAATGATAACTACCTCTAATATTTATCTGCTATATTTACGGTTAGGTAACCAACTCAAAAACCACGTAACAGCTTTTTGGATATAGCAAAATAATTCCAACAGTATACTTTGCTTATAAAAACTTGAACAGCATACTTCCAGATCAATGCCCCGGTACTATATAACCTTCCAAGATTTTTATAAGGAATGTCAATTTGAGGTTCGTCTTTCTCTTACGCACACCAATTACATCAACTTTATAAACAAAGCATTGACTTTTCTTTCGAGTTCCTTATTCCTTGTCAATCCAAATTCAACATTTTACTACTCCTTTCTTTTTCTGTTATGCACATGAGTTCTATATTTAGCAGTAAGATGTGTCGCAAATTTAGACACGATAGCGAAATAACTCTCCTGAAACTTTGATTGATTTCTAAAGAAGAACAATCGGGTGTCCAGCAGAAAGTCCTTGAACTTCAAGAAGTTGATTTCCGCGTGGTTTGAAGATTTAAAACCTTCTTTCTTGGAGAAGAGGATATTTTTTTTGTAATATGAATGCTGTGTCACTCTCTCTTACAAAGTGTCATTTCTTTTTTCTTTGTTTAAGGAAAAATGAAGGTATTTCTATAAGGTATAATTTGTTATGGTATTTAACAATTTTATTTTGAACACACGCGTGAACGAAGAAATTGTTTATTTGTCGATGTGTGTTTCAGTTTCATATGCAGGGTGGTCATAAAGAAAATTTGCCGATGTATAGACTTCAAACGGCCGTTCCGTTCCAGAGATCGGGATGAGATTTCAGGTATAGTTGTTCAGGCGCACGGTGGAAATTTGCATACGACAGAGGTCAAAGTTCACATGGATGCCGTCACAGGCCATTTTATCGGTTTTCTAAGCTAAATATCTGGCGAGCGGCCTCCGTATGCCCCAATAGTGTTTTTGTTGGCCGTTTGCAGAGCTAATTTTTTTTTTGTGCGTGCATAACTCATCCACTTTTTGTGATACACGTACCATTCCAACGCTCTTTAGGGTTTTCGCATGCGCTGAGAATTTTACGACTGTAAAAAATTGGCGCTACCATTCGAAAATTTCTAGTTTCTTTACCTATAACCGTAACTGCAAGCGTCATTTTGTTGTCATTCACCGAATCGCGAGCTCATACCTCTGAATCTACCTGAAATCTCATTTCGATCTGTTGAACGGAACAGCCCCTAGAGGTCCATATATCGGAAAAGTTTCTTTATGACCACCCTGTACTTTAATTCAATTCAATTTTACCTTGAATATTGGCATATGCTGTGCTTTCAATCCTTACATATTGTTACACAAATTATCTGTATATAGTTGTAATTAGTGACGTATTAATTTAAAATTCTATTGTATTTTATTGTATCTTATTTTATTTGTTAATTGCAATAATACAGGTTAGAAAAAGGTGGCAACACCTAAAGCAATCGGGAAATTTCGAGATGTTTTTATTCATTTGACCAGTTGGCTGGATATTTCGAAAGGGCACCGATATCCTTGCGGTAGAGTATCGAGCTCGTAACCGGAGGGTTGTGGGTTCGGGCCTCCGTCCGCCAAATATCGGTGTGTACCTAATGGGGGCTGGTGCACATTAAATCTGTCGTGGTCTCAATGTCTTCTCGTTGGTGTGGTGGGGTCGGAGAGAGGGGTTTACACTAGAAGATTTCGATCTCGTATTCTTCTAGATGCTCAAAATTACGAGACGTATTTGGCTGGGGTGGCAGAAATAGACAGTCGGTAGTTCCAAAAAACAAAAACAAAACAATATTTTGAAAAAGTTCTCAAGCGCACCTATAAACTGAACTGCAACTAAAAATCGAAGGACAGTTTGACTTTGGAACTCGATGAAAACTGAACGCTTTGAGTGTGGTTCTTCGATTAAATTTTGTGTGCTTTTTAAAAGAGAATAAATATTAGTTTTTATCTAATAACAATTGTGCCATCATTGCCTCTGTGGAAAATTCACAACAGAGGTGTCAGAAGTGGGGTTTATTTATCTTGAATGCCGACTACTAGAGGAATGATGGAAGACCAAATGAAGCTATTGATGGAAATGATATCTGTAATAAAAGATAGCCTAGAGTCCCCCACAGCTGAAATAAAGGCAATAAAAGACGGCCAAGAGTCCTCCGCTGCTAAAATGAAAGCTGAATTAAAGGCCAGCCAAAATCTGCGAACGCCGAACTTTTCGCTACAATTGCCGCCAGTCAAGCCCGTCAAGAATCTACAATTGCTGAATTCGCTGCTGTGATTACGGGTGACATCAAAGCTTTACAAGAAGCGACGTCATCAGACGTTAAAGCTTTACAAGAAGCGACGTCATCAGACATTAAAGCTTTACCAGAAGCAACATCATCGGACATTAAAGCTTTAACCGTCAAACAAGAATCGACTTCTGCTTCCGTTGATGGACTTAGAGAGAGCACGGAAAATGTCCTTCAGTCAATAAAGGCCGATATTTCGGATGTCAAAGGAGATCTTGTCACTGTGAGAAATGAAATTGAAGAAAGAGTTTTCATCGTGAGAGAGGAAGATAACGGGAAATTTGACTGCTTGGAGGAAAGAATTCGATAGGTATATTGAAAATAGAAGATCTGAAGCAGCAACAGTTTTGCTCCCGGAAGAGGTTTCTGTTCCCTTTATTGCATCACATTCTAACATCAAAGAAGCCACTTTTAGTTGTAAGTCTTCCTGGCGCGTTTATCAAACGCAGTTAGAAATTACTGCATCTGAAAATGGATGGGGCGACACTACAAAAACATTTCACCTCACTGCATCACTCCGCGAAGAAGCTGCTAACATCCTGCAAATACTCCCAAAGGACAAAAGAGAAGATTTAGTTGCCCCAACATCTGCTCTGGAGTTGCGGTTCGGTGAACAACATCTGAAAGATTATAGCAGACAACAGCTCAGAACAAGGGAGCAGAAGGCCGGGGTAACACTTCAGGAGTTTGATTTGGAGATTGAAAGGTTGTCAGTGCTAGCTTTCCCGGATTGCCTGGTGGATGTTAGGGATAATTTATCCCAACAATATTTTGTGGATGGCCTGAAGGACGTTGACATCTCCCAAGCCGTTAAAATGTCAGACAGTAAAGATCTCAAGAGTGCCCTCGTGTATGCCATGAGAGTGGAGGCGGCCTAGAATTCATCAAGAAAAGACCGACGATATGTACGTGGAGCATGGACTGAGGATTCCTATAAACTTTTTCACGCAAGCTTCAAGAGCTAGAAAGCAAAATGGAAAATATGTTGAAAGGATTTCCAGGATCAAGATATTAGAAACACTGAGTTGTTTGCTGGTACTGCAAGCGAGAAAGACATCTAAGGCGTAGCTGCCTTGATTTGAAAAAGAAAAGGGATAACTTTACCACGGAATCTCAACAATTGAATCTAAGAAGGTGCCATTTCTCAGGGCAGAAACTGCAATATAGAACAGGTGGAGCCCTGACCAGCCGTTTCCACATTTCATCCCATCAAGGAGAAAACCAGGGTTTATTCGTGAAGGGGGAGATTAACAAACCAACTGTTGTGTAATCGTTAATTCGGGATCGAACGCAACGATCGTGCGGACGAACGTGGCTCGTCGCCTAAACAACCGATTCCTCTACACAGCGCCCTCTCTTTAGCTACAAACTGTATCTGGTGGCAATATATCCGTGCCCAGGAATTTGGAAGTGGACATTGCCTTTGGATTTAACACCTACAAGCACACCGTTTATGTTGCCGGAATTGTAGATCAGTGCATTCTCGGACTAGACTTTTTGAAGAAAAATAGAACTACGCTGAATTTTAAGAAAGGCAAGCTGCAAACATGGAGAGGCGAAGTTCCTTTGCACAATCTAGACAGGAAAGAGCTGTACGTATATCGAATTGTGGCTTATGAAGACAATGTCACAATGTCATAGAGAGTGCTGGAGAGTTCAAGAGGATCTCCAAATTAGACAGAGGGGACATCTATGAAAAGTATCACCCCAATCCAGGACAGAGAATTGAAGAAAGCAATGTTGATGAACCTCTCCCAGGAAGTGGTTCATGTGGGAACGGATAGTGTTAGTGATGCTACCCGAGTTAGCAAGAAAGAAGAGATCAGCACTTGTACTCTTGTTACAAGCGTCGAACGGAGGTCCCTGGATCTACCAGCTGCACCAGTGGACGATTCCGATGCAGACACAGCTCAGCTTAGTGGAAATGAGGCTCGGTTGATTGGGAATGTGAAAGCTCCATCTGGGAGTCCATGTCAGGAGAGCTGTCGACGTTCACCCAAGGCTGAATCTGAGTTCGGAACCCACACATTTTCTGTTCAACAACCAGCTTCAAAGTCATGTAACCAACAAGATGGGGGTCAGAAACTTTCACCGCTTCTGTTGGCATACGGGAGAGCATCTCACAAGACGAACGGATTTTCACCATCTCTAAAGATGTTTGGAAGAGGCTACCCTGTGACCTTCTCTTTGGGCGATCACCGAGTAATATATCTAGTAAACATATATATTTATAGCAAAGACACCGGAGAGAAAAGCACACTAGGGGCGAACATTTAAATTTGACTTAAATTCTCAAATATACAACAATTCGCTCTTTCAGAGTTAAATGTTGCAACTACCCCACATGACTATCGAATATTTCTTTACTAAGACTTTTTATTACAATTTTTAAGACCGCGTTAAAAAGAATGTATTTGAAACGTCCGTGAAAATTAAATTAAAACTCCAAAGAGTTTTTTTAATAAATTCCTTACAATACACGATTATGACATATTTTCAATCAAAGGAACATTGGCAAAAAAATATTATGTCACACTTTTATAAAAATTCTTGATGATTGATCAATTAACGTAGTCGGGATATGTTTTTTACAATAACTTTTACTACCTACTGTATAAATATAAAAAAGGCAGAAATATATATTCTCTCATAGTACAAAGGTGCAAAGTTTGATTATCTATTCTTAAAAGAATTCTAAAAATTGGATTAAAAAAGTATTTACTTTAAAAACATATTATATATATTGAGGTGAAGCAACTATTATTACATAACAAAATTAATTTCTGAAAACAGATAGGAGTTTCATTTATAGTGTTTTAATTTGATTAGACAGAATATCATTAAATTGAAGATTAAAAGCACAACTTATTTTAAAATAATATAAGCAAAGTACCTACTCTAAAAAATCAATTTTTGCAATAAAAATAGTATTAACTGTAGCAATAACAGAGGTTTATAGAAGAAATTTATGAATAAGTTTGAAAATCAGATTTAAAGAGACATAAAACAGTCGTTTCTTCCTAATTCAAAGTATAACATTTACTTAATAAACATGACAGATATCCTCTGGATTATATTCGGATAAACCAGCAATTTCCAGAGATTTAATATAAAATTGCATTCTGTGAAAAGAAATAATTGTAGGTTATAGTTTTAAACTTTAGGAAGATGTGAACTTTAATGGGTTAAAATTAAAGCTTGTTCCAGTATTTAAAGATGTGTTTGAGTATGCAAATGTTGAAGAGCAGTGTAGGAAAAACTTGATACACACAGTTCTCAAAAGAAATATTTCATTCATTAAGAAAGGAATTTCTCATAATGGGATCCCATGTAGTTCAATAAAGAAACAAGAAAAATACTAAAATCCAAACAAAAAGCAAGCATAAATGTAAGCCGTTCCGAATCAGAAAAGAATAACATAACCTACAAGAAGGCAAGTCGTATTCCAAGCTTCTTATTAGAAAGCAGAAACAACAGAAAACGTTTGCAGAAATATTTACTAACCAAAACGAATTTCTTAGCCCATACTAATGGAAACGGGAGACTAAATTTTTTCTGGAACCTTTAGCCAGAGTAAAACAATTCAAGATAATAAAGTAATAGTGGACATTTTAAATGAGTTCTCTAATAGTGTTTTCAAAAAGAGGTTTTCTTTCATCCCACTCTGATGTTACAGAAAATTATTTTGAGGAAGTTCAGGATATTAGTTTTACCTGGGAGGATTTTGTGGGTTGCTTTTAAAGCATTGAACTTTGTATGGTTCCCAAACAGGATAACATTTATCTTAAAATTTTCGTTGAAAGTGCTCAGCAACTTGAATGTGCTATTTCTTATCTTTGAGACTTATTATAATTCTGTGAAGGTTTCAGTAGATTAAAAGTAGTCAATGTTATGACACTTTTTAAAAAGGACAAGAAAAGGACCTTCTAAAAAGTGCAAAACAAGAAATTACTGACTGGGTTAGTCGAATATCTTGCATTTGTAAAAATTTCATAATATTAATTAATAGTAAAACTGTTAAATTTCTACGTACAGTTTAGGTTCAGAAAAAGGGAATCGTGAGTATCTTTTGAAATTTTACCACTGTACGATGTGACTAAGGAATCATACATACATTCATGATGATTTTACTAAGGAATAATGCTATTGAGACAGTGTGATGTTGCTTATATGGATTTCCAGATGGTATTCTATAATGTTCTACAAGACGCAATAGCTTATCACTTAGAAAGAAACAGGATTCATGAAAAGGTTTTATAGTGGAATAAGAATTGGTTAACTCTAAAAGCAATGTAATTATGGTAATTATTCAGATTTGTTGAAGTTATAAGTGGCGCACCACGGATGTAGTTTTTAAGGTTACTTTTTTTGTTGCATTTCCATCAATGATTTTGCATAACTTTAATGACAAATGTTAATATCGTTGTAGGTGATTTGAAAATAATAGGGTCTGTAAATTGTAACGAACACAATGCACAGAGGAAGGTGATTTAAAGTTATAAGGCAAGGCTGTCAAATGCGGTTTGTCTTCAATAAACTATCTGTAATAAAATTTTATTACAAAAACACGAGTGCTACAAATTATCGACAAGAGACTGAGGATGATATTTATTATAAATAAAGGAAGTTGATTAACGAAATTTTTAAATTTGGATATCATAGTGCGATAGCAAGTAATTAATCAAGTAAGGTGTTTGAATTCACCAGGAAGACTATTTCATATAAATCTATTAATGTTATTTTGCTTCATTTTAGAAGAATGGTAATGTCACGTCTCATTTTAATGATGCAATTATCGTCATTTTATCTTAAAAAGGATATTGGCTTATTAGATAAGGTTCAGCATAAGGCAGAAACAAAATGATACAGAGAAACTTGACTTTGGATTATAGTGTTAGATGGAAGAAAATAAATATGCAATATGGGCATAAAATGAAGGAAATAATATCTGGGAGGTATTTGATAAAGTTGTTTCAATTCATCAATCAAGCTGCTTTCAAGGAATTTGAGGGCAATACAAGTAACAGGATTTGGGAACATGCATATAATTAATATAAACAACATTTGAACTTGCAGAATAAAAAAACCCATTGCATTTGCAATAGGTATATTTCTAAATAGAACTATATGTCTTATCCCATAGTAAATTTTAGTGGAGAAAATATTTTTAAGGAACTGCTGGATCTGCAATTTAGGGTGTGAATAAAAAACATCTTAGAAAGGCCTTGAGCCAGCCTGTAGTTAGTTGGCACTTTTGTATTTGTATTAGCTGCAATTGTTGACTTATATTATAAGAAAAACTACACAACTTAATAATGTATTTATAGTATTTTACTGATTTAAAATTAGTAAACTTCTGTTTTTATTACCTGTATAATAAGAAATACACTAAATAAAAAATGTGTATTCCCATATATTTCTTTCTTTTCATTAATATATGCCATTAGAAAGTTCCTAGTTTTTCTATTTCATGACAATGAACTTTTGTGTGTGTTTTAACCAAGTAAATTCCTTTCATTGCAGTGAAATAAGTAATACAAGTGAGTTTGAACTGACCTCATCTGTTTCTTTGAAATAAATCGAACAAAAGCACTTTTAGGTAATAGATAAAAATTTAACTTTTTTCATATAATTGTTTTTTAACTGAATTACTTACTTTTGGTTTTGTAAATCAAAAGTAATTCTTAAAAATATCACCTATAAAAACTTGTCGATTAATTTAAACTAACAACTCTTAAATTTATTGAGTACATACCATATACACTATAGAACTTTTTGCATACTTTTTACTTATGTTACTAATTTGTGAAACATTAGTAATTTTTAAAATTATTTCCTATTAAAGAATGCCATTTATCATAGATCCTAAACGATAGGTTAGTTTTAAAATTTATTTCAAATTTTAGCTTGAGTATAATATTACCGTAATTCAATTTTAATACAAATCTATTTTGATATTAACTATTTTGTACAGGTAAATTTTTCTAGATTTACGCATTTCAAATTGTTCAACTTTGTTAACATTTAAAAATTGCTACTCAGCGGCAAAAATTAATATAACATAACTAAAACATTCTAAAACTTTAATGCAGTTCCGGTTAGATCTAGGTAGGACAATTATTGAATAAATAGTTAATTCAGATTCGAAAATCATTTATTCGACAATAAAATAATTTCTACAATCATCACTTTAAAATTCTGTCACTAATGGAGTTATTTGGATATTGATAGTATAAAAAAAACTATGCTTCGCTAATGGAAGACGAAGGGGGAGGGGACTCTCAGCTTCATAGGCTTTTCAAACTTAAAGTTGAGGAAAGTTGTAAAATTTATTGGAGAAAAGTATAACATAGGTTAGAAATCATTAATTTGAGTAGAAATTAATGCATAACTATCAATTAGAATTTAATTTGGAAAAGCCTCTCTAATTTTTGAAATAGAAAGATTGGAACAGAAACTTTAGTCAACTGCACATTATATGGCCAGCCAAATCTTGTTAGCGATTGTGAATGATAGGGGTGCTGAACCACAATTCCCAAACAAAATTTGCTATGTAAATTTTATGGAGCCAGATCTTGAAATATGGGAAATGTATGGTAAAACTTTCAGAACTAGGGAAATGGAACATCGCACAACTTTCAATTACGCTATAATATTGGTAATTTCGTTCAAATTTGATATGGTGTTATTTACCGTATTCATATTTTCCCTCATTTGAATAAAAATGGCCAGTTTGGCGATATTTTTGGCAATAATTTTTACATGGGCAAAAAAAACATTAAAAAAAAAAAAAAAAAAAAAAAAAAAACCAGCCAAAACGGCGAAATTGGCGATGTTATTCTAAAGACATTACATTGTCCTTTCTTGAGAGTGAAACATAAGAAACTCAAGCATTTGTGGGCGATGCTCAAAGGCAGAACACTCTGTGTTAAAGACACTCTTTTTTCAATTTTTATTCTTTTATCGTATTTCTACTGGAATTTCGGAGGTAGAGATGTTTAGAACAAAGGCATTACCACAAGAGATTTTAACCAAAATAATTATAGCCGTTTTTGAGCAATTGCTGAAAAACACGATTTTTCATGATTTCAACCATATGCGTATGAGCAATTTCGATGAAAACCTTAACGGTAGGTCTCATGGCCACCACTAACCCGTACACCAAATTTAAACATCGTAAGTCAATTTGTTCGGGAGTTATGCTGACCACGTATACACAGATACACACTTTTTTTCTAGACCACTTTTTTGAAATTATAATGTTACAAAACGCTGTGAAATGCTAAAAAAAATATATAATTTTTTTTTTTTGACTGGAAACAAATACTTTTATTACCTTATGTTAACCCATGGGTAATTGAAAGTAAAAAACAGGTACACAGAACCACGCTGTATTTCATTTTCAAATATGAATCTCACAACTCTTTACAATACATAAAACAACACTAAAATAAAAAAAATTTCAAGATTTTGTTTTTGTAGCATAAGATACCTCGAATGATAAAAATAAAATTTTTGAAATTAATAATTCAATTATTAAGTAAGCATATATTATTCTCAGAAAAAGAAAAAAAAAAATACTAGAAGGTCATAAAGTTATTTGAAGCCGTCAGGAGTCTTCAAAAAGCTCAAATAATTGTATTAAACTTTGTATTTTTAGTGCTAAGATTTTGTATTTTTAGTGCTAAGATCACGGGGAAATTATCTTTAAAATTAACAAATTCTTAGACATAAAAAAAAAAAAAAAAAAAAAAAAAAAAAAAAAATCAAATGGCACTTTGAGGAAAGTTGTATGACAGGAATTTAAAACGTTATTGGATTGCTTCCTTTTGCTGAAAAAGATAATAAAATTACATTCCCAATAAGGTTTATCCTGTAAAGTAAACCTCCATACCAGCCCTCCTAAAAGTATCAAATCTCCAAATGGAGGCGAAAACTTGAAAAGAAGTTCATTTTTCACCTTCAAATGTCTTTTTCATATTCTTTGAAGAGTATGTGTTCTAAATTGTATGAAGATATTCTTTAGAATTTGTTCTAAATAGTTCTATAAACAGGTACTTGGGCAAGTACATCATTGATAGTATTCTTATCAAGTGAAGTATATGAGAGTCTAAAAGAAAAAATGTGTGTGAATGAAAATTAAACTCCTTCCAAACTGTGCACACTATAAATTACGAACCAGAATAGTTGAAAAATCTAGAACAAGATGATGGATAAGTAGTGGTTGTCATGAAAATAAAAGTTAACACCTTAAATATAATATGCGTGAAATAAAACACATCATTATATCTTACCATGCTATGAAGCCTAGCGATGAAATATTTATCCGATTTAAAATATACTGTTAACAGTGACAAATATTCTATAAAAGAATAAGATATGCAATCAAACTCTAAATTGAGTGCCCCAAAACATGAAAACAGTGTCATTGCACTTTGCCTGGTACAAAATAAAATAAAATGCGAACATCATTTCAAATGCAAAATACAAATATAATCACCACCTCGTCTTAGAAATAATTAGGCATTGGCATTATTCTAAAAACTCATTTAACCCACCCAAAACAGTCATAAAAAAACATTCCCTCATCTCATTTTGAATTAATTAATTGCACCCATCAATGAAGCAAAACACTCAATCGAGTTTAGTTTGCATAAGCAAGTAGATGTCATAATAACGACATAAATTAAATGCATATGAACCGAAAACTATATCTACAATCTAATTTATTTTTTACCTCCACTTCTTCATTCTTTTTAAAGAAATTTATTAAGTCATCATTGCTTATAGGAATTTGTGTGATTATGCCGGACAGTTTTATTTTATTAAAAATCTTTTATATATATTGTCAACAAATTTCTATTAATTAAAGAAAGGATTTTAGCTTTGACAATCTGAATAGACTTCTGGGTTACTGAACTTTAGCAGTAAAGAAATTACTGCTTATACATAAAAGTGCTAGGTAAGAACGTGAAAGTACAATGTAAAATGTTTTAATTTAATTTTAAAATATAAGAGCTATTTTAATTTTAAAATAAGTGTTATATAATAGGTTCTACGGCCCTCTTTAGCCACAATTAGAAATTAAGTTTAAACCATCCTCATTTAACAAGTTTATTATTATTATTATTATTATTATTATTATTATTATTATTATTATTATTATTATTATTATTATTATTATTATTATTATTATTATTATTATTATTATTATTATTATTATTATTATTATTATTATTATTATTATTATTATTATTATTATTATTATTATTATTATTATTATTATTATTATTATTATTATTATTATTATTATTATTATTATTATTATTATTATTATTATTATTATTATTATTATTATTATTATTATTATTATTATTATTATTATTATTATTATTATTATTATTATTATTATTATTATTATTATTATTATTATTATTATTATTATTATTATTATTATTATTATTATTATTATTATTATTATTATTATTATTATTATTATTATTATTATTATTATTATTATTATTATTATTATTATTATTATTATTATTATTATTATTATTATTATTATTATTATTATTATTATTATTATTATTATTATTATTATTATTATTATTATTATTATTATTATTATTATTATTATTATTATTATTATTATTATTATTATTATTATTATTATTATTATTATTATTATTGTTATTATTATTGTTATTATTATTGTTATTATTATTGTTATTATTATTGTTATTATTATTGTTATTATTATTGTTATTATTATTGTTATTATTATTGTTATTATTATTGTTATTATTATTGTTATTATTATTGTTATTATTATTATTATTATTATTATTATTATTATTATTATTATTATTATTATTATTATTATTATTATTATTATTATTATTATTATTATTATTATTATTATTATTATTATTATTATTATTATTATTATTATTATTATTATTATTATTATTATTATTATTATTATTATTATTATTATTATTATTATTATTATTATTATTATTATTATTATTATTATTATTATTATTATTATTATTATTATTATTATTATTATTATTATTATTATTATTATTATTATTATTATTATTATTATTAACATTTATTTTAAAAGCATTTGACAAATGTTTCAGATGATTTCTAATATTTAAGTGCTTCCTCACATACGTTTTTATTGTTAAAGATGTTTTACTTTTAATGTTCGTATGTTCGTTCATACTGGTTCCTAACACTCTTACTGTCAACAGAGATAAAACAGAACTCTCTTGAAGTGTTTGAAGTTGACAGTGCCGCCTATGCAAGTGCCTTTGCTGATAATAAAAGGGTCTGTTTCTTTAGAGTTTTTGAAAGAAAGCCTATGAGAAACTAAAAATAGCAATCTCTTCAACCGATTTCTTAATATTTCTCTTGAAATGTTTGCCTCATAATCTCTTGAAATGTTTGCCTCATAATGTAGTTTTTTAGGAGAGGTTTTGTAGGTGCCTAAGCTATAGATATCGTTTAGAGAGTACTAGAGAGCCGATATCAAAGTTGTTTTTTATTCTGTACGCATCAATACCACCTGTCACAATGCACTCAACTAATGTAAATATTTAAGTATTATGATAAATATGTTTCAAATTTAAGATTTCTCATTACTGTATCAGATTTTCAAATTTATGCCTGATAATAAGTTCGTTTGATGTATGCCTGACAGATTTGACATTTTATAATAGGCTGTCGTAGTAATGGCTGTATCAGTTATTAGACTTACCGTAGAATGGGCTAACTTTGGGACATCACGTAATTTTCTACTTTTTATCTTCTCAACAATACCATGCTTTATGAATTCGCACACTATTATCACATATTATGGTATGTGATGCTACATCGTGGCAAACATTTGAAGCTGTAGATGTACTGACGTCCGACAGCACTGAATCTGGGTGGTGGTGGTGTGTATTTATTTTTTTTACCGATGTCGTGGAATTTTTTTTTTGTGTAACAACTTTCATAATCAAGTTCCCTCTAGAATTTAATGATGGACGACTGCGTTCTGTGAGATACGAGGATGAGTTTTTCCCGGGACGAATCAAAAAATCTCGAAGAAATGCTAATCTCTGCGACGAAAAAATGAGCTCGAAATTGGGAATCCGACGAAATTTTTTATTCGCAGTATGGAATAATTCAAAAAATCATCAAGCCTACTCTAAAGTTGCTGTATCATTCTAGCCTTCTCAAGTGGACGGACGCGAAAATTTCAATGTTCAAGAAGTAACACCATTTATGAACAAGTTTTAAATGTATTTGTGTAATTGATTTATGTTTCTTATCATCTTAACAAAATCTATCTGTAATTCCTAATCAATTATATTATTTTAAATCTTGATATTTCCAAACTATTACTGTAATTTGTAAAATTTCTTACAAATTTGAAATAAAACCTTGTGATAAATCGTCTTACCGCTTGACATTGGAGCAGATTAATTTTTCTATTAAGAGAAAAACAGTACTGTCCCAAAGTTACCCCAATTCAAGAAGTAAGATTAAGACAATGATGAAGGATTTTTATGAGGATACCATTAGTCATAGAGTAATATCAAGTCCATATTTTCTAAAAAGAAAGTTAACTTCAATTAACAACATAGTCTCAGTAATTTAGCTTAGTACATGTTACCAGGAATCATGGAAAACCTAAAAAAGTGTCCGAAAGTTACATCGATCTACGTTATTGTAAATTCTTAGATAGTCAGCGTTCCATTAAAAACAAAATTGTTACCAATCCATTGCATTTATAAAATTATTATATATTAGTTCTCAGTGTACGATTCAGTACATCTACATGAGATTTTTTTTTTCCCGATTTACTTGCAATAAATTGGAAATTATACATAAAATTTTTAGAAGAATGAAATATATATACGAGGCCATTCCAAGGGTATATTTTTTGGGGACTGTCTCCTGCAAATACATACATGGTTATCTTATAGTAGCCCTAGTAGAAGAAGAAATATAAAAACTTACTAAGACTTCAATGGATTTTAAGATACTTAATCGGCTTAGGACCGATGCATATCCTGGGCCATAAATTCAATGTTTTTTTGTTTTTTTCTTTTTCTAAAAGCATCGATACATCAATGCAACTGAACAACATTAGCATACATCTCTTTATGTACAAACAGGCGGACGTGGCATGTGACCACACAATGCCTTTCCTGCGAATCCGTAAACGTTAAATGGGGATGGATACCGGACCACACCTTTAACCAATTGAAAACGAGGCTTAAAACCCGGGTTAACAAGTTAGAGTTTTCAGGAAAACTATTTAATAGAATTCGCAATACAGGTCCTTTCTGTATCATTAAAATGTCTTTCGTCCCTTCTATTAGATTTATACGAATATTGAACATCTTTTCCAAGGTATACTTTTGCTTAGTCTCTAAATTTGATGATAATTATAAAAAATAAGCTACATTTAATACTTGTCACTATCGATTTAATGATATTATAATAAAAATTTATTGTATATTTTAGTTTCATTTTTGAAATCAATTAATTTTTTCGAAAAACGTTCCGGATAAACAAATGCCTTTTCCTTGCTGTTATCAGCTTCTAAATATCCATTTAAATTTTACTTCCAAATCTCTAGTCTGATAAAAAAAAATAATGGTAATTGGCAATTGCAAAAAGAGCTTTGTATTGTGAAAATAAGAAAATATAATACGTTTTCTAGACATTTACGAATAAGAAAAGTACTTAATAATTTTAAACCATCACGATTTTTTAGCCAATATCACTTTACATTCAACGAGTAAAAGGCTTAAATTGTAAGCACCATTTATAAATGTTTCTTCTTCAGAATAAGAAGAAACATTTATAAATGGTGCTTGCAATTATGTTACCACGCCATATTTCTTCTTCCTCAGAAGAAGAAATCTGGCGTGGCTAATATGCTCAAAACCAAAATAGCATTAATAAGTGTCTCGTCAATCTAGTTTTCCTGGATTTTCTCTAAAGAATTAAAAAAATATGACAAGAGGAAGATTGATAAAAAATCAGCTCCACTTTAAATCATTAATGAAAGAACAAATAAACATGCTTTCAAGTAGAACAAATGCAACACTAAGGAGATACAGCCACATCTCTACATATAAAAAAATTATAACATCCCTTGAAGACGTTTGAAGATTTTTTTAAATGGGTTTAGACTTACTATCACACAGATCCTAATACTAGCAGCCACTCAAGGTGTAAAAAATATTCATTGTATATTTAAGAAGGTGTAAATTTCCCTCCTACTGTGTGATCTCTAAGACAATTAAATGACCTTTTGTAGAAACTAGACAAAGGGTTGAATGCTTTTTTTTTTCCTTCTCGGTTTTGCTCATGGCCGAGGTCCTTCATAGTATATTTTTTATTACGTTGGACTGAAAGTTTTTATGGGAATTTTTAGATTTCTTAAAAGTTAAAAACTAGATTTATAGAAATCTTTGTGTGTGTTTCTTTATTTGATGAAGAAGCACTTGCAAAACAAATATATGCTTAAAGATATGATTAAATAAGAATGCGATTGGTTTTTAAACATGGTGTTGGTGATATGGCTTTGATAGAGAATATATAGAATTTTAGAATATTAAGCTTACTTAACATCTCTTAATATATCTTTCTGGGTCAATATTTTAAAAACAATTTTAGGCTTAGTGGTAAACGCAACTATTAGAAAAATTAATTGAACAATATCAAATACATAAATTTAAATTTCATAAAAAAAATTACATGAAATAATATTGATTTTATTTAAGCTAATAATTTTTTAAGTTGCAAATTAAAATCAGTATCAAAACATCCAAATACTCTTTAGAGTGATACTAAGAAATTTTAAAAACGAATTAAAAATCTATAAATCTATCTATATATATATATATATATATATATATATATATATATATATATATATATATATATATATATATATATATATATATATATATATATATATATATATATATATATATATATATATATATGTCAGTTTTGTTCGTTTAATGAGACATTTTGAAAATAAGTTAAATAATTAAGCAGAATTTTCACATCATTACTTTAAAATGACCAAATATTTATTTAATTTGATATTAAATTAATTTATTGTATTTTAATGATTATAAAACAAATACGAAACAACAAACCATACGATGATCTCCAGCATTTAACTATTTTTTAAATATATATTACAGCTTCAAAACTGTATTGCTACAAAATGTTATTGCTTACGTTCATTAAAATATTAAGATTTGTTTTACAGTTTTTATAATGTCGGTAAATTCATCAATGTTAGGTCATCTCCACCAAATACATGATGCACCATAAGCAAATAAAACCGAATAAGTAATAACAAGAATAGCACTTCTTTTCGGGACAAACTGTTTATTTCTCACACTTATTTCTGGTATATTTATGCAGCAGTCAACTTTCTTTTTTTTTTCAAGGAAATATCATCTTTTCTCAACACCCTTTCTCATTAATTCGAAATAATTCACACAATTTATACGTTTTATGTATGCGCCGTCTACTTTGCATGATCTGCAAATTGAAACCGTCTAGGAATAGGAAAAAAGACCTATACAGAAAATTGCCGGCGATTTTCCCATAACTCTTTCAACCACTACCGTTCCAAAACAAACACGGAAAATAGCCTTGCTGGTGTTCCTTTGCATTTTTCGACACGAACAATAGGTGTATTAGGCATACAAAAAAAAAAAAAAAACTTTACAAATAATTAAAATGTGATTCTCTAATAGAAAAAATTGTAGCCATTAAAATTGGAATATCTATATTTATTTCTCATTGGTTGACCTTGTGCAAAAAAATCGTCTGTCTATGCCTTTGACCTAATTTCCATCATCATTAAAGCACTCTTTCTCTCCACTTGATGTCCATGCCATTGACACGCCATTTATATCGCTCAGTGATTAGAGACAATGGCATAACCGTAACGTTCAGTGGAATGTTTGGTCTGGTCGTCATGGAAACAAAAGTGACTCACACTTGTCCTTGAATAACTGTACGAAAGGGTTGAGTGGTTGAGTTCGATACGCTCTTCGTTGAGAGTGAATCATGATAAGTGGATGTGTGTTGAGTTAAAAATAAAGGTATATCTGATTCGTAAGATATAATAAATGTAAGACAAAGTGAAGGACAGGTAAAGTCAACCTGGGACACAATATGCAAGCAAAAACCTTCTAAATGATCTAACGAGTATTAGTAATAGCATTAAATACTGTGTTAATTAAGAGATGCCACTTTTCACTTTAACGTGAAAATATTTTACTTCAAAAATTATTAATATTTAAATGATAATGGACGAATTTGATATTAAAACTGGAGTGTTTGATAGACGTGAGCATATTTTCGATTTTTTTGTTCTTCAAAACATTATTAATCCTAAAATCTTTTTACTTCATTCTAGATTCATTCTTGTTCAATATAATGTAAAAATATTTATATTTTAAAAATTCCTTGTTATAGCAAATTACATAAAATCAACTCATATTAAGATTAAACTATTTTAATACATTTTATTTCTTTGCTTTGATAAAAATCACATTACATTTTAAATTTAATAGAAGTACTGTTAATTTTGACATAAAATATTACCATTAAATACATCTGTTATCAATTCAAAATATATTACTTAAACATTTTAATAAAACAAGTCAATAATTTACTCTACAAGTCTACAAGTCAATACTACTTTCACTACTATAACATCCGTCTTGCAATCAGAAAAACATTACCATACAATCAACATCGGGCATCTTCTTAGTTATAAGTTTAAATAAACTGAAAACTTTAGAGAATAATCAGTTTCATTTAGGAATGGTCTTATTTTCCCGACGCCACGCAGACAATTTAAACGTAATTATCAATCCTTTGAGTAAAATGTGTGCCGCCTTTAGGTATATTAAAGCCTCCAATGCCTGTATCAAATGCTACAATTCCAATCATTAACTCAATGATTGCAACACAAACTTCTGTGAAACATAATAAGAATATCATCCTAGTACGAAATATTCCTAAATGTGAACATTAGTGACAGTTAAACCCTTAGGCGGATACTCTAAAAAAGCAAACAATTTCCGCCCTTCTGGTATGCAAAACCACACCTTTTTGAAATACCCAAGGCTTCGAATTCAATTACGAAAATATTAATTTTTACCTGTTCTTATAAATTTTTACTAGACATGGGTCATAATTAAATTGTATTTCATTATCAACACATTCGATAAACTTAAGTTAACCTATGTAATAATTTTTAAAATGTAACATTAAACTTCAGCATTTATTATATTAAGGGAATTTTTGTTTTATTGAGGTAATATAACCCCTATCTATTTCATTAAGGTAAAATAGCATATGAAGGGTATGTTAATTTTAAATATCTTCAATTAAAAAGAGAAACACGAATTCCTGCCATTGCTATTGAATAAGCATAATAACAAAAACTAATTAGATGAAAAAGTTAAATTAAAGTTCATTTTAGACCTAAATAGATTATTAAATCTAACCAAAATGTTGATAATGTTATATAGACATTTTTATTTTACTATGCCAGACCAAAATACTTTTTTTTAGCAATGAAGAGTGGTTGTATACTTTATATTTCAAAAAACTGCAAATGTTTTTTTTTTAAGATTTTAAAGCACTTGTAGTTTTATTGAATTTTAAATACTTTATTATTAGTTATATTTTATACTATATTTTATACTAATTTATTATATTTTATTTTACTAGTTTGTTATACTTTATGCTAATTCAATAATTCGCTAAATTATTACAAGATAAATTTACTTTTACTGAAATTATTTTATCATTCGTTTGATTTGATCATTATTTAAGGAGCTTTTTTTTTTTTTTTTAATAAATTTAATGATTAATAACGAATAAATAATAATGTCTCATTTTGTAATATTTTTCGCGAATTTTTTTTTTTTTTCATTGTGAATCATTTATCTTTTAATTTTGTTAATTTAATTACTAATTTAGTTATTTAATTATCATAAATATTTTACTAATGCGTAATAGAATGAGAATTCCTTATAATGGGGAAAATATATAATCAATACTTTTTGTTAAGCATTCTGACGGTGTATCAAGACAATCATAATTGGACAAACTCTCAATAAGCTAATAAAAAGCTTTTAAGCTGAAAGCGCGCTTTTTAATTTAACCTTTCATGATACAAAGTCAAAAAGGGTAAGCATTCAAAATATTGCGCTTCCAGAAAAAAAAGAGTAAATTCGCCACTCTTTATAAAATAATTGGTAAACTGGAATTGGACACCATCTTAAGGACTCCAGGTGTTTCGAAAATTAGTCTGTCGACCCTCAGTACATAATACAAAGGAAAAATACAAGGCTCTCCACCTGCTATCACTTAAGCAGACGTTCACTTTCCGGGTATGAATTATTCAAGGAATATCTTAAGGTTAAGTAACTCAACGATGGGTGAAAATGGAAAGTTACTGAAATTTTAATAAAAGTTCAGTTATAATTAGATTTTTTTTCAATAAGTTTAAGTTTTCAATTATTTTAAGTTTTGAGAAAAGGCAATTTATTGGTTTGAAAACTTTTAGAAGCACGTTAAAGCGTTTAATCTTTTATGTGAATTACCTTTCTAACTATCGTTCTTACAATTTAGTGACTTACCATGGGTTAATACCTCTAGAGTGATCTTGGTTCTATTTTTACAAAAAAGCAGAATTAAACCGTTTTAGCACATCAGTATTGAACTATAAATATAGGAACAAGATTTAATTGCAATAACTTTTAATTTATTTCAATTTTTGATACACATCCGGTTTTGCACCTGTTTAATGTTTTAGAATTAAGTTTTGCTATTTTTATCACTGTAGTAGTAATATTGATTCTTAATTTTAAGTGAATACAATCTTAAAGAAACCTTAAAAAAATACAGGTAGTCCTCAAGCTAAAGTCCATAATTTTAAAGCATGTATAAAAATATGAAACGCATTAAAAAGAAAAAGAAATCTCTAGCATTACTTGCTTAATTTTGTTACAAAAAATATCATAATACATGTAAATTAACCCATTATAGTAAAACCTTCAGACAATCAAGAGTCAATAAGTAACGATTTAAATATGTGATCACAAAAAACAAAATATTTAGGTGAGCACGATTCAAGAGATCGTTAATGTCACAATGACGGAAGATTTTATTAAAATTAGCTTTTAGTTTATATGAGGTAGAAGAGTTCTATAGCTTCTTTTAACTAACGTCGACTGAATATATGCTCCATGAATGGAAGTTCTTTACATAATGTTAAAAAAAAAAGAGAAACGTTATAAACTATTTATCTTCTTTTAGAACTTCCTCAACTAAAGAGACTAAAATCTGATATTTCCATAAATATTTATTTGCTTTTGTGGAGTGACAGTAAAAAACATGCACATTTCGATGATTGGTTCTTAGATTAACGAAAGTAAAAAAAAAATAAGTAAGATATACAATCCATAAATGAATTAGCGTTGTTCTTTTTTTTTTTTTTTTTTTTTTTTTTTTTTTTTTTATAGAATACTAAAACTCAAGCACTAAAATATTGAAATGAATGTAACATACTTTTACATTTGTGAGCAATGATTAAAATAATGTACTTCCTTTACATTGCTTTGGATAATTGAAAACCCTTTCTGTAGTTATAAATAATTTCTTCTGTATATTCAATATATTGTTTATGTTTTTTCATACGCTTGTAATATACATTTTGAACGGTTTCATCTTACATAATTGTTTTTTATGCGATTGTTATGTATCTTTAATCATTATTTAAATTACAAAATACAATCTTTTCAACTAAAGATATTTATTATTTTAAATACCAAATTTTATTCAACCTTTATCCAACTTCTACTCGTTTTACACTAAATTCTTCTTTTGTAGTTTAATGTTACGCTCTGAATCTTTCAATCTAATATATTTTCAGATTTAGGGGACTAAAAGAAATATTAAATGGGTTCTGTTCAAATTTAGAGTTATATCAAAGATACTCGTTAGGAATTTAATGAAATTTTTATTTACTTATTTTTTACTTATTATTAAGAAATGTATAATGTAATTACAATACACCTATATAAGCATAAAAAGCAAATATTGAAATTTGAAAGAAGCACTGAATGAATTTTTTTTTTTGTTTTGCTGAATTATAACTACTTCAGTTTATAGAATATATATATACTAAATAAAATAGAAATTTTCATTAAATTTAACTATGCATTAACTGGAATTGTTATGCTTATAAATAAAATGCAAGGATTTTTAAGAAATGGTGTCATATTTTAATTTGGTAAAAACAGAGAACGACACGTATAATTTACACCACTATAACTTTCTTGTTACATTTTTACTTCATACGGATTATTTCTTAAATCTTGACGCCTGCAATGTTTAATATAAAGTTTTGAACGAAATGGTCACGATTGTTATTGTAAGTTTTAAATTTATTATCACATTGAATTTAAGGTTTTTATATAAATTAAGTAGTTCCTAATATATATTTACCATATTTATTATATTAGCTAGTTGTTGTTTTTTAAGCGAAATAAAATGCGCTAGTTTTAGAAAAAGAGAGCGAAATAAAATTTCTGAGTTTTTAGAAAAAGTAGCGTGAAAATATAGTTAAATACATAATTTTAGTAAAATGATTTTCTCCCTGTTTAGACATTGTAAGGCAACCTCTGAACAGAAATGAAACAAAATTGTCTCCTTTTAATTTTACTAATATTTATTATATAATTTTAACCAAGAAAATTTTTTTTTAATACTTTGAGTTATTTTCTAAATTATAATTCAAGCTAAAATGCAGTAAAATTACTGATTAGAATTTGAACTACTTGACAAGAGTGATGTCGTTGACTGAGAGCATGTCGTCAAATTGCCATCTGTTTTAGGTTTAATGAAGTGCAGTCCACGCTTTTTATGTCATTGAGCTTTACGATTATTTTTTTAACCAATTGTGTTCCGGAAACATAGCTAAAACAATCAGAGTTTCCAAATAATAATTGTATAAAACAGATTACCTCTTAATGTTTATACCTCTTATAGTATTCTAGAGAGCAATAAAATAGATGGCTTCATTGCTAAACAGTTGAGTGAGATAAATTACAACAATCAATGTATTGAAAAATTCGCGAGCTTAAAGACATTGAAGTCGACTGAACTTATAGTTCACTAACTGATCATAGGGTCAAGAAACTGGTTTCTTCAATGTTCACTCAAAACCACCATTTCTAATATTCAACATTGCTTAAGTTCCATCTTATTCAATTGCTAAGAAAAAGTCTCATGTAAAATAATCAAAAATCACAATTTTCTACT
This sequence comes from Linyphia triangularis, assembly GCA_963978545.1. Classification (NCBI taxonomy): domain Eukaryota; kingdom Metazoa; phylum Arthropoda; class Arachnida; order Araneae; family Linyphiidae; genus Linyphia; species Linyphia triangularis. Next base: position 58,765,555 of record OZ021723.1, on the reverse strand, counting down.
AATTAGTCCATTTTGTAAAGTTTCACGTCATTTAAAAGATTGTTAAACATCTATATAATATTCCGCAACTTCCCACTTCCTGCTAATATGGTGCCATTTAAATACATATCAGAAAAAATGACATTCAAAACAAGATTTGAATTATACAGTAATTTAAAACTACTTTTTAAATATCGCCTGCTCGTTTTTTATTGTTGAGCCACATTTTAATGTATTTACTCTTCAAACAACTTAAATCTGGTTTCAATTTATTTTATTATTATCAAATATAAATTTATGAATTATAATACAGAATAGAAGGAATAGTTGTTCATTAATGGTCATATGGATTCGAAAAACAACTACAATATAATGTTTCAATTTTAATAGAATATTTAAATATTTACAAGTTGGTTTGTGACTGTCACTGTATCTAAAGAAACGGTTGTTATACACAAGTTTTCATAGCCCTTTATCTAGCATTACTTTTCAATAACTTAGAAATTTGACGCATGAACATTGTATGATTTGTTAAATTTGAGAAATACTTGCCAGGTGTTTTTGCCGAAAGAAATTAAGAATTAGAAGCAGGTGTATTCTTAAAACCGTTTAATTGACTTATTAAACGCGACTATAGTATCTCTAGTTTTTTCTGGGATTGTTGATTTAATGAACAGTCATACGTACGGAAATGAATTTACATACACTTTCCTCCACTCTGTAATTCAGAAGCTGAAATACAAATTAGCTGTAAATACCAACTGTAGCATCAACACTATTTTCGAACCGCAGATGCCATTATTCGTCAAAATCAAAGACAAGTGGTCTTTTAGCCTTCTTCTAAATAGGGTGCCGGAAAACTTTCAGGACGAAGTGATTCAAAAGAAATATAAAGGAAGTTAATGGTGGAACAAAACCATCGTTTGGGAGGATACGTCAAACAAAAGGGTGAAGCGGATGTTTAACAACAGCATATTGTTGTCAGACATCAGGTTAATGTTTTGAAGGTTTTGTAAACTTTAACAAGTGTGTGGTGTGGGTTAGAAATGGATATGTAGCAATGAGGCTTGGATAATCTTTTTCATTCTGCTCTGAGAACTCTTCCATTCACATTGCGATATTTAGAAACTCGCTTTCCAAATACCTTTTTATTCTTCCTTTTGAAGAGTATAAGGTTTTATTCTTGTATGTTTTTAGATACGTGTTTCACACACAAACCTACATTTAATGATAGGTTTTTATAATATAAAAGATCTTCAGATCGGTGGTGTTAACAAAAAGAATCTTCAGGGACATCTTATCTATGCAAACATCTAGCGTTTTAGATGCTCACGATTGAAAAGGAACATGTTATTGCAAAATCCAGTGAAGAGTGTAAAAAATTTCAAAATATTTTATGTTACGTAACGAAAATGTTTTAAAATAATTTAGTGAGCATATTTTCAATTTGTCTGCCATGTTTTTATCAACAACTGTAGATGAAAAGTCCCAATACAATGTTTAGGAATCAGTTTAAGTACTGTAAATTGTATTTTATACATTCACTTTACTTCACCAAATTTGTTTCTTTAAATAAGAGAATTTATTTAAAAGGAAATAATACAAATTCTAATTAATTTTTGGATTTACTAAACTAATTTATAGTGAGTATAATATCTGATCATATTGTACTAAATCCAGTTATTTAACTTGCTTAAGTAAATTAGGATATTTTTAAAATTATTTTCATATATTTTAAAAATAAAAAGCAGAATTATCACTAAACGAGTTCATAAATTTTGAATTTCAACTTCCTGAAAAGTCGGAACTTCCATATTTTACTCGCATATTATTAAAATACACACGCCTTTCGAAAGTAAAAAATTGATTTAAATAATAACTGAAATTTTAATGGCCGATCCTTGCCCTTGGTTAAAAATGATGGCTGGATTACGAATAATATATAAATCTCAGAGTTTCAAAACTGTGACGATATTCTTTCAAATCTACTCTTGAGTATAGGGAGAAAATTTTCAAATATTACCCCAATAATAAATATAGCAATGCGATTGAAAATCTGAATCACATACATCCACATATATATTAAGCTTCAATAAATATTTTATTGGTATTTTCCTAACCGTTATCGATTCCGTAAGCCAAATACAAAGTCCACTAAAGATCCAATCCTTTATTTGTTCACTTCTATTACTCAACCCCCTAGTATAAAATACAATTTTTCTTTTCAATATCTTTTCTTTTGATTCAATATTTGTTCGGACTTAAAATCACTTGAAAACCCCTTGGGATATGGGAGTTGGAGTTCTAAGGCCAGAAGTTACTTATGAAAGGGGAAGAACACACACAGTTCGATATAATAATATCATTTGGTGAAATTCTTCTTGGGGAGAGAAACCTATCCTGAAAAGTATTGCTCGAAATTAAAAAAGTTGGTTTCGTGTCAGTTTAAGAATTTTGTATTAATAACGATTGTGTGTTATATACTGCTTCCTTAACTGAATAGATACTGAGCAATTATAGCTTCTTGAATTGAGATATCTTTTATATGGTTATGAATAGTGCCCAGATTGGTTTTAGCATTGAAGACAATGCTTCTAATAATGTCCCTCTACTTGACCCAGCAAAAAATTATGGCCATTTGTTAAGTTTATAACAAATTTTATTTAATTATTAATTATTATTTATTATTACTTTTAATTATTTTGTTAAGTCCATTTATATATATATAATATATATATATATATATAATATATACACATATATATATAATATATATATATATATATATAATATATACACATATATATATAATATATATATGTGTATATATTATATATATATATATATATATATATATAATATATATATATTATATATATATATATATATATATATATATATATATATATATATATATATATATATATATATATATATATATATATATATATATATATATATATATATATATATATATATATATATATATATATATATATATATATATATATATATATATATATATATATATATATATATATATATATATATATATATATATATATATATATATATATATATAGATATATATATATTACAAAAATTCTTTTCTCTTTTAAAATCTCTTTAATGTCTATTTTTCAATATTTATAAGTGAAATATAATCCCAATTTCCTTAAAATTACCCATTAGACAACCAACAATTTATGTTTAGTAGACACACGTGGAAGTAAAACTTTTGTATTATCTCCATAATCAGTTCACTAATAATGTGCAAATTCTAAATGAAAATTTTATAATATAAACCAAACCTCCTCAAATCAGAGCTAAAATCGAAAGTATTTCATTCAAATGTTTAAATATGACATATGCTGGTACTAGGACTCTCAGAGTCAATGAACTTTCAAAAAATTTCCAATTCCTTCAGAACGCATCCAAGATAAAGAAGGAAAATATCCCTCTTGAAGAAGCAAAAAGATATTTCGTGAGTACGCATAGACTAAATTTAAAGGGGGTAAGATCACAGGTCAGTGCCCATTTTCTCTGTGACTGTAATCGGAGACTGCGTAGAAAAATACACAATGAAATTAAAAATACCTCTTTGGCTGTTTGTTGGAATTGGGTGGGGAATATGTTCGTGTAAACATTTTACTACTTTTAAAGGAAATTAAATAAAAATTTGAAAAGTAGTTAGTGGTTAGTTATTATTTTAATCTGATGTTTATTCTTGTTAAAAAAATACTTAGCTATGTATCACATGGGGAACATATTTTAAAGAATTAGGAAGTGATATTTTATGATACTTTTCTTTATTTAATAAATTTCATTACTATTAAATACCAATAATTGTCTATAATTAATTGTTGAAAGTTACCATAATTAATTGTAAATTAATTTCAATAACTAATTATTGATGCATTTCAATATAATTATTTGTTAATGAATGTTTCAAAATAATTATTTATTTATAAATTTAAAAAATCCATAATTTATGTAAGCTTAAAATTTAGTTCGCATGTTATTCTGGTTTTAACCTATACAGTTGTATGATTTCTTTGAATTTCTGTGAAACGTTTGTTTAGAATTGAGTCCTACTTATTTAATTTAACTAAAAACTTTTTAATTAAATTGAATTCTCAACAAATCCCTATTAACTTTAAAATCCTCAAAATCACTCTAACAAAAATTAGCGCATGTTTGCGAAAGAAAAATGTCACTGGCATAAATTAAACAACAATTTCAATGCAATTATTTAATAAACTAGAATCCTTTTGTACATACAAATCTGCAAGAATACGTTTTAAAGAAAAGGAGTGACGGTTCAAATTTTTCGAGAATAACAACCAAAGAATCATAACGACGGAAAAAGCATTTCGGCAATCGCTTTATCAAAGAATGTCAGTTATTTTGATGGAGTGAGGAACCAAAGACGACCCGACCCATTTTTATTTATTCTTCTTTATTTCATTTTTATTCATTTTATTTAGAAAAAATAGCATATCATTGCGCCAGTCTAGACATCTACATTATGAATAATGAAAAATTAAATCTGCAATTTACACGGTAAATTTGGGATGATTCTTATTATTTTAATCTTCATTCCCAAATTGTATGGATCCTGTCTCAGATTAGCACATAATTCTAAATTATTTGCGTTTTAATAGTTGAAAGAAAGTTTTTTATTATTAGTTCCTTATTCTCTCATAGAAGAGCTTTCAATAAAAAGAGAAACGACCTTTTAAAATTATCATTCAAAAATATTTATCATTTCAACTTAGATTTCGATAGCGATAAAATATTTTCCCAGTTTATCTCAGGTTTAAATATTATGATTATAACTTTTGAAATATATTTTTAATGATTATAGCTATTCCTATAAAGTTTTTAGATTATAAATACTGACTTTTGAAAGGAAATTATTTTTACAGCCTGATTTTAAGAAATATTTGTGAAATATTAAAAAAAGATTCTTATATAAATGACACATTTAAAACATAATAGTAGCTTAAGGAAAAATTCTTACCATACTTTCTTTCAAGTTTCTTCAACATGAATAAAAGGTGAAAATACATATTAAATACTTCAATTTCTGCTCGACATATATCATTTTTATTAAGTAATTAACCTAAACTCTTTTATTAACATATTAATGGTGTATACTTTATAGTTTATTTGCAAAAGGCATAAAAATATCATTTGATACTTTTATGTATTTTGCAAATGTATTCATATAGTTTTACTAAATTACTAAATAAAAACTAAATAAATTATATTTAAAAATTCAGTTGAAGAAAATTTTACAGTATACTTAAAAAAAAAAAAAAAAAAAAAAAAAAAAACTTTTTTTAAAGGAAAACCAACATAATAATGAATTCCAAAACGTACCAAAATCTTTATAAAGAAAACTATATTTTTACTATCTAAATTATAATTGAAATAAACCCTCTAGCTCATCTTAAATAAACGTATGTATGATAAGAAAATACTATTGGATATCACCATATTATTCAATGGTTTAAATCTTATGGTAGTAAGGATGATCTTTTGCATATACCGGACACCGGAAGGCGTGCCAAATTTGGTGACACACTTTCATTTGAACCTTTCCAACCTTTGGTTGAATCACATGGGCAGTGGTCGTAAATTAAGTTATTGTTGATTTTGCATGGGCGGCCACTTTGCAATGCTAAGCAGACGCGACCCGCTGAGGGTATTAGTGGGGTAATTCAAATGCAGATTCCTTATATATGGGTGGCATTATAGGTTAAGAAAAAAAACTGCATCGTAATTCACTCAACAGGATAAAACCTCAGATTATCATGTCCCCAGACTATAGCAATAAGACATAGAAAATTTAGCAACTGGCAAATACCTGTCAATAGTTTTTCATTTATAGTACCAATTTCTAAAATAGGCTGCTTGTCATAAGATATTATGGGAGTAATTTTATGTTATATATTGCACTATACAAATAAAGATGAACATCTTAATCCCATTTGTATTACATTATACCGGCATTGAAACTTAAACCAATGCATTTTAAATCCTGAACCAAATTTTAATGAAGGATGAAATAATCAATTATAATGTAATAAAAATAATCTCAATCATGCATTTTCAGTTTAATTTTACAACAAAATAGTATTTGACCCTAGAAATGCAAGTTATAACTTTTTTAAAAAACACTAGTGTTGCTTTCACGTTTGGCACTGAACGGTATAGTGGTTAGCATACTAGTTTCTAGACCACGAGGTTGCGGGTTCGAGTCCCGTGTAAGGCATGGGTGTTTGTAAATATATTTTGGCTTGTCAAATGACGAATGTTTCGGCGTATTATAGCCCTCGTGTTGCTGACGGCGCCAGCCAGATAATCTGAAAACAACCAACCAACCACGTTTGGGACTGAATATTTGAAATTTTATATAAAACAAAAAAATTGACTCTCGATAAAGTAAGCAATCGATTTCGGAGATATCGATGTTAAAAAAGTTGTAAGTAGGTATTGTTTATGAATCTGAAAACTCAGTTAAAAGGTGTTATTATCTAATTTTTTCATCATTAGGATATTTATCTAAGTATTAATATCCTTTAAAAGTCTATTTGATAGCATTTTAGTTTCTAATATTTAATTTTAAATACGTTTTCGTCTAAAAAGGTTCCACTCAAAAATGAAAAACTTTAATAACTGAACATTTTAATTCCTCTTTCCTTGTCTCCTTCTCCGCTTGTTTCATGAAACTTTTTCTATCAAAATGTCTTAAAACATCTTATAGAACTAACGAATATGTTATTTTCTGAACACATAATCTACAAGAGTACATTTAATGAATTTATGGGATTTTTTTTATATTTTAATATTATCCAAAAATTAGTATTTTTGCATACTTGTTTTCACTTCTTTTGATTAACACTAAATGCTCATAGAGAAAAAAAATTACAATAGATGCGTAACCTCTAGTTGTGGAGACATGTCAATGTACATAAGTCCGAGCTTTTGACGCTTCTACAGTTTTAATCTGAATTGGGGAATTTTTCAGTAGGACTATCAGTTGTAGCAAATGCAGTGACTTAGATGGTCCTTTTGTAGTTTGTCTCCTTTTTACATTTGTATTCAAATTACATAAAAACAATTGTATTACATCATCAGAATTTTTCTTGTTGGTAACTGCAGCAGCATAAGTCTAGACATTAAATCTAGAAAATACACTCGATGACCAAAGTTGCTTTGTTAAAGAGAAATACGAGTTTTCCTCAAACTCGGGTCACCACTGATCCAAAAATTCTCTTCCACTTAGAAATCGAGTAGGCATTCGAAAGAATTCTACTAAACTGTTTCGAGTAATGGTAGGAAATACAAAATGCGTGGGTTCTAACGTAGTTTGTTGTGCCAAAAGGGGCGCAGCTCCGACTATTGTGTAACTAATGGAATGGCCGAGAAAAAGGAAAGATTTTACTCGGTGATAGGGGATAAATGTAACACTTTAAGGCAGACAAATGAAGTGATTGCCTTTTGGGAGGAAGTACAAGGTGCGAACAAATGTATTTTCTAAGATCTGATCGAAGAGATTGGGAGAGGTAATATAAATATAGTTGACCAGAAAAGATTATTTCCTGTGAAATATATGTACTTCAAAGTATGACCGTTTGAAAATGGATTTTCATTTGACATTATGAGGTCGTTATCTGTTGATAGATTTTAGGACGCTATGATATCAATTCTCAATAATGGTAATGTTCTAAAAAGTGTTTTCAAATGCGCATGCGCAAAACATGGTAATTTAAATTAAGATTTCTGTTAAGTTTACAACATGTCTTTGAGTTAATGTATGGATTTAGCCCTTCCATGATGATATCGCATGTTATGCAGTGCTAGAAGTGTGGGTAGACGCGGGGTGACGCGTCCCTCCACTTGTCCAGAAAATACCCTTGCGTCTCCCCACTTATAAAAACACTGAAATCCGTCCCCCCCCCCCCTTCCCCACTTCTAAAACTACCGAAATCTATTCCCCCAATTTTAAAAAACATTCAATCCGTCTAAAAACTAAAAGGGGAGGAGGAAAAAATAGAATTAACCATTTTCATTACTTCTGCTTTCTGCTTTTTCTGGCTGTTTGTTATTTTTTATACTTTCGTTTTTGTTTTGTTTAAAGCAGATTCAGTCAATTTTTCTTGGAAATGCGCGGCGAGTTTCGGCACCCGTTATCTGGGATTATTGAGGAGTGGATATAAAAAGACATATTTATTGCACTATCATTTCCTGTTTTGTCCTCGACTATTTACTTTAAAATGTTTTGCGTTTTGTTGATTATTAGTAGAAAACCGTGTATTCCTCCAACTTAACCATTAACTCTTACTTCTGATTCTAAACGGCATTTTTATTCGTAATCCATCTAGTACAAAACAAGATGAGATTGATATATTTGGCTTCAAAACTGTAAGAAAAATGACTCCGATACACTACAGAACGTTGAGGAAGGAGCAGTGGAAAATGTGCAAGTGCATCAAGTTGAAGAGACCACGTGGAGAGAGAGTCTAGCACATGGCAGCAACAGTAAGCAAAAACGCACTGCAGTAATAATTATCCAAAGTATCGGACACATAATGATACGCACCTTCAGAAATACAGCAAGTATCCATGGCTTACTTGTGAAGAACAAAAACTTGGATGCAACACATACAAAAGGCTGCTAAAAAGCTTGGAACCAGAAAAAAACAAGGTTTGAAACTTTCTAACGAATGGGTAGGGTGTAACATTTTGCCACATGGAGACAAGGAATTTGACTAACGAGTATCCTTAAGAAAGCAGATTTTTAAACACAAAACCAGTAAAACTCATAAAGGTGCAGGAAAAATTATCTATGAAGCCAAACGAGAAAGCTGAAAAATGCAAAGATTTTCTTTAAGAAGGTAAAATATCATTTTGCAATTTTTTACTTTCAATTTTTGAATGCACGATATAATACTTGTATATACTACTATCAATGGCGAAATTGTTGAAACAAATTCATCTTATCACTGTCTTCCGAGTCATGTAATTCAAAATTGTATAATTTTTTTGATTTATTCCCTACTATATTTTTCAGTTTTTATCACTAATTTTGTTTATAAATTTCTTTGAACTTTAAGCAATACTGGGCATGGGATATAAAATAGTACTAAAATTAATTAAGCATAGATTTTCTTCTTAAAACATATACCAAGTATGTAGGGAAATGCGAAATGTAATGACACTGAGAGAAAGTTTTAAGTCACTGAAAAATAACTATTTATGTCATAGTGTTATAAAAATGTATTATACTACTTTGTATAAAGATATAGGTATTTTCACTTGGTAAAATTTTAACTTTGGAGAAACTAGAAAAAAATATAAAGACAAAGTATTTTTTTAAAAAAATTAGAATTCCTTATTAATTTAATTTTACGAAAGTATGCTTATTTAGAGGCACTATTTAAATCTAAATAAACAGTTATGTATATAATGTTGAATTATTACTTCACTTCATCTCTTACATCCTAGTAAAAAACTAAGTCGTAGAATATTCATTAAAATAACAATAAATTTTGGACCCTTGTTCGTGTTGAAAATTGTTTCCTTTCTGCTAGTTAATTGCTATTTATTTAATGTTATAAATTTATTGTTATTAGAAACGAAATTATAAAATTTATTGTTGAGGGGATGCACTTGTCACCAACTTTCGGCCGTCCCCGCACCTTTTTTTCCCCACTTCTACCACTGATGTTATGAGATATATTTTAAACCAAAACATAAAAAAAAAACACTCATTACTCAGTGTTTGAACTGACAAAACTATTTTTGAATGCCTCTCACCACAACGAATGTACAATTTAAACATATTATCACTTTTATACGTTCACAAATATATTTTGTGAATGTATAAATATAAGTATAGCGTGCATTGGGAAAATACATTAAATTCCTAATTTGATTTCGGTTTTTATTATTAATCAATGAATTGCAAAACTTATATTTAATGAAAAGTGCTCCCTTGACAGAATATTACAGAAAACTGCACTCTTAAACATACGTTTGTTTTCAAATATGTCCGACATTTTTATTCATGCTGAATTTTTGTTATTTTATTGCTTTGATCTTCAGAAATATGTAGACAAATTTTAACTGCTCATATTTATGCCATTAAACTTTAAGAAATGACGAAAAATTCTAAATAGATTTTTAAATCATAAATTTTGCATTAGATGAAAAGATGAAATTAGTTCATAATAAATTTATGTTCCATTTTAGAACTCTTACCTTAATAGTAGACATACATTAGAAAACTTTTACAATGTGAAAATTTAATATGGTAAACCTGAGTTGATCCATAGAATTTGTAAGTATATGAATTGTAATCTGTAAAAGTTTTTATTGAAATGCAAATTTTAGAGCAAAAAAATTACAATGTTTTTTTTTTATAATTAATGTAAAAGATTTCTTAAAGTTGCAAAAAAAAATACTCAATTTCAGAGAGTGTCCTGAAATCGTTAACCTCTAAACCAAGCAAATAGTATATTTCATTGACAAATAAGGTGGAAAAAGCATTTCTGTTAGAGAACTATTTGCAAATGATGGAAATAAAACTTTGATGTTATAATCGAATTAGTGGATTTCCAACTCAATTCCATAAAACAAATATATATATATATATATATATATATATATATATATATATATATATATATATATATATATATATATATATATATATATATATATATATATATATATATATATATATATATATATATATATATATATATATATATATATATATATATATTTTTTTTTTTTTTTTTCTTTTTTTTTTGAGCGATCGGGTGGGGTCGTTTAATGCTTATATCCATCACTCCTTTCATTAAAATAAAGAAACTAAAGTTTATATTTAAATTGGATTCGTTTATAAAATTATCTCCGACCACACACACACTCATCCAACCTTCTTAATGAAAACACAGCCTTTAAAGGCAACACCATATGAAAACTGTAACATATTTCTCTCTGCTTCCACATGACTACTAGCCCAGGTGTTCACAAGAAGAGCTGTTTTAAGATAAGACCACAGCAAGGCCCATTGAACTAAGCGACAAAACCACCTTTCACTCCAGTGGTGGGTTGAATCCGGAATGGAAATAGATAATAGGAATGAACGGATCGGCGACCTGAAGGTACCACCAGGCACAAGTTCAAGGACGACTGTGAGCAAACGCCCCTTTTTACACGCTTTCTCTGGCAGGAACTGACACATAACGACTGGCTGATTCAACGGTTTAACATTTAGAAACACTTTCGATCGGGCCTTCAAACGTCTTTATTTTTATATATATATATATCATTTGTGGCAAATGGATTGGTTATGATCACGGTCAGGTGAATTGCTGGGCATTGTAGGAGGGGCCAACTTGCTTGTGGTACAACTTGCTTGAAATTTGTTGCAGAGGATAATTGGCCAGTTTGACAGTAAACGCGTGTGGCCAGTTTGATAAAAAGAGGCAGATTTGACTTTATCTTGTTTGTTGTATGTGAAAGTACCAGGTCAGGACGTTGAAGTAGTTAGAAAGTTTATCATTTTAATCGATAAATGACATCAAGAACGTGTAAAATATTTTTATTGGAAATTCTTTCCTGAAGAAAAATTTTCCCTGGTTGTCAAATAAAAAATACACAGAGAAAAAAACAACTTTTTTTTGTGAATAGAAAAGTTAATTAAAATAAATTGTTTATTTTTACCATTAAATAAAATGTTCGGTGATTTTAAAAGGGATTTATTGCATAAGTATAGAAAGTTATTTCATGCTATACACTTCATACTTATATCGCATGTTAATTTCAATCAAATACTATTATTTAATACAAAATTTAGTCACACATATCTGTACTTATATATTAAAACCTAAATTACCTGATAAGAGCTCAACAGTTCAATTGCACACATAGTAAACAAAATATAAAAATAGACGATTGTATTTTAAAGATTGTCTCATTTCAAAATTCACCTGTAATTATTTTAAACTTATACTAATATTTAAACAGATTTTTTCCGATTTACATTTCACATAATTCAATTGGAACCTGAAATGCATGACAATCAACTCTCCCAATAAAGCATTAAATTTCTTTTCCCAAAAGAGTTACAAATGTCATTTTGCAGTGCTTGACAAACCATTGTTGATGAAGTAATTTGCTATGACTCAATGTCACTAACTTCGAAGTAGGGGTCAAGACCCGTATGAAATGGACGAACATAAAGGATTTCATCACTCTCTTGTCTCGAGGGAAGTAGTTATTGTTGAATTCCATTTGTAGTGAAAGGGTCTTGCAGAAGAATCTCTTTCAGTAAAGAGAAAGTAAATTATTGGACAGTGGAAACAAATACCAGGTTAGGTTGATGACACATTTCTTTGGTCTTAAGATGTTATATTTATTTTTGTTCAATAAGACTTCGAGGTTATTTTTGTAAACGTTTTTGTTGAAATTGAAATAAAACCTCCCACAACACTAGTCATTAAAACATATCTTTTTTGTTTTATTTATAAGGAAAAGTTATTTTAATCGGATCTTTTTTTTATTTTGAGGAGATTCGGAGCCAGTTGGTGTATAAAAAGTTTGCAAATTTTCGACGTTATAAAATAAATTAAAAATCAAGCACTACTACGAATGCATATTAAATATTTAGGATGTGACCAAAGTTGGCGACGATTCTAATGAAATTTAAGGACGAACATGGACTTTTTTAGGTTATGAATACTTACATTTTGTATAATATTTTAAAATTCACAATTAACATTTGAATAAAAATTTCAAAAATATCCCTACTTGGGATTTTACAAAATTACTTGCATTAAAACTAACGACAATAAAGAAATTTTTAAATCGGGAATGCTTCAGCTAAACGTATATATTAAAAATAGGATGGAAATATTGGATAAGAATATGGAATAGATGGAATATGGAAATATTTAATTCTGTTTTGTAAAAATATAAATATATAATATTAAACTAAAATTAAAAATAAAGTAGTAAAGTAAAACATAAAGTAGTAAAGTAAAAAATAAGTAGTAAGAAAAACTGCAGAATTCTTTTTAATTATTTGATATTTAACAACGTGCATATATTTTAAAAATAAATTATAAGTCTATAATGCGTGAAAAGGGTTTCCATTCATCATTATTCGGATAACGTAATTTTCTACAGATATTACATAAGAATAACAAAATAAATAAAATAACATTTCATAAATGAATAAATAATTGACATATTTCTTGTATAATAAAATATCCCAAGCTATTCCTAGCTACTATACTAACTATTCAAGCTAATCTTCACTCCGAAAACTTACTTTTCCTTTATTAAAGCATACTGCAATTTAACAGTTATTTCAAGAGCTTACTTTAGTTATAAATCTATGCCTCAATATTTCCATTCAGAATTATCCCCTAGTGATTTATCACACAATTATTATTTTTATTCAAACCCTTAGTATCATGTTGTTTTAAATATTTTTTTTGCTTTTTTCCCCGGGCTTATGAAAACCAAGCAGCTCTACAACAGCAGTTAACATTTTCCAGTTCAGTTAATAAAGTATTTCTTTTAGTCTTTTAGTTGTTTTTATAAAACATTGAAAAAAATACCAGTTTATGAATACGCTCCGAGCAACGTAATAAAAATTTCCGAAAGAATAGCAAAGAACAATCAATTTCTTGAAGCGTATACTGTAACTCACTCGATCATTATAACAAGCTTAAAGATAACACTTTTCTCTAGCAGTATTTATTTCGCTGCTGCATTAACAGTGAAATATACTGAAAAAATTAAGCACTGAGATATTCAATTTGAATTTTTCATCCGCTCCATGTAGTCCAATTTGTGCGTCTCAAAGTACCAATACTCTTCTAGAGAAATTATCGACCCTTTTTTAATGAATTCTTACCCATTGCATAGTTCGAATATTATGCTCTTCAAGCACTCTTGAGGTGTGATTGCTTAAAAAATTGATATAAATAAAATACTTTGTTATGAAAAAACAATCCAATTAAAATGTATTCAATGTTTTAGAAATGTAATTCAAATAAATAAAAAAAGTATTTAACTGGCGCAATTTTACCATGTTGAATACTCTATCCAAGGAAATTCTTCTAATTTGAAAATATTTACAATTACTTTTAATATTTAAAGTTATTCAATGTAAGTTACAAGATACCGATGTAATCAAAATGCGCAGTAAAATTTTAAATAATGTATTTTGGAAGACAATTATGGCATAAAATATTTTAAAACAAATAAAATTTATAAAATCCTTCAATAATACTTTTATTTAAAAAAAAATTTAAAGTACTGCTTAAAATAATTTTATTTAGATACGTTTTATATACTGATAACACAATATTATGACTCTGTTGATGTGAATTTAAAACTAATTAGTCTACCAGTGTCCAGAATTATGTTAATACTTTGACTGCTTTATGTAATATTCTTTGTTTTGAACACTTGAACAAAATAAATAATTGGTCTTTAATTATGAGAATTTATTTATAATGTTCACTTTAATACATTTTAAATTCAAATACACACAATTATTCATATAGTAATTTTCTCATTACATACTAATAAACAAGATAGCAATCACTAAAAATGTGGTATCTCAAGATCGAAAAGTATTAGAGGTACTACAATCTACGTCCACTGGGCAAAAGATACAAGGCATTACTCAACTACACACGCTATGTCAACCTGGGAAACATCCTTCTTCCTAACAACCACACCTATCACCTTCAATAATAGCTTTTTAATACCATCAGGTAGTTCGATTAGTCATTATGACCCTCTCTAGCACTATAATTGAGGAAGAACTGATATGATGGAAGCCACAGTGTTTCATTAATGTAATGAGAAGCAAATACCATTGTTTCAATAATGTGAATTTGGGTTCTGGTGCGTAAGCACACTCAAATTGAGAATGGGCTTTCACGAAAAATAATATTTCAGTGTATGTATTATTGATGTATAAACTATTTTTCGCTTTTAAAGATGTCTTTCTTAAAGAATTCGGAAATCTGTAGTAATCAATAAATTTTCATAAAATCTTGTTTATGTACTACTAAATTCAAGTGACAATTATCTCTAAAAATTATAAATTTATAAAACTTATAAATACTGTAATAAAATTGGTCAAACTTCCAAAAATGACGCTAGGACACAATATACTCAATTAGATTGTTTTGCTTTTTACTTTAAACCTTCATTTACAACTTCTCCCGTAGCATGAATCCGCTGATCAATATAGGCTCCACATTGGCCAATCCCGATGCGGACTGTTGTAAACTGGCCGTTGCTACGGATTTTGGTTAATATTGCCCAGTGCGGGGTAAAATATACTGGAAGTTTTGAAATGTTGATGCAGGATTTTAAAATTGAAATATTGTATTATAAGTAATGACGGAAGGATAAAAATAAGTTTTGTCATGGTTTTGACATGTTTATTTTTAAAGAAATCATGTATTTCGCAATGATGCTCGAAATTCGGCATTGACTTGCCAATCTTCCCAGAACCCTGTTTCCAACATTAACCAAACTTAGCGCAGTATGGCCCATGTGTTGCCCTTGCGCCGTTAAACTCCACTCAACCAACCAACCAACATTAACCAATACCGCTGTGCTCCCTGGGTTTCGGTATAAAGTTTAAATTATCATCTATATAAGTTAAAAAGAAACATATTCCAGTCAAAATACGAAAATGTATTCATGTTTATTTTATATTTAAATATTTTAACTTGATCTCTTTTCTACAAGTTTTAAATTTTATGGAAATCTGTTGATTATTAAAGACTAAAGATGGCTAAATTATAGGCTTTAATTGTGAACACCTGTGATTCTACTCGGTTTTAAGATCGATTCTATATGTTTAAAGATTTAGCACCTCCTATATAGTTGCAAAGAGTATACAATGAGGATGAATCATAGTCTCACAACAATCCATTGTTCAGGTGCGAACTGCAATAAATTACCAAATTCAGTTATCTATCCACATACAAGTCCTTGGACTTTCCGCATTGTCTTCAATCGTAAAGAATTTCACGTACGGACAACAAATCAAACCAAGAAAGATAGTTCACATCCTGTTCTCAGAGTACTCAGATTAATGCAGTCCCTATCGCCAAGATGTGGATAAGAAATGATGAATGTTGGCGGAAGAAACAAACCCGTCTAATAAATTGGCAAGTGTTATGAAAACGAGATCAAGGTAACACTTATTAAGATGTGTATGCAAACATGTGTTGCATCCTACGCTGGTCTTTGAAAAAAGTTGGCTACAATATGACCGCGCGGACTCCAGCGTAGGTGGACATGTTATGAAGTGGTGTAGAAGGTCAAAACTTTTTACTGAAAGGCTTGTTTTTATTCCATATATATGTATCCATTTTAAGAAGTTAAATGGAAGTGGTTTGGTACAACTTCCCTGTTTTTGTCTCGTGCACCACCTTGAAAAGGGTGGAATATACAACTCATTAGAATGAGTTGCAGTGAAGAATTTAAATTGTGCCGTCAATGCAAAACATGGCAATGGTAATGAAACATCAAACTTAGAATGTTGTAAAAAATACAGGTTGTTTTAACTGTTTTAAATGTAAAGACATTTATCTTTTTTCAAGGATAACATTTTAGCAAAATTTGTATGATTCTTTTAAAATAAATATAAAGAGAACTTCACTTAGTTACTATGTAACTTATGTTCCCTTAGTACATATGGGTTAACTAACGGTATTGACACAATATGATGATGATGATGTTCAAAAAATATCACTTCAAGTCAAATAAATCGATGATGATCATCTATATAATTGGTCGCCAGCCTATTGATGAAATAAAATGCACTTTGATTTAAAATGCTTTTAACATAAAAAATCTAAAAACATCACAGTTATTTATAACAGAAAGTTTAAAAAAGATTAATAATGAAAAAACGTTATTTTTTTTAAAAGTATTTTGCAACCGTTACAAGATTTTCTCTAAATGATGCAAGACGCAATCCCATGCGTATCACATTCACAAACCTTTCCAGAAATTTTATTTAATGATATATGAGTATGCAAATTATGATGAATCTCTCTTAAATAGCCAAAGATTCTGCCTATAAATCATAGATCTAACTTTATTCATTGTGATCAGAGAAAAAATTGGCGAAAGAAAAAAAGGAGCTAAACATGATATGCTTAATATTGGAAAAAAATTGTATTTTTTAATGTGGCTAAGGAGAGTGGCGATTTCATAGGGTGTTTCCAAAAGGGGATCGGTATTATCATAAAATCTCTAGATTAATCTTTCTAGACTTTCGCACATTTACATCCAACCTTCAAATGTCAATGTTATGCAACGCAGTCAAGTTTCGCCCTTTCCCCCACATATTACCATTTCAGAGATAGATCTTTACTAAAAAGGTATAATAAGTTGTCCGCTACCCTAAATGTAATTTATATGAATAATTTAAATGTATCTAAGTCACAGGATAGACGGATAAATTGTTCTTTGTTTAGCCAAAGCCACAATAAACCATTTCAAAATATTGATAAATTTCCATACCCTCTTAAACAATACATCGTCTTTATTTCACTGGTTTAATATCGTTTTAAATAAATGAAGTCTAGTTAATGGTTTTTCAGTCTTTACAACTACAGTTTTAAACAGGTTACATTCGATGTACTTAATAAGGTAGATCAGCGCGATTCATGAGGTGTGACAGAACGTAGAAGTTGGAATGATATTGAGGTTACGCAAAGCGGCGCGCAACTGTGCTCACCTAGAAAGCAGAATCTTGTTTGGAATCAAAATATGGCATTGATTACAATACAAGTTACATTTATATGATTTGTGATAAATCACAGTTATACGGGAAAAACATCCTTAGTCATTTTTTTATTTATGAAATCGAACTTTGATGTCAACTTGCCGCTCACGAGGTAAACTTTGATGTTATGCTATCATTTTCTTTACAAAACACCATCAGTCAGCATAAAATTAAAAAAAAAAAAAAAAAAATGCCGATGTATCTATCTATTTCTGTTGTTCCCAAAATAGGGTCGAATGAATAAAAGTTATTTTCCTACAGGACATTTCAAACATAATTTAAAGTTCTTGTCTGAAACTGTGGCCTATCAATACTATTTCACACCGCTCACCAATAGATCTATTTTTAACAACGTTATTTAGACAAAAAATAAAAAAGGTTTAAAATATTGGAAGCTAAAGATGACTTGAACATATAAAGTACTTGAAATGATGGATTACTTCAATCTTGTTAAATATAAACATATAATATTTGATTTTAGTGGTAAAAATTTTACAATGCTGTTTATTTAAATAATTTAAGTAAAAAAATAGCATGTTGCCAGAAGAAGCTTTTCTGTTTTCTATGCTGCATGTCTCATTTCCTTTTTGTAAAATGCGATTATGTATTAATTCTCCGTCGGGTATGTTTAATCTGACAGGCGCATATAGTTTTGTCACCTCACCCTGCCGGCTAATTGTATGTGAATTCTATACTTATTCTTTGCAGAAACTTTTTTTTCTTCTTTCTTTTCTGTTACTCTTTATGACGAGGTTCATCACTTTGTGGTTAAATAGCTGAAAATAATTGTGTTTTTATTATGTTTCTTTGAATGTTGCACACCAAGTACATTGCGTCAGAACTTAACAATTAATAAAAGGAATATTAAAGAAGAAATTTCAATTTTTGCAACACTAGACAACCTGGTTAGACTGCCTTGAAATTTATAATTTGTTTTTTCCCACACACATAACTTGTTACGCTAGAGCAATAAAATCTGATTTTTTTTTCACAACTAAACCAAGTCTACCCAAACATTTACCAATTCTTGACCTTTTACTCAATGCCATTTTGAAAGGTTATAGAGCAGAAAAAAGAATTAGTATTGTATTGTTTTTTACGTACAGAACTAGAACAATTTAGTAATTTGAATTAAACGTGCTGTCTATACTATAACCGCATAAATCACGTGACATACTTAAGGGGTAGATCAATGCCCAATCGTGTGAGAATTTTACATTTTGGTAGTTAACAGTCCGATACCTTTCTATTATTCGCAGTATTAAAAACATGAAAAACAAGAAGAACGTTATCTTGCGCAATAAAATGAATTCGGCATTGAATATTGTCACGATAACGTGTTTCAAAATGGCCTCTGACCACGTTTGAGAAAAAAAAAATGCTTTTCTACTACACGCGGCATCGCTTTGTTTACAGTAAAGGATTTTGAATGTATTCACCAAGCTCTCATATCAAGCATGATTTATGTACAACTTGCAGAATGCGTGCTCAGTTTGTATGAAAATTTTCCTATAATCGGAACGTACTCAGAGTTCTTTTAGGTTCACATACCACAGTAAAAATATATGATGAAAGTGCGATGATACACGATACTAAACTAGAATAAACCTTCATTTTAATAGAAGTTAAATTATTCAAAAAACTATTTTATTTGAAAAAAAAAGGCCCAATACAAAACATTTATCTTTTAAAAAATCAAAATGATTTGTATGTGTGATTTCGATTATTCTGAATGCATTGGTTCCAAAAGAGTGGTATTTGGAAACTGATCTGCATGTTTTTCTGAGTATGAATGACACATTTTTAGAAAGGAAAGTGCTACGAGGACCCAATTCACTATAAAAGTCGGTAGTATTAATGAAGTGGAACTAGAAGATATCATCGAATCCAAAGACACACAGAAGATGCCTAGTTATGAATATTTTGGGTATTTAAGAAATCTACTAATATAAATATAAATATAAATATATATATACTAACCACATTTATGTACTGTGCAGGAGAAAACATCAACAACTCGGATGAGAATGGTCTATATCGAGAAAAAATTGCGCCAATGAATCAAACCATTGTGTTTATGTGACTGAATGCCATCATAATAAGTAACTTGTATGAGTTGAAGTTAGAGTGGTGCCAAAATTCTGATTGTGGACGGTGGGTCTACAAAAAGTAGTGATTAGCATTTTTCTAATAAAAAAAAAAAAAAAAAATAGGTAGAGAAACTATTTTACTTCATCAAAAGTTTTATTAAGTGAATTAACTGTGAAATAAACTTTAATAATGCTCAATTTTAGGACGTATATATATATAAAAAAAAAAATCCAACAATGTGAGAATACTGCTATTATTATTACACTGGTGTTCTTGCCGATAACGCAATTCAAATTAGAACGTCAGGCAATACGTGAATACAACTTGTTAAAAGCATAATAAAATATTCTAGTTTAACCTTAACACCTTTTATTCGGTATCATCATAAAGCATCTGTTTCACTTTGAAAGTAACACTATTGTCCGAAACAAATCCGAGGTTATGAGCAGAAAAGGCCGAAATGTAATCTACATAAAGTAGAAGCGCGAAACTCACTTGTGCAATACTTGGCAAGTTACCTAATACATGTTTATAAAATTAAACAACTTTCTTTTTGCCTAGATCAAACTTATTTTCTTTGATTATTTCTAAAATTTCTATTTTCTTTATTTTATTTTTTTTAATTTTTGCAGCACTTATTTTAATTTTTAACTATACAGAATATTTCTGCAATTTCATTTTTTAAATAAAATTCATAAAACTTAAAATTTCTAAAAATATTACTTCTACATCTTGAAAGCGGAGCAACAAATATCTAAATGTCAAAAAAAGTTGTATATATCTCTATGCACATCATCCAAGACAATGTCACTGAATTTCAGAGTTTCTTGAAGTCACGATTTTTTCAAATGTTGCCATGGGAACACTTACAGAATACTTGCATTTATTCGCAAACACACATTTATTTTTAAAAGTTTTAACGACATTGGTCACATTTGCAGAATTGTGATCTGTGCCGTCGCTATGCACGTGACCGCAAAAAGAAGATTCACCTTTTAACGGGCAGATAGAAAATTCCTTCTTACGCGCCATTCTAGTTTTTTTCATTGAAAGATTCAAGTTTTTGGATCTAAATATCGCTTAACTGTCAGTATAAATGTTTTTTAATATTTTCACTTATTTATGCGTTGAAGTTTTCGCTTCTAACTATCAATTCCATATTGAGAAAGATTTATGAGTACATCAAAAATTTCCATTTATGTTGTATTTCCGCATGAAATTACATAAGTTCAGCTTGAGTTAAAACAGGCTATTAAAGGCATCTTATCATTGCAATATAACATCTTTTATCCTCAACAAATGAACAAGTATCATTCCTTTAAAAACATTATTCTACATTCATACTTAAATCGATGTCAATGAAATACAAACAGCTCAATCACCCCGAAGGACTTGTTTGACAAAAGTTCTTCAGCACCTATTTAAATTTTTTTTACATGGTCTAACCTTGAGAAAAGATTGGCACAATTGTTTCACGGATGGTATTCCACCAGGAGGTTGATGAATAGTATTGGATGCCGGTAGTCTCTGACGAATCGGTCGGTTCTTTCAACTTCGACACCACGTGTTTAGTAACCGAATAAAAGGAATAGAAAGTGTGGGTGGAGCAGGGGAAGTATTACAGGTGTTTTTCGTGGTTGGAGTCGCTGAAACGTGACATTAAATGGGGATTGTCCCCGAAATGGCGGGAGATTACCACACATATGGCATCATTGTTCTCATGAAAGAGGCTGTTAGAGAGTGAAAATAAGAAACTTTTGGATGTATTCACGGAAATGGTGAAGTAACATATTTTTAATGAAATTACTGTAAAAAAAAAGGGTAAGAGGACTGTCGTTGTGTAACTACTTTAGTGTGAAACTGCAAACAAACTTTTTTTTTATAGAAACAGTCTTGTACATGAAGAGTTCTCTTTGGTACTTTTTAACCGTTATGACACGTGAAATTCTTTTTCAACTTTTTTTTTTATTTTTTTATTTCTAGGTGCTTATAATGCAATATTAAGGCTATGTATGAAACGATTTGTATGGTGTGGCCATTGTCGTTAAAGGAATGTGAGGCCATTTTTAGGTACATCCCAAATTTACTCAGGTTGACCACAGGGGCGAAAATGGAGAAATATATCTTTCCAATTTAGAAGATAAAGATCGAGTGAATTTCATTTAAGAACATTGACTGCAAGGTGTTTGAATAGTACTCAAAACGCTATTGATTATGCGATAAATGATGATATGAAATGGTTACTTTATTTGATGATAGACACTTCGTGGGTATGGAACTAATTGCGTAGTTTGCAGGATGTGTAGGCTTATGAATGTGACTTATGAATAAGACTAGTAACATATTCGTGAAATCTTTTCATGGGGAAGAGTTATATGAGAACAATCTATCTACTCTGAGTTAGGAATGCATCAAGAAATAAAAGAGGATTTAAACTGATTTCAGATATATAAGTTTTATATAAAATCTTTATATATATAACGTAACAGAAGTTCAAAACGGAAGAAAAATTATACTTATTATGAATAACACTCATGCGGGCTTATACATTGGATTCCACTTGCGCAGACGCCGCTTGCCTGTCTAATGTCTATCTACCATCGCCTCATATCTTAGTTAGACAATGAAAATGTTTTTAAATAGCCTATAGCCAGATTATTATCACACACAACTGATTCCATTTTACTGTTTTCTTAACTTTCATCTTATTTGAAGGAATGTATATACATCAAAATTGTACTTTATAAGGCTTAAGGGTTAGTTCTCGCGCATCATCATCATCTATTTAATTAAATATTACTGCAAGTTTCTCAATCATTATTAATACCAACCTTCCCTTATTTTGTTAAATGTGTTAATATTTAATATAATAATGCAAAATAAAGAATATTTAATGTGTTGGTATGTACACGAAAGGTAGTTGTCTTTTTATAAATGAATAATTAAGGTATTATAATATAACCAATTACTTAAATATGTTGGCTACTTTTTATCGTTTATATTATTAGAATTTTTTTACAAAAGTTACATGTAATTTCAACAAAAATATCAACACGCATTTTAAACGAATTCCAGAAATCAATATCAAAACATTAAGCAGCAGAACATTTTTAAAATGTTGACACTTTTCATTCTTTTTATTTAGTTTTAAGCTTGCCTCAATAGATCTAATATAGTCGGCCAATTTTACTCTAGAAACAACAAGGATATAACGCACTTATCCAATACCAATCACTGTACTTAACAAAAGCAACACTTTTAATATATTCATGGTGTTTGCAAAACCAATGCAAATATAGTTTTTCTTTATCAGCACCACTGACCACTCTTCAGAAACAGACCTTTGACTCCTTTCTTCAAAGCGTGTTTAAGTCTTTAATCCCCCACTAATGTGTTTATTATACACTATTATAATTCTGGAAGATACATTCTGTTTACGCAACACTGCTAATGAATGTTCTATGTGAATGTAAATGAGCAGATAAGTGTGAGAGATAGCAGTGGGAATCAAGCAAGAGTAGCTTCTACCTGTCATCACTGATGCCGACGCGGAGTATGAAATTGTGTTTGGGGTTTCCAATCAAGCGATACTTATTTCACGATTCAAGGTCGATTGACTAAATGGCTATAACAGAATATAAAACTCTATGTTATGTTAGAAAGTAAGTTAACATCGTGTCTCAAATGTTATTGTTCATTGGATTGTAGAATATTAAAATTTTCTCTAAAAATGTGAATTTGTATTCTTAA
This sequence comes from Linyphia triangularis, assembly GCA_963978545.1. Classification (NCBI taxonomy): domain Eukaryota; kingdom Metazoa; phylum Arthropoda; class Arachnida; order Araneae; family Linyphiidae; genus Linyphia; species Linyphia triangularis. Next base: position 58,741,878 of record OZ021723.1, on the reverse strand, counting down.
GAGTTTTCATTTTTCTTTCACGTATTACTATTTTCACTTGTATGTGTTTCTGTTGATGCTTTGCTTTCATGTTTGAGTTAAATTGGATGTAGTATTCTTCAACCCAGTTATAAAACTGAGTTGGTGTGGAGTGGATATGAAGAGAGGTGTACTAGATTGGTGTTATGGGGGCAGGTTTAAAATTACGTGAGGTTATAGATTTATTGTGCAATATTTCTCTAATAAAGCCCTTGTGCTTGAAAACTTCGAAACAACCAACCAAAATAAACTGAAGTCAAGATATTTACCTGAAAATTATGCAATTAACAGATTTTCAATAATTTTTGTTTGTTGGGGTTGTTTTTTGTTTAGAACAAGCTACAAAAAGTAAACAAAAAATAAATTTATTTAAATCCGAAAAGATTATATTTTAGCTCAAAAAGATATATTTACAATTTCAAATATTTTTAAGAGGGTAGGGGAACACCAAAGTGAAAAAAATTTATTTTTCAACTATTGGGTACTTGCTAAAACTATAAAACAAATTTCATAGAGTAGTGTTTAAGTTTTTATTCCAGTTATACTAGAAGTTTTTTTTTTAATAACTTATTTTCCATTAAATATATGTAAGTTTTATTAAATCTTTGTTTTTTGAAAACTTGTTCTTAAAAGCTCCTAAAAATTTACAAATCTAATAACCAGATAGCATGAAACATTTTAGCTCATAAATTTACGCATAAAACAACTATAAAAATTTTTAGGTTATAAAAAGCGTTACAGTTTTAGTGTATTTGGAAAAAAAATTAAGCTCTTACATAAATTGTTTTTTTAAAAAAAAACAAGCCTTGAAACTATAAATGTATGAGTTAATATTCACAAAAGAGTTCATAGAATGCGAACAAATAAACCAAGTGCTTAAGTTAAATAGTATATTTTTTTATTAAATAAAATATTTTGATTGTATTTAGATACAGAATCAGTTGCGTACACTTACCCCTTAAGTAGAATTTATTTCGTAAATTAAATTAGTTATTTACATCTGCAGAGGACTAATTAACATAGCAGATACTTGGCATGAAACTTGGCAGATAAACTCGTTATCGATGATAATGCATTATATCAAGTTTTGAGAGCAAAGAAAAAGTTAGTACGGAATCGGTGTTTTTCTTCATAGTTGTTAAACACTATGAAAACCAGACAAGCTGAAAATCATTTAAATAAGTTGAAATCGCACATAAAAGTTGGTAATGCATATAGGGTTTATAGTATAAAATTTGTTTTGGTTAATTTTTTATAAGCGATAAATGTCATTTTATGTTAAATTGGTGAAATTTCGCACTTTTTAACTTTTTTTTTCTCTCATAGTTTTTGAAATAGAATATATAATTTCTATAAATTTTTATTTAGCAGCAGTCACTTTCATATTATAGTGAAATCTCGTTTTATTGTAGGTAGAAATTTGATTTACAAATCTAGAAGTTATTTGATTGTTCCCAGTCTTTAGCTTACACCCTGTAAAATATACATATTTTTCTGTATCAGTTTTACCAAATTGTTCTCTTATTTACAAGTTAAAAAAATCTTAATTAAGAATACTAAAATTTATAAAATAGATTTGAGTATATAGAAATGCTTATTTTAACAAACGTGTGTATGTACTTACCTCATGATAAATATACAATAGGCATAACTCTAACTTTTTTTTAAAAAAAGGGCATAAAATTTAAATCCACGTTCATACATGTTTTCTTTCCAAAATTTATGAGAAGGGTTGTACTTTATAAACATTGAAGGAGTATTGGTAGAATTATTGTACTTTCTCTCTCGAGATTTACCTTAACACATCTCAAACTTTCAAGGATTCGAGGAAAATACAAGAGCAGCAGTTCTAAATTATTCATGTCTATTTTTTTCAAAGTCTAAGAAAAACATTATCTTTCATAACCTTTTCACAATAATCGAGCTAAAAATATTAAGAGCAAGAGGCAAATAAATAACAAACTCAATACACTTTTAAAAGAAAGAATTAAGAATAGAAAGGCGCACCTCTTCGCAAACAAAAACAGAAGAGAGATTCCCACCCTCATTGTAAGACACTCATAAATATACGATTATTCCCTCTGACCCACAATTTTATTCCACCTAATCTCATAAACACCAAATTAAGATTTCGCCAGATCTGTCCGAAATCCCTCAGCTACTTCAGATCGCCAGGTAGCTGCACATTTCAAATGCGACTGTTTACCTGCCCATTAGAGGTGGAAAACAACGCATCTTTTTGAGAGGCGAGCCACTTTAGCTGTTATGTAGGCCAGCGAGCTCCACTGAAGAGCAGGGAGCCGCTTGGACCTTTCTGACCCTTACCAATCACTGGATACTGTAGTTAGAGGCAAAACTGAAGCTATTTTGTTCCCTTTCTTTTCTTTAAAGGAGCGGGTCACTTTAGTTTAACTGCGTCTGTCTCATGCTCCGATGGTTCTAGGCTAAGATGGGGTTAGGCTCTGTGTGGGAAATCGTTCAAGATGATCCGAAATGGAGGATATTTTTTATGTGTATACATAAACTGAGTGTTTGAGATTTTTTTGATCAAAGGAAATGCGAGGTTTGTCTTTCCGATTTTATTCTTGGAGTCGGTGGGACTGAGACCATAAATAACATGCTATTTGTATATAGAACGTCAGTCATGTTGTATGTAGGGTAGGTCTACTATCCATTTGGTTGCGAAAGCGGTTTAAAAAGTGAAAATAAAGCTTTAAAGGATTATACGTGAGCAAAGTAAACATAAAGAACCAAGATAATTTTGGAATGAATATGGTGAGGGGGCTTTCACCTTCTTAATTTGCAAAGGAGTACTCTCCTGCACATTATTAATGACAAATAAATCGATTATAAACCCCTCCCCATCCAAAATTCAAGACCAAAATACTTTACAGGTTCATCCATATTCATCATCATACATATCTTGGTTTGATAATTGTGGTTAGGGTTACAACTATTTAAGAGATGTTTTTGGGAGGCCATCAGGAAAGATCTTTGTGTGGCAATATACTTCCTATTATTTATATGAATTTTTATTTTGTGAATAAATATAAATTGAAGTATTCAAAAATTTATCTATGCAAGTGTTTATTTAAGTAACTTCATAAATGGTTTATTCGAATGTGTTAAGGAGTATTTAAAAAAAAAAAATTAAAATTTGTCTGATTAACTTACTTCTTCTTGATGATTGGATCCAGAAAACTTGTTTATGAAACATATATATTATTTTAAACATGTCTTGCTTTTTGATCTGACTTCTTATCACTGGTATTTACTTACTTCAAGAATTACGTTTTCCACAATAATGTATGTAGTGTTGAAAAGACACACGCCTTTTGTATATAGAACTTAACATAACTAAAAGCAAGAGCTACATTTTGGAATGAGGTAATTGTTACAGCCAAGCCTCAGTAAAAGCATTCACTTTTGCTATGGTGTAGCAATAAAATATAGTTTTTTTTTCACACAATAATTGAGGAGGGAGGTATTTCAATTTATTGATTTTATTTTATGTTATCATTCGAATATATTTTAAGAAGCTGCTTCCTCTTGACCTTATTTGGCCTGGCATGTTTTAAAAAAGTAGTTAAATAAAAAAAAATTAAAAAAAGACAATATTGTGCTTATGGTGGTTGAACTATTAAATGCAAAATAGTTCCTTCAATCAATACTTTGTGTTGTAGTGCTCTTATATTAAAAATTTCATTGAAACTCATCTTTTACAATTTCCTACAGGCTACATTGCATTTAGTAAATAAATCATTTATTTTATTTTAAGAAATCCTCATCTTGTTTGATGGGTTCATAATAGCTAAGCCTCCAGCAAATACAAAACTTTGAGACGTTAAGCATACAAAGAATAGAAATGGTTCTTTTGTATGTTTATGGTGTGACACAGTTTCTTAAATCCTTTTTTTAAACTACTTAGTGATTTGTTGATGCGGTGTGACATTAATGTTTAAACGCAGACTATTTGCAAAGCGTGAGAAATTTAACTACGTTGAATTTCCCAATTCATTTTTGTCGGGGATCTTTGCCCGCGTAAGAAATTGAGTTGGGATAAGACAATAAAGCTGTCCATTAAAAGATCGTGTTTGCTTTCTTAAGTTGCAGATTTTCTTAAGTTGTATGCTTTCTTTTGCGACAACCACTCCTCACTTTTTGTTTTTCCTTTTCTAAGGCCCTATTCATAAATAATGTATATTTAAATGAATCTTAAATGTGAGGCACGTAAAGTGAAATGCTTTTCAAATCAGTTGAATTGACCCCTAGATTGGGTGCGACCTGTCGAGCCTATTCTCGAAGAATTGAATTAAATGTACATTATTTTATGACACAGATTTTAATGCCGTTCCATATATTTTTGCTTTTGTTAGTAAATTGCAATATTTATTTGATACAAAACGCAACGCCCCTTCGGAATTTTAAATAATGTTTAGGTTGATGAAAATAGAAAGTGGGATTGCACTTTAGTAATGAATACATTGTAAAAATATCAAACTATTTCCTAAATTGTTATATTATCGAGATTTTTCAAATGCTTAAAAATATCGAATATTACTATATTTGTTGCACATTGTAATACAGGATTTATTACATTTTTGTTTGATTTATTTATCTATATATAATTTAAAGGAATTTCTATAGATATCTGTTGGCAAATTGATTCAATAGATTTAATTTAAATGCAATCTAAAAGTAGTACTCAAACAGATTATTGATAAAAATTATGCATTGAATTACGATATTATATTCTATATTGAGGCAAACACGAAATATTAGAAAATTTGATGTAATTTGGTTATCACCATTGGATTGCAATGGTTTTCGAAATGGATTACCCGCTATTCTATTCTATTTTTAGATGAATGTGTATTTCTAACCAGTTCTACAGTAATAATATAAAGCAACGTGAATAAAAAAAATTGCAATTAAAATGAATTTTTCAAAATTAGGATATAAATATGTATAGTAATTTATAAGGTGTTCTGGTGTAGATTTAACATAAATACAAATTGATAAAATGACATTTTCTTAAATAATAATACGGGTTTTTTTTTCCACTAGAATATTCCACTGTGTGACTTAAGTCGTTTAAGTGATGCAAGATCTTTTCTGTTTACTATGCTTATCTGGTAATAAGATTGCACAATAAACTTAGGAGTATAGAAAATTGCTTGATCCTATTTAGAAGCTATTTTAAATAAATTTAAAGGCAATCGGTTTTAAAAGTATAGACAAAAAATTTTGAATTATGCAGATTTTAATTCTGGATCAGTCTTAATCTTTCGCCTCGTCTCTTTGATAAATCAAAGATAACGTAATACAATGATTCTTCAAACAAAAGCTAATTTACTTTGAAATATAAATTTATTTAAAAACACCTTATCATTGTACGATTAACAATACAAATATGCGCATCTACTGCAATTAAGGAATTTAAAGATCAGCATCATTTAAAATATAAAGAGAAATCCTAAATATGAGACAGATCATTTAAATTTAAGGTATTTATGTCTTAAAAATTATTTTATCTATTTACATAACTATTTTGTTAATAACAGCTTTAGAAATTATTATTTTTAGCTTTTAAATGACATTTCAACGATTCCTTAGTGGAGATACAACCTATTTATATTATTTTAATTTTTAAAATTAAACTTCCAAAATCACAATTAATAAGGATAGTAAAATGGAATTATATTGTTATTATAGTCTTTCGATTTTAAATACGTTGTTTACTTTAAATATTTCAATTATGTTTTAATAGAAATTTGAACTATTAAGTTGGTTTTAAAAGTTAATAGAAACTACATGCGGAACAACTACATAATTAGTGTGCGTTAAAATAAGAGTTTGGATTAAGATCTATCCTCAAGAGGAACTTGACATTAATCTCCTTTTATTTTGATAGTTTTGAACAATATTTTACTGTAAATATTAAAACATCTTGTGGTGTCAAAATAACTCGAAATATGAAATAAAAATATTTGTACAAGAGTTATTCTTTATTTACTGTAATAATCATTTTAAAGAATATATGTTCTTAGAAGAACTATCAAAAATATCTGGCAAATAAAAAAATTACGTTCTGACATCTATTTTTAAGTGTATTTAAAATCTTCTAAACTGTGTCATATTTTTAGAATCTTACCGACAGGTATAATTTTCTATCATATTGAATGCAATATCCATTATACCATAATTATCTATTTTGTAATTTCACTTAAGTGCATTATAAAACCAGTTTTCAAACATGCATAGACTAAGTAGAAAACAAAAATTGTAAATTGAAAGATATTTCATAGATATTTAACTATCAAAATCATTTCTTGTTCAAATGATATAAATGTATACTTACATTACATGAAAGTAAGTATCTTAAAATTAAATAGCATTAAATTAAGCTCAAATAAATGTTCGCTCAATGCAATAATCTATTCTAGTAACCTTTCTTATCAAAGCATTTGAATTACAAGGTTTTCCCTTATCTTTTAGAGGCGAAAAAATATCGCTTGTCTTTATAAAGCATAGTCCATGCTATAAAGAATTGAGATTTGTATAGGACTTATACACAAAAAAGAGTTCATGCATTTTTTACTCAATTTTTACACCTGTTAAAATATTTTTGGGCCATATTTTTCCGATGTAAATCTGTCAATTTTGTATTTACAGCAAGCAGACTTTTTTGATGACAGAAGAAAAAGCACAAACTTCTAATTTTAATATTTTTCTAGAGATACCATGCAAAAATTTACAATTTCTTTCTTTTCAGAAAATGGGTAAACTGCTTTTCAAGTACACGGATGATTTTTATTTCTTGTTAAATATCTTGAAATTTATATTATCTATCTCTCATGAAAAGTAGTGAGAATCGTTTCCACATTTTCCCTATATATCGGTCAAACATGATATTATAAAATTTACAAATGAAAGAGTACGTGACTCAGACCCGGCTTACCAGGCGTGAAACTTTTCACTACTATTTACTTTGTTCGGTACCTGACTTCAACAATTCTTGATGAGCTCACACATTCTTCAAGGCAGATATAAGAAAATACTCGCTTTCCTGCCTGATCCTTCCTGAGTCAGTCAGCAGGTCAGTCGTACCCATCCTTTCACAGTTGCTAATGGATCGTGAAATGTATGGTAATGTTTCCTCTAATATGTCTTCCCATTCGCCACAGACCATAGATTAATTTCGTGGCATGCATCTCGAATAGCCCTCCGGGAGAATTAGTATGTATCAGATACCAAAACCCTCCAGCGAAGTAAAAATAAAATACTTCACCGAATGACAAATGTCAGATCATTGATTAGATTGAATTTTGCGATAGGGTTGATGGATGATTTGGTTGTGCGTTAGGTGGGATGGTCATCCAAGTTAGACGTCAAAAATTATTTCAAGGTTGTGATTTTTTTTAGCCATCTAATTCGAAATCTTTCTTAAAATGTTATAACAGTAATAATGTGTCTATTATCAAGCGACTTCCAATAAGTCGGGCTCTGAAATTTTCAAGTAGTTTTGGCATTATAATAGGATTTTGAATTTTTTTAATATTTTTCTAATAAGGTGCATAAGAGCTATTTGTCTGTGTCTGCCATTTCAATTGTTTCTAATACTATTGGACTACGAGGCAATGGAAGTGGCGTTGTTCTTACTTAGTAATGAAACTTGTATGTTTACCAAGATATTGTCGTTTGATATAAAAATTAACGTACAAACCCAAAACCAAACTGTGTCTTTAAAGTGCTTTTTAGTGTCAACTATTAAATGCCTCATTTTCTCTAAACATATCAATTTCAGCTTTAGACATTATTTAAGTAATAAACTATCATTATTATTAAAATGCATTTTTGTAACCCAGTAAGAAACAAATATCATGCAATCAACAAATTGTGATGCTTGCAATATTCGAAATTTAAGTTTTTATTTTAAAACGTGTAGATGAATGATAGATAACGGTAGTGAGAAAACATTAAGTAATTCTAACAACAAGTAAAAAACAAATTATTCAATTTCCTTTATGTTATAAAAGGGCAATTCTCTGGTACAGATGCACGGGATATTGTGCTCTCTTCTACTAGTTAACAAATTAGAATTGCAACTACGTGTTCCGTGAGCCATTGGGTTATAAATGTATACTTTACTTAGCTAAAATAATTATATTTACCAATAACTTAGCTACCAACTAATATCCCCTCTCGAAAATAATATCCGACTGCGCTCCTGCTGTTTACGAGTAGAAAAAAGAGCCAAAATGTTCAATTTGTACACTATAAAATTGCCGAAATGTTAACTATAACTATTGTTATATCCTATTATGACCTCACCTAAGCAAAAATTGATTTTCTAATAAATAAGATATTTTTTTTAATATTTATTCAAAATGGTTTTTAAGAAGATTCTATATCTTAATAAAGAAACAACAGGTGAAAAGCAAATATTTAAATTATCTTCATATTTAAATAAACCTACGTCTCAAATACATTCAGTTTGAAAGTTAATAAAAAAATACCATTTGCACAATAATACTATAAATAATTCAAAAGAAAATAGTGGTTTTAAAACTAGCACCTGAGTAGTAGTAAAGAAGAAAAATAAAATTACTTAATAACAGTTATTAAGGTTTCTGTTACTTTAAACAACCATGCTTTACTGAATGAAGTAAAATAACACGATATCTATTTAAACTTACTAATCTAATACAAATATCAAATAAAATCAACTTTCTTGTCAGCCGTAAAAATTTGTATTTTTGCGTGACTTGGAATCGACAACGTTTGTTTAATTTAAAAAAAGCATTTAAATTACATTATTAAGAATAACGTTTTGATTTTAGATTAACACAGTAATTAGCACAATATTCAGTAATGTAAAATTGGAGGTAAGGACAAAAATAAAAATAAATTAGCTAAAATATTTCTATAAGTAAATAACTGATCCTCAACTTAAGTGGAGCACATCCACATGTAGTGGCACATATCCACTTTTTATTTTTCTAAGATAAGTATTTCCTGACTTATTTGTGAAAACACAAGAAAAATGTGATCAAGGTATATTGCCCTAAGTGCAAATGGTGTATCAATTAGATGGTTAATAGAGTTATTTATCATTGGAGCTACACCAAGGCCACACCGCGTCGAATTGTCTTTAAAACAGTAGAATATCATGCAGAATGTCCTCCGAGGGGTCATTCAAGGACGGACATACAACGTGCACTAGAAGAGGAGGGGAGAAGGTTAGTGGTTCCTTACAGACAGCCCAGCGATTGACATGAAACCATTTTTGTCACTATCGCCGTCGTGACTACTTATTTTTGAAAGTGGAACTCACAAAGCGATGACCCCCCCCCCCCCCATGCCAATCTGGATTCGATTGTGGGACCTTTTGGATGTTCTGCACTCCAAGCCATGAGTTGGTTTAGCGTTTCGATAAGACTGTCTCGGGCAGAAGGTAAGCACTGAATGGCTATAGTTTAGTACAATTGGAACTCTTTAGAAACGTAAAAGCTAAAGTTAACCATGATAATATTTAAATTTAAAAAAATGTAACGAAGCCTTATAAATATGCTTCAATTAAAACAAACAATAAATTTACTATGGTCTCTGTAAAATATCATGAAGAATCAAAAGAAAATTCTAAGAATATAATAACCAGATTGCGCAAATGAAGTAACCATCTAAATAAAAATAAAAAAAAAGTTCTCCAACTTCCTGCAACACAACTATTCAATTTAATTTAAAGCCAGTATACCCAAACAATTTAAAACAGCTAACTTCAAGCTAGTTTGAGTCATACAAATATTAAAGATATCAAAGTCATTACAGATATTAAGGCATTTACTGTTATTTTACGATGATAAACAAAACAAAAACTTTATAATTCTTCGTTGGTTCAATATCAGGACTGATTATTTAGGTTTAATACCTTAGAACGTACAATTTTTCATCAAAGAGTTTCCACATTCAGTTGACACAGATTGAAATTCTACACGAAATATTGGTCTTAACAAAGTTTTGTATTTAAACTCAATAATGGTCTTCAGTGAGTTCCGAAAGAAAAGAAAAAAGAAAGAAAGAAAAAATATTGATCTTGACTAGGTTTTGTATTTTGATAGATATTCTCACTTTTCTAACTGGACAGCTTAATCTTATCACGAATGCAATAAAATCATATCCGTAACTTAATTGTGATTAATAATATTTTAATTCGATCTTATAACAAACTATCAATATTTTCATAACTTAATGATCAATAATTAAATAATAGAGCAATCAATAATTGATAGTAGGAAAACCAATGACTGAAAAAAATAACGATTCTTTTTTATGCTCTTGATCTTCAAATAACTTTTTTATTAATAAGTCTCTATTTTAATGTTTCACCTCGTCAATTGTATAATCCTAAGTATCCCCACCAATCATCTCTTCAAGCAGATGAGTCATCTATAATTTACCAGTAACTTACCGCTAACAGGTTTGTTTTTTAAGTAAAATAAGCGAAACATAATCCCAGATTCTATACTAGCAAAAATAAAAGGCTTTACTATAGTTTGCAGGTGTACAGGATTCAGGGTGGCAAAGTAACAACAATAAAAACTATGAAGAAATATCGTGTCCCGCGGGGTAATTGATTTTGTTGGGTGGTATTGGGGATGGGGGGGAAGCAGCTTGCTTTTAAGGAGCTACAGCATGGGTTCGAACACTTGAAGAGCCTTTTATCTCTTGCGCGTGATGGGATAAAAATATACCACCCATGGACCAAAGATTGGGCTAAGTGTGAGGTCCTCAAATTGTTATGCACGTGCAATTTGCCGATTTGTATTGTCAATGGAGAGGAACACCTTCCAGGAGAATCGAAACTACTGCATTACGCGTTATATAAATGACTGTTGTTTTAAATCTAATTGCCTAAATTGTCCCAAAATAGAAACCATTATAAATAATGTTTTTGATTTTGGAATAATAAAAACGTTATAATTTCATTTACAACACTGAACTGCCACTTTATTATGACCACCTCATCAGTGTATAATTTTCTCTTTGATAAAGCATTGATTCTTGTCAAACAATGAGCTTATAGATACTTTGGAACAAGTAGATCTGCTGTAATTTGCAGCAATGTCACCGTTCTGTTTTTTATCACAATTAGAGAGAATCATCACTCCGTCCGATTATTTCTCCCTCGGAAACGGCAACAATTTGCCCATTCAAACGTAATTTTGTGCGTGAATTTCCAGTCTAGCTACATTTTCTACTTCTGTTCGCGAATGTTTTACAAAGGCGGCAGTTTCACTGATACATGTTAATTGGCTCCGAACTCATTCTATCATTCATATCATTTTCAGAGTCCGTCAAATGACATCCTACGTATATAGTCACTAGCAATAAAACTATACTAATCTCTCAGAACTAAGCTTTATTCCTTTAAACTACCCTAGCCTTCTGGTCGCAGATTGTGTCGCAATAGCTTATTTGTTTAAACTGTCTAACCATATAGCTTTTGTTTTCTAAAGAATTACTATGTGATATGGTAATTATTTTGCGGATAAATATTTGGTGTTTTCATTATATTTTATTTATATTAATTTATATTTAGGGCATATGGTAAATATACGAATGCAAATATGATCTAAACAATTTTTAAAGCAGCTATATTTTAGGATTAAGCTTTACATATGCCAAGTTGAAGTTTTTTTTGTTTGTTTTTTTTCCTCTTTTTTTCTTCTTCAGCATATTCAATGTTGTTATTGTAAAAATACAAAACCATTTGTTAATTTAAGATTTAAATATGAGGTTTAATATTTAGATTATTATTATTATTTTTTTTTTTTTTTTTTTTTTTAAAGCATTTTATTTCGTAATTTCAAAAGCTATTATTATCAGGTTATTTTCCGAAATAAAAAAGCATTTTTTTCGTAAAATAACATGACAGAGTGACAATTAGAATTTAAAAAGTATAATTGATTAAAAACAGTGAATTTTTTTAGGTATAATAGAGAGTCTATATTTTTTAAAATAAACTAATACGTTAATAATAAAATGTGTTTGTACAAACTAATAAGTTACTTTAATTAAGAAAGATGGATACAATAATGTCAAGAAATCCATAGTAAAATTACTAATGAACCAAACATTTCAATATTATCTAAATCAAATTAGTAAAAAGGAAGTTTTTTTCTTTTTTTTAAATATTTCTATGCAAGTTTATTATTTATACGTGGAATATTATATAAAATTTCAACTGATTTTATTGAATATTATTTACAATAGAACTATTTTTAACTATTAAATATAAGTTGTTACCCTTAACGCAAAATGCAATTGCAAACCTTTAAATTTCACAAAAAAAAACTTTAATAATCACACACACACAAAAAAATCCACCCCTGAATGTTTTTATGCAAAATTCATCAACATAAAATGCAATTAATCCAACGTAATATTACATTTATAAATCACAGTTCACTTACCATGCACATAATTTTTATGCAATTTAAATAAAAATTGAAACTTCCAAACGGCAATATAAAAGTTGCAAAAAAATTATAAATTTAAATTTTGCAAAAAAAAGTATTTTATGCAAAATTTAGAGAAATTCTATTTTTTATTACTAAAAATCAAGCTGTAACACTAAAAGTATGTATCACATTTGCATAATTTCTTTTTTATTTGAAAGATAAGTGTTTCTAGTGTAGAATTAGACAATAAAAAAAAATTAAAAGATTTTTTACTTTCTTGACCGTCATCCTTGTTCTCTTGGCAGATAAGGATTATTCCTTTATGTAATTTGTTACATGGCTGTATTGTTTAAGAAAGCATGTTGTATATTATCTTTAAAATCAATTTTTATTTTATGAACAAAAATCAATTTTCATTACATAAATCACAATCAATTTAATTTCTAAAGCAACTAAAAAAAGAATGGGTTATGCATGGCAGTCCTCCAGACTCATTTTAATTCATGTGTAAAAATACAGATTTTTATTTACAAATATTTAGCTGAATAAAAACTTATTACGGATCCCAGTTTAAAATGGCCCCACATTTCAGATTGGTAAATGTAGTTTTGAATGATCGATTCCAAACTTATGTTTTGAAAATAGGTTGGAGATTCTTTTATGTTGGCCGCCTCGTATCTGTCTTTATTTGTTAATACTGTAGAAATGAATAAATTATTCTTGACGACGCTTTACAAGATAAATTCTAGTAAAAAAGAAAAATCTTAATTTTTTACCTAAAAAAATTAAATTAGTTACAGCTTTCCTAGATGATTTACAACAATTGATATTGCTAAGTTGTTTTAAAATAAAGTATTTCAAAGTTATAAGAATAAGTAAAAATACAAAAGTAAAATCAGTTCAGCATTGTGCGTTTTAAAGGCATTTTAGATACTTGTGGCTCCATCTATTTTCATATGAGTAAATCGATAATGGTGTTTTCAAAATTAACGCGAATAAATTATTTTGAAGCAATTTCCTTACAGAAATGTATGAGCATTTATTTTTTTCATGGTGACAAAAACCATGAAAATATATTTTTACTTCTTTTACATGTTCTTAACTTCTAACTATTAAGTTTTCCATATTATGCTGAGGTATAAAAGATTCAATGATTTCAAATGTGCTCACCAACATTCATTCAACTTCAAGGACATATTTTTATTAATTATTTTTACTGTTCCTTGTGAATGAGACTAGCACACAATTACTATGAGTCAGAGTCCTAAGGAGTGACATGTGTATAGAGGAGGATGTAATACCAGGAAACTATTTAGAATTGACTATTTATTTCCTGATATTTTAATTATGTACGAACGTAAACTGTTACGTGCCATGATGGTTTCTTTCCTTCTCACAAAAGTTGAGTTTCTAACCATAGATAGCCAATAAGTGAGATGTTATATAACATACATTACAGAAAAAAAGCAGCAGATACTTACAAAAATTTCGAATATTTAAAAATAATTCAAGTGGATAGGCGTTTTATATTTTTCTTATAAATTTAACACTGCCCCGTCTAGAATTTTTCTGGAATACCACGTAAAGGAAAATTTAGGTGTCGGAAAATAATATTTCTCTTATTTAGTAACTTTTTTTCGCAAATAAATATTGTTACCTAAATTTACAATTTCCTTGTGGCTACTTTAAAGAAATAAGATTCCAAAGATTATAGCCAAGTTTTTTTTTTTTTTTTTTTTTTTTAAGCCTGTATAGTAAGAGAAGTATTAATTTAACTTTTCTCACTCTTTTTATATTACAAGCCCGTGCCTTGAAACCGCCAGCGATTAAAAAAGATTGCGTGCTTCATAATGCTATGGTGTACTACGTGGGTTAACAATTTTTATTTCATAGTAACTAAGAGGAGAATATACCACATAGATGAATTCTTAGAAGAAACGGCCTAGTATTTACGGAGAAAACTAAAAAAAATTTCATCGTACAGCCTGACTAGCAGAAGAAGCAGACCTTTTCGATTATCCTCATGCATCTGTTTTGCTAAAAAAGGAATGTGCTTAGTACCTCTGAGTGAGAAGTATTCTATAACAATTCTTTGAAACGTTAATCCTACTATTTGATTTTTACGTCTTCAAATTCAAATATATATTTTTCATGCCAGTAGAAAGCACTTATTTTCATGAAATTTAGAACTTATAATCTAATTTTTACAGGATAACTGTAGCCTCCAAGTATGTAATCTCATAAGTATTGAAGGAGATTGCTTCCAGATCTCAGAGAGAAAAGATGGTTATTTAAGCTAATTATATATAAACAATATGTGTCGTTTGCAATTAAAAATATTGTTTAAGTGAAGTAAATGCAGTGGCATCATAATTCTTTAATACTTAACACAACTTCCACCATAATTAAAATAAGACATTTTTAGTATATATCATAAAACTAATTAGATATGTAGCAAAATAAGAAAATTGAGTCAAGCACTAGCTAACGAGCAATCAAGCTAAGGAAAAATCAAAAATTAAAAGCCATAAATACGAATTCAGTTTTATAAATTAGTAATGCATATAAAATTAATTTGAGACCAATTACTGTGATATGCATATATTATAAATAAAAACGTTTTAAGGTAAGGAACCTACATTGTATGATGATATTTTTGTTTACCCCATTAATTATGCAGCTAAAAACAGCCTTATAGAAGCGATTTCACTTTTTACTAAATTCACATTAGGCGTTTCGGTAAACTAAAAATCCTTTTAAAAGTTTCACTTAAAAAATCTCAACACAAACGATAAACCTTTCAACCGTGTACAATTAAGCTCTCTACATAAACTCTCATTTAAAAAATGCATTGGAAATCCACTGCCCACTATTGTTTTATCTTTCTCCACACCACTAAAGTTGACTCACCAACGAAAAACAATATTAAAAAAAAGAACGGTCGACAGAGCGTACTTTACAACCGGGCCACCAAAGCCGAAAGACCTTGAAAACTCCGGCCATAAGAGAAGCCTTTCAAAGCAGCTGTTTCGGGAAGATTTGAACCAGTAGGCTCGTGTAGTTTCAACAGAACAATCCCCTCGGGCTATTCGATTATACCGTAAAACACCTGCAATTTCAGAAAGAACATGCGGTGTTGTGCGTGGGCAGAATAGGGTGCCTCTCCTAAAAGCATCTGCTGGAATATGGAAGGAAATCCGGGGAATCGAAGGACGAATTTGAATAAAAATGAAAATATTCTTCCGTGTTGAAGGGTGGATGGGTTTTTGACTGGAAAGAATAATGGAGATGCCTGAGGTATAGATTAAAGGACGAAGAGTGAGAAGATTTCGTTATAATCGTCAACCTATACTTTCAAGAATTAAATTGAAGTTTAATGTGTATGTAGTTTTTATTTCGTAGGGAAAGAGATTTATAAAAATACAATAATTAATGTGTTGTTTTTGCTTTTTATCAATAACTTATTCGGATTTCCAGCAACTTAAATATGCTTGTACGAAGCAGTCTTTAGACGTATGCGTTTGAGGGTGTATAAATCAATGATGTAATTTTGAAAAACAGTTATTTCTAAAAGCTTTCACAAATTTAGATTCGTCGCGTTTTTATTCGATCTATGATGTTAAGCATCAATTTTCAGCATCAAAACTTTTTAACATATCCCGTTATGTACTAAAATTTCATGTACTCAAACAATTTATTAATCTTATTATCATGGAATTATATTTCAGTATTGCACAATTTAACGTTTCCAACACACCACACAAATATGTAAGATATTCTAAAAGTGATTTCTGAGTAATTTTTATCCTTTTGAGTAAAGAACTTTTTAAATGGGAAAGTAGTATAGTTTGATTATTTTAATAATAGCTATTCATAAAGAAATTAAGCGATTCTTTACAATTAAAATTTTGACACAGTTTTGACAATGAAGTGTTTCAAAACAGATTTATCATTACGTAAAACCCGAAATATTTTATTCCAATAGATCAACGGAACAACTTTTCTCTTCATCATAAAAACAAACAAAACTAACGTAAAATAATTCCAAAAATTATTTGTTTTATGAAATCACAGCAATTGATAAAAGTCTATTCCAGGATACTGTATGTGATATTTCAAATAATACTTATCAAACATCTTGAAATAATTTTAACCTTGCGTAATTACTTTAATGTCATGTTTAATTGCTATGAAATGAATCGCAGAGGAAGTCAACAATTTAATACTAAGCGGAGAAAAGTAGCAATGAAAAGATATGTTTAATTAATAAAACAAACCTTGTCATTGAGAAGCAGCAGGAAGAAATTAAATCAGATGATTGACAAGGTTAAATCAAATTTAATCATTATGTAATCAAGTCAGAACTTGTTGGAAAGTTTATTTCGTTCAGGATTTTCCCAAAACCATGGTAAAAAATTATTGATCATCCAAAAAATAAACTGAAAATATTTCTGGAATAATTATTTATGCAACTTGTTAGGAAAGTAATACTTTTACTTACTTACTTTATAACGTTGTTATAAAAATAAAAATAAATTAAATTTACATGAATTAGCGTTGCAACAAAATGTATAATTTTACATTTCTGATATTCTAAATTTATTTGTTTTTAACAAGATAATCTGAGATTATCAGATAAACCCTTATAATTGCCTTTTAATTTCAATCTACTTCAATCGATATTAACCTTTAACGTTTGATATTAAAACTTTTTGCGATACAATATTCTTTTGAAATAGAACCAAAATACATTTCGGATGTGTTTCAATTTTTATCTTGAAATATGTAACCACGGTTTTCATTCCATACTCTTTCTTTTTTAACGTGAAGATTAAACAATTTGAATTGTGTCAGTAACTGATATTAAAACATCGATTTTAGACACGTTTCAATTGTAATACATCAAGTCCAGATAAAAAGCGTGTAAAATTTGACGACATTTAATGACGGAAATCTTTCTCTGTTAAGATTGATGACACTTAACGAAAACCTTGCCAATTTGGAGGGGCTTTTTTATAAACTGATATGTAGCCAAATTGGCGTGTTTAAAAGGTGAGAAACAAGTGATGGAAGGCTATGGATTATTTATAAAAGAGAAAGAGATGTTTTTGGTTAATTATAAGTGTATATTTTGAATCATTACACAAATTAGTTAGTTATTAGTTAGTTTATTTTCTTATAATGAGTTGAAATGCATAGTAATTTCCACATTATATAGGAAAAATTTCAAAAAGTAATAAGCGGAAATGGAAATTCCAGCATACACGAAAGGATGAAAATAACAAATTAGAAAAGAAAGCACTTTCTTTGATTGCCCTCATAAAATTTTTCTTGAGTTTACTTAGAAGCAAATGTTATTTTTATGAGTGTTTGAAAATTGCCTATTTTGATAAGCAGGAGAGGAGGGCGGACATTCGAATATTCTATCATTATTTTTTACTTGTTTTATTTGAGTTAAGATGACAAAAAAAAATATTCTGACTGGCCAACTTGTAATTTTAATCTGCTAATACTGCGACCTAACTACATGAAAAGAATTTCCATTTCCACTGAAAGTAATAAACAATTTTGAGATCGGACGTTAGAAAGTAACCGAAATAAGTCATTACAAACTTTACATAAATTCGTTATTAACAGGGTTACAAACATACAATTTATCTGTTTTCAATCTTTCTTAGAATTTCTAAAAGCTTAAATGTTTTTCACTTTTAAAAGCTTAAATATCTGTAGACTTCAAAAAAGATTTACCTAGAAATATCATAGGAATTTTAATGAATAAGCCCATTGTTTATATTTGTCATTTCAATTTCTGTACTTTGGAAGTTCAGGGAATTTTCTGATCAATTTAACTTTAAATAATAGAGTTACATGAAAAATAATACTTTAAAACCTTATTTAAAAATATTAATATTGGGCAAACTGTATTGAAAGAAGAGTAAGACGTCCTCACCTTTCGACAAATTATCTTGAAAACCACATAGTAGATTTGCATTTACTACTTTGCCTAACATTACAACTTTGCCTAACATTTAAAATTCAGTTTGATATTGTATATTAAATTAATTCTTATCTAATATATTGTACAGAATAAATAGTAACCAATGCAATAAAGTATAGTCAATAAGCGTATAAAATATTTAATTTTATAAATCCTTGGAAATATTTTATTTAATAATACTATTGCTTATATATTTTTTTAAGTATACTGTAGTATGACTGTGTACAAGCCCTTAGATACTATTTTCTGTAAAAATGACAAATGAATACCAAAATTTACACTAATGATTATCTGTCTCAAATTTTTGTGAAGTCTTTGTTACATCAACTGCAAAATTCTTCGTATTGCACATATTCGTAGATTCTTATGGCCGGTTCTTAATGCAATAGAAATGAAATAACTGAATGAATGGAGGAAATGAAAACAACTTTCATCTCAATTCATAATTTTTACTCTTTCAACGAAATCACCTTACACGCTGTTCCAGTTCAGTTCTACAAAACTTGCTTTAAAAAAAAAATATAAAAAAAAACTTTAACTTACGATATTACAATATTCAGTTACTCTACACAGTTAGTGTTTATTACAGCACGAGAATCAAATTACATACAGACATTATCTTAAATGCATTTCTTGTTTTTATCTCAGTAGTAAAATACCACTATAAATATCTTTAAAAAAAGTAGCGAAGCGAAATACTCTGTTTCTTACTTTTTTTTTGTGCATTTCTTTCAGTAAAATCAAGAAGAAAAAATTTGATAAGAAAGAGGGGAAAAAAAGTCTTGTAACAGAAGCGCTCTCTTGTCACTTTCTAGTCGGTGGCTGGCAGGCAAGTGTCTCAAAGTGGCACACCCGCAGCAACATTAGCAGTCAACGAACCCCGAAGGACGCAGGCAAAAAAGTGTCTCCGTACATCTCACATTGTCTGTGGGACCCATGATAATGTGTCACTTTCTTCTCCGTTTGATCTTGTTGGGCTATTATTAGCTGTACGGTTCCATAGAAATTCTTTTTTTTACATATCAGACTAACCATGGATGCTTCCGTTATATATATTTGTTACTTTTTTTTTATATAAAATTAAATAAAAATATCAAAGGAAAAATATTAGTGCCTCGTGAACTCTCTGTGGAGTTTGGAGTCTATTTTTAACACCCTGAAAAAAAGTCGTCAAATCCCTTATAAAAATTTCCGTGGTTGTTTACGGAAAATTGAAAATAAGCCAGAGTGGGAGGCTAAAATCAATTGCAGGAGAAGTTTACAGTAAAGGTCTTACTGTGACTTTAATTTTTTTAATTCAGAAATTATTTTATAAAAATGACGGGGTTTGCTTTGATTTTGAATAAGTAAATGCTAAAGGAGTATATCTAAGTGACAGCTTCAACAACTATTTTATGCAGATTATGATTGATCATTACATAGATCAGCGCTTGCCACTACCTTCAGAGACGGTCCGTATGACTTATGTTGGAGTTTTTCGCCGGCCGCACATTTATGCTCTATTATATAAATCTCTAATTATTATCGATTTAAAGACGGATTATCAGTATCGATTAAAGAAAAGATTCAATCAGTTCAGAAAACTGAAAAAAGTATTGATTTTTTGTTTACCTTAAGAAAATTACAATTGGTATATGACTTTTTTCAAATAAATAAAAAATAATAATTTTCATTATTACGTAAACCAAAGTCTTAAAAAGAAATGAAATTTTTTGCTCCAATGTGACATGATCTAACTTTTGATACAGTTAATTAAACCATACCTCTGGATTCTCCCGTTTTAATCGATATGAATTGTGAGACGAAGACTGTCGAAATCATTCAGTTTTTTTTATGATAGAGTCTCTTTCTGTAGCAGTATTTGTTGCAGCCAATCTTAATAAATCGTCCAAATGAGATTTAATTATTTCTATATTTATTCTTGATGAAAACCATCTTGCTGGAAATTTCTTTACGTAGTTTCTTCCGATCACGTAATAGAGAATTTTGTTCAACATAGAAAACACATACTATTTAAGACAAATTAAAATTATGTAAAAAAAAAAAAAAAGAGTCCACATCGTAAAGCTTTATTTTGGTTCTTCTAAAAAGCCAGCGGGCCGCAGAAAACATTGTCGCTGGTCGCGTAGTGGCTAACACAGACATAAATGTAGAACGATTCAGATACAAATATAACTTTGAGTATAAATGTGAATATTTAAAGTAGAATGTATCAAATTAAATATCCTAACTTATTTATCAAGATAAAATGTGTTCGGTAAGTAAGACTATTACAGTACCCTGTCTTCATATCACATCTAACATCATTTCACATAAAGTAGATATTTTGATACTAACTCAAGTATTGTCTAAGGAGAAAATAAAAATATCATACCACTATAAGTTTTACAATTAAACTCTATTTTTAGAATTTTAAAAACACAAAACGCTCTTATTCTTGTGTCATCAATATTATATTTATCACTAGTAGAGTTAAAAGGCCTTAAAGCTTATAATGTAAATTATGTATAATTTCTGTATAACTATCCATGTTTTTTTAATGACCTTTTTAAGTGCACATTGTCATTCTAATTTAAAAGATTGTGGATCAAATTTTAGTTGTTTATCTTTTTTAATTGTTACTTTACAGTTAATTTTATCGATTAAATATTAAATTTTAGATATTTTTTTAAGAAATATGATGCTACTCTATCTCACTATAAAAACTTCAACTACCACAAAATTAATTATGCTTTCATATTAAGTGAAACATTTAGACTATTTCTGATTTTATAACTTTGATTTTCAAACAAATAACAAAATGTGCAAATTTAAATGAACTGTTCAACAGGAATCGAGGTCTTAGTCTTTAAAATTTTATACTATTTATCAATTTTGGTTACATATATAAAGAGAAAAAAATGGATCGTAAAAAAAAAAATCCAGAAAATATATATAAGATACATTTTAATAGCAACCTTTACCTTTCACTCTAAGATAATCTATTATATTTAAATTTAATAATATTTCCTAAATAAAATTAGACTGAGCTAGAAAATATTTTTCAAAACAAAATTCATCTCAAAATAAAAACTCATTTTGAGTTTCAAAAATTCGAACTAAACAAAATGCTTAAAAATGCATACTCTAAAAAGGACGCCATTCTTTTAAACCTATTCGATATATTTTACTCAAAAAAAAAAAAAAAAAACCTCTTCCAAATCCTTTATTCGTCTCGGATCGGTGTCTTTCACAAAGGGTATCTCAAAGCATAAAAATAGCTGTTGCACCAAAAAGAAGAATGCATTATAGAGTTCAAAGGAAGGGCTTTCCAACATATTTCCCTGTTCGACAAAAGCATTTACGTAGCCTGGTGCTCCCAATTACATTTTGTAATGTGCTCGGCTGTCAAAAACAGACTTACTTTCCATCAACAAACCACCGGGGAATCCTGGAAACCCGCTGTGAAGTTCTCTATTAGAACAACCTCGTTATCTAAACTCTCGTGATGGATTTACTCTTTCGAGAACATTTTGTTATAATATATATCTCTAATTCAGATTTATGTCAAAGAGTTGATTTTGAAGGATAAGAAATATCCTGTTACCATAGAGTTTTGGAAATTTGGTTGTAAATAAAAAATTTGTGGCATTGGGATTAATGTAACGTGTATATTAAAATACTTTTATATTTAATTGATTCAGTAGAGTTAAAACTTAATTAATAAAATTTATTCTTGCATTATAACTTAATATTTAATATGAACGTTTACTTATATGTTTTATTATTTA
This sequence comes from Linyphia triangularis, assembly GCA_963978545.1. Lineage (NCBI taxonomy): Eukaryota > Metazoa > Arthropoda > Arachnida > Araneae > Linyphiidae > Linyphia > Linyphia triangularis. The sequence goes on along the minus strand of OZ021723.1, from coordinate 58,719,628 downwards.
TTTAATTCCATTTTAAAATATACCTTTTTACTTGTTACGTGTATACATTTATTTGTAAAAGTAATGGTTTTTTTTCTAAAAAAATTTTTACCCAAAACTTTTTTTTTTTTTTTTTTTTTTTTTTTTTTAATAAAAGCATCAATAAACATTTTAAGATATGATAAAAGAGCAAATTTATTATAAATTATATATTTATTTATATAATTAATCATATAAAATATTTACATTTACTATGAACATTTTAAAAATAATGCTGCAATTTTTAGTCACTACAAAAATAAACTTTTTCTAATTTTAAATTAAAAATTGTAAAGTTAATTGAGTTTTTAATTACTTATTGCACTTTCTTATAATGAACCACGTGCACTATATTTATCATCGAATTTTTAGCTTTTATTTTAGTTCTCTGTAAAACATAATTAGAAAAAAGTGTAAATTTCAATAAAATATTTTGAAATTGTGCATAATTTTTTAATGTTTGCATTCATATAAGCGTATTTACAAAATAGCTGCTGGCCAAACTCTATTCAAATAATTCAATAGGTGTCCAGGTAAATCAACTCAAGGTCTGATGGTAAGACAGAATATTTAAAAAACACTTTTATACGTATGCATAACACAACAAAAATTATCCATAATACTTTATAAAAGTTTGCCTTAATCTTCTAAATAATACCGGGTATGTGAATTTCTAAAATTTTAAAATAACTGAGTGACTTTCCTTATATTACTGCTTAATACATATCAACTGCTTAATGCATGGTAAATACATGTCAAATGCATTTGTATGCATGTGTCGTCATATTGCCGAACAATGCCTATCAAACATATCAATCAATATGACAATCGATATAAACTACAGAAAATAAAAGTTTTATATAACATATAAATATCAAATGATTAAAAAGTAAAAATATTGTAATACAAGTTGGATTGTAAGAGACACTGCCACTAACATACCGTTACATACTTCATTGTAATACATCAAGCCCATTTATCAAACATGTACAATTCGCCGACATTTAGATTTTGAAATCTCCTCATGTTTTGATTTTCAACATCTGATAACAAAAACTCTACCATTTCAATAAAAGGAAAGATTATAACAAAGACTTGGTGCTTGGACGATGACAGGGAGGGTTAAAAGAGTGCACTTACAACCTCATAGCCCTCATAGGATTATTTAGACTTAATTAAACTTCATCACTTGCAGCCTCAATTGTATATTCGTCGAACTTTATTGAAATTCACTGAAAACTTTCAACTAATTTTGACATTTGCTAATATGCCACCAAAGAGAAGAACGAACATAAATGCTAAGTATAGAGCACCTGCCGCCAAGAGAGCTTGGGCATCACCGCTGTAAAAACAGCATCGACTGGAGAATGATCGAGTAATCAATAATCAATTTATCTGAAGAAACTCCAAGTCTATGCAACACATAACTGATAAATGGCCTTCAACGGGTCCCCTGCAGCGCGGGGTTGCACCGATAGTACATCTATATGTATTAAAATACTCATTGTTTTAATTATAAAAAATGTCCATTGCTTTTTGCTACCCATGAAATGAGTTTTTCCTACAACGCCAATTAAAAAGGTGCTGAAGGAATAGTGGGTTACAAGCTTTGCAAGCGGGGTCGTTGCTGACAACTTTAAACCTATGATTGTTGTACATTTCTTTTCTTTAAGCATATCACTTGAAATTTCTGGAGTTTGTTTTATTTTCCTGAATTTTTTTTTTTTTTTTTTTTTTTTTTTTTTTTTTTGCAATTGTTGTAACTCATTTACACTTTCACTATTTTGTGGCAATAGAAATGTTACTCATTCACACTAGTTAATATTGTGAAGACAATAACTGCTTAAATTTGTTCCACTTTTTTAATATTTAGCAGTAATTATTTTATTTAACAGTAATTCCACAACAAAACAATATTATAATACATGCATATAAGTGGTAGCACGACCCAACAGAGTGAAGGAGGACAAATCTCCCTCCCCTACTGATCCCCTGCACTGTGCACTGAATATCATTGCCAAGTTGGCGAGATTGCAGACAAACTTGGAAGAAAAACTAATCCACTAAGTTCCAAGTTTTACTCTTTTATCTCTATTTGCAAACAGTTACTATGAAAACACACTTTGTCGAATACAAATCATTTCCAATTAGAAATTTTGTGCTAAACTTTATTTAATTCATTTAACCTCAAATATAATTCCGGTTTTAATTTCCTGGGCTTTCATTCTTAACATTCCGTTAAATTTTAACCGGATGGAATACTTTGTGACCAGACCTTTTATTTGACATATCGCACATGTTTGTAGCATTCACAGTTTTGTCTGAAAATGTAAATAGAGACAAACAGCGTCTTGGTATAAGCTTCTTTCAAATAAAGAAGCTGTAGGCCTTGATTGATTAAAACAGACAGATTGAAAATATGGAATTAAATAACTGTTTGAAGAGTGTTATAGTAATCAAAGCTAATGTACATGGATAATTATTTCTGTGGACAGTCAGTTTAAACAATAATTGGGTACACATAATAATTGTTTAAACAAATTATTTGAAATTTTAAGAACTGTAATGAATGAGTCTCTGGCCAGCTCAGACTGTTTAGGGGACATTTCAATGGAATAACAATCATTGCAATTGAACTTTAATTTTATTCTTTATTTTTAGAATTTAGATTGTAAATAATTATGTTCCTTTTTTTTATTTAGGTAATACTTTTTAAATTTTACCCGTAAGAAATCATCTGTCACAAAAGTTCAAGAAAAAAGATTGATATGGATTCCAAAAAAAAAACAATAAAAAAACCCGATTCAACTGCAACATGAGAAGCCAAAATTGAAAATGATGGATTGTTAAGATAAAAGATACCGTCCATTCTAAGAAATTTAGAAAATATTATATTTTCAAGTACAGAAAGTTTTTGCTTGGAATTTTCAGTAAACGTGAGTTGTAAGTATGTAACAATAATTTGTCATCTGTAACAATTTGTAAACAATATACAAATAATCTATGAAACTAATAATAAATACACAAAAACGCTTTATCTTTTAATAAACTATAAGTCAGAAAAATCAATAAATCTTTAAAGCGTCGACTTTTTGAGGAAAATAGAATTTAGATTGATTTATTGGTTGTCACAGTGACCTAACTTATTTGACAAATTGATTTTAGTGAACTCAAAAAGATGGACGATTATATTTTTATTTTTTTAAGCAAGAGGAATGAGCAAATACATGCTTGACCACGAAATAGTAAATTTATTGCGAGGGTTGTGCACAAATGTCTATTCTAGAAGCCCATGATTTTTCTAAAGTTTGTTAATATATGAAAGTCGATCAAAAGTACACTTCTAAAAACAGAGTTTCAGAAATCAGTACCGTTTTCTCATTTTCAAGCAAATCGAAATTAATAATAGGTCTTCTTTATAATTATATTTCTTTAATTAAATTTAAATATCACTGCATGTTTGCATGGTTTTGAAACGAACACTTCTTGTTCAGCTGCTTGTCAAACCACCTATACCACAGGTGATCCGTCTTTATGTCCCTTTATAAATAATAGGATATGTTATTTTTTTAATTGTAAATTAATTTATTTTTTTGCGAGAGTTTACTAGAAAGGTGCGATAAAATCAAAATAACGTTTCTATTAAGAAATGCTGCTGTAAATTATTTTAGGAGGGATAAAACGATTTTATGATATTATTTTTATTGATTTTTATACCAGATAATCCAAACGTAGACTTTTCAAAAATGGATAATTCACCTTCATTTGGGAGTTGGAGAATAAGGTTTTCCCAGAAAAAAATTTCAGAAAAATTGGATTTTGTTCTACATTGAGCAAAAAATAGGGGTTTATTTTATCATCAAATACAGCTTTACATAATATTTTAATGGTTAAAATCTCTCAATCAACTGAAATAACATTAAACAATGGCTTGAAGGCACCTACACGTCATCTGTTGCTTAAAAATACATTTGATGGAAAAAGTTATACTTTTTTTTTATCAACTTTCATCAGAAATCAAATGTATGAGTCATTATTTTCAAGTTAGATACGTTGTTTTTAGAGGTTATAATTGTTTATTTTTTAAATAAGTTTACTTCAGTTTAAAGAAGTTGTTAAGTGTTTTCATTTATGACTAAAACTATTTACTCAGTGGATATACGCAGTTTTCCAGGTAAACATTACAAATTTATAGTTCTTCAAAGTAGTATTTAAATATAATCACCTTCACTTAATATCAAAATCTGGTTTCTTATATAAAAAAATACTTTTATCAATTTCTGTTTAATTATAAGAAAAGAAACCAACGAAAATTGTTTTTAAATTTTCATGGAAAACAGTTCTTCTTATAAGCATTACATACCATTATAAACAGTCTTGTAAACGAAAATAACAACAGAAAACTATTCAAAGTATAAATAAATAGAAATTTGTATGGCAATATTTACTTCATTTATCCTATTTTTAGCATGCTTTAATCAAAATAATTAATTAAAAATTACAAAATTAGTATTATTTCCTATAAAATACCACCACGTCTCACACATCAATTTCAAATACCAATGACTAAGTAATACTACAATGCTAAACTTACATTCTTTATCTTTTCCTGTAGTCGGAAAGTTTATGTTTACCATTTAACATTATCTTGGCTTGATTATATATTTTTACTCCAAAATACGTGCATGACAAAATTCAATTGTAATATTGGTGTAAGCATATCAATAGGAATATGAAAAGCTTAAATTTATTCGGAACTGCATTACTTCAATGCTATGATACATTAGCTGCTAAGGTACTCTAGTTACATATTCGTATATATAGATTGCATTACTAAGAAAATATGCCAATGGATGGTTTAGAAAAATACTTTTGAACCTTAAAATAATGGCTATTTTAATGCAACTTAAAAACCATTTAGTATAATTGCTTTTTCTAATTTCATGATTACATCACACAAAACCTCTTGAAGTATTGTAGGTAGCCATAGCTTCAAGAACGATGCATCCATCTTACATTAATAAAAATCAAGAAGAAAAAAATAAATGTTGAGTCACGCAAGTTTCTCACTTACCGATGCCTCTAGAAGTTTGAATGGAAGTTTTTCCTGACTCAGAGCGCGGGAGGTATCAGAGTTTGTATAGCATAACTGAGTTGGGTCTTGGCAGAGTTGACAAACCACTCCATACGCCGACGAGTCGATTGAATGGCAAAGACGTGGGAAAAGTTCAGGAGTGAAGTTTGAGATGCTTATGTAGTTCTGAAACAAATAGTGGATGAATACAAATTAATAACATACAAAAAGATGAGGAATTACTATTGAGTTAAAATCAGATTGCGAAGTGTTAAAAGCATTAAAATTTTAAAAAACAAAATAAATTAATAAATTACATTCTAGAGATAAAACACGCTACGTATAAAACTTTATACTATAACTAATTAACTAATTTTACGTGATATAAAACTTTAAAAATAATGTTCATGTCACTATTGAAGATTATATACTAAGCTTAAAATAATATTTTTAGTAAACAAGAATAATTTTTAACACATTTGTTTTTAACACGTTGTTTCAGTTTCAATTCGGTCTTATTAAATAAAAAAAAACATATGATACATATATGTACATTTTTTTCCCTTCAAGATGTCTTGATAGTAAGACTTTGAAGAAACTTTGATAAAAAAAAGACATCAACCCAAAAATAAAAAATATTTTTTTACAGAATTCTGTAACTATTACCTTCTGCATCTCTTAACAGACAAGCAAAATTAAATTATTCAAAATAAGTCACAAAAAAACAAAAAGCTAATGATTGGTTAAACTCTTAACTTAAGATAGATAATTTAATATTATGTAAATAATAATGACATAGTTATTCATACTAATTTTAATCAATAATTCCGATCCGATAATATGTTATTTGATAAACAAAAATTATCTTCAAATATCCAAGTGAAGCGGTAAATACTTCCTTGTTTAGAATGACATAAAGTTGAAGCTCGTGCTCATTAACTAGTCTGCATAACAAATAATTACAATTAATCAAATATTTCTAAGTGTGATTTCAGGTAATATCTATAATTAAATCATCAATATCACGGACATCAATATTTGGATGCTTGAAAACATTCCTTTTCTAATGTTAAGAAGATAAAACAATAACGGGTCTTAGATGGAAAAATTCTTGGAAATTGGATGATGATAGTTTTTTTAATGATGAGCTTGCAATATTTTTTTTATTTTGTCAGTTCAAGGTTCACCTTACAGCGCAATGCCTTTTGAAGTATAATGAATAATAACTTGCGCTCGTGAAATATACTGTAGGAAATCACAGAAATAAAAAATGAAGGACGGATCGTGATTAGAAAATGTAAACAGCGACAATTTTTTCATTATTTTTTACTTATCTAAGAGGAGATCAATTTTTCAAAGATTTTCGTTGAAAATGCCAAATTGTTATGAATAGTATTTCATACGTAATTCGTCTTCGTGTTTTTTAATCATAGTTTTCCCTTGATCCGTTCTTCAAGGATTTCTTAAAAAATTTTATAATTTTGTTATTAAGTACATAAAATATAACTTGTTACAATAAATTCTTTATGAACTTTCAAAATTATTTCAGCAGCTTTTAATATACATATATTTCTATTTAATATTAATTTCAATATACTTTTAATGAAGCATATAAAAATAATATAATTTGGGAATTACATAATCTCTTTTATGTCCTCCTATTTCTCCCATTCACGAAATATTAATTAAATATAATTCCTTAAATTTAGTTAAGTGTTCTCTAAATAAAATATGTGCATTTTAATGTGAACTTATTTTATGTCATACTAAATAATGGTTATTATAATCCAAATTCAGTTTGATCATTTAAATATATTACAGCATTTCAATAACATCTCTTGAGGATAACATAATTAAATACGCATGTAGAACTGAACCTAATAATAGATTTATATACTAGCTGTTTCTAAGATATCTGGATTTGTGAAAGAATTCATTACAGGCAGAAATGTTCCGGCATATTTGAATTGTAAGTTAGAAGTAATTTTGTTCTAACATATTTTTGCATAATTCAATAAAATTAGGATGATAATGGGATTATGTTTCACAATTATTTAACTGGAATATATTAAGGTGAAAAATATGTGATGTAGTTTAGACATATGAATTTCGATTTTTAATTTCAAAATAATTGTGATTATAAATATTACTGAAAATCTGGATTAATAATATGTTGTAAGACAGAATATTAAAAAAAATTCTTAGAATTTACTTGGTGGTTTAAAATCTTCATAATTTTACTGGGGAATTTTGGTGCTTTTATTGAATACGAAAAAGTATAGGAAGATAAGATTATAAATTACACTTCTGTGTCCTTTTAGATGTAAAAAATAATTTAAAAACAGATAAAAATAATAGAATTATATAATTCAATAAAATTTTCTTTTTGCAATATTTTTGATGAATGTTTTAGTGTAAAATTATATATGTAAACTAATATGTGTACTAAGATTGTTCTTAACCATTTATACATGATAATCCTAAAAGTTTTATCTCTTTTACTTTAATAAATCATTTTTGAAATTTTTAATCCAAAAATAGTATGCCTTCAAGACCAAAACTATTAAGCATTCAGATGTAATAAAATAAATTTATAAATGATGCTAAATCACTGTTGTTGTTATTATTGTTATTCAGGCTTCTTCACCACAATTTCTTTATATATATACGTATACATGCATTTATCAGCAATGATAAAGCTATTAATTTTTTCGGAATTTAAACAACAGTTAATTCATTGTCACAGATGGCAAATATAATGCCAGGAACTTTAAAAAACAATATCAAACTTAATTTTCAGTATTACAAAAACCTATATATCTTTATTCAAATGTATTATTAATATATTATTAACAAATTCAAAACGTATTATTACTTTAAACAGAATAGTGTAATTCTATCAATGTATATAAAGAAGAAAATTATACTCTTTAGCGTACAGGCTTGAAATATTTGTTCTTTAAAGAGTTGTTAGTAAGAAAAAAGTTATTAATTTGTTTAAGAATTTGAAAGGGAGATTAATTATGGTATATCAAAAGTATTTTAGTATTAAAAAGCATAATAATACTTTACTACGTATCCCATCTTACTGGAAAAATATTTTAACTTATTTGCTTTACATAATTTTAATTTTAATTATATAGAACACTGTTATTTTTTTTTTTCCTTTATTTTTTTCTCTCGTCTGACAACTGAGTCCAAACCCTCCACAAAAAATAAAACGTTTGCAACTTTAACAAAGTTTTCTTAAGAGATATATGGAAAATTAAATATGTTTGAATTTAAATTACAATAATGGGCAAGTATATTCATTCATAAAATTAAACTTGCAACAAAAAATTAAATTTAAATAAAAAAAAAAAAAAAAATAGTAATTAAAAATTCATTTAGTAATTTTTATGGTACCATACCACGACAACAAAAAAAAAAGAATCTACAGTAATTACATACAGTTGTGTTAAAAAAAACTTCTAGTTTTTCATTCTAAGGTTTAATAAAATCTCATATTCTTTAATTCAATTAATCAACTATTTACTTCACTTTCTATTAATTCTTCACGACTTTTTTCTTTCACCGTTAAATAAATCTAAATTTCATGGAAGCCTTTTATATGCCGACAGAAAAAAAATACTGATTCAACATCACGAAGAAGGGGAAAAAAATAATTGCATGTTTTTGAGATACTTGAATCCACACCACCCATCCGTAGTTCCAGAGAATGAATTTAAAGAAAGAAGACAAAATGCCGACTATTGAGCTTTAACAACCCAACTGTAGAAATGTATGCCATAATGTGGATCACTGGAGCATAGCAACTGTACTTATTCGATGGAACTACACACTTCACACAGCTTGTTCGTTAAAAAAAAAAGTTTCTAAACAGAACGTATTTTTTCTACTTTAATTAAGGTTTTGAATCCTTTAAATTGTGAACGAAATTGCGAGCAAGTTTCTAGGAAATTTGTCTTTGTTTAATGCGTGTTTTACATCGGGTACTTTTCGGCTTTTCTTTGGAAAAACGATCTCTGTAAAAATCTCACGCATGCTTTTTGGGCGGGAGGTCTTCGAAAAGCAGACGAAACAAACGTTCTGGGCATCACTAGTGGAGAGGGAAGAAATTTAAGTACGTATAACAAAAAGCAATTCTGAAAGAAATTAGTGGAATGAATTTTTTCATTTTATAGTACTGTAATTCATTCTGTTTTGCACCAAGATACGAAACGTTCTCTGCTGGTAGTTAATTTCTGCTGTTATTTTATCTAGTATGTTACACCAAAATAATACTTTTACTACTTAGTTGTAAAAATAAATATAACTGTATGGTCTTTAAGAAAACGCAGTTATAATTATCGTTTCAATACAAATAAAAGCCACTCTACTGTATCCATATTGCTGAATTGCAAAATATAATTATAAAACAAAGTATAGTCTTTAAGAGAGGTCGGTATTAAGCCAGTGGTCAATAAAATTAAGCTTTATATCTATGGTATAAGAACAGCCTGACAATAATTTTTAAAGAAGACAGTTTATAATTATCATTTTATTACATATATATATATATATATATATATATATATATATATATATATATATATATATATATATATATATATATATATATATATATATATATATATATATATATATATATATATAAAATAAACTTTTCTATGCCGATATTGTTGGCTAATAAAATATATATTATATTTTTAAGAAAGAAAAATATTTATTATTTGTTGAGTTCTTTTCATTGGTATAGTTCTGTAAATCAAGAAAAATCAGTCCTTAAATATTTGTTTAAATAAGAAACCTTAAATACGACATGGCTAATTCAATAAATTGTAATTATAGGTCTCAAAAACGTTTCATAAACAAAGAAGAATCACATATACTTTAATTATTTTAGTCATTGCATTTATTTAAAAAAATTGTTGGTATAAAAAAAAATTCTATTTCAATATTACCAAAGTAAAACGATAATCAAAATGTATACATTAATAACACACAAATAAGTATTCATGAAATAATAATATTTAAGCACTTGGTCAGAAAACTAAATAGAATTCAATTTCAAAGTTAAAATAATATCTTGGAAAAAATATATAAATGTATAATCTAATAAAACTTGTGTATTTACAATTTAAATTTATCTTATTATTGAGTATATACTAACATATATATATATATATATATATATATATATATATATATATATATATATATATATATATATATATATATATATATATATATATATATATATATATATATATATATATATATATATATATATATATATATATATATATATATATATATAAATAAATAAATAACTTGCAAAAAACAATTTGAAATAACTCATACTTTAATTTTACTCCTGTTAACGACAAAAATATCATATCTAAGCATTTGTAAAATATAAAAAATTTTAACTTTTATATTAGCTTTTCTTACCTTTCCAACTGTTATCATCCCATCCTTTGTTTTCAAAAAGTCCAATAGAGTTGAAGAAATAAAACTATCAAAAATATGTTCTGATTTCCACCGATCATGGCATCTGGGTATACTTTTTCTAAGTACCAAAGTATTCTTTCTAAAGTCACTAACAAATTCCTTATTGCTCATTTTCTCACAGTCATTTAATCTTAAAAAATATTCATACTTAAAAACAGAAGGTGTGGAATTGATTGGATCGAAGTCACAAACGACTTTATGAGTGAGTAAATTTTCTGTATTGCCAAAGAATGTGTTGGGTAAGTCCATAAAAACAATATTGTTACATGTCGTATTCAGTAGATGATAAACAGCACTCGCCACTTGTTCTGCAAATAAAATGCTATCTTGATATTTAAAACAAACTGATTCCTTCCTCCATAGATACAATAGATCTTTCCAGGAAACGTGATTTCTGATTTCAGATGAGTCTTTCACGGCTTCAAAGGCATATAAAGGCATGTATAAATATAAGTCATTTTTCAAAGTATCCCCTACAAACGAACGACAAGGAAGACTTTTCTTAAAGTCTGTTATTTTAGCATCATTTTCACGGTGATGGTTCCAATCTTGTTGTAAACGGCCATCATCATCGCATAACAGTTGAGGTAATCCTCTTTGTTGGAGAAAACGCTGACATAAATTGGTCGTAATCTCTTCAAATGGCTCGTTAGCGCCTTGGTGGTTAGGGTGGGCAGTGCATTTGCAAGAATCACTTTCCTTTTCTGGGTCTCTTTCGCGAGAAACACTTTCAGAACACTTTCTTCTGAGAGGATTAGGTGTCACGGTGTCACTAGAAGTGGTGCTTATTCTTTCTGATGCTTTCGAGGGTGAGTTTTCAACGTGCCCACAAAGGACGTAGGAAATTGGAACGGATTCTATTTGTATCGGGGAAGAACTGGAGCTGGCTAGGTCTGCAGAGACTGAGTTTGTAAATAACTCCAAATTTATGCTTCGCACTTCTTCACCTTCCAAGGCCTGAAAAACAGGGACAGAAATTGAGGATTAGGAAAGAAAACATGTTGCGACAAAATAACTTTCACTTCACTAACTCTTTACGATTTCACGACACGCTAAATGTTTTTTCTGTGTCAAAATTTGTAGAAAAAAACATTTACAGTGCAGGTGTTTTTTGACTTTAAAGTATACTCAAGATATCTGTAATTTACAGTTCCATTTAAATAGATTTGTTACCGTTTTTTTTTTTATATTTACATTTGTTTATAGTAAGGCAGTGTCACCCGAGAAACATGCAGTGAACTTTTTGCTTGGCTTAATATGATGGTAAAACTAGTATATTTTTCAAGATCTAGTATATTTTCCCGCTGTACACCTTGCTTAGTAAATCCCCTTGAAATACCCGATATAACTGCTTGACCAAGAATTATGAACTCTTTTTTGTTTCTGAGCAAGTTTAACCTATTAAAATTGCCTTTTTCGAGAATTCATCCATGTGATTATTGTTCAAAAGCATTGCATCCAATTTCAAATAATATTTTAAAATGTGGGGTAGTTCTATCAATATTTAAGAGTCAGGAAAAGCTGGAATGCCTTGTTTTATGATTGTCTTAGTGGTTGAAATTGATTTCTTGTATATATATATACTTTTTCTAACCCACTTTTCTCACATTTTGTTCGCACACACAAAAAATAATACTATGTAGTCTTTGTTCTACAGTATTGATGATTTTATTCCATGTATATGCTGTTACAAAAAATTTTGGAGACAGATAATTATTTTTTAAATATTTCAATTACATCTTAGATTATCTATTATAATAAGCATTAACTTTTTGTTTATTTCAACCTGCACAATTACATTCTGAAAATATTTACAAATTTCCATTTAAAGAAATATTTCAGTGATAAAGAAATATTGATATTGCAGTAATTAAATTTAAAGGTTGCTCTCACTATGTGATAAAATTAACTGACTGATCGATAACTTTCAAGATATTTCTAATTGCGATTTAAAGCTATCTCATCAGACACGTAAATTTCTTTCAAGAAAAGTCATTAGAAAAGGATTAAGAATATTTTTTTTTATTTTAATGTTCTTTCGCATAAACATATATTAAGAAATTAGATTGAAAAAATAAATTGAGTTATAAATGGAAATATGATAGACTAGAATATAATTACTATAATGATTAAAAAAATACTATTATAATCCTAATAAAAAAGTCTTTTTGGTGGAAGATATTTAATAATAATATTATTGTTTATTTTATTGTTTATGTTTTTTTTTTTGTTTTTTTTTTCTGAAAAAAAAAAAAAAAAAAAAAGGATTTAAGTTGACATTGTTGTTTTGATGGAATGGACATTGAAAAATAAGTAATATTACTTTTAAATATGAGTACTATAAGGATATCTATGTATAACAAGAATTTTACACAATGTAAAATAAAATAAATATCCTTAAAAATTGCTAAATGTATGTCAATGTTACAGCATTTAAAAAAAAAATCTGATTAGTTGTTTGGTAGAAAATAAAACTATTGCTTGATAATATTCAATTATGCAAAATAATAATAATAAGACTGATAAGGTAAGAAAAAAGTAAATGTAATTTATTATCTCAAATGAAAATAATGTACATTTTCAAAGTTGTGAGTTATTATAACATTAACTCATCTGTACATGGGCGAATACAATTCGTGGGACAGAAGTAAACAGCTTGAAAATGATATTACTTTAATTTTAAATGACTATTTTTTCTTTTTTTTCCCCTTGTAATATCTTATTTTTACTTACGCTACCATATTAAGTTATATATAATTTGCTGCATTTTACTAAATTTTCCTGAAAAATTTTAATTGAATTTGGATCCAAAATTATTGAATTTTTAGCCGCTGATAAACGTTAAACGTGCAAGCTTTTAAGTTTAAATTATCTGTAGATTTTTTTTTTCCCAAAACAAATGGTACTTAAATTTAAAAAATACCATACTCAAATAATTGAACACTTAAAGAATAAGTTTTGAATCGCCCACTGTAACACTAATTCGCTGAGTAGAAAATTTTCTCATCTCGCAAAATGTTTTGTTAATTACCTTCGTTGTATTCTATGTTAGTTACACTTATTTAAAAAAATGTGAAAAATGCGTCGTTGCATTTAAAATCCAGTGAAAGTTATTTAAAATCCTTACTTTATACTTACAAATATTTGAAGAAATATTCTTATTTATTTAATTATGAATAGATTTACCGAAAAAATTTATTTACAGCCAAAATATCTGTATTTAAATAATAGGTTATTCCTTGAACTATCTTGTTCAGATACTTGTTTATACGTATATCATAGGCTCGTTTTAACACAATTTCGCAAACTAAAATGACCAGGTGGGAATACTCATATTAAAGTAGATATTTTTACTGTATTGTGTTCATTTTATCAAAAAAGGCCACAGTTACTTTTCTCTCTTCTCACCATTATTTCAGCAGTGAATTATAAGTTGTCTTAATAAACTATTGTTCCTAAAATATCGCGATTCAAATTTAAGTATGAATACCAAGGTCACTGAACGTATAAGGTTACACTATTAAAACTGAAATGTAAAGATGATAAAAAAAAAAATAGGCAAGTACTATCTAAAGATGCATAATGGTCATAACATAAATGTTAGATGAAAACTATCCATCCACAATGGACCTCTTCAAAATAGCATTAAAACCATTATAAATCAAAGCAACGTCTCTTTGTCAGTTAAGACTCTAAAAATTAAAATCTTTGAGATAGCGTAAATGAGAACACATAAGAGATTTTAAACAAAGAGAAGCTCGTAAACTAATGGCCATCTTCTTAGAAAATCTAACAAAACACAACATTTTCATCTTCTTTTAGTGACATCCCCAACTGGGAAATGGAAACAATACAAGGGGTGATTTTCGTAGCCTATATACTAAATTAGAAATAAAGATCTGCTGGAAAATACTTCCTGACCTTTATCACTGGGCCATGTTTATCCTCGTTCAGAAATGAAAGATGTATTTTTAATTAATTTCACAAGTAAAATGGTTAAGTTGAATGGATGGTTAAATTAATACGGTTTTATGCAGATAATGAGTGTACTAAAGTACCCGTATTCACAATTCCTTTTTATTTTCTTTGTTTAATTCAGGAAATAATTTGACATGGTTAAGAAAATTAAGTAAAAATCAATAATTTTAGTTGTTATTTTAAATGTACAAAAATAATTAATGGCGTCAAAGTAATCACATTAATATTAATTTGATTAACCGAGAAAGTGCTTAAATCAAATATACGAGAAAATTTGGAACAGTAGGATCATGCGTTTCATACATGAAGTGTAATAGTATAATTCAAAACTAAAAATTTGTGCTTCAGTTTCTTAATATTAAACATTTTCTTGGAATTGTAAACATTTATTAATTAAAACTTTTTATAATATGTACAGATAAATACATTACAATGTATACTTTATAATATATTACCTTGATATTTTATTAAATATTAATAATAAAATATGTGATAGATAACACAATGTGAGAATATGTGAAAAGAAAACATAAATTCTATCATTATGATAAGTTTATGTACAATTTTAAAAGTTTAAGTTTATGTAGATTTCAAAAATAATATATTTTTACTTTCAATTATCCATAAGTTTACTTAGTATAATGCATTCAGTAAAAAAAAAAAAAAAAAAAAAAAAAATCTCTTTTTTTTTTTTTTGCATTTTTTTTACGTTTTGGAACATCCTGATTTCAAAAAAGGTTATCTAGAAAAAAAGTATGTCTGTGTGTTTGTGGCTGTATATCTGTGGTCAGCATTACTCTCGAACAAACTAAACTACGATGTTCAAATTAGGCGTGCGGGTTTGTGCTGGCCATAGGACCTACTATTAAGGTTTTCGAAAAAATAGCGCATTCGCATAAGGTTGAAATCATGAAAAAATTATGTTTTAAGGGATTTCTAAAAAACGGCTCTAGCTAATGCCTAATAAAGTGTTTTAATCGTCTCCACTTACGAAATTCCCGTATAAATGCAATATAACCGTAAAACTTTGAAAAACGAGTGCCTACAACACAGGGGTCTTTGCCCTTGAGCATCGCCTATCAACGATTAATTTTTCTGCATCAAGCACAAGAAAGGAGAACGTAATGTTTATATCGAATAATATCGCCAGTTTCACGCCTTTTTTTTTTTTCATGTAAAAGATTACTGCCAAAAATTTCACCAAACTGGTAATTTCTGTTTAAATGAGTGAAAATATAAAAACAGTAAACAATGCAATATTAAATTTTAATGCAATGACGAATATTATAGAATAATTGAAAATCGTGCGATGTTCCACACCCCTAGTTAAAGTTGTTTCTCTGAATGAATATTTTAAAACAGTTTTTATAATTTCAAATATTTATTAAAAATAATTAAATATTAAAACTTAGTTTAAATTTTAAGACATTTCATTATATTTCACCCGAATTCAACCTTCTACAAAAAGGCATTCGTTATATTTTCTGAGAAATAAATAATAAAGAGTTATTTGTTGATCAAAGTATTTCAGTTTTGAAAGAGACCTGATTCGTCATAGTTTAGAGCATACGTGTATTATCAGATAAAAAAAAATATTTTTCAGCTCAAATAAAAGAAGTGCTTACAAATCATGAACATCTATACATTTTTTTATACTTGAAGATGTCCCCTACAATAAGGAAATAAATTTTCCCTTATTTATAATAACTTGATAATAATAGGATTTAATAATTCGTATCTCAAATTCTTACTCTCCGATGTACACTTAGTGGTGTTTTATCTTAAATAAAGGCAATGAAATTAATTTAAATATAAAAAAAAATTCTGATTTTTAAATAATGTTAAACAATAGACAATAAAATTGCAAAAAGTTAAATATAATAATAATAATACGATATTAAACCATAAACTAAATTTACACTGAAGGAAAAGTTAAAAATATATGCAGTGGCAAAATTTTTTTAATTATTGTTAAATTAATCAAAACTAAATATTTCAAACGAAAAATTAGATTAAAACACAAAGTTAAAAAACAAAAAAGAATATAGACTACTAACAATAAGATGTCAAATTTACTAATTTTTACGCCTACAAGCAGCTGATAATCAAGTTGACGTACCCATCTACCAAAAATAAGTTAAAATATACAATCCCAGTATCTTCCTGGTTCGATAACGCATAAAAACCAAATTCCGATGCTCGTAATTTATAATTAAGTCGGCAAAGAAGAATAGATTTAAAGTTCGGTTGCTATCACTGATAAATCTAGGAGGTGTTCGCGGAAAACGTCAATCAAGGAAAGATAATGAGGCGCATTTGCACTCCCTAATAAATCGAGCAGGTTGACCAGGAAGCAATATCAAAAGACAACGTTTTAGAGGGCAGTTAATTTCAAACTGACCAATGCAGATAAGGCTAGTTGGCGGTGATAAACCGCACAGAAATTGGAGTTTAAATTGACTTTTCATATGGACAGACACTTAAGTATGCTGTTGTGTTTATATTGTTACACAATGAAAGAGAAGGGCCAAAAGGGATGTTGAGTATTTTAAGAACTTCCTCCTTAAAAAATAAGATTTTTACACTTTGTTACAAATTGTCTTATTGTGTAGAGGTGTACATTAAGTCTCGTTTGTCCCACTCCTATTAGCACTTCCTCTGATTCAGATTTTCTCACGGTGAAACTCTATTTCAAATAGAGGTTTTTGAACCCATAAACTCTAAAAACATTGTTTGAACTAGAATTATGTTTTAAAGTATGTAAAATCAGTATAAATGAATATTCTACATCCTGTAAGATAATCTTGCTCGTACAATAGTGGTTTCTTAAAATGAATAGCTCAAAAATGTATAAATTACTGTAAAAGAAATTATTTTGAAACGTTAATTGTGGTAGAAGACGCAATATAGTCTACTTTACAGAAATGACACTATCACTATATTACTTGAACTTATAATAACTCGAATTATTAATTCAAATATAAAAAGATAATTGAATTAAAATTTAAAACATTTATAATTATTTTTATATTGTTAGTAGATTTATGAATCTTAAGTTACAGAATTTTACCCCTTCAAAATTCGTGGGACATTTAAATCTTAAATTTTTTAAATATGAATATCACTTACTTCATGTAAAACCATTATCTTATGTATGTTATCTGATTTAGCTATTTTAGAACATGACTGGACACTTCCAAAATTTCTCATATCCCTTCGTCCAATGCCAAAAATAGAAATATTATTATACAAAGGATTTTAAATAAGCTATCAATGAAAAAATTAATCGAATGAAATCTATTGAAGTTTAAGCGATGTAACACTCAAGCCTCTTGAATTTCGAAAATTGAATAACATAAAAATCTACTGCCTTTATTACAAGTACAAAAACAAAGATGAAAAGGCCATTGTCTAATAGTTATTGCATTTCGAGTCACGAAATATTGAAGGACACATTTCATTTTATTTTCTATAAGCATTTAATATCAAATGTTCAAATTCAATTATTCTCTCAGAGATTGAGGTCGATAATCCGACAAATCATTCAATTATATTTCATTTTTCTAACTGCAATTGAAGATATTACTACACTACCTATTGATAAAAGAAAAAAATACCATCACGACTATGGTTTTTAGACAATGGTGTTTATTATTCAATCTTTTTCTTCGATATTTTTGATAAATGGTGTATTTTTGAATTTTATACCGAATTGTTTTACACGTATTAAGTTCAATCATTCAGTCATTATTAATTTAGAAATTTATTTAGTAATTGAATTTTATAAATTACTTAAATGCTATTTTAAGTGAACAATAGTATCAAAAAAATTAATTGCTTTAGTACATACATTCATTAAAAGCTTTGCGAATTCTTGTTATACTGCATTCATAACTTGAGAAAAATTAAACCAGGTATTGAGTTTGAGATTTTATCAAAGATTATACTAGATATGAATAAAGTATTCTATGTATTAAAAACTAACTATTATACACATATGATTGATTTAATATAAAATTCAAAACATTTCTGAACTTAAAGTATAATTATTTAAAACAAGCAAAAGTAGAATAAATTTTTATTGATATCTGAGTATTAGAAAACGAGCAATGCTATTTTCTTTATAGTGAACCACAATGCAACGAGAAATGTTTATTTATGTCATAGTGAGAATCTTAACTGAAATATAATACTCTATATAGAATACAAAGAAGTTGTCGTTATTTAAGTATGTCTGTCTTGAAATTCCGAAAAAAAATCAGCCATCTTTCACCTCTTAAGAAGTACGATAATGTCTTGATATCTACTGAACCAAGTTTTACTTTTTATAGGTATATTGACTGATCCAGATTAACGAGAACACAATTTTATTCCAATGTTTTGTAAGTAAGGGGTTGAAATAGAGGATGGGGAGGGAAAGGAGAAGGTGGAGGGGGTGATCGTAATTTGAGAACAACTGAAACAATTCAAATCTCAGTTGTTGATTTTTTTTTAAGGTAACTTAACTAAATCAAATTTTCGGAGACACAATGTTCTTTTTTTTGTTTTGTTGTTACGGTGGTGTAATGAGAATGAAAGGGTGGTTAGGAGACATACTCATAATTTATCAATTGAATCGGGTTGTATCGAACCACTGTTGTTTGAGTCCATGCAAACCCCGACACTTCAGCTAATCACCAATAAAAAGGAACTTGATAACTTAATGAAACTTTCTAAAGATGTTCATTTGTTCTTCTCTCACTCTTTTTAGTGACAACCTGTTCGTCAAGGATGAAAATTTTTACTAATGTTATAATTAAGTTCCTTAGAAATTAAACTCTCTCTTTGTTTTCACGGTGTGCTAAATTCTAATTTTATAAATGTCTATTTGTAGATATTTGTTAAAAGATTTAATGTTACTCAACACTTAAAACCTTTCAGCCAGTACTATATTCTTTATTGTAAGTTTACCAGTGACAAAAGAAATTAAATTCAAAAAACCTTTAGAAATAAGAATCGAAACATTTATCTGATACGGACAATCACTACAGATTCAACTAACATTTTAACTTGACCTGAAAAATTACAATAATTAAATTATCTAATAACATATCATCCCTCGTGGAAAAAAAAAAGCGTAATGTTTTAATACAAAAATAATTATTTTGTTCATGAAAATTTTTCATATGAATATAAAAATAAATATATTAAATATACACTTATTTTACCTGCCAGGAGCAATTTCCAAACCATACAAATCAAATTTGTAGAGACACTGCTATTCAAAGAATCAATAAGAATTATATGAATCACTCATGTTTGTAATTAAAAGCTCATATTGATACTGTTTATATTTATTTTTGCGGCTAATTAAGAATTTTGCAATTCTGATTATTGAATGTTTGGCTCTTAGTGCTGAAAAGTAAAAAAACCACCGATTTAGCCTACAAAAATCGAATAAAGTTTTAAATATCTGTCATTTGGAAATATCTTTTTTGGAGAATGAATATTTTTTTAATTTTTAAAACTATTTTGGTATGGTCATAGTAATAAGTACACAAAGTTTTATAAAGATCTGTTGAGTGTTATAGGCTCCGAATTGTTGTAAATCCTATCCGGTGTATATTTTTACTATTACAATTTTTCAGTGACTTCTTTAAATATCTGTTCAGACATTTTCAACTGGGAAGTGTCCACTTATAGACGTTTTTAAACACTACGATGTTTGCTTAAAAAACGCTACGTACAGAACACTTTCACAATACGAAAGACGAACTGAGAATTAATTTCTTTGCCGGCAAAGAATCTCTTTTATAGCTTCTTTTTGTTTTATAGACACAGACAGAGATCCGGAAAGGTCAAAACGCAACCAAACAAACCAAGAAAAAAAATTATGCCAAAAAGAGAGAATATAGCCGCCTTTGATACAAGATTTTACCAAAAAGAAATAGGTTTCACACTAACTTTAATACGACACAAAAATAACTATTTTTAACATTGGAGAAATTCGTCGACTCCTATTCTACCCTAAATCGCTCTCTTTTATGAAAAGTGGAATTGGTTCTGTTTTAAATGGATACCTTTTATACCTTTTCGGCGGCTAAAACTCGTTTTAATGTGTCTGGTTTGTTTTCTTGGCATGCTTCGAGTAGTTGTTTTTTTCTTTTCATGATTGCAAGTTTCTTTTCAAAAATAAGCTAAAAAAAAACAACTGAAATCAGATACTAGAGGGACATGGTGGTACCATCGCAATATAAGACGCAATGAAACAGGACTTATAATTTCAAAATAAGAGGCTTCAGTCAGGAGGCTTCATAAGAGGCTTATTCCAACTTCCAAAAGGGGTCCATAATTTCCACCACGAATACCTCCACCAATTTTATCGATATTTTTATGAAACTTTTTCCATATATTTGTGTTATTTATTTTCCTTTTATCATATTATTGTGAGCATTTTTCTAATTAGACTTTTTTTCCTAACTCCTATAGTTTTTTAGTTATTTTTGTAACTTTTATAAATTGCCCCTAGGGTTGCTGTAAACCGTCTGAAAATATTTAGCTTAGTCGTTTTACTATAGTTATACGTTATTACAATGGCTATACGAGACGTCGTTTCAAATTTAAAGGGCTCAAAAGGATATTAGTAATCACCCTGTATAGACTGACTTTATGTTTCACAAAAAAATTATAGCATAGTATAAAATTTAACATAAAAAACCTTCAAGTGTGAAAAAACATGAACTCAATTTCATTAAATTAAAATTTCATTAATAAAGAATTGTACTCATAGCAGAAAATAAATGAGTATTTATCATTTCAAAGATAAACAGCATTCTTCATTTTTCGTAACTTTTTTATATTTTCAAAAACTGCTATTGTTCATAACTTTAATTTAATGTGCATGATTTTAATTCATTACAAAGGACTTTTTTACACTATTTTTTTGGACCTCCCAGTATATAATTCAATCTTCTGACATATTACAAAGCAGTGACTAAATCCTACCACCTTTAAAAAAAAAAAACTTTAAGAATGAGTTTTCAGCTCCGTTGTTCCCTAATACAATAAAGCTTTCTCCTCCCTTCCCTGAAGAATTCATTCAAGCTTGATACATTTACACTACAAGCACGCAAGTCTCACTCAGCTCAAGAATAAAGACAAAAGAAATTTTCAGCAAAAAAACTCACCTTTCTCTTCGAACAATTGTTATCCATTTCTCTTCATTCCACGAGCACCTGTTACGGTGGATTCAAAGAGTAGATGTACCCATGGCAACGGAGAGACGCCTAAAATGTAATCCAAGGGATGGAACCACCACTTGTGATTTGCTTGAAAATTGTCAGGACAGCAATTCCGGAGAGATACGTAAAGCAATACAACCGGCGAAACACGATGGCTGACTTTCCTAGAACGTTAAACATCCATCTATCAATAGCCAACCTTGATATCTGTGTTGCAGTGGAAATGAATATATCTCTAGGTTCTTCTTTTGATTTTTACCTTTTTCTTTCCAGTTTTGAACGTAGTCTAAGAAAGAAAGAAATCCAACTTGAGATTTGCCTGATAGATCACTTGTCTTTACACACAAGTCCCAGGAGACATGTTATGGAACTCAACTTATGAAGTACCATTGTTAGAGTAGATGACATTTATTTCGAAAAAGGTTTAAACCATCATTTTTCCAAGAGCCATTCTTGTTGTCTTTCGTACTTTGTTAGCGATCTCTTCAGACATTCCAAATGTATTACGCATTTTCAATTTTCGATTTTGCACGCGAACCAAGGAAACATTCAAAGTATTTTCAATTCTCCATGGAATTATATTGATGCAGTTTTTAATTGGAGAGGTGCAAAGAAATAAGAGACGAAACACAATTCTTAAAATAAATAAAAAAAAATATTTTTGGAGATAGTTGAAAATTCAATTGTTAGGTATCAACCTTGTTCGTGGTGACTTTGGGAATGAATATATCATTCAACTTTAACTTCAGACCTTCACAATACAGTTTTGAACGTAATCCAAGGAGATAAAAGCACCACTTGTGATTTACCAGGGAACTGTCTGGACATGCAGTTTCAGAGAGGGACGCAAAACAATTCACTAAATTTAAGAAAAAATAAACATGTGATTTACCCGGGTCAGAACCTGCAATTCCATGAAAGCGTGAAGCCCCAGACGGAACTCGAAGTCAGAAAAGTACTTCCAGAGCAAGTTAAACACCCATTTAATAATAGTCGACCTTGTTGTCCGTAGCGGTTTGTGAATGAATATCTCTTCCGAATGTTCTTCACTTACTTCGCGCCTTCACAATCCAGTTTTGGATGAGGAGAAACAATTGGACGATTCACAAAGGCTGAAGACTGCTACTTCGAACATATTGTTTGATAATGATGAATGGATTGAGCGTCAGAGACAAGAGTGACTTCTGTTTATGTGTGTGTTTGTGGCGGAGTAAAAAGTGTCTTTAATTTAGCTTGTGACAGATGCAAGAATTGACTCGTAAATCACGGATTTTTATTAGTTGATAGTGCAAGTATATACTTTTCTTCCTGCGATCAAAAAAGTAATCTTTGCTTTTGACAGTTGATTTATGATCCTTTGATATTTGTATTTGATTGAAATAATGAATACAAGGCATTGGTATAGCTTACTTTCTCTAACTTGACAGCGTGCTAAAATGTTCAAAGAAAGGTTAAACAATAAAGTGTTTCTTAATGCATTAAGTTCCAAACAACATCTTAGTGCATCTTCTTTTATAAAACTTTGTGATGATTTATTAAAACTATAATGTACTACTAATAATAAGTTCTTAACAGTTTAGGCCCAACAAGTTAAAAAAAGTAGAAGTCTGATATATTGAAGTTAATTTTAAGCTTCGGGAGAAAAATTGCAAAACTTTTCAACATTTCACAAGCTTAGAGAAATGTCTTAAATACTATTATTAATCTATGAAGATATAAGAAATAATATTATACTTATATTTTCTTCATACATAAACGTTAAAAAATCATATCATTTTTAGAAAAAGAAAAAAATTTGCTCAATACACAATTACTTCTTATTATAAATAAAATATTCAATGTCCATCACTGAATAACCTGCATAAACTTGCCTAAACTATACTTATCACAAATCACAAAACACCTCTATTAATACCTCCAAACACATTTATCCAAGGGATACCAAATCCACAACACTAACCACACACAACATAGATCCGCAAATGCAGCAAAAGACAGACTGACCATTAGCCTCCTAATCCAATAACGGTCTGTCATCCCGCGTCTTTCAACCAATAAAGCGCGGGTGATGATGAGCTCCGGTCGCGTGCCAGTGTCCGAACAGAGAAATGATTCGTCGGTCAACTCGCGTGTGAGATTCTCCAACAGAGAAAGTGAGAGAGATGCAAGAGAACGGTAAATACGTTTCTCTTTTCATCCCCCCGTTTTCTCTTCCGAGATTTGGATGAGTCTATTGAGAGGAGAGGGGAAGAGAGTCTCTGGATACGATCAGCCTTGATGCGTAGAGAAAGATAACTTTTTTTATGTTTGATTTAAGGACTGGTGTTTTTGTTTGTCTTATAAATCTATTGGGAAGCTTTTTTTCTATTTCTTTGTAGAGGACGATGATTCAATGGGGTCTTTCTTATCTGATTGAACATCGGTATCTTAGTATTTTTTTTCTTTTTTTGACTTGGAGGGGGGTCGGATGTGGTGATCGGGAAGGATTTAATAAGGTAGAATTCATGACAGTCGCTACGAAATCCAAAAAAAATACGAAGTGTGTATGAAGAAAAATGTTGATGTTTTAGTACGTAAAAGTAAACAAATATTGTATTACTGGACGAATGTTAGAACTTCAACTAATGTTTTTTTTTTTTTTTTTTTTTATTAAAAAAAAAACATTTTGCCTTTTCTTTTTGCTTACAAAAGTACATGGAAACCTAAAAATTAAACTTATTTACTTATTTTAAGAATTATTTTTATTATAACGTTTTCAAGTAAAATAATATCTATATAATTTAGTTTTTGTTAACAAAACATAATATTTGTACTTGATTTGATAATTCAACTAAAAAAAAGTAATTTTTGTTGTATGAAATAAGAACTATTTTTTTCGTTTTTTTATTATCAGATTGGCTTCATGAGGAAATATGAACTACATTATGTATTATACGCACTTCTAAAAGTGGTTAGTGAAATTGATTGAAATAGTTGAATTACTTATAAGTTATTTTGTTTCACACAACCTCTACTATTTATATAAAATAGGTAATCATTACCCATATTCACTTATTTCCTTATTTAAAATTCAGAAAAAATTAAAGCAAACTTCGCTCAATCTCATCTAAAAATAAATAAATCTGTCCAATCAGTCATCTTCTAAAAATTAAAAAATGGAGAAATTTGGGAGGTAATTCAAAGACTTGTAAAAAAAATATGTCCCTCTATTTAAAAAAAAAAAATTATACGATAGACACCACAAACTTAACACTTTTGAATACTCGGCTTGATATGCATTGTAGAATATCGAACGATATCTATTGAAGAGCAGGTTCCAAATTATGAATAACGATATTACTACTTGGAATTAATGTGTTTAACACACGAGATAAATAAACGATATGACAATCAATGAAAAATCGAAAAGTAATAGCTGTGACAATCAATTTCATTAACTTAAGCCTTTTATTTTAGATAAATATTAGTTTTAACTACTTCTTGGGAATCCATTTTTCAACAAGTTATCAATATAACGTTAATATATAACTAAACAATGCAATGTTTTTAAATAAATCAAAGAACATAATGTTGCCTGCTATAGTTTGTATAGACCTTATGGGAATTTCAGGAATAAATACGTAAATTTGTAAAAAAAAAAAAAAAAACTGTCTCTCAAACAGGTTTTCTTTTCTAAACCAAAGTTCTATATTTCATTCAAAAAATTCTTAAAATATAAATTTATGAATGGATAAAATATTAAAGTTATGATATTTATCAACAATCAGCAAACGCAAATTCTCGAGTGAAATTTGCAATAATAATTTACATAATTTTTTATTTATTTTTTAATATAATTTTAAAAATCCAATTTAAATATGAAAATTCACTTGAAATCAATTATTAAATTTTGACCATTAAAACCATGTTTGCATTATGCATACTGAATATTAAAAAAGTGGATAAAAAACTTAATACCTCACAATTGAAAATAACATTTCTTTCATTGAATTTATTTGATATTTTTCAAATTTTTCAGATTTCACCATACATAATCAGTGAGTACCAAAAAAATATTTAATTACTTTTTAACATTTTCCACTAGCAGGGAATAGCTTCCTATTCTTTGACGTATTTTACAAATAAGAGCACAATTTCATTTGTTATAATTACAAACAAGGAAAAGAATAAGCATTAAAATTGAGGGGATTACCGCAGCTAGATTTTTAATGACTAGTTTTGAATATTTGATAAACATTTTAAAAGGTGACTTTGAGCATTCATCTATATTTATAGCATGATAACATTTCCTCTTTATATTATTATTAATATTTTATGCATGATGATGGTTTGCTCTGCGGGTAATTTATTAATATTTAATTTTTAAGAGAAAAGTAATTGGTTGTGGAAGTGAAATGTATAATCATTCTTTAAAATCTCCATTCCTCTTTAAAATTTCAGAAATAATGAATTATGTATAACAAATATTAATGAAACAGACACATGTGTATTTATAATTAAAATTAAATTTTAAAGCCCATTCTTCCCTTACTTTCCTCAAAAGGGAGTACATTATTTATATTAAAATAAAAGTTTACAAAAGTTTACAGAAACTTATAATTACAACTCTAAAAGATATTCAATTATACTGTAAATATTTATTTTTGCTTAGATAGAAAAAATATTTTATTTACATATTAAATATACGGTTTTGAAATAAAGTGGAAATTCAAAAAATTATTTTGAAACAAATCTAAACGTTTAATGTATAATTTATACAATGTTATACTCTTCAATTGACTAAACAGTAAAAGTAAAAACCTTGAATAAAAGTTGTTGTGGTTAGATTAATTGGAAATATGGGAACACTACGTAACCACTTAACTACTAACCACTTAATAAAAATATTAATGATATAAATTTTTATTAAAAAATTTAAAATTATAAAATATGCAATTTAAATAAACAAGCTATATTAAATTAGTGTTCCTTTATTAATGGTAAAGAATAGAACTAAGCTTATATACCAGTTTCGTACGTAATACAAATACAGTTGCAGAGTTCACTTTTCCAAAAAAAAGACAGGTTCTAGTTTATCAAACCACTACAAGATTATTCATGCAATAAAAAGGGGAAAAACACAAATATATTATTAGATGTTTACTAAAACTACCTATTATTAACTCACTGTATTTAAAATATTTATCCCATTAGTGCTAACTGAAACATTCGTAAGTAAAAAAAACACATAGATAACTGCTTTCCACTTTAATTCAGAATAACTCGTATAAATATTTTCTTCGAAATTTTAAAATGTATGCATTCATCTATAATATTATTTAGATAATGTATACTGTTCACTGAATTCAATGAAAAAAAAAAAAACGTAAACTATATTTAATAAAGCTTTAAATACATCTTACATATTATTTTTGGACAGTGTTTTTTTTTGTTTTTTTTTGTTTTTTTTTCTAATGCAAAATCAAAATTGATGAATGATATACCATTTTAAAGGCTAAGACCTTCATTTCTGACGGCATACAGTTTATTGATTTCACATTGTGTTATTGTTTGAAAACTGATTTTTTTTATTAGTTTGTAACAATGGTGAGAGAAAGCTTTATGTAAAAGGCATTCCGGTACTCTAATTAAGAATTTCGTTGACTCAGTCCAGCAATGATCATCTTTTAACTCATCGTACTTTAAACTGCAATAAATTGATGTATATTACTGTTTTAAAGATGTAGTTTTCCACGTTAAAATTTTTCTTCATTATATTTTAATAAATCGAATTTGAAAGTTAAAAAAAATTTCATTGGATACTCTATAAGGGATTTATGGAATGCTATTTGTCACCAGACAGGCTATCTACATCAGCCTTTCCGGGACGAGTTCTGCTCTCCGAATTAAGTTTCATCATAACTCTTTTCAAAAGAATACAATATCTAATGTATCTAATATCAAAAGAATATAATTTGCAAAAAAAAAAATCTATCCTCTAAGCAACCTTAAATGCATTTAAGATTATTAAGAGGCTTTATCTGCGAACGGGTCCACTAGTTTAAATTATAATTCTTTCCACTAAGCAACCTTAAATGCATTTAAGGTTGCTAAGTGGAAAGCAAATTAAGCTCTAAGCAACCTTAAATGCATTTAAGGTTGCTTGGAGGCTTTATCTAGGAACGGGTCTAATAGTTTAAACTATAATTTTTCCACTAAAGAACCTTAAAAGCATTTAAGGTTGCTGAGAGGATTTATCTGCGAACGGATCCACTAGTTTAAATTATAAATTCTTTATATTTTCAGTCATAAGACTAAACACATACAAACATATTAGAAACACACATTTATATAATTCATTATTCTTATCATTAGACTGTATCTTGGAAAATAAATTTTAATTTTATCTAAAAAACTAAACCAATATTATTTTCCTACACAATTTTAACTCGCATTTTGTAATATTTATTAAAGAAACAAACATTTCATTTCATGTCAAAAATAATAATAAAAAAATAATATTAATATTTTTTTTATAAATTTAACCACTTATATCTCTAAAATAAAGTGATTACCACGTCAACAGATAATCACGACTTTCAACGGCAATTTTCCCCAAAAGCTTTTAGTGGGGGTGGCTCCATTCAATCACGACTTCCATACGCTCTAATATAATTATTTGAAGCATTACCAGATGTAATACTAGACTCTCGCGTGATACATATCAGATCAAATCCGCCTCCCATCACAAAAAAAGACCACAGAAAGGAAGTTGAGGGTTAAAAAAAGGATGCTTGGAATAAGAAGATCTATCGTGTAGTCTCACACATGGTTGATGACAAATCGAGTTAATAAGTCAGGATTAGTGATTGAGAAAAACTATTTTCCCACTCTCTGAGCATTGTTGTGATAAGCCTCAAGCGAATTTTAAATTAGAATGGTTCGGTATGTTAAGACGGGAGATTAAATTGTTTAATTGCAGTGAATTTCTTTTAGTAAGTGATAGAAATAATTAGTAAATGTGGTTGAAAGATGTCGTAGAATGGGTGATAAGCATCTCTTAGTGTCTGCTAAGAATTGACTTTTTTTTTTTTAGGACGTGAACACTTTTTGCTGTGCTTAATTGTATTAACTGATGTGTTAAGAAGATTATTATGGTGATCAAACTTCTTCGCGTTAATATCGATCTTCAAGATTATATTTATCTAATACATTTTTTATGTAAGCAGATGTGTAAACAATACTTATTTCTAAGCGGGTATTTGATAAGCATCATAAGTTAACAAAAATTAAGAGCTTAAAAACGCCTTGAATTGAGACTAACTTCAACAAATAAATGAATTAAAATAATTTATTTTTTTAAATATTTAAAAGAACATGTTTAAACTAGTAGCTCTTTTTAAAATAATTTCAGAAGGAGAGGACAGAATTATTATTAAAAGTAATCAGTCAAAAAGCAATTATTGCACTTTTTGATACAACTTATAGTTTTATTATAATAAAATCAAAAACAAACATAAAACGAATTTCCTTGAGAATTTATCAAACTTATAATTTATTTTCTTTTGAAATTATGAAAATAGAAAACAAACATTTTCTTATTACTGAAAAATAACAGGATGTCTGCTAACTAAGCAATACAAACACCATTAAATCACGTTTTTTATACTATAGAATATACATAAACAATTCATTATCATTCATAAATAAATAAACTATTAGATTACTTACAAATTCATATTTTTATAACTAATTATAAAATATATTTTTACTAATTGAAGAAAAGTACATTTTATTTATTGCAAAGATAAAATAAACCCGAAATCACTTTTAAAACAAGTTTTATACATAATGTATAATTCAAAATATGTCCACTTTCAAATTCTGGTGGGAAACACTCTATCAGGGAATGCAAAGAATTGGCTTCATAAGCTTCTAAAAACCGGTAACTACTGAACATATTATCTCAAAGGATTTATTTGCTCTTTTAATTAAAGATTAAAATCAAATTATGATCTTATTTTATAACATACTATGAAGGTAGACTTTTTTTTATATCTAAATATTTTCACATTTCATTTTCAATGAATAAAACTTCATTGGCGATTTTTTAAATTGAAAATTTGTACGAGCATTATCACTTTCTAAGAACACTCTTCGTTAAATATTTTCAAGAAAACCATTCGGCACTGATCAATCGTTATAAAGTATTCTTTATAATTACATTAAATGCCATTTCGGTTCTTTTGATGATTATAAAACACGTGTCTGGTCTCCATACGCTCTCTGAGTTAATAAGAGAAAAATCTCTTGACTAAGTTGAAAGTTGGAGGGTGGAACTTGTTTCGCCATCCCTGTTCATTAATCTTCAATGGATAACAGAGCGAGACTGAAGAAAAGTGGCCTTGAACTGGGGATTTTTCCAAATTTGATGACGCTAGTTTGGGACGTATTATGTGCATCAGAGCAAAGACCTTTCAATAAACTTCAGTTTTTTCAACCAGTTTATTTCTTAAAACTCAATAGTTTATGTTAAATATCAACTACAATATATTTTTTTCATAAAATAATACGTATGTTTGTCTCGATATAATGATGTTTTATGTCCTTTTAAATCAAACAAATGGCAATTACATTGCTATAATTAAATTAAAGGTGAAACAGTTTTAGGTTTGTGCATAAAAAAAATGTTTTTTTAGTCTAACTTTTCCAGAAATGATTTTACTACTGAGTTTTAAAAAATAAACTGAATTAAAGAAATAATCAAGAGTGAAGTTTCTGGTATTTATGTAGTGTAAGTAATACATTAAAAACGTGCAACTAGTAACTTGAAATATTTTACCAAGCTTTTGAAATAGTTAAAACTAAAATTAACTGAAAGCGCTTATTTGCTCAGAACACACTCAAATTACTTGCTTTCAGTAAAGAATAATTTGAATAAAAGGTTATTTTTTTTCCTTCACTTATGACATTTCAATCCATTCTTACTTCTTTTCAAATATAATTTTTATTGATGTAGAAAAATTCCCTATAATTCGACAAGCTATATTTTTAATAATTGAAAATGGATATTATACTTTACAAACAAACTTATCCTTTCTTGCGGCTCAGAAGTAAGGAACTTACTTATACTATATTGCATTCTCAGTACATCTGTGATAACAATTCTCATGATGTAGTGAAGGCCGCTGAAATAAATAAATTCAATTTATTATTTACATTTAATATCCGCATCTTTAATTCGTATAGTGGATTTAACGTATCTAAAACACCAGATCTAATACAGTCTTAAATTGCCAAATTTTAGAATAGATAAAGTCAAAGGAATGACAGCAGCTGGATCAAGGTTTAAACAACTCATTTAACCTTTAACTGCTGTGGTTGGGTGGTTTGAGGTTTTTGGCGCAAGAGCAACACATGGTCCATACTGCGCCAAACAAATTTATGAACATCAGTTTAAAGTTTAAGAAACATAGTATCAGAAAAATTAATATAAAAGTCAAAGATGAGATATTTTAGGGGGTGGAAGCATTCCACAAAAAATGACTAGTGGTCTGTCAGACCGCTTACAGCAGTTAAAGGTTAATTACAATAAGGGTTACAAGATTACACACAAATCGGACTTACCCCACATTGGGCTTGAGGAAACAGGTACACGACCCATCACAGTCGGAATCAAAAATTAGAGTTCAAACTGATTACAGGACTCTGGCCCTCAAAAGTCCTGAGATAGAGTCAAGAGCCTAAGGTAACTGACTGCTAAGTGGAGAATCGGAGAATATAAATGTCAAAAGTCAAAAGTGTTCTCTCCTCTTTACTTTTTCAAAATCTCTTTAAAACTCACTTATTGGTCGTATCAGAGAGAGGTGTATTCCGTACTTACAATTGGTCACCTCTAAGAATAGAAAGCTGTCGCAAAAACATCTTCGTATCCTCTGATTGGAAAAGTGGTTCATCTTTGTAGAGGCGGTGAGTAGGTGTCTTAAATTCTTAACTATCGAGAAAGTGTCCAAAATAGCGCCAATGTCTAGTAGGGTGGATCGAAAAAAAAAATTCAGAATTTCAAATCCGACCTATGGGGAAAAGATGTTCTATGGTATATAGATACATGGAAAAAAAATTAAATTTTAAGTTCAGTACTGCCACAAGAAGGTTGAAGTTTAGGTATTTGAGCTTTTTTATAGCAAAAAGTCAAAGTCAATTGAATTTATTTTTTTTAAAGAATTTCAAAACCTACCTGTACGGAAAAGATGTTCTGATGTACATTAATTAAGGGAAAAATAAAATAAAAATAATAAATTTTATGTTAAGCTCTTTGCAAGGGGGATGAAGTTTTGGTATTTAAGCTTTATAGTGGTAAAATGTCAAAGTGATTTTTGTTTAAGTGAAACAACCCTTTAGTACTTTTAAATGTTTATTGGAATAAGAGGACATATACTAAATGGTTACAGAAGGAAAAAAAAGCTTCAGGAACATATTACAGCTTTTTAAGAATTAAATCAAGAAAAATCAAAAAATCTTCGGAATTAAAGTAAACGGTGATCACGTTTGGTGTTGAAAACTGGCTTGAGGTTTCGTGATTCCAGGCTATTTCTTTTTAACCCATCTCTTCTGTATGATCCGCTTACAGCAGAAAATGCTTCTGTGACTATTCGTTCTGTAGCTTGAGTACGACAGGGATACCCTTTGATAGTAGGTAATACTATAGTATTGCCGTAGAAATGATTGCTGGGTTTACTATTGCTCTTGAAATCATGTCATCACTAAATCGTTTTGTCACATTCTCCCACTTAATCAAGTTCACATAATCTGTCACACAAGGGTCAAAAGTTGGTATGTTTAAGAAACGGATATTAATCGCTAAAAGGGTTTGGGTTGCAGCAGACCGTTTGACTTTGAGCAAATTAAAAATTCTTTGGAGGATCGATTCCTTTGTGTTATTTCTGTCGTCAGCGAGCATTGATATCAGGATATTTTCAGGAAAGCCCAAACCCCCGTTTCAAAAATTACTGGATCAATGACTCTTCAAATCAATTGAGAAATAACGCGATAGACAGATTGATTAATGCAAATGCTCTGCACCATAGATTACCGATTGTTTGGATTTGATCTTGAATCACATAGGTGCCTAGACTTTTACGATGAACGTAATTAATGTCAATAAAGCTTTGGTTGGACTTCTTCTAAGCCAAATAGAACATGAGAATTCTGTTGGAGGTTGTAAACCACCTTGAGCGGCAAATCTTTCCAGAGTTTCTCTTCAACAGCCCTTCGCTGCTTTGTCGGCAGTGATGGCTTCACAAATTCCCATTAAGGACATTTGATCAGTACTTAAGTTTTTCTTGTTAGTCAGTTCGCATAGGTTGGGTTTACGTGAATGAAACTACAGGTAGTATCTCGCATACGGTCACTCTTTGGCTTGTAACTGGCACACAAACCATTGTAGTGGACGCTTCAAAATCAGTTCCATATTTCGTATAACACCTTCTTTGATACCTGTGTTGACAGATCTGTGTTTGACACACCTATTATCGCAACCGACATTGTTGTATCTATGTCATTGTCGACGCATGACCTAGCCGACCAAAAGGTGGTATAGTGGTTAGTGTGCTAGCTTCTAGACCGCGAAGTTGCGGGTACGAGTCCCGTGTAAGGCACGGGTGTTTGTAAATGTATGTTGGCTTGTCAAATGACGAATGTTTCGGCGCATTATAGCTCTCGTGTTGCTGACGGCACCAGATAATCTGAAAACAACCAAGTCAACGCATGAACAAAACTTACGAGGTACTTTCCTTAAGATAGCTTTCAGTTAATTTTCTAGCTTTGAAAGCGCGATATTTGTAGTAGTATGAACTTATTTTTCTCAAAATGCTGTAGTGGTCATTTATTGGTATTAAAGCTCGTTTTCAGGTCTCTTCTAACTTACTTGCAACTTATTGACACGCGGAGGAAAGTGTATTTAACCCACTGACGGTCATGGGAATGGGCGAAATTCCCCAGTTGCTTTCCCTGCAATAATTTTTAAATTATATTTCTAATTCAAATACATAATTCGTTGAAATTATTTTTTATTTATTTTGTTTTAGATAGGTTATAGACTATCATCCTAACAAAAATACCTAAAAAATATTTTATTTTCAATTTTATTTATAAATTTAAAAATGTTGTGTATTGCTGGAAAAACTGGGGATCCTTTCACGTGTATATACGTGCATGACCGTCAATGGGACTGTACTTTGCTTCTCTTTATGAATGCCAATATTAAGCACCTTATTACGTTTTTAGTACGTAGGAAGCATATTCATTGGCATATTACAGCCTGACCCAAATATAGGACAAATCATGTCTTTTCTTATCAACGCCACAGTACAGTATTAGTCCAAGTACACAAACAAACAAATGTCACATAGTAAAATTGTAATTTAATTTACAAGAACAGCGCTCACCGATTAGGCGTCGAATTCCGTAAGCCGCTGACAACTGCACTATAGGGTTATAGGGCTGATTTAACGGTGGTATGGGGGGGAGGGGAGTTGGGTAAAAAAAGGTCAAAATGTACATTGTACTACTAATTATTCTGTAATCATCACTTTTCTAGGATTTATATTGTAAAAAACAATTATTTTTAGCGTAAAATCATTTAACGAAAATTAGGATTTTTTGCATTTTTTTCGAAAATTCAACCCTTTTGTGGCAGTGCAAAATTTTAAAATTAATTTTTTTTATTATTTTTTCCCTAATCTCTATATCATAGAACATCTTTTCCCCATAGGTAGGTTTTTATTAATAATATTTTTTTTCCTCCATAGAAGAACGATCCACCCTAATGTCTAGCTATGCCTGGCTTCCCTGACAGCTGGGTATATGATACATTCTTATAAGGAGTGAGTTTTACGTTTGTTGATCCCTCGCCGCGTCTACAAGTCTTAGCAGGACTGGCACAAAAGGGAGGAGGGAATGTCGTAATTTCTGTTGGAATCACCCTCCTTGAATTTCCAGTGTGATGAACGTAGCTTCATCACACATGATTTTTAAATCAACCACGAAAATGTTAGCCTTACTTGTAATATTATCACTGATATCATTAAAAAATAATAATAAATAAACGAGGTAAAAGTATCGAACTCTGTGGTACCCCACTTTTAACTACTATTCAATTAGAAAATACAATTTGATTTTCACTCGTTGTCTTCTGTCAATTAAACAAATTTTAGTATAATTTAAAGTAGCATCACAAATGCAAATTTTGCTTAACTTATGCAATAATGCTTTATGTGGGAGCTTATTAAAAACCTTCTGAAAATAGATAATGCTTTATGTGGAATCTTATCAAATCTTCTGAAAGTCTGCGTAAACTGCATCAACACCCATCTATTCAATTCCATAATTACATCTTCATAAAGATTTATCATATTTGTCGTGCAAGATTTTTCTTTTGTGAACCCATACCGTTTTTCGTAAGCACATTTCCAGACTCTAAAAGTTTTATAATGCAGGTTTTTTTTTACTTTCAAAGTTGCACAAATCTTGCAAGTGACAGGTTCCAAACTGGATAATCACTTTTGAATCTCTTTTAAAAAAAGGTGTGTAATATTAGCCAACTTCTAATCTAATGGTACAATAGAACAATGGTACAACTTTATAATCTAATGGAAATAAAAAAGTTTCAAAAATAGTTTATCAAACATCTCCCAATTCATTTGCAAATTTAATATGAACTTTAGTATAAATATTATCTAGCCCAGGGTCTTTAAAAGGTTTTATATGTGCAAGAACAGATGAATTATCTCCAAAAAAACTCCCATGCTTTATGTTTCCCTTTATTTATCTTGATGTTACTCTAAAAGACCTGAGGTCTCAGTTATTAGCTATAGAAGCCTATTGTAAACACCATTCAATAGAATGCAAATCGCAATTTTTGTACCAAAACAGTAAACGGAAAGTAAAAAAATTCTAGTTTCATCTGTTTCCCCGAATACTCTCAAGTGTTTAATATTACATTACTAGCAATGCAATTTCCACTATACAATTAAAAAAAAAAACTATTTTCTAAATAAAAATGAGGTAAATGCTGAAATAACAATCGTCCATTTTACGTAAGCATTAACAATTCATACAACAACAATTACGATTATCAAACAATTATTAAATACCCAATTTAGGTTCAACAAAAGATTTCTAGATTCTCCCATCACTCCTCATTTCCGCTTCCACGGTGAATCAGAGGGAGAGACCAGTGTGGGATAACTGACCATATCATCGACCCTGCAACTCTCCAGAGATTCAGGATCCCCATTTTACAGCCTGTGTTTATTGGAGATCGAGGGGATGTCTAATGCAATTCGCGTGGCTGATTGGCGGGCAGTCCATTTCCGACGTCTGCCCTCTGATGGCTTCGTCACAGGAAAGCAATGAAAGCAATCATGCTTATGGACGTTTCCTTTGCAGGAATCTTCGGACGGAGAAGGATTCCCAAGGGATGGAGATCCCTAGAACAGCTAATATAATGTACTGAAATTTGTCGTTAAATTTCATAACAAGATTTTTTTTTCACTATGAGTTTTTTAGATGTATCTCAATGTCTAGAAACTATTGTTTGGTACTTTACCTTTCTAAGGTATTTACAGTTCCTATAAATAAGCGGGTGTATTTTCAGAAAGGATTATTCTTTGGAACATTACATTTCTAAGGTATTTACAGTTCCCATAAATAAGGTGTTACATTTTCCCAAAGGATAATTCTTTCAATCAATTAAAGATATTTAAACCTTTGAAGTTCTTTTCAATAATGCACGATAAAATAAAGCATACTGTAAATGTGTTTGGGGAAAATCAGTTAACAGATTCAGTAAATTCTTTTAATGGATTTTGAATCATGACATTCATTTTAAAATCTCCTAAAAAAACTGCTTCAATGCAATGTTATTTATTAAAAGTTCTAATGAAGTATGCATTAGCAGAGTTCTAGAATAACATATTTTATACAAGTTTACTTCTAAGATCAAAGGTATCAAATATTATCATGTCTTAAATCGATAAAAAATCAAAACAAAATGTCATGCAAATTAATTTATTTCAATTACATTTTTTTCGAATTCATTACAGAATTGAGATAAGTTCAAATAACAACTTTCAAGCGTACGTTCCAACTGGAAGAAAAATAATAACTTCAGAATGTCCTACAACCTGGCAAAATACTTTTTCTGATAAATGCTGCCAAATCAACGAAATATGCTAGCTTATACAGGATTGAACAACTGCTTCAAATTAGCAATTTTACGTGAGTAAAAAGTAGTTTAAAAGTTTAAATAAAGTCAATAATACCTTTATAGAAATATATTTACGTTTATTATGATGTTCTGGTTTAAAAAAAAATTGTAAGCGTACTGAATTGTAAGCGTGTGACAAAATAGCCATTCATTAATAGTTACTACCGCAATTCAACTTTCTGAAAATTAAAAAAAATAAATTTCCAAAAAATCTTATTGCTTCATTTCCCTTTCAATTAAAACTTCTCTATTATCATCAATCACTTACCGAATACCATCACAACAATCCTTGGTCGACCTCAACCCCAATTCACCCATTTAAAGAACTTAACCATTTCCCTCTCCTTCCAAACCCATCCCCGCCTAATTGGTCTATAAGCACTCCATGTAACAGTTACACTTTCCATCCTGTAAACCAACCATCCCTTATCTAATTGAGCCCAAGAAATGTGCTTGTTCATGGCGACAACTTCCTCCTTCAGACACAGGATGGCGAATATTCCATCTTCAGAACATGAAAGCCCATACCGCATCTCATTAAGAGATGAACAAGCTGTCTAGATCCCCCTCCACCCTACTTTTGCTAAGAGGGTTCTTAATAGTCTTTTGCGGAGAATTTCGTGGCCACCATTTTACCTTAATGAGCGTTCGTCATTACAAAGGCCGCTTGATCAATAATGTAATGTTAATTGTTTTCGCTTGGTGAAGGATGGAGTGGGAGTTGGAAGTAGATGATTTTCAGTTTATGGGCATTATGGTTCGTGGGATTTCGTTAAAACTCCTTGTTAATTAAATGTTTTTATGAGGTTATGTTTTTATGAGGTTATGTTTTTAGGAAGAAGAAAAATATCGTGATTTGTTTTTGCTCATTCGAACAAGTCATTTGGGGTTTTTTTTTTAGGATTAATTATTTCGTTTTATTTAGTGTATTTCAAACATTTCAGAAGATTTTTACGAGTGTGTTTCGACAGTTTTCTTCTGTCATTAGACCCAAATTCATTAGGTCTTCTATATTTTTTTTTTAAGTTGTGATACAATTAATTTCCTTTCAAAAATAAATCATTACTTTTTTTTTTTTTTTTTTCATTTTATATCATTTAATGGTCATCAATAAATTATTTTTAGTAATTAATAAAAGGGTTCAGTAATAATTAAATTATTTTTTTAAAGCAAACTTATTAAAAATTGAATCAAATTGAATTTCAATTACTTAGTTAAGTACTATTACAGATAACATGGTACGCATATATTACTATTAGACATACTCAAACAAGTAAAGGTTTGTCAAAGTAACATGAATATAATTTGTACAGAATAAATATGACAGTATAAACCTAACTACTTAGCTCTTATTCTTCAAATAAAGACTATATATTTGTTTAACACAGCGTTCGCCACTAATTTTTAGAGGCAGGCCGTATGGCTTATTTTGCAGTTTTTCGAGGGCCGGATACACCAAAATATCTATCTTTAATTATTATCCATTAAACAATATACAGAATTTCTGAAAACTGGAAAATATAATATTTTTTTTTTATTCTAATAAATTTACAATTGATTTTTGATTATTATTATTTTTTATTTTTTAATTATTAAAAAATTAATAGTTTTAATTAAAAAAGACATCTAAAAGAGAAGTGAATCTTTTGTTTCAACGTGACAATGTGATTTGACCGAACTTTTAATAAAATTACTATTTAAACTTTACAATACTTCCAGATTACTCCATTTTAGTTGATATCAATTGTGAGACGATGGCGATCGAAATCGTTCAGTTTATTGTATGAAAATGTTCTTTCGGAGTACTTGCTGCTGTCAATTTTAATAAATTTCCGAAATGAGATTCAGTTAAGTTATTTCAGAATTTATTCTTGATGAAAACCACCTTGCTGAAAACTTCTTCAAGAAATAGTTAAATACTTAACTAATTGTTACAATGTAGTGTAGATCCTTAATTAACATTCCATTGTGTATTTTAAGCTTTAATAAAAATCTTGGATATACTTCCACTTGTTCTTTACCACACAGCTTCAGCAATAACAATCGCACGTGCTTTAAAACATTTTGAATCTTATTTATTCCTACTTACTTCACCAGCCGACATTTCTAGTAGAGGAAGCATGTCTCGGCTATATTACATAAATAAGTGCTCATTGCGGAAACGCCTCGTACATATGGGAGTTTTATAATTCATAAGGTCGTTTGTGGGGAATCCTTGATGGCATATGCCTCTAGTTCGGACACCGGAGCATCAATTATTCAGCATCCTCTTCGGATGAAAAGGATGAGAGAATGTGGCATCCTTTCTTAGGTTTGGCCCTTTGATGAAGAGGATGAACAGAGATTTACAATGAGCAGGGTGATTTATTCAAGAAGCATTGTACAGCCTGCCTTAAAATTAGGAAGATATGTGGCCTCATTTAAATATTCTTTTGATGAGTGTAGTGTTTTGTATACTTCCCCTCTTCTTGCATTAATAAAATATTAAAGATTCCTGGAGAGGCTAAGATTGTAATGGGTTATAATTTATTACTTTATGGTTTTGAGAATTATATTATTAAATATATATATATATATATATATATATATATATATATATATATATATATATATATATATATATATATATATATATATTTTTAATTTCTTTGTTAGTTTTATACATATCACTTCGAAAAGTTTTTAAGGTTTTGTCGCTTTTTGGATGAATGACTTAAAGTAACATTACTGGAGATGAAAATAGAAAGGTAAGGACGAGAAGTGACTTTAGTTAAGAAAAATTAAATGTATGCAATTTATTTAGAATTAAAAAGTGTTCAAATGTCCATTGAAAGTATGAGAGGCTGTAGGAAAAAGACATAAATAAAGTCATATTATTTATTCTATCACATAAAGAACTTAAATCTACAAAATAGTGAACACGTAAAAACAAGTCTCCTTCACAAGTTTTCTATAAATATACCATTGGATTCATTAGTTTTTACAGTATAAAACATATTTTTTTCAAGCACACATAATAAATGTTTTATCAATTTTTATTTAGAATTAATAAAACGCAATTTATTTTTTCATGTGATGTAATCATCTTCAAAAAAGACACTAAACTGAAATCTCTATTAAATTGAAATTAAAATCAAAATTTGTAAGGAATATTTAAAAGTCTACACGTGAAGAAGGTTTGACTTCTCATGTTTATATATGAAAGTAAGATGAATATAAATATGAAAGCATTCAAATCTTTATAAATTTCAAATTTCTTTGGAAATTACTATTTTCATATATATTTCATATATTTATTCAAGGACATGGCAAAAAAATCTAAATCTATTACTTAATTTCCTTTGAAATGAAATAGTTTAAAATACAAGTAAGTTCAATAAAGTGACCTTAATAGCGAGCATAATTAAGCCATATCTCAAAATTATAAAACAATATTTTTATACAATTAAATGTCACTAAGCTGTTATTTAAATATTTGTCTGGCCAAATAATGTATTTTTAAATAACATAAAAAAATAGATTTTAAAAATGTAATGATGTAGATTGAACCAAAAAAAATTACCCTTTACCAGTGGGTTATTACTGACTAATTAATTTTCAGCCCTAAAAGATGTTGAATATGAATGCAAACAACAAATATAAAAACTAAAATTCGTTATATCATACATAATTTGATTATTTGTTATTAAAAATAAGGTGTTCTTTGTTTTAAAAGTAGTGGAAATGTTAGTGATGGTTCATTAAAATAGAGACATTCCTTTTTACTTTAGAATAATAACGAAGGATAATAAATAATTAGTTCTCAATATTATAATAAAACAAACTGTAATCCTCAAGTTTAAAATACTCTAAAAACAAAACTATATTATTATATTAATATAATTCGCCATTGTTTGTTCATTAAAAATTAAATTATTACAGTCATTATTTTAAAAAAACATATATTACCCAAGAGAAAAAAATCAGTTGTGTGTGTGTGTTTTTTTTTTTTTTTTTTTAAATCTTCCACGGGAATTGCTTTTGAGTAGCCAAAAGTACCATTTTATTTCAATAAAAAAAAACTGCCTTAAATTGGGATTTTCTATCCGCATAGTTCTTTTAATAAAATTATAAAAAGTGTACTGAAAAAATAAATAAATAACAACAAATGTAGCCCGACTCAGTAAAGATAATAGCCTCTGCTATCATCAAACAAAACAATTAACTGAGCCTATATCGTTGTTGTTGTTGTGCTTCGGGCTGTTGTTGAAGCTATCTTTTTCAATTTATAAGTCTCAACTCACGTTAGTCATGCTTATCCAAATACGTCCGGCAATTTAACGAATGGCTGTGTTTTTTCAAACCCAAACGAATCAAATTGTGACGAAGTGGAATCGATTAATGATTGGGATCAGAGCACGTCTTTTTCTTTAATCTTTTTGCTCTTAACGGTTGGTCCACATACAAATTGAAAGACTCTGAAATAAATTTGATGTAATTCTTTAATTAATAGTATTTAGTAGGACATCTGGAAAAATCAATTCTTCACATCAACCTCGTTAACAACTGATCTATTGAACTGGTCTAAAGAACAATGACCTTGAAGAACTGGGATTCGGAGTGACTGCTTGGTCATTTTCCATTGTTTCCAATGATTTAGCCACACATTTTTTAATAAACACAATAAAGGATTGTGAAACAGCCGTATTTTAAATTCATGTAAAGAGAAATAGTATATACTTAATACAATAAAACTATAAAAATTATCTATTAGGTTAGAATTTGTTTCATTTAAAAAAATAAATAAAGTATTATGGTAATAAAAGCTATACAAAAATGTCCTGCAACTGAAGTTACATTGCCCTACCGGAGTATATTTGCAGCTTCAAAAAAATATAATTAGTACTTAAGATTACTTGCTCAAATGATCACTGACCAACGTATCACTGTGATAGGCCTGACTGTTGTGATGTTAGCATGACGCTGAGCTGAGATTAGATCACATGGATAAAAGTAATTAAAAAAATTAATTGATACGTACGTACTGGTGAATTTTAATATCTAGAAACTTTCATCTATGAAAGCAACGTGAAAATCTGGTAGGTATTTGATTATTTCCGTTTATTAATAAAATATTGAAGGCTAGTAGACCAGTGCGTAGCCTGTGCATTTAAGATTTCTTAGAAATATTACTTTTTCCCAAGTTCATCATAGTTAGATATTGTATTCTATTTTTGAGATATAAAGGATTCCATAGGGTTCTCCAAAGAGCTTAAATTACGATTTTTTCTTTTCCGTATTGCTGACATTTACTGTACGCTATCACAACTTCCCAAATTATATGGGTTATTTAGGATTTGGTTAACTTTGATTTTCAAACATATAACACAATTGTAAATAAACTCTTCATCGGAAGTGGAAGTTTTAACCTTTAAATTGGAATATCATTCATCAATTGTGGTTATGTATAAAGGGAGAAAAAGGAATCGTTACAAAAATACTCCGCCAGAAAAAGAATATTTTATAGCACTATTTTTTTTTTTTTTTTTTTTTTTTTTTGCATTATTATTATTATTATTATTTTAATCCTGAATAGAATTTTTCTGTTTTTCTTTAAAAGATTGCTCTGTGAATTGTTGACGAATCGGAGTTAATTTATTCACTTGTTTCAGCGGTATATACATAATTTTTGCCTGATCAAATTCAAACAAACAGAGAGGAAGACGGTAACCACTTTTACAAATCAAATTTATCAGTCAACATCAAAATAATAAGGTGAAAAACAAATAGGTTAATGAAATAGAAGATATAGAATAGAATGAAATTGATATAAAACTTTAAATATTTCCAGTTGAATGACTTATTAATTATGAATTCTTTAGGGAAAAGAATTTTGAATTGAAAAAAAAAAAAAAAAATTATGTTGTTATGGTGGATAATTTAAGAGTTTCTTATTTCAGAACAAAAGACATTCGGAAATCATTTACATTACCTGAACATTTGAATTGCAATGAATCGATTACATATCCTTCTAACGTTGTGCTAAAACACTTATTTTACAGGAATCGGGAGGGTTGGTTGGTTGGTTGTATTCAGATTATCTGGCGCCGTCAGCAACACGAGGGCTATAATGCGCCGAAACATTCGTCATTAGACAAGCCAACATACATTTACAAACACCCATGCCTACGCGGGACTCGAACCCGCAACCTCGCGGTCTAGAAGCCAGCACGCTAACCACTATACCGTTTGGTCGGCGGAATCGGGAGGAAATTTATTTTTAGGAAATGTTTTTCTAAATTATTTCTAATTATATCCTTAATTCGCATATTTCTTTAAAAAAAAAAAAAAAAAAAAAAAAAAAAAAAAAAAAATGAAGTTTAATTTTTGGTTTATATAAAAGATTTAATTACGTTTGCTAGTTTTTTGTTAAATTAATTTTATTTAAAAAAAATCCCTATACGTATATTTATAGTTACTTAACCACCTTTAAAATAGATTTTTAATAATTTCTGTACTGACTACCATTTGCGCCTAGCAGTGACTACATTGCGCGAAAACCCTTTGCAGGCTGTTTAGGTTAGAAAATATGTTCTGACCCAAGTTATCCCAATGTGTCAGGTAAACTTTTCCACCAGGTTTTAATTATTTAAAAACAACAGCAAACGACGAAAAAATAAAACTATATCGTAATGCCATTGTTTGAATATAAAAATTCTACCTCTTTCTCAAAAAAAAAAGTTGTTTCGTTCTAGAACTCCATTGAAATTTTATACATTCCAACTTGAAGTTAAAAAATGGGCAAAGTAAAACCAGTTGATAAATTTTATTTTATTAAGTCCTCCATTCGAGTTTTTTTGTATTGCTTTTAAAATTCATAAATATGCTTTGAGTGTTCTTCAAACGTAGACTTTATTTATTACATACTCGAAGTTGTTTCTGGTAATGTAAATGTTTCTTTCTATAAGATTAAAATCAAGTCAAACTTGGAATAGTAAGTTCCGTGATGGAAAAGTTTTCGGATTTAACTAGCCTACTTAATGCATGTATAAGATTCAAATATCATATCACAAGATATGTAATATACATTGTGAAAAAGAATAAAGATCCATACATAAATGGAAATTACATGTTTTATTTTCTTTACTTGGCTCTGACATGTACACATCTAAGTATAATAAGTAGAATTCCTACAATTTGTTTGATTGCGCAGGAACCAGTGTTTTATGATATAAGAATTAAAAAAGAGAGGAATCATTTGAAAACATTGCTCAGTAAAAATTACATCCTAATATAAAAAGAGTGACATTTAAATCCTTAGAATCGACAGCTTTTAATTATTTTTTGATAATTTTATTATATTTTTAGAATGATTAGTTTTAATAAATTTAGAAAGGGTTTAGAGTCAAGAAATATGTATACATAAATAAGACTGTGTATAGGTT
Organism: Linyphia triangularis; assembly: GCA_963978545.1. NCBI lineage: Eukaryota > Metazoa > Arthropoda > Arachnida > Araneae > Linyphiidae > Linyphia > Linyphia triangularis. The sequence continues at coordinate 58,675,153 of OZ021723.1, read as the reverse complement.
TCTTAGAAGATATTTCGTAGTAAGTATGCTTTATGTAACATTTCCATTATCTTCACGATAGATCAGCAATTAGCTTACTTTCCAAATGACAACTCTAATTAACTTTTACAAATAAGTATGCTGTAAATCTAATTAATAGAGAGGTACTCTTCATTTAATTCCTGTTCAACTGAATCTGCTCTGTGCTCGAAACATCTCCAGAACAATTTGTGATAGTCCAAACACCGTGATGTGTAAAAAAGCAGGCATGAAGATTCAACCGGCAATTACGCTAATCATACGTTGGTACAGATAAATGGCCCAGGCACGGCCCATCTTGTACAAACAATACATTGTTATGACCACAGCAAATTGCAGGTACAGGCCATTAGTAATTACTATCTTCTATGGGTAACGAAGGTAAATCCCTCGAGCTCTGCTGACTTCTACGTGTTTCAAACTGAAGCAGCAGGATTAGAGGTTTAAGCCTTTAGGATGGCTAGGCCTGTCTTATGAGATGAATAAAATTAAATCAACCGGTATGTAATTTGAGCAGTTTTATTATCTTGGAAAGCATTTTACGGTGGCAGTAATGGCTGCGCTTGATGGTTTGTTTACCGTCGTTTTCAGTTGATGAAAGTAAAAAAATAAATTCGAATATCTGGAGAGTAATTGCTGACTGTAATAACGGAAATGTAAAGTGTATTAGTTGGGATCTAGAAATGATTGCTGACTAAACTGGATATTGGTAGCTATTTTGTTTTAAAGCAAAAGCAATGTCAAAAGACGAAGGCCATGAATGCAAATAATACAAAAGATAGTTTAAGAAAAGTAATCTGTTTGCTTCTACTCATTATTATATATTTAATTTTTTCTACAATACATTTGGAAGTTTATCATGCACATCGATTGATATTTGTTTGCTCAATATGTGTATTCATCTGAAATAAAATTGAAAAGTTCTAAAATTATAACTTAAAATCTTTCACTTATCTGGGGAAAATATTTCAAATTTAGTTTTTATTATTTACTTTTTATTATAGAGGTTATCAGAATATTTCTTGACACAGCAAGTTTTTAACACTTATGATTCTTGGTTTATAAAAAGTTTTCCACTCGTTTAGTAAAACTTCATTTCGGTGATCCATATTTAAAAAAATATATATATACCAAACATATGCAGAGACATTCATGTGGAGTTGCTGCCATTTATCTTACATAAGATAAAATTTTATAGTTATTTATTACGGTGTTTACTGTCGAATCTTTAGTAACAGCTTTTCTTCAAAAGCAATCAGTAAAGTATGTGCAAATTTTTTAGCCAAATATTTTCGATGATTCATAATTTCCCACTTAAAATATACCGTCTTGTATTCTTACATCTTTGCAATGTACGCTTGTAAGAAATTCCACTCGCAGATCTCAGAAAATCGTAATCTATTATCAGTTCGAAGATGATTACATAACAATAAATTTGAGATATTAAATTAAAAAGAAATGACTGAAAAATATGGTTTGCATAAATATCATCAAATTTTGCTTATCATTCTAATGTTATATATTTTAGTAACCTCATTAGCAATGATGTGATACGAACGGAAAGTTTTGTTTTACAAGTAAGCTTTTTTTGCAAGCAATTGAGAAACATTTCAATATTGTCACTGCATTTGTTTCGAACATGTAACTTACCTCATATTATAAATTTGCCTTTTAAAATACATAAAACAGACATTCACATTTACAGTTTGAGAGCAAACTACTACGTCAAAGTTAAACATACAATCTTCTAAATTTAATGCAGTTGAAAACAGAGACCAGTCTTTAAACACAGAAAAGTCAACTGCCACTACATCAATATGCACTCCATGCATTGGCAAGGCCCTTAAATCCCTCAATTCCTTTCAAAACCCAATTTATTTGCTCAAGTGAACAATGAAGTCGGGGGGTCGAAGAAATGAGACTTTTCCGCTCGCGCGACTCGAAATTCGATCGAGACGAACGGAGCCGAACTTCCTGCGAAAAGAAGACAAGGAAAGAGACACCGAAGCCAAGATCTCTTTAACAGAGAGCATAAATAGAAAACTCATACTTTAAAATGATTCGAACAAGAGAGAAAGATTATTTTAGTTATGAAATAGACCATCATGAGTTAAATGTGAATTCCACTATGAATACGGAACCTATAAAAGTTACATATTACTATAAATATAAATTGCATGAAAAAATGGCATTTTGCATTAGACTTGGTCAGAGTAATTTTATTAACATCCTATATAAAAGTTATAACGTCTTGAATTTTCGAACAGAGACAATATACTTCATTCTTCAGCTGTATCTTACAGTACATTTTCTTGTTTATATTAGTTACTGGAATTTCCAGGGAATACAATTATATTCCCTGGAAATCCCAGTAACTAATATAAACAAAAACTATCTTTATATTATTTTCAATGATAACTAATTCTGGTATTCTGGAGCATGAATTTTATTTTTAAAAAATTTGTAATGGAAATATAACATGAATGTTCTTTCTCAAAGTGATTTCTATTACTATAGTAATCCACAATCACCAATAGTCGTAAGGTGCATTGAGACGCGCATCAAATTTAAAATGCCTGCCTCTAATTTTATTTTAAGATTAAAAAAATTACATTGAAAAATTAAAATTTAGCATTTATTAACATATGTTTATTTTTCACATTGAGTCCTTTCATGTTCTAAAACTATGAAGCTATTACGCATTAAATAAAATATTTTTCTTCCAATCGATTTCACAACTTTCCCCAAAGTTTTAAAGTATTAAACTACTTATTTACCATATTTAAATTCATTAATAGCTCCTAAAACAAACACCAATTTTAAGTAACTTTCCAACTTGGAACTCCAACAGAATTCCTCTACAATTTGAGCAAATTCATTTGCATCATAGAAACAAGCCTTTAAAATAAAACTGACGCATTCCTCATAAAGAAACTCAGACTGATACAAAGAAAACATGAAAGCTCATAAAGAGCAATACTAAATCTAAAATACTAATTACTGACTACTATATAATTACAACTCAACAGCCTGTAATCTGTCGTCGATCGAACATTAATATTATTCAAATCTCATTCATTAGATTCAAAAAAGGGTTTTGTAACAGCCGACTGTTTACGTCCTAGAACAGCATTGCCTTATAAGCATTACCTTATACATAGATCCATCGACAGTTTTTTGAGATCGCATTTTTCTTGACAAGGTGCCTTGGGAGGTAATTGTCGTTTGGATGGCTCTGCTTCTTCGATTACCAATTCAAATGAGAGAATCGGATTACCATATCTGGGATGAACAATAAGAGATATGTTTCCATTCAGAGTTGGATTAAGGAATGAGTAATATTAGAGCACACGGAGGGTAGAGTTGCGTAGCCCCTGAAAAGCATCGGCAGCAGAACTCATTTGAAATTTGAGTGATGCTGAATAGGTTGTATTTAGTTTAAGGTGCATATTGACAAAAGAAATTCGTATACTACCATTATTATGTATTGTTTCTGATATGTATTTCATCAAAGCTGTTTTTTGGCACTCGAAGGATTAAGTTGCTAAGAAACTTATACTCAATGTATAATGCAGCTGAAAAAAATTTCCAAGTTAATTTTATTTGTGGAGTAGATTTTTTTTTTAGCTACCTAAATGAAAATAATTTGCAATAAATAAGCGGATATAAAGCATGTATCTGCTCTTTGATAAAAAGAAACATCTTATGATTACTATAAATCACAAAAATAAATAGAAAATTCCCTACTGATTCAAACATTATTATCAAAACTTAATGATCTGGGACAAAGTCGCTTTTAAAATTAATATTCCAATACTAATTTTTGGAAAATCTTCTTTTATCTTTAAACATCAAACATTGATTTATTTACCGCATTCCACTTCATATTAAAAAAAATTTGTAAGTTTAAAGATTTTTGTGGTATTTCTTATGCTTTTTTTTTTTTTTTTAAACTTGTTTATATAAAGAAAAAAAACTCACTATAGAAGTCCAGTAAATTTTAACTCACATTAACGAAAATTAAATGACATTAATAAGATAAAATTAAATGTTTAATATTTAAAAACCATGGCTATTTGTATTTTTTTAATAAATATCATCAATTTTGCTTATTTAACATTTTCTTTATTAATTACAATAAACAGACCTAAAATAAAAATATAATTAAGAAACTATTCCTTCTTTACAAATAAACTGTTTTAACATCAAAAACTAAAATTTACTTTCACTCTTTCCGAATCCCTTCCCGAAAGACTAGTAGCAGAAATGAAAGATTTTGACTCTATGAAAATCAAAATTAAAATAAGTATTTTTCAGTTGAATCCAGGGTAAACAGCCATCTTAATTATTTATCTTACGGTCACTCGAACACGTGTTTTACCTCCCGAGAATTTAAAAAAAAAAATAATAATAATCATCGCGTGAGGAGTATGAGAAGCGTATTAATGGGCTATTCATTTCGTTAACAAGCTTTTAAAATAAAGTTCCTTAGAGTCGTCATTATATTCTGGAATTGTTACTGTAATGGGCAATCGTACTTAAGTGCCACTGACCATTATACCATGAAACGACAGGCTTAAAGAAGCGGTTCTGAAATTCAATAGGATAGTAGGAAGTGGAATTGTTTCAGGTCATTATCTTGAAAAGGGGAGGTTTTGTTTTACTAGTTCATTAAGCCAATAAATGCTTCGTTAAACTATTTAAATCATCTTTTAACAAATTCAGAATCATAATGCAGGTTCAAATGATTCAATTTAAGGGAAGTTAAAAAATTGTGTGTTTTCAAAATACATCGAAACCCATTTGTGAATTTTAAGTTGAAGTATTTCTAAGAACTGGTGATAAAATTATGGTCTTTCCGAACTTTTATTTTTACATGAATGAAATAAACTGCTTGGAATAAAAAAAATTCTTTTTGGTGAAAATTTATTATAATCACATCACATATATTATAAAATTATATCACATTTTTGTCTTCAACTGAGTCTTCGTCTTTAATAAAGTAAGTAATGGTATTTTCATTTGATTTCTGTCGAGTAAAAAAAAACCTTTCTACAAATAGTCAAATAAAACCCTTTCTCCTATTTTTTAATGTACCTATAAAAAAAGAAAATCGTTCCTTAGACCTAAATAACTAATGCTATATTCATTTAAAATACATATAATAACAGCATATTATCAAAGAACTTTTTAAATTATTTATTGGTTTTAATTAAGCAAACTTTTTTTCTAAGTGTGCGATTTAAATTGCTTTGATAAACTTCATTAAAATCGATAAAATTTACATTTTCTTCTATAGTTTATCCATGCTCTCTTGAATTACATAATTTTAACATTACTTTTCAGGCAACATATAAAAAACAATAACACACCTGGTCACCTAATAAATCGTACTTTATCTATGCGTCATGCTATTAGCCAATAAACAACAAAACCCAACTATAAAAGTTTAATTTTCTGCATGAAATATCAGGATAATAAGTGAACGTTCACCCGCACACATTAAAACTCCCAAACCCTTTCACGCATTATCAAAAAGTTTTCACCACACCCTTTCCTAAATAAGGTAAACTCTACAATCGTGTATGTCGCCTCTAGATGCCATTTGCGATAACCTACACGTAAATAACTTAATCTGCTCTCGGCCATAAGTAAGATGTAAGCCGAGAGGACAAGATTTATTTTGTATTGTTTCTTGCAAGGAGATTTTACGAAAGGCACTAGTATTTAAAACTTTTAATTTTTTTCTGAGGCTTAATATATTACTTATTATGCCTGTTTTCTGAGTTTGCATTAATTATGGTAACCAAAAATTAGTAGTGTAGAAAAGGGTTAGGTAACATGAGGCATTGAGTGCCAGAATGGACCATCCCACAATTTGATTTTTGCTGTTTCACTCGTTTTTAGAAAACTATTTATGCCTGAACGCATCAAATATATAGTTAATCTAATGGTCAACTTAGTTTACCATTATATAAACTACAATTAGTCTATCCAAGCATAATGGTTTGGAAAAAAAAAAAAAAAAAAAAAAAAAAAAAACGAGTTAGATATAGCAAAAATCTAGTTGTGGGAATGGTCTGTGTTTGGTGCACAATGCCTCTTTTAAAGTAATAAGAAACATTTTACATCATTTCATTTCTAGTATACTTGAAATATTTTCTCTAAAGCATCTTAGGAATTTGATATTTCTATGAAGTTCAGATGGGTAGATCTTTTCTGTAGGATTCTTTTGAAGTAATTACATTTTTATAAAAGCTATTTCATATTTAAAATTATTTTATTTAAATTCCGCATTAAAAAAGAAAACTTATCAAAACTACAGCTTTGTTTTTATTTTGGATTACTTTTATATATATATATATATATATATATATATATATATATATATATATATATATATATATATATATATATATATATATATATATATATATATATATATATATATATATATATATATATATATATATATATATATATATATATATATATATATATATATATATATATATATATACGTCTTAATTATGATTCTTTTTATATACGGCTTCATTAGGATTCGACAAAAAACTAAAAGAGATATACCCCAGATCTGAAGTATACTCTACTTCTACATCTCTAACACTATGTCAAAGGAGAAGTACCTAAATAAGTATCGTAATTACTTTCTAAAGAAAATTAGAAATTGAATGAGCGTTAATGTTTGGTTCCGAAACTTGCAATTTAATATCTGTGAAAACTTAATATTATGAGTTGTAAAACATTGACAATGCTTTTTTCACAGCCATAGACTTTTTTAAGACTGTTTTTCATTATTATATTAAAAATTATTAATAAAAGCATTCTAAAACATCTTTTATTATATTTTGAGTATTAATATCAAGTTTTAAAAATTGAAGATTTTGAGGGTGAAGAAAAGGTAGAATTGAAAATAAATTAGATATAGTTTGACAATACGATTTCTTTGAAAAGGTTCTCTTAATGTATTTTTTATATTTGACTCTTTTGAACACTTAATTTGATATTTCAGGAAAAAATATTATACATACATTAGTATTTTCTAATAAAAAACACTTTTTTTAATAAAAGCTTTGAGTTGTGAAAAAATTAGAAAAGGAGCCTATTTTGATATATTACATGTTTGATGTGAAGAAACAGCAAGACATCACACACATATTTGAATAAAATCATCTATATTAATCACTACAAAATTTTAATACAAATATTTCTGATGTATATTTATATGCAGAATAATGATTACAACAATATTTATCATACACGAAGCTTGGACAATCGAAACTTGTAATCCTAATAATGCATTACAGCTTTCGAGTTATATAAAGTGAGGTGGTGTGTGTTCTGTAATGCATATAAATAAGTATTACCCTTTTTCTTATATTACAACTCCCTACGTCTAAGTATATTACATCCAGTGCAAATTTCACCAACTATCCTCATCGATTGCCAAGTCCAGAAGTGATCAATTAATTTCCCCAGCCATCGTTTCTCACACAGCATTGTGTCCACCTTGAAGCTCATACAGCTATAATCCACTTTTCTGTCGCGATATCAGATTATAAAAGAAAACTACAAATTTCCTTCCTATGAAACTCGGCATTCATTACTTAGAGTTCATTAATCATTGTAAACCAGCCTCTACGTCGTCGGCGAGAGACCCAGAAAGGGAGCGGTTTTTGAGGGCACAAAAACCGCTCTAATCTTGGATTGCATCGGAAAAGCTGCCGAAACTTTCGATTAATTTATATTTGCGAGACACTGCAAAAGTCTTAATTATGGACCCTACGTCTGAACGAGAGGGGCGGAGATCAGACGGGAGGTTGTATCGACGTGTCAATTACGTTTTTTCGACGTCTTCTATTAGTTCGGGAAAGCCATCATCACGTTTTTTTCTACTAACACAAAATAAAGTGGTTCCGTTTAATTTGTATTGCATTAACGGTGCCGGATGGTGATTAAATTGACGATATGTTGCAAGTTTTAATGGATCCCCGAGACTTTTTTTCGTATGTATCCTCTAAAGAGAAATATATAAATGATATAATATTAATCGCGGAAGTTATTTTTAAATGGCCCGAAACTGTTATTTCCACTCTGGAAGTGCAGGTAATTTTTCTTATCTCTACACGAACACTTTGATGGTGAAATTAAACTTTGTTATCTACCTGAACTTGTATCAGTTAATAAGTCAAATTATGCTGTCCAGATTTATAAACGATAGTTATCTAAATGCTCATTACTTATAATATATAAAATATTTATGGAGGACTAGTTGTTCTATATAATTTTATGAACACATCTTTAATAGTTACAATTCCTACTCTTTAGTTGTTTCTAGTTAAATTTCTTTGATAGTTTTAAGTTATACATACTTACAATTAGATTAACTAAATTCCAAAACAATTTATAAGAGAGAAACATTTTAGAGTTGAAACGATTTCTACCATTTGTTTAAAAAAAAATTAATTGATAGTTGGTAAAAATAAATTTAAAAGATAGTGAAGGAAAATTGAATCACACAATAAACTACAACCCTAATAACTTTTACCAAATTCTTTACTTTTAGTATCATACTTTAAATAAATATCAGTATCCACTGTTGATAAAACAGTTATGTTTTTGAAATCTTCAATAAAAAAACTGCGATGAATAATAAATTATTTTACGGAGTTATGTTTTTGTATGAACCGAATGACGAATTTATGTATTATAAATTTTAGCATAGTTTTTATCTAATATTACTCTAATTACTAAATTTTAGTATAGCTTTTATCTAACATTACACTAATTTTTAAACTTACATTACACTAATTGTTTTTGTAGAACCCATGCTTAACGAGTCCCCTAATATCACTTATTTGTAATCTGTATTTACAGTTGTTTGGACAGTTTTTCGTGGAGATTTTAAGGAAAAGGGCAAAGTTTTGCATATAAGTATTTTGCATTGCAAAGTAATTTGTTAAATTGGGGAAAATAGAGAGATGAAGAATATTTTACCACTTTAAGTGCTTGATACAAAATTCAAGCACAAGGGACAATGCCTTGTAACAAATATATCAAAATATTTTACCAATTGAATTTAATCAGTAAGTTTAAATTGAAATTATTACAACAGAAATATAAAGATAGAAAATGAATCGATGAGCCGAATTGAACAAATCGGCAATCCTCTGGCAATTATACTTTAAAGTACTTCATATGCACCATTAACAAAGGCTTTATCAAATGTAAACATTTGAAGGGGGAAAAAAATTATTACATTGCATATAACTATTCGTAGTTAAAATTTTCAATAAACAATCCCAAAAATTAATGAAGAATATTTATTATAATGATCATTTTTAAATAGACATTATAATTGTATTGATAATCTCTTACGAGGTCAGAGCTCCAGGCTAGTGCAGGTTAGCCAAGTCGTCAATAAATCATCCCAACAGAAAATTGTTCCTCAAGGCGACCTCGATACCATCGGCTACTTCTAAGACAAAAGCAGTCAAGTTTTCTTCACACATTTTATAAACTCTGTCAGAAAAAATTAGTCTTCAGTTCTTAGCCTCAAGATCACTGTCAACTTTGTTCTTCTGTTTCGCCTTTCAAGGGCTTATCTTCGAAAATTCTCGTCAAGTGTAACTTTTGTTCCAGGAAAAATGTCACTTGTCTATATTGAAATAGATGGACTGCAAATATCTCCAATTCATAAATTCTGGTGTTATGTTTCGTTTTGGTTTGGCATTAGGCGCAGCAACCTCCACAATCAATTGTTGATATAAACTCTGATTTCAGATACCAGAAATTCCATCATTACGACTTCTATCGTAATCAGTTTTTACTAAAATAGTTTCAACAAGTATGCAGAATTAAATACAGAATATGTACATAGTTTTTGTAACGCAAATGTTGAACATATATAATTTATGTGACACATTTACGAAGAACTTTAGCCTACCAAACGGTATAGTGGTTAGCGTGCTAGCTTCTAAACCTCGAGGTTGCGGGTTCGAGTCCCGTGTTAGGCATGGGTGTTTGTAAATGTATGTTGGCTTGTCTAATGACGAATGTTTAGGCTCATTATAGCCCTCGTGTTGCTGACGGTGCCAGATAATCTGAAAACAACCAACTACGAAGAACTTTACGAAATTTGTTTTTAGATGCGCATTCAAGAAAGTTAATCTAGTATTTAAATTGTAATCGTGAATATTGTTCAATATTCCCGGTTACAATTTTGTTCCAATATCGGTTACAATTACAAGAACAGATTAACTCTCATGAAAGCATGTATAAAAGAAAATTCGTAAAAATTCTTTATAAATGGACATTGGTTCTTAAAAAAAGAGTTTATTCTACAGATTTGAAGAAAATATTCCTAGTTTCAATTGTTATTTTTGTAATTTGATTGAGAAATGTACAAAATATATGATTTTTTCGTATACAGGCCCCAAAAATCTTTTTAAAGAAATGGACAAATTTGCCTACGTTGATGATGTTTTTCTACTATTTTTGAGTGATTTAACATCAAGTAAAAGTTAAGATAAGCTTTTTAAAAAAATAGACTTTTAATCCGGTAAGAGACAGGTGTGGGTTAGATGGGAGTAGAAGTTGAAAGAAGAGAACGAACTAACATAAGAAACGAAAAAGAGAAAAAATACTAACATACGAATCAATTACTTAATATTAGAAAACCATAATGAATTTAAAACATTATTTTTGTAATAAGTATTACTTCAAGTTCAATCTTTATAAATAATAACTAGGAATATCAAAACAAGTTTTAACTCTTAATTTTGCTAATGATGGAAAAGATAGGTAGGTTGATTCACAACAATCAAGTATGTGGTAGAGGTTTTGAGAGGGTATGTTTTAATGGGCCTGAAAAAAAGTATTCTACATTCAGAAATTATTCGCAAAACTTTTTCTTTATACTCTTCATCTTTTGTTATGTTCGCATTGCTATCTTGAATAATTTTCACCCCTTTTGGCTGTGTTGTTTACAATCCTGAAACGCTTGACGATTCCCTGTCTTACAAAACGTCCAACTCTTTATTCCAGACTACCGCATCGGAATGTAAGAAGTTTGTTGAAATGTTGTACCATTTGAAGAAATTCAATTTTAAAGTTGTAATTGAGTGACTGGCATCTTTGTTAAATTAAAGAAACGATAACAGTTCAGTCAAGCAAAGCTGAATTGTCTCGAGGCATCAACAGGCGATGTAACACTACCAGTGTAAAGTTGTTATGAGTATTCAATAAATCGAGATAACCTTAAGTCTGCCTTACTTCCAGTACAGCCCATCTCCATACCTATCTTGGAGTCAACTAGAAAAGATTGATCACTGAAAACATAAATAATTTTGAAACAGTAAATAGCCTTTGCAATCTATATGACGTGATGTACGGCACCTGGAGCTCAGAACGAATGTCTTCTGGTGCAACACGACTCAAAGATCTCAAACACAATAGTAGAAATTCTTTATAATCATCTTTGAACTGATGACGTGGTTTTTGTTTTTGCTCTGAAAAAAAAAAACTAAAAATCTGTTTGAGAGTATTAACATTTATTTTAAATTTGACTTGTTCGTGGTTGGTTGGTTGGTTGGTTGGTTGGTTGGTTGGTTGGTTGGTTGGTTGGTTGGTTGGTTGGTTGGTTGGTTGGTTGGTTGGTTGGTTGGTTGGTTGGTTGGTTGGTTGGTTGGTTGGTTGGTTGGTTGTATTCAGATTATCTGGCGCCGTCAGCAACACGAGGGCTATAATGGGCCGAAACATTCGTCATTAGACAAGCCAACATACATATACAAACACCCATGCCAAACACGGAACTCGAACCCTCAACCTCGCGGTCTAGAAGCTAGCACGTTAATCACTATACCATATAGGTCAGCGACTTCTTCATGATCAAGCCTATTTTGTAATTTGATTTATAAATTTTTGGACCACCGTGTCTGAAATCTTTTTAAAGTGCAGGCTGAGGGGCAATAGTTGAAATTTTGCTTGCAAACAAAAACTGCTAATCAATATTATTTCTGATATGTGGTGGCTTCAAGTTTAGTGTAAAATATCTGATTGAAGTAATTGTTCCAGGGAGATTATCAAATTGTGGAAACAATGAATGTTAACTATAATGAATATTTTATAAAAATTCCAATTTAACTCGAATTTTTTTTTTTACTGCGTAGTTTTTCAAGCTAGAATATATTATGTAAAAATTAAAAGACGGAAAGTGTTCTGAAAAACAACTAATTTAAGTATTTAATCAACTTATCTGTAGGTCACAGATATTAAACATTGTTGTCCTGTAGGTTAAACAATTTTGGACATTGTTGTCCTGTAGATTACAAAATTTTGGAAATAGTTGTCCGGTAAGTAATTGTTTTAACTTTTCCATAAATAAATTTTGTTTATTATTTCACAGATGTATTATTTACTTTTAGTAAGAGATTAAGAATGTATAAAATTGATACTCCACTTATTTATGTGATAAACAGAAAACTGTTTTAATTTACATAATAATAGAAAAAATTTCTTAAAATGTTCTAATATTTTCAAGATATTAAATCATCTTTAATTAGATGTATACTTTATATATATATATTACAAATTGCATTCTATTTGCTCACAATTTCTACTATCATCTTTATATGTTAAAAATCTCAGTTTACCTTAACCTTTTACAAATATAATACATAAATTAAGAAAGGAAAAATACAGGTTACTTTTATTTGAGAACCATTAGCATGCTATTTTTTTTTTTTTTTTTAATTTACAGAACGAATTACATAGTTATTTTTTAATGCATATTTCAATTGTTTCTTTAGAAAAAGAAAAGTCTCCCCTTGATGTTACACGATGAGACGGTGATGGCGCTTTGAGCAGAACACCTTGCACGATCGTGGTTTGCTGGATAGCGAAAGCTATTGAATTAAAATCATTTTGAGGATTAAAAAATTACATTTCTTTGATTATAAGCGTTTTGATCGCTACGCGGTTTCGACATCGCTGTTCATTTTTACTACTCGCAAATATTGTTACAGTAAAGAAAATGCACGAAAACATTAAAAAACATTTGAGATTTCCTTTTAAAAATTGATAAAGGGGGTTTAAACAGAGATTTAAGAAAAAGATATTGGTTGAGAAATGTACAAAATATATGAATTTTTCATATACAGGCCCCAAAAATCTTTTTAAAGAAATGGACAAATTTGTTTACGTTAAACATACATTTATAACATAATGTACAAAATTCCCTAACAATCGTAAATAGCCACCGTTTTATTCCGATCGTACACAGAGTTGGACGTGTTTTAAATCATGATTTTAACATTTTACGGCCTACATATAATTTTTTTCTGCAAAAAAACTCTTGGTTATACATTATATTTAATACTTTATTTCAAGTTTTAAAACATTAGACTTTAAGTAACAATACCTTTATTAAGAAGATTACCGGCATTTCGATCGTTATGCGATTTGGACCTTGCGGTTCAACAAATAATAAAAGTGTATTTACAAGAAAGAAATTGCACAAAAAAGACACAAAAGCACTTCGAAACATTAAATTTTTTATTTTGAAAGACAAATAAAAGAGTTTAAAGTGCTTACTTCATATATTTCATATTCAAATACAGCGTTGGTTTCGATCGTTAGTTTTGGACAAAACAAAGCGTGGAATATTCCTTTCTAGAGCAATCCTTCCATCTCACAAAATTATTTAACCAGTTCTGTCACTTACTGTCCCAAATTAAAAGTACTCATCTCTTTCTTTGATTCGTTCATTATTTTTCTTTTAAATTTCTGGAAACAATTTATAACCATATTTTCTTAAAAACACTTATTCAGTTAACAATTTAAGTGTCCAAAATTATCCAGTTTTGAGTAAAAAAATAATCTTAAAATATTACAATAAATAATTACAATATAATAAAAATTATACAAAAATATTTTAATATATTTACAATATGTTTAAAATATTTACAAATAAATGTTTAAAATATTTACAATATCTAGTGGAAATAAAATATGTCGATTCTTGTCTCTAAACAGAATTAAAAAATCAGTGAGAAAAATAATTTAAGTTATTGTAGTTAAATTTTTTTGCTGTCAGAGCTAAAAATTAAGAAGTGTGTTAAGCTCAGATCTTTTGAAAACTACCTTCCTATATAACACATGCCAGGTTCCTTTCAGACAACAAGCATCTGCATGCATTTCGTAGACGTATTGCACGTGCAAAAACGTGAGATATCAACGCTTCGATTAATATCAAAAGAAACTTTTCCGTCAGTTTTGATCATCTTTATAAATATGTATTGTTATATATGAATATTATAGTAAATGCCAATAAATTAATTTGGTTTGTAAATTGTGTTCTCTTTCAGATAACGTTCACCAAACTTTTTAGACGCACCATATATCATTACTTACAGCTCTCGAAAACAAGAAATATAATATTTAAAAAATATGCATTTAAAAGAAATTTATTTCGAAACTTTATTCCGATGTGTTTGAATGCAAATAATTTCTATGAACAATAAAATCATTTCTAAAAAATAATGTTATCTCGTCCAACTCACTGCGAGATAAATAGTGTGATGGCCACTTCACAACCCCAAAGCTCCTCTCAGGTAGCAGTAATCGCTTTTACCTGACAGTTATCGTTTCGGGGTGGTATTGCGTTACATGATGTTATTGCGGTGGAAACGATTATTAAGACAGGAAAGAATCAAACAGAAACCATTGCTTTTCATAGGTTATAAAAGAAACTCTTATTTGTGGCATACGTTAAGTTCTATTCATTCTAAAACATTCATTATATTAGCATAATTTTTAAATGAATACAACAAATTCACTTTAATTTTAGTTATTAAAAACAAATATTTTCACCTGGTACATTTCGATGGGGCAATATGGGTGTATGAATTATACCTTTAGAAAGATTCCTGAGGAATAAATTCCACTATGCCAAACTAACCATTTCAGTTAAATCATGGTTAATTGTATTGGGGATTTTCAAGTATAAGAGCTGCATGAAGTCTATACTGCGTCTGAACCCTTTTAGAGCAGGATCTGTGTGAAGAAACGCAAGATATGCCTTTAGACTCACATTTGCGTCTAGAAAATATTTGGGAAAACCACCAGGCAGCACAAGACTATCTGCTACAATCGCCGCAGTGTCTTATTTTCAAAATGTTAGCTGCAGAGTGCCATCGAGGTTCTATCATCTTTTGCATGATAGTAGCACATTCTGCCACATGGACGTGAAAGGGGGAAAATTCCAAAATAAATAATTAAAATGAGTCATTTGCAGGATATAAATTTATTTAAAAAGAATCATAGCAACTATTCAATTTAATTTGTAAATTTGTTTAATGTATACGTTGATGCTAGTGATAAACAAAACATACGTACGTGATGAAAAAATTTAATTACAAAGAATAATAATAATATATTTTATTAAAATAAAAGTATATGTGCCAATGAAATTGGAATGCAAAAGGAAATGCGTTAGCTATCTAATATTAGTTAGATATTTTACAATAGCTTTCCAAATACAATAATACATTTAAATTTAAGAACTGTTGGGTTTGGGTGGGAATGTGAAGTAAACTAATGTATTATTTTCGTTCAAACTAATATATTATTTTCATTCATATAAAAAAGTTTTTTTTTTTTTTTTTTTTTTTTTTTTTTTTTTTTTTTTAAATCTTACGTTTAAATTATATTGCTTTGATAATTGTATGATTTTTAATCCAAGTTAGAAAAAATGTCCCTATACCTTGAAAGAGAGCTCACAGTCAGTCAAACTCCGAAGTCCTCAATAATTTTGAGATTCACTTTTATTTCAGAAAATTACACTTGCATACACAACTTTCTATTTCCGCGTGGCCACCCATGAAGCAAAAGGCACTCGAACAAAGTCGATTTCCAGAACAAACAATCCGACGGCAAAACGCGCTCCACCAGTTTGGATCTTAAGTTTAAACTATTTATCTTTCGAGCCATCAACAATGTCAGTTTATACCCATCCATCAACGTCCAAATGCCGAATATATACCAACAATTTACTCATAGGATATTCGTTTGCAATTGCAAAAAGCGCCGGCAAAACTCGGTTCTTTTTTTGGGCGATGGAGTTTATTTATCTGCAGGGCGTTATAGAACAAAAGTCCGAGTAGGCCACTAGTATAGGTCTATTATATTTACTTGTGTATTTGAAAAGATGGGGTATATAGTTACCGATGACCAAAGTAAAAGAAGACTTTTAAAATGCTGTTATCTTTCCGCAACTTTCCCTAAGCGGAATCAATCCTTTTAACTATATTACAACTCCCATTAAACGTTTTTTAACGACAGATCTGGAGCGTTTAATCTCGTGAGGAATTAATTTAACTTCCGTAAACATGCTCGAATTCCGGTTTGTTGTGATAAAATGATGGAACGTTTTACATTAGTGCGCTCAAAACACAATAAACAGAGCAACATGATTTTTTTTTTTTTTTTTTTTTTTTTTTAATTTTTTTTTTTTTTTTCAAAGAATTTCACTCAATTTCTAAAAATGTTTTTCAGATCATTTCTTCTTTGATAAAACTCTTTCCCAAAAGTTTGTTATATTTATTTTTTGTCTCGTTTAAAAAAAAAAAAAAAAATATTACAATCACTCAACTTTTTCCAAAACCCAATTTGGTTTTATTTCGGTATAAGTAAAGAGAAATTTTCCGATCAGCGGGAAGATCTCAACAAATATTTGTATCAACAATAAATTTATTCATCAAGTATATATTTTTATATATTTCCAATGCATTTTTTCCATTAAGTCCTCCAGTCCATCTGTTATAATGCGAGACCATACTATTAGTAGTTGCTCTCAAGGTATAATAGACTATAGCAAAAGTTAATTGGGATAAAATTGTAAAGTATAATATATTCAAATTTATACGTTCACAAATAGTTTGTACTAATACATGATAACATAAATTACATTACACGAGTTGTTTAATATTCGGGTATGAAGAATTAAACTATAATATTTATGCAAACATAAATATATTTATTAATAGAAGATTTATAATCTAGACTGAACCTTCTAGATATAGGTGGACGATTTTATGTTCACAAGTTAGGATTCAATCTCAGCTCAACAACGCCACAAAATATGTACTATTTCTGTTCGAATATTAAAAATACATATTTCCCCTTTTAAATTGGCAGAATTGTTAAACTAATATTATTATTCCAGATATTTTGAAACCATTAGTTAGCACGTATTTCATAGTCCTTTTGACTACTTTAATCGTCTTCCTGTGTATAGAAAAATTCACTATACGTTTTCTTTTGTCCACGTACCACGAATACGTCATTTAAATTTAAATATATGAACGTAGTTATGATGATAAATATTTCCCATATGATAACAGGACAAAATATTTGAGATAAGGATCTCATATAATTAATTTTGTAAACCTCGTAACACATGTTGAAGTGTTATTGCATATTTTAGAGATAATATGTCAGTTTTTGTGGTTGTTGACTCACATTTCAAATTAATTCATTTTTTAAGGAGAAACTTTAATTTTAAATTTGAAAAGAATTTACACCATTTCACTTCCACTGTTTGTTCTTATGTTATTGTAAGTACTGCATTCTCACTCTGTTCATTAGAATTATTATTTGATTAATTTTACCTATTAATTTTATTTATTTATTATTGATTTCTATTTGATTTTTCTATATAGTTTAGAATAAAATTTTAAGTAATTACGTAAGTCGACGGTTGATTCTTAATTAAATATTAACCCAAAGATCAATTAGATAATCAAAAATAAAAGAACTTGTAAATAAATTGTAATGAAGTAGCTGAATGTATCTTTTTTCAGGTGAAAATTGAACACGTTAAAATAAGTCTTATTTAAAAACATTTCCTTTTATATTTAATAACTTAACACAAATACCTTTAAAGCTTATTTGAGGGCCTGAGAAGCCAAGGGATTCAAGTGACTTTTCTTAACTTTTGAGAAAATACACTTTAAAGTTTTTTATTTACATTAAATTTGTATGGAAATTATTTGTTGTTCAAGTACTAACTTTTGGAATGAAGATATCACTAGTTTTCATAGAATTAAATGTTAGCAAGAAACTTTCAAGTGTATTTTCTCAAAAGTTGATAAAAGTCACTTAGATCCCTTTCCGTTTCAGTCTCTCATTTAATCAATGACATGTTACTAAACGATTTAAAGTTACTATTCATATACACAGCGGTATCGATTGATTGCTTAAAGAGTCTCATTCATTTCAAATAACAGCTATAATATTTTTCTCCTGAATCACACTTAAATCAAACACAAAATTACCTAAGAAGAAAATGATCGAGATGAATTTTAACCGGAAAACCTTGAGTCACTTTTGCACGTTGTGTGGCCTTTCACCACATGACAGATGGGAAAGAACAATATTGGACCACACTCGGTGGTTTGGTTCATTCTGAATGCAATTACAATAATAGGAAAGGTGTGTTAAGGAAGTTTTGTAAAATGTCCCACGCTGACTGACAAATAAGAACCGCACCTACCTATTATGATTAATAATCGATTATTTATATTAGATACAAATCGATTCAGGTGTCATTACTTATATAATTCTAAAGAGAAGCTATTCAAAAAATGTATATTAATTTTCTCATGTGTTATCCATACATTTTAATAATTTTGTATTTGGTATCTTGTTTTTAATTTTGTTTTAATTAAGGAACAGTTCAATATATATTTCTTTAATTTTCATTCTTCTTTTTGATTAAATTTTTGTTCGAAAACTTTTTACTCGTAAACCGTTAAAAGAATTTCAATGTATATAATTAAGTTCAAAAGACATTAGATTAAAGAAAACTTTTTGTTTCATATCGGTGATGTAAGTATATGTAATACTAGAATAACAAGCATTTAAAGTCAGATTCAGAATTCGAAAAAGAAATCTTATGTACTATTGCCAAGTTAAAAGTTTGATAAAATACCATTTTTTCAAAAAACCAACAAAAATCTAATGAAATACTAAAGTGATTAAAAATATTACAAACAAAATTACATATTTATTAGAGTAATTATTAAAATAGATCAAATACTTCCGAAGGATTACAGAAAATGACAATTTATAGCAATCCTTATATTTATACGAACTATGTTTAGATGGATAATACAGTTTTAAATTGATTGAGAATTATTGTAGCACATTAAAATTCAATACATCTTCCTGTATTAAGTAGTTTAATTCAAATTTTAACTACACCATCAATGCAAAACTGAGGAATATATTTAACCTGAATGTTTATTGATGACTATATGCGGGACCATCGTGAAACCGCTCTTTCCCTCTTTAGTTGATCGGGCCAGACCAAAGCAATAGTTTTCGTAAATGACGTCACAATTTCAACTCCACCAGGCTTGATTTGATTTTTCCTTCAAGAACTTTTCTCCAACAAAAATGCATTGCATTATTTCTAAAAAAAAACCTCTTGCACATAATATAAAAATTATTAGCAGCTTTATCCACCACTGTATTAATCCAATTTTAATTATTACAGTGGTGGATAAAATTACTAACACTTTTTGTATTAAGTGCAAGAATTTTTTAAGAATTTAATGATTGATTATTATAAGGGAAATGGTACTTATGTTAACGATACTTATGTTATGTTGATTCGACCAAAAAGGAATTGGATGACAGGATTTTGGTTTTTGCCAAAAAATTTAAATTCAAGATATCATGCATGAAATATTCTTATCTTTTTTCCACAGTTAAATTTCATAAATCTGCTTTGAAATTTCGTTTCGTAACATGCTCTACAAATTGTTACAATGATTATCTTTATAAAAAAAAAATGTAAATTTTTTAAATATTTTTTGGACAAGGTAAAGATGTTTGAAAATCATTTCTTGATTAAAAATAATGAGGTTTTGGATTTTATTAATAATAACAAAATTGAGTTTGTACATACATTTGATTTCGAGAATTTATTCACCAGTATACTACATGATTATTTATTTAATATTTTCTATGATATTTTTTATATAAGGTAGAATTGTTAGAGTTTTGCAAATTTAATAGTTTTGAAAACTATTTGATGGAAACAATTTTTATAGACAAACTAAAGGAATTCCTATGGAAAATTGATTTTCTAGCTGTTTTGCCAATTATTATTTACATATGTTCGAAAGGAGATTTCTAGAATATAATAATATTGAAGCATTTACATGTATTGATGACTTAATTGTTTTTAATTTCAATGATTTAAACAAAATTATAGATATATACCTGAATTATTTGATTTAAAAAAAAACAATAATAATTACAAGAGCGCTCAGTATCTCGATTTAAATTTAAAGATAATTGATAATTCAGTAAATATTGGGGTTTATAACCAAAGACAGGATTTTAATTTTGAAGTAATGTCTTTCGAATTTTAATTGTAATTTAAATTTCAAAATTTTTAGAAATATTTATTATACACAACTAAATAAAATTAAGAATATGTGCAATAATGCCACAGACTTTAATTTGGCTTTTGAGATTTTTAGGGACAATTTGAGGATAAATGGATTTACAAAATATTTTTGAATTTTCGTCTTTTTGATTAAATTTCCCTTTGTCACAGATTCCATTCTTCGGGCGATATTGAAATCCAGTTAAATAGCCCTAACTGGTCTAAAAATGTATATTTTAAATTTTTTTCATTTTATCGTGGAACATAGATGACAGTGCAGTTTTAAATGTTTTATGCGGGGCAATTTTGGGAATTATGTTTTTCAATACTTAAACTCTTGGTGCTGGACTGGGTGAATTTCGAATCAAAGTAGGTATTAAACTTTGGAAGACAGCGATTTTGTTAAGTTTGGTAAGGTACATTTCATTTTAGTATTTGTGAATATTTTTGACTTCTTGTCTATCCGGCTGGATGCGTAGGGGCTTGAATGTGTTTGATATATTATATCAATGGCATTTCAGAAACGCATCCATTAAAATCCCGGGTGGATTCAATCCCCCTGACGAAGAAACTCAGTCGGGATTTAAAATATTTTTAAGATTCATATTTAAATATCTGTTTTTTTTTTGGCTGTTTAAGGTCTTACTTTGTGCTCTTAATTTGTATTATATTTGTAGGATTGCTTATACAGTAATATTTTGTAGGCCCAATAAATAATTTTTATGAATTTGCAGTTTGATTGTGTAGATTTTTATGAATAAACAATTTATTTAGCAGGTAATTGAATTGTGTAAGAAATAATACGAAGTAATCAAGCCAAGTAAGTAAGGGGAAAAAATTTACATGTTGCATCCACAAAAGTTTGTAAGTGCACTACCGATTTTTTATCAAGATTTCCCTAATGTTCGGTAAAATAAATGTTATAATACATAATAAACTTTTGGAACAGAAGTGAAACATACATTTTTTCAATTTTTTTCATATTTGTAAAAATTATGTGCAAATTTTAGCTTTATAAAACATGTCAGATTCGTCCCTCGCATAAGGGATAGGACCTATAAAAATAATATATTATTAATTACCATCATATTTACATTTTTTAAGTGAGTTAAAATGTTTGAATATGTTATTCTTAATATTTCAATGCTATAACAGTAGAAAATAATTTACAGGAAATATTTTTGTAAAAAAAGTCCCATTCTTCTCTATTCTCCCCTATCTGAAATGGTATTAGCGAGAGTTAAAGCTGTGACGTCACTAAAGCTATGGTCTGGCCCGATCAACTAAAGAGGGAAAGATTGGTTTCACGATGGCCCCACTATATGGCTCTTTTCTTTGTTCTTCTTTGGTCTCGAAAACTAGTGAACAGATTTAAAATTGAACAAAGATTCTGAAAGATACTTTTTGTATGATGTTTCTAACCACGTTTAATTTTTTTAAGTGCACAATATTTTATACTGTGACAATTTATTTGTCAATATTTTCTATAATTTATGTACTTATTTAATTTCTCAAATATTTCTTTCAGATTAAGTCCAAAGTTGAAAAATGTACTAATTGAACATAAAATACATAATTATATTGGCATAAAAAGGTCAAGGAATGTCAATTTTTCCACTGCTTATGACACTTCAGAGGTAAATTTGACTCTTTGTCTGCAGCTTTCAATATTTTTATTCGATTTTGGTGATTGTTTATTTAAAATGTATCGTCATGTAGCGAATATAAGCTGTTAAGAATATGCTATTATAAATGCTAAATACGATGGTAAAATTTTTAGTCAATAACTATTGAATAACGGACAAACGCCAAATTTATTTACAATATACTGAGCAATTTTAAATTTGCAAAAGTACCGTTATGATTTTTGGTTAGAAATATCGAAAAAGAACTTTTAAAAGCATTTATAATTAAAAAAAAAAAAAATATGAGCAAAATGTGTGCAATTGACGATATTTACGATACTTAATATAAAAATATCCTTGAAGAAACATCATCTTTAGTGCCTATTCAAAATTGTTTATAAATATTCAACCTGAAGCTTTAAAAAGAATGCAATTATATTTCAGCTATAAAAAAACACGTTTCAAACATTAGATAATTTAAGCCTCAAAAATAAACAAGATAAGTCTTCAACTTCTTTGGTCGAATGTAGTTGAAACGGAAAATGATCCGTTTCAACTACAGAAATCAAAACTTATCTTTGGCATTCAAACACTTACAGTTGAAAGCATTTGAATACAAATCCCATTTATCTACGCAAAAAATAACCAACACTTAACCTTTCAACTCCAATTTCATAAAGAATAACAATCGAAATATCTATTGATCAAAACCATATATGTCTTTATTTCTATTCGTAAACACTTTTAACGATAAGTATCAACTAAACGTGTTGTACGTTTCTCATAGTCATTTCGAACTGCAGTAACATCAAAGATTTGAAGTCGACAAATTTCATGAGACTCGATAAGAAAACCAACATTGACCAGAAATCACGAAACACAAGTACAGAGGAGTTACCAAGCATGTCAAATGCCAAGCTATATATACTTTATCAGATATATACTGAGCCGAAATTATAGACAATGCTACTTTCGAATGCGTGTTGGATATGAAAGTCAACTATTTCCAAGATTATTATCTTAAAAGCAACCCTATAAAAATAGGGTTAATTTATAGCTACTGAATTATGGAAATGGCCACCTATTTCTAGAAGGTTCCGTTGAATTATACACAGCAGGGGTCTATGGGGAAGTGAATTCAGTTATAATATCTATTCAATCGATGATGGTATCTTTCAGATTATCCCCTGGAGATTTTATATCATAAATTAAGCAAATAAATCAACCAGCTTTTGTAATAATGAGTAGTTATTTTGGACGTCATTTTGGTTAAAGTTTAGTAGTTTGCGGTTTAAAAAAATGTGCCAAATTGAAATTTAGTAAAAATATCTTACTTTTCAATCCACGATGACAAAGAGAAGATGCAGGGTGAGTCTAAAGTCACTCACATTGAAGTTTAGTGAACCGTCATTCAGTGTGAAAGCATTGAGTTTCAATTTCCTCCAGGTTAATAACAGTATAAATTGTTTGAAATATATTTTAATCGGTATCAGTAGTCTTGTGCTCAAAGACTTCTTGTGTGAAACGTTTTATTGTTCATGGCGGAGGCATGGTAATTTGCCAGGAACAGTGAATGCTAATGTTGGATAGTTATTTTTCTCAAAAATCATATGCTATGTATGTAGCAATCAAGAAAATACCAGGTAAGTCCTCCATTTTTGACGATGAAAAACTGAGAAAAGCTTAAATGAAGTTTCAGCTTTTTCCGAATAATCCACATGCGATTACTGAGCTGAAAACTATGCAGTCTCACAAAAGTTGACAAACCGAATACGCTTTTGTATTCTCTACAAAGGACGTCATTTCAAACATTTAGTCTGACACCTAAAATTTGCTAACGTTTCAACTAATCTCTGTAATAATTTACTTTAATTTAAATTCTTAAACTGGTACTTTAACGAGTAAGTAAATTATATGTGAATGACTTTAAACTCATCCTGTACATATTATTTATGTTTAACATGAGATATTTTAGAGTTATGCATTGAATGTTTCTATTTGCTAGTTTGTTGATTCATGAGAAAATTTTATTGAAGACGTGTAAAATAAATCTTTATACTGAACTTAAATGCAGAATTTTATCTTAAAGATCATGTTTTCTCTTTTGTGGAAGAGTTTGTCATATTTGATTGTATACAATGTTCCATACTATAATAGTTTAATTGTAATTTATTTCAGTAAAAGTTACTTATTCTTATTTTTCAACGTTTCAAATTTTAAAATTTTAAAATTTTCATTATTGACAATGTTAAATAAAATATTCAATTATTAAAAAAAAAAACATCAGAAGAAAAGCTAATAAAAATAATATAAAACTAAATTTTATCATCTGTGTTTTGTGTCAACTTTTTGCTAAAAGAATGACAATTCTTAACAAACTATTCATTGAATTTCAAAAAAAGTAACTTTCACATCATAAGAAAATTGACAGTGAATTTATGATAACTTTTAATTTTTTAAGGTAAACTTAGTACTTTTTTATCGATTAATTTACCTCGTTTCACCTCTATACTAAATTAATATTTAATAATCATGTGTATATCAGTAGTTAATAATGATAGCAAATATATAAATAAAGAAATGTGAAACGAAAATGAGTTTTAGATACGCATATATTTTTCAGAGTCAATCCAATAGTTTAGAAACTTACATTGAAAAACTCAAATTTATTCATTTCATTCATTCATTTTTCAAGCCCTGATATGTTTCAAACAATTTTAGTTACACACTTAGAAAACAGCTTTTACTTTATTAATATCATTTACTAATAATTCCTATGAAAAGTAAGTTGTAATGTGGCTTTGTAAAGAAAGTAATGACAAACACAGATAGGGATGAATTTAACATCATTTCTATTTTATTGATTTGATTTCAGTTTTATTTATGTAATTTAATTCAATATTATAACTTATATACCTGATTAAAAAACTACTTTATTTGGTTAAAATTATACTTTTCTTTACTTTAAGTTGTAAGTATGTTTCAAGTTTGCTTTTTAGATAAAAACGTTCACTGAAATAAATAATAAATTCATTAAATCTCCAAACCTCAAAAGTTATTGATAAAAATGCATTCTCAATGAAACTGATAGAAATTTCATTTCCTATTTTTTCCTTACACATTTTTATTTAAAAATAATCAAAATCCCATTCAAAGAAAAAAAACTAATAACCAGTCATCCGTAATCAATAAGGAATATTATACTTAAAAAAAATGACATTTTAAATTAATTTGATTGTTCAATAAAAAATTAGAATACATTAAGCAAGCGTTTAAGAAGTTTACTTTCAAGATGAATATTATTTTATAATTTCATTTTTCTTAGATTGAATGTTATTAAAACAAGGAATCTACTAAGTTATTTAAACGTTAGTATGTCATTAATGTTTCTACAAGATTTGGAAAATAAAAGTAGATGCTGATAGTCTTTAAATTATTAGAGCCCTATATAATATATAATCCTTATACAACCTGTTTTAAAAAAAGTAATGAATTAGAATAATTATCAGGAATTGCTTGAAATTAACAGTTTTAAACACTTTCAGGAAATGGGGGCAGTCATTAAAAGCACTAACATACATTTCTTTAAAAAGCTGTGTGAATTAAAACTCATTTCCTGAAATGAAAAAAAAAAAGAAACGTTGTGTAATTGTTCCCAATTCCCTCCTAAACAGATGAATGAAATTTTATTAAACGTTTATTAACCTATCTACTTTTATTTTAATAATATGTAAACTTTTGGGTTAACAATTAAGTTAGATAGTGACAAAGTTTTAATCAAGATTTTTCTAGAATTTATAATGTTACACTTCTTGGCAGTGCTGGAAACGTTGTGCCTTCTCGGGTTTATCCAATTCAACCAGCATTGACCGCTTTAACTTTGAAAAATCCTGAGAGTAAAAAAATATTTATTGATTGATTGATTAAAATTAACACTACTGTTTTTGATATCATGTATAAACTCCATTATTCTTTTTCAGACGATCCTGACCATCGATATATAAAAACAACTGGTTTATAGGTACCATTTTGTAGTTTTGGCCCGGAATAATAACCTCAGAAAGCCGGGCATAGCCTCTGAAAGGATTCTCAATACAAGGTTGTGCGTTCCAAATGCTCGGTTCTCACCGACTAATTCGATCAAGACCTTATTATATCCAGAAAATAATACCGTGTTTTCTTTTGACGGGAAATTTCGTTATACAAACACTCATTGCGAGCTTGTTATGCTAACCCACTTTATTCTCTCTTCCCGTATTTTTTTTAATAGAAACTTTCACTTCAACGGAAGCGCAGTCGAGTTCTCACTGTGAGTCGCCCTGTGAGCGAACGCGCTAACAATCACGATTTGTATGGATTCGTGCAAAGATACAGCTGCAAACATACACGTGCGCAGGTGTCTCGCGAGCGTGTTTAACGCATCCCGATTAAAACAATCACTTTTATCGCGCTTTCAGTTCCGCCTGAAAAGGTTGATTTCTTCTCTGTTCACTCGTTAGTAGCCGCTAATTGAAGCTATTTGAAAAGTTAATGGAGTATAATAATTGCGAGTGATTACTTAGTCGTGGTAGAGATGTGCATAGTTTTCACTTTCAATTTTGAAGTATGTTTAGGGATTGAACCCGCATCAAATCCTCAAAAGAATAAATTATGAACGTATTCTGTAAATCTTATAATTTAAGGTTTCTATCAGAATGGACAATTCCCGTATTTCTTTAAAAACGAGGGAAATTAGTATATATTTATGAAGAATTTCTTTCTGATTCCAAATATTTAGACAAAAGTTCTTTAAAAAAAATTAGTTAATAAGAAAATGCCCCAAACCCGAGCCAAAACCAGTCCGATCAAAACATTTAACAAAATCCGTGACGTAAAGAGGTCCTATAGTTTCTATAGTAATCGTAAGGTTTCTGCCAAATAGTTGGCGATGGTAGACCATTGTCATATCCCTTACAGGTTGGCGCGATTTGCGAGATACTTGCAAAATTGGTTTCCGCTGCCGCATTTCAAGCCAAGATGTTTAGGAAGCATTGAGTCACATTTAATTCGAGACGAGGGAAACGTTTTTCCGCCAACGTCTAACAACGGAACTTTGATTGCAAATTGAAAAAAAAAGAAAAAGCGCGTTGAACAGAAATTTTTGTGTTTATTGCCTTTTCGAAATATTTAGAATTGAATTAAAAAAAAAAAATTTAATGCGAGAATTGTCCATTGAGCATCTTTAAAAAAAAAAAAAATTGGATTTTAAATTTGGGAAGCAATGTGCAGTTTTAAGTCACTATTAAAACTTCAACACATGACTTAACTTTAAATAGATTGCACAAAATAATCATTCTTCGATTCCCGTAACTAGAAAAAAAAAGTCTTCAAATTCACTACTTTAACAGTATTTTTTAATGTCTTTGAAGCTGGATTTTTTAAACATATGCAGACCATGTGTACCCAAAAACATGTATTCTGTGACCCCCCCCCCCCCCCCCTAAAATCTGAACTTCGAAATCAATCATTAAGTAATTTATCTTCCTGTAACGAAATGTTTCAGAAATATAAATATGAAATATCATAATGTTGATTCTCTTCATGGTTTCATAATATAGTAAGCAATCTTCTTTTTATAATTTTCCATTAAATTCAACAATCAAACACATTCATAAAATTATTCGTTACAAATCTATAAAATATCCATATAAAAATACATAAACTTTTTAGTGATAATTCATTTTCTTCTTTTATACAAAACAATAATTGATATCTGATTTACCAATTCAAAGGTTAAGAACACTGTTTCTAACGGATTGTTCATTTACATTTGCACATATCGTGTTATATGTTAAATTGAAGTTAAAAAAAAATCACAAAGTAAAAAAAATGGAAGTTATGATAGCATACAATAGATGAGAGCACTACCAAAAAGGGAAATCGTAATTAAAGTGCGTTGTGAAAGTCTAAGGAATCATATTTCTTCAATAGAATACTTTTCATAAAGTGGTTAACCTAAACAACCTTTAATGCTCAGGTTGGTTGGGTTTGGTTGGTACTCTCAATTACCTATTTTTGTGTAAAATAACGGCTAATCAAGCCATGACCTACAGCTTAATGTGGATTCCAAAGCACAACAAACATTCATGCCTAACCCCAGGACTCAAAACGGGCACCTTTAGCATGCAAAGCCAAAGCGTTAACCACACAACTGTCAGATGGGCCTTAAATACGCAGCATGCACAGGGATGCACCAGCATTGATTATTTAAATATCAGTAGGTAATAATCAAAACTAGGTTTTTTTTAAAGCTAAAAAGTAAAATAATGAAATAAACTAATACTCAATTAATAGAGCTTGTAAAAAAAAAGTAAGCTAGAAAAACTCATTATCTCACATAAAATCCATAAAAATTAATAAATTGCAACGAATGCTTTTTATTTGAATAATAAACAGGATCTCTTTCCTGTAAGTATAATCTGCAAAAAATTAACAATTACGAAGCATATACTTAGAAAATGTCTTTATCAAAAATAACATCCAAAGAAAGGGATGCAATTTAAAGAATATTTTTTAATTAAACTTGAGTAGTTAATAATAATAAACTTTTTAGTTTCAAGTTAAAAAGTAAAATAATAATTTTGAATACTCAATGATAAACTGCAAAAAAATTAACAATAAAGTAACCAAGAGTATATTTTAAATTGAATATTAAAGCTTAAATGCATTTTTGGAGACAATTGAGTGACAGCTGACAGATAAGAAAGCAAAATCCATTAGACTTGATCTTCAAATTAAAAATAATGTCATTCATTCTTGTCAACCAAATTGCCATGTACAGTGACATGAAATTTAGCATGTGCAACTCCATGTGTTAATTAATGCGTCCAAATAAATTGGAAACAGATCTCAAAAAGAGTTCAAATCAGGATGTACCATCAATAACCACTGACTTTTCTATTCTTATCAAATTATGTCTATTAGTACATTTTGTTGAGACGATTCCCAGAATAAAACTAACTAGTTTTTTTTAATCTAGTTTACTATTCTTAGTATTATAAATTGAAAACTTGATATCCTAAACACTTCGAATGTTTTTAAATGCCTTTTTCACTTTGAAACTACAATTCATTCCGAAAAAGGAATTTCGTATCTGAACGACAATCATGTTTGAAAGTTAACACTACATTTCAAGTAAGCATGACGGTTCTGACATTGCCCTGCTATTCAAGTGGAATTTCATTAAAAAACGAAAGGAAATGCGAAATATATTTATTGGGTCTAGTAAATGAAATCTTTGAAATTGGAACATTTAAAAAGCTTGTAGAGGCCTGCCTGAAGGTTAATTCAACCACTATTTGTAGAATAATCCAGTTAATGATAATCAATAAACTAAGATTGATTCAGATTAAGTAAAATTGTTAAAGAGAAATTAGAAAAATTGAAGTGTGGGAAATAATTATCGTCATCCAACGATTCATATTGGACAGGATATAATAGTGTTTATACAAATTGTTGTAGCATCTAAAATATGTAAAATATGTTATACGTTCCAGCCAAACATAGGCTGGAATATATTAGTACACAAGCAATGATCAAGCGTCAAATCTATTGGTAATGCTAGAGGGATGATTAATTTTTTTACTGCAAATGGTCAATGAGGAACAAAACTGTATGCTGTTTCATATTTTGAGAAGTAGTGAGCGCGATGTGCAAAATCATATGATAGGTGAGCACTTACGTCATAAAGGCTATAATATTTCATGTTTACATATTTAATTTCGTTATGTGGAAAGAAGAATTTTAGGCTAACTACAAATTTTAGTAGGGCTAATTTAAATGGTTCAATGTCAGAACTTGCTCAAGCATTAGAGGGAAATTTTAGCGTACAGATTTTGAAGGACAGTGGAAGACTTTCAAAGACAATCTGACAAACTTTCAAAATGGATATCCATTGTGATTTAATAATGAAGCAAGAAAAGAGCTAACATTATAACAATCACTTTAAAAAGTTAAAACTTTCTGAATTAAAAGAAGCAGAAATAACCTTCAGGAAAACTGGACGGAATTTCAAGCTTTTTATCAGAAAACAGAAACAATAATTATCGATAAAGCTTGCCAGGGTTATTTATGCTATCCTAAAAGGGCTATTATAATAGTGGAAATGGAAGATAAAATTCTGCCCTGGGACCATTAGAAACTAGCCTAGGTAATAGAGTGAGTCTCATAAAATTATGGACAATCCTTTTTTTTTATTTAAAAGTTAAAAATAAAAGAGTAACAAGCATATAATCACAGGAGAATAGAAATCCTGTAGTCAAGGAATATTTAATGCTTACAGATTTTAAATGAATTTTTTTTTATTTGCAATCGTTCTTCAATCCTTAATCTCAAAAGTGTATAGATTATTCATATTTTTACTTTTAATATTCAAATTTTGAAGCCACTTCCTGTAATAATTTTAAAAACTTGTCTAGACAGGCTCAAAATTAGAGTGTAAAGAAATGTCGGCTTCAAAAAAAGAATCCAAAAATATTCGATTTGAAGTTGTAACACTTGCCCCATTGTAAATTGACAACATTAGCATACTCATCACCTGTCAATGTCCCCCGGGGATTCTCCAAATGGTATGGGTCAGAACTGATTCGTGGCCACTCCAAGCAGTCACTTAATTTCGTTTAAACCACTAGTTCGTTAAGTTAGAGTTGTGTATTGGAGTGTCCAATACACAACTCTAATTTAACAAAACAGCTGGTATGTCCAATTTTCTTATTCTAAGAACTTTTTAAATGGAAGTAAATGACACATTCAAACACATTCTGATAATCATCTGAGAGAATTCAAGATCCAGCAAACGAGCAATATCGGTTGGTCCATTGCAAGAAATTCCTTCCCACGTCATGAGAGGATCATCTCCTTGTTTTACTTGACAACAAAAGACGAGTTTCTCTGTGTCGTGCTATAAGGTTTGGCGAACGGCATTCTGGAGACGTAGAAAGATGAATGGGAAATTCAAAGAAATTCAATTTAAATAACCCACTAAAATGTGTTTAAGTGACATTTACTTCAATTTTGAAATTTGTAAGGATATGAGAATTAGATACATCAATAAGACAATGCTTCAATTCTCTCCTCTAACTCATTAAAACAGTGGTTTAGATGAAAACACGTGACTGTTTTGGAGTGGACAGGAATCCTTCCTGACCTAAATCCGTTGGAAAAATCCCTGGACTATGTAATCAGACAATGTGTATGTTAATGCATGTCAATTTACAATGGTGCAAGGGCTACAGCTTCAAATTGAACATACATAGGTTTCTTTGAAGCTAAGATTTATTTTAACTCTAATTTTGAGCATGCCTAAACGAATTTTCCAAATTATCATAAGAAATTACTTCACAATTTGAACAATAAAAGCAAAAATATAATAATCCATATACTTTCGGACAGTACGATTTCGATTTAAATTTTGTCATATAAAATTTGTGAGAATTAAATTTATTTGACTGTTGTATTTCTATTCCTTTGTAGATACATGCACATGCACAAGATATAACCTATGGATATATGCATAATCAATATAATTTAATTTTTTTTTACCAAAATGGAATTTTTAAACAAATGGCTTTGGAATATAGTCAAAAGGAAAAATCAAATTGTGTAATTCACGTTTCTTTACAATAACTTAAATTTCAAATATGCTTAATTAATACTTTATTATTAAATAAAAACAACTCTTCCTCATTTATTATACACATGATCTCCATTTATTTAGTGCAATCAAAATTACTTCTCCCGAGTCATAACTAATACTTTTATTACTTGTAAACCAACTTGAAATCATCTTTACCTTCCACATGTTCATTAACTAGATTTTCATTTCTGACTCAAAATAAAATGCCCACTTCTCCTTAAATAGATTTTATAATAACGTAAACTAAGCATTCAATATCTGTACAAAGCATAAGAATAATATATATTCAGTTAAAATCTCAGTTTATTTAAGGAACTTTTCGTGATGTTGAAGTGAGAAAACCTACCCTTTGTATTTAATTTTAATAGTAAACAATAACAAAAAATATATTATTTTTAAAACTGAATAGCGACAGTATTTGAAAACAGACTTTAAGAGTATGAAAATTAAGCAAACCTTTCATACGAATGATATTGTAAATAAGTGAATAGAATATCATAAAATCTTCGTTAAATAATATTCTTCCTCATTCTTATCTTTCATTGAAAACTTAAAATTAAAAGCGGCAGAGAAAAGTTCATAGATAATAATCTAAGAGATGCTAAATGCATACAGCGATTTCAAAAATTGATCACGAAGCTCTAAATATAAAGTTCTTTCTTAATAAAAGATAAGATGATTGTAATTAAAGAGAATTTAAAACCTATTGTTATAAATAATCTTAATTTCTTTTTCTAGAAGACATGATATGCAATTAATTTCATTTCAAAAACTTGCTATAATATCAGGCGGCAAGCTATAATGAAACGTTCTGTCATCCAGTTCTATAATTAAGCCTTATACTTCGCAAAACAGGCACAAACATTAAAATAGTTCATACAATATTACTTCAGTTAATAAAAACATTAAATGAAACGCTATACTGATTAAAGAAATAATATAAATAATCCATGATTGTTATTAAAATAAATCCTAGGAAAATGAATGCAGCGTTCACTACTTCAAAACTATAGAACGAATTTACGTATTATATATATATATATATATATATATATATATATATATATATATATATATATATATATATATATATATATATATATATATATATATATATATATATATATATATATATATATATATATATATATATATATATATATATATATATATATATATATATATATATATATATATATATATATATATATATGCATATATATATGTAGCACTAATACCTTATATTTAAATTTCAGTAACTAGGAGATCCAATCTTCTGCTCGCTATCGCTCACTACAGTGGCACACCCAGAAAATTTCTGTGGGTGGGGTTTTACCCCTAAGTTTGCCCCAGTATTTCTCTATATAAAAAGCAACTTCCGTGCAAAACTTTTTCATCCCATATTTGTCACATATCATCAATACTTTTACAGTTTCTTAATTTGTCACCATGAGAAAATATTAAAAATGTTTTTGCCCAGTTTTCGAGTTATACAAAACAACCCAACATTAGACAACATTTTGTCAAGATTACATATTATCCATATTATTCTAGATTATAAATGAATACGATATTTTCCTCGTTTATTTAAATTAAATTGCAGAAGGAGTAATATTTTAGGTTAACGAACAATCACCAATATCAGGCTTATTTTGTTATAAATTTATAGCGCTTGAGATACAAGGGCATGTAGCACTAATACCTTATATTTAATTATAACAACATCTAAAACATCCATATTTTTACGATTCTTTTAAACGACACTTTATATTGAACTTAAGTAGACTAAAAATAATGCTTAAAAAATTTTTTTTTTATGCATGGAGATTTACAAATCCATTATTTGTTTCCAAGTTCTTGGACGTAATAGCTAATTTAGTGTGATACGGTTGGCAAACTCTGTCTGAATAATGATAAATTAAAAGCATGTTATTTTGAAAACTTTTTAAGATTGCTAAGTGTTTCTTATTCAATCATTACAAAACACCGGGATGTTAGGGATCCAGAGGGGGGGGGGGGGGTCTCCCTGATAGCTCGCCTGTCACTAACCTATAAAAGCAATTCATGAGTGTCGATAAGGACAAATTATAGTCCTTATCATCAAGAAAGAAAAGAAAAACTGTTTCATAGTTTTAAAGTCTTCAACTAATTGGGAAGAAGCCAAACTTTTGTTTGTTTGTTTGTTTGTTTGTTTGTTTGTTTGTTTGTATTTTGTTTGAAAAAGCTTGAGAATACACAATTTCTGTAAACTATAATGGAGATCTAAACATTACTATACGTAAAAGTTTAAAATCGTTGTTATCAATTCGGTTAATATTTCAAAAAAGAGCAATTTAGAAATTTTGAATTTTGCTTATTTTCTTGTATGAGATGCGTGGTAAATGTTTGCCCTGTAATTTGATACAAAAGTGGTTTCGATATGTTTTAAATATTCGATTTCTAAAACAAGTTGAATTTAAAATAGTATTTGCATATTTATCTGTATGATTGGCATGTTTTGATAAATTTTTATTGCTTATAAACTCTAAATGATTTGTGTTATACATTAATAATTATTTGTTATTTAATATCTCGGTATCTTTACGAATTATGTTTAGAAAGTTTAATAAAAAAAAGTTTCATTTTATTTAGGAATGATTTAGGAATGTTGTTAGGATTTAGGAATGTTGAATGTTAAATATTGCATAATTTTATTTTAAATTAATTTTTATTATTACAAATGCATGTTGCTAAAACACTTTCAAATTACTAAATCAACAAGTCAGTTTCCATAAATACAAAAAAAAATCTAGTTCCTATCCTTCATTAATCAATATAAGTTATAATCTAACAGCTGTTTTTTGAAACAAAAAAATATTACAAAAATAATTTTAATGTAGTAGTTTTAGAAATAAAACTCGTATTCAGACGAATGAAATAGACAAGTCCAACAAGCAAGTGAGTTGAAAGGGAAATTTCATTTTTTATATTTACTTTCATCTTTATTGCTAGAATAATTAAGACCTACTTGAGATGTCTTTGATATTTTTTAAATAAAAATGTAACAGTTATTGTTGGCAAATAAAGTTGCGCCTTGAAAAAGTAAACAAGTCCATTCTAAAAAATTCTTGGGAAAGTACAAAAAAAAAACTAAACCCTGTTATTAAATTTATTTTACCCCTGTTAACAATAAATTTTATTATTATTTTTCATTTTGTATCTAACATCAATATTTGAATGTAGTTGGTATTTAGTTATTTAACATAATATTGGCATGTTTCTTTTTGCTTTGACTGATTTGATATGTTTCTTTTTGCGTTAAAAATGTTGAGAAAAGTTTTTTGACTGTCCACTATATTCTTTTTCCCTTTCTCATATTTGCTACTACTTTGACTTATCAGAAAAGCATGGCATTTTACAAAATAAGGATGAACAATAAACTCTAAATTAAAAACTTACTTGTTTTATTTTACAAAAATGGTAATTATTCTGTTATCAATTTTTTTTTTTTTTTTTTTTTTTTTTTTTTTTAATATTAAGATTTATTTATTTCATTCGGTTTTCAAACTCATGAAATCAATATCAATTTCCCTAAATACTGCACGAAACATAGGCTTTTTCAATGATAATGCTACTTCAACAGAATTATTGTAAATCTTATAAAATTTATCATGTTGAAATTGAAATGCAGGTAAATTCACTTACACTTTTTTGCCCTCATAGTGGCTCTCTTTCTTGAACCTTCGATTTCCACAAAAACTCTCAAGCAACAACTTTTTTGTTAACTAATTTGTTGCTAGAACGACCTTCGCCAAGGGCTGCTTGCAAGCTTTGATTTTCTATAACCTTTTTAGCTACAATGTGCAACCTTATTCTTTTTACTCTAGTTATTTGCATTAAAAAAAATTGTAGACAATAATCACTTTTCCGTTACTGTTGAAGATGGTATAGTTAACGTAAAATCAACTTGATTTAAATTTAGTGTTATGGTTATTAGTTTGAGGTTAATGAAACGATTTCTCTTTACTTTACTTAAACTTAGGAATAAACTTATTTTGCATTTTTGTTTATACTTATCTGGAAATTCATAGATTTTTTTTTTTTTTAACTCTTAGCTGCATCTGGTGGACTGACTTTCCAGCACTTTAATCGAGTGTAATAGACGACATGAAAGAGATGCACTATTTTCTTCTTTGCCCATACTCCAACAGTTTTAGGTTTCTTTCTAGTTCTAACTTTGCCTTCTATACTTTTTAAATCGTCTTCATTCATTTTTCACTCAATTATAATAATTAAATACACGGTATAATTAAATGTGAACTAATAAACAACACTTTAAAATCAACATTTCTATTCCAACAGAACAAAAAACTTACACTACATAAACAAAACCACATGGTACATTCTGGAAGTCACGTGACTCAATCGTATCTCATCATTGGCTGAAGCAGACATCAATAGATGTTGTTTTTCTTGGAACTCATGTATGGATATATTCTTTATTGCACAGATCATTGATTTTCAAAATTCAAAAAGTTTTGGATATGTATTTTTTTAGTGAAACTATCACAGTAGATGAAACTGAAAAAATAAACTGAAGAAACTGAATGAAACTGAAAAAGTAACCAGTTCGTGATAACTTTGACTTTTTGGGGGAATTGTTTGCTTTTGCATGACATCTTCTCAAATAATCATCAACTTATGCAAGCTTTTTCTCAATACAATATAAGTTGCCTGATAAAAATATAAATTTATTGTGTTTATGATGAAATATTGATAAGAGCGTTTTAAATATAAAAAGTTTTTAATGAGGACCAACACTACTAAGAATATATGCATTCTAAGTTTTATTTTTGTAGCACATAAAGCTATGTTCGATAATTCAGTGAATTTCAATAATAGTGAGATATCACCTGGTTATAGGTAAATGAAAATATTGTTATGCTATTATCGTAACTATATATATGAAATCAAAACATATTATTTAAAAAAAAAAAAGCATTGAATCATAATTTTATAATTATATAATAGTTTTCGTTTTATTATTAGTATAGGCAAATTAGACCCAAATTTGGGTCTAGACGGAAATAATTATTAGAAAGCTGAATTCTTCTGAAATAGGTTCTTTAGGCCCTCCTGGACTTCTCTAGAAAAGTCCCAAAAAATCCTCCTTGGGCAACATTCTTAAATTTTGAATTTAAGTCCGCCATCTTGGATTTTTTTAAAAATGCTATAATTCAGCAGTGCACAATCATAAACAGGTTCTGTTGGTGTCTAACGTTTCTTTTTAGCAAGAACTTGTTACTGCAGTAAAAAATCTAAAATAGAGAGCTGATATAATTTTATTTATATAAAACAGACCTAAAACCTGCAAAAACAGATTTTTCCACTAAAGTTTTGTAAAATTTAAAATTTATTCGATTAAAATCTTTCGCTTTCGAAAAAACAGGTATCACCACTGTTTCTATTAGGTTTTTTTTTATAACTGTTATTGATCGTTTACGGGTTTTGGAAAGCTAAATAAAAATGGAAGAAAATTAAATTTTCTGCGGTGAAGGTGGAATGATAGACAACAACAGTGTCAATGTAACAAGAGGTGTGGAGAATTTAAGGAATATCGGTATAAATAGAAAAGATGGGATTGTGAAAAAAATCGAAGACGTTAATCATGTACGAACGCATGTGCAGTGCAAAAAAAATTATACCAGACATGGGAGTTACATTTCAGCAGCTCTACCTGGAGGAGTAAATGCAACAAAACCCCTTCCCAGAAGTGATCTATATCTCTTCATCTTTAAAACATGCTGCCTTTTTTGGGGGGAGACAGTTGATAAGGGAGCTTACAAAAAGAACCCACATCGTTATCCAAACATTTGCCAAGTGGAAAGTGTCCCAAAAATTTCAAGTATTTGGAGTACGTGTGAAAAGAGGTGTGAAAATTGGGGGAAATTATTTCTAACTTGCATTAACAGCGAATGTGATCTGATAGCAGTTGAAGCGCAATATCATAAAAACTATGATGCATGGTTTTCAATTGTTGGCTCAAGCATGCCATCTGAAAGTGTGGTTGTTGGTAAGTTGAAGTTAGATGCTTTCAATAAATTATGCAAATTTCTGGATGCCAACAATGACTGCCAATATCTGCTATCTGATCTTATGGAGATGCCCTCAAATTTTAATACTGAATGTGTAGATTATACAGCAAAAAGCGTCTGAGGGAACTTTTAATAACACGCTAAGGCAGTACCGTTTTTATTTCAGCTAGCATGAAGTGTTTGGGGACAGTTGTTTCTTTTAGGCCAGTTCCATCGAAGATTTTGACGGAAAATTGGTACGCTGACCGAAAAAAAGACACTTTTGATCAAAAGAAAAAGATCATAGATGCGGCTATTAGCAACCTTCAAGAAGACATAAGATCTCAAGTTTATGATTGCACGGCATTTCCAACCTGCGAAAAAGGAAGTTGGTGAGATGCTTATTCATCTGCTTTCTGATATAATGAAACCAATAAAAGGTTTGCCTT
The DNA here is from genome assembly GCA_963978545.1 of Linyphia triangularis. Taxonomy (NCBI): domain Eukaryota; kingdom Metazoa; phylum Arthropoda; class Arachnida; order Araneae; family Linyphiidae; genus Linyphia; species Linyphia triangularis. The sequence goes on along the minus strand of OZ021723.1, from coordinate 58,636,856 downwards.
GCAATAAGAAGGTGTTGAGTGTTGTGCACTCTAGCATTTCTTCAGTGTGTCCATGATCATTTGTGTCAGCTGAGCATGTGGGAATTGGAGTGTTTCTTGGCGTTTCCGATTAAGACATCTAATTAACCTTCTACACAATTTTGTCTGGTCTATTTCCTACAGTGAGATTTGTAAGTATGAAACTTCCGTAACAGTGAACACTTCAAGAAAAGTTCAGGATAACGGATTTGTGCAGTATGTCTTTGATAATGCCGATCACACACTCGAACTGTGGATGGACATGGGACTTTCCACGGGATGGGAGAAGTACATTGTGTGACGCCTTCTTCAGCTGTTCAGACGAATTCACGTATTCCACGACCAAAGAATCTACCAACGTCAACTGTTGTTAGAAACTTTAGATTCATCCCGACTATTACTTAAGACCGGCTTAAGAACCATGAATTAAAGCGCCTAGTTTTGGAAGACGCCCTTTCCCTGAAATTGAGGCCCGTGGATGCCGAAATCGGAGACGTATACCACTGGATTTGGATGGTGGGTCCCAAATAAGGTGAAGAGCCCATACAGGATAGAGTGGTTTGATGGAGATTGCCGCCCGGAAAAAAAATGCTACGAAAAGTCAGCAGTGATACCCTTACCCTTCGTCAATCTTCAACCTTCTAACCCCACCTCAATTTACACCTGTCTTCATTTTACGGCTGAAGAATGTAGGAAGCAACAACAAAAGTGTATTGTAACATTTGATCAGCCGCTTTCTATTGAAGCTATAGATTTAATCTCTCAGGCTGATGAAACTAATGAGCTATCCAAGGTAATTGTAAGACTAGGTGGATTTCATCTTCTTATCAGTAACATGGGGGAAGTGGGAAAAATCATAGCTGGCAGTGGTATTAAAGAAATGAGGGGTGAGGTATTTGCTAAGAATGCCGTTGTCCACAGGGTTAATGGGCATGCTTATTCAAGAGCTTTACGAGCTCATTCGCTTCCTCAGGCAGCTATAGCTGATTTTGGAGAATTGTGAGGAAGACAGATTTTTAATCGCTTCTGAGGTCGAATCTCTCAGAGAAATTCATAACGTAGTAATAAACTTATCTTCATCCGAATAATCTTTTCTATCCAAAGTCCAACCATTACTGATGATTGTATCCGACGCGACATTATGGCTGCAGTACTTCAAGTAAGTTTCTATAATACATGATTTCGTGAAAGCAGAAAGAACAGGTTGGTATCTTCATCTATTCTCTGTCCAACGCATGTTAGTTTACCTCCATGCAGCTGGACATATTCATCACGCTAAATTAGCCCACCTCTACCTCTATAATATGGCTAAAATCAAGACTACTTTGTCGGATCATAAGTTCGTATGCTTCGTCAGTCAAGGTTATTTTACAATTCGGCTATCGGATAAGTTTTGGAGCGGCATTTGGACGGACGTGACTATAGAGCAGGTCTTAATGTGATCTATGAAGGTTAGCGGTGACTTGACACAAGGGCGAAGTATGTCTGATAGTGTCGTAGCGCATTGGATTTGCTTAATGCCAGGAAGTCTCCATGCGACGAAAGCAATAGAACCTTTCGCAGGAGTGACAGGTGAATCCTTCGATCAGCACATTTCTTTATCAAGATCGTGGCAGACTCGGAGATACCAGTGATTTGAAGAAATTTTTTATTTCGTACCTGCGTTTCAACCAGAGAAATTAGTGCAAAGCGTACACGAGTTTAACGAAAGACAAATATTTTTCAAATACATTGAACACTATCTATTTTTTTTATACATACTCATTTCTAAATCTTTTAAACGAATTCTATTAAAAAATAAGTTTCCAAACAACTTTTGTTGTAAAATAATGTCTAAAAATTGCTGTTTTTAATGTTTTCAAACCGATTTTAAGTTAATAAAATTATATTAACTCTCTATTTATGACTTTTAATTGCAGTAACAAGTTCTTCTTGATAAAAAAAAAAGTTTGACACCAACAGAACCTGTTTATGATTGTGCATTGCTGAGTTATAGCGTTTTTAAAAAAATCCAAGATGGCGGACTTAAATTCAAAATTTAAGAAGGTTTCCCAAGGAGGATTTTTTGGGACTTTTCTGGAGAAGTTCAGGGAGGCATAAAGAAATTATTTCAACAGGAATCAGCTTTCTAATAATTATTTCCGTCTCCAACCCTAATTTGCCTATACTATATTATTTGAATGATATTTTTTCATAAAAAAAACAAAAAATGATTCTATAATAATGATGTAGATAGGTGGTTGTAAGGTTAGAATGTGTATCTCAAGTTTACTAAAATCACTCTTATTTTGAAAAACGTAAGAATGACGAATATCGTTTTTAGAACTAAAATTATTTTAGAAATCCTTTTTGAACAAAACTATTTCCTCTTGTAGGTACTAACAAATTCAGTCCAACAGGAACTGAAAAGGAAAACAAAATGAATCATCACTTTTTAAATAGGTGAAAGTAAGCAATAATAAAATTACATCAACGCTCGATGTGATCAAACTAGCTTTTAATATGAAATCCATTTAGTTTGAATAATGGATTAATTTAACATAACGTCCCTGATTGAGCAATACGCTTTTCTCTTTCTTCAGAGCACATCAGGTATCCAGTGTTGTTTATATTCTAACCGCCTTTTACTTTCGTCTTTCGTAAGATTTAAGATGCGTTCTATTTATTCGCAGCGCGATAAAAATATAAATGTTCACATTCATAAAGATTAAGCATCAAGCGGAGGCACCACAGGAATATCCTTTTTCGTTTTTCCTTAGGAAGAAAATCAGTTCACTCACCCTTTTAAGTACTAATTTTTAACTCCATGGAAATTGTCTAGATATTGATCTCCCGTTTCACCTCTTCCACCATCTCATAAATTTTATCTCACCTACTTCGGTCACTACTTAACAATTTAAAAGGTTTTACAAATAAAATACTCAATGCATACGGTAATAAGTAAAATTCATTTTGAAACATTTGGATTCGATATCTTGGTTATGTTAATCATGATTGCATGCAACTATCGATGCTCTGATTTAATAGTTCTTGACTTCCTGGACAGCCAGCACTAACCTCATTCTGCAAATAGAAATCACATAATATTGCATACCGAAAACTAATTTTTTTTAATGATTAGTTTTTCCTGGAGTATTCGTTTTATTCTACTATATATATAAAGGGTCTATTAATTCAGGTATACTAATTGTCTTGCCTACCCACTTCCCGATGACAATTCTCTTTTGGAAATTATTAGTTTATAGAGAATTGTTTATTTTACAGTGGAAGAGACTTTATGCAAAATCAATATAAAGGCCGTTTCATATTTTCAGTTGATATATAAAAAAAAATATGTACTGGCACATATTGATTCCGAATTAAAAAAAAAATCCTTATATGTCTTGGTAATACCTGTAACTGTCTTATATTGCAAAAAAGACGCGGTATGTTAATGTTTAACTTTTAAAATGAAAATCTCAAATTTATTATAAAGTAGAACTGTATTGTTGCGTGGATAGGTTCGAAAGACTTGAAGCCAAAGCCGATCAAAACTTGCAGAAATTTATTCCGATATAACTCCAGAACTTCTCGTTCAAGTAGTCTCGTTCTTCAAGTAGACTCAATACATCTCTTCACACAAGAATAGAGCACAAAACAGCAGTTAAAAACTTGATACACAACTGCTACAATCGCCGTAAAAGACAATGCAATACAGTTCGCTTTTAGAACTACTCTGAATGCTCACTGAGAGACAGTTAACTCAGTAACTCCAGTCAACTAACTAACTCAGTTAACTCCCCCGCTCTTGGCCGGCCTTATATAGGAAAGGCGAATCCTCGCGAAACTTCCAGAGATAGAAATTTGGAGAACTTTCCAGATCGTAGTCGAAAAGTCCTATACAGGTACATGGGGACCGAAAATGTCGCCAAATGGTCGCCAAGTTTGGCGACAAAAATTAGTCGCCAAAACCGTTGCGAACTTGGCTCTATCTCGCCAATTTGGCGAGATTGCCATTACCATAATGTTAAATGGCCTGCTCTTTGTAAAACTCACTTCCCAGCATTATCTCTGTAAAACTCGTTTTCAAGCATTAAGAAACACATTGCAGGAAAGCAAAGTAAACTATTTCACTGCCTTATGCGAAATGTACATAAATTTTCCTTTTTACATAATTAATACTACAAAATATTTACAAATATACAAAAATTCGTAACATTATCCTATTTGCACCAGTCTTTTCATTTATTCAATATTTGGATGCAAACATTAAAAAGAGGTGCTCTTAAAGTATGTTTAACAAAGTAAAACTGTATATAAATTCGAAAAGTATTGGTGGATGTTTTAGCTTACTTTATTAATTCACGTCACAGTTGGCTTTAATTTTAATACTACAGATATATCACACACGTACGAGATCTTTGAAGATATAACTTCGTAATACATATTTAATTAATGACGCATTGTAGGAAAATTAAAATGCTAAAAATAATGAAAACATATTTTAGTACAAAATTTTCATTCACAATTTTCATGTTTGTATTTTTTAAGGATTCTATAAGGTTTGTGCAGTTTTGAAAGATATTTATTAATGAATTGAAATTTAAATTCGGTTGATTCGTATCGGTTTAATGTCGAGTAAATCAGTCAAATTTTGATATATGATTTTTTTTTTAAGAAAAAAGTTGGAAGATATAAATAAGAGATTGAGGTGTTTAAATTTTCGATAGAGTGTAACATATTCTAAAATATATTTATTAATGATTCCAAATGACATGTCGCAAGATCTTAAACATGTAAAAATGTGGTTCTATTGAAAACTGAATTTGTAACTTTTAGACATAACACTTTAGACTTGAATGTTTAATATAAAAGTTTAAAACGTAAAAAAAAAAAAAAAAAAAAAAAAAAAAAAAACATATTCTGTGACTAAAACTGTGCGCCGATCGTAAGTTATTGTTGAACCTAATTTTTTATCAAGGAAATCATTTTAATATTAAAAGATTTCATGAAAGTTTCTTAATACCTTCCAACTAATTCAATTATGTATTTACTTGGTATATTAAGAAAGAAATGTAATCCTTATACATCAGATGTTTCTTATCTATTTATTTTGCTACTATGCATCTATTTAATTTGATACTATGATTCATTTTTAAAAATCCTTCTATTTTCTAATATAAGTCTTTATTGTATTTTAGTACGATAATTATAAATTAGTCATATTTATTAAGCAGGAAATGTTACTTTATAAATAACAATTTTTATTTCAATAAAAAATTTAAAAAAAAAAAAAAAAAAAAACATCCTTTTCAATAGTTTTAATATTTACATTAACCTTAACAATTGGATGATATTGAAAAACTGTTGTGAAATTGTCTAATACTAAAGTGATTTCCATGATGAAGAATTACGTTTAATCATATCTTACGATTATTTAACTTACATGATAAATATAATAAAAACATTTGTGTTATCTTATTAATCATTTATTATGTATTAAAACATAGTTGCCTTTTATATAAGCTTAAAAGGAAATAGCCTAAATTGAAAATATTAATTTTTTTATAACTTTTTAACGTGCCATATAACAGTTGAGAATATCTTTCTTCCGTATATTTTCAGACTTTTTGGATTTTTAAAATAAAGTTTGTTTTGAGTTTGGTCAATTCGATGCAACAATGATATTTTTATTTTTTTTTAACTTTATTTGCTTAACGTTATTGAATATCATCAAAATCTTGCTTTAACTTAAAAAATCACTCAGGTGTTTCAATAGTCACTTTAACTTCAAAACCATCTTTGTTAACTCTTTTTTCATATAACTTTTAACTCGGATTAATGCATTTTCCAACCTATCCTTTCATTTTATTTGCCCTACAAAATTATTTTAAAATTTGACTTTCATAATTTGGTGAAAAAAATTTCAAAACAATTTGGTTTTAAACTGTCTGTGTACCTTCTTAACTAATTGAAGAAAATAAATGAAACCCTATTGAATGTGTCGAATAAAAATACTTAAAACTAAAATATTTTAGAAAACTGACACTGTCTTTACTTTTGGAAAACTTTTGTTGATCTGTTATGCACCAAAGGATAAAGCATTTGACGTGTAAAGAGTTTTCAAAGTTAAAACAAATACTTCTTAAATTTAGAAAATAATGTCAATCTCATGATTAGAACACAGATCAAATTGTAAATTTTTGAAAAGTAAATATCATAGATTGTTTTTTATATTGTTTAAAAATGTCAACAAAATAATAATTTTCTATTATTTTGCATGCGATTTCACAAAAGCTATTGAAAATAGGATTCGAAATATATTTGAATGGGTGTATATTGAATAACTTTATTCAACCAAACATCTGAATATGACAATAGCAAAATAAAAACCTGCTTCTCACTATAATTAAATTGGTTGATAGATAAATTTTAAAAAATTATCGATAATGCTCATGACAATCATTTAGCAAAGTTATTTTAGATAATGTAATCGCCGCATATATGACGATATAAAATTAAACTTAAAAATATGGTTCAAGCCTTAACAAATGGACGAAAAATAGTTATTGTTTTTAAAATACAAAAGAAACAAAATAAAAGAAATCGTTTATTTGAGAATTTTTTTTTTTTTTTTTTTTTTTTAATCTTTCTTTCTGTGTCTTTCCCTTTTAGAATACTCCCTTTTGAGAACATATGTCCAATCTTTTTAAACCTTAAGACTTCGTAAGGAGCCAATAATGGATTTCTCATTACTCATTCAAACGATCGTCTCATTATTCACAACGGAAATGGGTATTCCTAATTTTCTCAACATATGAACTTATTTACTTCATTTCGAGTGAACTCTGCGAAAATATGTTATCTCAAATGCTTTTCTACGTCAACAACATTTTCTATTTTTACACGGTTAATGTTATTTATCCACTTTCTAGATCAATCTTAGTAAACGCAAAAAGAAGTATAGAAACATTCCTTCGCGTTCATTAAAAAAGATTTCTTAGGACTTCGAAGAGCACGATTCTATTTAGTTTGTACTTTGTAAGAAAACAACCTTTTTCATCGTGCAACAAAAAACTTATATTTTCCTAGTAATACATCTCACTACGTTTTCTTCAATTTGACTAGTGACAGATTTACTTCTAAGTGAGGTTTCAGATTTGCAATACCGTTTTTTAAGCAAGCAGTGAAGTAACTAAGTGTTCTACACACAGTTCATGAGGAAGAAAACAGTGCAAAAATAGTTTCAAAGAACTCATCTTTGAATTCAAAAACTTGAGGAGTTTTTTCTATTATGTACACATAAAATTTTACATTTCACTCGTAATTTCTCTTAGCGCGGAAAGGAATACTGAAAATATTTTTAGATAAAATCTTGAATTTACAATGAAGTATATACTAAAATATTTAAAATTCGTTAATTTTATGGATATGAAATTTAAATTTTTAAACAAAATATGGTAATTATAATCATAGCAATTCTAGTAGTTCGTAAATGTTGAAAAACACACACGCGTACTTTATATATTTATATGCACAAAAGCACGTGCACATGGAATTTGACTAAAGTAAATGACATTCACACAAAAAAAACTTACTATTGCACTTGCTATTTCCACAAAAAAAAAAACATACGATCGTATATCAATCAGTAGAATTGTTTTCATAATATAATTCTTATTTTCAACAAGACTTTCTGCTCATCTTGCATTATCAAGTTAAACTGAATGTAATCAATTGCTTATATATATCTATACTAGGGGGATCCCCCTACCCACCCTGTTCGCTAACGCTCACCAACCCCCTGAATTACTATGCAATCCTCTTGGTTCGCTTTGCTCGCCTAAAGTATGGCAATTAAAATATGCCCTAGCAAAAAGATATTTCAGATGCATTATCAAGAAAATCCTTGCAAAGTGATATTGTGCTTTGAAACTGAAAACGTTTTATTATTTATGAAGAGCTACAATACTTGACACGTCATTATCCTATTGATTATGTCGAGACGCGTTAAGCAGGCACAGTATTCTTTATTTTAATGATTTTCAATTCGCAATAGCTGCATTTGCACTGATTAGAAATGAATATAGGTTCGGATTTACTACACGATGCCTGTTGGTGACTTTTTGAAAGTTGACAATTTGGCGCTGAATGCAAACCGGTGACTTGGTTTTCCGGCAACCCCAGTGACCGTTGAGATTTGGTAACATGGCGTTTTGACGCCATTTTGGATTGAGCAACACAGTCATTTGACTTCATTTTCAATTTGGCGACTTTTTTTAAAGTTCCCAAGAGGTAACATATGGTAAATCATAACCTGAATGAATATATTATTATAAAAAGTCAAATTGCAGTTTATCAGGAATACTAAAGTTCTTATTCAATCGAGTGTTAATTTTCAGCATAAAAATCTTCGAAATTCAATTATCCACAGCACCCAGAACGGTTAGAATGTACTACGGTCCCCACTTTTTATTTGGCGACTTTGGGTAACCCGGCACCAGTCCATTCTAACTTGGAATCCATTTTTGAAAACCTGTGTCATTTCAACTTGGCGGAAGAAGAAGAAAAAAATGGGTACCATAAAACATTTTTTACTTACCTCCGGAGCATTCTCCAGCAGATAATTTTCCGAAAAGTCAGGTTTATCCAGAATTCTAATCCAAAATCCTTCTTGGGTCTATTTATTTTTTCATCATCTTAAATATTAAATCAATACGATTTAAATAGTAATAATTCGTATCAATATAATAAGAAAAACAAAATATAGTGAATCCAAGTTATTGCTGGCTGTTGCCAAATATATTAGTCAAATTTCAAAAGATATTTTGTGATTGACTGGATTACTAAATTTGGAAATTCATGCATAAAGTACATTTAGAAGATTTGTGATTGGATGTTTAAGGTCGTTGCCATTCTGCTCACAGAAATACAGCCGAATTTGGGTGGCACGCAAGAGAATTATATATATAGATATACATAATATATAAATGGAGGCTTTTCTAAACAGTATTGAATAGAATTTTATAAAAATTCCCCAGTTACTTAACAAGGCCATCATAAAAGAAAGTTGTTAGAATATTCTGTAAAAATAATTTATTCTTAAGGGGACTTGGTATCCTGCAAACTTTTTTTTTATATTTAAGCCTTTAAAATTATAACTATATACTAAGTAAAAACTAAATTTTATTTTAAAAAAAAGTTCACAGTGTTTTAAATTTTTAAAATTTTATAATTTGTAAAAAAATTCATCCAATTTCAAATTCTACTTTTCTTTTTCCTTTTTCAATTTTTTTTTTCCTGATTTTTAAAAAAAAAAATGTTCCGAGTAATATAATCTAACTTTTTAGGCATCGGCTTTAGAATAAGCAAAATAGTTTTCGAGAAAAACGATAATTACTGTACCTATAAGTAAAAAAGCGTAAAAGACGGATATTTTTCAACATTAAAATTTAAAAAAAAAAAAAAAAAAAATTATTTTATTGAAAAATCTATACTTATTTTTATCAAATTGATATTAAGAATGACACAAAAAAATTTTAATCATTTCATTCATATTTGCTGAAGTTTTAGCATTTTGAATAAGGTGGGAATTTCAAAAATCTCGAAGTGAGAAAAATGCGTTCGAAACATCAAAGGAACTATACCAGCAATGCTAAATTCTCCATAAAAAATATAGTTTTTCAGCAATTGCAATTATCAGATCAGCTCAAAAACTTGCCAGGATAAGGAGAAGGTTTCAAAGATTATAAACATGCAAAAAAATAGAAAATTGATATTTCTATTATTTTTTGTGCAAGGGGTACCGAGTACCGAGTCCCCTTAATTTATTTTTAATAATTTGTTTGTCAGCAAAAAGATATGTCATGCCAAATAAATAAGACATTACTCAATAGTTCTCATATAAAATTGACAATTTTCAGATTTTAAAATTTTGTTAATATTTACGTCATTTTTTTTTCTTTAACGTAATAGCGATAAGTGAGTCAATCTGTATTATTTTTATTAAGAAAAGAAATAAAAGTAATAAAAAATATGTTTCTCGTTAACTTTGTAAAATTATTTTATTGGTCACCCATTTCTGTAAAGAAAAAAAATAACGAAACTCTGTAAACTTGATATTTATGCATTTTCAGGCTACTTCATTCAAATACCATTCGTGATTTCAGTCACTTGCGGTATTTCTAGAAGAAAATTGTATCTTAGTGCTAACGGTACCTATCTTTTATAAAAATTCGGAAATGTGTCTACATGTTACCAATTTCTTTTGGCTTTACCCCCGATAAATATTTTCCCTCATATTTGCAAAAACGTAGATCAAACAGACAATTTTACTACTTTCTCTCAGCTGACACTATCTCCAACAAAATATTTGGCATACAAAATTAGTCTCCCGGTAAACACAGTAAAAAGAAAATGCTTTTCTCTGTTCTTCCGTTGGAGGTTCAAACTACTTCAAGAGTGTAGAACCTTCCCTTTTTGACACAACCACTCCTGAATATATATAGACACATTTCGGCAAATTGAGATCTCTACAACAACCGACGTTAATCTCTTTGAAGACAGAAATATCACGATAGAGAGACGCGTTTGAAAAACAGAAATGTGAATAAATCGCTTGTGTCAACAAGTTCCAGGCACTTTCCAAGAGAGAGAAGAGATATTTTGAAAACCTAAGGGCCTCTTCATCACACTTCGGGTGCGAGACGCAAAAAAGGCGCCCAGAAGAATGGTCATGTTTTTTCATCATTCGTGAGTATTTTTTTACTTGGTTATTATGCCACACATAAGAAAGAAAATATTTCCATGCTGCGCAAGGATGACTAGCCCTGAGCCATAACGTATCCGACTGGAGCGGGGATCTTCGATCGAAAATCTCTCAAATCCCCACTCGTGGAGTGGTAAGAATGTTCATCTTGCAGTGATGCCGTGTTAAGAAATGCTTACTTGTTTCGAGTTTTTGAAAATTGCGCTATTATTAGTATGTTGGCAATGATCATTTAGTAAAAAATTTTGAAGGATAAACACGAATTTTCTAAAAATAAGTTTGGCTTTAAAATTGGGATTTAGGATAAGCAAAGTATTTTTTCATCAGCAGAACTTTTTCAAAAATGCACAGGTGTGTGTGCATAAATGTATGTTTTTAAGTTTTGTTGAGGAAAAACTAATTAATTATAAAATAAAGAAAAGACCATTGGCTATAACACAAATTCAATAAAAAAAAATTCAGTTCGAAATACATTAATGTCGGGTAAAATAGTAATGACATATAATATTCTAAACAAAGACATTGCCTTGACAGTGTCCTGATGCTCTATTCTAACAGCCGTATTGGAATAAAAAGAATTCCTTAAGATATTTCAATAATAAGGGTTATTAAATTTGTAAGTGGCCTAAATCCCTGGCCTGAGTAAAAATGAAATTTAGGTTCCAGTTACACTCCCATGAAGTTGCAAGTTCAAGCAACGTACCGAGTTGCATCCGAATGATTCTTAAAATTACACTTTCTTTCTTTTTCTAGTTATGGATTCTTATTATTAGATTTATACCAACAACAGAATGAATAAACTGCATTTTTAAACATTAGCAAATTTTCAAAATCAACAAAATTCTTGCACGCAAAATACTATTTCAAATTGTCTTTGCAAAATATAAATGCGTCGTAGCCAACTTTACCTCTTAAATAATTTTGATCATTAATAATTTAACTGGCTTAGTAATATTTTTTTTTTTTTTTTAAATACTGTTCAACAATTCAAAGTGTAATAATTTTCTTTAGAAAATAAAATTACACTTTTAGCATGAAAGTTCAACATGATTCGAAACTATGACCAAAGAATGAATATAGCTATAGCCTCCTTTCCTGCAATTGGAAATATCATACCGATTTAGAAATTGAGAACTTTTCATATCTCCAAGTTCCAGAAGTTGATAGAACATCCAAAACCGTGGGGGACTCCTCTTTGAAGGGAGATGCACCCTGCATCCAATCTAATTGAAGTGGGGGAGTTCCAAACGATTTTTGATTTCGTCCCCGCAAGGGGGAGCAGTCTTCAAAGCTGATCGCCGCCACAGGAAAGCATTGGGGACAACGGGGGGCATATTGCCCTCTAATTGGACTTAATAGAGGGCTACGGATAGGAATTCGATTAGGTCGTGTGTTTTGTAGGGGGAAAGGGTACGGCTCTTGTGTCCTTTTCTTCGGATAATTTCAGTTAACCCTGGAGTCTGGGATTATTTCAAGAATTACCTAATAAAAATAACTCAAATAAAAAACTATATTACAAAAAATTAATAAGAAGGAAACGAGGTGATCAATGGTTGTATTTTATAGGTATTGAGCTTTATTATGCAAGTAAAAATGTCTCAACCATTATGCATCTTAGCAGTAGTTTGACCAATTAGTTCGAATAAAATGAAACACGGTAAAATAACTATAATATGAGGCATTTAGCTTCAAAACCAGCTCCATCCATATATTTTCCAAAATAATTTTTATTATTTCTAATTATGTTCTTATCAATTAGTTTTAAATTAATTTTGAAACAATAAAGGAGTTTGGTTCTTTAAATACATAACGTTAATTTATTCGTTTAACGTGAAATTCCAGTTAACGTGAACAATTTTGGCGGCCCCATCGATTTCGCGTTAACGGGGTTTGACATCAAAAAACTGATCGGCTTAGCAATGGGACGTGGGTTTTTTTTTACACTCCTGTACAATTTTTAAAAATTGATGGAGATGGTTTTGACGCAGCACGCCGCATGTATAAATATATACAAGCTATGAAAAAAATTGCAAGTATAAAAATTTGCATTCTATCGTCCAGAAGTAAGGAGTTGGAAGGAAGAAAGAAAGGCACTGGCTTTTCAGAGCAATGTAAAATTATTTTATTTAAAATAGCTTTAATAACTTGATTCAGATGGTGAATCCCGTTAAGACATTAAGACTTCTCTTATGTGTGTTATTCTATACAATTCTTTTAAACTCGCAAACTTCTGAAAGTTTTATAGTAAATAGGGCATTGAGTAGTTTATAATTGGCTCGATATCAATTCCAGTTGCAGTTTGGAATGTTACGAAATCGCTCATACGTATTATAAATTTCGAAAAAAAATCTTTGAAAAAGTTATTAAAAAGTGCCGGTAGTATTTTACAATATTTTTTTCCCTCAAGTCATGACTAGGGGGGGGGGGGGATATTTTATTTCCTTTCTGACGAATTCAACTCAATGTTCCAACAACTTAGTCAATTACCGCTTATCCTTAATTAATCTGATGTCAAAATAACAGGAATTATACGCGATCTCGTGCAATCCCTGTAGGCAAGGCCAAAAAGCCATTACGAAACCCAAGCTCCCCAAGAAACTTCAAATTCGAAACATCGTCAATCTTTTTTTTCTCTCTCTCTTCTTCCCATTCCGAAAATTAATCAATATTAGTATTCAAAGAAAATGGAGGGGGAAATTATCAGCTCTAATTTTTGCTTAATCTTGTTACTGGAGGTGAGTTGACATTTAGAAACTAGGCAAATGCGGCGCGTTATTCAATTAAAACGCCCTAATTTAACGGAGAATTGAGTTCCAGCCTCCAGGCGAAGAGACTACCGCTTTGTAATGTAAATTTCGGGAAATCTCCACCCTGCTTGTGATATTAATGAAAGCTATTAAAAGTGTAGCTCTGAAATGACTAATTAAAGGGAAGTATATTAAAATTTATAGGAAATGCAATTTTCGTACGCTTATTTACACGAAAAAAGCATCCTAAAAAAGAAACAGATTTTTTTTTTTTA